>OY856412.1:208289243-209669243 GCA_963693085.1 Alisma plantago-aquatica | reverse complement strand
AAGGGGGGAATCACTGTCACTACCAATCTTTTAAATGAACCTGTCACCACCCGACTGGTAACCGGGTGGCGTGTATGCATTGATTACCGCCGATTGAACGCCGCCACTCTGAAAGATCATTTTCCATTGCCATTCATTGATCAGATTTTGGAACGCTTAGCCGGTCGGTCGCATTTTTGTTTCTTAGATGGTTATTCGGGGTATAACCAGATTTCTATTGATCCGTTGGATCAAGAGAAGTCTACGTTTACATGTCCTTATGGGACCTTCGCCTACCGCCGTATGCCGTTTGGTTTATGCAATGCGCCGGCGACTTTTCAACGCTGCATGCTCGCCATATTCTCTGACATGGTGGAGCGGTGTCTTGAAATCTTCATGGATGACTTCTCAGTCTATGGAGCATCTTTTGATGAATGCCTTTATAATTTAGATAAGGTGTTGCAGCGGTGCGAGGACACACACTTGGTCCTCAATTGGGAGAAATGTCACATGATGGTGACAGAAGGAATTGTGCTAGGACACAAGGTGTCTAGCAAGGGTCTAGAGGTAGACCCCGTAAAAATTGAGGTGATTTCTAAGCTACCCCCACCAAATTCTGTAAAAGGGGTGAGAAGCTTTTTAGGACACGCTGGGTTTTATCGGCGTTTTATCAAGGATTTTTCAAAAATCGCAAAGCCATTATCGGAATTGTTGGAAAAAGACGCAGTTTTTGATTTCAATGAGAAATGTCTTCACGCATTCGAGGTTTTGAAGGAAAAGCTGATTTCGGCTCCGGTTGTGCAAACGCCGGATTGGACAAAGCCTTTCGAGTTGATGTGTGATGCGTCTGACTATGCTGTGGGGGCTGTTTTGGGGCAAAGGGTAGATAACAAGCCTGCGGTGATTTTCTACGCCTCAAAAACACTTAATGATGCTCAATTAAATTACACAACCACGGAAAAAGAGTTACTTGCTGTTGTTTTTGCCTTTGAGAAATTTCGGCAATACTTAGTGGGTTCTAAGGTGGTTGTGTGGACGGATCACGCCGCAATAAAATATTTGATGGAGAAGAAGGATGCCAAGCCGAGACTAATTAGGTGGATTTTGCTCCTACAAGAATTTGATATTGAAATTAAGGACAAGTCGGGAATTGAAAATGTGGTGGCTGACCACTTGTCTAGGTTAGAGAGGGTGGATGAGCAAGGTTTGCATATACCCATTACCGAGACCTTTCCCGACGAACAACTTTTGAAAATTGATTCGAAAGAACCATGGTTTGCATATATTGTAAATTATCTAGCTTGCGGAATCATCCCGGAAGATTGGTCATATCAAGAGAAGAAGAAATTCTTCCACTCATTGAGATACTATTTTTGGGATGACCCAATATTGTTGAAGCAATGCAGGGATGGAATTCTTCGCAGGTGCGTGCCGGAGGTAGAGTACGAAAGTGTTCTACATCATTGTCACGCGTCACCTACGGGAGGACATCATGCTAGCTCACGGACAGCAGCTAAGGTTTTGGAGAGCGGCCTTTATTGGCCCACTTTGTTCCGGGACGCCTATGATTTTGTTAGGCAGTGTGACCCGTGCCAGCGTGCAGGTAATATCTCAAGGAGACAAGAAATGCCCCTGAATGTGTTTCAGGAAGTCGAGGTATTTGATCTTTGGGGCATTGACTTCATGGGACCCTTTGTGTCCTCAAATTCAAATCTTTATATTTTGCTTGCCGTGGATTATGTGTCGAAGTGGGTGGAGGCAATCCCCACAAGGACTAATGATTCGAATGTAGTCTGCAGGTTCGTAAAGGAGAATATTTTCTGCAGGTTCGGGATTCCTCGGATGATTATTAGTGACGGAGGCACACACTTCCGAAATCAAAAATTTGCGTCACTTTTGAAGAAATATGGGGTCAAACACAACATTGGCACCCCATATCACCCACAAACGCAAGGACAGGTGGAGGTATCAAACCGAGAAATCAAAAAGATCTTAGAAAGGACCGTAGCATCTACACGGAAGAATTGGAGTACATTGTTACCGGATGCACTTTGGGCTTATCGAACGGCGTACAAAACACCTATAGGCACTACGCCTTTTAGGTTGGTGTATGGCCGGGCGTGTCATCTTCCGGTAGAATTGGAGCACAAGGCCCATTGGGCGCTAAGAAGGCTGAATTTGCGCTATGACGAGGCCGGGAGGAAAAGAATGCTAGAATTGAATGAATTGGATGAGCTACGCATGACGGCGTATGAGAATGCCCGTATCTACAAAGAGCGCACAAAGCTGATCCACGATCGCCACATAGAGATACGCACGTTTAAGAAAGGAGACAGTGTCTTATTGTTCAATTCTCGTCTCAAGTTGCATCCCGGGAAACTGAAATCCCGATGGAGTGGACCCTTTGAGGTGGAAGAAGTGAGACCGCACGGAGCGATTCTCGTGCGAGATGGAGAGACCACGTTCTTGGTGAACGGGCAGCGCTTGAAGCTATACTTTGGTGAGAATTACAAGAGGAAAGTGAATGAGGTTAAACTCATTTCACTTATACATGAATGAGAAGAAGGACTGACGTCTAGCCTAAGACGCTAAACAAGGGCGCTTGTTGGGAGGCAACCCAACCAACGGTACATTAGGCTAGTTTCATTTTAGTGATAGATTGTTTTTAATTCGTTTAGATTTTAGTTTAAAAATGATACCTTGATCCGTTTGTTAATTGTGCAGGATTAGGCAGAGTCGATACCATCGACACATCAGTCGATGGCATCGACTTGGGCACAGGTTGCAACCAGCAAAAATCGCACTGTGTCGATGCCATCGACGCATCCGTCGATGGTATCGACATGGTCACAGGTTGATCTCCAGGATAAAGTCGATGGTATCGACACCCCTGTCGATACCATCGAGATCTCTGGAGATATTCAGACAAGTTTTGCTCAGTCAACTCGATACCATCGACGGCCTCGTCGATGGTATCGACATCATCACAGGTTGAGAGCCAGAAACGGAGGTGTTGCAACAAATGCAGGTCGATACCATCGACACTCGTCGATGGTATCGACGGACATGTCACCAATCCGAATGAAGACATCGGCGACGACCGCGACAGCCATGTCAGCGATCCGGGGGCTGCGTCGATACCATCGACATCCGTCGATGGCATCGACTCTCAGAGCAAGTACCCCCCATTGCGTCGAGCACTCCCCCGAGCCCTCTACACCTGCGGAGAAGCGTCACCGAGCAAAGATCTTCATCGAGCGGAGATTTTCTCTCCATCTTCACCGAGCTCCTTTCTCTTAATCTCTTCTTCTCGCAAACATGGTGCATACGGGCGGAGCATCTTCATCGAGCGCGCATCCAATGGTGATCGAGGAGTTTGTTCCTCCTCCAACAGCTTCTATCTCTCGTCCACGCCTTATTCACGCCAACATGGACACGAGGAAAGTGTACGAGGAGATCATGAAGAGGAAGTTCGAGGCCACCCGGTATGTGGACCGGGGCATGATCAGGGACTTGGGATTCGAGGCCAACTTGGCCTATGTGTTGGCCGGGCAAGCGCGGCACACCGGTCGCTTCTATGAGATGGACTGTCATGCGGATGGGCAGCCGTTCTTTGGCGAATGGCCCACATACAAGGAACTGGTGGCCGAGTTCATGGCGTCCCTTGATATCTGCGTCGTACCAAACGACGTGGTACCATCGGACCAGACGTGGATCCAGGGGAGGGTGACCTTCCGTCTATTCAACAACAATTACAACTTCACGTTGAAGCAGTTCAACGACATCTTCAACTGGAACCACAGCCGCCACGATCACCGACGTCCCGACGCCCGCACCGACTACGATAAGATCTTCTCCGAGCTTTGTACGGTACCGGCAGGGAAGACTGTGAGCTACCACAACGCCGCGGTAGCTGATTTTGAACACCCGTTCGTCCGGGTATTGCATAGGATGCTTAGCTTGACCTTCTTCGGGCGGAGCGATCTTGCTTTGAGCAAGTTTCAGGAGAGCGACTTGTTCTTTCTGTACGCCCTCCTGAAGCGTCAAGAGTGCAACTGGGGAGCATTCTGGTTACAGCGCGTCATGGCGGTGAAGCGGAGCACAAGGAAGGCTCCAATACACTTTGGTGGTCTTGTCACCAAGTTGGCGCTTTACTTGGGGCTGAACTTTCAGTCCATGACTCCGATTTCTACGCGGAGTAAGGTGAACGTGCAACACTTGCACCGTTCAAACCTCATTCTTCTCCGGGACGGGTTGGCGTACGCTCATTGCCACGTCAACCAAGCTTACCAGGAGGCATCCCTGCCGGACGACGTCTTCCACATCGAGGGCAAGCAGCATTTCCGATGGCCCATCATAGCCATCGAGTCCTCGGAAGAAGAAGGCGGAAGTGACGACCAAGAAGGCGAGGCGGAGGAAGACGAGGAGGCTTCCACACCTCTTCGAGCACGTGTGGCACCACGGAAGCGTCCTCGGATGCATCCGGGTGCATCTTCATCATCTCAGCCCCCGCCGCCATCACCACAGCAAGAACAGCCAGCTGCGGATCCCTACTCCATGCAAGGGATGTATACCATGCTGCAGGACATCCAGCAGACGCAGCACCAGCATATGACTTTGTATACCGGCATCCATGAGACAACGGGCCGGTTGCTTGATAATCAAAGGGCTATGTTCGAGAACGAGCGGCTCATCCTCGCCAACCAAGAACAAATGCACAACCGGTTGCAGCGGATAGAGACGCAGCAGGAGCCCTTCTTCGACCACTACTGGAGTCGAGACTACTTTGGAGGTTATCCACAGCCTCCGCCGAGGACCCACTATGATCCAAGCTTCCAGGGGGAGTACCCGTCTTGGGATCCTACGGCACCACATTATCCACCACCGCCTTCACAAGATTGATCAGGGTATCACTGTTCCACCCTTAAGTTGGTTTTTGACTATGAGGCCATAGTCGGATTCAAGCTTAGGGGGGTGGCTGGAACAGCTCTATCTTTTATCTTTTCTTTAGTTGTTTTAGTTTCTGCTTTGTTATTTGTTTTTGCAATTTTAAGTTTTTATGTAGGATCCACATCTATCTAGTGTAATTGTGGATGTCGTAAAAATTGTCATCTAGCTGTTTTCATGGGGAAATTAAAGGGAATTGAAAATTTTTTCTGTGTCGTTTAAATAGCTTTACTTGGTTGTCCTTGGGGAACTTTTTCTATGAAAATGATTGATTATGTCAACTTTGAACCAATATGTCATACCCACACCCTTTGACTCATGGAAAGTGGATAGTAACGGTTGTTTGAGCCTAACCTAATCAAATGGTAATGAGACCTTAATCAGATGTAAGAGAAAGCACCCTTTTTACTACTACACATGTCAATAAGGAGGGACACATAATTTTCTTTTAAGGTTCAGTCACTTAATCTTGTGATCATTCCACCCCATTTCCTATAATCCACCAAGAATTGGAAGTAAAGTGCAGTTTCAATTTCTTTTGCGTGCATGGCATGTAGATAGGTTTTGCATTGTTATTTTCATGTTTTTGCATAGAATAATAAAAAAATATATATATAGTGATACATGCACATTACCTTTAGGTGCATGTCATGTAGTTGCACTCACAATTTCATGATTTTCATGCATAGGCACACCATGAATCTCAGTTTTCCTAAATAGGTGATCTAATTTGTTCCATACCCTCGAAATAAAGCAAGGATCTCCAATTGGAAAGAAAAAAAAACAGAAGAAAAAAAAATTCTGGAAATATGAACAAATGTTAAAAAAAAAAAAAAAGAAGAGAATTTAGAAGGAAATGGAATAAGAGGGAGAAAGGAATGATATCACTTGTATAACAGGGGAATTGAGTACATGATGTGGCTTGAGTAGATTTCTATCTCATTTTGAGGTAGAAGGTTAGGGCATGCATCATTCCACCCGCTTTTAGGCGGTAGGGCATTCTTAATGTGCATTTGCATCATTTAGGGCATTTTGTTATATGCATTTTGAAACTGTGTAATACTTCCAAATTCTCCCATGAACCACCCATTCCATCCACCCGTTGCTCGGATTGGTAGGCCACCGTGATTTTCTCCTCACTCATGTTTATCAGGAGAACTGCTTCCATGTAGATGGTAGTTAGGGCGAGCAACGTAGTGTAGGTGATCACAAGATGCACCATGGCTGAATCGGCGAACTTTATTATGATAACTGCCTTATGTGATAGTGTTCATCAGTTTGAAGGATAATTTCTTTTATTGATGGTTATTGTCGCCTATAGGGTAATTACTGTTCTGTGATTAGGGTAGGCCGGTTTGAGAACGTCCAGTGGGAGTCATTTGTGAGGTGGGTTGGTGTTTTGATTGTTAGTTGACATTCGCAATTTTATTCTAAGGATTAGTTGCTCGAGGGCGAGCAATGTTTAAGCTTAGGGGAGTTTGATGCGATGATTTTGAGTCGCATTTATAGACCTTTTTCATATGTGTTTTGTGCCTTAATTACTCATTTTCATGGATAATATTGCATAATTCACTTTATTTGGTCTTTGCCATCATTTTATATCAAATCCCCTTTATTTCATTATTTTAAGCATTATTGATCATCTTATCATAAATCGTGTGGATTTATTTGGTCTTGTTGTACAATTTCAGGAAAAACAAGTATCTACATCCGTCGATACCATCGACGGGTGTCGATACCATCGACCAAGCCACAGGTTGTCAGCCGAGAAGAGCAATACAGAGTCGATACCATCGACGCCCAAGTCGATGGCATCGAGATGTCTCCAGGCTGCTAGCGAGGATTAAGTCGATACCATCGACGGATGTCGATGCCATCGACACAAGGAGAGCTACAGCGTCGCTAAACGACAACAACCGACGCTAAAGGAGTCGATACCATCGACACCCAAGTCGATGGTATCGAGATCACCACAGGCGCTCAGAATAAAAGAAAGGAAAGCTGCCGCTAATCCGCTGGGTCGATACCATCGACCCGCGTCGATGGTATCGACGCCGGCAGATATGCGTTGGATCTGTTTTGATATCAATCGGACGGCTGTCATTATTTGACGACCTAATTAGGGACTTATACCTAATGACGGCCGCCCAGACAAAAGGAGGATCTCATATTTGGATTGCACGAGTGCCGAGGAGGAGAGAAAGGAGAACGGAGGCCGAGAAGCTCATACCGGGTGATTCGGACGCTGCCGAAGACAATTTCCACCACCGACAGGCGGGGGAAGCTGTGTTCTACGCCAAGGATCCACCGGTTCTTCTCCGTTCAGGGGTTTTCCCATCTATTTCACGTTTTTCTTATGAATTCCCCAATTTCTACCATGTATTTGTGTAAGATGAACATGAGAGGCTAAAACCCTCAATCTTTAGGACCGGGAGTAGCCCGGGGATACATTGTATGATGATTTTATATTGATAATTCATATTTTTCTCTCATATCCGTGGTATAAATTCATTTTCTCTATTGCTATTGTTATGCTTGATCACCATAATAGTAAATTAATGCCCTTAATCACTTCGACAGAAGGATTAACGGTTGAAAAGAAACGAATTCTACATTAATCAATAAAACCCTTGACAAAGGAGTTGTAAAATTAATGGTGGGAACTGAGGGACCGATCCTAATGCGCTTATTTTAGGGGAATGATTACTACGACGGTGGAATCAACCTAAACCTAAGTAGTGAATTACACCACGACAGTGGGTAATTCTCATTTCAGGCCACTACCCGGATAGAGAGAGAAGTGTGAGGAATTATATGAAATCTAATACAATGTTGACCCGCGGTGAAACCGCCATCCTAAAGATATCCTTTTAATTGATTAAATTAACCTTTAATCGATTATTTTCTTTGTTTCATTTTTATTTTCTTTTAATTTCAACAACAAATTCTACTTTGTTAATCGGTCTAGCTGATTGCGATTAGTTAGTAGAAGTCTCCAATAATTCACGTATCCCTGAGTTCGACTCGGGCCTCACAAGGCCTATATTACTCGACGCGTATACTTGCGTTTAAGCGCGTAGTAAAATACACGTCATAGGGTCACACACATACGATGAATTTGGATACGAGTTTACTCATGGATAACATCTAACATGGTTACTAAAAGTTTTTAGGTAATCAACTTAAGAAAAATTGCATATGAGTCGACCGACTGGGATGTCCAGTCGACTTTCTGTGTGCGGGTCGACTGACTGGAATGTTAAATCGACCAACAGAACACCATTTGAAACTAGCTGACAGAACCATCTAGTCGACCAGTTGGAGTGTCCAACTAACCGATTGGGCATTGTTCCTAGTGGATGGTCAAAATACTCCGTCGACTTATTGGAGTGTATGAATCGACTGACAAGATGCAAAGTGATTAGTTGGAAAGGATCAAACGATCAACATCATGCATAACGATGTCCATTGATCATCACACTAAAATCCTAAGTTATTGTGATATTGGCCACATGCCAAATGACCAATTGGATAGTCTAGTCGATCGTCCAGTGTGCCAGTTGACTAACTGGATTGTCAAGAAGACCGCCTGGTGGTGTGCAAAAGTTGTCAAACCATGAGATCTATCTTTTTGTATCCCATGGGTTTTAGATATCCTAGCACATCCACTCATATACAAGGAGTGAGTGGCCAAGGCTCTCAACACACACTTTTATAACAAGACACCTTTTCTCAATGTTTTGGTAATGTGAGAGCCTGAGTAGTCTTACCCAAGAAAGGGATAGATAGCAAGGGGAAAGGAAATCGATGCTAGCATGTTGGCAATGAAAAGACAACTCTTTCCCATCGACTTAGAAACTATTTCTTAGAAAGTGTGACGTGGATTTCCTACCGATCTATATGGATTACATTGAGGCGTGGATAATTTTTTTGCCACACTAGGATAACGTTGGCAGTTGTCTTCCATGGTCTTTATAGTTGGAGGAGGATTTTGGAGACTGTACTTGTGTTGCTTGTGAAGGAAGCACACCTCTGCAAGGATTATCACTGAACTTTCTCCCAGATCAGGTATATTCCTTATACCAACCTTCCCATTTCATAATTATTGATGTGATCCGCTGATTATGGGAAATATGGCAAAAAAAAATTCATGGTCATCTTTGTCGCCATATTTCCTGCAACATCCCATGATTCTTCCTTCCCGAAACCCCTTGGGTACGAGAAGACAAAATCCAAAAGCATTAACCAATTGTATCAAAGTGCGTTGCGGAAGTAATTTGGGCATACATGAGCATAAAAATATAGTACATACACCATAAACAATCTCAACATTCAACATGTATATTACAAAAAGACTTATTACAACATGTATTACAATTACATATTGAAAGAAGATTTACAAGTCTATGAACATGTATGCTAATCAGGATCTTACACAATATGTACAACTTATACAACTACTCACTTCCCATCTTTTCTCCCATGCTAGCTCTGAACCTAAAATATACATGAAACAGGGAATCAACACAATGTGTTGTGTACATGGGTAGAAAGACACATATATTTATGATTTTCATACCTTTGAAAAGATTTGCAGAAAGAAAGAAAGATCGTAGAAAATAATTCTTTATTAAGAGAAATACACTAATTTTAGTCATTTTTCTAGATGAATTTCATTACTAAGGTGGACTAGTACCAAAACATATATAATCGGCCCATCCCCGTGTACTGAGTACTCTAGGGAACTCCTCGTACACCTTGTGCTCTAGGGAGGTGTACTAGTCAACATTTATCCTTCCCTAGTAAGGGGGATAATGAACACCTCAATAACTGCAAAGCATCTACTCATCATTTATGTTTTCAAGTGACAAAACACTGAGTACTTATAGTAATACTACATCCAATATTTGCAATATAAAAGAGCATACATAGATATCATGATTCAACCAAGAAAACCATAGTCATATAATTAAATAAACACATGTACCTGAGTTTAGAGATTTCTAATTTTCATGGACCATCTACATCATTGATCATCGCCTAATTAATAACAATTAATTATCATTAATATATGATTCAACATTATTATAGTAAATTAGGTCCAGAATTGTGGTTTAGCCAAACCTAGGTCCAACTAATCTAAAACATGTTTCTATTATCATGTTTTACAAAAAAAAACATGTTTTATTATTTTTCTACTGATCATGAGATCATAATAAGGGTTTGGTCCGATTTTCATATTTTTTTATGACTGGTCTTTATTTTCTAGATTTAAAATGAGGATAAAAGTCTTTATTTAGTCATTAATTAGGAAAGATATAATATTCTGGCATAATTTGAAGAGTAGATTTTATACTTAGTTTCCTTATCATACTAGGGTTCAATTAAATTTTTCTCAGCTTTAATTTCAATTATTTTCTAATTATGCCATATAAATGAAGCATTCTCGTATAAATTAAATATCATCATTAGTTATGCTTCAAAAGCCTGATCTAAGGGTCCAGTAATGTAGTTTCTGAGTCTAGAGATATTTTTGGAGAATTATTTGGCCAAAGAGTCTATTTATAATGACATTTCTAAGATCTAATCTATACATTGGAATTAACTAGGATTTACTGTGGCCTTGTTGGATCTTTTCTCTAGGTGCTAGATACACACCACGTAGCTCCTAAGGAGGCCCACCGGCCTGATTGGGTCAGATCTGAGCCGGTGGCTATAGGCCTGAATTGTCTGGTTCACTGGATGTTGAACCTGGTTTATACTGGACCGAGAATCAGAGGGTACGGGCTCCCTCGCCCCTCTTTCTCACGCGCTGGAGCCGATGCGGAACGCCGCACTTCTTCTGCCGTTCCTGCAAATACGACGCCGCCGCAAGAGAAGGACTTGTGGCGAGTTTTGGGGCTTTTCCTCGCCCCCTGGTCGCCACTGATCCGTAGTTACCTTCGACCATCATCCGGGAGGCATTGCGGTCTCCAGATAACCCTCGAGGTCTCCTCCAATTCCAAGCTGCGGCGATCGGCGGCCTTGGCATGACCACCATGAAGCAGGAATAAGGGAAAGGGTTCCAACACCGGGATGCTTGGAACTATTTCGGGTTAAGGCTGGCCTGTTTTGGCCTCCTTTCCTGCTCGCACACGCTCTACACGCGAGCCTCCGGTTGCTCGACACTCAGTCTCTGACGCCGGAAGTCATTGTCGTGACAGAGCGAGGTCTTCTCACCCTGGCATCCATGCTCTCGCATAGGGGTTCCGAGGTACCCTTTAGGTATTGGCACCCATCAACAGTCATCGTCGACACCTACGGCGAGGTTCATGGCCTGACGAGGACTCCTGTTTGGAGCCATGGTGGAGGAGGGCAAAGCAAAACATTGATCTTCTACCCCGCACCTACTTGAGGGTGGAACAGGATCTGCAGATAGGCTGCAAAATTCTTCAAAACAATCTGGTAAGGCTCCCCTGTATGGCGCCTAGCCGAGGCAGGTCCTCCTCCAATCTTGAGCTACTCTGCCGGTAGCTTTCATGTTCTACAGGATTGGGTAATCAACGGAGAAACTCCAACTCCTAGATTGATCTATTGAGGGTTTCAATCCTATGGGACGATCTGCTGCTCCTCCCTCGACTAGGTTTTTTTTAGGAGTGTGGAAATGTGCGGGTGGAGAGGATGTGGATCTGTTAGCATTGGTCGCCAATACACTCCTGATAAGGTGTCATGCTAATCTCATAATAGACTCAAGAGCTCAACAGATTCCGTAGAAAACGCAGGAACCTCACGACGACTCATTCCTCCATCCTAGGATTTAGGATCTTAAAGAGTAGTTCTTAGGGTGCTAATGCAGGTGCTAAGTCCTATCTTTTACATACTACTGGTACAACAGGTGCAGGTGACATATAAAATTTATTAGAAATGTGCAGAGAGATGACTCGTCCGTGATAGGGTCCTTACGGTAAAAGATATTTGTGTTGGTTGTTTGAAAGGAGAGAATCAAGGAACCGTTTCTGTGGAATGAAGAGAAAAATACAAAATTAAAGATAATAAAAGTTAATAGGAGAGTGTGAAAATAAATATTTGTAGGAGCAAAATTTCTTGAAAAAAGGAGAGAAGAGAGTAAATCAAGGAGAGCGCACCATCAAACTCGCTCTTTTTATAGTAGTATAGATTAACAGTAGATTCTTGCATATGCATCCAAGCCATTCTTAAGAAAAGGGTTGGCAAGGGTCACATCATGTCACGACTTAGATATTGTATAATCCACTTAGCTCTAAATTCAGTTGAAACTTAATTCCAGGTCGGGATGTTATTCTGGGTGGGGAAGAGGTACTTTTAGGCCCCTGGGGGCTGAGGATGATGGGGGCTCCGACTTTCGTCTCTACTGCAGACAATTTGTCTAGTCTTTTAATGAAAAAAAAATCAAACATCAATATCACTCAAACGGTTACTCACAATGCCATGAAATTTTAAACCTTAATTCCTCAACATGTAACTAATTTGTGCAAAGTTTTTTGCAACAAATCTAATATTAGATCATATAACTTAATTCCTAAAGTAGCTTCATAATTAAGTATATAGACCTTGATAACAAGTCAACTTACCATCAACTCTTAATCAAACAAGTCAAACCTAGATCATTTAACCACATCACACCTCAATTTCATATTGAAAGAATTTTACTCCAAGTATGTCTTCAAATATTATATTGGATAACAAACTCCTAAATTCAGGGTCATAATATTCACCCCACCTTATATGAAATTTCGTCCTCAAAATTCAACTAATGCCATACTTAAGATGATTTAACTAGGTTCAACTTCATACTAGTCACCACTTCTAGGTGCAAAACTATCATTGTTCTACATGTACCCTAAGTTATCATCTTAGGATTTAGGCCATCTGGGGTGCACCCACCCCACCTTTTTTTTATCGGTTGCAACATCATTTAATGTCTTAGTCATAACATGGCATTCTAGTATTTTAGAATTTGCATCTCTCATTACCCCTAAAATTAGGGTTTATTCTTACATATAAGGTTGAGAAGGTATTACTCAAGTTTTGTCTTTCACCCTACTCATCTATGTAAGGTGATATCAAGATCTCATATAATCAATTATCAAGATTGTAACACTTAACAACATCATTGGTATGGTTTGTTTTAGACACAGTAGCACGATTTCATCATAAGAGGGGATAAACACAGTACCTCAAATATGATATTGTTTGTGAAAACCCTAAAAATCAAGGTCATACTAAGTAAGTTGAACTTTCATTGTCGATTTTAGAGGTGAATTGAAGTACATTATAAATTCAATGTGTTTATATATGTACCCCTTTGGAGTATGTTATTTGAAGGGTCAAATAATAGAGTTTGGGTACAAAATGTATATGTAAGGTGAACTGCACTAGGAAGAATTTTGACTCAAAAATTTAGGTTCAAAGTTGTTTCCTACAGATTCTTCTAAGGTTTGAAATAAATAAGACAATAATTTGTGTGATGATTCTGAACCTAGGTTGCTATAATGTTTGATGTATGATGAGATATGGGTGACATGGCCAATGACATTGCCTTGTTGCATGATCATTTCTATCTAGCTAGCCTTATTCATTTAGATATGTGAAGCTTTGAAAGCCGTAGGTATGCATCTAGCGATTGATTTGTTGTCTCCTACATCCGTTTATCACAGAGATGGTAGTTCACTTGGAGATCAAGTTCCCAGTGCCATGCCTCTGAAATAATGGGATCGTGGCCAAGGACTAGAGATATCCATTATCTGCGCCAAGCTCAGATCTATCTAACAACTTATGGCTTGCGAGACATGGGTAGGTGAGGGAGTTTAACCCCAACCTCGATCTCCTCCCTTTCCAGCAACCAGGAGGCATGGATAAGATTAAATAACCTAGAATGATGAGAGAGAGACTACGAGGCTCAGAGTAGAGGATCTAGAAGTGGGTTAACCACCACCAGTACCACAAGAGGGTGGGTGGAAGTGCAGAGTCTGACAAGGAGGAGTTTCTCGTGGTGTCTAGTTGGAAGATGAATCCCTATCTGGCAGCTGCATCAAGAGCTCAGGGGATGGGTAAAGGATACAAAATCATTCCAGAAATGATGAGTGATTTTCAATAGGTATTGATCTTTGGTCTGAGTAATACTATACATTCCGATAGTCCAGAACCTTTCCCTCCCATTCCTATTTCATCATCATGGTGTCATAGCCGCTAACCACATCAACTTGGGGCTCATGGGTGATAGGCCTCAATGCCTCCTGGCAGATGATCAAATCTAACCATGGGATCTATTCTGAGAAAAGGGATGAGGGTCAAGCTTTAGAACTAGCCACAGATCATTCCCTTATGGCAGTGCTGGTGATCGTAGGAACAACAAAGGAAGAGCCAGGAACCTCGCTTGTAGGTTCAAGATTCAAGCTCTACCCACAAAGATCACCCCCATGTTTATACTAGGCACTTGAAGCTTCCAGTGGTCTCCTATTGGTGTACTAGTCACCAACATGCTCTCCCATATTAATGATCCTTAGTTGTTACTCTCCCATGGCTATCCCTCCCTAGTTGGGTAGGACTTGCCTAGGCTCTCTTGGTTACCACAACTAGAGAGGACAACACTTGTCAAAACAACTAATTCTAAATTGTTTGTGTTTTAGTTGTACTATGGGAAACCCCCAGTACCCCTCTATGTATAGGAGGGGTTAGGTTCAGGGTTCCCAGTCCCCGGCCAATGTTGGACTAAAGCGGGAGTGGAAAGGACAAGTAGATCTTAAATTTTCGCATCTTTTCCAAAAATTTCAGAACCTGTGTACGAAGAAACGGTCATCTCACACGTAAGACGGTCATTTCGCTAAGAGAAATGATCATCTCACTAAGAGAGATGGTCATTTTGCACTTTCCCAGTCAGATCTGAATTGGCCAATCATTTCCTAATTAATGTCATACATTAATTTACTTGCACCCCAAGTATGTGCAATTAAATTGAGTTTGGAAAAACTCCAATACCTTCGTTTGTCCCAACTGGGCCGTCTCACTCACCTAGATGGTCGTCTGGTGAGTTTGAGTCGAGCTGATCGGTTCAATATCTTGAACCTGTCGGTTCATAGGGCAGAACTAAGCCAATTCAATTTTTGATCTGCCTAACAACCAGAGCGGTCGTCTCAACACTTGAGATGCCCTTCTTGTTGTCCAAAGGGCAATCTCACTTAGTGAGATGGTCATTTGTCAGTTCAGTCAGTCAATCCGTCAATTTGTTGTGTGAATTGAGTATCTAAACACTTTAGTACTTAATTTAATTATCATTCAAGATCAAACTCCTCTTCTAGATGAGTTCCTATGTGTGTAACCTTATAGGTCCCATATCACATTGGTAGTGAATGTCCATAACTGTAATGACCGCCACCAAACCGACTGCCAAATCGTTACTATTGATGCGGAATTATCATAAGCAGGAGATTAACAAAAATCACTAAAAATTAAAACTATTTTTGCAAAGAGATCCATTTCTAGGAAAAACTCTTAAAGGAAGAACCAAAACCTGATATTCATCATTGATCATATTGTACATACACTATATCATCTCTTCTCGAGGATAACATATAATAGTTGCTTTCTCAAAACATATACTTAAAACAACATCAAACCTCGAGGCATACAAGCCAAAATCTTAGATTGTTCATAAAACAAACACATACTAAATCCAAGGACCTGAGAGTACAGAGACAACACATAGGACTTCTATCTACAAGACACAATAGACAGTACACTCAACCTGAGCTGTCACGGTTGTCTCTGTTGTTGATGTTCTCCCTCTACTGTATGGTCTCAACCCCCTCGTGCACGTCCACCTAAAAAAATGTGGATCCCACGGGATGAGACAATTGTCCCAGCGAGAGATATAACTCTCCGCCAACAATGTTATTATCATAGTTAAGAAGTATAAAACTGAGCAGAGGTTCTTTTATATTAATAAGCAAGGTTAATCACTATAGATAAGCAGATTAGAGCGTTTCTCATCTTTTAAAGCATTGTAACTACCTAGGATAAAGCAGTAAATCATCTGTTCACTTTATAAGGAATATGAAAAACATTTGTATCATTTACCCATCATATTATATCAACATCTCGAGCTTATCTTGTGATAATATATCATGGTATGACACCCATGAATCATTCTCATTTCTATCTATCAGCCTCATCCAATCTTCTAACCAGGTATTAAATTGTACCAATCATGTAAATATACATCATTATGTTCAGCCAGTATTGGACCATACCAATCCTGAGATCATAGAGTTCAGCCAGGCATTGGACTATACCAATCCTGAGATCGAGTTCATCCAGGCATTGGACTATACCAATCCTGAGATCGAGTTCAGTCAGGCATTGGAAAATACCAATCCTGAGGTCACAGCTAGGCATTGGACTATACCAATCCTGAGACCGAGTTCAGCCAGGCATTGGACTATACCAATCCTGAGGTCACAGTCAGGCATTGGACTATACCAATCATGATATCATAGAGTTTAGCTAGGCATTGGACTATACCAATCTTGAGATCAAGTTCAACCATGCATTGGACTATACCAATCCTGAGGTCACAACCAGGCATTGGACTATACCAATCCTGAGATCACAGCCAGGCATTGGATCATACCAATCCTGAGATCGAGTTCATCCAGGCATTGGACTATACCAATCTTGAGGTCACATCCAGGAATTGGACTATACCAATCCTAAGATCATAGAGTTCAGTCGGGTATTGGATTATACCAATCCTGAGATCACAACCAAGCATTAGATCATACCAATCTTGATATCACAACCATATTGCTAAGGATCCCATAGTAGTTGGGATACCTTTATGTTTCCCTTTCACATTCATTATGGGATATCAATCCCTTAAATTCATCAATGAATACCACATCACCTTTACTAGGCATTATACCCTGGGGCAAGCCATCGTATCTATTCACATTCTTTATGTAATACAAGTATTCCTCTTATCTCATTTAAGCATATTCAAAACACTACAACCCTTATTTGGCTATAAGCTTAAATCATGTATAACCAAGATTTCATTATTATTATAACCATTTATTATTATTATGATGTTACTGGGTTTCCATTTCCCCTAGTTTATTTTGAACATTACAATTTCTTACATGAGACTTTTATAAACATCTTGTCACCTCTCACTAGGCAACAACTATTCACATGGCTCACCAAGCCCATGAAACATCTTGTCACCTCTTATTAGGAAACAACTATTCATGTGGCTCACAAGGCCATTAAACATCTTGTCACCTCTCACTAGGCAATGACTATTCACATGGCTCACCAGACCCATTAAACATTTGTCACCTCTCACTAGGCAAAAAATATTCACATGGCTCACAAGGCCTTTAAACATCTTGTCACCTCTCACTAGGCAACAACTATTCACATGGCTAACACGACCATTAAACATCTTGTCACCTCTCACTAGGAAACAACTATCTCTAGGTCCTAAGACCTAGATAATTGGTATTATATGAAACATCATAGCTCATGCTTGGCTATGTTTATTATCTCATGCTATCGGCATGGTTTCAATATGGTTAGGGTACCCCTTTATTAACCAATTGTAGTTTCAAATCATATCATTACCCTTCATTAGGGTTAAGGTTTCCCTTATAAAGCCGACTAGGGTTTTTAAGTATATTCATCAAGAATCACAACCCTAATTTAGACTCCACACATATTAGGAGTATCAATATATACTCATTACATGAGTACTAAACAAGTATAAGTTTCTCTTTCATCCTCACTAGGATATTGATTATTTCATACTCCATTAGGTTGGCTCGATCCTTCTCTCAAGGTACATTGGCCCATATTTATCAAAATGCCTTAAACCCCTTTATGTCTTAAAGTATCCTTTGACATAACATTCTACATTTATCACTCAATCAAGTGTATTGAATTGAGGTGCTTCCACCCTATCGGGCAAAGCGGTGTGTGCTTGCTTCCATATCGGGTAAAGAGGTGTGTGTGTGTGCTTCACACCATATCGGGCAAAGAGGTGTGTGTGTGCTTTACACCATATTAGGTAAAGAGGTGTATGTATGCTTCACACCATATCGGGCAAAGAGGTGTGTGTATGCTTCACACCATATCGGGCAAAGTGGTGTGTGTATTCTTCACACCATATCGGGCAAAGAGGTGTGTGTATGATTCACACCATATCGGGAAAAGAGGTGTGTGTATGCTTCACACCATATCGGGCAAAGAGGTGTGTGTATGCTTCACACCATATCGGGCAAAGAGGTATGTGTATGCTTCACACCATATCGGGAAAAGAGGTGTGTGTGCTTAACACCATATCGGGCAACTTCACACCATATCGTGCCTAAGGGGTATTTTTGACCTCATATCGTGCAAGAGGTGTATACTAAATCACCATATAGTGCAAGGAAGTATAATTTCATTTCCATATCATTTTAGTGGTGTAGGTACATCACCATATCAGGTTAGAGGTGCTTGCGTATGTGCTTGAACCTGATATCACTTTATAAGGTGATACCATCATCTTCAAGATCTAGACCTTCGTTCTACTTGTTCTAGTTCATGTAAAACAGTCCTAAGTTACTACTAGAGCTCATGGATTCACCAATTATGCAATAAAATTCTATTTGAAAGTAAATCATTTAACTAAGGCAAGATTGATGATAAATAATAACATAATTGAGTTCAAGTTATATAACCCACCTCAAGAGAAACTTCAAAGCTCCAAGATCCAAAGCTTCACATTCCCAAGATTGTAGGTGAGATTCTCAAAGGTAGACTTGATATCCTCAGCCCGATGCACCATACCACACCACTTGAGGCTAATATCCCTCACTTATGGCCGATATCCCTCACTTGGCCGATATCACTTTGCAATGGGTGATATCACTTTGCTATGGGTGATACAAAATCTATATGCACGATAATCCTTCACCCTTGTATGATATCAAGACTCTATGCACGATATATAACAGCAAGGGGGGTGATATATTTTGAAAAATTCCACTTATGGGTGAAAGGAAGGGTATATATACTTGAGTTTCATGAAAAAGTGTTTATATGAGGTGTCATCTTTTTAAGCTACTAGGTGCCACATGTCCATGCATGGTTGACACCTATACTTGCATGCACTCATATTTATCTTGACATGAAAAACACTTGAGGATAATCTAGAGATGATATTTCGGCCATTAGTTATCTTGTTTGATAAGATATCTCATCTTTATCTCCTAAATTAAGCAAACTGATACAACTTTTGCAAGGAGCTTATAACTCGACATGGATCACCTCCTTGAGGTACTTTTCTCATCATGGACAAGGGCAAGAGTTCAAAAACCAATATGGGATCCCCTCTATGGCTCCTTGGCCGATAGGCACTCCCATATGGACTCTACAACCCGATACAAGCTCAAATTACAGTTTCACATACAACACTTTCTTGGCCTTTTCATCACCAAGAGTATCATACTCAAATATGATTAAAAAATGGTGCCTCATTATTTCTATCTCCTATAAATGATATTAGAAGGGAGTAGAGACACTCTAGAGGTGGTAATTTTCATGTCAACCCTATATTTTGGGTAAATTACAACTTGTACCAAAATTGATGCACAAGGCACTAGCATTATTCAAACAAGTTCAAACTTGGAATTTAGGCTTTCCACAAGCCACCACCTTGCATAATTCTCTCTCTTATGA
The DNA here is from genome assembly GCA_963693085.1 of Alisma plantago-aquatica. NCBI lineage: Eukaryota > Viridiplantae > Streptophyta > Magnoliopsida > Alismatales > Alismataceae > Alisma > Alisma plantago-aquatica. The sequence continues at coordinate 209,649,581 of OY856412.1, read as the reverse complement.
TGCTGAAACACTTAGGGCACATTCAACATGTGACAAATTGCAATATATCCCCTCATCTTAGGTAAATTGCATTTTGGTCCAAAACAAGAGAACATTGCTCAAACATTATTTAAACAAGACCAAATTAGAAACATAAGTTTGTTACCTGATAGAAAAACACTTTAGAGGATTATATTAAAGTTATAAGCAACTTACTTATCCAAAACAAATAGGGTTACCTCATAACCTAGGTCAGGGTCATTACAAGTTATAAACCCCTAACAAGGATTTTGTCCCCGAAATACCAGGTAAAGGGAGACATATATTATTCATTCATCATATCATCAAGTATCCACATATCATCTTAATGTCATGGTGATGCCATAGAACTTTGATCAACACAAAGTTCTTTCACACAGGGTTATCATAGAATCTGTCATACAGTACACATACTCCACTATCCTTTTCATTATTGACTATAGAGTCAACTCTGTGTTAGGTAACATTTTTCTTAGTCGGAGAATAATTATACATACCTTATTTAACTCAGGTGTCAAACCTCACTAATTTGTCACCTTTTCAACTTACATCTTTATGTAATAAGATCCTTTATCTTGGGAGTTTTCCATACCCCTTACTTAGTTGTCATTTCTCTTTCAAGGAAAGACTAGAGTTACATTTTTTCACCCACTTGGGGACTACAAGTCTTATCATGCATCTACTGTGCCACTCAAATCTGCTGACACAACACTAAACTTTCTTATGACTTGTATCAATTAGCCCCTTAGCTATTTATTTTCTTGTCAAAAGGAGAGGCTACTTATTAAAGAAGAACTATCTCAGAGGTATCTCTAGATGTTATGTATAAGCTACCTTAACAATCTAGATAGAGATATTCTAAGAGTTATCTTTGGCTTGATCAACTTTTCCCAAAATAATTCTACAATTGTTCCTTCAACTCATTCATCTTTGTTGATGTCATGTTTATGCGGGGCATAAACCCCTAACATATGGTATCCATACTACAGTATGTAACTAGACTAATCTCAAAGTTACTCTTTCTAGATAACCAAACATATAATAGGACCTTTCTTTCATCTTGGAACATTACTTAGCACACATACTTTGTCTTGGAACTAAAATCCAGGACTAGCTGATATTTTTCAAAGTATCCATCTAAAGATTACTTCTTATTCATGCATATCAAGTGTCATAAGACTTACTTGATTGTCATGTTCCTGAAAGGAAAGGTCACAAGGGAACATAATCCTTCTTATCACCCTGACATTATTCAGGGTTGTTTATTAAAGAAAAGAGATTATCACCTTCTTTGAGTATTGCATGAACTTTCAATTGTTCATGTGTCATTCAATCTTATTTCCTCTTAGGCTCCTTGCCATTAGCATAGGAAATATAAAGATGATTACATGTCATCATCCTTTAGCATTATCATCATCATGATTACTAGATCTAGGTATTCAAACCCTTAGTTCATCGCTAAACATTGTCACCTCTCATCAGGTGACAGTTACCTCAAGGTCCTCAGACCAATGTATTTATTATACTAAGCATTTCCTTTTGTTTGTAAATTGATCTATGATTAACTCAGATTCCTTCATATATCAATTAGGATGTGGTAGAATTGTCCGTGCCACATCTCCTACTTCATTAGGCTCTTTGGATTGTCTCAAAATGACTACTTGATCAGAGTAGTCAGAAAGATAGAAATCTAAGAGTTCCATACTTACCGTGTCTTCAATAGATGAATACCTGACCAGGGTATTCAAGAACTGAAATTAGATAGTATGCATTTGTTTTATATTATGTTTCATCTCTTTAAATTTTTACTACTTATTATCCCAAACTTTCTCTAGGTTTTTCTTTTACATCTCTTCCTTTCCTTCATGAAGAGAGAAATTTCTAAACATATAAGAGAATATTGGACTGAATATAAGTTCTCATCCTTCTTATCTCTTCCTCATGTCCTCATAGGACTAATTAAAGGAAGCTCAACAACAACTACCTTCTTATAATTATCAGATAAAATCTAGAGAAGACATATCAGAATGAGAAAGCTCTATCTGACTGTCACCCCTCACAGTCATCTACCACTTTAGGTTGACTCAAACATAGAGTCAAGATGTTTCATGTTGTTACTTTTGTCTTTTTACACTTTTGGGCTATAACTTTTGTAAGCCTTGCCGAGTCTACCTTGGTTGTTGAGTCATTTCCTCCCTTCTTTTTGAACAAAAGGGTTTAGTATGCTCAACATGTCCGTATCTATGACATGTCTTATCCTCGTACCTTAGTCTTATCGGTCTTATTACTGATGTAGAAGCTAAGTCATGAGTTCTTACAAGTGGAAAGTTAGGACTTTTGCCTTTACTTAGTGACTACTGCCCTAATGCACTAGGCATTTATTGCACTGGAGGTACCAAAAACGTTGGCTTTTTAGAGCAACTAGGCAAATGTCTCCAGAATTACAGAGACCTTTCCTTCATTCTCAGCTTATTTCCCCTCCTTGGCATTGCCATCACAGATGTACTATCTGTCTATACTTATGGTAGAGTCTATTTTCTTGCCATATGTTAATTCTTCCCACATTTTCCACTGTTTCAACATGACTATGTCATTCAGGAAGCCTTTCATAACCCAAAATTTCTGCATTGAGGACTGGTAACCTAGGTTGTAATGCTAGTATCCAGTCTACTATATGCATCACTGTTGTCCTAGCCTACCCGACAAGAGCATAAAAATATGATTCTCTATCCTGATTGGGTCAAGATGGGAATTCTCAGTCACTCGTTCTTTTCTTGCCTGATCCCTTGCACCGTCTCATGGTGCAACAACATTGCTCTTAGCAATGTGTTCCTCGTGTTCTCCAATCATTTTTAAACTTCACCCTTTCTTTTGCATAAGCAGAAGTCACTATAGGATATACTGGAGGACACTAGAACAGACTCCATACCTTAGTCCAATGTCTCTATAGACTCAGTGAACCTTAAGTTGTGATACCAAAACTTGTAACAACCACCACCAAACTGACAACCAAATCATTACTATTGATGCAGAATAACCATAAGCAGCGGATTAATAAAAATTAGTAAAACTTAAAACCATTTTTGCAAAGAGATCCATTTCTAGGAAAAACTCTTAAAGAAAGAACCAAAACCTGATATTCATCATTGATCATATTGTACACATACACTATACCATCTCTTCTCGAGGAAAACATATAATAATTTCTCTCTCAAAACATATACTTAAAGCAACATCAAACCTCGAGACATACAAGCCAAAATCTCAAATTGTTCATAAAACAAACACATACTAAATCCAATGACCTGAGAGTACAAAGACGACACATAGGACTTCTATCTATAAGACACAACAGACAGTACACTCAACCTGAGCTGTCACTGCTGTCCCTACTACTGATGTTCTCCTTCTGCTGTATGGTCTCAACCCCCTCGTGCACGTCCACCTAAAAAAATGTGGATCCCACGGGGTGAGACAATTGTCCCAGTGAGAGATATAACTCTCCTCCAATAATGTTATTATCATAGTTAAGCAGTACCAAACTGAGCAGAGATTCTTTTATTTTAATAAGCAAGCTTAATCACTATGGATAAGCAGATTAGAGCATTTATCATCTTTTAAAGCATTGTAACTGTCTAGGATAGAACAGTAAATCATATGTTCACTTTATAAGGAATATGAAAAACATGTGTATCATTTACCCATCATATTATATCAACATCTGAAGCTTATCCTGTGATAATATTATCATGGTATGACACCCATGAATCATTCTCATTTCTATCTATCGGCCTCAGCCAATCTGCTAACCAGGTATTAAATTATACCAATCATGTGAATATACATCATTATGTTCAACTAGGTATTGGACCATACCAATCCTGATATCATAGAGTTCATCCAGGCATTGGACTATACCAATCCTAAGATCGAGTTCATCCAGGCATTGGACTATATAGATCCTGAGATCGAGTTTAGCCAGGCATTGGACTATACCAATCCCGAGGTCACAGCCAGGCATTGGACTATACCAATCCTGAGATCATAGAGTTTAGCCAGGCATTGGACTATACCAATCCTAATATCGAGTTCATCCAGGCATTGGACTATACCAATCCTTAGGTCACAACCAGGCATTAGACTATACAAATCCTGAGATCACAGCTAGGCATTGGATCATACCAATCATGAGATCAAGTTCAGCCATGCATTGGACTATACCAATCCTGAGGTCACAACTAGGCATTGGACTATACCAATCCTGAAATCATAGAGTTCATCTAGGTATTGGATTATACCAATCCTGAGATCATAGCCAGGCATTGGATCATACCAATCTTGATATCACATCCATATTTCTAAGGGTCCCATAGTAGTTGGGATAGCTTTATATTTCCCTTTCACATTCATTATGGGATATCAATCCCTTAAATTCATCAATGAATACCACATCACCTTTACTAGGCATTATACCCTGGGGCAAGCCAACATATCTATTCACATTCTTTATGTAATACAAGTATTCCTCTTATCTCATTCAATCATATTCAAAACACTACAACCCTTCTTTGTCTATAAGCATAATGCACGCATAAGCAAGATTTCATTATTATTATAACCATTTATTATTATTATGATGTTACTAGGTTTCCATTTCCCCTAATTTATTTTGAACATTACCATTTCTTACATGAGACTTTTATAAACATCTTGTCACCTCTCACTAGGAAACAACTATTCACATGGCTCACAAGGACATTAAACATCTTGTCACCTCTCACTAGGCAACAACTATTCACTTGGCTCACCAGACCCATTAAACATCTTGTCACCTCTCACTAGGCAACAACTATCTCTAGGTCTTAAGACCTAGATAATTGGTATTATATGAAACATCATATTTCATGCTTGGCTATGTTTTTTATCTCATGCTATCAACATGGTTTCAATATGGTTAGGGTATCCCTTTATTAACCAATTGTAGTTTCAAATCATATCATTACCCTTCATTAGTGTTAAGGTTTCCCTTATTAAGATGACTAGGGTTTTCAAGTATATTCATCAAGAATCACAACCCTAATTTAGACTCCACACATATTAGGAGTATCAATGTATACTCATTACATGAGTACTAAACAAGTATAAGTTTCTCTTTCATCCTCACTAGGATATTGATTATTTAGTAATAATATTATCTGTTGTAATGAATAACCATTGGCTGAGAGTTATATCTCTTGTTGGGATGTTGGTCCCACCTCATGGGTCACCACATCTTTTTTGGTGTTCGTCAACGACATGGTCAGGATTGTGGTGTTGAAGAAGAGCAGCTTGGAGAGACGTAGAAGAAAAAGGTTGGATATATCAGTGCCATACCATATCTAGGAAGAGCCAGCCTCCTAAGATCTTCTCTGCCCCCAGTCAGTACATGTCCGCCGCAATGAAACATAAGGTCAAGCTACTAAAAACCTAGTCCGTCTTTGGTACAGGTCACGACACTAGTGAAAGGAGGTGGGTACACATATCCTACCATTCGAGGTACAACCGCAGTTGTCCTCCAATCTTGTCACATATATAATCACCGAGACACGACCGCAGCCAGTCTCAAACTGAGGGCTAGGCATGACCGCAGTCATCCTCCCTAAACACTTGAATTTAGGATGACAAGCACCCCACATACTCATCAATATGCATTCCAAGTTTCCCTTAGGAATACTCATTTCACCATTTGGCAAGTTATGACACTCAGATGGATCTATGGCACATTGCACTACATGACTAGAGTTTCACTTGATTAGTTATGCCAATTATATGAATTAAGGCTGGATCAAACAAGTGGACATACAAACCCTAAATCACTTCTAACAAGCATATAAATATCAAAACTTCAAAAGATATAAAATGTGTGAAACATAATTTCTCATCTCATCATCACATGGTCTTATTCACTTGCCATTCATGAGGCTACACTAGTAATCATACTATCACAAGATATAAATCCTTTTCACAATATCACAGGGTATCAACCCTTATCAACGCAAGAGGATTACACCTCATTCAGGGCTCAACCATGCCCAAAGGTCATTAAGACCATCATACTATTCCCTACAAGATCATCATTATCTTTGCATGCCTTATAACAAGGCTCAACAACATCACTTACATATAATACACCAAATCATCATAATATTGCATTAATGAGCTAGGAGATATTCATAAACAATCATAGTAGGGTTATATTAACATTAAGAACATTCCTTTATTACATCAACATGCAAGGAATCTAGATATGATTAACACTCATCATATTCATAATGCACATGTTTATCATAAGAAAGTATCAACCATGTGGCTATGATAACCACCAATGAACACATTAAGGTTATGATAATGTTAAGGAGGTTATTCCACCATCATTCCATCATATAAGAATGTTAAACATGAATACTCATATTTATCTATTTGCATTAGAGTTAGGTTCAACATGATAAATTATATCAATGTTACTAATCATCACTTATACACAAACCCTAACTCACAACATCCCCATTGTATCATGGATGCATATGGTGAAGCATCACCATCACATTCCATACTATTCTCAAGTATGAACCCACACATAAATCAAGATGTAACCATTGGGTTACAACATACTAGGGTTTCAACAACAATAAGAGAGTACCCCATGATTGCATTAGTCATTCAAGGGATATTCATTCCCAATTACCATCATTTAGTTATATTAAAGTTAGGTATAAAAAGCTATACCTCATTTGGATTACATATCCACACAATATGGTTATCATCCCTTCTATTCATATGAGTGAATAGGTAATACTACCTTGTTAAGGGTAACCCTCCATTTGTTGCATCATCATTCAACCCATATCACCATACCACAATGTCACCCAAAACCATTGGATGGTTAAAAGGTAAGACCATTGGTTGTTTACATAAGTAAACACCTTGGATAAACTACATATGAAGTCCTTGATTTATGCTCTAGAAAGAGTCACCATTTAACCCTATACAACCCTTGATTAACAACACAAAAAGTTCCATTGAGAGTAGGGTAAAACCCATAACTGACTATTCATTTAAAACAATCCATCCATTGTCAACAAGTATGCTCCTTAAGTTGATCATATAAAGGAAACCATCTAAATCACATTATTAGGACAAACATATTACATTATCCATCATTCAACTTTATTGGAGGAATAAATAGTAGATCTTGACAATTGGGTCAAGTTCATATGTTAAAACCATCAATTACAGTATAGGTCCGACAATTGCATCAAGTGACCCAAGAAAAGAAGGTGATACAAATCTGCCTTCAGAAGGTATGGCCGAACAACCATCAATTTTCTAGAGTAGAGACGCCATCAGAAGGCAGATGTAGTGTGGCCATCAGAAGGCACACATGATCTCCTTCGGTAGGTGATGTAGGAGCTCCATCAGTTTCCGCGTATAGAACTACCATCAGAACGTAGTGCAGATCATCCATCAGAAGGTAAGGCATGGGTTCCCTTCAGTCTTCAATCACAGACCAACCATTGCAAGGCACTTGTAGGTCAGCCATCAGTTGGAAAAGATGGGTTGACAACTGAAGGAGTGAATGAGTGGTGCAAATTGATGTCTAGGCAGAAGTAGGCCTATTTAAGGTTGAAGGCATGCATTGATGGCGCATCAACCAAAGGATCCATAAACTGATAGCATGATAGATACATGAAATCTAATGGTTTGATAGATGCACTGCAACCTGATGGAACTTCATCAATCAATGGAGGATTGGATCATAGAAAACATGTTCTATTTTATAAAAAATTCTAGGCCCACTAGTCAGTCAGAGGGACCACTGCATCCTACACTCCACTCATGTAATAAAATTCAAACCTACAATGAAAACTAGGAGTTTGATTCGAAATCTTATAGATTAACATAAAGTAAGGAAAACCAAAATGAAATCTAGTCCTAAGATAAAATGATGGAAATGAATGCAAAAGTAGGCTAGAAATATGACTAAAACTAGGAAGAATATGCATTCATCATTATGAACCTCCACTTGCAGTCCAATATAGTTGAACATCTTTTATCATATCACTTAAATGGGATTCTTGGTTATGTTTAGTTATTTTTGTGTTTATGGTCTTAGATATATTGGTTAGCCTCCCTTGCTTCTTTGGTCCTCAACTCAAGGATAACAGGAGAGGGTCATTGCACTAATTTAAACAAGATTATCCTTCTATGATCTCTTTTTTACTAATTTCTCTCTCTTATATCTCTCTTGCCTGAGTTCCATGGTAAAAATTGGTGCATATAACTAAAGAACCTTCATTTTGTCTCTTTTTTTACCTAGTTTGCCCTAGATATTGCTCGAGGATGCTACACTCGAACCTTTAGACGGTCTATTCTTGGGTTATGGTGTTGTGTTTGTGGCTTTATTTTGTGGATATTTAGTTAATCTCCCTTAGAGGTGAGTGATATAACCATTGTTAGCTTCTTTTGCACAAAACTATAATCTTGCATATATCACAATTAACATGCCTATAGATAAACTTTTAATAGACTATTTTTTATAACAGTGTATGATTTTGAATTTCATTGGTTCCCCTACTCTCTAAGTGGTGATTTCATGATGGTTATAATATGCCCTTGTATATGTGTATGGGCTGAAATTTCCAAATACATACATTTATGCCCCAAAGATGCTCTTTTATGGTATTTTGATAAAATGTTGGTGGAGGAAGACTAACAAGGAGAGAAGAGAGGCCACAACCACTAATTCGTGTGGCTGAGAGGATATTGAGAATTGGATGAATGTGTGTAGAATGTGATAAGGATTCTGAGTAGAATTGGGTTGATGGATATAGATAGATCCCAAAAGGTTCATACTTTGCATGCAAGATGGAATTTGGGGTAGTCGCTGGGATACACCTCTTCAAAAAATTGTATTTCAACTAGAAAATAGAAAAAGAAATTTTATGTTATGCAATTGTAGTTATAACACCTCGTTCTTAGAGTTCATGTACTTCATCTAGATAAGGATCACATCCATTATGTAGTATATAGGATGTTAGGTACATCAGGCGTCCAGAGACTCAACTTTCTCCTACATCATATATCTACAACTCACTTGGTTCAATTTCTGTTTGCAAAAGACAATCAAAGAAATTAGTGTTGTTTCTAAACAACAAGTTTCAATCTGCACCAACATTTTCAAGTTGCTAATTCTAACTCAGAGTTATTTTGTTTTTGCCTAGGAACCATCCAAATGCAACATAGTAACCAATCATGAGAGATAAATTAGTCTACCAGACTAGAAGGCCATCCATGTTTTTATATATTAAGTTTTTGACACTTCAAAGTACAATAAATGTGTTTTATGCCTTTGTATGTTGTAGTTTCATGAATTTCATCTACCACATCCCTAACTAACTTCTTAAGCTCCAAGTTTCATGTTCCTTGTTCATGCATTTCCAGCCTATATATAATATTAAAAACATTTAAAGACTCCATCCTCACAAGCAATAAACCATTTGCATGTCTTTTAATGGTGATTATATTATCTATTGTGTGTTTGAGACACGAAATCCATCCTCACAAGCACTTCACTTTGAAAAACATATAGCAAATCACTGTGTAATTTAAATAGCAGATGATAACCGGAATGCTTCACTCGTGGTGATACATACCTCTTATCCCGTTTCTACCTAAGAATGACATCAATAACTCGTAGCACATCTTGGACACCCTCAGTTTTGATACGGGTGAATGCATTCACTATTTCCCTAGTCAAGACTCTTGTAGAAGAGCCAATGTCAACCTTGAAAGTCCTTGCACCATACACTTTGTCAGACCATTTACCATTACCTTCCTCTGGGCTTATATTGCTTGGATGCCCATCCCTGATAGGCACGTGACAAACAAATAGAGAAAAGAATTAATATATCATTAAAAATTTGGTAGTGAAGTGAAACATACAGGGGCATTGATAAGGATTTCTTTAGATAAGACCTTACAGAAGAGTCCTCCAAAACAACAAAAAACTCCATGTTATTTTATGGTAATGGACCGACAGTGAACAAAGCTTTCTTTCCATTATAAGTGAGTTTTATTCTTGCAAGCTCTTTATGTAGGTCTCACAGAGCATGTTTGTCACATTCACCCCAATCACTTTTCCCTAAATGGGCCTTTTTCCACTATCATTTGGTGTGATTGATACCTTCATTTTATAAACAGTGAATTCTATGACCATGAGTAAACAAAAAATTAACAAAAGCAACCAAAAAGACAAATGGGGGTAAAACAATAATAAACTACCAAAAGATAGTAAAGGGAAAGGAAATTATTACACATGCATCATTGTAAGGGCTTGGGTGAGTCGATATGGGTGGCGTTGACACTCCAATCAGCATACAACAATCTTCTATCTTTTCTAGAAGATATTACTTAGCTAAGAGATTGATAAAAAGTCATACCTTCTTAGTTATATCATCCAAGCTAGAAGCAAAAACTAAGACATGTATTCCTCTCTCCTACTGATGGTTTGAGCATTTTTAATGGGAAACTACTAAATTCTACATTATTATGTGAAAGTAAAACTATGAAGAGCATGTACCTCTAGAAATTCAAACAGTTTGGACACTCCAACCCTAGATGCAATCCCCACATACTAGGCAGATATAGAAACATGCTTAGGCATGCACTCGACATCAATTAAATAAAGAAATTAAGTGTGCATGTCATCCATATGAGAGATACCTCTACAAAATTTCTAAGTTCAAAAATCTAAGCCCCAATCTTGAACTAAATCATCCTGCATTCAGACTTTACAATGTGAGTGATAGCAAACATATTATATAAAAGATATGAAAACCATAAGAAAATTATGTGCTCAAGTTGGAGGTTAGTATCTCAAATGCATCACAAGGAGGCAACTGAGGAGCAGAGTCCATCTTATCATTTGCTTTGCTTCATCACACTCTCATGTATTGCTCATTTCTTTTACTCATACTCGTCCCATTTAGAAGTTTGGTCATCATAATGGAATAGTGTAATTGTAAAACTTTTAGAGAGCTGCAACAAGTGATGATACTTGGTAAATACAAAATGAAATTGTCTTATGAAGCAAACAAAGATGATGCCCAAAGGAGAAAACAACTTCATGGTCTGTATATTCTCAAAGGTATACATCACAATATCAATTAGTTTTCTTCTCCATGACTAGAGTTGGAAATCCAATCCATGCAACAAATTTATCCCATAAGTCCAAACACATCTAGTGTTGAAGGTTGCAATTAGTATAAAAAAAGGAATTAGAAAAATACAGATTACAGGGGAAGCAGTAGACCTAAAATAGTATTCAAAGAACAGAAAAAAACATGAAGATTTACTTATGTTCTATAGTTACTTTATCTGTTCTTTAGTAGTGTTGGAGGAGAGTTATATCTCTTGCTGGGACATTTAGTCTCACCCCATGGGTTTCTACAACTTTTAGGTGGCCATGCATGAGGAGGTAGAGATCGCACAACTTTAGAGGAGAAGCAACAAAACTAGTATCTGACAAGGTTGAGTGCACTTTGTTGGTCTTTTGGTGTTAGTGTCCTAGAGTCAGCCCTGTACACTCAGGTCTTGGGGATAGTTCAATGTGTTTTGTGGTTGTTCCATCGATACAAGTTTTTGGTTTATGTGCCCTTTTGTTGTATATAGTTGGTAGATGTACATGTATATGCAAGTGAAACAAATATCATGTGTGATTGGTATGCCTATGGAACATGTTTTAGGCATAACATTTAATGAGATATATGATAAAGATGGAAAGTTATGGATCTTTATGTCACAAGTTTTTTGATGTTGGTGCCTTGTGCAATCGGTTTTAATTTTTAGTGTTTTTTTTCTAATCTTCTTATTTAGTGTTGTTTCCACGTTTGGTTTTAAGTAATCTCATTTTGTGTAGCAAGGGGTGTCACACCAATAGACTCCCACTTTCACTTAGAGTCAATCACCTATGAATCTTATTCCAAATTATCTAACTTGACCATCATGCTTGTGTTACGCAACTGATTTTATTAGTGAGTCAGCAACATTTGTTTCTAATCGGTACTTTGCAAGTCTTCTCATCTCCTCGATATATGATCTCTAGTATGAGATGTATATGCTGTAGTATGAGATTTGTGTTTCTTAGCCTATCCAATAGCTTCATTGTTTCATGATATTTCTACTGCATTGTCAACGGTTGAAACCAAAATCACGTTCATATAATGAACTTCTTGATTCATACAATATCTTATATTGTTTCTAATACAACAAGGTACTCAGATTGTAGTGTAGAATCTGCAACTATTCTTGCTTGGAACTTTTCTATGACGTCCCCGGATTTTCACCTTCTCAAAACCCCATGGGGATGAGAAGACAAAATCCAAAAATGTTAGGAAATTGTATCAGAGAGTGATGCGGAAGCGACATATACATACATGAACATACAACTATATTGCATACACCATAATATTCTCAACATTCAACATGTATATTACAACATGAATTGTTACAACTTACATTTACATATTGAAAAGAGAAATTTTACAAGTATGAACATGTATGCTAATCATGATCTACACAATAGGTACAACCTGGATAACTGCTCATTTCCCTTCTTTTGTCCCATGCTAGCTCTGAACCTAAAACAAACGTGAAACAGCGAATCAACACATAAGGTGTTGTCCACATGGGTATAAAGATACATACTAATATGCTTGCATAATTGAAATAACTTGAGAAAGAAAGAGTAAAAGAAAACATGGTATAAAGTGATAATCAGGTAAACACATATTTTTAGATGTCTTTTGATGCATTTGTACTACTAAGAAGTGTCACACTTCATTTTTCCCTACCCCTTAGGCTATGGGGACTGAGTGCCGACCTTATATTTAGAGGAGAGAGAGAGAGGGATGTCACACTTTATTTTTCCCCACCTCTTGGGCTATGGGGACCGAGTGCCAACCTTATATTTAGAGGAAGAGGGAGAGGATTGAGAGAGAGAGAGATCATATATCCACTTAGTAGCTACAAACCATCTATATTCTTTGTTGTTCTTATTGACATGGCAAAGATACTATAATTATAGTGCATCCAAGCAATATTCTCAAATAAAGACAAGCAATACATCATAGCTATTACACACAAGAAAACTAGTCATATACTTAGATAAAGCCCACGTACCTGATTTCATAGATTTCTAGCATCCTGGATCATCTAGAACTTTTTCCATGATCTGATTAATAATAATTAATTGTCATTAATATATGTACATCATAGTCTAGGTATTTTAGGTCCAAATTAGGGTTTAGGCCAAACCTAGGTTCAAATTGATCTAAACTTGTGTTTGATATTTTTCTACTGACCAGGATGTCATTTTAGATGTCTGATTTAGATTCATAATTTTCTAATGTTTGGTCTAGTGTCTATGATTTATATGGGGTTTGAAACATCTAATTAATGAGAAAATGCCTAGACTTGCTCAATAATATTATCCAAGTCCACATTTAGTTTCTAGATGATATTAGGGTTCAAACTTATTTTTCTCAGATTTAATTTCAACCATTTTCTAACTATACAATTTAAATGAAGCATTCTCATCTAAACTAAATATCATCAATATTAGTGTCTCAAAAGTCTGATATAGGGGTTTTGAAATAAAGAGGGTAATTTTCTGAGTCCAGGGGAATTTTTGGGGAAAATTATTAGTCAAGGGAACTATTTATACTGCATTTTCTAAGATCTGCATATATTTGATGTAAATGACCTTTGGTGGATTAACATGGATCGTCAGATCTTCTTGTTGCTCATCTGTATTCCTGCCATGTCGCCTAGAAGGGAAGTGGGGGTGTGTGGTTCTTTGGGTCATGCTGGGCCGAGTGAATCGGCTGCACGAGTAAGCCGTTGGACCGACTGCCCATTCGTCATCTCCTCTCGCTCTCGCCTCTGTGCCAAATCTGCCTTTGTGTGATGCAGAGAAGATGTCGCCGCACCCAAGAGGAAACTGCCGTGAGTTGGTGAGGCCAGTAGTCTACCGAAAACTTGGTCCTGAAGGATGCTTCAACTTCGACCAGCTAAGCATGCCTCTGACCTCTCCGTCGTTGTCATGGACTGGGATTGTGAATCCACAAGCTTCTTAGTTTGGCATCGCCATTCGCGGTGGTCTCAGTGAGCGAGGGTGTTGGATCTTGTCCTTAGCCTCGAGAGATCAAGCATATAACACTTTGTACCTTTCCCTCCTATGATCAGGCGCATCACCCAAGGCTGGGAGGCTCAGGAGCTCGAGGCGGCTCCGTGCATCTGCCACTGTGGTGGGCGAGAGAAGGGGGAAGTAGGTTTTTGTCTCATGGTCTTATCTGTGTGCGAGACGCAGGGCACCACATGAGGATGGAGTTTGGAAAACGACGACCTGAACCTCATCTAGGAGCTTCATCCTCCACATACACACTCCTCCTAGGCTGTACAACTCTGGAGACTACCACACGAGAAGAGGGTTTCAATGGCAAGGAGGAATGCCCCACATGCAACTCCTGGTTGGTTTGGCGGGATTCAAAACACATCAGCAACATGTGTCCTTTCTTCTTACTCTCCCAAAAACCTTCATCTACGGTCCTTCACTTCTTCCCCTGTTTGTGACTACCCACAGAGATGTGGAGATGAGGGGAAGGTGTACCCCCTTATATGAGGATTCCATGGACACCGTGAGTGGTTAGGAGAAAGATGATGGATAAAGGTGAGCATGAAAGAATGCAGTGTATTGATACCATAGGTATCCAAGGTCAAGTGAATGTATTATCAGTTCAAACTATTGCACATGTTATGAGTTTGCCAACAAATTCCCTTAGACTGCCCCACCTTCATCGGATCTAGAAGGCACCAAACATGTGTTCTGTTCCTCCATATGTGGAGGTGTGCAATGACCAAGGAACTATTCAACCTTCCTGTATCAATTGTTGGCATGGTTCCGCACTGCCCACAAAACCCATGTTAGTGTGACATTACCACATTGGCCACCCAACTTTATTCTAAATTCATTGGAACCTTGCTCCTTTAAATCAAAGTATCCAACATTTTAGCACTTTCATACCTTAAGTAGGAGCCCTATTCATATATGAGACTTCAGAAATACAATTATAATATCCTAAAGTACATTCCATCCAATTTGGAGGCCCAAAAACTTAATGTTTGTCCATTAATTGATTCCTGAAATAATGTCATAATATGCAGGTAGCATGGTCAAATATAATGATCAATTGTCCTTAAGTTGTAACCAATCAACATCAATACACTTACTGTGATCATGGTGCAACTTAGGGTTCTTAATGGACTATTCATATCGATGTATATCATGAATGAATGTATAACAACATGATTACCCGATTCGATTAATGAAATATATTCCTCATTATTGACATAGATTATGTGTCATGATCATAAATTCGAATTTTATTATGATAAGAATCAACAATTGAATAACCAATCACTCAATTTGGGTTCAAACATCTACACAATATTCATAGTCCTTGAACACCTTATTGGGTATCAAGACCTAAAATCAGGCTCATCACATTTTCCAACTTACAACTATGTTGTTAAGGAAAAACACAAATCCAGATTGTGATCAATAATTATTTTTGTTAGTTAGGAAGCTTTCATTGGAATAACTCTTTACACCCAACTTTTCCTCACCACCATAAATAAGGAACAAATTATTAGTTTTTCAAGTACTTAGGGATGTTCTCTACTGGCTAGTTGTCATCATTAGGATTTGACTAATATCTTCTATTCATGCTCAAATCATATGAGACATCAGGACGAGTGCATAATATTTGATACATTATAGATCCAATTGCATATGAATATGCATCTTAATCCTGTGTTCATTTCATCATAGGAACTGGGACATTGGGTTCTAAAGAGACTACTGTCCATGTGACATTAGCAAATTTCTCTCTTTGAGTCATGCATGTTGAACCTCTTCACCAACTTGTCAATTTATGTGCTCTGGTTTAGGCCAAGAAGCCTTCTAGATATACTATCTATCTCTATGGATCTTAGTTCCTAAGATATAGGTTGTATCAGCTAAATCCTTCATAGAGAAGGTACTTCTCAACAAGATCTTTACCATTTGTAGAGTAGGGATCTCATTCTTCATCAGAAGTATGTCATGTACATACATTATAAGGAATACAACCATTTCCCACAAACCTTATTGTAAACATAGGGTTCATCTTCATTTTGACTAAATCCAAACTTTTTCACCGCATCATAAAATCAAAGATTCCATCTCTGAGATGCTTGCTTCAACCTGAAGATTGACCTTTGTAGCTTACAAACTTTATTTACACTATCTGGATTTATAAAACCCTCAAGTTATGTCATGCACACATCCTGAAGAAAATTCTCGTTAAGGAAAGTGGTTTTAACATCCATTTAGTAAACCTCATAGTCATAATAAGATGCAATGACAAGAATGATCTTGATGTATTCAACCATGGGAACTAGTCAAAAGGTTTCTTCATAGTGAACAACTTGAACTTGTTTGAATCCCTTTGTAAACTATCAACCGTTATAGGTTTGTACATTACCATCCATGTGGGTCTTCTTCTTGAAGACCCACCTACACCCTATGGTTTTACCCCATCAAATGGATCCACCATGGTCCATACCTTGTTTTTGTACATGGAGTCCATCTCATCTCATGGCCTCAAGTCATTTCAAAGACTCTACTCCCACAATTTATCTTTTTTTGATTTGGACTTTTTATGCCCCTAAAGTTTTGGGGGCATCCCGAAAATTATATACCTGCTAATCCAATGTCTACCTTGCCAACTTCTAGGTAGGTTGTTAACTCATCATCTATGACCAACTCATTTCAATCTTGAGTCACAATATATCCAAAAGTTTCAGGCTCAAAGCATGTCCTACTAGATATACGAGGTTCTTGTGTTGCTAGAGGAACTTGAGATTCCACAATAGTTTGTGACACTCCTTGTTCCTTCTTTAACTCTATAGGTTCAATGTTTTATTATTGGTCTTGAACCTTTTCGAGTTATACTTTCCTCCCATTGATTCATTTTGAAAAAAAATTCTTTTTCTAGGAAAACAATATCCCTTGAAACAACTACTTTGTTGTCATATGAGTTATACAAGCAATATCCCTCAGTTTTCTTGGGAGACCCAACAAAATAACATTTGTCTGATTTCGTTTTAAGCTTTTCAGGAAACTACTTTTTTGTATAAGATTCAGAACCCCAATTCATCATAAAATAGATATTGGGACGCTTCCCAGTACATATCTTATATGGTGTCTTTTGAACCAATTTAGATGGTACACAGTTTAGTGTAAACATGGAAGCTTGAAGAGCATATACCCACAACAAAGTCAGAAGATCGAAAAATCTCATCAATAATAGTGTCCAATAGGATATGATTCCCTCTTTTAGATACACCATTATGTTTTGGATACAATATCGTGGCCTCACAGAAGATCCTCAAACTCTTGGATTAAGTATTCTCCACCTCAACCGTATCAAAGTACCTTAATACTTTTACCAAGATGGTTCTCTACTTCATTCATGAAATCCTTGAACCTTTCACTGGACTATAACTTCTATTTCATCAAGTACACATAGCCATTCCTACTGAGGTCATTTGTAAAGGTAATGCAGTATTGGTAATTGCCTATAGCATATGTTCTTAAAGGTCTATATACATCAATATGTATGCATCCCAATAGATCACTCACTCTCTCATTGTATCTAGAGAATGGTGCCTTTGTTATCGTGCCCAATAAACAAGACTCACATGTCTCTATTAGTTCAAAATCATAAGAGTCTAGATAATCATCTTTATGGAGTTAAGATATGTGTTTCTCATTTATTTTCCCTATATGGCAATGCCAAAGGTACACTTTTTTTGAGTTATCAAGTTTTAGACTTTTGTATTTATGTTATATACACTTGTCTCCCAGTCGAATAAGTATAGACCATAGGACACTGGGGCACTACCATAAAAGATCTCATCCTTACAAATAGAACATCGACCATTTTCAATAAGAAATTTGAATCCACTCTTGTTCAAACAAGATACACATATGATGTTTCCATATATGGCATGTACATAATTGCAACTGTCTAACTCTACTACAAGCCCACTAGACAGAGATAACTCATATGTTCCAACTACACTGGAAGCAACTCTTTCTCCACTAGAAACACACATTTAAACCTCACCTTTTTGTTTGAAGGTCTTCTTCTCTTTAGATCCTACACATTTGAATAAATGTGAGATCCACATCCAGTATCCAATATCCAAAATGAAGAAGTGGAAAATTTAATCTCAATAATGTATATACTTGAAGTAGAGATCACTATCCCTTGCTTCATCTTCTTGTGTTCCTATAAGTGAAAAGGACATATTCCTTTTATACTTATCCTTCTCCTCATCTTGAGGGTAGGATACTTGGGTTTCCTGTTAGCCTCAAAACTTTTCTTGGCTCTATATTCACCCTTAGACTTTTAGATATTGATCATCATCATGGATGTACTTCTTTATTTGTGCTTCAACATTTATCAATATGCCAAGCAATTCATATAGTAGTTTAACTGAGTTATACATGTAATAGTTCGTGGTAACTTTAAGAAAATGATTGCATAATCATATATGTGGCTAACTTGTGGCCTAAAGGACATCCAAGTCTCTATGTCTTACACATGCCCAATCATCTTGAGCACCTACTAGATCTCCCTCTGCCATGTTGCACTTAAAACATTATGTTAGAGACATCATACCTTTTTTGCTTTACATGATACTGGTACATGTTCTTCACATGTGTTACCATCTCAAGATGTCCATGTTTTCATGCTACGTCTGCAACTCATAGTTCATAGAATGTACCATGGGATTCATGATGTTTGTGGCATCATGATCATACTTACAATAATCATCCATTTCATCTCTAGGAAAATTGGGAGCGGGTTCCTCTAGAACTGGTGTATCAAGGATGTAGAGCTTATGCTTGTGAGTGAGAATGATTCTCAAAGTCCTAAAACAATCATGAATGTAGTTCCCATTTAGTTTTCCCTTCTCAAGAATTGATTGTAATCATAATGTGGTTTTCTAATTTATTTCTACAACATAAATTTGCATGTGTCAGAAGACGGTCCCCCATCTCAATAGCCTAATAGCACAACTGAAGGGCTAGGGAAATATACCCCTTCTAGCCTCCAAAGCACGTTCAATGAGGCTATTTTGAGTGGCCTAGGATCAACCTTGTGGGAGGAGTTCGTAGATTAGCAACTATAGATCTACAGCCAGAAGATGTCAAGCTTGTTACTGATAAAGGATGCCTTGTACATCAACCTAGATGAAGAATAAACACTCCTTCAGCCTTGGAAATATGTTGTTACACTCAAACTAATTGGAAGAAGTGTTGGCTACATGACAATGGAGGAATGACTGCATTTACTTTGGAAACCTATATGGCGGATGAAGATCTATGGACTCAATCAAAATTAATATGTCATACAATTCTCTTGTAGGACAAACTATGAGGCCGCATTAACAGGGGGTCCTTGGTCGATGCTCAGTAGTTGCTTGATGGTTTGGAAGTGGGACGACAACTTAAAACCTTTTGATAGACTTCCTAACCATATTGTAACGTGGGTAAGGATATTAAACCTTCCACTATATTTGTACATCCCAACCTTCTTTAAAATAGTAGGCCAAGCACTAGGCACTCTAGTGAAGGTTGATGAGCATACAACCAAGAAAATGAGGAGTCAGTTTGCATGGCTTGCGATTGAGTTGGATACCACAGTGCCAATTAAACCATCCATACTTATCAATGGATCTGAGTACAAGCATGAGTATGAGGTTTTACCAGATATCTATTTAAGCTGTGGTAAACTAGGTCACCGTTCTAAAACTTGTAAACCTACATATAATGTATAGACGGATAAAGAGACAGAAGAGGATGATGGGTTGTAAGAGTCTGATAAAGAAAGAAAATGGCAGAAATATTATGGTAAAGGAATACATGCTAAATGTAGAGAATGATATAAATAGAAGGAGTTTAGTAAACAAGTGGATGACAAAAGATATAAACCAAGTAGTAGTGGATCACATAGAGGACAATGAGGTGGATAATCATTCATAGCAGACTGCGAACGCTGAAGCTTCCATACCAGATCCTAGTAGACCAAAGGTGTGGAAAAGGAAGAAGACATCACATAGATCTGAATAGGAAGATGAAATGTAGAACAATACTCCTTCAGGAAGCTCAACTGGTGATCAAGTAGTGAAAGAATCAATGACGAATAGTGGAATGCATAATGTATTCCACCCTGTTACAATTGAGGAAGTGAATGAAGGGGCGCACATAGTAGTTTACCCAGACATTGACATGGTCATTGAACGGGTACCTATGTAGGAAACTATCAGACATAATAACTAAAAGTGAAGACACATTGACACCAAATAAGCCAGGAAAACACAAACACAAAGAAAAAGGTATCAAAGGTAGTGGCACCAAGTTTAAGCACACTAATGTAGGGCCATACAACCCAAGGAATGGTACTAGAAGTAATCAATAGGTTCATGTTGAAGCTTGTGGAATTTAAGTTATATAATAGCCTATAAGATTCATGAATCAACTTTTCAAGTCTTATGTTTATTGTTCTTTCAAGCTGCTGAAGACTCTACTGGTAGGCACAACCATCCATGATATAATGATCATGGTTAATGATCCCTCTAAAAATAACTCCTTCTCTCACATTGTTGAGAGATCAATGGACCTTAAGCCCACCTTTAGCTTACAAAATAATATTTTTCATGGTATTGATAATACCATGTTTTATTCCAGCTGGTCATTTATAATAACCTTTAAGATGGAATAGATGGTAATGTTTTCTTAAAAAAAGATTTGCATGTGTCAAAGTACTTTTTGATTTGATTTAAAAGTATTTATGATACTATTTAGGCCTTTATATAACTATTTCTCCCACTATTTTGTTCAAATTAATGGCCCTCACCATCAATTCAGAAGATTGTTGTGATAAAGTGAATTTTTAAATTATTTATTTTTCTCTTTTGAAAATTCAATGATATTGATAATCACTCAAACTTATTTCCTAAAATACCTTCAATCACATCCCTCTACTCATTTGACCATATAGGTACACAAATTTTACAATAATGCAAACCCTAAATACACATTAGGATGAATCACGTGTATTATACTACATAGTCAAATTATATAGTCAACATACAAATTTGGTTCTTGAATTCCTACCATAAGTAGGTAACTTCATCATAGGGCTCCACTTAAATTTCATAATAATTGGATGCACAGATTAATAGTTATGAGCATTCGAAATTATACACATCATTTCATTTAGTATTAATCTAGGACCTAAGTTAGTCGATTAATTGACTAAGGTGTGACACATTATGTGTCATGCACGACCGCTTAGTCACTTGGGCACAAAACTTTGATCTGGAATTATATCTTAGCCTTCCAAGAAATGATTCGACGACAACCAAGTTATACCCTACTGTCGTAGAACCATTTGTTACCCAAACCCTAACTATAAATGACTATAAAATCAATGGAGATAGGACCTAGGCGTCCATCCCTAGCATGGTATTATCAAAGTGCGAATGTGGAAGCGTAAATGTTGGCATAAACGAATACATAACAAGATAAAATCATCAATCATAATCTCAAAATTCAACAAGATATATTAAACAATATTATTTATTACAAGCTTTCAATTACATATTCAAGACTACAATTTTACAAGTCTGTCCTTGTATACTAGGAATCATACAAGTACACTTGAAATAGCTCACCAAGCCCATCACTTCTATCTATCTCTGAACCTATAAAATATGTGAAATAAGGGGTTTCAAGAACATGAGGTGTTGAGTACAGGGCTGAAATATACATATATATATAAGCTTTGCATAATTTGAAAATATTTGAAGAAGTAATGAACAAGAATGAACAAGTTAAGTGATTAGAAAAACGAGATCCCATGTTTTATATCATTTTACTCCCATTATACCAACAACATGATGTATCATAAGGCCTTTGATCAACTTCCCATTGGAAGGATCTGTAAGGGTTCTCAAGATTATCTAACCCTTTTATACGTAAAGGACCTCAAGGCCATTGCCAAGAGTAACCCTTTTATCGACATGGTCTGCCCTATCTTTTCAACTCAAGTAGAATGCCCAACCTCATGTCCTTACCCTCAAAATACAGACAGGTGCACACAGTTTGTATAGTTGAGTGTTTATTTTATGTTTGTAGGTTATAAAATAATGATACATGAGAAACATCAAGTACAATACTAGAGTACTACATGGAAATATATGAGCAAGTACACAAGCATACATATGTATCACATTTCAAGCAAGAAATCCATAGTCATATAATTACTAAATCTCATACCTGATCTAGAGATTTCATAACCTATCCTTGACCATTTAGATCATAAGATAAACTTGATTAAGAACAAGATTACATACATGCATAAGATTCTCATCATTAACCCTAACTAGCTTCATTTTGGGGTTTTGGCCAAGTTAGGTTCCAAATTGGTTATTACTATATTAGATGATCTTTTACTGATCTAGAGGTCATCATGAAGGTGGGTTTCAAGTTTCATCTCATTTTGAGGTTCCATGTGTTTTATAAGATCATTACAACATTCATGTCCCTTATGTACATTTCAAGGTCAAAAGACTCCTAACATGGAAAACAAGCTCATGATCATAAAGATATGAGAGACAAGCATCAAATATGGTTTAGAATAGCAACATTAGGACATAAGTAACACATTCCAATATAGGTGGATGTTCTCTAGGGTCTAGGCATCATACTCCCAACTATGGGTATCAACATTACAACATATATGCAAGCATCAACCTAGTTTACACATGGCATTAGGGAACACCATATGAATTAGATGGAACATCCATATCAAGGTGATCATAAGGGATATACCATCTCTGATGTGATAGGGGAGAGAAAAACAAATAGATACACACCAAGATTAGGGTACAAGGGAGATAAACAAGCATTATGGTCATTTGAGTCAAAAGGTGCACATACATAAGTACATCATGGATGGGGTTGGTCTTGGACAATTGGGTCACAAAACATCATAAATTTACTATTTGAAATATCTAATGTCAATTGATGCATCAAATAGATCTAAGACCCCATATGACTTGGGTATAACCAATCATTTCCATACATAGGTCGCTGAAATAGTGTCATGTGAAAATAAACATAGCACAAGGGGATCAGGGAAAATATATTTGGGGTATGGATAGGCGGAGTTACTAATTTACATGAAATATAAGTATTTAGTTGTCATTAGGAAAAAAGATTAGTCATCATATGGAAAAGTACGTCATTGTAGTCCAATCTAGTCACATATGTACAAAAGAAGTCATTCATGAGCAATAAGGTAATTAGGACCTTCATTAGGGTCATAAGAGCACAAGATTTACTAGTCTGATTCTTAGGAGGGTCAGTATGCATCCAAGTTTCAATATTCATCATAACATTTCATTAAAGGAGGTCAACATAGTCAAAGATCTGATTTTAAGCAAAATAGGGAGAATACAAGAAGATTCAGGGTCTACAAAAATGCCCATATGATAGATCTTTTTGAGACAATCAATTTGATATATATTTTAATATATATTGGCCTTAGGATGAGCAAGTTATGCATTTTTTAGTATTTCCATCAACAACTAAAGAAAAAGGGGGAGGGTGTTACATTTCATTTATGCAGTAGTTGTAGCCCTTTGATGTGGATCCAACAGCCATGTCTACCCACTTGCCCCTACTAGTGCTAGGTCGCTTGCCCAAGGTTTCCACCACACCAGTGCGATCGTAAGAATCTTGCTGTCGTTACCCACCACTGCTTCTCCCTTGGATCGTGGAGCCCACATCGACGTGGCTAGTTCTCATTGGCCTACGTCGGCCCACATGCTTTATGACCTATTAGGTGTGGTTGACCAATCCCACTGGAAGATTGAGGGGTGACTCTCCCCTAGGGGTAGAATCTTCATCGAACGCCTGATCTACTATCTTGTACCTCACAATCCCAAGTAGCCTGCATGGCTCAACCCTCATCAACATGAAAGGGGTGCCCTAGCTTGGGGCTCTACAACCGGTCCCACAGTTTCTACCGTACATTGCCATGGTTAGGCAAACCCAACCGGCCACTAGATGATGGCCAAGATGATCGAGGTGAAAGGACACAACAAAGCTCACGACAGTGCTGCCGAGCTGGGAGAAGAAAGGATGAGCAAAAAGAGGGAGGTTTAGGGTGTGGAAGTGAGAAAGAAGTGAGAGGAAAGAGATGAGAGGTCCCAACACACCAAAAGGAGGGTTCAATTTAATTGAAATTGTCGAGATCAATGGGGATTGGCTGGTGTGAAGTTTTCTAGTTGTAGCTCTTCTATAGTACGATCAAAGGATGATGATGGGTCTATAGTTATCAGATCATCCATCTCAGAAGGAACGACCACAAACACAAACACATCAGGGTTGTCCAACCAAGGGTGGTTCCTGTTAGGCCACACCCCTTGATTCGACCCATTAAGGCTAAAAAATGAGTTAGATTCCATTAAAATACATGTAATTTGACCAATCTTCAATGGTTCATAACTTGGGCTCCAAAGGTTTGTTGAGGTGATTTTTTACGTTGTTATATTCAGAATTGAATCATATACAACATGATACCTATTATAAAGTAAAAAGATCATGTTGATGAGGTCAATTCATATTGCAAGATGATAACATGTTAAGGAATGGTACTTAGTTTAAAAGTGCAAAATAAAGTCACCCATTGTGAAATTGATCGTCGATGTGATCAAAGTGGAATATCATGATTCTCCAATTATAGGATTAACATCTAATTGAGTAATATACCACTTGATGAGAGATAAAAGGACAAGCTAGGAGAGATAAAAATCAAACTATCACACCTTCATCCTCAACCCATGGGATTATAGCCTGACTAGTACAAGAATGGCAATCACACCAAATTCAACAACTGAGACCTCGTATCGTGAGATATTTTGGAGGGAAGATTTCACTCTTTGAAACAAGCTCAACATCCCATTACACATCACCCCTCATCCTTAGATCCAAGATAACTGAATCCCTTATCCTCGCACCTCTCACTCGACCAAGAGCCCAGATTTAGGGCTTCTTCACCCTCACCCCCTTTTGCCTATAAAAGGCCTCCAACATGACCATCTCACTTCCTTTATTTGTCCTCTACCATTAATTGCACATTAGATCACCCCATCATCCCCCACCTCAAACCTCCTCCACCTCCACCTGACCTGGAGCTCTTCTTGATATGGGAGTCACCACCACCCAATTCCCAGTGCCTACACCACCTAGGGACCTTGACAATAAGGTCCCCACTTCCACATGAGGTCACAAAGCCATAGAGAGCTGGGTCAACAAGAGCCTCCAGTCGAGCTTCAGAGCTTCACTACCAGTGGAGCTCGGGCAGACTCAGGCTCGAAGAAGGATCATCGAGCACCACCAGACCACTTGTGGAGATCCTCGATCCCTCAATCCAACCAGAGGGGAGGTAAACACTCTCAACCCAATTTTATGCTTCTCTACTCATTTTGATAAAAATTAGGACCTTAGTTCGCCTCTGATGATTTTCCTTGGCTTGTTGACCTTGACACGGCCTCATGAGGATATCCAGACCCTAAACTAACCCCAACAACCTCCTCCCTACGTCAATCCATCACCCTATTTATCCTTCACACACTGCTACTATGGCTCCAACAGTAGAACAATCAAACCAATAAAATCCTCTCCCTAACCATGCCATGTCACGCTTGATCATTCCACCTCCATGGGCATTTAAGTCTTTCACCCCCTTGCTCGACCCCTCCCAGAAAAGGCTAGCTAGCGGGTCAGGACGAGGACCTACGGAGCCACATCCTTCCTTAGATCTGTGAGGCCCAACTGAAAATGCTTTTTTCATTTTCTTTTTGGTCTCTAGAATTTTATGATTGGTGGATTTTGTAAACTCAATATAAATAGCTCCAGTAGCTAAAATTAGCCATAAAATATCCACATTCTCTGAAAAAATGAGTAAAACCTATATAAATTATCATTTGCACCTAAAACCAATCCCAGAATAGATACACTATTATATGACCTTGATTAATGTCTTTTCTATTAATTAACCAATAGAAAATGAGTATGAAAATAAATATCAATATTTTTGAAACCATGATACATAAAGTATAACTCTGACTCCTTAAAACACAAAATCCTAAGTGGGTGGTCAGTGATAGACTCAAACCCCACTAAAAACAACATGAATGACCTATCTCTCTCTCCCTCTTTTAAGTGATCATGAATAAGGAAAACTAATCATTCAAAATTTCTAATCTACTCTCAAAACCCTACAATAAGGATACTCCCTCTAATACCCTGATATGATCCAAATACAATAGATGATAACCCTAAGTGAGTCAAAAACCTAACGTGAAGTGTCATGGACAAAAAATGACACTAGGTATTTATTTTCCTTTCAGGGTGATCCATTCACTTTTTTCTCTAGACTCCTTGGAAATCAAGATATGATACATCAAGTGCGTGGACATAAGTATAAGTCTAGTTTTCTAGATGAAAATAATATGAAGTATTTGCTTGCCTTATTTTTAGAATCGTGCTCCGATCTATGTACAAGCATTGTACTCTTTCGCCTTGAAACTAAGAACATTAAGAAAAGAGAATGAAATGTAGTTACTGATGGTTCTCATTAATATCTCTAAAAGAGAGGAAAAATATTAATGTTGACTAGCACCTCCCTAGAGTACATGGTACATAGGGATATCCCTAGAGTACAAGGTGCACAGGGAATGGGCCCAAGAATGAATGTGATTAAGTGCTAAGTCCACCATAGTAATCCATGTTCATTGAAATAAGCTTAATAATCTAGGTTTACCTAATTTTATGCCTTAAATAATGTTTCCTTTAACTTTTCATCTTTTTATGCAATTAAATCAAGTATGCATAGTACATATGTATCTTTCCAACCACGTACACAACATTCACTACAGGAAAATAGTACAACAATGGTGGAAAATGTTTGTTGTGGTTGTAGAAAAGTTCATCATATAACTATTAACGACAAGAAAAAGAAGTCGTTGCATGTTTTTGTAATTGGTCTTTCCGTTAATGAAATTTATGGCGGATAATATCATTCAATCGCTATTTGTAATAAAAACAACTTAAGTTTGTTGTATGTATTGGTTATAATCACGAAATAAATTTTTAGCCGCTAATAGGATTAACGATCACATGATTCTGTAACGTATGCTAGTAATGACAATGTAAATTGTCAGTCGTTAATGATATTAGTAATCACATAATTTTGTCGTATATACTAATAAAAAACTTTAACAATTTGATGGTAATAAGTAATAGAGATGTCTTTTATGTTCGTAAATAGCTATAATATCAAAAAATATCGTTAGATATTTTATTTATAATATCTTTAAGAAGACAAAGTTTCCTCTCAAAATTGTCATAAATTGGTATTGAACAAACAACTTATTTTGTTGATAACTAAAAGAAATTACATAAGCATACATTACACGGGGAGGACATTTTATCTTGCCCCTTACATTTTTTGGCAACCCAAGTTCACATTTGCCTCTCTTTTTATATATATTTTGAAATCATGTTTACAAGTGTAGTATCTTTAGCCGGCGAGCATTAGCCCAACTGGTCGTAGCTTGGGGCCCCTCACAAGGGTCCCGGGTTCGACCTCACTAGAAGCGCTACTTGGAAATGAATTTCCTACAGCGTCAGCCGACCTCTGATGTGACCTATTGAGATACCAGTGTGCGGACACACGGGTCTCCCAGGTTTACCATCCCTACTATCTAGGCCTCCGTCTAGGGGGTGGGTTTTTCCCCCGGCAATAAAAAAAGTGTAGTATCTTTACATGTTTTGCCAAATGATGGCAAAGAAACAAGAAAAAAAGCACTACTACTAAAACTCATCCTACTTGGTGGCATTGAGAACGGGACACCGAAAGAATTAAAAGTTCCTACAACCATCAATATAATGAAGCAACAACGTGGACAATTTACAATTTAATTAAAGTTAAGAAAGAACATTGTGGGGAGGTAGAGAACCAAGATTGAGAAAATTGTTTCACCATAAATTGAATCAAACCATGATCTAGAAGCCATTAATACACAATTCAAATTTAAAACATAAAGTAGTAAGAAGCCACGATCAATGTATAAGAAGTGGTCTTCAATCAAAATCCCATTCATGTTAATAATCTTCAGCAAAGAGAAGCAAGCACAAACACCATCGAGATGAATAGAACCAATAAATCTCATACAAGTTATCTATCTTGGAGCACACTTTTTTAGAATATTGGCATTACTATTGAATTTGGATTATTTATCAACAGAAGGTTCTAGTTCATTCTCAGTCTACCTATGAATAAAAAAAAATGACACATAGCCTAGCAATGGTAGAAAACCCTAAACTGGAACATGCTTATGGAGAATGTTCTACATTTTGTGAAGGCCTACTACTTCATAGCAGAAGAACATGAGAACTACAATTGAAATAAGTGTGCATTATTAGTTGTTCATACAATGTACAACAAGGCGGCCATCATCAGATCGTGGCTTTCGGTGGATCCCCTTGGTGCCAATGTTGGGGCTTCAGGTCCTTCCGACCCTATTTTTCCCTAACACTACTGAGGGGCTAATCGGTTGTGGTCAGAGATTGGGAGCCAAGTGGTGCTTTGGTTTGCCCCAAGCATGAGCAGATTGACTATACTCTTCCTGCTCCCAAGTCCTATGGCACCGAGCTCCTCCTCCCTATCTTCTTTTTCCTTTTCTTGCTTTAGTTAGTTAGTTGTTGTTGGCCAGTGGCTGTACTCAGCCTGTTTTCTCACCGTCTAATCACCATTTGTTACTTTTCGTTTCATTGGTGTTTTGTGTATCTCCTTCGTGAGAGTGTCATTGCTTCTAGTCTGAATTTTGATTCAGCTTAGATATGTTTCTTTGTTGTATGTCTTCACGTGTAGAGGTGAACTCCCATTGGATCACAGGTCTTAGACTACTCTTTGTTTGTAGATCCACGCTCGTTTTGAAAAAATCTCTTAAGGAAAGCTGGTTATATCAACATCAGAGTAAAGGTATCAATGAAGAATTGTTTTATTCACATTCTAATATGAGTTTCTGTAAGATTATGGGTGTGTCCATGATCGTTGTATGTTGTGATGGTTGTTCTCCCTCTTTATATAGATGTCATATGGCTAAATGATGTATTTATTCTATTTTTCTCTAAAAAAAACCAGATCCAAGATGAAGACAGAGATAACCATCAAGCATTTCAGCATCACATCTGAAATCAGAACTAAAAGTGAGACCATTTCATAAATTATGAACCTGCAAGCAAATTTCAGTTGCATAGCAAGACATGGAAATCCTTTAAAGTTCATAATTAAAATTGAGCAACCTGCAACAATGAAGGCTCAAAATCTCCACATAACCACATAAAACAAATTTTGAGATTATCTCAAAATACCAAAGGCAGGAAACATGTAACGAGCTGTCATGTAGCAAATAGATTTAGACATTAAAGAAATCCATTTACTACATAGGGAAACAAATTTTAGGCCCTCTACCAAACCATTCTGGGTAATTTTCTTCAGTCTGATAATTCATCAAAAGCTTGCAAAGGAAAGTAAGGTAATAAACACTACAAAAATTATCACCTATAACACCCTCCCCTAACAACCATCTTCTTCAACTACAAATATTTTATCTAATATACTATTTAATTAAGAATTATATAATAATATGGAACATGAGAATGAAATAGATCTCAAAGACTCAAACTACGCTTCACATCCAACAAGAAACAATAAATCTTCCTACTTTAAGTATTGTATAAAAAGAAAACATGACACATTAAGTCTATAGAAGATGTTCTAGAGAAAACTTTAATAGACACAAGGACGATTAAAATAGACGGAACTCGACATTTATTTCAACTATGGACATAAGATGACACAACTGGTATTTGTACAGTGATACAAGTAGTGTTCAACTTAGATTTGATTATTTGAATCACATGCAATATATGCTACTATCCAAGCCAACCTTGCCCTTTTAAAGGTCAAGCAAGGTATGTCCAACAAGTTTGGGCTTTTAAGGATACTCTGAAAGAATAAAGTTCATATGACACTCCCACCTTTAGAAGACATGTTACAAGAATTGGCATGGTCATGAAGGATGAGTATTATACTTATTTCAACATTGAGAATTAAATATATTATTTTTATGATGGTAACTTAAATCAAACAAACATAGAAACCCACTACAAGCTTCAAGAGTTGTACACTAGCATGAAATAAAAATCACATACAAAATTATCACTAAAATTAGATTATGCTGGTCATATGGACTATGCAAAGGTCAAACAAGTAGTTAAATATCTCCCATTACATCACAAGTTGTTGCCAATCTAACAGATATGTTCAATGTTTCCCTATCGACCTTAGAAATTGTTAGGTTTGGATACATGACTAAGTTTGCAAGTTTGAAATGGGTAACATGCCTTCTAATTATGGTGGGTACTGGAATGGTAGATATCCATTTTCCTATACAAAAATGCAACATGCTAGAATGAATGCAATGAATTCATACTTGTTAACTTAGAACCAAAAATTTCAGGAAGCATGCCTAAGATGGCTATCAGGCATTTCGGTGTTAGTAATTCCCATAGGGTGGAACCCAGGGGCTTTGCCAAAGGGATACAAATATTTGGAATGACATTTAGTGTTCGAATAAAATCCTTAATTGTCACTCCTAGTTTATTAATCATTGGGTTAACTATAGGATGTTGCTCACTGCTGTGTATGGTAGTTCAAATCCAATTACCAAAAACTTGTTGTGCCAACTCAAGGAAATTTATTATGGCCTGCATTCCTCCCTCAATCTCATAGGACACAATCGCCATAACCTTAACTATGAGCAAGTTTTAGGGGAAAACATTGATGGTAGTTATGGCATGGTGTTCAGGTAGCGGCTAACTCTCACAGTCAAAGAAGTAGTTACGTACCTAATAACATGACCACATCATCTCCCGCAGTCCCATCATGAAAATGAACATAAATATACCACCAAAAATTTTTAAATTTGGAACTACCTCAAAATTTTATCACTCCGCTCATAATAAGAGAAACTACTATCACGAACTCCTACAATAGTACATTGTCTCACAATTGTGGGTAGTTCGGTAGCTGAAAAACCAAAAGAGAGGACTCTAAATACCTTTAAAAAAGAATTAAGAAAGATAAGAACACAAGTAAAAGGGACACTAGAGACCAAAAGGTATTCTTCTTTCACATCATCTTGATTCAAAAGGTAAGAAGTAGTGTGTTCGTGTCGTTTTCACTCCCCTCTTAGTATACGGACACCGCAAACTGGAGCAACTTGCACTATAAGCAACTTTTACCAATTATGATGTCACAGTAGTACTCCCACTCCTATCCCCTGAACTGCCCAAATGCAACACTGTCAGGCCACATCTATGCTCACAACATCATATACCTACCCCAATTGGTCACGAAGGTACAATGACGTCATCACCCATCCATGTTGTTATGCTAAGACCAAGTTGCAATGTCATTAACAATTAATGGTGTGTGTGTTAGCTGGCACTGCACAATGCAGAACACTCCAAGAACTTTTGACTGCATGCATTTCTTCCTAGAGCATGGAATCTACTACATCCTCAATGCCAACAAATAAATGTCATATTCTTTCTAAGAATCAATGAGTAGCTAGCATCTGATAGTACTCGGGTGCATCTGTCACATAACACATCGGCACACAGTTTGTACTGAAAATGCCAGAGTTCATTCTAGAACCTCAAAAACTAAGAGCATACTCAAGAAGTGAAGCAAACTAGCTAATGTAGGTACTGATCTGTTCCTCCCCTCTACCTAACCAATGCAACATTGTTCAATGACACACACTTTGCCTATGTCATCCCATGCCATTATGGAACCTAAATACAACCGCGTGGTTTCAAGAGGACCTTTCTAGCAAGCTCCTTTAGGTTCCCTTTATGCTCACTAAACATGAACATGTTTTCCTATCATGTAATTTAGCTTAGTGTTATTGTGGTGCATTCATGGATCGAACTTCCTGGCCACCACCAATCCTTAATCTCACACCTCAATAACTTCTTAAAATAAAGGCTAACAACACTACAAGGCAACACCACTGTCTTAGACACCTACGTCAATCAGTTTCCCACATTGTTGCTGAATGAGGAGGTAATTATTTTTATTTATAGCATTCTTGCCTTTGATCCTTCTTCCAACAACTACCAACCAATTTCTTCCTTGGGAATCTTATTGAGTATGAGGTTGGAGACATGTTTAATAAGTAAGGGGTGTTGAAAAGAATCATGTCCAATTTTTCTTTGTGTAACTTGCTAATTTCAATTTATACATATGCATATTATCTGTATTGAATGGGTACATAATATATCAACATGATGTTGATTGATCTTTATTCTCTTCATGCAACACAACATATTACAAAACTTATTACCATAGCTAAAGATAATAACTAAAATATATAGATAACAAGGTAGTTTACCTTAAAACTAGGATGTTTGAGTTTGAGATTTTTTGGGAACTCTATGAGGAATGTTAGAAATTTCTTATTTAAGTACAATTTTTTTCACAAACCCTCCTACATGAACCTCAATGAAGGTTCTCAAGGGAATTCAATCACAAATTTCCACTCTATTAAATATACCAAATAGTTTGGTATGCTCCATCGTTGCCTCACCTAAGAGGAATAAGAAGCAGTCACGATGAGAAAAAGTATTATCCATAATACAACTAACTATTTTACCATTAACAATGATGGAAGGAATGGAAATAAGACATCTTCTATCCAAGTATATTTGAAATAAAGCTTGCAAAAATACTCAGACATAAAAATTAGTTGAGAATTACATTCTGACTATTTTTTTGGATTCCCAATATAGAAGGCATCTCACCATTCATTTGCATGCTATCAATTTAAATGATAACATATAAAATCATGCCAGGTAGTTGCACCACAATCACCTGAATGAGGCCCTTGATTACACAAATATTATGTTTTGAAACACCAATATTAGGATCATGACCCAACAATAACAATATAAGGTCTCATGGGCCATGTATGAGAGATAATAGAAGTAAAACTATATTCTATAGGTATGAATGCTTTTCTATAACATTTGTGGACATGAAGCATTGTTATGTTGCACATCCTGAAACACCATCAAAGTGACCGAACTAAAACCACAATTAATGAAGATATTTAAGAATCACTATTGTAGGTAGTATCATAGAATATGTTAAATGCATATTTAATCAATTTGAAGATACCTAGGCAATGAACAAATCAACTAGGTATAACTTCCTGCATATGTAACTAAAGTTTGAAACAATAATATATTCATTAAGAGGTCATGCACAACCAAAAAGAGGGCATGCTCAAGCAGAGATACATCATATTGTCGAAGCATAAAGTGGTAGGGATGTCAAGCAAATACCTACCAATAAACTATCCATTCACCCACACCTTACATTTATCCATGCTTCCATGTCCAGCGCCAGGCATGACATAAAAAATTTAGTGTAAAATGAGATAGATTTGTAAGCAGACTAGAAAATTTCAATGATGTCTAATACAAAGTACATAAAGTGGAACTCAAGTTTCCTATGTATGTACTGATAGAGTATAAAAATTAAAAAAGGAACAATACCAGAAAGGAATGTGTGCAGCAAGAGGGGAGAAGTAGTAGCAGAAACTGAGATAGAGGACTGAATGTAGACTTGTAGTGTCTTTAGAGTAAAAATATTAGTAGAGGAGCCAGACAGAGGAAAACATGGAGAGTGACTAACAACCTAAAATCATCATGAGCAGGAGACTCTCCAGTCGAAGTTGTTGTTGGATATTGGGCAAGTTATACAACTATAACCAACAATTTGGAAACCTTGTTGGTTTGAATATGGCTGCATGCTTGTCTTTGTCCAACTGAAACCTTTTCAATGAGTATATAATAACTCTAGACCCTTCCTCCTCAAGGGGAGTCAAAATATTTATATCTCCCTCAATGAAGTACAAGAAAACAATGTGTATTTCCATGAGGCTGACCTCTCTAATAATATCAATACCCATGGACATCCTTTCATAATGTTCATCATCATTCCCTTGGAAGTTGCCTTTTGTTTATTGAATTCACCATCCAACATGAAAATTCTAGTATCATACAAGTTTCCAACTTC
Organism: Alisma plantago-aquatica; assembly: GCA_963693085.1. Classification (NCBI taxonomy): domain Eukaryota; kingdom Viridiplantae; phylum Streptophyta; class Magnoliopsida; order Alismatales; family Alismataceae; genus Alisma; species Alisma plantago-aquatica. Next base: position 209,615,124 of record OY856412.1, on the reverse strand, counting down.
TAGTTGTCAATTTTAGGTAGATAAACACCATATCTCTCATGCTAGTTGCGGAAATGGGTTTCTATCAAAGTATCCTGAAACAACACTTGCCATTAATCCTATGATTAATGTAAAAAGAAATCATGGGGCTTGGATTACTAGATGTGAATTCGAGATTAGTTTATCTAAATAAAATCAATAAAAAAGTTCAAATGAGTCTATCTAGCTAAAAGCATTGAAGAAAATAAGTTGTACACGTTCATATGCATACCTATAAATATTTCATGAATAAAGATGTGATCATTCATGGTTATATGCATGCAAAAATATATTTTAAGACATGAGATATAATTATTCATGCTAATTTTTCTTCATATTTTGAAGATCAGTAACATATTGCTTATAGTTCGCTTATATATAAGTTCTATGCATATATTTGCTTAGTGGAAAGCCCAAAATCTGAAGTGGGTAACATCAGAAAAAAAATTGGATAGCCAGTAGACTTTGGTAGGTGATATGTATTCATAATCCGTAGTGAAGAATTTCATCCTAGTAGCATAATAGAATAAAATTGAATAGACTGAATGGTTGTTGGATGGCCATCCATGTCACAAATATACAAAGTATTCCCACACAACAACCCCTCAACAGTCTTGTTATAATGTTAACAATATAGCATAAATGAGGGGTTACATATAAAGATATCTTCAGGAAATATTTTTTCTCACATAATTAACTTGAAAAGGTCCACCAAAATGAAGTAATTTGCTAGATAACACCCAAGTTGGCATATAGGTAGGTGTAAATCAGTACCCCTTCTCCTAACCCATTTCTCAATCAGGGTTCTACATTTTTAACACCCTCATGCAATCTATCCGCAACATGATATTCTTTAAATAAGGTTTCATTAGACATTCAATCTATCAACAACATGATATTCCTTAGACAAGGTTTCATTAGGTAATGGTCTCTCTTCTACCAACTCTATAGGATCAACAGTAAAAGAGTGGTCAAGAGCCACAACCTCTGCATTATAATCTCTAGGAAGAACTCCATGAGAACCTAAAGTTTTATCAATGAAATAATATGTGAGGGAATCTATAGGACAACCTATTTCTGATTAGAGGTGGTGACGTAATCTCCAAACCACTAGATGCATTAACGATTTTATTTAATTTTGTAGATTGGTAACCTACAAATCAAGCTTACCATACTTTAATTGTTAGATCATTAAAAGGTTTGGAATGGCACTCTAATTTTAGGTATGAAGCCAACATGTGGTTAAAGCACTTACACTCAGGACAAAGGAGAGACTTGGCAATGTATTCACCATTCAGAATGGTGGGTTCTACATCAACAACTGCAAGATGACCAAATACATTTGGTGATCCAAAATATGTACTCAAGTTCTCCTAGTTTGTGTAACTAACTTATGTACCATTCCAAATTGAATTAATTGTGTAGAAACCCTAAAACAGGAAGAATCATTGGTCAACCCATGAATTTAATATTGTTGCAGTGCTTAAACTATAACGTAGCTTTGCACATAGTAGAAGAAGAAAAAAAGCAATAGTTATGCAACTTTATTGTGTACAAGAGTAATGTCTGGAAACAAAAACACATCTTCTTGGTTGAAGATTCCATTATTTCCAATAGTTTGGTGTCAACAGCTCTGTGACCATAGGTTGCATCAATTGATTTTTTCATCGCTTATAGACGGGCATGCATGACTTACCGCATCCTCTATATTGTCCGATTACAATGAACATGGTACAATGAAAATGAAATTTTCAGAAGCAAGTAGCAGTAAGGAAACATTTTTGTTATGAAAAGCTTGGTATTTTATTTTTCATATAATTATTTAGAGAGAATGTACATAGCATGGCTACACAAATTTGTTAGTCATAAGTAATATGATTGATCAGTCAATCCATGGAGAACCGACTGGTACCTCATTTTCCTATAAAGCTAGTTTCTCCAACATTTAAGTTGTTGGCTTTCCCTAGTAGCTCAGACTTGGTGGGGAAGTCATACTCCCTAAATTAATTTTAATGCCATCATCCGTCATTGAATTTATTCTGACTATTTCTAGAAAATATATGGAGGTGTGGCATTATAATGCTAGAGCTAGAACAATGGACATGAACATATGATCTAAATTGATACTTATAGCTACATCTAGGATCTACCCATAACTAAAATTTTGGATGATTAAACCACAACAAAAAGAAAACTAGTAGAGCAAGGGTTCTCTGATAAATCACTAACTCCTACAAATGGAACAAGCAACCAATCACAGATGTATGTACAACAAGAAAATAATACAAAAAAAGAAATCAAAAGATTTTATTTGTCAAATACATTGTTATGTGAAATCCATTTAAATTGGATATCATGTTAGAAACTATGGATGGATGAAATGGTAGCATAATTGATAACCAATAAATTGCAAAGCATAATGTTATCATCATACAACATTGAAAAAAACATGCCTATGCAAATCATTAACATGTTACCTTTGGATCAGTCTCACTTTCCTACTTTATATAAACATGACCCAACTCTGAATTTCATTCATGTTAACACCAAAAATGATAATAATCTTTCTAGATGCATAATATGGGGAAAACTAGGGTTCATTGAATCAGAGTTTAGATATAACATCAACTATGGACATTAGGATGGTCCTTACATAGGACACATATTTTAATTAGAAAGTTGCTCCTACAATCAGCAGATGGAGAAGGTTGGCAGTCATAAAATAATTTGAAGGGAACTATAAAATTTATAGAATACATCATTCAATTTAACATAATTTGCTGATGGTACTGTTAGTAATCCCTTTTCTATTGTTTTATAGTGAATACACAACATACAATATGTACTATCCGTAAAGCACTATAGATGATAATTATGTATAAGTATTTAACCCCATGAAAGTTTTAATATTCTTTGTGTTACAGAGTCATGAATAATCTTTTAAATACTCTTTGTGTTATTTTGCAATAGAACTTCTTAAAATAAAAATGAAAAGTCATATGATACATACACAGCTAATACCATAATGCATTAATTTATTTGGGACATATTTGTTGTCTACTAACAAATAATGAGTTGAAGAGATGTGTAATATGAGAGGGTCATGCCTCAAGTATAAGTGGAAATCTCATACAATAACAATAATACATGAGTCTATAAAAGTCTAAAATTATAGTTATATACCATTCCTTGAATAAAGAATGGGATAGAGGTGATAGGTACATCACGTTTGAAATAGTAAAACATATAATAAATGCAAATAGGCCATGACTTAGAAAAGTCATATCAACTACACCCCTTATTTTCTCATGGCTTAGTTCATGATTTCCAATATATACAATCAACTCAGCACTCCTACACACATGCATAAATATGTATTAAGAAAGGAAAAGGATTTGCTCAAAAATCCAAAATGGTAAAACAAATAAATTAAGGAAGGTTGGGACACATTACCTTATAAATGAGAGAGGGGGAACTAATAACTAGGGGAACCACACCACTGTCCACCAAATAGAGGACATGTAAATTTAGGAAGGGAGTTTCTCAAACACCTATTGAGAATTCAACATAGGAATCAATCAAGGTACTTAGCATCACAATTAATATAATTGTTAAGAAATTGTAATAAATGAATATTCACCTTGGAATACAAATTTCTATGTAATAGTAAATGAAAAATATTAACTTGGCAAGCAAAGTTGCTAGCAGGGTACTAGGTTGTTGATTCTTTCCTCTAAGGTAAACACCTTTCCTTTCTTGGTGATTCTTCCCTCCACAACCTCACAAACATGAAAAGAAGGAAAAGGAAAGCCAAGCAGAAACTCAACATCAACATTGTATACTGTATATAAACTCTTGTTAAGATGTGATCTTAGTAGTAGTGAGTCATACATCACTAAATAGGCATTCATCTCCTGTCACAAAAAAACCACAACACATTATTCATAAAGAATAAAAATTGGCATGATAAATATAGATAACAAAGATAACATTGCAGTAGTCTTCCTAAAACAAATATAATTACAAAGATAATAACACAACACATTGTTCACAAAGGAGGGAAACATGATTTGGAAAACAAATATAGACAACAAAGATAAATTGGAAACATATTGAAATATTTCGAGAGCCAAAAGCATTCTTCCTAGCACCTTTACCACATGATGCGATCTAGATGGATAAAAAGCATTGCCACTCCTATGCCTACAAAAAATCAGTAAAGCATTGATTTCATTATTTATGCATCATCAATAACAAAACAATTTATAAAAGTCTCATCAATTCTTGAGCTAATCTAATAACTAATTTAAAATATCAAATTCTGAAGTAGTTGGAGAAGAGGCACAACCATCATCATCCTCATTCATGTCCATAAGTTGTTTGAATTTTGGATTAATGACTCTCTTGTCTAGTAAAATTTCCACATTTTCCTAATGTTTTTGTGTGGAAAGATTTACATCTTCAACTCTTTAAAGAGATGCCTCTTGAACTTTCAAAGTTTCCTGCTTGTCATTAAGTGCTTGGTATTTTGATTTAAGTTCACCAAGTAAGGCATTCTTTATTTTGTATGGTACTCTAACATCACTTGGCCTTACTCCTCCACCGTAACCAGATATGTATTTCTTTGTCTTTGATTCTCCATAGACTTTTTTGGAAACCTCAACAAGACGAAGGGATGGCTCAACTTCCTAGATGCTTATGATTTTTTCCTAAAACAAAAAGTACATATTAGTAACTAATAGATAACAATATTCAGTTTTGCATACTTACATGAACTTGGGAAGACTCTGTAGTAGCTAAGGTATCACCCTTTTTGTGGCTTTCAAAGTACAACAATCCCATGTCGGGTGGGTTCCCATCTTTTCTTCCCTGTAGTATCACCAACATAAATTATATGCATATCTAATGACAAATTGTCATAAAAAACAAAAATACATATGAGAAACCTTCTGCCATGATATTTCTCTAAGAGACTTGCTACTTGTGGGATGAAGTAATTTATTGTTCAATCCTGCTCTATTTTTAGAGTTTCTCTTACTTGATGACTACATTTGATATAATGTGAAAATTAATAGAAGAAGAAAATTTCAAAATCTAAAATGAGTAACTTAATTTGATGTAAATCCATATCATTTAAAAATCACCATAAAATTTTCACTATTAAAAATTTCTTTCACAAGCCATTCCCAGTCAGTATCGACTTCAATTGCCATAGGTTTTTTTGATAGTTGTTGTTAGATTTCCAACCCCTTCACTATTTGATGCATTGATTCCCTCCACTTTACCCATAATTCTTTCAAATATTTGGAAGTGTCAGCTTTATGACCCTCCATGTTGTTTCTTGAGAATTTGTCCTAATACATGTTTCATAGCACAAGGACAATATTGCATTATTGATGTTTACCGAATGAAGATATGAATAAGGGTATGAAGAGTTTACCATAACAACATCCCACATGTGATCTTTTTGTCTATTTGAAACATCATTCCAAGAATGCACTTTTATTGGACAAATGTTCCAATCATGAACAATCCTCCCCAAATGTCTACTCCACAATTTATGACTTTTTTCAACAGGACAACCTTGATAGAAGGTGATATCTATCTTGGAACCTTCTCCCAGTCTAGCCACGTTTTTACATTTTTTATGTCCTCAATGATTGACTACCTTTTCGATGTCATTGGTGTTGTAAACAAACTTTTAAAAATCACTAAGCATTTAGATAGCATGTTTAAAAATGATGAGGGGAAATCAGCAACCATTATACCACATATGTCTTAGTTCAATCATCCAATATCAACAAATTATATACTATGAATTTATGAATAAAGGAAAGTAATCATACACATTGACATCTCATTGATAGCATGAGAATGCATCACTTCATTTTCCATGTACTCGCCCAGTTCCGCATGAGCTTCTTCACGAGGTGTGGGAACTTTTTTAGTTTGTTGTGAAGGAGCATTTTCATTTGGAGGAGCATCACATTCTTGGGGTGAAGAAGGATCATATTCAATTGGTGGATGAACATTTGTTTTTGACATGGGAGCAATCCTAATTAGAGGGAGAATATCACTTTTTTTGGAATCTATTCAAAAAGGAAAAATGATTGTCGCTCAAATCATTTACACCATGGATTCTCCCTTGTTTATGATTCAAAGAATTACTCTTAATTTGTAACTTATGAGTACATCCCTTCCCAATTACACTTAATTGTTGTGGCAAGATAAAATTCTTAGCCTTGGACTTAGGCATTGGGTATTTCTCATTTCTTGAAGTGCTTCTAGACAACTTCCTGTATCATAATCAAGTTATTTATAAATATAATCACATAAAAATGCCAACATATATGGAATGCATTGTGATAATATAAAAGACAAAAATTATGTTAACAACCATTATGAGAATGATGTGATTGTGACCATTTTCCTACACCACCACCAATGACTTGTTGACAATGAAATTTCTCATAAAAATAAAGATAAATGTCAACATTGTGATTAATAAATTAAAATCAACATTGCCATAGAATTTGACACACAAGATATCATACTGAGATATGAAAAATGTAAGTTCTACTAATAAAAATGTTACATGTTCTAAGTATTTGTAGGGAAAAAGTATTCTAGTGAATTTCATCATATAATAATTGGATCATCATGTGTATCATCTGTATCATCAACTAGATTCAACTTGTCCCCTGGATCAACCTTTGTCACAAGCTGTTATTAATGTGATCTTTGGCATAAAACACTTGGAATGCGTGAGTAGCTATATAAATGGCTCAAAAGTTTTCCAAATACGTTTGCAATCAACACACCTGAATCCATACTTATCTTTCTTAAGTCCTTTGGCAACATCAAACTAATCACATTGAAATAACATGACTCACTTACTGTCCAAGTATTGCAATTCTATAATCTCGATCAGTCATGCATAGTAATCTCTACTAGTTACATTACCATCATCACCAACCACAATAACACCACTAGATTGAGACTTTGATCTTTCCTCGTGAGACTTTGTGTGAAATCGATATCCATTAACTACATAACCATAGAAACATGTCACTCATCTTAGTGGACCACGTGATAATGAAAGTAACTCCTCTGTCTTCTTGCTTTTATCATTCTCATGTTTATCTCCAATCTAAAAAGGATAGTTATTAGAAAAATTAACAAAAGTAGTGTATATGTATGAACATGTTATACAATGTAAACCAAAATACTTTCATCTTAAACCATTCAACAAAATCCTCATTTATATCTGTAATGGTTATTTGATCTGGATCAACTCCTTGAATTTCATAATATTCTCTATAACAATAAAAAAATATGTACCACTTTAATAAATAGACCATAAACATTATCAATTAATGACTCACATAAACATGATAAGAATCACGTACTCAAATGATTGGCTTAACTTCTTCATAATTGTTCAAGATGTATATATGAGCTATCTCCCACTCAAGTGCATCAAGGTCCCTTGTTGTTCCACATCCTAATCCTCTTCCCTTGTATGCAAAAAATAGATAAATTTGCAGTTCGTTGACATCACCATCATATTTTTTTATCAAGGCGATTGAATTCTGTTCTACAATGTGTAAATATCTTGAACAAAGATTCATGCATTCTTCTGCTATGTAACCTTCTTCTATGGAAGCCTCTGGGAAGCATCTGTTGTGAACATATGATTTTAATATGTAGAAAAATATCTCTATTGGATTCATCCAATGCTCTTGATCATGCCCACATAGCATTGCCTCATGTGACAAATGAATAGGCAAATGTAACATCACATTAAAAAATGATGGTGGAAAAATTTTCCCTAACTTATAAAGTGTAATTGGAATTTGAGCTTCAATTTACTTTAGATCCTCCATATTTAGGCATGTATTACCCAAAACCTTCAAAAAAATGACAACTCAATAAGTGGTTCATAAACATCCCTAGGAAGAAGATCACACAATGCAAAAGGGAGTATGTGATGTAACATGATATGATAATCATGACTCTTTAATCCTGAACGTTTATTTTCTGTAAGGTTCACACACTACGAAATTTGTGAAGAAAAGCCATCAGGTACCTTTAAGTCCTTCAAAAATCTTAGAAACTTATGTTTTCTGTCTCTAGATAATGTGAATGATGCATCGGGCAACACTATTTTCCCTCCACTTATTGTTGGATGCAACTGTTGTCTAATATTCATTGCTTGCAAATCAAGATGAGACTTATAATTGTCATTTGTCTTTTTTTTACATATATGAGAGTTCCAAGAATACTATCAAAAATGTTTTTCTCTCTGTGCATCACGTCTAAAATATGTCATATCAACAAATCTTTCCAGTATGGAAGCTAAAAGAAAACTTTTCTTGTTCCAATTATTGCCCCTACTCTTGTGAGATACCCTTTTTTAACATTCCCTTCAAGACTTTGCACTTAATCAAGGACATCATCACCACATATTGGTGTAGATGGTGTGTCATTCTTAATAGTTCCATCAAATCTAGATTTATTCTTTCTCCACCTGTGATTCAAGGGCAAATAACACCTATGGCCCATAAAGCATTCCTTTCCACCATTATCCAACCTAATTAAATGATTACCTTTATGGAAACACATGAAAGTAATTTTTCCCTTGGTACTCCATCCAGATAAATTCCCATATGCAGGAAAATCATTGATAGTCCACAAAACTGCAGCACAGAGATTTAAATTTTGATGTGTAGTTGCACCAAATTTTTGTATACCGATATTCCATAACTCTAATAATTCATCTATTAGAGTTTGCAAATAAATATCAATGCAATCACCTGGACCATCTGGACCTAGAATGAACATTGACAAAATGAGATTATGTTGCTTCATACACATCAAAGGAGGCAAGTTGTGTGGAATTAGAATCACGGGCCAAATGTTATATGATGACTTAGAATAGTTGAATGGTTGAAAACCATCACTAGCAAGGCCGAGTCTGACATTCCTCAGCTCTATAGAAAAATACTATGAAGATCATTAAATTTTTTTCATGCCAAGGAATCAACCGGATGATGCAAATATCCATCACATCCCTTATCATGATTCCACCTCATTAGTGAAGATGTTTTTTAGGACATAAATAACATTTGAAGGTGAGGCTTTAGTGGAAAGTAATACAAAATCTTTGTCGGTATTTTCTAGCCATTTCCTTTTAGTTTCTTTTTGCCAGTATACTTGTCATACTTCCATCTTGAAGCATTACAATTCTGCATTTATCAAGGCCACAATCTTCCTTCCAGAGAAGCATAGCGTCATTCACACATGTGTCGATCTTTTCATATGAGCAACCCAAATCTTTAATTGTCCTCTTCGCTTAATAATAGGAGCTAGGCAAGGTTGAATTATTTGGAAATAGTTCATCTTTCAATAACTCAAGTAGTGTTGTGAAAGAATGATTACTCCATCTTCCATGGCCTTTAATATGAAGCAACTTTACTAGGGCGGATAATTTTGATCCCTTCAATCTCTTATAGAGAGGTCGATTGAGGTTGTCCAACAACCTAAAAAACTTTTTTACCTTGGTATTAGATTCCCCGTCCTGATCCTTTTGGTCAAAATATGCCATTTCACCATCATTCCTCTCAATATTATGTGAACGACGGTGCGTTTCTTTAAGAAGATCTACCATTTCATCATCTATTTCATTGTCTGATTCAACTTCATGTGGAGTCTCACCATGATGATACCAAAATGTGTAACCCCTCATAATACCATAAACCATCAAGTGTGTTTTCACCACATCACATGGGATAGAAGTAGTGTTGACATAACAAACACACAGACATCTGATTTCATTTCCACCAATTTTATGACATGCTATATTAGGAACTCTTCAACACAAATTCCAAATGTTAGATCATCAAGTCTATCATCAACCAGTCTAATCCATTCTTTGTCTGCTACCATTTTCTACAAAGAAGAATTCATGTATTTTTTATAAATCATATAATAAAAAGATTTCTTGTTGAATTTAATGTAAGTAGTTTTATCTTATTTGGTTACCTTTACAGAAAAGATGCAAAAGTACAACACACATCCCCAATCCTTCAGGCATTATTCAGTTCTCTACCACTTGGATTATGCAAGGACCGTGAAGAAACTTAAGGCACTCCTTTTGTGAAAAGGCCTAATAGGAACTATTTACATTTAATTAATAAAAATCAATGAGGTAATCAATTACTAATTTGAGTATCACAAAAACTAAAAATAGGTTTAATATTTTGTTTAAATACAAAGAAGTCCCACAACTAATGTGAAGATAAGAACATGATCTTTGCATATCTTTGACCTTGTCATATCTTTTTCCCTGGTCCCCTTGCTAATGCAAATTGCTAGGATACCTAACATGCACAATGCAAAGCTGGTTTCTCAATGTGGATGGGGTTCAATATCATTATGTATCATTCTAAAAATGAGTTCTTCTCACTTTTGACCTTGTCATATCTTCTTCCTTTGTCCCCTTGACAATGCTAATTGATAGAAAACCTGAACCCGCAGATAGAAAATTATTTCAAGTATACTACCGTCAACACTACCAAAAGAATCAAGCTCCTCCCACTACTTCCCTACCTCATGACAATTTCCCTACTCACTCTTCTCCAATAATTTTCTAACTTGTATAAGTCTATTGCCAAACTCAATGGTCACTACCTGTACTGAGTATGGAATTCATATTGCTCAATTTCAACTTTGGTTTCAAGTTTTATTTATGGGCTAAAGAGTTAAAGATAAGTTAGAACTTTGAGTAAGTTACTATAAAGTATATAATAGTCTCTTAAATTTCAAACTGACATAAAGTAACACTAAGTTACTTTTAGTAACAAACAAAAACAGGTTCACTGGAATGTCAACTTGATTTTATTTTTAGATCAATAATCACTATACAAACTATTTGCATGGTAGATAAAAAACACTCGAGTTTTATTCGGGAGAAAAGAGTTCAAACTAAAATTAAATATAAAATTAAAGGTAACCATAGGCACATAAAGAATAATAAGTTAGGTTTATATGTCACATTGTCACTCTGTCTAAATGGGAAAACTTGTATGCATAAAATCTACATTGAAAACCTCAAATATTTACACAATGCAAACAATCCAATTATTAGTGTACTGGATATGAAGATGGGATGGGAATTTCAATAGTACAAACAAACCCCGTCAGTGGAATCAATGACAATGAAAAATATATTGAAGAGGGAGAGACTGTTGAACATTGTAGGGACACTACCAAAGCATCCAGTCAGACCAAACAACCACCAAGGCCATATGGTAAAGCTTGCAAGTTTCACCTTAGAGAGGGTTAGTCACAAGAAGGAGCTCGAGGGGCCTAAATCTCTAAACAAAGTAGGAGTTCACTGCTCTTATTATACAAAGTCTCTAGAATGGACTGCTTTGGTGCAAAAGAAAAAAAAATGGATATGATGAAACCTTTTGTAGCTATCGGAAGGGAGAGTGAATACATCCATAGGAAAAAAACTGAAATGAATTACAAAAGTTCACCTAGAATGTGATGATTTGAATCTATGTCAATGAGACTGGGAAAGAAAGGCCTAGAAGTTGATGTTATAGATCTTTGGTCATCAAAGAAATTAGCCGATTGGTATGTGGTTTTACAGAAGTAGCAAAAAGGAAGTGGAATTTCCACTACCTCTCCTCTAGGATAAAAAAACCATAGCAAACATTCTAGGCCCTGAGACCTTCTGATCTAGTAGCAAGGCCTAATTAGCACATCTTGTTGGGGGTTCCAAAAAACTATGGCGCCACACCATAGCTCCTACAATGAGGGGCTTAAGAAATAGCATGAGACCTAGCTCCTACAATGATGGACATATAACACCTCCATGAGAACCATATCTCCAATAAACCATGCATATAAGTAATACCGCTCAAGATGATGAAATCTCCTTAACACTTACCTTAATCCTATCAAGATGTTATAACTTCAGTTCAGTGAATTGTCAATTTAGATACAAACCAAAAATCCACATAAAACTAGCTCAAGGGAATACATGAGAGCAAAACTATTAACAATCTAGTGCTTCTACAACAACTAGACAACAAAATGTTGTGCATACATAGACATAAATTTTTAACAACTGAAAACACATATGCAATCTACAGAATGAGATAAATCATTTAATTCAAATACTTCAAGAGTTGTCAAGCACCTTTCTAATAGTGTGGTGGTCTACCTAAATACCCTATTCTTGCTGGGATAGAAGTACCTAGAAAATTTCCTATTGATTGATGATGTCGTGTATGAGATATGATATAGAGAGGTTGTACTGCACACCCTGATGAAATCCACTCGGTGTAATTTCAATCGAGCTAGATGGAAACTGGCATTAAGAACACCACTACCTAGACCTCTATATGTACTAGAACCCAAACCCCCTAACTAAGAGGATTCTCCATATAAGCCCCCCCCCCCCAATCTACCACCAACCCCATTTTGGTTTGAACTAGCAACCAACACCTTAAGACTAAGAAAGCCACACCACTAGCTCATTATGTGATTGTAGTCATTAAATGTATGCGTGCATGACAAGTTGCATATCTCCATCAGAAGCATGAATATGTGATGGATCTCCATCACAATCATGAATCTCTTTCTCTTGCATTAACTTTATAATATTGAAAATTTGATCAAACTATTGATATTTGTTCAAAAATATTTGAGAGACAATTCTTCATCTTTCTATCTGTATTTTCCATAATAAGGATTATAAACATAGTGGTTTCTGAATTGGTCTATGAAAATCATTTTGTTCATCTTGTATATATATTTCCACATGAAAATAGTCTTTTTGGAAAAAGGAATCTTAACAAAATTAGGCCTTATGCCTAGGTATTTAATTATATTTGCAACTGAGTTGCTTTTATCATTCAAGGAGTCTGTATAGCATATATATCCCTCTTCTACCTATTTGGGTTGCCACTAATCTTGCGACATTATGTGTATCAATCAATTTTGCAACTAGAGCAAGAAAAATGACCGTTTTGAGGACATGTGCTTTTTTGCATTATTTATCCAATTATTGAGATACAAATTGTAGAATATTGAAAATATCTATGTTGATGGTGATTTTTTTTGAATACTTGAGGATAATGAGAAACATATTATTTTCCATAATAAGATACAAAATAAATAAAATCCCTTGGTAAAACACTTCTAAATTGATCAAGTTTGATATGATGTAATTGTTTTGTATAGTGTTTGCTTCCTTTCTCTTGAATGTCCCTTTTCTCCTTACTCGATAATGGTCATCCATTACCACAACTTCATATCAACTCTCCTAGATACTCTACTAGTTAGAACCAAATAGTTAATATATCATTTTAGTAGAAATAAATAATGCTATAAATATCGAAATCCTTATCTCTTTCGTTTTGAAATATCCTTTTTCTTGCTATGCTGACAACATTGATACACAAAGAAAATCATGTAGATAAGATAGGAGGAAGATTAACCATCTGTTGAAGTGTACAACCTAGTATAAGATGAAGTGAATGCTTGATGAAGAAAAACTTTGATCTTGTGAGGAATTGTATTGGGTTCCGCCCTACACATAAATTCATGGGCATTAAAGAATGATGATATGAATGTGGATGTTGATTTACTAGAGATGAGAATTTTATATAATGTTTAAAACAATTTGAATGACTAATAACACATAATCAATTATGTTTTCAAATTACAAGTTCAATATATCAGAAAATATCATTACAATACGACATAATTATAATAATCACATGAAATACATTTCACATCTTAAATTGTTCATATAATTAGTTAAATAAACCATGTGATATTTAATACTAATGTTTTATGAAATAACTATATTCATTTAATCATTTAAAAAGTAGTAACCCTAATGAATTTAAATATAAACTTTGTTAAAAAAATGGAAGAGACACTACTTTATAGGTATAGTACACTCGTGCCATAATAATCCCAACATATCATTAAAATTATCTAAATGGTGATGGCATTTCCATACCTTATTTATTGTCAAATTTAAACCATCAATTTCAAAAACTATAATATATATGACGGTACTTTGGATCTTATTTGTAAAATACAAATTATGTGAACTTATATTTTTATACATATCTAATAAAAGTTTGATACATATTAAAATTAGGTTGGCACGTGTGTGTTCATTAGTTTAAAGAAAACTACATAGAATAATGAGAAATTTTTGACTTGGTCTAAGAGAAATTCTGGTAATGTGATGGGTCATGGTAGGATTTTTTATATATTAATTTCATACACAGTTGTTTCGAAGGGACATGGTAGGCTTGGGATTGTTCTATGAATGCAAGCATTAGTCTTGACAAAATCTCATTCTTAAGTAAGATAAATAGAAAATGTACGAGATATTTAATCAATTAACATGTTTCATAGAGTCATATAAAATCGTAAACAAACCAACCGAACTTCCTCTCACTAGCACAATTGCATTCTCTCTGAAGCCCTCATAGAACAATGATCGTACAGAATTATTTGTATAGTATATGAATCTTAATGGATTATATTTTAATATTTTATTAATGATAAAGAGTAATTATTATTTTCATGTAAGCTTTGGTGATTTATTAATCTTATACATGAAAGCTATTGATGATTCAATCCTTCATTACTCATTAGAAGTCTAAACTTTATAATAAAAAATTTCATGTGTTTTAGACATATTAAGGAGGTATAAAGTTTAAAAACCTACACGTATAGTTATGAACACATTATTTGGGGGATAAAATCAGATTAAAGATGCAAAATATACATATATATATTATACTATTTCAAAAAGGTACGTTTCCTATCACTTACTATGGTTTATCTTTGTCCTGGCATGTCAAATAGAAAAAATAAGTCCAAAAGTGGGGAATGCGTTTATCTACTTGTTGTCAGTTGTGGAGATAGTGCCATATTAAATCCTTGTGTATTCAAAATAGGTGGGAAGTTGGAAGATCAATTGAGGTAATTTGCAACTGGGAGAAGATTTCTTCTTAGAATAATGATTAGGAAGATACATGTGCAATAAAACTAGACACCCAATTATTTCATTGGTTTAAATGGCAGTACCACATAAGAAGTAGGTCAGAAATCCATGTTTACTGTCTTGTCTTTCTTACCTCTTTTGGTGGTCTGGATGACTGAATCTACTATGTATATTTGAATGAACCTATGGTTATTGTATTTTTGTGTAGCATTCATTCTAACAGACTCAGGTCCACTCTAAAAAAGCCCATTCATCTTAAGCCTTTTTTTCATCCAGTAACAGATTTAGTAATGACGAGAATGGAGTCAAAATATAATCTTCTAGTAATTGTATTATAAAAACTAGAATGATAATCATATTTAATCTGAGGCTCCATGAATATAAGTTATCCTAGAAAATTCATGTGTTATTAGAAATGGTAACATAGTCTAGTCGAACTCTAATTTATGATTCATGTGGATAATTTCTTACAACGTTATCATTCAATTTCACGTAACTGAAAGGAAAAGGTGTGAGCATTAGGATAATAGGTGATTTCTACAATGATAGAGCCTGGGGCCATGTTTGATTCAAAGAAGATCATTTTTTCTATTTACACTTGCTACTTGTATTTCACAAATTCTAACCTGAAAAATAACACATTTTTTTAGGAAAGATAGAGAGAAAATTGGCGTACCCTGTGGCTACACTTGAAGTATACATGAATATGATCATCTAGAATCATAGTGATCACCTCCAACATTCTATCATGCCTCCAATCTTGGGTCCACAACCCTTTGTCCATCCTTGGATCACTTGCTGGACACTGCAAGCTACTGCGGAAAACAAGAGGCACGTTTCCCAATTAGGAAAGAGATGAGTGAAGGATGAGGAGCACAATGGATGGCTTCTATGACCTTGATTGTGGTTGCTTCCTCCTGGACTGGATCGTCCTTTGACTTCCCTACTATAGAGCAGTGCTCGCCTCCTGTGTGTATTGGATCATGCCTACCTTTTGTGGCACTCACCTCCTCGATTGGCTTTGGCTGGGAATCCTTCTGTGGTGCTCTTCTCCTAGATCGACCATCACCCACTCCTATAGATCTCTAGATGGAAATGCATAAGTGATTGATCATAGTTGGTAGGAGGAGGAGTGTGAGGTGGAGTGGGCTAGAAGAGGGGTCTGTGCGCATGGAGACCGACAAGGTTGGAGGAAGAGACAGACGAGGCAGAGTGGGAGTCAGAGTGAAGCTCTTTGCGGATCTGAGGGATCGAAGTCTGGGGGGATCAGAGTCAGTTGCTTGATCACAAGGGCCGCGGTGCCTTTTTGCACGTGATGGTAGGAACCAGGAACGAGAGGAGAAATTTGTGCATAAAATTTTGGGTATTTTTGTTTTATTTTCTTTTAAGATGATAAAAAGTTAAATTTAGGTAGTAGAACAAGATTTTCAAACTAATTGAGATTGTAATGAGAGAGAGAGAAAATTAGTGACATATTGGATTAAGTATTAATGATAGATAAAATATTTGGTCAATAATAATAGTATTAATAGCAACCACAAAATTTTGTTGTCACATATGGATTAACAATTACGACAAGCAATATGTGTTGTCACTATCTTGGTCACTAATTCCTTCCTTTCTTGTTGTGATTATGTTGATTAATTGTTTCACACATTTTCTAGGTGCAAGGAACTCCTAAATACAACAAAAGTACCTAAAGGCAATAGATAATCCTTATGGGAGGACCTAGAGTAGATGATGATCATCTCCATTTCTATAGTTGGATTACTTTTCCATTCCTTAGTTGATGTATAGGATGTTCTATGTCCTATGTACTTTCTATTTTTCATAGTAAGTTTTCCTTCCGTGCAAATAATGTAAACATGACTATCTTCTTGTTTATCAATAGTGGTTTTCTTGTGCCAATGTATGTGATGTTGTGAACATGATCCGATTTCTACATATTTTAGATGATAACTACAAGTCCTTGTATTTCTGTAATGACATCTCACTAATATGAGTGTAAGAATATCAAGTGAATGTCATAATGGAAAGTATGCAAGAATTATGGTCGTCACAGTTGGTATCAGAGCCGATGTTCACACATCATAGTGTCATGAAACCTCATTCACTCTATTATGAGTCTAGGGTAGTCCTTGAGTCAGGGATATATATGATGGAGGTATTTGGGATAGCATCTACTATGGGTCTGGAAAATGTCTCCGAGCTACTTTGCTTAGTACACGAGTCTACCTATATGGCAATATAAGTCTACTTGGAAAAAACCCTAAGTGTCCCCTACTTCTTGGGCATAGCTTAATTGCGGACCCTTCTCATCTATAGATATCCGCTCTCATCTCTCTCTATTTATATATTTTCCCCCTCATCTCTCTCTACTCTATAGATATTTCCTTTCATCTCTTTCTATTCTATATATGTCAGGAATGAGTCACTATTTAGAGTCCTAAGGATGACTGATTATTGAATAAGGATTATTAGGGTATCCTCTACAAATCATAACACTAAGATCATGAATAATAATAAAGTGAAATTATGAAATATATATAAAAAAGGACAATAAATATATCTAATCTACTTCCCCTAATTTTCAGGATGCCTCTAGAAACACGTGTCTCTAAGGCCTCATAAGAGTCATCCTCTCATAAGAGGAAAGTCCCTAAAACTTCTGAACCTGTTCTGAGAAAAAGGCCAAGGGTAGGTGGGACGACCAGAAGAAAACCCTCTTAGACTTTATGGAGACTATTTCCCTAAAAGGAATCTTTGAATCTAGCTCTTCCAAGAAGGAAACGACAATGCTTGACTTTGTCAAACTCAACCCTGATACCTTTTTGGGGGAAGATCAACCTGAGGTGATGGAAAAAGCTGAAGCTTGGACCATATCAGTAGAGAATGCCTTCTGTACTCTAGAAGCACCCAATGCGAAGAAGGTCATGTTTGTTACACACATACTTAAGGGAGGAGAAAAAGTTTTGTGGGAAAATTTTAGTTGGAGTAAGGAAGAAGAGGTTAGTACCATGGAGTGGGAAACCTTCAAAACCCTTTTCACTAACCATTTTATTCCCATAGATAAGAGAAAGAAGAAGAAGAAGAGGATGTATACTGAGCTTAAGCAAGGCAATCTCTCAGTGGTTGACTACACTCGATAGTTTAGAATTATGGAGCGTTATACCCCCATTAATATCGAAGATTGCCTCCTGGAGAACTACATTGATTGCCTAGCTGCCAACTTGAGAACCCTAATCATCACCTCCCATCCTAAAAACTTTGACGAAGCCCTAGTTATGTCCCTTAAGGTGGAAAGTGATTAGGGAAAGCAAAATATTCAGGCATTGGATACTTAGGGTTAACCACAACTGATGAAGATAAGTCTAAGAAGTTTTACCCTGGCCATAACAAGGGATTAGGAAAAGGAAGTTCAAGAAAAGGAGGATAGAGAAACAACTAAAACCATCATAAGCCAACTCACCCAAATTAAAAAACTTGTGGGCGACACCATGGCCGAGTATGTCATCATAACAAGCTAGTCTTCTAAAACTACAAAAAGGAGGGCCATTTAATTGTCAAGTGTCCTACTCCATATATCTTTGGAAACCCTCCATTGGGTGTTCCACCTCCTCAAGGGCATCATAATGCCAGAGTATTTGTAGTGAGTGGAAAAGAGGCTAAGGAAAATTTGGATACATTGATTGAAGGTAACTTTAATTCCTTTCATTTATGTAATATTCTGTCCAATGCCTTCAAATATTCATGATGAATTATTTTGCGTAGGCATTTTATTTCTTAATGATCATCCTATTAAACCCTTGTTTGATTCTGGATCTACAAATACCTTCATATCACAAAATTTTGCATCTATATTACACTTTCATATAAAAGATCTAGGATATATCCTTGATGTGTTAACTCCTAGTGGAAAAATATACTACATTACAGAAAATTGATATCCTTCCTATAAAATTATAAAATCATGACATTCCCTTCGAGTTTATCCTCATGTATATGGAAGACTTCAATATTATACTTGGTTGGATTGTCTATACAAGTATTATGTACATATTGACTGTAGGGAGAAGAGGGTAGTCATCTCTACCCCTCATTCTTATCCTGTAGAGATCCCTAGGGGAAGAAGATTCTATAATAATATTATAATTTCCTATTTTAAAACTATAAATCTTATTTCTAAATGTTGTAAAGTCTTCCTCGCATTAGTTTCAAAGACCAATCATAGTACCCAAGCTGTACAAATTCTGGAGAGGTGTGTGATTTTCTTCACTTATTTCGAGAGGAGCTTCCTAGGCTACCTCCTGACTGAGATGTTGAGTGATCTATAGATCTTCTTCCTAGAACCACTCCGATTTCTAGGGCCCCTTATAGTATGGCTCTTATTGAGCTTTTGGAGTTGAAGAAGTAGTTACATGAACTTCTTTTTAAAGGCTTCATCCACCCTAGTGTTCCCCTTGGGGTGCACTTGTTCTCTTTGTAAAGAAGAAAGGCAGTTCTGTGTGCATGTGTATTGACTACCGTATGTTGAACCAAGCCACTATTAAAAATAAGTACTCTATTCCCTACATTGATGATCTCTTTGATCAGCTTTGTACTGCTGAAGTTTTCTCAAACATTGACCTTCGTTCTGGATATCATCAGCTCAAAGAAAATGATTCTGATATTTCTAAAACTACTTTCTAAACTCGTTATGGGCATTACAAATTTTTAGTGATGCCATTCGTGTTAGACAACACACCTGGAATATTCATGAACCTTATAAACAAGGTCTTCCAACCTTATCTTGATGAGTTTGTGGTCATTTTCATTGATGATATTATGATCTATTATGATTCTATGGAGAAACATCGTGAGCACCTGAAGGCATTTCTTGAAGTCGTTTGATCTCAAAAGTTCTATGGGAAACTTTCTAAATGTGAATTTTGTATTGATAAAGTCATGTTCCTTGGCCATGTTATTTCTAGGGGTAGTAAATCTATTGACTATGCAAAACTATCAGTTGTTCTCGACTGGAAACCTCCCTGGAATCCTTCTAAAATCCGGAGTTTCTTGGGTCTAGCTGGACATTATCATTGCATGATCCATAACTTCTCTAAAGTTGCACTTCCTCTTACTTAGATTACTCAAAAGGATGAGCGTTTTATATGGTCAGCTTCTTGTGAGTCCAGTTTCCAAGAGCTAAAGCAAAAAATGACATCAACATATTTTCTAGTTTAACCTTCTTGAAATGAAGGGTTTGTGATCTTCAATGATGCTTCAAGGAATCGTTTAGGTTGTGTGATGTAGCAGAATGGGAAGGTAGTAGCTTTTGCATCTAGATAGCTAAAACCTAATGAACTTAATTATCCCACCCATGATTTGGAGTTAGCTACAATAATTAATGCTATCAAAATGTGAAGGCACTAACTATTTAGAGCAACTTTTGACATCTTCACTGACCCCAAAAGTCAAAAGTATATCCTAACCTAGAAAAACCTAAATCTACGTCAACGTCATTGGATCGAGTATATGAAAGACTACGATTTAACCATTGCCTACCATATGGGTAAGGCCAATCTGTCAATGATGCCCTTAGCACAGTTTGAACTTCTTGAGACACAAAAGGGTAGTCCTGGCTTTGAAAAGGTCTCTTCTCTCATGAACAAACCTAAAACACACTTGTATGTTTGTTTCGATGGAGGTCTTCGATAGAAGAATCATATGTGGGTTCTTGAGTAGTCAGATGTGAAGACAAAGATTCTCAGTGAGGTACATGGGTCAAACTACATAGTTCATCTCGACACAACCAAAATGTACAAAGGCCTACAACAACTTTTTGGTGAAGGGGCATGAAGCATGATATTTCTGAATTCGTGTCTTGATGTATGAAGTTACAGATAATCAAGACAGAGAACCAGAGATCAGGTGGCCTACTACAACCCCTTAAAATCTTGGAATGGAAATGGGAACACATCACAATGGATTTCGTGGCGGTTCCACTAGGATCAGAAAGGGATATGATGTTGCATGAGTCATAGTGGATCGTCTCACAAAATCAGCTCACTTCCTTCCTATGTAGATGATAACAAAAGTTTTTGAGCTTGTTGACCTCTATATACAAGAGATAGTACGTTTGCATGGAGTTCCAAAGTATGTTGTTTCAGATAGGTAGCTGAAGTTCACTTCCAAGTCATGGAAATAGGTTCAAGAGGAACTGAGTACAAAGATGAACTTCAGCACAATGTACCATCTGTAGACCGACGGGCAATCAGAGTGTACAATGCATATTCTAGAGGATCTTCTACAGGCTTGTGTTCTCGATTGGGAAGGCGTGTGGTACTATTATTTTCCCTTAGATGAGTTCATACATAATAATAGCTACCAGGTGAGTTTTGGGATGCCTCCATATAAATCTCTCTATGACATACCATGCAGATCTCATCTACATTGGGATGACGTCTAGGAGCACATCCTGTTGAAATCTGAGGAGATGCAACTTTACTAAGACAAGGTTTCATTGATACGGAAGAGAATAAGTAGGCACATTCTAGGTAGAAGTATTGTGGTGATTCTCACAACACAAATGTCAGTTCAAAGAAGGTGACCATGTCCTTCTGAAGATTAGGCCTATCTGAGCTTTGGCCAAGAACAAAGGGAAGCCCAATCCTCATTTTATGGGAACTTTTGAGATCTTGAAAAGGGTTGGTGAATGTGCATACCATCTTGTGCTTCCACCTAAATATAGTGCAATGCACAATGTCTTTCATGTATCTAATCTGAAGCCTTATGTCAAAAATCCCAGTCACATTCAGAAACATAAGTCTCTTGAGATGAAAGATGATCTATCTTATGTTGAATCCCCAATTAAGATTCTTGATATCAAGACAAATCATCTTCATAGTAATTAGAGCATTGATATGGTGAAAGTTATCTGGAGCCACCATGACCAGACTGATGCCACCTGGGAGCTCAAGTGCGAGATTGAGCACTAGTACCCACATCTCTTTCAGGATGCTTGAATTTTTAGGACAAAATTCTTAAAAAGGAGGGGACAATGTGATGGAGTAAGTTTTTACATTATTTATTTTAATCTTTTGTAAATTCATTGATATTGATAATCACTCAAACTTATTTCTTAAAATACCCTCAATCACATCCATCTATTAATTTGACAATATGGGCACACAAAATTCAAAATAATGCAAACCCTAAATGTACATTAGGGTGAATCATGTATGTTATAGTACTTAGTCAAATTATATAGAAAACATCCTGATTTGGTTCTCAAATTTCAACCACAACTACGTAACTTCATCATAGGGCTCCACTTATTTCATAATAATTGGATGCATGGATTAAGAGTTATGAGCATTTGAAATTATACACATTATTTCATTTAGTATTAATCTAGGACCTAATTTAGTTGACTAATTGACTAAGGTGTGACACATTATGTGTCAAGCATGGCCTCTTAGTCACCAGGGAAGTGAACTTCGATCTGCATTAGATCTTGGGTGTCTAGGAAATGATTTGACGATGACCAAGTCATCCCCTACCTCAACAACCCATGGGATGTTAGCCCGACTGCTACAAGAACGACAATCACACCCAATTAAATAGATGAGACCTCATCTTACGAGATATTTTGGGGGAAATATTCCTCGCGCCAAAAAGAACTCAACAACACCTTACACATCACTTGATATCCTTGTTCAACCCAAAATAGATATAAAATTGATGCAGATATATCATAGAGGAACAACTTTATCTAACCTATATCAACTCAGGGTTGACCTCTCCTTCTGACTAACTCAAGTCATAAATTCAATTCATCACTGTTCCCGTCTTCGTACCCAATGGACTATCTAGAGGAACCAACATGTGATGCATGTCCAAGACCTCTTCCACCATTGTTCTAATGTTATATATATGAGCCTTGCTTGCTCTGCCTTGACTGTTGAGTCACCTCATCATCTTTCACGGGAAAAAATGGTCTAGTATGCCCAATCTATCCACACTTATAGCACGTCTTGTTCTCATACTAAGGCCTAGGTGGCCCTGTCACAGACACTGAGGCAGCACTCTAGGCTCTCGCAGGTGGAAAACTACAGCTCATGCTATTACTTGGTGACCAATGTGTTAGTGCACTAGACCTTTGTTTTGTGGAGGTGCTGATAGCCTAGACTCCTTAAATCCACCAGACGACTGTCCCCGATACTCATCATGCCTCTTCTTGGCACTCTTCTCTTTCTTCTCAACCACATACCTCTCTATCCTTTGAACCAACTCCAAAAATGTAGCAAAACATTCTCTGCTCTCTAGGGTTGCTTCGGCATCATCAACTCTACCCTCAATGCTTTCTCAAAACCTCTGATCCTCTCTTGTTATATCATGTCCATGTGAGGATAGAACCTCAACAACTCCATAAATCTTGCTTCATACTCATTGATCATCATGAATCCCTGTCGGGTCCTCTCAAATCAGTTGATCTTCTCATCAAGGTACTTCTGAAGAAAGTACTGACTAACAAACTCATGTCAGAAATCCTCCCAACTGATCACAACACCTGGCCTTTTTTCCTCCTCTAGGGACCACCAATGGCCAGCACTCTCCTTTAAAAGGTATATTGCGTGCTTCACCTTATCAACCTCAGGAATACTAAGGATCTTAAAGGATTTCTCTAGCTCCATCAACCAAAGGTCCGCATCCATTGGATATGTCGTACCAACGTATTCCACCGCTCCAACTCACCTCAACTGCTCAAACGTATTCCCCGAGACTAAAAATTCCACATTGGGGACTGTTACTTTCATTTGAGAAATGGACATTTTGTCTGCCATATGTCTAATTGTGGCCACAAAATTGTCCAAACATGGACTAAAAAGCATGATTGGCCACCACTACAGGGTCTATCTGGGGCATCTCAGACACCCTCTCCTCAACATCCTGCCTCCTTGCACCTCCATCTAGTAAAGCAAAGACACCCTCAACAACATGTTTTTCGTGTTCTCCAGCCATGTCTTCATCTCTTCTTCTTCTTCTAAATAAGAAGAGGTCACTATCAGATAGACTGGAGGAGACTAGAATAGACACAAACCCTACTCCTAGGTCCTTGTAGACTCAGTAAATCTAAAGCACTGATACCACTAAATGTGACACCCTTTTCCACACAAAGCAGGATTACTCAAAACTAAACGCGAAAACAACACTAAACAAGAAGATTACCAAAAAACAATGAAAATTAAAACCAATTCCACAAGGAACCAAAATCAGAAAACTTGTGACATAAATATCCATAACATGCCACCTTTATCATATATCTCATAAAAAAACATGCTTACAACATGTTCCATAGGCATAACTATCACATATGATATATGTTTCACTTGCATATACATCTACATTTACCAATTATATACAGCAAAAGGGCACATAAGCCAATAACTCATATCGACAACACAACTAGAAAACACACTAAAATATCCCCAAATCTTGAGTGTACAGGTACAACTCTAGGACTCTAACATCAAAATACCAACAAGAAGAACACTCAACCTGTTAGCTACTAATCTTGATGTTGTTCCTCTTCAGCTTCATGATCTCTACCTCCTCGTGCATGACCACCTAAAAGTTGTGGAAACCCACAGGGTGAGACCAAACATCCTAGCGAGAGATATAACTCTCTACCAATGATATTAAAGCACAAATAAAGTAACTAAAGAACATAAGTAAAACTACATTTATGATAAGAAGATTCAATTCTTGATGTAAGAAGGGCAGTTATTATCATCTAAGAAGATCAGGTAGCTATAAAAAGTTAATAGAATATTATATGACTAAGGAGGAATATGAAGAACATGTATGTTTTCTACCAACCAAGCTATACAAAATCAAAGCAAGGCCTCATCCAATGTTTGTGTATTTGATCCTGAGAAAGTATTCTACATGGCTGATTACGTATATAAATACTGCCCCGAGGATTTGAGTCATGTCACGCAAATGAAATCGACCACTACTAAGTCAAAATTGGTGCCATACAAGGTCAATGGAAGAGTCGAAATCCACGACCTCTGCCACACCTCCAAGTCAGTACGAGAGTAATACCACAGAGACATGTCAGTCAACTGCACAAGTAACTTATAGTTACAAGAAGGATCGGCTCACACATGGCCGTCCACATATAAAAACACCTAGTTCACCTTGGTACATGTAACAACGTTAGAAGAACAAGCTCAAGCATGGTCCTTCTAACAAGAAGGAGTGGCTCACACATGGCCATCCATATCACTATGAGATAAGCTCACGCATGATCGTCTCACACATCACGTAATTAGGGATACAAGGTGACACCCGACTTGTACCCCCACATATTCAAAAATATATGCTCCACATAAAACTCATTTCACCAATCCAGCAACTAAAGCTGACACTGGAAAGGATCTATGGCTTAGGGAAAACAACATGGATTATGTTTCACTTGTTTATTTATGAAAATTAAGTATATTCAAGCATCAACCAAGTTATAATGTACAAATCCATAGAAAGCACTACAAAGGTAAGTGCATGGTGCACTTTCAAGGATATAAAACATGCAATGCTGATCTTGTCACACTATCAATACATAACACATGTATACTTCCATTCACAAGACCATCATCACTATTTCACAACCATTCAATGCTATCACTAAAGTCACATCACTATGGGATATCAATCCCTTAATCATAGCACTAGAGGGTATCACATCATAATAGGCATCAAGCCACCACTAGATCATACGACCCATCACATCATTCATATATCGCAAGTATTTCAACATGCTTCATAAAGGCTCATTTAACCAGTGTCACATCATACTCACCATAGCATGCACTAGCTACGATTTTCAATCTTATATCACCTACATGGTTAGAAATCGATAAACGAGAAAGAGGAAACATCCTAAATCCATGTGTCACATCATTATCTCCACATGCCTCAATTGTTGATAACCATCACCACAACAAACCAAGAAATGGAATGCATTCAACCTGAAAGGTTAGGGGTTCAAAGACAAGAGAGATAACATCATAACATAATAGCCATTTCAATAAAGAGAAGCAAACATGACACATTACTCACCATTAGGATTAGGGTTTTCCCTCCATAGTCGATTAGGGTTTACATGACTAGGTTCAAACATCAACCCTAGAACCATCACACTTCATCATCTTGGAGTGTATAAGGATTAAGAAATGTCATTATATTTGATTAGATTACATTCTAAACAACATCATATATATGTCTTATGTATCATTCATATATGAATATCATTAAGCGTTCACATGTGCTTCTCATAGACCTACCATCACCCTATATTGACCACATAGGTCACGACCACCCATAATGCTCCATGTCACGACTGCGACACTCATTTGTCTCAACCATCCACCAACATGTCACGACCCTCACCCTCTAACTCATGTCGCACCCACGAAAACTAGGGTTAGGGTTCCAGCCACTCACAAAGCTATCACGACCCCAAGGAACATTGTTGTCTCGAACTTAAACCAAAGCATGTTGTGATCTAAGACCCAACATGTTATGACCTCCCTCCAAGAACATGGCATAACCAAGACAAGGGCATGATCTTAACTCAAGAACTAGAGTAAAAACTTATCCAAAACAGGGGTCAACTTGGCCATCAACACCAAATGTTGAACCTTAAACAAAACTAGGCCCATCCCAACAATAGGGAAGCATCTCGCCCAAGACCAACCATGGGTCGCGACCATCATGGGGATAGATGTCTCGACCACCCCAAGGTGTGATATCTCAATTCCAAAACAGAAGACAAGGACAAAGAAAACCATCATGAGTATGGAGGAGAAAACTCAAACAAAATGGTCATTGAGAACCCTAGTTCATGCATCATGAATCCACCATGAAAGGATCTCATGTAAGATAGATAAAAATATGTTTAAGGCACCTAAAACAAAACATAAACTCTTCATAACATCTAGATACTATAACATCATGCATGTGAGCAACACCAAGGTAAAAATGATAGAGGAAGATCATCATAACACCATAATCACCAAAATCAGGTATATGGAATTAAGGTTTTGGATTTGATCCAAACCAAGAAAGATAATCACTACCAGAGAAGTTCTAGAGATTATCATCATCTACTAGCATGTTAGGGGAACATATAAGAGAGAACATAGTAGCTTGCATGTATGACAGAGTTCAAGTAATGGAGAGGGCAAAGAGTTATATAACACACCTTAAGATGATCACCACCACGAGCTCCAAACTCTAAAATCAAGAGCTCCAAGAACACGATCTAAGGGTTGAAGAAGCTTCACCAAAATATACACACTCATCCACAAGATCACCTCAAGAATGAGAAGACACCAAGGTCAAAGCTAGCCCTAATAAAGAAGCAAAGAAGCTCTCGGCGGAATCAAAAGAGAAAGGGAGAAAGAGAGGAGAAATCCTCTTCACACTTGGGTCTACCTTGTCAAAATGTGGTCTATGACCCTTATGATGAGGAGTTTCTCTCTCAGAACGACCACCAAGGAAGAACCATGCTCTAGGATCGACAAAATAGAGGAAGTTAAACGTAGGAGATTTAAAAGAAACATCAACTTAGAAGACCAACACTTACCAAGGATGGAAGATGAGCTCGGACCACCACCATCACCACATGCAAGAGGAGATTGATCACCAAAGCTCCATGGATGAACCTCCTTAATCCATCAAGCTCCAAGAACAAGCAAAGGAGGAATAAGATATATGGCCAAAAAGGGTTGCAAGAAAGAAGGGATAAGGGGTTATATAGATGAAAGATGAGAGAGAGAGCAAGGGGTGAGGTGTCAACATGTTAAGGGACCCAGGGGACACTTGTCCACTCAAAAGGACAAAATGCAACCACTTAAGCATGACATCCAAGACATGGTGATACACTTTAGGTAGTGTCTCAACCACTATGGACTCCCACATGGTCACAGTCGTGACCTCCTAGGTTGCACCATCCATGGTCGTGACACCACCTATCACCATCTCCTCTTAGTCGAGACAAAGCACCTCCACAAACCCTAGGTCGAGACAACCCAAGATAGGTCAACCATCTCAACCCAAGACCATCCTAGACTACCTAGGTCATGACCCAAACACATGGAGGAGTTGTCTCAATGTGATACCATCCAAAAGCAACCTTGGTTGCGACCCAAGGTCGAGACAACACAACCAACACACATGGTCAAGACACTCAACACTCACATCAAACCTAATCACCTCCCAGGGTGATACTCCTCAACTAAGGCTCAAACATGGCTCCTTGTTCTTTATCTTTCCTCTAGATGATGTCAAGAAAGGGAGGGAACACTCTAGAGGTGGAAAATTGCACACCAACCCCCTACATTGGGTAAATTGCAATTTTCACCAAAACTAGCACAAAAAGCACAAACTTGAAGCTTAAGCTCTCCAAAAGCCCTAATTAAATATCAAAAGATTACAACAAGATTTTAAACACACCATCAAGCCAAAGCAAATAGGGTTACTCTAAAACTTAGGTCAGGGGTCTTACAATTTGTATGTATGACCAGAGAGCCTATCATATGATGGTTGTAATGTGGCTTCATGTACTTGATGTAAGAGTAATAATGGCAATTATGTCTATTACCTTTTGTTCAATTATGATAATGATATAACATCATATATGTCTAAATAAACATGTTACACGATGACATATGTCTTCAAGTTGAGGACATGAACAATAAGATCTTATGTATGTTAAGAGTATATGCACTTTTTTATGCCCTAGTAGTACATTACTGTAGAAGTAAAATAGATAGAAATAATACATAAGACTAGAATGTGTGTTGACTGGTGACAAAGACTTATTCGTCATGATATTGGATATCAAGTAAAATAGATAAGTACTTGTTAGAGAAAAATGTACCAGATAGAGAAACCTTGACAGTGATACATGAAACCATTTAGTGATAGTTAAAATCAGCTCTCAACATGATAGTGGCTGTTGTGGTTCTTATACTTGAAGTCACTACACTCACCACATGTCATTCGATGAACTTTGATAATATCCAACACGACCTTGAATAAGTGTTGCTATAAAGGTAGTTCTCAAGTACATTACGACACATGGGGGTTGACTTTGGTTGATGTAGATGGGATTTTCCCCTCCTTCCGAAGTTGATATCCTAGCCACTTGATAAGAAAGACTGAGAAATACAAGACCATGCTCATGTGAGTTAATATTTGATTTGTGATCTCACATGCATCTTAATTGCTACTCCAGTTCAAGAAACATAGATTGAGTATCAAGAGGATAATAACTCCACACCTCACATTCAATCTAGATATCTGAGATAGAGGAACTATATGATCATGGTAACATTGATCACATGTGTAGCTTGAAGTTGTTCTCCAACTTTACAATTACTTGGGTGGCAATGATGTGTTACTAAACGCCACTGATTTCTTGTCTAGTCATAACAGTTATGGAATTTACTACCAATATAATTTTGGACCAATAGGGTCACACACATAGGATGCACTTGAAATGGGAGTTACTCATGGGTAAGATTTAGATTGGTTGTCAGTCGACCAAATGAAGTGTCCAGTCAACCGACTAGATTGCTTTTGACACTTGCCGATAGAACTAGCCTATCGACCGATTGGAATGTCCAACCAACTAAATGAATAATGTTCCTAGTTGGTGGTCAAAATACTTAGTTGACCGATTGGAATGTTCAATCGATCAACTAAATAATATGTGTAACCACATGCATTAATCATTGCATTAAATGCCAATGTTATTGAGCCACTAACCACATGTCAATCAATCAATCAATTGAATGGTCCTATCGACCGACTGGACACACACAACAATCATCAAACCATGAGATCTGCCCTTTCATATCCCCTGGATTTTGTAAATAGTAACCCATCAACTCCTACATAAGGAGAGGGTGGCCAAGGCTCTCAACTTGATTTTCTTCTCACAATTGTGGTAATGTGTGAGAGAGTTTGAGAAGTCTTACCCAAGAAAGGGAGGGACAACAAGGGGTAAGGAAGTTGACAATGTCACGTTGACAAACAAAAGAAAAACTCTTTCTTGTTGTCTATGGGTGTGAGATGTGGAGTTCCCGGTGGTCCGGTTCGACTACGTAGTGGCATGGAAGCCATTTTTTCCATGCTAGGAGGACGTTGTGAATCATTGTATGTGTGATTTGTGAGAAGGAAGCACATACCCTACAAGGATAGTCGTTGGACTTGCTCCAGGAATAAGGTATATCTTGCATCCTCTTTTCAGATACATCGTTGTTGATGTGATCTACTAGTTAGGAAATATGGATAGAAATTTTTAGTTTTACTGCCTACTCTATCTCCATATTTCCCAAACAACTGTGAGGGTGCTATAATGTTGTTGGTCATGGACAAAATGAGTGAAAACATGTAGAAAGGCTTTGCCATCCCGTAAAATATCAACATCAAAATAATGATTCTTGTGATAAGTGACTACATCTGGAAAGACAACCTTTATGACAACAATGGAGATGAGATGATGCTTAATAGTAGTAATGGTGATGGTTGAATACGATGGTCCAAATTAACAAGATAAGTCAAAAGAGAAATAATAACATTATATGCGAGCAAGGTAGAATAACGACTAGCAAGTCAAAGGGCGACCACAATGAAGATTTTATTCAAAACTTATTTTTTATTAATGCACCTTCCCCACATATAGAGTCCAATATGTTTTGTGCACTAAGGTCATCACATGCACAATAGGTCCCTTTCAAGACGAATAAAATGTCCTTTTCAAACATAACTGAGGAGGAGATAAGGGGAGAATAGGAATTGTCAAAAAGAAGCTTCACCAATGTGGGGGAGTTAACAGTGCTTTCCTTCATGCTTCGAATTAATAGTGAGAACTTTGCTTCAAACTCAAATGTCAACCTCAATTTTGGCATCTTTAATATTTGGAATGATAATGAAACTCTAGATTTATAAGATTGTTCATGGAAAGAGTATGTTGTTGGTCACGACTTAGGCAAGGATCTTTTGAATACAATAGGACATGAATTTCGCACTCTAGGGCCTTAATAATCATAAGTTGTTGATGAGATGCACATTTTTTAGGAGAATGTTCTTTAGTAGCCTACAAAGATAACTAGTAAATTACACATGTTGGTAACAACAAAAGTTATGTCCAAGTCTAGATGGAGCAATGAGAAATTTCCCCTTGATGTAGAACCACAAAATGTAGCTGATAAAAAAGTGGGATACTCTTCACCATAGGGATACATACGCACCAAATTGGAATTGGTTCATCGGAGGAGGAGGAGGCTTGATAATATGATGTACGAGTGAGGATTTTATAATTTAGACAGTCACAGTTAATTCAATGTTGTTAAATAGTTAATTTGTGGTTTGAGATTTCAACCATTAACCTAACCGATTTAGATCCGAATAATTCAATTACTATTAGTCAGTTTACAGTTAACCCGATATATAAATTTAGTTCAGCAAACAACACTAATGTCATAGTATTTCTTGATAATACATATAAAAATTTTGAGCAATTGTTATGTTATAGTAGTATTATGTATAAATATAACGTGATATAGTTCATGAAAAATGGATTGGTATATAAATGGGATGGATTTTAGAAATAGAAGTACAACTATATATGTATGTATATTTGTATAATATTTTATATGAATAACTTGGGGATATTCGACTAAATAAATAGAAATGTATTTAACCAACAAAGTAACCAGTTGCTTGATAATAAATTAACCAAATTGACTGAATTAACCAAATCATCCAAAAAATAGCCATTTTAAATTAACCAATCTATTAATCGATGATTAAATCAATTCTACTCACTCCAAGATGATGGGCCTTTGGTCGTAAGGAATAGGAAATGAAAATATATTCTTGATAGGGGCAAATGGTCCTACTATCATGTCAAATGGGTCTAATCCATAATGCTAAGGTAGATTGATTGTGGTATTGGATCCACAAGATGCCCAATGGGGGAAATCTTTGGACCAAGGATGTGTGACAAGGTAGAAGCCCACACATCCAATTCCTAGAAGAACAAAGGACAATTTCCAAGCCCTCCCTAACATCAACCTATTCTAACACCTTGCAAATGTCACCAACTTGGACAAGCTAAGATAGGTGCACACATCAAAATATTATTGGCAAAACTACTTGGTGCAAAGGTCTCACCAGGACAAGTTTGAAGACTCATAAAGAGATATGTGACACAAACACATGTTCTAGTGGACTTCATAGTAATAGTGTGGCCCGTTGACATCGAAGTTTCATGATGATGGTGGCACAATTGCTTCTGGTGGGGAAAGGAGGTAGAAAAAGACAATACAATAGAGACCAACAAAATTTCCTTTTATGTGGGATAAGGCCTTCACAATTATGGTTGGCCTCATGGAATGAAGAAGGTTGAAAGGATTTGATACAAAGATGATTGGTCATGATTTTACTCAAATGTAAATACTTGTACAAAGATATAATGTACAAGTACTTAGATATCATGTAAATCAAGCGTTAGATCTTCCACATCCACTTACAACCCGAAGTTAGGATCCCCCTACTGTTAGAGTCATTATCATCCATTAGAACACACATTAAATAGGTGGTTCAAAAGTCTAAAATAGGAACATACTCGATTGAGAAACTCATTGACCGAGAGACCTTCATTCGAAGTCTTTTTCGACTGAGAACCACCTCAGTCAAACATCTGAGCACTGTTCAAGACCTTACACATTTGTGCTCTAAAACGTGTTTCGGTCAAAAATATAGTCGACAGACTCAACCTTGGTCCAAATCTCATCACTGTTAGACCAAGTGGTTAGTAGTTGGGAGTTGGAAATAGACGTTGCCTAAAACCCAGGATCGGTCGAAGAAAAGTTTGACCAAGACATGTTCGATTGACAAACTTGTCGACCAAGCAGGGTTTTGGATTGTTCTTCCAAGCACGAACATATTAGCCATTTCTAGCCAACTAATTTCTATCTAACATCTAGTTAAGCACTAAGAACACTCTAGAGACTTCTCTAGAATGTTCCTAAGCACTTGCAAACCATCCCTATAAATAGGGTAGGCCTTAGGACATCTAAAGAACCTAAAATATACTTGAGAATCCATTCTAGTAAGCAACAAATTTAAGCAACACTTGCCATCTTGTTCTTCAAGCTCCATGTTCATGTCCCATATCCATAGCCCCTTCTAATAAACATCCATCCTAAGTTGTTTGAGAGGTCTAAGACTTGATATAGGATCAAATGACAATATTTTTTTTGGTGTACTTCCTTTCTTCCAATCCCCATTCATAGGTTAAGCTACTTGTGCTCCTTAGCTACTCCAAGTTGTAGAGGCTACTTGAGGGAGATTCATTGGAGCTACTTCTTGGTGGATAAGGCTGCTCCAAGGTTGCTTGAGATTACTTCAAGAAGGCGACTTCAACGGAGATTGGAGCTACTTCAAGGTGAAGGCTATCTCAAGGTGGTGGAGCTACTTCAAGAAGAAGAAGGATGATTCAAGGGCTTGGAGTTACTTCAAAGAAGGCTGCTTCAAGGAGGTTGAGGCTACTTCTAGGAGAATGTTATTTCAAGGAAGATGATTGTATTTAATTGTAACATCCTTGAGAGGTAAATAAAATTAATCACTTTCAAAATCCTAATTGGAGACAATTGGATAATGGAATGACAACCTTTGATCCAAAGGTAGGAACCACTCTACATCAGTATCTACCTTGTTTACTCCACCTTCTTTGGTTGAGTGTTTAATTATTTTACAAAGTTTCAAAAGGCTCTATTCACCTCGCTCTAGATCTTTCATACACATACTCTGATGTATTCCCTTTAAGGAATCTAGTTTTATCTTCATATGCTAAATCTCTTAGTCTATTTTAACTACAACAACAAGCATGACAATTGGTAAAGGAATTTCTATCATGTTCAAAAACTTGAACTGATTTGAAAACTTATTCAACCGATTTGTCCCTATATGTTATCCACGTAGGTCTTTGCCACAAGACCCAAGTGCTCCATATGGTTATTACCCTTTAGGTGGCACTACAAGGTCCTACCTTTCTAATTTACATGGGCTTCATAGTGTCCTTGAGCCATTATTCAAATCCCTAGGAAGTTGAGAACAAGGTGGTCATGCCCTTTTTCTGTAGTGAAAATATACCCATCGAGGGTAATGGAGATAACAGGAGACAAGATAGGAACCTTCAAAGTGAATGGACAGAGAGCAAAAAGATACTATGAAGACAAAGCCTTTGTAAGGAGGAAAAAACTCAGTTTGGGGGAAATCAGCCCAGTAATAAGTGGAATGAATGAAGAAGTAATTGCATATATTGAAGGAGAATGAAGACAAAATGATAGAGAAAGTTGAGCTAAAGACTTTAAACAAGCGCTTCTTGGGAGGCAACCCAAGTTTTTACTGCTTTCCTTATTTCATGCTTTCCTTATCTCGTACTTTAGTATTATGAGCTATGTACCTCTTATTTTCCTATATTTCAGATTTCCACATCTAGTAGGAGTGTAAATATATTATGTATTTTAATCCCTCTCTTCCAAAGAGGCCTTGTTGGGAAGTGCAAGTTTTTGCTGTATTTTGTTTCTTGTTATTTTGGATTGGAGGGACAACGGTCGCAGTATGGAATGTGGTTGTGGCATAAGCTGTGATTGAGGAGGGGTACACTGCCATTGCAATACTTGCTCTTTGTAGTTAAACCCTTCAAAACAAGGTTCTTCTTTCGCTCAAACTCTAAAATTCCCGAACTGTCGAGTAAAGCCCCTTGACATGAGTGTGTGAGATGATGTACTCAATGACGTATGTATTCAAGTTACTATCTTTGTGGATGAGATTATATGGATGTTAAGAGTAAAAATACATATTCTCATTATGTCTATTAATTAGAATTTAATAGAAATTGTCTTTAATTTCTTATCGATTCTATATCTACATATAATCTATATACTGCCTCCTTTCAAACAAGCAATAAAAAGACCTACACGTAAGGGGATTTCCCCACTACTCTCATATCTGTCACAATGAATCTTAAGTTATGATAAATCTATGGTACAACTTTCATAATATTCAGATGTTCCTAGAAGAAGATATTAATGTTTGAAAATAATAAAAGTATATGCATATTGAGGTTTCTTGGTCCAAGGATTATGATAAATATGTCTTTCAAGCTTAAGTTGGAGGTGCCACTCACCCATGAATCCTTGTTGCATTGCGTGTCTAAGTTCTAACATTGAATATTTGATCCATTGGTCACTGTCTTTGTTGGGAAAAGCCATGAAATTAACCTCATATGTCCTAATCTTGACCTTTGTATATGATTGGATGGCTTGGAATCATCACTTATGACAAACCTAGGAGTTTCAGTCTTGCAAGTTTTCACGAAAACCCATCATGGGTTGAGAGTATGTATGAACCAAGCAGTTCGCATCAACATGTTCATTGCCTTCCTGCTACTCCTCACTTGAGGGGGAGGAATGAGGAAGTTTCACTTCCCTTCCATCATACGTCCTCCCCCGCTTGATATAGACCATGGGTAGGAGAAGGAGTCATAGGTCCAAGGAGTTATTAAAGAAAGAGAGGAGAGGAAAATGATCCTAATATTTATTCGAACCTAGCAAGCTACCTCACTTCCTCTCCAGGAACAAATTCAATGGATTTTGTATAGGAGGCTATTTGAGGTGAATGTGATTTTTGAGAGACAATATGCCTCTTCAAAACAACCACACTAGATATTGGTGGCAGCAAGTTCATGGAGACAAATCCCTAGGGGTGAATAGTCCATGTTGTCATTCCATTTCCATGAGGAAAAGATGCTTGAAGCAAATGGAGGAGGAAGGAGCAAATGAGGAGGAAGATCCAAGGGTTAACTTCTCACTGTCATTTTGTACTATGATAGTGACCATTGTTGGAGGTTCCTATACATAGGGTTGTGGAGCTTTCTACCTCTTTGCCCCACCATGGAAAAAATTTAATGGAAGCTAGTTCTTGGAGACCATGAGGACAAGTTGCCATTGGACAACCTCTAGGTCGAAGACACAGAGTAACATTGGGTGGATATCTTTGAAGAGAGAGAATAGGGTGAGGATGGCGGGTTCCTCACTAGTGTTTTTCCTTGCGGAGGCTATAAGAATAGAGTCTCGTTGGGGACTCATACAAATCGCAGATGAGCATATAATTGCGAGGAAAATAGGGCTTGAACCAGCTAATAGCAATAATAGGAAGAGTTGGATGTAAATAGTTACATCGATGCAAGCTTCCATAATGATAAAGTGATTGCAAATTAAAAAAATATTTGATTTAAAAGTAAAGATTATATTAGTTGGAAGGGTTCTGAACTAATAACCATTAATTCTATTCTACAATAGAAGCCAAGTATACTTGTGTTATGAACACAGAGTGATACTATATGGATCTAGAAGTTCATATGATGAACTTATAGATGTTCCTACCATTGATGACTCAGAAGTAATACTATGACAACAATGGAGCTGATTGTTAGGAAAGGAATATCAAAATACCATAATACAATAGATTCATCTCAGAGCAAAGAGATAAGAAAACATGCAATATACCGACTATAAGCAAAATGTTGCTAACCCGCTAAATCAGCACTAGTACAGCAGAAGCATGTTGGACATGTTTAAGTCACTAAGGATGAGATCAGTTGGGGATTTTCTCTAAGTGCAAGTGGGAGTCTGTTGGTAAGGTATGCCCAGAGAGCCAATCATGAGATGATGGGCATGGCATAAACCATAGAGGATTTGATTAATACTTATAAAGGTAAGTTTCCAATTCATTCTATTTCATTCAATTTTGAGATAATGAAGAAACACTATGAATGTCTAGAGAATAATATTACTCAAATGTCGTATGTGTTCAAGTTAATACCCTTGTGAATGAGATCATACAAATCTTAAGAGTACATATACATATTCTCATTATGTCCATGATCGGTTGTTATTGTGGAAGGTTGATAGACAACAATAACACATAAGATCAGAGTGTGAGTTGGTTGATGATTAAATTTCATTATTCATGATCACACAAATACATGTTAGAGAATAGTGTATCAGACAAACCCACCTTGAGAGCGACACATGGTTGTGGTGGTTACAGTCATCTCTCATAGTGGAGGTGGTGATTGTAATTCTTAGACTTAAAATCACTTCACTCGTCACATGTCATTGGGTATGCTTTGGCATCATCAAACACAGTCCTGAAATATGGGTTATTATAACAGTGATGATTGGGTGACTTTGACACATGGGGATAAATTTTGAGTGGTATATATGATATTTGTCCCTCCTACTAGAGTATGATGTCCTTTCCACTTGATTAGCAAGACTAAGAAACACATGTTTATGCACATGTGAATCAATATATAATATCGAGGTCACATTATCTCAAACAGTCTGCTCTTAGTTCAAGGAACATGGTATCAACTTTGAGAGAATGACCTTCCATGCCCCTAGTTCATCCTGGATATCAGTGACAAAGGAATTATACAATCATTGGGGTTGTATGGGGTAACCAACTAATTTTTGGGGGTTATGAACCCTATTATGATAATCTATATACGTTGGAGAAACAGATCAGAGTCCTAGAAAAATTAGTGATAGTGCAACATGAATTAGTAAAAGAGAAACTAAAAACATTAGAGCGTCGACAAACCATGCTAGATATTTTACTAGAGGTCCAATCACAAAGACCCCCAGAGGAGTTAGAGCAACCCAAGATAGTTCTTCCTGACGATGACGATGATCATCCTATGTTTACATCATTTATTTCAGATTCCACTAAGTTAGCTCAAACCAATAGGTGGTTTCATACAATGAGTATGTTGATATTCCAACCTTTTCACTTGAGGCTTTACCACTTGAGTATGAAAAGTCACATCATGAGAGTCACCATTATCCTGAGTATACAACAACTCCTCCCATCATTGACATAGATCCAAAAGTTATTAATGACCAATCCCCTGTGGTTAACTCTATCTTTGATAGTGAACCACCTCCCTACAATGACAAAATGATTCCTCATATTCTGTCGCAGCTAATTCCTTTTTCACATACCAGTCATTTGGAAGGGGAGACACCAACCATAGAAGAAGTCTATGTACCCCCTTTCTCTATTCGCAAAAGTGATATCCCCATGTCAATTCCTCATGAACCCTTGATATTTCTTGCATAGAGGATGTTGAGCTACATGCTATATCAATGAAGAAACCTACCAATACAAATGTTGATTTTGTGATTTTTGAGGAGACAACAATATTTATGATGTTGAATTAAAACTGATTGTTCCTTTCATATAAACATCAAATTTTTATATGCAAATCAATACAACAGAGGGAAAATAGATCTAGATCCTCAGCCTAATTTTGTACATCTGGAACTACATCTGTTACCCATCGGGCACCCACTGATCCCCCTCCATCCACATTCATATTCAACACTTCCTTCATTTTTGAAGGAAAAATTTGTGGATTTATTAGAGGGACTGTGAGGCGAACTCCCCATTGAGATTCCGTGAACATCCAATCATTGGGCATACCATGAAGCTTTGCTGATAAAGGTTCCATCCCTCATGCACATCCCTTTCAATTGGATGTTATTTGAGTTACCATACGCCCTATATATCTCTACCTTTTTCCTCCCTCCATCTCAGATTTGGGATTTGCTCTGGATGAGCAAAATTCTAAGTCTGAGATGGAGGTGGGCGATATATGCTTATTCAACCCCCTTATTTTCCTTGTTCAACATTATCCTTTATCGTTTTATTATTTCATATAGTTGTTTTTATTGCTTCTATTTCTTAGTTTTACAAAATAGCCTTTATCTACTAAGCCATGATGAATACATTTTGTATCATTGTACCCCACCTGAATGTAGTTAATATTCTTTATATTTTTTTTACAAATTGCAATGATTAGAAAACACCATGTCATTTAAGACCCCTAAATTAGCATAACTCCTTAGAAATGTTGGCAAGTCATTTTGCATCAATGAGAACCAAACATGAATTTTCTCTCTATCAAACTATGGTTTAACTTGTCGTATCTCATGTATAATGTGCTGACAGAAAGAATCAACCTGATACAATGACACTTCCAAAAAAATGGGTGGACGTTTTGAAGCGGGGGAACAACCTTCTCCCACCTTCACTCCTCAAAGGAAACAAAAAAACCACCTCATGTCAAACTCCTAGTCTAGGATGGCATGCCTTCCCTACCTCCAATCTTTCATACCCATCGTAAATTTTATAGGAGTGTACCATCAAAAGATGCCAAAGAGAACACAAAAATGTGATCAATGTAACTGCATGTCTATGACTAAAAAATCTTGAGTTGAATAGAGGAGGGATCATCTTCTTCCACACCTCTTACATCTTATCCTTGTGCGAAAACCCACAAAAAGAAAACATGGGGGTGTCAAAGTATAAGTGAGATGAATTCTATTTTCTAAAAAGTCCTAATTTAAAAACAATCTATGAAACATGTTTTGATAGGGGATATGGAATTTTATGTTATGTGGTTCTATGAGATTGGGTTCCTTAGTAAAAAATGAAGGTAAGGAAAAAGTGATTGTCTGAGGGTGAGGATGTCATGTTGCTAGTACAAATTGTATTTATTTGTGATTCTTTTTGCTTGAAGACAAACAAACATTCAACTCTGGTGTATTTTGGTAAATGTGTTTCTATCAATTTATTCACATTCAAACCTGGACCACATTGATTATTTACAACATGAAAATGGCCTAATCACTTCAATGGTTAAATACTCTTGGAATATAATTGCACAATTTTCAGCAGTACTGAAATTCATGTATATCTAGCATCAAAAGTGCAGTAACTCTTGCATCCAAACTCCAAATTGAGTGTAAAAATATTCGCTGGAAAGAAAATTTTATTCCTAAGATAATATCCTACTATTTGGACATATTTTAAGCCTTTTATGGGATCCATATATGATCCAAATTTCTGTTGCAAGAATCTACATTACAGAAAGTTACATGGTCAAATATTAAAGAGGACAACTCAATAAGTCTTACCATTTTTGGTCAAGAAATTAGTATTCTAAAAGTTTTCTACTTTGACTAAGAAAGTTAACCAATTCCATATAATTTTATATGGTTGAAGAATTCAGATAAAGACTCAGTCAAATAATGAAAATAATCAATGTGGTCAAGGTTTGAATGTGGCTTCAGGATGAAGAAAGTGATTAAATGTCATTTACTGATCGACACCAAAGATGGATCAATCTAGCAGACACCGCCAACCATTCTTATAGAGATTGTACCCCTTCTTTTTACCTATAAAATGAGGGGACTCCTAAGAAAAATCATCTTGTAATCACTTCTGCTACCAGATCATGTAATCTGGAATCACTTGCTTATCCCTTCTTATCTAGTTTTTAGTATGTAGTTCACATCTTGTATAATGGTGGATCTCATTTTACTCTATATACAAAGAAACCATCTACAGACCACCTCAAACTCGACCCCAGCCTCAGAGTTGCCTGCGACCCACCTAGGAAGCCTCCCGATAAACAATCATGGAGTTTGGTGTGGAGCTCTGCCGTAGATGCCTAGTCATGCTTGGCTTATGAAAAAGGGACAGAAGACCTTAGGAGAAGCCTTTGAAGATCCAACAATACCCAAAGCCTTGTCATTTGAGGTAATGCCCGAGATCCATCTTCACATACTCGCCTACTACCTGGCTCAACTACGATTGTGTTCTGCCTAGTTTTGTCTTTGCAAGTTCTGCCCTGACTCTTTTTGAGTCTGTAGAGGATTCCTAAATATTTTTGAGGGCCCGGGAAGCCCTTATTTTCTATAAAATTGGCATGATCTTTGCTTTCCCCTATTTTGTCTATTTTTAGCAGGTAACACTAGATCCTTTGGTCGTTATTTAACCTCGAGCAAGGGATCAACATGTCTGGTTTTCAAAGAACTCACCCATTGAATCAACCTGCCAATGCATTTCCTGGCCGCATAAGACTAGAACCGAGAGCAATGCTTCAGATGTAAATTCTATTGATCTCGGCCCTACTCGTAGATTGGCTTTTGTTTCCACACCAAGGACAATTTCACCCAGTTGAACCTTTTGAGACGTGATCCTCCCCTTGTTTCCAATAATCAATTTCTTATTTATTTATCCCATAAGTGATTGTCCAGGGAATAATCAGAACTTTAGAAAAGCCTAGAAAATAATCCATTAACTAGAAAAATACCAAACTTTAGCCACTACCTCTAAAAATGCATTGATCCTGTTGAAACCCTAATCTCACCTTGATAAATATATTATAATCAGAACTACAAAAAGTGTGTATATGATACATGTTTATTACTAAGGGTAAGAAGATAATATTGACTAATCATATTTTAGGGTTTATAAGATAATGACACAAACTAACAGCTAAAATAGGGAACCTGATCAACTAGTTTGGAGAAAGGTAATTTCTAGTAAAGATGTTAAGATACTAGAATGATATCCTATGCATATGGAAATTATGTAGTCATATTTATACATGTATATCCATGATATTTGATTCAAAATCCTTTTATTTCCTTGTGAAATCAAACATGAACTATAATATCATTGTAGTCCCATATC
The DNA here is from genome assembly GCA_963693085.1 of Alisma plantago-aquatica. Taxonomy (NCBI): domain Eukaryota; kingdom Viridiplantae; phylum Streptophyta; class Magnoliopsida; order Alismatales; family Alismataceae; genus Alisma; species Alisma plantago-aquatica. The sequence continues at coordinate 209,573,384 of OY856412.1, read as the reverse complement.
AGAGTTAGTACGTAAAACCTAACCAAAGCTAAAAAGGGTAGATAAAGTAAGACAAAGAGACATGTATGTCACCTAAAACCTAACCCTAACAACTCATCTATCACAGAGGGTAAGATAATACACCCTAATAATCGCTACAAAATTAGATTATGAGTACGATCTTAGATTTCACTCAAGATTCAAATACATGCACTAAGAAACCCTAGTCGAGAACCCTAATATCCCTAGAATTCTTGACCCTAAGAAAAGACAAGAAAGCTTATAAACCCTTTGGTTTTTCAGGAGAAGGTTAGAAGGACTTGAAGCCGTGTTTTCTTGATATGATTAGACATATGACATGTAAGTGGCCCATGCCCATAAATATTCATATTTAAAGCTAAGTACATGTACATGTATCTTAAATAAGACTTTCATGATCCAATGTTCTAAGATTTTAAAGTTAAGATATGCAAGCAAGAGTTTTTGTACTTTATGATTATGTCATTTCATATTCTCAATATCTCAAGTAGAGGTATGTCATGATTATATAATAGAATGACTAAAGTTCATGAATTAAGTTCATAAGAAGAATATATTTCTATCGTATTTCTTAGTGAGGTTTCATATTAATGCTCAAGAGTACAAGATAAGAAATAAAAGTAAGATTCTCATACTTCCATGGTTATGTGATATAATCATGTACTTAGGATTTCAAGTAGAAACATGATATTAAGATTTCTTATATAGATAGAGATCTAAGAACTAAGAAGTCATTTAGATTTCTTAGAATGAATAAAATATAAGAGTTAAGTAGAATATCAGAATATAAGTTTTGAACATAGTGAGACATGATCCATTCAAGTTTTGATCCATTCAAGTTTTGAATCCATTTATCTCCATTAAGTTTTGAACAAAGTGAGACATGATCCATTCAAGTTTTGATCCATTCAAGTTTTGAATCCAATCTGTTATGGAATCCATATCAGAATATAAGTTTCTTAGATTCAATCTCAATTATGTAGTAATTAAGATTCATATTCACATTTAGATGTAGATCCAATTCAAAATTTAAGAGCAGAGATTCAAATTTAGAATTCAAGACATGTTCTGTACTCAGTATTCAGTTTCAATATAAAATAAGTTTAGATTCATGATTTGGCAAGTTTTGAATTAAGTGATTATCCTATGGAACGTAAAATATGAGATGAGTTAAAATATGGGATGAGTTATATAACTATCTATCAAGTGATTATCCTAATTCCTTTTTGGGAATCCATCTAACCTTTCATCAACCAGGGATTGTGTGAAAAATTTGGAGACCGTTTGCAAAGACCTAAAATCTGGAAACCATAAATCTCTACAGCATTTAAAAGCAAAGGCCATTTGCAAACAGATCTCGTAGAATTAGATATGTGAGAAGTAAGATCCCAGTAGAAGCCCAAACCAAAAGACCATCCATCAACTTGAAACTGCTACTACTTTATCGGAAGAAAGAAAGAAAAAAACATAGTTTGCATCGACTCAATCCAAAAGCTTGGCGAATTTTTGGATTCCAGAACAGATTGACATGGACTGACACATATATTACTTGATAAATGATACTCCACCGAATCACATAATGGAGATACCATCCATTTCCCGAGTAAGAAAAATGCGGTCACGACGGCTGAACAGAAGGGCTTGTAGCAATACCGTAAATTAACTTCACAATTCAAACAGATAATGTTACCCTTCCAATGTTGTTTGTTGTCAACGAACTAGATCCTTGATCTAATTATCGAACTCCCAAGAGAACCCAGGGTTTCATTAGATCTTGAACACCGGTTTAGATGCGCAACCAAGGGAGCTCCAGTGGTCAGGTGAACACCATATCGCTGATGTAATTTATTTATTTGTTATAGAGTTTTGGAATGTTATGATGAGAACATCATAATTTCACACAGATTTATGTCATTCATTCTCTTCTCTCTCTTTTAGGTAGGACTAATGATTTGTTGTTGATTCCATCATTATCTATGCTTCATGATCATCTGATTTGCTCAAGAAGATTGGATATGAAAATTAACCATTTAAACTGTCGCTATCGACTCGAGACTATTATTGAAGTGGATCCTTAAATTCATATCAATTAGCTGGCTGACTCCTCAATTTACATCATGACATTACTGTTAACCTTTGAAGTTACTATATAACCTTTTTTGTAATATTATCTTTGATGATTAGTTTGCCCATGTTGAGTTCCTTTCAGCCCCACAAGAAAAGACAGAGACCACTCTGGCGTTCTGGACCTCGGGGCAAGCGAGTACCTCGGATTAGTATCGGCTAGTACAGGAACGGGTTGGGAGACAGTACGGTACTAACGAGTTAGTCTCTTTGCCAATTTGCCACTAGGCCTGTACTATTGCTCTATTTTTGCTGGGCCCGTGAACTCCACCGGAGTTTGTAGTTGCGGTACGCGGTTCTTCCCAACTTAGGCGAGTACAGGAGTACAGGAGTACAAGAGAGCCAGCCACCTTCCCGACAATCTCAAAAGAAGGCCGTGTGCTCTGCATCAATATCTCAATCCCTCTCCCCTTTGGAGAATTACATAAACCTCAGTCCGCGAACGAAGAAGAGACATCACCTACTAGACAGGAGGCTGGCCTAACAGGTGCGATCTGGGAACACATGGATGGACATCGGCGGGCGATCGAGTAGCAGCCAGCCACAGACGGGGTAGTACTCCAATTACATGTGTTCTCAGGTCGCCCCTGCCGGACCTTCCTCCTCCACCACACCGCCCATATGTATCCCGCCTTGGCCTCCTCCGATGGACACTACTCGTTTCTGATTTCTCTTCCGGCGGGCAACGGAGGACACCAATGGTGGGTGCTGCTTTGGTTTCTCCTCAATCCGCGGTTGTCGAGAGGCCGAGTTCCATCTCTGTCCGTCGCTGTCTCTCTCATCATTCCTCCCCCCCCGCCCCCCCCCCCCCCCCCCTATGTTTCCGGATTTTGCTGTATTTTGCTGTATTTTTGAATTTATGTTTGATTTTTAGATTTTCAAACAAAATAGTCTGTATTTTGGTTTCCATCAAAATTTTTCCGAACGTGTGGCTGGCCGGTGGACAAATATATATATATATATATATATATATATATATATATATATATATATATATATATATATTACAAATTCGAGAAACTAAACATAAAATTTGTGTTTGTGGGATTTTGACAATACAATATTTTATAAATACAGGATTCTTGAAAATCCAACAAACCAAACGTGCCCTCAGTAACTATGACAACTGTATTTTTCTGATCACAAAAATTGCATCCAACCAAACTTTTGCACATCTACTTAAAACCAAATGATTGTGTTGTCATTTTAACTCATTGTTTTCATTTTCCTGTTTTAGAATTCATGTTTTTAGTTGGTTTTACATCCAACTAAATTGGCCCTTATGGTAGGTACAGCTCCGTTACCGGTATACTTGTCATTATTACCTTCCTTATCAAGTGTCGCAAATCCACTTATTACTTTTTTTGCAGGAGACGACTGGCAAGTAGCACTGATCAATGTGATGCTGCAGATGAGTAGTCCAAGGGAAGGGAAAAAAACACACAGAAATACCTCATATTCTTTGTGATAATCCTGGAGCAACAACCCCTATAGTTTAGAAATTCCTAAATAACCCCTACTCACTCGCCTAATCTTAGCCCGCAGTTAGGTTGGCTCACATTCTTTTTCTCATATTTCTTCCTCATTGTGTATGTTTAAACTCCACCAACACTTGTTCGATATATTGTTTATATCTTTTATGAAACTTAATTTTTATTTTGTTGCTAGATGATCATAGACAAAATGGAATTATTTAGGCCAGGTCCGGTCTTTACAAGTAGCTGGTTACACTTCAACTAATTTGGACTCAATTTTTTTTATACATATTAACTTATGTATTTAACTCGGCCATTCCGGGCCGGGTTCAAATGCGTGATCGCAAAACCAAACACGAAAATTTTCCCGACCAAATCTTGACTCTGAGCTACACAAAATTGCTTAAAAAAATACAAATTGTGGCCGCGCCGAAAAACCTGACATGAACAATACAAATTCTAGCCTGCAAAATGAGGATAACATAAACATGAGTCTGTAACGACCCAAACATTGGTAATTTCAAAGCCTTCGATTAATCACGATGTTTAGTCTGTACTAACTAAAAATTTATGATATGATGATTTGGTTTTACCATGTGAATGAATAGACACATTTTCAGTAGAACTTGAAGTCAAAACCTTAAAGGAGGAAGGACGAGCATGTACATGCATGATGCATAGCTTTTCAAGATTAAAAGACTTGACTAGTTAACTAATAAAAAGTTTATCTAAACTGTTTTTACCGGATACATGTAGAAATTTGAATTATAAACTCAATGCAAAAAGAACGGATGCAATCAAAGTCAATATTTTAGTAAGCATGTACAAAGCAACCAACAGATAGGAACGAGCAACAACATACAGCGACAAGCTACTCATGGCATAAATTCCGGTACATATGTCAAAATTAGATGAACTTTAAATTGATAGATTTGTAATCCAATCCTCTATCCAACCAGACCCGTAGATTGAAGTTGTAGAGGTCGGGAAAGCAACTCCCTCAGAGACCAAGGGAAGACTTTGGTGAAGGAGGTAAAAAAAGAGGTGTTCTCTTGGTGTATTTCTGACTGATATACAAGATATTTTCCCCTCTTATAAGATCTATGGTTGGCTCGGTATAGATCTTCAATTATCTATTATTTTTAACTCCCTTTCCCTCACTGCAGTTCATTTTGAGAGAGAAATGTTGGTCTACTTTCCCCCTTCTCTCTTCTCTTCTCCGTGGATGACCCTCGAGAAGAAGAAAAACTTACTTGAGACCAACACCTTGCTGGACAAAGGCCTAATAATACTATTGTTGATAGATTTACAACTTGTCTCTTCTAAAATGAGATGAGTAGATAAGGTTTTGTTTTGCATGTGCTTCTCCTTTCTTTTTTGGCTTTATTTCCTCAAAACACTTGTTCTCCGCACATGTGTAGATATAATAACGAGTGAAGCAAGAAATCAGATTTTTCATGGACTATCCCTCTTCATTTTTTTAATTTAATTGCTGATATTATGAAAGATGGATGAAATTATATGCTTTACCAACATGCATGTTTGATTGTTGTTGGATTCCTTAATTAATAATTACTTTTTTATTTTTTGATATTAATCTCCCGTTCTTGAGAAGTTCTGGCTAAAATAAAGTTTGGGATGGCCTAAAATGAACTTATAGTTGCTATAATTAATGTTATGCATAAATGACACTTGTGACAGTGTTAAAATGTAAGAGGCTTCAGAAAAAAGACTCATTCAATACTTTAAGCCTTAGAAGAAGGCTGAATATGAATATCTCGATTGCAGCCTGTTAAGATTTGAATGTTAAATGTATGCTATTTTTTTAAAAAACTTCTTCTTGAATTGTCACTTATTTATTATTGACTTTTTCTATGTTTGTTAGTTGTTAGCATGCACAACATCTCTAAGCCATGTCAACAGAAGTAATAACAAAGTTAAAATTTAATGATTTTAATAGTTTTCACATACACCATGATACATCCTCAAGTTCGATGGACCAGTGAAATCGTCCACACTTAGGGTGAACCCCAAGTGGTGGAGACATGGAGTTGATTAGGCCCTGACGACTAATCTGCAAGAGGTTTTGGGGAAAATTCCACAGACATGGAAGCAGAGACGTTGACCTTTTTGCTATTTGATATATAATGCTATATGTAGAGTCCCAACTCAATCCATGCATGATGTGAAATGATATATATTTTTATTTATGATATATTGTTAGGCCTTAGTTTTATACCAAGGTGGGGATATATGCCCTACATGTATAGAGACGGACCTGGACTTGTGTTTGCCTTAGCGTAACCATATGCACCCTGGTATAGAAGATGAATCATGCATGTGAGCATACCATGACACTATCTATATGGATAGGTACAAGTCAGTTAGATCCAAAGCAAGAAAATTAACAAAAAAGATAGACTATGATACTAGATGGTCACTAAACATTTCTGTATATTGTTTACTCTTTCTAAGTGTTTTATTGATCATTTTAATTGGCTATTAAATGTTAAATTGTTTTTATGAACAAGAAAGTTGTGTCAATGCATTACACTATGTATCTACTCACTTAGACATTGACTAATGAACCAATGACCACATTTTTAGGTCTTAAAGGCAATACATCATCTATCTGACCCTCTTCTCCATCAGACTATCTAACTCAGGTAAATGAAATCCTTCCTATTAGATTATTGGATATGCCATACTCTAATTTTGATGATGTACCTTTTGTGTTACTAAAATATGCATTTAGTATTTTAGGTGATCAAGGAACTTAGACAAGATACAACAATAAACAATATGCAATATTATATGTTTGGATGCTTGTAGGATAAGTTGTACCATGTATATACTTTGTACAAGTGCATTTTGTGCAACTTGCTAAGAATGATGTAAGAATGTGTGATGATCAACCTTATCTTATCCTAAACCTATTTTTACACATACATCAAGTCTCTAGGATATATATGTGTCATTAGAAAAATCATTCAATATGTTTGCTAAAAGTTTATAAATTTATTAACATTTTCGATCAAACCACACTTCGACTGAGAAAGAGCAATTATAGAAAAAGAGACATTGTAGAAACTAGCTGTTGTGAATTTTCATAGGAGGCTGACTGGGGATGACATTCAGTCGAACTACTGTCTGACCAAGATGATTCTCAGTTGGGGTAAAGTTCTATCACGAATTAGTCCACAGTCAAAATCAGCATTAATTTTTCTATCTGTTGTAAACTAAATTTTTGACATTCTAATGGCTAGTTTAGCAATTAACTTGTCAAAACACACCCAACAACTATATTGACCATTCCTAAGTATTTCCTGTATATAGAAGTATATTATGATTTCTTAGGATACAAAATTGACACACATACACTTGATAAAACTAGTACATTCTATCTTTCTCAAATATTAGAATTCTATATTGCTACCTTAAGATATAAGCCATAGCTCAAAGTAGTGCCATACCCCCACCAAATATAACCTTGCCTATCATTCTGAAGAGATTGATCATCTCTTGTCCCTAGAGAGATTTATATTGTACATCTTGAAGAGTTGTAATTCATTCTTTCTCTCTTATTCACCATTATTGTTCTTGGTGATTCTTACTACTTCTTGAGAGAAGTCCGTGATGAAGCTTCTTCGTACTACTATTTCCAAGAAGGTTGCATCTAAGAAGCATTCTGATCAAATCTACTATGTTGTGTTGCTTCAAAATACTTCTTCGGAAGAAGGCTATTGGGAAGTGTATTGGAGCTACTTGTGGTGAGAAGGATACATCCAAGGAGTAGGCTGGTTATGATTTACTCCATAGTGTTTCTTCCAACTACTACATGGAAAGAAGGATGTTGAGAAGCATTATTGGAGCTACTTATTGTGAGAAAGTTGGGACCAAGGCGGGAGGTTGATTGTGATCTACTCTCTCGTGCAAGTTATCCTTTATCTTTAAAAATAGGGTTATCTTGATCCATAAAAGACACTGATTGATTTCATGTATTCACATCGATTAAACAAAAGGAATAAAATAAGGGTTGAAAAACCTTGCTCGCGAATAACTAGGTAGTGGGCTGATACCTTTTGACAGAACCACTCTACATCGGGTGTCTCTTATTGTTTGCCTTATTTATCCATATAACTTGCTTTACATTTTCACTGCATTATCTTTTTAATCAAGTTTCCCTCTAACCTCATTATATTTTTAATTGAATAAGTTTTTATATAAGATATATTCACCCCCTATAGATCTATCAAGTGGGTCTTCAAGGATTCATAAAAGTTATTGAAGGATAGGGAACATTGTGATCAGCCATCTGAATATCGAAGGATCACATATAACCTACCGACTGCAATCTTTGATGGGGAAAACAACATAGACTTGAAGAAAAGGATGCAATATTACTTCCAAGGTATTATTTTTGAGCTATGGAAAATAGTTACCTTACCATACAAACCTCCAAAATCAGAGATGGATAAATGGGATATAGAAATTGTAAGAAAGGTAACTCTAAATGCCAGAGTGGTAAGCATTTTTTATTCTTATCTATCTCCTAGTGAATTTAATAGAATATCTTCATGTGAAACCTCATATGATATATGGCGAGAACTTTTGATTATACATGAAGGAACTCCATAAGTTTTTATAGTCTAACAAATGGTTTGAGTGCTTTAAAAAAGTTATATCAGAAAAAGAGTAGATCTCTAAGATTCTTAGGTCTCTACCATCAAAACTCAAAGATAAGGTCACCGCTATAGAAGAATCCACTGACCTTTCAAAATTATTGATGGAGAAACTCATTGGGAATTTTAGAAAGACATGAAGTGAAGCTTCAAGAAAATGCTAGACAGAAGAAGAAGAAATGCTTTCTAAGAAAAAGTGTGTGGCATTCAGAGCAAGATCTTCAATGCCATCTTCTAGAGACTCCTCTAGTGGTCAAGAAGAAATATATCATAAAGGTAAGAAATGTGTACATTCTTCTTCTAACAAAAATGTTTGATCCCTTTCCATCATATGTCACATATGTGGAGAGAAAGGACATTAGAAATCCAATTGCTCGAAACTCAAAACCATAGTGGTTGGATTTCTGACTATTTCAATTTTGTCTCCCTAATTAGAACCCCTTCCCTACATAGTCACCCTTTAAGTGACATTTTTACACTAGATTTGGCCTATGTTTTAATGAGATGAATAAAGGTCCATTTGGATCATATGAGGTACACTTAGAGATCATGGTTTGTAAACCCTAATGTGATGAGGCTGTAGTTGCTTAAACCCTATGATGTATGCTAGTTATGACATGTGTCTATGAATATAATGAGGTTTGACTTGATGATTGAGTTAGATTATGAAGATGCTGAGGTAGTAGGATAATGTCATCTTAAATAGAAATGGTGACTTGGTTTTGCATCGATTTTGGTGCCAATTTTAGTTTTACATCATAGAATTTTGCCATAAAATTATTTTCTTTATAGTACAATATGTATAACAAAAAAACATTTGTATGGACTTTATCGAGGTTTTCTTGAACCAAGTCACAATGAGGAAATGAATCAATTATTTGTAATGTTGATCTATATATCCTAAAACCTAGTTTGGAATATGAAGTGGTGACTAGGAATATGTTGCATTATTTAAAGGACTAATTGGCCTACCCTTTTGCACCATATAATTTAGTAGATGCATGTGTGAACCTTTAGGGTGTGAGGTTAGTAATGTGAGGACCTAAGGCTCAACCCTAGTTGTATATGTTCTTAGTTGGATGCATGATCAATGAACGAAAAAAACCTAAAATATTCACAAAGAAATGATTCATAATGGACCCTGATACCTTGATGTTGTTTGGTTTGGCATATTAGGTTAAACCTTTTAAGGGGTGGAGAGTATTGCAGGATAAGATATGTATGTTGTGATTTTGAGGATGAAATGCTTTTAAGGGGTGGAGTTTTGTAACATACCAAAACCTAAGCTCTTATCCTATTCCATGATTAGAAATCTAGTGAAATTGGTTCCTTAGATTTAACCAAACAAGGATAAGCGTATGCATTAATGTTCACTATTAATGCATATAATAGATTATGTCGCAATAGGTTCAATAATCAACGTCCCATATTAACATAATAATTTAATAACATGATATCATTTATTAAATATGTCCCACATCTTGTATAGCCTAGGCCTACTACCCAATGCTCTAGTAGAGTTTCAAGAATGATGACTGGACCCATAGACCACCACTAGCCTTAACTGTACACTTTGTCCTTACTCACACGCAAGCCAAGATAAAATTCCCAATTGTTCACCCATTGTAGTACTACTCTAGGCTGAGCACACTTAGCCATAGAGTTCTTTAGTGATGGGCTCTTTGAAAATGAAGCGCACCTTGGTGATATGGGTAGTCTATTCATCCTTATAAGATCATTTTATCTTGGGCCTCAAATTCTGTGACGTTACAATCTCTTCACTTAGACTCTTGACATCTTCATCAAGGCTCAACTATATAGCCTCATAATATATCCCCATTTCAATATAGACCCAACATGACCACATACACCCATCTCCTGATCCCGGATACCAGCACAAGGGTGGCTCCATCACCACAGATATCCCTTTCCAACATACCTAGACCGCATGACTCAAAAATTGGCATGCCACAGACCCATGTGGGCCCCACCTACTGGAGGGGTTATGGCTCTGATACCATTTGTAAAGCCCAAGACCACTACCCAAGGCTCTAGTAGAGTTTTAGGAATGACGAATGGCCCCACAGACCATCACTAGCCTTAACTACAGTGTGCTTTGTCCTCACTCACACACAAGATAGGATAAACTTCCTGAATGGTTACTCATCCTAGTGTTGACTTGAGAGTCATACATTGTCCATATTTGGATAATGACTTAACCATTCCATTCCTATCTATATAATATGTTTGTTCAAGATTGATTTCAGGCATTAGGTACACGAAAATGATCAATTTACACAAGCCCTAGATTGTTCAAGTTCAAGTCAAAAGCAATGCAAGTGTGCATTTTGGTAAATCACTCGAAATGACCTTAGATTATTTTTTTAATAACTTTTATTGATGATATGACTTGTAACTAAGATGAGAAAAAATTAGGGACACTTAATTTCAACATTGGGTCACTCAAAAGTCAAATTAGAAAATTTGTCACAGGCTGTTTATTGATTGAGTTGGAAACTCGACCAATCCAGTGATGGATTTTCTAAAGAGACCAATCAGTCAAGTTGCACACTCACATAACTCGACCGATCGATCAACTAAGAAAAAATGATTTTGATTCATCGGTCGAGTTTCCGAGGACAAACTCGGCCGATAGTTAGAAAATTGTTTTTCTCACTTAGTGGATCGATCGAGTTACCTTTATTGAAACTCGACTGAATGTACCGTACAGAAAATATAGAAAAAGTGATTATAAACATTGGAGAGTTGTTGTGAGTGAAACTAGATCTATTACAAGTTGTAAAACTGCTATATTATGTCCTTAACTGATCCCACACTCAAGCTAACACCCCTATCTATAAATAGGACCCCTTGGAGTTCATTTCAAGTTTGCTCGTTCGTGCTATTCTAAGTCCTTTCTATAGTTGAGTGTGTTACAACTCCTTGAACCCCTTTCTCTCTCTCATTTACAAAGCATTTCATGATTATGAGTGAGTTAGTCCAGTTGTAAGAGAGCTACCTTCATGTTCTTGTAAAGCTCTCATTCCATTGCATCTTCCCTCCCCCTTTCTCAAAGAGTAAAGGTTGAAGAAAGTTACTCGTAGTGAAGGTGAAACTATTGATGATCTTCTTCAACGTTGAAGAAGAGGTTAAGATCTTCTCTAGGTGAAGGAGAAGGGTAAGGCCAAGATTCAAGAAGAGTGGGAAAATTCCTTCAAGGCTAAAGACCTGATGCAAGTGTGGGTAAGTCCTTATTGAAGGCTGAAGACATCTTGATCAAGTGGGTAAGTCCTTGTGTAGGTGGAAGGCTCTTGTCTTGAATAGGTAAGTCCTTGGATGTATGGTGGTCTCCTTGTATCTCTTATGAATGAATATAAGTATACACAGATTGCAAAGTCCTAGAGGTTGACCTCTCTAGGTAGTGGATTGACTCTCTCCTAGTTTGGAGAGTGGAACCACTCTAAACCACCTTGGCCAAGTGTATGTTTCAATTTCTCTCATCCTTGCTATGCTTGCTTAGTTAGGACTTCAAATAGTGATATAATTTGAAGGTCTAACTTATCTTGTGATAATTTTGAAGCTCTATTCTCCTAGGACCATTCGTGGTGACTTGGTTCTCCAGTCGGGAGTTGTTGTACCCAGGTCCTATAGATGAAGCAAATGCTCCAAGACTTTAATATTCATTTTAATGCTTCTCCTATCTGTTGTGATAATACTAGTGCAATTAACTTGTAATATAATCCTATCTTGCATAGTATAGGTAAGAATATAGAGGTTCTCCATCATTTCCTTTATGATCACATTACCAAAAAGGATATCTATATCACACATGTGGACACAAAAAATCAATTGGTAGACATTTTCACTAAACCCCTAACTAGAGAGGAATTTAATTTTATTAGATCTAAACTACTCATAACTTCTTTGAATGAATCTGATATGCCTTCTAACTAGTTGTCATCTATCCTATATGCTTTTTTTTATATTTTGATCACCCTTGCTTGCTAATATGCTAAAAATCAATTTTCATGTTCTTTTTGCCTTATTTTTCTCTTATTTTGGGTATTTTTCGCAAATGCTTGTTTTATCGTAAAATAGTACCCAATGAGGAGTGATATGTGCTTAAGTAAGTTTAAAATGCAAAATGGACTTGAAAAATAAATTTAATTAACACTCAAATGGCTAGAAATTAGACTTTCTAAATTTGGTTCAGGTGGACCATCAGTCGAGTTGCCAACTCGATCGATCAGTGGCCGAGAGCTTTTTTAAAGATCTGATCAGTCAAGTTTCAGAGTCATAGAACTTGACCAATTGCTGGGCTGGATCAAACATAAGTTAGGTTTGGTTGACTTTTCTCCCTTGCAGCAAGAGAAAAATTGATCGATCCAACCTATAGCTCCTCAAGCTCTCAACCCTAGCCCAACCTTCCTCTCCCTATCCCTAGTTCAACCTAGATCAACCTTCCTTGAAAATTTTCCATTCAACCCTAGGTGTGTTGATAGTCTATGGTGGTGTTTCAATCATTTTTGCTCTCTCAGCCCTTCTCATTTTGTTTCCATGGCGTCAAATAGGAGAAATAGATCCACCCCAACTAGAGCATCATCTTCCTCTTCCAACTCGCATCTCATACCCTTTGACGATACCTTTTTTTTTGTCTCCAATGAGGCTCTTAATAGGTACAAGGAGCTCCTTCCTAGGAACCTCTTTCCATTTCGTGCCCTTTTTTAGCCAACCCCTCGTAGAAAAAGGGTTATTAATCAATTAGCTAAGTTGCTATATGATCACCACCTCTCTTCCTTGTGTGTTGAACGCGCATGCTATCACAATTCCATCACAAGCACAAAATCCATTCATGAATTCAATGCTAACTTGCAATGGAATTATGACACACTCATACCCCTACCTAATGCTCAAGTAGTGCTCACTTTCATGATCGTCGAGAAGAAATTCCACGTCTCTGAGGATATCCTGAACATCTTCTTCTCGGGTACTAAGGTGACTAATACTTGGAGGAAGGACTACCCTGAATATTTCAACCTAGTTGACCCTGCGGCCTTCTAAAAGCAATATGATCTTACTCTTCATGATATTCAAAAATTCTTGAAGAAGCCCCAGTTTCCCTATAGGAAGAAATGTACCCTTCCCTCCTCCACCTTAGACCTCAAGAACTGTGTACTCGCCGTAGTTGTTAAAATTCATCCAAAGAAAAATCAGTCTAAAATTGTAGAAAACATTGTGGTGATTATATTTTGTCTCTTGAAGAACATCAGAGTCAAATGGTCTCGTTATGTCCTTCACCACATGACCTATTTTGACTCTATAAAGAACACCTGTCGCACCCACCGACCTTACCCAATCATGATCTGTGGTCTTTTTCAAGTTTTCACTGGAAAATCTCTTTTCAATGGCCTTCACTACAAACCAGCCTGAAAAGGAGTTTGCATGAGCGAGACCACACTTTAGAAGTTTGCTCCTATCCCTTCCTCTACCACACTCAGAGCCTCCACCTAAACCTCCACCCATGAACCTCCACCACCTCATCCATCCTAACCTGCCCACGCCTCATTCCGTGCGTCAAATGAAACCCTCATGGTCTACATGATGCATCAATAGGCGTATAACCTTCAGGTTCAGGAGCACATGCATCAGGATCTTTGTGCCATCATGTCCAACATGAACCTATCATGTGCACACCCTTATCCTGCCTACTAGCCCTACCCAAGAGGTGACTATGCATCCTATGTATATGATCACTTTTACCCAGCCCCTCCACCTACTACTTTCACTACTAGACCCTCTGCTACTGGTGGATCTACCCCTAGAGTGTTGCCTCTTCCTGTTGGCCCTTTAACCATCCTTCTTGCTAGCCTTGGTACTTCTGCTCCCTCTTTCCCTCAGGCTAATGAGCTCCATGCTCTTGGCATGTCTTGGGATGAGCATAATGCATGTTGGCCCAGTCATGGTTTCTGTTCCTCTACAGATGAGGAGATTCTAGATCAGGAGGATGAGGAAGCTACTACTGCTGATGAGGAGGCTTTTGAGGATGATGATGGTGATGATGGTTTTGTTGGTGACTCTTGTAACATCCCTGACCTGGGTTACGCCTTAACCCTAGGAGTTTTGCTTAAGTAAGTCATTTATATTCTTGTACTTATCTTTTGAAAAGTAATTAAGACTAAAGGAGAACTTATGTTTCAATTTTGGTCCTATTTGAATAATGTTGAAGCAATATTTTCTTATTTTAGACTAAAGTGCAATTTACCCAATATAAGGGGTTACCTTGCAAAATGTTACATGATAAATGTCACTAAAGTACTATAGCATCACAAGAATGAGAATGATGCTAAGGGATGGCTTGTGTAAGCCTAAGTTCCAAGAAGGAGCTTGTTTGAATAATACTTGTGCTTTGAATACTAGTTTTGGTGTAATTTGTAATTTACCCAAAACATAGGGTTGAATATGTAAAATACCACCTCAAAAGTATCCCTACTGTCTCTTGGTATCATTTAGAGAAAATAAAAAGAAAGGGGCGTCTTGTTTGAACCATATTTGAGAAATGATACTCTTGATAATAAAATAATCAAGAAATAAGCATAATTGAAACCCGAAGTTATTTTGTAGCAAAAAGATATATATTAATTGAAGTGCCCATCACCTAAAAAGCTTTGAGTGAAATCCTATAATAAAATGGTGGCCAAAATACCTTGGAGGGGCCAAGATAATCCCATGTAGGTGAAAATATCTACCTACATTTTTAATTGAAAAGTAATGTCCACTAAAGTAAAGGTGCTTATGGATAATAATAATATTTTATTCATTATGGAGCTTAAACGATTGACTATAATTTAGGGATAATTCAAAGGAATTAAAGGAAAAGAAAGATAGCTTCAGAGATAAGGAAATGGAGGGGGCATGTGGCGCCTAGTAAGGAAGGTTGATGACTTCCCTCCTACCCTCTCTCTCTCTTACGAATTCAATTATATATACTCAACCATTCACCTATTAGAAAGACAATTTGCGCACCACACTCACTCCTCACTTAGTCCAATGACCAAGGAAGCAAAGTAGAATGAGGAGATCATTTCCCAAGCTTTAGGTAATATCCATGGTCATCTTCAACCTTGGGTTGAAGGCTAAAATCGAGTTATAACTCTTCTTTTCTTCTCTCTTCCATCTAATGCTCAACTTTGGTAATCTTTCACATCAAAAGGGTTGAGAACGTGCCTTGGATAATTAGAGGAGCTATCTTCACCATTAAAGATGAAAAGCTTGGAGCTTTGAAGTTGCTTTGAAGGCGGGTTATATAACTTGAACCCATTGATATTATTATTTGATTTCAATCTTGCAATATATGTTGATATTTCATTCTTCTCGAAATTTTTCTTGAGTAATTGATGAATCTATCAGTTGTATGGACAGTAAAAATGGAGGTCTGAAGCTTTATGATGATGACATCATCTTAACACACACCTATAGATCAACAATATCAAACAGTTTCAAATTTATATGGCCAAACAGTTTCAACCTTGGTTGGCCAAACGGTTTCAAAACCTTCGAGGCCAAATGGTTTCAAAAATGTTTAGAGGCCAAACGGTTTCAAAATCATTTAGTGTCCAAATGGTTTCAAACCGTTTAGTGATCAAACAGTTTCAACCTCGGTTGGCCAAATGGTTTCAAAATCGTTAGAGGCCAAACGGTTTAAAAAACGTTTAGAGGTCAAACGGTTTCAAAACCTTTTAGTAGCCAAACAGTTTCAAACCGTTTAGTAATCAAACAGTTTCAACCTAATCTAGGCCAAACAATTTTCAAACCGTTTAAATTTCAAACGGTTTCAACTTAATCTAGGCCAAACAGTTTCAATCCGTTTAGAGTGCAAACGGTTTCAACCTAATTTAGTCTAAACGATCCCAAACCGTGTAGAGGTCAAAAAGGTCCCAAACCGTTTGGAGATCAAAGAGATCCAGACCGTTTGAAGATTAAAGGATCTCAAGACTGTTTGAAGGTCAAAGGGGTCTCAAGACCGTTTGAAGGTCAAAGAAGATCTCAAGACCGTTTGAAGGTCAAAGAAGATCTCAAGACCGTTTGAAGGTCAAAGGGGTCTCAAGACCATTTGAAGGTCAAAGAAGATCTCAAGACCGTTTTGAAGGTCAAATAAGATCTCAAGACCGTTTGAAGGTCAAAGGGGTCTCAAGACCATTTGAAGGTCAAAGAAGATCTCAAGACCATTTGAAGGTCAAAGGGGTCTCACCACTGTTTGAAGGTTAAAGGGGTTTCCAAGATCGTTTGAAGGTTAAATAATCTCAAGACCGTTTGAAGGTCACAGGGGTTTCCAAAATTGTTTGAAGGTTAAATAATCTCAAACTTTTTAAAGACCAAATAGTCTCAAAACCAAGTAAGGTCAAACAACCCTATGAGTGTTTGTTATCTCAAAGTTAATTACAATGGAAGTACCTCTAAAGTACTTAGGTGAATAGTACACTTAGAGTGATTGTCATTTGATGCTTATGAAAGTAATAAACTCAATACACTATGATAAGCATAGGTGCATGTACTTTAGTGAAAGGATGAGCCAACTTAATAAAGTATAGAGTAATCAACATCTAAGAGAGGATGAGAGAGAAACTCATACTTGTGTAATAAACATGTAATGTGCATACATTGATACTTTTAATAAGTGTAGAGTATGAATTAGGGTTTGATCTTTGATAATGTGATCATGAAACCCTAAATTGGTTAATAATGGGAAACCCTAACCCTAATTTCAGGTAATGGTATGAGAAACCCTAATTGATAAAGAGTGGGAAACCCTAATCCTAATTTCAGGTAATTATATGAGAAACCCTAATTGATAAAGAATGGGAAACCCTAACCCTAATGAGGGAATAGTGGTGTTACCCTTATATTGCATGGTGTTGATATGTACTTGATATGTTTGTTATCAAGTATACTAACCATGCAGGTATCATAAGTTGATGAGCATAGACAGGTATGAGCTATGATGTTTATTTGATAAAAATACATTAATAGGACTTGTGAGACATTATATTATTTGTTGCCTAGTGAGAGGTAACAAGATGTTAATGGACCTTATGAGCTATGTGAAATGCTTGTGTAACAAGTATCAAGTATACCTTGGTCAGATGACCTGAAGGTAATGGTTACCTGATAAGTGATAACAATGTTTAGTGATGAACTAAGGGTTTGAATACCCAGATCCAGTAAACATGATGATGATATTGTTGAGGGATGAGGATTCCCGATAATGAGATAAGGGATTGAGATCCCAATGTTTTTATAAAGTTTTAAAAAGTACATGATAGATGTATTACACTTTTCTTTGTAGCATTTGTCATAATAATTCATGTTTGAAAACTTGGCTGATGCTAAAATAATATGATAATACACTTAATTAATCAAGTGAAATCTTTTCATGTAGAGCCCTGACCATAGATCCATCATCGTCAGTAGCTGGTGATGGTGAAACAAGTTTTCCCAGGGGATCTCTTGGAGGGCATATTTTTTAATATGTAGGGGTAATGGGAACAAATATCCTTATGCCCAAATGTGGGATTGACGTGAGATAAACACGAGATCTCTCAATCCTTCATTATATGTGTCAAGATGGATGTATCACGAATCTCCTGATGATGTTTAATGTCAGATTGATGTGAGATAAACATGAAATCTCTCGACTGCGAAGAGAGTGTAGCCGCCGCTGTAGCTCTATAGCAAAGTTGCTAGTACACCCTGGAAAGCTATTTAATAGAGATACGAGATGTCTTGCATGTGGTCTCGCACTGACCGAGATGAATGAGGTCATGGATTCCGGCTCTTCCATTGACCTAGGTTTGGAACCAATTCTTTACGCCGCTGTGGTCGGTTGGAGTATGAGCGGTATACCTCATCTCCTCAGGGCATATGTGTGTTTGTAAAATGTAATCAGTCGTGTAGCGTATTTGCTTAAGGATGAAATACGGAAATCATTGGTTGATGTTACATTGCTTAATGTATCCTAAAATGGATAAATGTTATACATGTTCTTCATATTCCTTATTAAATAGATGATTTACAGCTTTATCATATATAGTTGTAATGCTTTAAAAGATGATATTGCTCTATTCTGTTTAAATAGTGATTTATCCTACTTATTAATAATAAAGAATCCTCTGCTCAATTTATTACTAATTATCTATAATAATATTATTATTGGCGGAGAGTTATATCTCTCGCTGGGACATGGGTCTCACCCCGTTGGTCACCAACATTTTTAGGTGGATGTGGACGAGCAGGTAGGGATCATACAACAGGGGAAGGACAACAACATCAGGGACATCAGTAACATCTCAGGTGGAGATACTAATTGTAGTGTCTTGTAGATATGAGTCTTATGTGTCATCTCTGTACTCTTAGGTCCTTGGAGTCAGTACTCAGTGTTTTCATGATCGATCTGAGATTTTTGGCTTGAATGCCTCGAGGTTTTATGTTGCTTATGTATAGTTTTGGCAAAGCAACTGTTGTAAATATTCCTCAAGAAGAGATGGTACATGGTATGTATAATGTGAACCATAATGTATGCAGTACTTTGGTTCTCTTTATAAGAGTTTCCTAGAATTGGATCTCTTTGCAAAATGTTTTAATTTTTAGTGATTTTTGTTATTATGTTGGTTATGGTTAATTCCGCAATTAATTACACAGTGACGGTCTGATTTGTTGTCGGATCGTCACAAAAGTTTTGGTATCAGAGCTTAAGGTTCGCTGAGTCTACAAAGACATAGGATTAAGGTCGTTGAGTCTGTTCTAGTGTCTTCCAGTTTATCTGATAGTGACTTCTGCTTTTAGGAGAAGAAGTAAATCTTGAAGATGGATGGATCACACGAAGAACATGCTACTGAAAGCAATGTTGCTGCACCAGAAGGAGGTGCAAGAGATTAGGCTAGAGAGGAACTAGTACCTGAAAATCCCCAGTTTGACCAAGCTTCAATAGAAAACCCAGGTTTCCATGCTCTATTTGGGCAGTTCATGGTGACAATGACACATATGGTGGATAGGATGCCACCACCTGCACCTAGGGAACTAGATCCCAATGGGGGACATGGAGCTGGCAAGACTTTTGAATGGCTTCGACGGGTAAGAGCCACTGAATATGCTAGTACAGCTGACCCAGCAGACACAGACTTGTGGCTGACTGAGCTGGAGAAGGCCTTCAAAATTCTTAATATCCCAGAAGCTGAGAAGGTTAGGCATGTGATGTACCTATTGAAAGGGAGTGCTAGTCATTGGTGGGCTATAGAAGAAGGCAAAAGGCCAGGTGTTGAGGTCGAATGGAGAGAGTTCCGATGAGAGTTTGTTAATAGATATTTTCCCAAGACTGACCTGGATGAGAAAATCTCTCAATTTGAGCAGATAAGGCAAGGACCAATGAACATTAGTGAGTATGAAGCTAAGTTCATGGAGCTTCTGTGGTTTTGTCCGCACATGGATACTACAGAAGAGGAAAGGATTCAACAATTTGAGAAGGGTTTGAACGCTGATTTGACCACACCCGCATCTAATCTAGATAATAGAGAAAGGTTTGCCACCTTTTTGGAGTCAGTTAGGCAAATAGAAAGGTCCGTGACGGAGAAATGTCAAGGAAATAGTAAGAAAGAGTATACACAGTTCCAAGGATAGAGGTCTGAAAGTTTTAAGAAACCAAGGCTTTCTGCACCAACAACACCATTGAGGTTCAATACTCAGACGTAGTGGACATCCAACAAGGGTAGAGACTGTAGTTTACCACTATAGGGAGCCCACAACTCAACATCAATGTCAGTAATAGGACCATCTAGGTCATAGTGGGAGAACATAAGCAATTATAAATGTGGGAAGATGGGACATCTGATGAAAGATTGTCTAGCTAGAGACGTGAGTGTAATCCAACCACTGAGGTAGAGTCAACAAGGCTCTCAGAAGAGATAGTTTAGCAGTGGCACATGAGGATGTGGACAAGCGTCCCAAGCTGGTTCATCTACACCCAACAACAAGGCGAGTGGTCGACAACCAGCAACGACAAGATTCTATGTTATGATTCAGTCGGAAGTAGTGGTCAACCCACGAGTTGTGACAGGCAGATGGAATTATTTCATTCTGATATGTCTTCATCCTGCTTTGTATCTGTTTTGATTAATCCAGGCACTACGCATTCCTTTATCACTCGAGAAGTGATTCATGACTGCAATATGACTGTCAGCCATAGAGCAGATAACTTGTTATTCGAAACTCCGCTAGTTGGTTCTACAGTGTTGCGGGAGGTATGTTCTCCCTGTGTTCTTTCTTTTTCAGAACATAGCATTCAGGTGGATCTTATACCACTTGAGATGCATGGGTTTGACATAATCCTTGGGATGGACACCCTAGAAAAGTATAAGGTTGTCTTGGATTGCGGTTCCAAGCAGGCTATGTTCTCAGACAATGGTGATACATGGGTCTTTCAGGGGGATAGAAAGATTCTTCCAACCTGTCTAGTGTCAACAATGATAGCTGAGAAACTGATGCGACAAGGATGTGAAGCATTCTTGGCATATGTTGTAGATACTAGAGAAGAGAGCCCTAGTCTTTCTGAAGTTCTGATTGTTAGGGACTTAGAGGATGTGTTTCCTGAGGAACTTCTAGGTGTTCCTCCACCTTGAGAGATTGATTTCGAGATTAATCTAATCTCGGGTACACAACCAATAGCTCAAACACCTTATAGAATGGCACCTGCTGAGATGGCAGAACTCAAGAAACAATTACAAGAGTTGCTTGAAAAGGGTTTTATTCGACCGAGTACTTCACCTTGGGGTGCTCCAGTTCTTTTTATTAAAAAGAAAGATGGGTCTATGCAATTATGCATCGAATATAGATAGATAAACAAAATAACCATAAAGAACAAATATCCTCTGCCAAGGATAGATGACTTGTTTGACCAGTTGTGTGGTGCAACTATATTCTCTAAAATAGATCTGAGGTCAGGATACCATCAGTTACACATCAAGGAGAGTGACATACCTAAATCATCCTTTAGGACAAGGTATGGTCACTATGAGTTCATAGTTATGTCATTTGGACTGACTAATGCACCAGCTACATTCATGGAACTCATGAACAAAATCTTCCGGCCATTCCTTGATCAATTTATAGTAGTCTTTATAGATGACATCCTGATTTACAGTAGAGATGCTCAACATCACGAGCAACACCTTCGTCAGGCCCTGACTTTACTGAGAGAGCACAAGCTATACACCAAGTTTAGCAAGTGTGAATTCTAGTTATCAGAAGTGTCTTTCCTAGGATATGTAATATCTGCCTTAGGTATCCGTGTTGATCCTAAAAAGGTAGAATCTATCTTGGAATGGGAACAACCAAAGACACCAACGGAGATACACAATTTTCTAGGACTGGCAGGCCACTATAGGAGGTTCATTAAGAACTTCAGTTCTATAGCATTACCCATAACTAGGTTAACCAGGAAGGAGGTTCCTTTTGTCTGTAATGACAAGTGTTAGCATTTTTTCCAATTGTTGAAAGAAAGGTTAATAAGTGCGCCTGTGTTAGTGTTACCTGAGTAGGGAAAGGGGTATATTGTATTCTATGATGCTTCTAAGAACAGTCTAGGATGTGTGTTGATGCAGGATAAACAAGTGATTTCTTTTGCTTCTCGACAGCTTAAGAAACACGAGGAAAATTATCCAACAAATGATCTATAATTGGCTGTAGTGATTCATGAGTTGAAGATATGGAGACATTATCTCTATGGAGAGACATTCCAGATTTTCACAGACCATAAGAACCTAAAATACATCTTTTCACATCATGATTTGATATGAGACAACACCGCTAGATGGAGTTAATAAAGGACTACGATTGTACAATTGATTATCATCCAGGAAAGGCTAATGTAGTGGTTGATGCACTAAGTAGAAACTCATCGTCGCCAACCATAGACAAAGCTTAGTTGAACTCTTTAGTGTTCTTTAAACGAGACATGCTTGTCTCTTTGAGGCAAAACAATGTACAGCTTAAAGTATCCTTGTTAGATGGACTGATAGCTGAAATGCAACTGAAACCTACTCTGAAACAACAGATTAGAGAAGCACAATAGACTGATGTTGTGATTCAACAGATAAGATCGGAGTATGGTAGTGAGAAATGGGATGTTTTTCATGAATCAGATGATGAGGTAGTCTGTTACCATGGTAGGATGGTAGTACCTGATGCAAATGACTTAAGGAAGCTAGTCACGGAGGAAGCTCATTCATCTATGTATGCAATGCATCCAGGAAGCACCAAAATGTATCATAATTTAAAAGATATGTATTGGTGGCCCGGATTGAAGAAAGATGTAGCTGAGTTTGGTATACAGTGTCCAGTGTGTCAGCAGTTTAAAGCTGAACATCAGAAGCCCATAGGAATAATGCAACCTTTACCTATACCACAGTGGAAATGGGATCATCTAACCATGGACTTTGTGGTTGGTTTACCCAGAACAGCCAAAAGTCATGATTCCATTTGGATGATAATTGATAGGTTGACTAAGTCTGCACATTTTCTTCCTATTAAAACAACCTATACTACTGAGAAACTTGCACATATCTATACAGATGAGATAGTGTGGTTGCACGGAGTTCCTGCCACAATTGTTTCTGATAGAGGTCCCCAGTTCACGAGTCATTTTTGGGAACGACTACATAAAGCATTGGGTACGCAGTTAAGATTTAGTACTGCCTTTCACCCCCAGATGGATCGACAATATGAGAGGACTATACAAACTTTGGAGGATTTTCTTAGGGCATGTGTCCTTCAGTTTGTAGGAAGTTGGGATCTACACTTGAGCTTAATAGAATTCGCTTATAACAACAATTATCAGAACAATATTGATATGACACCATATGAAGCATTATATGGTAGATGTTATAGATCTCCATTGTGCTGGTATAAAATAGGAGAATACCAACTTTTGGGTCCTTAATTAGTGCAACAGACAATTGAGAAGATTAAAGTAATACAACAATAGTTAAAGGTTGTACATGATAGACAAAATTCATACGCTGATAAACGGTGAAGACCTTTAGAATTCCAAGCTGGAGACAGAGTATATCTCAAAGTCTCACCTTGGAAAGGTGTTCTTAGATTTGGGAAAAAGGGTAAGTTAGCTCCTAGATTTATGGGGCCTTATCCAATCACTGAACAGACTGGAAAGGTAGCCTATAAGTTGGAGTTGCCACCTGAACTACATAGATTGCATCTAGTATTCCATATATCCATGCTGAGAAAGTGTCCCCCTGATACAGAGTTAGTGTTGCAACCTGTGGAGGTAGAGTTAAATGAAGATATATCCTATGAAGAAGGACCAATGATGATTCTTGACAGGAGAATCAAAAAGTTGAAAAAGAAAGACATAATTCTTGTGAAAGTTCTTTGGCATCATCATGGAATTAAAGAAGCTATGTGGGAACTGGAGGAAGAGATGAGGAGGAAGTACCCTTCTGTTTTCTCTTGATGATTTCGGGGACGAAATCCCTGTTAGGGGTGGATAATTATAACATCCCTGACCTGGGTTATGCCTTAACCTTAGGATTTTTGCTTAAGTAAGTCATTTATATTCTTGTCTTTATCTTTTGAAAAGTAATTAAGACTAAAGGAGAGCTTATGTTTCAATTTTGGTCCTATTTGAATAATGTTGAAGCAATATTTGCTTGTTTTGGACTAAAGTGCAATTTACCCAATATAAGGGGTTACCTTTAAAAATGTTACATGATAAATGTTACTCAAGTACTATAGCATCATAAGAATGAGAATTATGCTAAGGGGTGGCTTGTGGAAGCCTAAGTTCCAAGAAGGAGCTTGTTTGAATAATACTTGTGCTTTGAATACTAGTTTTGGTGTAATTTGTAATTTACCCAAAAACTAGGGTTGAATATGTAAAATACCACCTCAAAAGTGTCCCTACTATGTCTTAGTATCATTTAGATAAAAGAAAAGGAAAGGGGCGTCTTGTTTGAACCATATTTGAGAAATGATACTCTTGATAATAAAATAATCAAGAAATAAGCGTAATTGAAACCCGAAGTTATTTTGTAGCATAAATATATATATTAATTGAAGTGCCCATCAACTAAAAAGCTTTGAGTGAAATCCTATAATACAATGGCGGCCAAAACACCTTGGAGGTTCCAAGATAATTCCAAGTAGGTGAAAATATCTACATACATTTTTAATTGAAAAGTAATGTCCACTAAAGTAAAGGTGCTTATGGATAATAATATTTTATTCATTATGGAGCTTAAACGAATGACTATAATTCAGGGATAATTCAAAGGAATTAAAGGAAAAGAAAGATAGCTTTGGAGATAAGGAAATGGAGGGGGCATGTGGTGCCTAGTAAGGAAGGTTGATGACTTCCCTCCTACCCTCTCTCTCTTACGAACTCAATTATATATACTCAACCATTCACCTACTAGAAAGGCTATTTGCACACGACACTCACTCCTCACTTAGGCCAATGACCAAGGAAGCAAAGGAGAAGGAGGAGATCGTTTCCCAAGCTTAATGTAAGATCCATGGTCATCTTCAACCTTGGGTTGAAGGCTAAAATCGAGTTATAACTCTTCTTTTCTTCTCTCTTCCATCAAATGCTCAACTTTGGAAATCTTTTACATCAAAGGGGTTGAGAACGTGCCTTGGATAATTGGAGGAGCTATCTTCACCATTAAAGATGAAAAGCTTGGAGCTTTGAAGTTGCTTTGAAGGTAGTTTATATAACTTGAACCCATTGATATTATTATTTGATTTCAATCTTGCAATATATCTTGATCTTTCATTCTTCTCAAAATTTTTCTTGAGTAATTGATGAATCCATCAGTTGTATGGACAGTAAAAATGGAGGTCTGAAGCTTGATGATGATGACATCATCTTATCACACACCTCTAGATCAACAATATCAAATGGTTTCAAATTTATATGGCCAAACAGTTTCAACCTTGGTTGGCCAAACAGTTTCAAAACTGTTAGAGGCTAAACGGTTTCAAAAATGTTAAAGGCCAAACAGTTTCAAAACCGTTTAGTGGCCAAATGATTTCAAAACGTTTAGTGATCAAATGGTTTCAACCTTGGTTGGCCAAATGATTTCAAAATCGTTAGAGGCCAAATGGTTTCAAAAACATTTAGAGACCAAACGATTTCAAAACTATTTAGTGGCCAAACGGTTTCAAACCGTTTAGTGATCAAACAGTTTCAACCTAATCTAGTTCAAACGGTTTTCAAACCGTTTAAAGTTCAAAAGGTTTCAACGTAATCTAGGCCAAACAGTTTCAACCGTTTAGAGTGCAAACAGTTTCAACCTAATTTAGTCCAAACGGTCCCAAACCGTTTAGAGGTCAAAAAGGTCCCAAACCGTTTGGAGATCAAAGAGATTCAGACCGTTTGAAGATTAAAGGATCTCAAGACCATTTGAAGGTCAAAGGGGTCTCAAGACTGTTTGAAGGTCAAAGAAGATCTCAAGACTATTTGAAGGTCAAAGAATATCTCAAGACCGTTTGAAGGTCAAAGGGGTCTGAAGACCGTTTGAAGGTCAAAGGGGTCTCAAGACTGTTTGAAGGTCAAATAAGATCTCAAGACCATTTGAAGGTCAAAGGGGTCTCAAGACTGTTTGAAGGTCAAAGAAGATCTCAAGACCGTTTGAAGGTCAAAGGGGTCTCAAGAACGTTTGAAGGTTAAAGGGGTTTCCAAGATCGTTTGAAGGTTAAATAATCTCAAGACCGTTTGAAGGTCAAAGGGGTTTCCAAGATTGTTTGAAGGTTAAATAATCTCAAACCGTTTAAATACCAAATAGTCTTAAAAGCATGTAAGGTCAAACAACCCTATGAGTGTTTGTTATCTCAAAGTTAATTACAATGGAAGTACCTCTAAAGTACTTAGGTGTATAGTAGACTTAGAGTGATTGTCATTTGATGCTTATGAAAGTAATAAACTCAATACAGTATGATAAGCATAGGTGCATGTACTTTAGTGAAAGGATGAGCCAACTTAATAATATGGAGTAATCAACATCCTAGAGAGGATTAGAGATCAACTCATACTTGTGTAATAAACATGTAATATGCATACAATGATACTTTTAATAATTGTAGAGTATGAATTAGTGTTTGATCTTTGATAATGTGATCGTGAAACCCTAAATTGGTAAAGAATGGGAAACCCTAACCCTAATTTCGGGTAATGGTATGAGAAACCCTAATTGATAAAGAATGGGAACCCTAACCCTAATTTGGGGTAATGGTATGAGAAACCCTAATTGATAAAGAATTGGAAACCCTAACCCTAATGAGGGAATAGTGGTGTTACCCTTGTATTGCATGGTGTTGATATGTAATTGATATGGTTGTTATCAAGTATACTAACCATGCAGGTATCATAAGTTGATGAGCATAGCCAGGTATGAGCTATGATGTTTATTTGATAAAAATGCATTAATAGGCCTTGTGAGCCATTATATTATTTGTTGCCTAGTGAAAGGTAACAAGATGTTAATGGACCTTGTGAGCTATGTGAGATGCTTGTGTAACAAGTACCAAGTATACCTTGGTCAGATGACCTTAAGGTAATGGTTACCTGATAAGTGATAACAATGTTCAGTGATGAACTAAGGGTTTGAATACACAGATCGAGTAAACATGATGATGATATTGTTGAGGGATGAGAATTCCCGGTAATGAGATAAGGGATTGAGATCCCAATGTTTTATAATGTTTTGAAAAGTACATGATAGATGTATTACACTTTTCTTTGTAGCATTTGTCATAATAATTCATGTTTGAAAACTTGGTTAATGCTAAAAGAATATGATAATACACTTAATTAATCAAGTGAAATCTTATCATGTAGAGCCCTGGCCATAGATCCATCATCGTCAGTAGCTGGTGATGGCGAAATAGGTTTTTCCACGAGATCTCCTGGAGGGCATATTTTTGAATATGTGGGGGTAATGGGCACAAATATCCTTACGCCCTAATGTGGGATTGACGTGAGATAAACACGAGATCTCTCAATCCTTCATTATATGTCCCGAGATGGATGTATCACGAATCTCCCGATGATGTTTAATGCCAGATTGATGTGAGATAAACATGAAATCTCTCGATTGCAAAGAGAGTGCAGCTGTAGATGTAGCTCTATAGCGAAGTTTCCAGTATACCCTAGAAAGATATTTAGCAGAGACACGAGATGTCCTGCATGTGGTCTCGCATTAACCGAGACGAATGAGGTCATGGAGTATGGATCTTCCATTGACCTAGGTATGGAACCGATGCTTTATGCCTCCATGGTCGGTTGAAGTATGAGTGGTATACCTCATCTCCTCATGGCATAAGTGTGATTGTAAAATGTAATCATCCCTGTAGCGTATTTTCTTAAGGATGAAATACGGAAATCATTGGTTGATGTTACATTGCTTAATGTATCCTAAGATTGATAAATGTTATACATGCTCTTCAGATTCCTTATTAAATAGATGATTTACTGCTTTATCATATATAACTGTAATGCTTTAAAAGATGATATTTCTCTATTCTGCTTAAATAGTGATTTATCCTACTTATTAATAATAAAGAATGCTTTGCTCAATTTATTACTATTTATCTGTAATAATAATATTATTAGCGGAGAGTTATATCTCTCGCTGGGACATGGGTCTCACCCCGTTGGTCACCAACATTTTTAGGTGGATGCAAACGAGTAGGTAGGGATCATACAACAGGGGAAGGACATCAACAACAGGGACATCAGTAACATCTCAGGTGGAGATACTGATTGTAGTGTCTTGTAGATATGAGTCCTATGTGTTGTCTCTGTACTCTCAGGTCCTTGGAGTCAGGACTCAGTGTTTTCATGATCGATCTGAGATTTTTAGCTTGAATGTCTCGAGGTTTTATGTTGCTTATGTATAGTTTTGGCAAAGCAAATGTTGTAGATATTCCTCGAGAAGAGATGGTACATGGTATATATAATGTGAACCATAATGTATGTAGTACTTTGGTTCTCTTTATAAGAGTTTCCTAGAATTGGATCTCTTTGCAAAAGGTTTTAATTTTTAGTGATTTTTGTTATTCTGTTGATTATGGTTAATTCCGCAATTAATTACACAGTGACTGTCTGATTTGTTGTCGGATTGTCACAACTCAGGTAACAAAGGTGATGTTGCTACACCTTTAGATGGAGATGACGACTATGAGCTAGAAGCCTCAGATGCTGATGCTGATGATGTTGTTGATGATGTGGACATAGATGACCTAGATGTTTAGATTTTTTAGTTTTTAGTCTAGATGCTTATCATATATATCTTTCTTGGCTATTTTGTACTAAAAACATCTGGGCACATTTTTTGAGTTGTACTATTTATCATCATGTTTTCATCATTTTGTCTTGTAGTTGTTTATGAGGACATGCTCTTAGAGTTGTAATATTAATCCATTATACACTTACTCTTTGATTTACTATATCTCATGAGTTGGTGCCATGTTTACCATATTTTGATTATAACTTAGATTGTTTGTCTCTCTCGTCTCTATTTAATGTATGCTTTGATATTGCATGTTTTGTTATTGTGGATGTATGTTTGGTTGTGCTTGGAGAAGACCTGTTTATGTGCTCTTCTACTCCCCTTCCTTTTTGATAATGTCAAAAGGGGGAGAGAAGTTCAATGTTTTTGAAGCTCAACCATATTGCTTTTTTGTCTATGTGATCCTATTCTTGTTCATTATATGCTTTATCATGTGACTTTCTAAAGGACCATATGGTATATACGTCATAATTCCTTTGTGTAGATAGACTAACTATGTAGGTAAGAGTGAGCATAGATTGGGGGTGGGGCAATTCACATTGTTCAAATCATGAACCCCACTGCAATTCACAAGGCAAAGGTATAACTTTACATATTCTTTTCAATATGATAGAGGAATGGTTTGTCATTGTAAAAAAGGGGGAGAATGTTGAATTGAGAGTTATAAATTGTCCATATTTTGATAAAGACTTAACCATTTCATTCCAATGTATCTAATATTTTTGTTCAAGATTGATTTCAAGCTATAGGTACATGAAAAGGATCAAATTACACAAGCCCTAGCTTGTTCAAGTTCAAGTCAAAAGCAATGCAAGTGCATGTTTTGGGAAATCACTCCAAATGACCTTCGATTATTTTTTTAATCACTTGTATTGATGATATGACTTGTAAATAAGATGAGAAAAAATTAGGGACACTTAATTCCAACATTTGGTCACTCAAAAGTCAAATTAGAAAATTTGTCACAGGCTTTTTATCAACTGAGTTGGAAACTCGACCGATCAGTGATGGATTTTCTGTAGAGACCAATCATTTAAGTTGCACACTCATAGAACTCGACCGATCGATCAACTAAGAAAAACTTATTTTGACTCATTGGTCAAGTTTATAAGGACAAACTCGACTAATAGTTTGAAAATTGGTTTTGTCACTTAGTGGATCGCTCGAGTTACCTTTATTGAAACTCGACCAAATGTACTATACAGAAAATGTAGAAAAAGTGATTATAACCATTGGAGAGTTGTTGTGAGAAAAAATAGATCTATTGAAAGTTGTAAAGTGGCTATATTTCATTCTTAAGTGATCCTGTACTCAAGGGAACACCGCATCTATAAATAAGACTCCTTGGAGTTCATTCCAAGTTTGCTCAGTCATGCTATTCTAAGTCATTGTTATAGTTGAGTGTGTTGCAACTCCATGAGACCCTTTCTCTCTCTCATTTACAAAGCATTTTGTGATTATAAGTGAGTTAGGTCAGATGTAAGAGAGTTACCTTCATGTGCTTGTCAAGCTCTCATTCCATTCCATCTTTTCTACCCCCTTTCTAAAAGAGCAAAAGTTGAAGAAAGCTATTCCGAATGAAGGTGAAGTTGTTGATGTTCTTCTTCGAGGTTGAAGAAGAGGTGAAGATCTTCTCCAGGTGAAGGAGAAGGGCAAGTCCAAGATTCAATAAGATTGGGTGAATTACTTCAAGGCCAAAGACTTGATTGAATGTGGGTAAGTCTTTGTTGAAGAATGAAGGCATCTTGATCAAGTGGGTAAGTCCTTGTGTAGGTTGATGACTCTTGTCTTGAATTGGTAAGTCCTTGGATGTATGGTGGTGTCCTAGTATCTCTTATGAATAAATATAAGTATACACAGATTGCAAAGTCCTAGGGGTTGACCTCTATGTAGTGGATTTACTCTCTCCTAGTTTGGAGAGTGGAACCACTCTAAACCACCTTGTCCAAGTGCATGTTTCAATTTATCTCATCCATGTTGTGCTTGCTTAGTTAGGACTTCAAATTGCTCTTAATCTATTGGTTTTTATTGATATAATTTGAAGGTCTAACTTATCTTGTGAGAATTTTGAATCTCTATTCACCCCCCTCTAGAGCCCTAGATCCAACATCTAGTACTACTATGGGCTGTGAACGCTTAACCACGTAATTCTTTAGTGATGGGATCCCTGAAAAGGAGGTTCACCTTTGTGATATGGGTAGTCTATTCATTCCTTATAAGATCATTTTATATGAGGCATCAAATCTTGGGACGTTACACATCTTTCCTTTACTAACGAATATGCATAAAATGGCTAAAATATAAATAACATGCTTAGGAATAACAATTGGTGTTTCCATGACCATAAATATTAAAAAATTATTATTTAAATAAATATGTAAGTGATGGACCTAATATAATAAATAAGTATAATGTGGAAACCTATGCAATGTAATACACCATAACCCTTTTTCATAACTAAATTGGTATAGTGGTCTCCAAATCATAATTGTAGAAGATAAGTATTGGTATATATTAATAATATTTAAGGTAATTGTTTTAAACCCTAATTATATTGAAACTCATAAAAGAAATTCTCAAAAGGTAAATACAATACTAAAATAAGATTCCTTAGGTCCCATTTATCTTGGCTGTCTAGTTTGAGCCTATTTGGATAACCCTAGATATCTTGATGTAATTGGGAAAGAAAATAGTATAAAAGTACCTTCTTTATATGTATTCGATTATAGTTGTGGCTATAATGCGTGGTTTAAATGTCATGCAACTTATTTTCCTAACTCACCTATTTTTTCTATCACCCTGACTTTCCTATTTCGAACTCTTTAACAATCACCTGATTTTGATCTGGTGGCACAACTTTTATCCCCTACCTTCTGATTCTGGAGGTTCTTCGGTGGGAAAGAAATTGTAGTCTTTTCGTTCTCCCTTCCTATAAAATCTCTATCTCCCTCTCCTAACCACTTTACACTTTGATTTCTTCTCCCTTTCCTTCCTCAACCTTCCCTAAACCCAATGGTTATTTATACCCTAGGGTTTCACCGCCTCCTCTCTACTTCCGTGACTTAGTTTTCCCCTTCCACTATTCTTACCTTGTTCTTGGCTACCTTTCATTCTCCTTGCCATCCACAACTTCTATACCTCTTACAAATCCATCCTTGATCTTCACAAATCCCCAGTGGTTCTATCTTGAGTGTCATCTGGTCATCGATCTCCCTTAATACTGGTTCCTCAAATTCTGGTCAGGTTCTCGGCTTGCCTCGACATCAGGGATCCAAGCCATGACACCTTGCCTTTGGGCCAGTCTGAGTCTGCAGCATGACATAGGCCTCCCTAGGTTTCACTTGTTATCTCAAGGAGCTATAGTATATATCCTTGCTCTGCCTACAGAGCCAATTCCTGGTAGACTACCCTTTTTCCTCTTTCGTGTTATACTATGTTTTCTTTGAAATCATTGGCTTCTGGGTGTGTCCCTTGTTGTCTTAGGCACCTTACAACCTACCTCTTAGGCTCCTTGTGATCAAAATATGTTGGGATAGCTCTTCAATATGACAACCATGATGGTATGTTTTGGTTTTGTTTGTTGGATTTGCTTTTCCCTTCTTCGAGTTTCTCAGATGAGCTCTCACAGTGGAAACCCTTTATAAGTGTCTTGGCATTGTAGTCTACACATTCTAGATCAATGACTTCATCTTGATCTCTATAATTCACAGGTGTAGTTTTCTAGCACTAGGGAGCTTTGAATAATTAGTTCTAATTAAGGATTGCACCCTATAGAACCTGTTGGAAAAATTGTTCTTGGATGAATGATGAAAAATGGAGAATTCCAGTTTTCCCATGCATTTGTATCACACCTCTAAGGGTATTTTGGTCTTTTCATATCCTCTAAGTGTTCTTTGACATGTGAATTTACCTAGTGGTGCCTGACTAAGCACAGGGATAGTCCCTTTGGCCTATACGGATTCAGCCACCTCAACTTACTTTTACTCTGTTGTGGATTTTCATGCACATGTGGTTTTTACTATATTCCTGATTGGTCGATTCTTCTAAAATTCATAGTAATGAATTTATACGAATAAAAATAAAAGAAAATATTTTTGAATCATTGTTTTATTCTCCACCCAATGGTATCTATTTTTTGCCTAATTCTAACAAATAAATATATAATTTTTATGGTTTTTTAATAGGTAATATTTCTAAAATTCATACTCATAATTTATCAGTCTAAAAATAAATATGCTATGAACTTAGAAAAATATAATCTACGAGATGGCATAGTTTTGATAACCTAACTTAACAATAATAAAAGACAAACTTTTAGCATTTTTGAAATAAATGTAAACCTAACCCTAATTTCACATATGCCTTTAATAGGTTACTTGTGGACTAAGATGAATTTAGGGTTTTGTCCTTGGACATATGTAGTCTTCATGAGAGGTATGTTTCATTTTATATTATTCTCATTGAGCAATAAACTTGTTTTCCCTCTCTCTCTCTCTCTCAGTCTTATGGACAAATATGCCCTAAATTGTTCTCTCTCTTCTGAGAATTTAGTTCATGCATGTGAAAAAGTTTATGTTCATTCTAATCTTATGATCACCTTCATTTGTTGGATATTCTTATTGAACTCTTATTTATATCATTGTCTTCTCATTCCTTGTGGAACCCTAATTTGAGATATTGAATTAAAAGTTAACTTTTATGCATCTTATTTGTGGAGATTGTTGAATATTTGTTCATGGGTCCTCTGACCCCACATTATAACAGTTGGATCTTCTCATCTATTATTTCAGATTGAGTAGACTTATTCTTGCCTTTATATTTTGTTGTGTGTGAAAATAGTCAAAATTTATTTATAGTAGCATGTACAGTCGTACTTCCATGATATTTGGGTGTGTCTTTCCACTCCAAGTGCACCTTTACACTCATATTATATATATTGGGTGTGCCTTTCCGCCTAGGGTGCACCTTTCCACATGACTTAGGCTTGAGATTTTATGGGTCTTAGCCCTACATAAATAAAATAAGTATAATTGTTTTACATACACTAATTATTATCTGTTAATGTTTTTATATGGCAAGCATTCTTCTATTCATCTTTTCTTTTTTGATAAATGCCTTATCTACTAACTTGCTTATCATCTTTTTGCAATTTATATTCTTTTCATACCCTCTTGTGTGGTACTTTCCTCTTCTATGGGAAGCCTTGTTATATTTGATGTCCTTTTATTCCTTATGTTTCACAATGCATATATTTTAATATGAACATACCGGTATTTATGCTAATATCTTCTACTTTTTCTCCTCTTTATGGGGTATACTTCCAACCCCAGGTGTAGGACATGGAAGCCTGGACATGGTGACATGGACCTTCTAGGTAGAGCTCTTGGGGAGACATACTTGAGATAACTAGATATCCCTCTACTTAAATCCTTATGTTGTAACTTTCATGTAAACCCTTTACAGGAGATGATAATGTACTTTTGTAAAAATTTATATATAGTCATAATTACACTATTCCACTAATATACATTGGTCTTTTGAATACCATTATTTGAGAGAGAGAAAATGTACACCTGTTCTGACATACCTTCCTAGTGTGTTTGGAATAGATGAGTTTATTCTCAAATTTCTTAGGGAGTGGATCCCCTCTTTGGTCCCACTCCTTACAAATAAATCATATCATGTAACTTGGGATGACTCTTAAAACTCCAAAGCAAGTGATGAAGAAATATTTCATCATGTGATTGAATATCTATTTCTCAAACATGATGAAATGAAGAACAAGGAGAAGAAAGTTAACAAGTTAATGATGATGAGGTATCTCTATCCACTTCTTCTATAGTTGAACTTATAGAACCTGTCAAACTTATGTTAAAAATAAGTTGAGAAATATAAGAAGAAGAAAAAAATAATTTTCTACTATTGTTGATTCTTTAAATGAAACACTTAGTGAGCTAGATGATCTATATTCAAGTAATTTTGTGATCTAACTATATCTTTTGTCTCTCAAACTTTTCTATGTTCTACACATCCATACATACCTATGATTAATTTTGACTTGACTTGATGCCACAGATCACAATCCTCATTTCTATCACTTTGTGTGATCAGATGAGCAGGGAGAGTCACTCCTAGTCAAGAAAAAGATTGTAACAAGATCATTACATCTAGTCATGCAACCCTCTCAGTGTCTTCTCAATATAATTTCCAATTTACCATTCTTTAGTATTACATCATTTTCTTGCTTCTTAGATCGTTTAAATTGAAACTCAAAATTTGTTATTATTTGATGGATATCTTGTCTCTTATCATCATCATATACCTTTTTAAGCATTATAGGATATATTACATAAATATTATTACTTGACTTTTAGGGCATGATTACCATCACCTATCATATTCTTGTTAAATTTGGTCATGTATCTCATGGGTCAAGGTTATAATTCATTCTTCAATATCATCATCATGCATCTTTTCTTTTCACAAGAAAGATAGGTTCAGTGAGGTATCATTCTCAGTTGTAATCTTTTTTTACAAAAATTATATATTCCTACTCAGATTCGAATCCATTAGGAATTTATCTTCATAATCCTTTATCTTCATTCACCTTTTCCATATGAATTCCATATTGTCTTAGGTTCCATAGTTACTCAAAATGTTCCTTTCTCTTTCTCCATGTTTATGTTTTTTTAACATATTACATCTTATTGCACTGCCAAGTGTCTACATCTGGATGCTTGATGGGGGAAGTCAGAAAAAGTATAATTAATAGTTATTTACTAACATATCATAATGGTCAGATGCTTGACTAGAGTAGCAGAATACTGAGTTCAATCAGTATGCATATTGTTTAGGGCGTGTTCAACATCCATGTAATCTTTTCTCCCTAGATCATATTGTCCTTACAGAACCATCTAACCAAAACTCTTATACCACATTGAAGGGATCTTCCCTTTGAGTAGAACAAATTCCAACTATTGGAGAGAAATCCTAAATGTAAACCCAGTTAAGAAAAAACCATATTCTCATCAAACACAATATATAAGAAACTCATGTAATTTTTTTCTTTTTTATAAATCCTCAGAAACCAATTCGACATCAAAGGACCAACACTCTATTATCAAAAATCTTATTTAAATCAGCTAAAATTAAAATTAGATCTTATTATTCATGTGTTATTGATTTAAATAAGATTACATGTACACAAAAGAAACATATTTTGGTATACAACCAATTGCAAGAAAGAGAGACTATAAGACCATTCTATAATAAATTATTATATATACACCTTCTATGTTATGACACCTCTAAAGGATGTCATTATACCTAAAGACATGTGAAATAACCTCATGAGACTCATATAGAGCCTCATTGAGTAAAAATCCCTCACTTTGCCAAGTAATAACTTCAACATCAGGTTAAGCATATTGGACATAAAAGAAACTTGCAAACAATGATAAGTCTAGTAGATAGTTCTAGCATTTGATACATCTAGTTTATGATAATATTAAATTAATCATAAAGGCATTAATTTAGCAAAATTCAACTTCTTAACCATTTTTAGGGAAAATCTATTAATAGATTACCAAATGCTAATTAATCTTAGAGCACAATCCTATTATAGGAGTAACAAATTCAACATTTAATCATTTATAACCCAATAATAATAACACCATCATTTTGCCACCTCACTAGCTAGGAACATATCATATAGTCCTGAAGTTGAAGTCCACATAAGACATGTTTACCAAATGAAACTATTCAAATAATAACAAAGCCAAATCCTAAAAAGAGTAGATATCAAAATCACCTTAGACTATATGTCAAAGTTTATGATAAGATTTCATACTATGCATACATGACTAAGACAATGGATTATTTTTAGATTAAGATTAATTGATTTCCATAAACAAGAAACATATTCAAGTACCAAAAAGTTATCAACTAATAGTAAAAGGAATATAACAAACATGCATCTCATATTCTACACAGCTTTCATCTTTTAATCGTTGGTTCTAGAACTACTAGTAAATCATCATCTAGAAGCTACCACGCTTGATTCTCCTGTCAAGGACTCACTGTCATTATCTTAGGGTTTAGTCGACCACCCTATGAGAGATACTTTAATGCCCTCATCATCATAGGGTTTCCTAAAGAGGCTAAGGTAGGGCTTTCAGCCTCCTACCATCCAATCCTCATATTGGACACACAGGATAATAAAAAATAGAACAAAGTACTACATATCATAAAATTTATCATGTTTCTCAGTTTACATTTCATAAGATTCTATTCCTTATGGATAGATACTTTTACGACAATGGATTAAGGAATTTCCATGTGAATCACTCTTAATGCCTGATGGTCTAACCTTCAAGGTATGATCCACACTCTAGAAATCCTTCTCTTAATCATGTGACTACTATAAGGAGATATGTTTATTTCCTTAGTATGGACCTCGGGGAAAAATAACATTGTTCAAAGTACATAACTAGATTCATTCATGATTTCACTTGTTACTTAATTCTCTTACTCATCTTAAAGATAATTATATTCATCATTTATCATGTGTTTGCATTCTCCACAACTAGAATGACATAAATCAGACTAGGGTTAACAAGAAAGGTAATCAATATAACACTTAACATAACAATCTACAAATTTACAACATACATGTTGCTTTCCCATTCTCACATTTCATGTGAATTATCAGTATTGGCCCATAAACCTGAGATATAACCTCATTCCCATGTATTTAACCTAATCCAAGTTTCTTTAATACACTCAATACATTCTATTTCAGTTCTAATACTTTTCTTACCATTTCATTCCATATCATACTTTTTTGTAAAAATTCATAGAGACATTAGGACCAACAACACTATCAATATGTACACATCTTTTGTTAACCATCATGCTCAAATCAGGTTTATTATACGAGATATACTTATTCCATATGATTCAATACATATTAGAAGTTTCAATGCATAAATGTGCATAGAACACTTATTCCTCATCTTTTACTATATGCCATGCATCAGTTTATGTTATTGTTCAACACATATCTAATCTCATTTGAAATCCATCGAATAGATCATTCTCATTGTACAAGTATTCTAGCACACAATTAGAACCCAAGAATAAATTCTTGTGTATCATTTCACATCCATGTTCTTTGTCTTTTATATGAATTAAACTATATATATCTGCATTTTTGGTCCATCATTCTAGAGCATTATTCATTACTATCACTTAGATAATAAGATTAGGATTAATGCTAGGTTCTTACACCCATCTAATTAGTTTATTCATTTCCCCTTCACATTATATTATTTAATCTTAACTCCTTTCAATACTCACTCAATATAACTATGGAAATTGATCTTTCTAAATCCTATCAATACCCAATGTTTGTTTCTCATTGAGATTCTTCATAGGCTGATTTCAACATATTTCTTTCAGTTTAGGTCAACCCCAAATATATTTAAAAGAATATTTAAAGACGTCCTCATAAAAAAATTCTTTAATATTTCATCCTTCACTCATCATTACAAATCTATCACCCTTGTCTATTTCCTTTCTTACATTTAGACACCCGTAACATGTCATATGACTTCCAATGATAATTTAGTAATTAAAAATATCATTCTAGTCTTGGAAGATTACTCAATTTAAGAAGTAGAATGTATTAGTCCTAATTCTTCTTACTCATTAATCTCCAGTCATCTTTAGTTCACTATTACATGACTTGTAGAAAGGACTTCTATTCATATAAAAATTATATGTTATTCCTTAAATTATACTTTTGCATTAGTTTTAGATCATCTAAATAAGACTTTTACCTTCAATTGAAGTTATAACACCTGGATTTCTGCATCTCTTCACATCAAAAAGATTATATACAAGTGCATTCTATCTCTCATTCTCATCCCAATAGTAAACTTTTAGTATTTTCAAAAAGAGGATGGTTTAATACGTCTTTACACATAATCATGAACACTCTCTTGACCAATGACCTCATTAGTGTGTATTGACATGTATTAGGTCTATTCTCAACACACACAAACCCTGATTTCTAGTTTAATTAAATACATCCATTAATTACAAGTAGACATGTAAATGGATCGAATACATAGTGGATACTGCTATATCTGATATCTGAATCTGAAAAAAATCAATCTGATATCCAATTAGATATCTATCATGTAATAATATCCAAATCCGATCCAAACGAATAATATTCTAATTCGGAAAAATATTTGATCCGAACTTAGAAGTCAAAATTTTGTTACTAAGAGATATATTACATATAGAAAAGATTGATATTACAATGAGTATATATGATAAAATATCTATTTTTTAATATTTATATATAGATAATATGTATCTAATAATATATGTATATATTTGTCAGATTTGGATTTTTCAGAGAGGATACATCTATATCCAGTGTCCTATCTAAAATTTTTGGATATGAAATTTGATATCCTAAATCCAATCTGGATTATGCATACTGGATTTTTTTTTCAAAATTTTGGACTTTAATCCGAATTGAATATGCGGATTCTGAATATCCATTCACATGCCTAATTACAAGCAAATATCATGTTGTTGACTTACTAGAGTCGATCTTTCAACGCTAAACCTTAAATAGGGTTATATCTAATTAAAACATGTACACTGGATCTCATACACAATCCAAGCCAAATTCACTAGGAATTTAGTAATAACAACCAAGGAATAATATATGATTGGTGTTCATTTAGTTAAAACTACATACTATTCATGAAAGGTACTAATTGTACTTCTACCTCAAACTACATACTATGCATGATTGGTGTTGGACAACTTATCATCTACAATAATTTGGCATCTCGTTGCATTATGGTGGAATTTGAAAGGATTCTCCCACTTCACAAATTGATTTGTCTACATCCACAAAATCATTGATGGAAGACTTACCTAAAAATGCTCTTCTCCATTGTCAACACTACTAATTTGACTCAGCTAGCAAACAGACATCTCCAACTGGCGGTTACATAAGCTTTCGAGATGTAACTGCTCCTTCAAGTTACATTTTTCCTTCTCAAACTAATGAGGATTCCCCCAACAATGACATCTGATGATATTTTCATATTTAGCAGAACATGCATGGATGAAATCACCTTAACGCCCATGACCAAGTTAGTTCTTCAACAACCATGGACACATGTTGTTGTTATCAAGTTGGTGGGATGATCTATGGGGGTACCTTACATTATGTGTTTGTTTGACACTATTATGTAATCCTACAAGCCATTGGAGGGTTTATGAAATCAGTATGAACGTGTTATTGTGCAATTCACAAATCATCAAGACTATGAAAAAGCTCTCGCTGGTGACCCATGGTCTATTTGGGGATGTTTTCTTATGGTGTGGTGGTGGACACCCAAATTTGTGCCCTCTGTAGTGATACCCTACAAGATTGTTGTTTGGGCACATATACTAGACCTCCCTTTGCATTTGTATAACCAATTTTTGTTTTATCACATTAGTGACATTCTGGGAAAGTTTTTCATGTAAATAAGCAATCTCTAAACGCCCTAGATTTGCATGTTTAGTGATTGAGATTGATACTACTAAATCTATCATTCTGGCGGTTATTTTTATGGCAAGTTCTATAATGTGAAATATGAATCCCTTCATATCTTGTGTCATTTATGTGGAGGGCTTGGTAACCACCAAATTGGATGTCCATCATGGATGGATCTAGCCGATTTTACACCATTTAAACCTACAAATGAATATGCATTAATGCAGTGGATCCCTAAGGAAGAACGTTGGAAAAATTTCTACAATAAAACATATATAGTTTTTGTACCGTTATAGGGTTACAACATCCACAAGATCATTTGTTCCTACATCAGTAATAACTTTGAAACATTGAAAAATGATGAGAATGATCAAAAATTTATGCTAAAAGAAATTGTCGTTCCTGTATTTGTGCATGGTACTTTAAAAGTGTGGAGATAGAAGAGGAAACAAGTCAAGTATGTACAAGATAGTGTTGATAATTCTGATGAAGTGCCTTTGACACATGATGTTGTTTCTCATGAGGAACCAATTACAACACCAGTTCTAATTGATCAATGCTACATAGTATAGTTTCAACAACTATACAAATGGTCGGCGGATATCATATTTTAGTTAATTCAAATTTGGGATGAATTTATAATACATGACAATTCTCAATTAAATACCTCTGAACCACCTATTTTACTAGAAGACATGGCTACAAGGATCACATCATCTATCAATCTGGACCTTGATCTTCAACCCTCAGTCACCCAAAGCTTTTTGAATGAAGTGGGTCAAGAGACAAGGGGAACAAGTGAAAAGATGAAAGCATCTTCCTATATGACTAAGACCAAAGCAAAACAATTGCAAGAAGCAGATGAATCTAGTGGTGCGCAGGATGGGTCACAATATTCTTAATTATATTATGTTAAACTTTATTTACTGGAATGTTTGTGGAATTTGTAATGACTATAGCCAAAATTGGCTTAACAAAATCATTCAATATCATAAGCCAAAACTTATTGGTATTGAACCTCATATCTCTGGTAATAAAGTTGATGTTGTAATAGATCATCTCGATTTCTCCCATTCCCACTGGGTTGAGGCTACAAGATTTTTGGGTGGCATATGGATATTATGGTAACAAGATCATGTTACTATGGATTTGATAGAGATCCGTCATCAATATTCAAATTTTCTAGTGAATGAAGTTCTATGTAACCTTGGTATATGCACATCCAATACCACAAATTCGTCACTTATTATGGAATCACTTTTTTCTTCTTTCAACTTTCATTCAGTTACCTTGGGTTGTATATGGTGACTTTGATGTGATGTTATCTCTGAGTGAGAAGAGAGGAGGTTCATCTTTTCATTATTGAGATGTGACACCTTTTCAAGATTGTCTTCTTCAATCAGACTTGACTAACTTGGGATATGAAGGTTACTCATTTACATATAAGGCTAGTTGCTTGCATGAATGACTGGATTGAGTATTGGTCAATTGTTATTTTCTTATATCAGGAACCCAATATAAAGTGAAACATCTTACACACATTCAGTCAGATCAGAATCCTTTATTCCTGTACATAATTAAATGACAACCATGCATTAAAGTTCAAACTAAAGCTAGCTAGAGTTCAAATGACTCTTTCATTTCTTTAATAGAGAACACTTGTCCTGCTAATGTGGTTACTGTTGCACTAAATTCATTTGAAAACTATATTATAATATGGGATGACAATTCAAAACAATGAGAACAAAGGGAAATGCATAATCTTCAGACTAGATTACAAATTGTTCAAGAGGAGTTAGCATTACTTTACTCGCATGAGTTAGACAATCTTCGCGTTACCTTACAAATGCAATATGATCATCTTCTATCTAGACGTCTTATAGATTTTCACCAAAAGAGTCATATCACTTGGCTGAAGGAAGGAGATGCCAACACTTGTTTTTCTCATGCCTATGTCAATTCCAGGAGACAAGCAAATATAATTACATCTTTAGTCAATGATGCAAATGAACTAATACAAGATTCATTTATGTTGAAATAATAACAATTACTAATATCATTTCTATATCTTTACAAGCTACAATTCCAGATATTTCTAATCCTGTACTTAACAAGGATACTGCTTATATTGCTCTGAGTCCATCAGATATTGAGGTTTATCAAAAACTTCACTCCATGGACAGAAACAAAGCATCTGTGCTTGATGGGGTTGAATGTTAATTCATGATTTGTTATCAGGATACTATCAAAAACTCTTTCGTCAAAACTACAACTACTTCCCCTACAAGGTTGTCATCTTTATGCACATTTCTGTGATGTAATAATGGTGTTGATCCTAAAGGTAACAAATCCCCAGAAGTGCAATCAATTGAGACCTATCTCCCATAGCTATACTTGCCTGAAGTTATGTTAAAAAATTGTGATAAACCATTTAAAACCATTTATTCCATCATGCATTGGTACTGAATAATTTATTTCTATTCCTGAAAGGAATATAATAGGCAATGTGATATTAGTACAAGAACTAATACACAACATGTGTCAAGCAAAGACCATGGCCATCAAGATTTATTTGGCAAAGACCTATGATGGGATGTCATGGTCCTTTTCTCTTAAGACTATTACTAATGTTGACATACCCATTACAATTTGTAAGCATATTATGAATTCAAT
This sequence comes from Alisma plantago-aquatica, assembly GCA_963693085.1. Classification (NCBI taxonomy): domain Eukaryota; kingdom Viridiplantae; phylum Streptophyta; class Magnoliopsida; order Alismatales; family Alismataceae; genus Alisma; species Alisma plantago-aquatica. Next base: position 209,530,489 of record OY856412.1, on the reverse strand, counting down.
TTGTGGTAGGCAAGTTAAAATCACTTGGAGTGGTGAATTGCTACTAGGATTCAATCCTTTGTCCCCATATCTATTTGTGATGTGCATCAACTAAATGAGTTTAATGAACAGAATTGAAGTAACCAGAGAATGATGCAATCGTCTCAAACTATCTCAACAAGAACCATCTTTTATCACATTGTATTTGTGGATGACATAATTCTCATTTAAAAAGCTGATTTGGGATATATCAACACTGTATTGGCATGTTTTATAACTTTTGGTTCGACCTTTGGACAGTCAATTTCTATGGATAAGAGTCTCATATTCTTCTCTTCAACAATTCACATAAAATTGAAGTAGGAAATTTGCACTTTGACTGGAATGTTAGCTACAGACAACCTAGGCAAGTATATAGGAACTCTAGTGATACATGGTCATATTAAAAAAGACACAAATACCCACATTCATGATCGAATGCAATCTCGTATATCTAGTTGGGAACCAGAACTCTTACTTTGGTGTGGCTAAATTTTAGTCAGAAATGTACTAATACTTCCATTATTCCATCTTCTCTATGCTATAAATTGGATGGTCTTATTCGCAAGTTTATTTAGAGAAAAGGGGTCAATCAATCCTCTTTCTCTTTATTGGCATGGGAGTAGTTTATTACGCCAAACTATCATGGTGTCCTTGGATTACTTGCAATGAAAGAATGAAACCATGTTTTACTTATGAAGTTGGTCTTAAAGATTCTAATAGGTAGAAACATGGAATAAGGAGAAGGAATACAAAACAAATACAAGCATTTCAACTCAACAAACCAATATTTGAGCACTTCGTTCTAGAGATCGGTTCGATCTTTATAGGAGTTGATATTCAAAAACATTCAAAAGGTGATTGGCAATGGTAGGGATACATTGTTATGACAAGATAATTGGATACTAATGGTTACCAATCCCTGGATCTGGTATCCCATCTGATCCCTGATGATTTATAGATCTATGCATATATTCTATGATTAATTTTTCAGTTGATTGGAACCTTTCTTTCATTAGTCATTATTTTCCTTAGGAAACTTTAATGAAGATGTGTATACTTCCTAGCCCTAATTTGGGATATTCTAATGATATGTTCTCCTAGAACCTCACAACCTTGGGATGTTTCTCTTTTGCATTAGCAATTGGAAAATATAGATCAAAACTTGGACCATGGGCCTTTCTTTAGGAAAAGAAGATACATGGGAAGCTGAAAACTTTCTTATGGCTTGTTATACATAAAACACTTATGATGAATCAGTGAAGAGTGTATTGTCACCTATCAATAAACTCTTCTTGTCCACATTGTGGTATCTGATGTGAAATAGTTCTTGATTTCTTTAAGGATTTAGTTTTTTTTCATATATCTAGAAGGTACTTCAAATGGATAGAGCAATCATATCATTTTTCACCTTACCTCTTTTGACTTGGATAAATGTGGTTCTCTTGGCCTTGACCCCTATGCTGAATTTATTTGTTGCTACTTGTTACAAGATTTGGCTTGCCAGAAATGATCTTGTATTCAATCATATTGAAACTCAATCAATCACTATGACTAACTCATATATTTCTATGCCATATACTATAAACAAAGTCATCTCCATAACAAGTCTAGACAAGATCAGTCTTGCTCACTCTATTACTTATACATGGCAACATCCTTTACTAGGATGGGTAAAAATTAATACATATTATTCTATAAGTTCAAACTCTTCCTCTATTACAGTTGTAGCACAAAAGCATGATGGCCTATGATTGTGAGGATGGTTACAAAATTACTACTCAACATCAATTTTGCAAGTGGAGATGGATGCCATTCATTTAGCTCTACTACATGATAATATTGAATCATGGCCTAGAGTCATCATTGAGGTTGATAGCATTACAACTATATAGGTGATTCACAAGGATTATTGCAAGTATAGGTGTGTGAATACTTGGTTTAATCCCATTAGGACATTGTTATCAAGATATTAGCATGTGTTGATTCAAAAAGGCAGTAAAACTCAAAATATTGAAGATGGTCGTTTGAAAATTACATCATTATAGAAATTCACATTTTTTTGTTCTTCTACATGCACCTCCAAGATTTCCTAATGTATTACCTTGATTGAAAAATGTATTTGTTGACATGCTACATGCATGATTCTAACGAAACTAATCAGCTTCTCAAAAAATCAAGTTCAACATTTCATAATTAAACTACCATCATTAATCAAACATAATCAATGATGAATATAATAAATATTTAACCATATAAATAAATCCTAAATTGATGGCTAAGATAAGACTAGGTCATTACAAATACTTCGGTTCTTTTCAATTTTCATCCTAAAATCCAAGCAAAAGTGTGGATGAATATCATTGCATATGGTCATGCATCTCTCTAAGTGTGTTTGTAGTATAATTTTTTAATTTCCCATTTGTAAAGCTCGGACCCACTATCTGAGGCTCTAGTAGATTTTCAAGAATGATGATTGACCCCACAGACTACGACTAACCTCAGATGCACACATAGCCCTCACTTACACAACCTAGGATCAACTCCTGATAAGTCACTCATCCTAATACTACTCTGGGATGAGAATGCTACTCTGCAGAGTCCTTAGTGATGGTCTTCCTAAAAAGAAACTGCACCTTGGTGATATGGGTAGTCTAATCATTCCTTATAATATTATTTTATCTGAGGCTTCAAATCCTAGGATGGTACAATCTTCCACACTTAGAATCAACCTCTTTTTTGGTACAGACACCTAATGGCTCATTTACACCCAACTCCCACTAACGGTTACCAATGTAAGGGTGGATCTATCAACTAGAATAATCTTTTCCAACATGCATGCACCGCACAACTTGAGACTAACATGGCACATGCCCATATGGGTCCCACCTATTGGAGGAGAATGGGGCATGATATTGTTTTTAAAGATCGGGCCCACAACCCAAGTATCTAGTAGAGTTTCAAGAATGATGACTGGCCCCACAAACCACCACTAGCCTTGTCTGCACACTTTTCTCTCACTCACACAACCTAGGATCAACTTTTGAACAAGTCACCCGTCCTAGTACTACTTTGGGATGAGAATGCTTAACTGCAAAGTTCTTAGTGATGGACTCCTTGAAAAGTACATGCACATTGGTGGTATAGGTAGCCCAATCATTACGTATAAAGTCATTTTATCTGAGGCCTCAAATGAGGTGTTACACTATTCTTCAGTATTACACCATTTTCTTGCTTTTTAGATCTTTTTCATTGTAACTCCAATTTTTTTGGTATTAGATGGATACATTATCTCTTATTATCATCATATTCCTTTTTGAGTATTATAGGAGTTATCTCATAAATCTTTATAATATCATTTTCAAGGTGTGATTCTTACCACATTTCATATTCTTACAAAATTTATTCATGTATCTCATAATACAAGGTTGTAATTCATTCTGTATAATTATCAACATTCTTCTATTCTTTTCATAAGAAAGATTAATTTATTATTGTGTCATTCTTCATTGTTATCTTTTCTTATAGTTCTTTTTATATTCCTATTGAAATTTAAATTCATTATGAATTATCTTCATATTCCTTTAGCCTCAATCATCTTGACACGATTTTACTGTGAGTATAACACAAGTGCATGCGTCAATGTAGTATAGGCCCTTGTTAGGCCCGAGTCGAACTCAGGGGCACTGAATTATCGGTAGACTACTACTAACTACTCGCAATCAGCTAGACCAATAAAAAGGCTATGAGAGTTGTTGTGAAATAAAAGAAAATAAAAGAAAACAAAGCAATCGATTAAGTGTTTAGTTTAATCAATTCAAATGGAGATCTTTAGGATTGCGATTTCACTGCGGGTTTTCATTGTATGAATTTCCACATAGCTAATTAGATTCATCTCTCAATCCGAGTAGTGGCCTGTAGTCAGAATTGTCTACTGTCGTGGTACAATTCACTACCTATGTCTAGGTCGGTTCCAACGTCGTAGTAACCTATACCCTAAACTAAGTGCATTAAAATCGACCTCTGGGTTTCTACCATTAACCTTACATCACCTTGTTTAAGGGATTTGTTAATTAATGTGAATTTCATCTCTTTTCAACCGTTAATTCTTCTTTCGAAGTAATTAAAGGCATTAGATTATCATTATGGTGATCAAGCATAACAATATAATTGAGAAAACGAAATCATACCACGGATTTAAGAGACAAATGATGAATTACTATGATAAAAATGTCATACAATGCTTCCCCGGGCTACTCCCGGTCCTAAAGACAAAGGGGATTAGCCCCGCATGTTCATCTCAAAGAAAGACATGGTTGAAGAAAGGGGAAACATGGAAAAAATGTGAATAAGTGATGAAACCCCTGAATGGAGAAGATCCAATCATTCCTTGGCATAGAATGTGCGATCTACAACCTTTCTGCGGTGGAAAACGTCTTCTTCGGCTTCCGGAACGGTCGGGGCGTGCTTCTAGGCTCCGTTCTTCTCTCCACACCTTCTCGGGACATGTGTTGTGGCTAATGACATGATACCCTACTCTTGGCCGCCGTCATTAGGTACAATCACTGAGTTAGGTTGCAAAAATATCACAACCGTTCGATTAGAGTCGATCTGAAACAAACTTTAATCTGACAGCGTCAATACCATCGACGGGAGTCGATGGTATTGACCCCTCATGATATCGGCAAGCCTTCTTTCTTTTCTGTCATTGTGCCTGTTGCTAGCTCGATACCATCGTCGCGGGTTGATGGTATCGACACCCTTAGGTTTCGGTTTTATCCCTTTTCTGTCGTTGAAGCTACACGTGTCGATAGTATCGACTTTGGGGTCAATAGTATCGATTGGCTGGTTGCTAGCAACCTGATGGTAACTCACTACCATCGACTTCCCAGTCGATGGTATCGACTCTGCGCTACTCCTTACGGCTGCCTACCTGTGGCTGTGTCGATAGTATCGACTGTTGTCGATGGTATCGACAGCAGAAGATATGTGTTTTTCCTAAAATTGCAAAACAAAACCACATCAGCCGAGATAAAACCTATTATTGTAATCATTTATGCTCAAAACAATAAAATAAGAGAGATTTGACACTGAGACGGATCAAAGACTAAAATAAGTGAATTATGCAATATTAACCACCAAAGTGACCAATAAACGCATAAAACACGAGTAAAACAAGTCTATAAATGCGACTCAAAATCATCGCATCAAACTCCCCTAAGCTTGAACATTGCTCGTCCTCGAGCAACAAAACTCTAGAATAGAATTGCGAGGGTCAACTAAAGAACATATTATCACAACCCGCTTTACCATATGATCCCCGCCAGACATTGACATTCCGGCCTTCACTAACCACAGAATGATAATTACCCTAAAGGCAACAATAATCATCCATAAAAGATATCTACCTCAAAATTGATGAACACTATAACATAAGGCAGTTAACATAATAAAATCCTCCAGTCCAGACTCGGTGCATCTTGTGATCTCCTATCTACGTTGCTCGCCCTAACTACCATCTACATGGAAGAAGCTCTCCTAGTATTAACAAGCGAGGAGACAATCACGATGGCCTACCAATTCGAGCAATGGGTGGATGGAATGGGTGGCTAGTGGAATAAATGGAAGCATTATACGGTTTTAAAATGCACAAAAATCATAATGACTTAAATGATGCGTATGCAAATGAAAATGCCCTAATGCCTACATTTGGGTGGAATGATGCATGCACTATCATTCTGTCTCAAGGTGAGATGGAATATCTAAGAAACTACACCATGTGCTTATTCTTCTTAGTATGCAAGTGAGAACATGTTCCTTTCTCCCTCCCATTCTTACTTACTTCTCAATACTCTTTTTTTTTTCTTCTTCTTCTTTCAAAACTTTTTTTTTAATTTTTAAGCCCTTATTTTCATAGCTGACCATGAATCATTTGTCGGGCTCACTGCATAACTTATACATTTGAAACATTCAGAAGGTGTGGAACAAGTTCATCACCTTTTATGTTTAGAAGACATAAGATGCATGATGTATTATATGCACAAAAATGTGAATGCAGCTACAAAATGATAGTTATGCAACTAAATGACACACCTAAGGATAATGTGCATGTATAGCTATTCTATTTTTTTTTCATTTTCATGCATAAATATGTGAACATAGTTGCAATGCAAGACCTATCTACATGGGATGAAATCAAAGAGATGAAAACTGTAATGTGCTTCCAGTTCTTATGGTGGGGTATGAAAACAATAGAGTGGATAGATCACAAGATTAATTGACTGAACCTTTGGAAAATATTATGTGTCCCTCCTTACTAACCTGTGTAGTAATTAAGAGGTTTCTCTCTCTTATTTCAAATTAAGATCTCATTATCATTTGGTCAGTTTAGGCTCAAACAACAAGTTCCGTCCACTTTTCATGAATCATAGGAACGTACAGTTGTGATTTCCTATTTTAGAGTTGACAAACCCAACTATTTCCTTAAGTTATGTGCTCAAAGTTAAAAAACCCAAGCTTGCAAAAGCACTAAAAATTTTCAAATTTACGCCTAATTTCCATGTACAAGCAACGAGATGACAAATGACATTAGACATCCACAATTATACTAGATAGAGTGTGGATCCTAAAAGCAAACTAATAACTATGAGAAGTAAATGACAAAAGACAAAGCACTAAAAACTCAAAACTAGGAAAAATAAAGGATAGAAATTGTTCCAACCCCCCCCAAGCCTGAATTCGACTATGGACTCATAGTCAAAAACAACCTTAAAGGGTGGAACAGTGATACCGATCATTCTACAGGAGGAGGCGGGTACTGCGGGGCTGAGGGGTCCCATGATAGGTACTGCCCCTGGAAGCTCGGATCATATTGGGGCATTGGTGGAGGTTGCGGATACCCCCCAAAATAATTCTGGCTCCAGTAATTGTCGTAAAAGGGTTGCTACTGCATCTCCATCCTATGCAACTTGTCGTGGATGTTTTGTTGGTTGTCGAGGAGGAGGCGCTCATTCTCGAAAATGGCCCTCTGGTTATCTAACAGCCAGTTTGTTGTATCCTGAATACCGACGTAAGAAGTTGTATGCTGCTATTGGGTCTGATGAATCTCTTGCATCATTGAGTACATCCCTTGCATGGAGTAAGCATCCTCTCCTTGATGAGAGGGCAGAGGTGGAAGAGGCTGCGAAGATGAAGATTCACCCGGGTGGAAGCGGGGACGCTTCTGGGGTTCTACTCGTTCCCGAAGAGGAGTGAAAGCCTCCTCTTCCTCTTCATGCTCATCGCTGTCATTATCATTGTCATCATTGCTGCCATCTTCATCTGAGTCATCAATGGCTATGATGGGCCACCTGAAATGCTGAGTGCCCTCGATGTTGATGATGGGGTCTGGAAGCACACATTCTTGATATGCGTGATTGATGTGGCAATGTGCATAAGCCAAGCCATCATGGAGCAGGAGGAGGAGCTGTGCAGATGTTTTAGGTTGACCTTGCTCCTGCTGGAAAGGGGAGTAAGCTGGGAGATATCCAACCCAAGATAGACGACCAATGGTGTGATTAACCCTCCAAAATGGATAGGATCTTTCCTCGTACTCCTTTTCACGGCCACCACGCGTGTCAAGAAGAACGCACCCCAATTGCACTCCTCACGCTTCAGCAGTTTGTGCATGAAGAACAAACCCGTCTCTTGGAATTTGCTAAGAGACAAGTCGCCGCGAGCAAAAAGCGTGGTGCAGAGCATGCGGTGTAGAATCTGCACAAACAGATGCTCGAAGTCAGCAACTGCAGCATTGTGGTAGCTAATGGATTGCCCGGAGGCGCAGTCACGAGCTGGGCGAAGATATCACTGTAGTCCAGCCTGTTGTCTGGCCTCCGGTGTTTGTAAGCATCATGATACCAGTTGTATACTGAATTTAACTGGTCGAGGGTAATGGTGTAGTTATTGTTGTAGAGTCTGAATGACACCCACCCTTTCTTCCACTCTCTATCAGTGGCGATCAAGTCATTGGGCAGCACATTGATGTCCAATGATGCCATGAACTCCGCCACAAGTTCCTTGTAAGTCGGCCACTCGCTGAAGAATGGCTGACCGTCGGCATGGTACTCCAACTCGTCGGGCCCCCTGGTTGTGTGTCTCTCCTGCCCCTTTAAGACGTAGGCAAGATTGGGCTCAAACCCGAGCTAACGAACCATGTCCCGGTCAACGTAGCATGTGGGCTCAATCTTTCTCTTCAAAAGCTCCACATAGACCTTCTAGATCTCTGCAGAAGGGTGGACTATCCTCGTACGAGGAATCGATGCAGGTTGTGGAGGATTGAACTCGGGAATCTCATTGGGTACTGCCTGTGAAGAAGATGCTCCTGTGGTATGCACCATTATCGTCGAGAAAGAAGGAATAGAAGATGGAGCTCGCTGAAGACGGTCTCAGAGAAGACAATCTCTTCTCGGTGAAGACTCGGTGAAGATCACGCTCCATGTATGCTTGTGGCAGGCCTCCAGACACACAGTAGAGCGCAAAGCACAAGTAGGGGGTAAAGTCTCTGAAGGTGTGACGTCATATGACAACCATCCCTCCCTTTTATAACCACGGTCGTCGCTGCTGTGGACCCGTCGATACCATCGACGCGGGTCGACGGTATCAACCCTTGTAGCACAATCCGGTCTTCCGCTAGTATCGACGGTTGTCGATAGCCTGATGTGGGGGGCCGGATCGATGACGTGTCGATACCATCGACGAGAGTCGATGGTATCGAACCATCCCACGGATCGACTTCCTTTATGTAGCGATTGTCGTTGATTTCCTCTTACGGATTGGTGACGTGTCACGTCAATACCATTGACTCAGGTCGATAGTATCGACTCTGCTTAGGGCAAACACCCTCGCGAGGCCCGGTCGCCGATGTCTTCTTGTAACTAGGTCGATACCATCGACAGGCCCGTCGATGGTATCAACTTCACTGAGACGAATTTCATCTAAATATCTTTAGGGATCTCGCGAGTATCGACAGCCATGACGATACTATCGACCTCGTTCTGGCGATTTCCTCGGCGTTACTGATGGTAGGTCGATACCATCGATGAGGCCGTCGATAGTATCGACGCAGAGAAATTTTTGCAGCCGCCTAACTGTGCCCATGTAGATACCATCGACACAATGGTCGATGGTATCGACCCTGCCTCAGGCCTGCACACTGAACAAACAATCAAGGTATCCTTTTTACACTAAAAACAAAATTAAACCAAACTCATTTGTAAAAGCAAATGAAAATAAACAAAAATACCAATGGTTGGGTAGCCTCCCAACAAGCGCCCTTATTTAACGTCTTAGGCTAGACGAGATCAAGCTTCTCATCTTGGAGCTTCAGAGAGTGTTCCTAGGGGACCACTCGACAGTTTAAACTCCACGCTATCCTGGCCAATCCCTAATGTCAATGTACCTCTCCCGATATCCGTGATAATATCAGTCATCGCTTGAAACGACATGCCCAATAGCATCTCACAACCTTTAAGCTGCGCCATGTCCATGACAATGAAATCCACCGGGAAGATAAACCTGTCAACTTTGACAAGCACATCCTCACACACCCCGTATGGCTTCACAAAGGACCCATCCGCCAACTCAATAGTCATAGCAGATTTCTTTATTGTCTTCAACTCAAGCTTTTGGAATGTGGATAACGGAATAAGATTTATGTTAGCGCCTGAATCGCACTGTGCATATGAGAAGTGATGGCCGCCTATGGAACATGGAATGTAGAAACCTCCTGGATCTTTCCTTTTCTGTAGTAAACTCCCATGGATAATTGAGCTCACCATCTCATTCATCTGGCAAACATCTGTCTCTTTTATTCACCTTTTCTTGGTTATGATGTCCTTGATAAACTTCCCATATGTGGGAATACGCTCTATCATCTCCACTAATGGAATGTTAATATGGAGCTTTCTGAACATCTCCAGGAACTTCCTGTAATGTCTATGTTCTTTCTTCGGCCTCAAACTATCCGGAACAGACACAACCACCTCATTTAGACGCTTGTGAGGTGGCACATTTGGGCTTTTTGAGGTCTCCTCCCCTAAGCTTGCTTCAATGTCACCCTCTTCCGTAGGCTTTGGCACATCATTTTCCACTGGTGTAGCTTGTGACTGCTCATCCTCCTCAGTGGTCGTAACTTCATCATGAAGTATGGCCTTCACCTGCTCCTCTTGCCTAGGTGTAGGCGCGGATGTGATGTGCTCTTGGCGGGTTTTTCTAAATGGGAAATACCCGCCAGGTAGTCCATAAAAACTGCGAGGATACAGTATTCTCGGTGTAGCCTCCGTATCAAAAATCATTTTACTTTTGTCCTGGACCTCCACCACCGGGGGCTCTGCCTCGGTAATCACTGATATATACTTCACTTGATGATGTGCTTGAACAAGCTCTGCATTGCCAGCTGGTCTCTGTTGATTTGCATGCTTCATGGCCGCCACTTCATTGGTGATTTGAGTCACTATTGCCTCAAGTGTCCTCATCCGCGCTCCATGAATTTGCAATATCTGCCCAAATTTAGTCAAAATTTCACCTTGGGACTACAACTGCTTACTGAACATACTCATCATCTCTTGATTTTGTTGCACCACTTGACTAAGAAACGCAGTGCTTTTATCCTCTTCCGTTGATTGTGGCTTTGCATCTGGATCTTGTAGGAAGTTGTTTGGATCTCTCCATGAGAATTTCCTATCCTTCCTCCAAGCATAATCATTGTTTCTATATCCCTATTGTTGCATAAATTTGACCTGGGCTTCCTCCTTGGATTCTTCCTCTTTATCTACATGCTTCTTAGCTATGAGATCTAGTTTTTCATTCAACTCCTTGATGGCCGTGGACTCACCTACAACTTTAACTTGCTCTGGTGCATCCCTATCGCCCCAAGACTACTTCTTTGCCATATTTTTTAGAATTTCCCAACACCTTGTGCCTGTGTTGTTTAGGAAGAACCTTGAACCTGCAGAATCTAGGTTACTTCTATCATGCTCAGAAAGAGAAAAATAGAAAATCGTGACTTGTTTCTCCTTGTCGAGCCCATGATGTGGGCACCTCCACAACATTATTTGGAAACATTCCCACGTCTCGGAAGATGTCTCGCTGGCTTTCTGGATGAAGTTGTGGATCTTTCTTACAAGATCGTTGGTCTTCTCGGGCAGAAAGAACCTCTCAAAAAATACCTCAACCATGTGATCCCACGATTCCACATACTCATAATCAAGATTATGTAGCCATTCTCGTGCATTTCCCACCAGAGAGCTAGGGAACAACTTCAAGTACAATGTCTCCTGTGGAAACTTGTCTATCTTGATCATATCACCGTTTTCCACAAACTGGCTTATATGAGTCACCAGATCTTCATTTTTAAGCCCGTGAAATGTGTTTGATTTGACCAAATTTATTAATGCAGGATCAATCTTATAAGTCGGAATGTTGACTGCTTGCTTCTTTATTGGTCCTTTTGAAGTTGATTAGGAAGAAGCCTTTATCTTCTCCCATATTGTCTGTTCTTCTGCCATCGCTTCTGGTTCAGAATCCGAATCTATATCTTCAAGTTGGGTTTGAATGTTGTTCTCCTCGTCGTCTGGTCCTAGCGATGGAACCTCTGGTGACAGCTGCGTGTAGTCTGTGCTACGTGTCTTCACCATGTACTAGTACCTGCAAAATAATAATTTAGGTTCAGTACCATGCTAGATGATTAGTAAATATGAAAGATAAACTATGAATTCCAAAAGTGATAATAAAATAATAAAATAAAAAGTGGCCTAGAATGGCCGCTTGAAGCACTCATAGTGCCGACAATTGTCGTTTCCCCGAAAACGGCGCCAAAAACTTGACATGATTTTACCGTGCGTATAACACAAGTGCACGCGTCAATGTAGTATAGGCCCTTGTGAGGCCCGAGTTGAACTCAGGGACACTGAATTATCGGTAGACTACTACTAACTACTCGCAATCAGCTAGACTAATAAAAAGGTTATGAGAGTTGTTGTGAAATAAAAGAAAATAAAAGAAAACAAAGTAATCGATTAAGTGTTTAGTTTAATCAATTCAAATGGAGATCTTTAGGATTGCAGTTTCACCGTGGGTTTTCATTGTATGAATTTCCACATAGCTAATCAGATTCATCTCTCAATCCGGGTAGTGGCCTGTAGTTAGAATTGTCCACTGTCGTGGTACAATTCACTACCTATGTCTAGTTCAGTTCCACCGTCGTAGTAACCTATACCCTAAACTAGGTGCATTAAAATCGACCTCTGGGTTTCCACCATTAACCTTTCATCATCGTGTTTAAGGGATTTGTTAATTAATGTGAATTTCATCTCTTTTCAACCGTTAATTCTTCTTTCAAAGTAATTAAAGGCATTAGATTATCATTATGGTGATCAAGCATAACAATATAATTGAGAAAATGAAATCATACCACAGATTTAAGAGACAAATGATGAATTACTATGATAAAAATGTCATACAATGCTTCCCCAGGCTACTCTCGGTCGTAAAGACAAAGGGGATTAGCCCCACATATTCATCTCAGAGCAAGACATGGTTGAAGAAAGGGGAAACATGGAGAAAAACGTGAATAAGTGATGAAACCCCTGAACGGAGAAGATCCAATCATTTGTTGGCGTAGAATGCGCGATCTAAAGCCTTTCGGCGGTGGAAAACATCTTCTTCGGCTTCCGGAATGGTCGGGGCGTGCTTCTAGGCTTCGTTCTTCTCTCCACACCTTTTCGGGATGTGTGCTGCGGCTAATGACGTGATACCCTACTCTTGGCCACCGTCATTAGGTATAATCACCGAGTTAGGTTGCAAAAATATCACAACCGTTCGATTAGAGTCGATCTGAAATAAACTTTAATTTGACGGCGTCGATACTATCGACGCGGGTCGATGGTATCGACCCCTCGTGATATTGGCAAGCCTTCTTTCTTTTCTGTCATTGCGCCTGTTGCTGGCTCGATACCATCGACGCGGGTCAATGGTATCGACACCCTTAGGTGTCAGTTTTATCCCTTTTCCATCGCTGAAGCTACATGTGTCGATAGTATCGACTTTGGGGTCGATAGTATCAACTGGCAGGTTGCTGGCAACCTAATGGTAACTCGCTACCATCAACTTCCCAGTTGATGGTATCAACTCTGCGCTGCTCCTTACGACTACCTGCCTGTGGCTGTGTCGATAGTATCGACTGCTGTCGATGGTATCGACAACAAGAGATATGTGTTTTTCCTGAAATTGCAAAACAAAACCACATCAGCCGAGATAAAACCTATTATTGTAATCATTTATGATCAAAACAATAAAATAAGAGAGATTTGACACTGAGATGGATCAAAGACTAAAATAAGTGAATTATGCAATATTAACCACCAAAGTGACCAATAAACGCATAAAACGCGAGTATAACAAGTCTATAAATGCGACTCAAAATCATCGCATCACATCTCTTCCGTATGATATATCCATTTTGTCATATTCTCCATTTTTTATTACATTTACGTTCTTGATCTCCATGTTTATTCTTTTTATTATATATTACATCTTATTATACTCCCAAACTATATTTTTCTAGATGCTTGGTCAGGATAGACAGAAGAAATACAATTAGTAGCTTCATACTAACTTATCTAAATACCTAGATACTTGAATAGAGTAGTTGAATGTTGAGTTCAATCCATATACATATAAGTTAGGGTATGTTCAATACCCATGTTATCTTTTAGCCCTAGATCCTATTATCCATGTATACATGAAAGAATCATCTTTAGTATAGAATCCATCCCAAAAAAGAGATACTACATGGTCATTCTATACTAAATTATTCTACTTACATCTTATTTATGATAGCCTCTTCGTTGGATGTCATGATACCTAAAAACATGTAAAACAACCTCAAGAAACTCATATAGAGACCCAATGAATGTACATTTTCACTCATGCAAGTAACATGAACCAACAAAAGGTTATGTAAATTAACTTAAAAGAAGCATGCATATAATGATAAGTCTAACAGACAATATTTAGCATTTAGTACATCTCATTTATGATAATAATCTTTAATTCAAGAGAAATTCATTTAATAAAATCCCAACTTCTTATAATTTTAAGATCAAATCTATTAGCATATTATCAAAAGATAATTAATTTAGAACTAGAATCTATTATAAGAGTAACAAAGTCAACATTTGAACATTTATAACCCAACAATAATAACACCATCTTTGTGAAGCCCCACCAGCTAGACCAACAACATATGCTACAGCCCTGAAGTTGAATCCACATAAGACATGTTTACCAAATAGAATTAACCAAATAAAAAAAAAACAAATCCTAAAAACAAATCCACCTTAGCCTATATTTAAAGTTTATGATCAAATTCCATAATAGGCAAAGAAGAATAAGACAACAAAATTATTTTTCGAAGAAGAGTAATTGATTGCCACAAATAAGAAACATATTCATGTGCAATAGATTTTTTAGCTAATAGTAAATTGAATATAATACTCTCATATTCTACACAACATGTAATCTTTTACTCATTTTCCTTCAAACTACTTGGCTTGTACCTAACCAAGTAAACATTGCCACTCTTGATTCACATTTCAATGACTCACTGTCATTATCTTAGGGTTTAGTTGGACACTATATGATAGCTACAACAACTATTGATCTTTTATATGGAATGCAACTTATTTTGATCTATCTAGTCTATATTGAACTAAGGTGCTAACTTTTAATGTTTTATTTCACTTGTATTGAGCACTATATTTCACTTGCACCTAATAACTAAAGCATATCTAAGTATACTAATATAGTTTCTACTATAACAATACCATTTATCTTTCATACTAAATGCTACTTATTCTATGTAACTAGATTGTACCAAACTCTAATATGTTGCTTGAAATGGATCAACCAAACAATGAATAAATAGCACTAGAAAGAGTGATTCACTTATCATCTCATATTTATAGCTGTAAGAAAATCAAACCAAGTGATAATATTTCTTAGCACGTAATTCATTATGAAGAATTTAGGGCAAATTCAGACACATCAGTGCCTCTAGTTTCTTTTGTGTGTGGAACTCTTACAAATCATATGCATATATTCTAGAATTAAAGTCATTCAACTCTCTTGAAATTTCTAGCTAATTTATTCATTCATTCTTTAGAAATCTAAATTAGGATATAGTGAACTAAGAATACTAAAATAACACACTAGTTGATACATGTTAAAAAATGCTCATGTGTAAGAGCATCTAAATAAATAAAATATGAGTGTCATGCACTCCAATCTCTTACTGCAATCCTTTATTCTATTTCATACCCATTGAGCTAGGAAACATCAAACCTAGTTCACTTCACCCTTTTTCCATAGTCACGTGGGTCACTTAGTGTGGTTTGAAGCATAAGATTGAATGCATGAAATGAAATAGCACTCCAAGTCATCTTTGATTAACGCCATCATAAAATGGTCTACTCAGAGCTACATGAAGGACAAATGGATATCTTGTTTGTTCTATGCCCTATATTTGATGTTTGTAAGATCAGTGCTCTTTTCATGATTGTTTTGTGAAAGTGGAGAGGAGAGAGGTGGAACACATGCATTTAGTCACTTTTAAGCCCATTTAGTCAATAATCATCTTTTTCAATGCATTCATCATTCTTGTTTGTTGAAAAAAAATGGAAGAGAGATTAAGTTGGAGCATACATGAGGATAAGTATGTTTTAAGTTTGGGGTGGTTATGAAGCCCTATTTTAGGGCTTTTTGTATGTTTTTTAGGACTTTTGCACATACATTGGATGTAAAGGAGAGATAAGGAGAGAATCCTTGGGTTTCTACACCCCGGGGTTGGACCCAGATCTTCCCCAAGTGTATCTAGAGTGGGGAAAATTTGGCCCAAAGCAAAAAGCATGCATTTAAAGGAGCTAAGAGAAAAGTTGAGAAGTTGAGCCCTCACCACGGGCCATGGTACTTTTCCATGTCCATAGCCATTTCTTCAACAATCACATTACTGATGTTAAGGAAACCAAAGATCCACCATGGTCATGTCCACCAAAACAGCTGTGGTGTTGAAGACACACCTCACATGTGGTTGCTGCCAGGACTGTGGCGAAGAACTTCTACAAGGATCATGATGCCAACCAGCATGACTGTGGACATCAACATGGTTGTAGCCATCAACACAGTTGTGGTCCTTCACAACCACTTTGACCATGGATCCTGCCATGCCCATGGCGTTCAACATCGACAACGGCCCCCAACACGGCTGTGCTCCATTCCAAGCCCATTTTACCTTCCACCCACTACGTCCGAGGTGCCCACCATGGCCTTGACCACCGAGCCTCCAAAGTCCCACTTTTTACCTATTGTTTTAGCCTTCGCCACCTAGCCCCTGCCAACCCACCACGGTCAGGATCAACCTCATCACCACGGTCATGGTGACTACCCTAACCCTACTACTTTTTGCATTGAATTTCCAAAACTACCTCCACTTACCCTAGTTCTTTCGACCACCTATATATACTATAGTGGTGGTCATATCACTAGGTTAGCCTCCCTAGAGCTTTTATTACAACTCCCTTTTCATTCAAGAGCTCCACCTACCTTCCTCCATCACCCTACTTCATTTTCACCTTCCACTACCCCAAAACCCTAGTTTTCTAGGGTTTCCACCATAATCCCCAAATTTCCATGCCATCCATCCACCTTGGAGGAAGGAGAAGGAGCTACAATAGCTAGGAGGTGAAGGAGAAGAATCTTCCACTAGAATACATGGACTTCTTCCTCTTTCTTCTTTCCTTTTTGCTCTTTTGTTGGATTGTGAGTAGCTAAGCCATGTTGGTGGGTTGTTTGGGGTATTAAATGTCACTATGATATTGTGTTGGGGGGAATGTAACTTGTAATGAACATAATTTCATTATATTATGATTGTCTCTTTCTTCTATCTTGTTTCCCATTATTCTACTTGTGATTTATGCTTCTAAATATGGATTACTTGTTGTTTGATGCTTGAAAAACCCTAGATTCTAGGAGAAAATGAATTGCATGTGGCTATCTTAGGAATTACTCCTAGGTCCAACTAGTGGATCCCTAGATAGAACCATATCTTCCTACATACAAATATCTTCTCCTATAAATAAGTGTGAGATTTAATTAGCTATTGTAAGAGTGATTAGTGCAATTGCCTAGAGTTTTTTCAGGGCTAGATGGTGAGTAACATGAGGTGAAACACCCTCATCTCTACACTCCTTCCTACCCTTAGCTCTCAGTTGCCTTAATAACCCTTACTCTAGAAACCTAGATTTGTTAAATCCAATAGAAACCCCACTTATACCTTGGTCCAATTGAGCCTCGTAAGTCTATATAGGGGGTGAAATGGTGTAGTTCCCCTCCCACACTTTATTCCATCCATGTCCAACCAATAGTTTAGGGTGATTTCATTGCATTTAACCTAATATTTGGTTTGGCAATCAAGAATGAAATTTTAGGATTTGCATGTTATATCAACCCTCAACTTGGATTCTTGTGACATTCCCCCAAACTGCCCACTCTCCACATAACTTGTCTTAAAACCCATCTTGTTTGCTTAGCTTGCATATGCTAGTGTAGTTGCTTGCTTTAATTGCTCTTTATTCAATTGTTTCATCTTGTTAGTTAATGTTTTCTAGGGTAGTTAGTTCATCCTTGTGCTATCTTTCTCTAGATAGTGATAGTTTAGGCCCCTAATTTCTGTAGTTTCTTAATTGCTAGTGTAGTGTAGTCTCTTGCTCTTGCTTGAGTAGTTGCTCTCTTTGCTAGTTAGAATTACTTGTTTAGGGTTAACTTAGGGTTCTGTTAGTCTAGTTTTCTTTCTTGCTTTTAGTTGCTTGCATCATTAGTGTAATCAATCAAACCAACATCAAACTCCTAAAAACTCTAATCTTCACTTTAGGAACGTAGCTCACCCTAACCTAGCTCTAGTGTGCCCTCTCTCCTTGTGGATCAACCCTTATATTGCCACTTGCCTTTACTATGACACGACCCCGTGCACTTGCGGGTGAAGTGTGGATAGTCTAAGTGAGCATGTTAGACTAGGTCCCTTATAAATTTGAAAGATCCATGTGTGTTTGCCTAAGTTGCATCTAATAAAATCCAATTGGTTAGTTGTAACCCAAGGTAGTGAAAAAAGCACCAATGAGTTCCATGGCGTAGCGTCGATGAAGAGGAGAAAACATGTTGGGATCCAAGTTTGTAATAGAAATTTGGCAATCGAGATCCTACATAACTCGGAGGACGATGAAAGCATTGTCATCTTTATCTTGATTTTGCTACTGAACAAGAGGATTGATCACATAATTGGTACAATTAGGATGATAATAAGGGACCTTGTGTATGAGCCACTGAAGTTGGATAGGGATGCGAGAAAGCTTGTCTGCCAGTAGGGTCTTTAAAATGCGTATCTATATTTTGAAGGTTGACCACACAAGTATTGAATAGAGTAATTTGACTCTTATTTAGACCGGTGACACAGAAAAGCCATAAGCCTCTAAAGTGAAAAGGTCGAAGGATCACTCTTGCTTTTTGTAACTTGAGTTTGTCTAAGAGTGTCAGAATAGTGGGAAGTTCCATACGGTTCTTGAATACACAGTCTTCTAGGGAGGGTGTTTCATTGAAATATGGCCACTCCTTATCATTGGGCATTGCATCCTCTAGGATTGTGAATGCCAATACTATGAACATTCATTTGTAACTCTAGTAGGGATGTGAAAAATATCTTGGAAATCTTCCTTAGAAAGAGATATAGACCCATTGTTGTAAATTATCTGATTGTTGTCACGGTGATAATCCAAGAAATCATGTAGGACAAAAATGTCTTGGATAGGCATCCCGGTCAAACAATCAAAGTCAAGCCCACTCATCATAGAAGGAAGTTGTGGTGGAAGTGGTAGGGTGCGTCAAAAAAGACTGGGTCATGTAGTCTTAGTATTGCTTCAGAAAGAACTTTGTAACGATCCCCATCGTCCTCACCTGAGGAAGTGTGCTCATCTTCAGAAGGGTTGTCTACATCTGCTTGTAAGTCCAAATGAGTCGTATATACTTCCATAGAGAAATCCTCCTCTGATGTATGGTGACTGTGTAGAGATTGAATAGGGATGTTAGCATCAAACAACACCTCATCCATCTTCCTCATTAGATCTTCTTTGAAAATATCTAAAGGAGATGATATCTGAGTAATAGGAAATTCATTATATGATGGGTGTATGTGGTTGTCTTCAAAAGGACTCACATAGGGCTCTATGAGTGAATTAGGATTCCTTCCTGGAGGGAAAGGTGATGGCTGGAGTTGATTAAGGGAGGCAGGAACGACAGTATAATGTGGTTTACATAAGCCATTTTTAGAAGAAAAAAAGTGTCTCAAAGACATGCAATATTGAGTCATGGATGGACCTGGAAGATAGCTTCATAGAATGATGGTGGACTTCTTTGGTCGTAGTATATAGTGCATATGAATTTCTATAGGAAGAATGAGAAGTTGGGGAAGAGCATGATTCAACAGAATAAGCATGGAATGGTGTCATCGTTGTCATCGAAGTATGAGTTTCTCCATCTTGTGTTGTCATGCATCTTCCTTAGTCTTCCAATGATTTGAAATCTGGTGTTGAACAGCCAGGATTTTTTTGACCTTGCATTCAAGTGCAACTACTTGTTAAGGAAGGTGGTTCAAATCCCCCAACTGTTGTTGTAACATATGGATCTGTTGAGACACATCCTGCACATCTTTCGTTTGTTTAGGAATAGAAGACATGTGTGCAAGGGTTACCCAACAAAGTGAGTCAATTTCTCGATCGAACATGCCACCCAGAGTTTTGGGGTAGTTTGTGTCTGAAGAAGAAGAAGAACAACAAGAAGAAGAATGGTGTTTGGAATGAGATGGTGCACAGGAAGTAGAGGGTGATGTAACATGATGGTGACACTGAGGTGGACTATCAAGAATGTTGTATACTTCCTGGTGAGGAGAGAAAGTGGTTTTCTTGAAGCATCAATAGGCATTAAAGGTTTTGTGATGGAGGTGGGGATCCTTGAGGTGTTTGGAGGAGTATCTCGGTGTGCAGATGAAGATGGTGACGTTGCATAAGACTTTGGAATATCTATTGTAATCATTGGAGAAACAAAAGGTTGGGCATGTCCTAGTAGAATCATAAAATAATCATCAAGTGATGCCTCATGCTTCCTTTCTTCTAGAATTTTTGGTAGAGGCTTTTTGGGAGCTTTGTTCACCATAGGTATGTGGAGGACTTGGGATGATGACACAGGTTGCTAGTGAATTGTTGTAGTAGTTGACTTGAAAATTTTAGTTTTGATCTGTATGATTTCATCTTTAGATTATATCAATTTCTATCGTAATATGCATGTTCAGGTAAAGGGATGTAAATGTTAGTTCTCATGAATTGATAGTGACTTTTGTCATCGAAGAGGACAATGATGCTAGAGGATGTCATATATCTAATTGTGATGAAACTATCTCCATGCATCTCCTTGAAACTTTTGGGAACAATTGGGTGTCCATATGCTTAATAGATAAGGCTAATCAGTCCTCCCATGCAGTACTCCTTTTATGAAGAGGAAGAGATGGCCAACCACCAATAAATTAGTAGGCAGCCAATGTTAACATGTTGGCCTTCAATGATGAGAGAAAGTATGTAGATCTCCTCATGATAAATATTGGCGGTATCAGACTTTGTAAAGAGGACATTGGCGATGATTTTTTGCATGATTCACCATAGCCCAGAGTAAACTACAAAATCCTTGGAAGACCTAGATTTGTATCGGTGTTGACATGTCAGTTTAGCCTAGTAATTAGAAGCGTTAAACAAGAATCTTCTTTGTCTAGTAGCCCAGTGCAAGATTTGGTGGCTTCTTCATCTGACGAGCAAAAGATTTTGTTCAAGATAAATTCAATGAGGACATGATCAACATTGTTGATGCAAACTTTCAGCTACATGTATCCACTTGTAGGGTCATCAGCTCATTTGATTGAGACCTCCTGAATGGAAAACATGAACTCCATAACCTCTTCCACATATTCTCTTGTATTTGCGAGACAAGTGTGAGCCATGTTGGAGTTAGTTAACAATTCAGACAATCGATCCAAAATCCCAGTTTCCTCGAGAGTGGGCTTGTAGGAAAATGGGTCATTTTGAAAGTAGACTTCTTCATAGCCTTGAAAATTTCTAGATGTTCACTTTTGTGAGGTCAAAAAGTTCCACAGTGAGGGACATAAAATTGCGACTGTTGGGGTGTATCCATATCAAATTCATCAACTCTTGCCCTCTTCACATCTTCAACAGCGGAACTATCACTGGTGATCTCTGCACTTCCCTTGTGGATCATTGTTGCACATCAAAGAAAAACAATAAGTTATAAAATTGAAAAGGGTAAAGTATGAGAAAAAGAAGGTGTTGACCAAGTTGTCGACGGGGTCAATGACTTGGGACAAATGATTGAGAGACGGCAATGGTCAATAGGTGAAAATGTTGATGGTGACAAAAAGAGAGTGACCCCTCAACAGCTCCAGGTCGACAGAAAAATATGATGAGTTCGGGAAGAAGGTCGACAAAGGTGTCGATCAAATGTGGTCGACAAGGGAAATTACATGTTTATGGGGTTTCTAGCAAAGAAAAACTTTGATATGTGTGGAAGGGTTTTGTAATCAACCAACAGGGTCGACAAGTGTAGACAATAGAAGGAAGTTGATGAGTGAGAGCAAAAAGCAGCAGAACTTTGTTTTGGAAAAGGTGTGGTGATAAGTAATTAACATGGGTCATATATTTGTAAGTGAGAGTTGGGAGGTCAAAAATTGTAATTGAAATTAGGTAAATGGATCTAGGATTCTAACATGCCAATTAGCTTATCAACAAAATAAATCAATGGCCATGTAAGGCAAGGTTGACAAATCTGTGTCGACAGTCCAATGGGAATGGTCGACAGGTGAAGAAACTTTAAAAGGTTGACAGCTCATGATCGATGGTATAGAGTCGACAGTTCTAGTGAGGCCATTTTTTTGACAGTTCGACACTATCGATGCACTTGTTAATGAGCAAGAAATCATGAAAATGATACAAGCAGTCAAAGTTTAGGTTGATGGATCCTTGTGAAGTGATCATCGACCGGTCATCATTTAAAAAATAGCCATACATATGATTTTATGGAACACATTTACAAAAATAGTTTTAACTAAGGAAAAAGAAAAAAACAATGAAATCCAAAAAAAGAAAAAATAAATGATATACGCATGGGTTGGCACTCAAGTAGTATTTTATTTATAGTCATGTAGATTGACACCTGACATGTCGTTATTCATAATATAGCACATCAGGTAGATCCACTTGTTCCTTCTTGGTGGTAACTTTGTCTTTGTAGTATCTCTTTAGATGGTGACCGCTGACCAAAAAAGTTCATGATTTCCTATTATGAATGTCCATCATGCTGGAAGGATAAATGGTTATAACTGTAATGGGTCCAGACCAACATGGACCTAGATTCTCTAGAAAAAAGTCAGAGGGTAGAGTTGAACTGAATAACTTTGTCATCCTTAGAAATATCCTTTCGCTTGATGTGAGAATCATGCCAAATCTTGGTGTGTTCTTTATAAACATTGGTATATTGATAAGCGTGTAGATGGAGTTCTTCCAGCTCCTAAAGTTGCAAAAAGCATTTTTCTTTTACTAGATCCACATCCATATTGAAAGCCTTGATTGCCCAATAAGCTTTATGCACCAATTCTAGATGAAGCTGCCATGATTTATCATATATGAGGTGAAAAGGGGTAGTTCCAATTGGGGTTCTATAAGCCATTTGATATGCCCAAAGAGCGTCATCAAGTTTGAAGACCGATCATTTATGAATTTTCCCACAATTTATCCAGAATTTGCTTGATATGCATGTTAGAGACTTCAACTAGTCCCACTGTCTGAGGATGGTATTGAGTGGAGATTTTATGTTTTACTCTATATCTCTTAAAAAGTGTTTCAAAATGTTTCTCTATAAAATGTAAACCACCATCGTTGATGACGGCCCTAGGAACTCTATATCTTGAAAAGATATTTTTTGTAAAAAGACACATTACTATCTTTGAGTTGCAAGTTGGTTATGGGATGGATTCCACTTGGAAACATAATCGAATGTTGTGAGTATGTATTTATTTCCAAGATATGGTGGAAAAGGTCCAAGAAAGTAAATACCCTAGACATCGAAGATTTCAACCTCGATCCATTTGGCCAAAGGCATTTCATTCCTTTTACTAATGTTCCCAGTTTGTTGTCACGCATCACATTGCTTAAAATGAATCTTTGAAGACCAGTGGCCAATAGAAACCAAAATATATATATTTTTAAAGTAGTCTTTTTAGCACCCAAATGGCCTCCATAAGGGGAAGTGTGACATTTATCCAATATGGATCGGGCTTCCTCATGGAAGAAGCATCTACGATAGACGTTATACAAACACTTCCTGAACAAAAGTGGGTCATCCCAATAGTAATTCTTTAAATATGAAGAACTTCTTGTTGTGATTATAAGTCATGTTTGGGGGCAGATGTTGGCATGCTTGGGAGTTACATAAATCTGCAAACCAAGGTGTTATCTGATCCAACAAGTGGATTACTAGAATTGATTGACCTAATAAGATTCATTTACGGGGATATGGTTGTCTTATTCGACCCATATGCAAGAAAGGTGATCTGCAACCACATTCTCATATTCATTTTTATCAATGATTTTGTGATCGAATTACTATAGTAGGAGGGCCCATCCAAGCAGGTGGGGCTAAGTTTCCTTCTTCTGTATGAGATATTTTATTACTCCATGGTCAATATATATTGTCACTTTTCCTCCTAACAAATACAGCCTAAACTTGTCAAAAGCATAGATGATGGCCAACATTTCCTTCTCTAACGTAGTGTAAGTTACTTGAGCTTCATTAGGGGTTTTACTGACATAATATATAATGTGATGCTTCTTGTCCTTATTTTCCCTAGGACCACTCCAATAGCATAGTCACTAGCATCACACATGAGATTGAAAGGGATTTCCCAGTCTGGAGATTGTATAATTGGTGTGAAAGTTAGGTCATATTTAACAATGTGAAAAGTGTTGAGGCGATCCTCATAGAAAATCAATGGTGCATCTTTAATAAGAAGTTGAGACAACAGTTTTGAAATCTTTGAAAAATGTTTGATAAAATGGTGGTAATATCTTGCATGTCCCAAGAAACTTCACACAGAGGAGACATGAGGGAGGGGGGCTCGAAAATAGATTCTATTTTTCTCTTGTTTACTTTGATGTCTACTTCAGATACTTTGTGCCCGAGGACATTTCCATCCCAGACCATAAAATGACATTTCTCCCAATTGAGAACAATATGCTTTTTGTTGCACCTTTGGAGAGCGAGATATAGGTTTATTATATAGTCTTTGAGCGAGGACCCATAGACTAAAAAGTCATCCATGAAGACCTCCATTATCTCTTCTATAAAATCAGAATATATAGTTGACATACACCTCTGAAAGGTGGATGGGGCATTGTAGAGACCGAAGGACATACAATGGAATGTGTATGCGCCGTAGAGGCAAGCACACATCGTCTTTTCATGGTTGTGCGGATGAATGGGCACTTGGCAGAATCTTGAGTACCCATCTAAATAGCATTAGTGATAATGATGTGCTAGCCTATTGAGGACTTGGTCAATAAATAGAAGTGGAAATGATCCTTGTGGGTTGCTGCATTCAAAAATATGTAGTCAATGCACATATCCCAACTGATCACTGTGTGAGTGGCCTATTCTTTTCTGTCTCTGTCCTTTACCACAGTCATCCATCCTTTCTTGGGGACAACATATACTGGGCTCACCCAATTTCTATCACTAATACATTATTTTATTCCAACGTTGTACAACTTGATCACTTCCTTGTACACCACTTTGCACATTTTTTCATTAAGCTTAGAGGATGTATGCATGGTTTTGTAGTTTCTTCTATATTGATTCGATGCATATAGATGGTTGTACTAAGACCCTTTATATCATCTATATAGTACCCAAGGGCCTTTTTCTGAACCTTAAGTTCATTCAAGAGTTGTTGTTGTTGTTCAAAAGATAGTTGGGTGTTGATTATCACTGGATTCTTATTTTCATCATCAAGAAATTCATACTTCAAACCCTCAGGAAGGGGTTTTAGCTTAGGTGCCGATTTTGGTGTAGAAGTATCTTTCAATTCGCACTGGAGTAAGACATACTCAGCTGTCTTGATGGATCTTTATGTTGGGTTATAGGGGAGGCAGAGAAGGCAGCGGAAAAAAAAATTTCTCTTCCCCAAACCCAGAACAAGGAAATGCGTCAACGTATATACAATAGGAAAGGATGGTTTGTGGAATCATACCTTGTCCCGAGTCTTGCTCAGCGACAATACCTCGCGGCTTGCACGGTCTTCACCTCTGGTCTTGGACGGTGTCTGTGCATCTCCTGGTCGCACCGGGACTGACGACTCCTGGTCTCACTGGGACTTTCGGGATTGACAACTGTCCTCCAAGCGGCAAAAATCTCCCGCCTCTGAAGTAGTCCACATGGACCACCTGGAACTCCAATCTCCTTGTCCCACAAGGAATTGGAAGGAGTCGCACCCTCCTGTCAGCGTAGTAGTCACTGACACACTCTCCTACCACCAGTCGTTTTCTGCAGTTGTCTTTCCCTTACTGTACCTCCCTTATCAGATAGCACTTGCTCGGGATCTCTCGGTTACCAAAACCAGAGAGAACGACAACTTTACAGAGCAAGTGGTTGCACTGAGTTGTACTTTGAGAAGCCCCCAATATCCCTATATATATAGGAGGGTCATGGGACAAGGTTCTCCATCCCGGGCAATGTGGGACTAAAGCAGGAGTAGAAGGGTTCGAGATTTTCCACAAAAACAACCAACTCGCAACCTGAACCGATCGTTTCATTTCTGAAACGGTCGGTTGGGGACCTGAGCCGGTCGGTTGACACCTCAACCGATCAGTTGGGACCCATGAAACGGTCGGTTTACTTCTGAACCGGTCAGTTTGTGGTCCTGATCAGTTCCCGATTGACTTTTCTTCTTTTGTTTCAAATTGGTATCAAATACCGATCCTTGTTCCAATCAAGTTGGGCAAGTGAAACGAAAGGAAAATTCTCACCAATCCTACTTTCCCAACTTGCTCGGTTGCAAAAGTTGAACTGATCATTTCAACACTTGAAGCAATCATTTCACCCTGTCCATGAGCCGATCTACTCACCATCTGAGATGATCGGTTCACCAAGCTGAGTCGATTGGTTCATCACATGAGCCGATCATTTGGGAGTGCAGATTGTGCAGAATCAGTCAATTGCAGTTTCAATCAATCTGATACTCCAATCAATGTGTCCAACACCTTGAACATTATGACATTGAGCTATCAATTAATTGAGTGTTTAATTGAACTACTCAACTCCTTTAGTAATCAATCTAAACATTGTTTGTGGACAGAACTCCTCTTCCAGGTTAAATCCTATGTGTGTGACCCTGCATGTCCATTTCACGTTGGCAGTGAAAGTCCATAACACTATGACTTCACAAGCAAAGAGCGGTGCCTAGTCACACATTAGTGCTACCCAAGTGAAATAGAAAGTTGGAGAACAAATTTCAATCCTACAATCTGTGAATGGTGTTACAGTGAATGTATAATTCCTTTGTCACTGATATCCCGAATGAACTCGAGGCATGGACCAATCATCCTGTCAATGTTCAGTCACTTTCTTGATCTCAGAGTAGATTGGAAGAGATATGTATGACATCAATATCACATACTGATTCACACATGAATGCACATCTTTCTCAATCCTACTCATCAAGTGGCCATGGATATCAAACTCCCTCAGGAGGGACAAATCCCATATCTATCACTCACCCCTCAAAAGCCCCATGTGTCAAAGCCACCCAATCATCACCTTTATAACAACCCATGTTTCAGGACTACGTTTGATGATGTCAAAGTGTGCCCAATGACATATGTTGAGTGTAGTGATTTTAGGTCAAAGAATCACACTCACCACCATCACTGTGAGTACTGACTGTGACTACCAGTGTTCAGGAAATCAGTCCATGCAGCCGCTTAAGCGGTTCGGACAGGGGACCGCACCGCATATGTCAAAGCAGACCAATAATCAGTCCAAGCCCGATTATGCGGCTGATTACCCGCTTATGTGGCCGCTTAATCACCGCTTTTCTAAACACACATACATGGAATTGAAGAAATGAAATTTATATGATATTTTTGTTGTTTCTAATTAAATATTTATATGATATTGCTGCTCCCTTTCTTCTAATTAATCATTCAATGTTGTTCTTGTATGTAATTGTTCAATGTGATATATAATTCTATATGACTGATATATAAATATACATAGATATGTTAATTTATTAAAAAAATCCAAAACCGCATATACTCCCGCATATACTCCCGCATATCGCATATACTCTATTCAGTGCCCCGTCCGCCCGTACACTGAATAACGCTTTTCTGAACACTGGTGACTACCATGTCATGGTTCCATGTGTCAAACTCACAGTGGGTCTATCCGGTACACTTGTTCTCTAACAAGTACATATGTGTTTGGTTTGATATCTCTATATCATGACTAATGAGATTCTGTCATCAACCAAGACCACAATCTAGTCTTGTGTGTCACTGTGGTCTATCTACCTTCCACAATGACATCCGACTAGGGACATAACAAGAATGTACAAACTCTTAGCATCTGTATGATCTCATCGTTCAGGTCCTCAACCTGAAAGCATACGTCATTGAGTATTGTCATTCTCTAGACATACAATCTGTTCTATCACTACCTCATATGACTGAACCAGAAAGAATTGGAAGCTTGTCTTTGATGTTTATCAAATCAATCTTAATGTATCCCACCAATCATCCCATGATTGGCTCTCAGGGCATACATACCAACAGACTCCCAATTGCAATGCGAGCTAGTCACCCTTGAATCATATTCATAGTGATCTTCAAACATGTCCCACATGTTACTGTGCTCTAGTGCCAATATAGTGAGTAATGGCAACACCTTGCCAAAGTCAGTATAAATTGCATGTCTCTCATCTCTTTGTTGTACGTCATACGTATGAGATGGAGCTGCCATAATATGTGATCTTGTATTCCTTTGCTAAGATTTAGCCACATTGCATGATCAAGGATTCCATACTTGTCATCAATGAGCGGAATATCTATAAGTTCATCTCATGAACTTCCAGATCCATATAGTAACCACTTTTGTTCTCCAACACATAGATACTCGACATTTCCTTTTAAATGGTTTTATTGCAACACTTCCAATTATCAATAAAATTTCACTTTTATATATCCTATATATATATATATATATATATATTGTGATTAATTTTCTATCCTTTCAGAAGTTTGCATCAATGTAACTCTTTACATTGAACTCTTCCTTATCTCCATAGAACTAGTACTTCACAAGTACTTATCAAGTTCTCATGGTATTCCAATAACCCTTACTGGAAGTAAACAGACATCCACTCGTCATGTCTCACATGCAAGTTATTAGGATGAGCACATCATATTTCCATGTCCTACATACAAGATGATGTAAGCATTTTGTTCTTGCCATGTTGATACATGCAAGATAATGGGATGATTACATACATGATAGATCCACATCTATTCTTAGTGTTCCCATTCTTCATAAGAATTGGACACTTGGCCTTGGGATACTAACTCCATGTAACATGGACAAGTTTTCTCCCACTGAATCTATGCATACTGAACCCTTCAGTACAGATTGCCAATGTATGCTTTCTCTTTTCAGGTCAAGAGGTTTTTGAGAACTATCTCTATAGATCTCTATTCCTATCAAATAGGAAACATCTCTATCTTCCTTTAAGATAATTTCCACTTTTGGATTTCCATTCTAGAACATTTCCATTTCACATCAACATGTGGAATGTGAACACGCTCCCACTAAATCACAGATCCTTCTTTATCTTTGACATATCAATCAAACCCTTTGACTATATCATCAAAATAAAGATCCAATTCTGAGTTGCTTGTACTCAATTAATCACATTGATTAGTCCATTGTAACTTATAGAATTCATTTACATTAGTGGATTCATAAACCTTATAGGTTATGTCACATACACATCCTTGTTTTATTCCTCATAGGAATGCAGTTTTAGTATCCATATGCCAAATGTCTTAGTCATTAAGTTGCAATCAACAAGCATCATCCTTCTCAAAATGTTATCCATATGTCTTAACACTTAAGATTCATTTGCACTTATGGATTTCATCCAATGGGTGCTACCATCAAGGTCATACCTTATGGTTCACATGGATGTCATTTAGGATGTAATGGTCATAAACCATAACTCAAAATTCGGTTCCTCATATTCATCTAGATAGTTGACTCATCACATGAACAACTCATCACATAGATAAATGAGGTGTATCTGTCAAGGATATAAGAACTTACAACTCCTTGTGATTCTTAATGTCCTTTATTAGTGTGGGGTATTCTTTTATTAAGAAGAATTCAGTTATTTGATAATCATTCTCTAACTCCTTAGAGTATGATTCCTTCTTGATTTAGACATCACCATGCCTTAATCATGAGTTCACTATGATACACTATCATAATCACTCATAAGGATCTCAAACATTTGGTCCAAGTATTTCATTCATTGATCTCATCAAGAATTAACATTTTACCAAATTTGTACTTCATCTATGATAATCTTGAACACTTCAAGATATTCATATTGGTATTTCTCTAAACACCATTTGAAGTATTAGCATTTGTTCCAATAGGTATGTAAACACATCACATGTATCATACCTAATAGGACAATCATTCTCCCACTAACTTTAGTGAAGATTGATTAATCATGTCCAAGATATTCATGTCTCTTACTGGTTCTCTAACCAAAATAGTCTAGATTTATCCA
Organism: Alisma plantago-aquatica; assembly: GCA_963693085.1. Classification (NCBI taxonomy): domain Eukaryota; kingdom Viridiplantae; phylum Streptophyta; class Magnoliopsida; order Alismatales; family Alismataceae; genus Alisma; species Alisma plantago-aquatica. The sequence goes on along the minus strand of OY856412.1, from coordinate 209,500,431 downwards.
TCACATGGAAACTAGAAATGAATTTCTCATGATTGATGCTAATTTTATTGTTTGAGTTATCTATAACTTTTAGGTATCATTTTATCTTATGCATATAAAATACCACAAGATAAACAAGGCATTGCCACAAAGATCATATCTTTAGAAATTGAAATATCTCTTTATTGATTGCCATCATTGTCATACAATATGCAAAAATAAAGTGTTTCTATATATTGGCAAATATGAAATAGTAGTTCATAATTGTATTACATGTCTTTAGGCTGAAAATAAACTAAAGTACTCCTATCTGTGGCGGCAACACTTGCCCCATTTATTGAGTGCTTTACACTTTACATCTTGGTATCATATACCTCAAAAGTGTTACAAGTTTACTTTAATGACACCTTTAAGTAGAGACGTTTGTTTCCTCCTTCTTCTTTTGTTCTTCCAGATAGAGAGGACAATTCCTTTTCCAATTTCCTAGCTTTTGACAATGGTGGCAATTGCCTTTCTTGGTCACACCTCCCTTGGCCTTGAGAGATGAAGACGACTTGGGCTCCTGGATAGCATCAGAACCTTTCTTAGCTTTGCCCTTGCCCTTTCTCTTGGACTTGCCTTTCTTGCTCATGATCACCATCACAGACTTAGGTGTCTTTCTTCATCTGTGTCTCAGCTATCCTCAACATGCCCAACAACTCTGACAATGGCCTATCAAAGTTGTTCATGTTGTAGTTCATCACAAACTGACTGTAGGATTCTGGCAACGATTGCAGTATCACGTCAGTAGACAACTCTTGGATCAGTGGAAATCCCAATCTTGTCAGGTTCTCCACATACCCAATCATCTTGAGTATGTGAGGACCAACTGGATCTCCTTTTGTCATGATGCACTTGAACAGTGCCCTTGAGACATCGTATCTCTCTTGTTGTGCTTGATCTTCATACATGTTCCTGAGATGTTGAATCATCTCAATGACACCTATGTTCTCATGTTGTCTCTGCAACTCGTGGTTCATAGAGCACAACATCAAGCACTTTGCATCAATGACATCATCAGAATGCTTCTTGTAAGCATCCCTTTCTGCCTTTGGTGCATTAGGAGCAGGTTCCTCTGGAATTGGAGTATCCAGGACATAGAGCTTTCGCTCTTGAGTGAGAACAATTCTCAATGTCCTATACCAGTTGTGGAAGTTTGTCCCATTTAACCTGTCCTTTTAAAGGACCGATCACAAAGAAAAGTGATTGTTGTTTGTTGTCATTTGTGCTACAAAAGGAAATATGCAATTTTAGTCCAAAAACTCATTTTTGACTTATTTGATTGATTTGAAAAGTTGACGATATAAATTAGGCCTTTAATTAATTATCACTCCCACTATTTTAGTTCAAATTGATAGCCCTCACCATCAATTCGGAAGATTGTAGCATACAACCTTCTAGTGGGCAAGATCCTGAAATCCTCTAAGTCATGGACCAGCTAGGGCTGTCACCCACAACTTAGATCTCTCAGGTAGGCAACTCTTGCTAATTGCATCATATGCAACTCTTGATAAGATTTCATATGCAACTCCTTGCCATGATCATCTCCATGCCTCAAGGTGCTAGATCCTATCTAGGTCACCTTGTTAAGTCCAACCCAAAGCAAACACGATGAATATGCACCATGCTAGGGCAGACCCACATATCCATCCTTCACGCTTCCACGAGATAGACGGTGCACCACACTTGGGCATTCCCACACTTGGTCGATCAAGATTTTCACATGTGTCACATTTGGAAGGCATCTAAAACTTAATATTTAATGAGGGATTTGGTTTTTATATACATATACATATCCAATCACCACAATACATAGTACGTATCATATACATGTTATATCCCATAGAAAACATGCAAAACGATAAAAGTGATGATTATGGCCATCCTAATGTGATTCCTTGAGCCAAGAGGAATCACAGTCATCTAGGTCTACATCACATGCAACATGTACAAGATGAACTCTGTGCTTTGCCTTTCTGGGTTTGATCAATTCATCACATGACTGATCAGCTCGCCATCAGGCCGGTCGGCTGGGTGCCACCATCCGATCGGTTGGCTCCTCCAACCGATCGGTTCGCCTGGTCGTCATGCATCTCATCATGGCCGCCACCTGCTCATCTCGCTCCTCGAACTGATCATCAACCGATCGGCTCACTCCTTGAACCGATCGGCTCAGACGTCAATCGATCGGTTCACGCCTTGAACCGATCGTCTCAGCTGTCGTCAGGATGTCCTCGGTTCTTTGACATAATAGGAAATAAAATTCTATCCTATTTTACATTGTAAAAAGAGAAACCTTGAGTTACATTCGAGGGGAGAAAAGGTAGGAAATAAATCTCGAATTATTTTGAGTTACATTAGGAATAGGAGAAGGAAGATCGGTGCGCAGACCGAGATGCAAGCAACCACATACAACCATACACAGATAGGGTTTATTGGCCATAACCACGCTATACATTCACCACAAAACTCGTTTAAGGGTGACGTGTATCAAGTGCATTCATATTACATATCATATATGTATATTGGGATTTGTGGATTTAAGATTGGACATGCATAAAGCCAATTTTATTCGCATCGTATGCAATAAATAAAGGTGACAAACCAAAATTGATAATATCAATAATCCTAAAGTATAGAGCAGTTGGCGTGGCTCTGATACCACTGTTGGGTTATAGGGGAGGTAGAGAAGGCAGCGGAAACAAAAATTTTCTCTTCCCCAAACCCAGAACAAGGAAACGCGTCAACGTCTATACAATAGGAAATGATGGTTTGTAGAATCATACATTGTCCTGAGGCTTGCTCGGTGACAATACCTCGCGGCTTGCGCGGTCTTCACCTCCGGTCTTGGACGGTGTCTGTGCAGCTCCTGGTCGCACCAGGACTGACAACTCCTGGTCTCACCGAGACTGTCGGGATTGATAACTGTCCTCCGAGCGGTAGAAATCTCCCGCCTCTGAAGTAGTCCACACGGACCACCTGGAACTCCAATCTCCTTGTCCCACAAGAAATTGGAAGGAGTTGCACCCTCCTGTCAGCGTACTAGTCACTGACACACTCTCCTGCCACCAGTCGCTTTCTACAGTTGTCTTTCCCTTGTTGTGCCTCCCTTATCAGGTAGCACTTGATCGGGCTCTCTCGGTTACCAAAACCAAAGAGAACGACAACTTTACAGAGCAACTGGTTGCACTGAGTTGTACTTTGAGAAGCCCCCAATACCCCTATATATAGGAGGGTCACGGGACAGGGTTCTCCATCTGGGGCAATGTGGGATTAAAGAAAGAGTAGAAGGGTTTGAGAATTTCCACAAAAACAACCAACTCACAACCTGAACCGATCGTTTCATTTCTGAAACGGTCGGTTGGGACCCATGAAACGGTCGGTTCACTTCTGAACTGGTCGGTTCGTGGTCTTGATCAGTTCCCAATTGACTTTTCTTCTTTTGTTTCGAATTGGTATCAAATACCAATCCTTGTTCCAATCAAATTGGGCAAGTGAAATGAAAGGAAAATTCTCACCAATCCTACTTTCCCAACTTGCTCGGTTGCAACAGTTGAACTGATCGTTTCAACACTTGAAAGCAATCGTTTCACCCTATGCATGAGCCGATCGACTCACCATCTGAGCCGATCGGTTCACCAAGCTGAGCTGATCGGTTCATCACATGAGCCGATCAGTTGGGAGTGCAGATTGTGCAGAATCAGTCAATTGCAGTTTCAATCAATTCGATACTCTAATCAATGTGTCCAACACCTTGAACATTATGACATTGAGATATCAATTAATTGAGTGTTTAATTGAACTACTAAAATCCTTTAGTAATCAATCTAAACATTGTTTGTGGACAAAACTCCTCTTCCAGGTTAAATCCTATGTGTGTGACCCTGCAGCTCCATTTCACGTTGGCAGTGAAAGTCCATAACACTTATGACTTCACAAACAAAGAGCGGTGCCTAGTCACACATCAGTGCTACCCAAGTGAAATAGAAAGTTGAAGAACAACTTTCAATCCTACAATCCGTGAATGGTGTTACAGTGAATGTATAATTCCTTTGTCACTGATATCCCGAATGAACTCGAGGCATGGAACAGTCATCCTGTCAATGTTCATTCACTTTCTTGATCTCAGAGTAGATTGGAAGATATATGTATGACATCAATATCACATACTGATTCACACATGTGTGCATGCCTTTCTCAATCCTACTCATCAAGTGGCCATGGATATCAAACTCCCCCAGGAGGGACAAATCCCATATCTATCACTCACCCCTCAAAAGCCCCATGTGTCAAACCACCCAATCATCACCTTTATAACAACCCATGTTTCAGGGCTACGTTTGATGATGTCAAAGTGTGCCCAACGACATGTGTTGAGTGCAGTGATTTGAGGTCAAAGAATCACACTCACCACTATCACTGTGAGTACTGACTATGACTACCATGTCATGGTTCCATCTGTCAAACTCATGGTGGGTCTGTCCGGTACACTTGTTCTCTAACAAGTACCTATGTGTTTGGTTTGATATCTCTATATCATGACTAATGAGATTCTATCATCAACCAACACCACAATCTAGTCTTGTGTGTCATTGCTGTCTATCTACCTTCCACAATGACATCCCACTAGGGACATAACAAGAATGTACAAACTCTTAGCTTCTGTATGATCTCATCATTCAGGTCCTCAACCTGAAAGCATACGTCTTTGGGTACTGTCATTCTCTAGACATTCAATCTGTTCTATCACTATCTCATATGGCTTAACCAGAAAGAATTGGAAGCTTGCCTTTGATGTTTATCAAATCAATCTTAATGTATCCCACCAATCATTCCATGATTGGCTCTCAGGACATACATACCAACACTTTATTGTTGAGATTATTATTCTTTTATGGCTTCTAGTATGCCAAAATTTCTTCAACCTCCAGATTTGTAATCCCCAAATTGGGGTTGATCAATGCCTTCAACAAGGGGTCTACAATGGCATTGTGCTCTTGAATTTCAGCACATAGTTGATTGTAGCTGTCAGCAAAGTAACTTGCCTCCATTGGAGAGGAGCACTTCATGTGGTCGATCACATTGAAATCAATGGATTCATTACCAACTCTTATAGTGATTAGTCTATCGACAACATCTATTAATGCATAGGCTGTGGAAAGAAAAAGTCATCCAAAGATCATCGAACAAGTAGGATCTTAAACTACATTAATTATGACAAAATGATAGGGGATAAAGAAGTTTCGTATTCGTACGGGGACATCTTCTACTACCCCAACCGGCTTGGTGAAAGAGTTGTCCGCTAACTGGATTCTCATGTTTGAATGAACGATGTCTGTCAGCCCCAATTTCATTGTCAAACTATGTGGCATGAGGCTTATGGTATCCCCCAAATCAGCTAATCCATATCTAGGTATAGTATCTCCTATAAGGAAGGGGATAGTGAAAGCTCTAGGGTCCTTTTGTTTGGTTGGCATATTTTATTGATAGAAAGTGGATGTCGCTCTTGCTAAACATTTTGTTTCTATTTATCCTCTCTTTCTCTTTCTTGTGATAAGATCTTTTATAAACTTAGCATATGTAGGCATCTCATCAATGACGTCTAGAAGAGGGAAGTCCAAGTGGATCTTCTTTATGGTATCCAAGAATTTGTTTTATCTTTTCTCAAGTTGAGATTTTATCAAGTGATGAGGAAAGGGTGCTTCTGATGGAATTTTGAATGTTCTGGTGGATGGAATAGGTTTAGATACCCCTCATGACTTCTTAATGATAGGAATTTTCTCCTTTATTGGCAGTATCCTCAACAGTGGGCATAACAAATAGCGGTACAGAAGAAGGGGTTCTTGACCAAAGTGTAGCCATCCTAGCACTTTCACTCTTTGGGTTTTGCTCGGTACTTGAGGAAAATTGCCCGTTTGGTCAGATGATAGATGCTGCGATAGAGGCCAGTTGCTGGTCTATCATCTAGTTATGTTGTTTCAAATAACTAGTCTGGGTGTTCACATTTCCCAATTGTGCTTGCATGCTGGTCATCAGATTACTATTACTCACAATACATTCTCCTAGCCTTTCAGTCAGGGTGTGTAGTTCAGTGATGGATTTCTAATTTTATTGAAACAAGCTCCCCCTTATTGTCCAATGAAGTTGCCTTGTTGCTGTAGGGATCTATTCTATTGAAATCTGGGTGGAATTCATCTTCCTACGGCATGCCCCAGATCCACAACTTGTGATGTTTGATTTAGTTGAAAGGAGATATCTACAGCATAAGAGTTTCCATCAGAAAATCTTGGGTGGTTGGGCCTTTTATAGTTCACATAAGACCCATTTTCAAGTGGGATCATCTTAGTGTCTTTGATTTCATGAGTGTAAATGCAGTGATTTGTTTTGTGACATCCCTCACCACAAGTGACACATTTCACTATTGCTTCAGCATGATATTTGGAATAGGCATCTTTCAAATTTTGTACATCAGTTTGTTAAGTTTGTTGTTCAAGCTTTAAAGTAACTTTGACTCTAAACAACTACTAACGACTGATATAGTTTCTATAGAACCTATATCATAATCTTGTCCTGCTTGAAGTGTCACCATATTGTTAATGATCTCCTTAGTAGTTTTAGCATCATGCTTCATAAAGTCACTTCCAGCTGCCACACTTAAGGATGTTCTTTCTATGGAAGTGAGCCTTCATAGAAGGTGGTAATGAGAAAACCTTCATCATAGTCGTGATGTGGATAATCTCGCAAGTATTCTTGATATCTCTCCCATTCCTCATACAGATTCTCGGTGGGTTCTTTCAGAAACCCAGTGATTTTATGATTGCATTGGAGGGTCTTTTCAATAGGGAAAATTTTTGTCCAGGAATGCTTCAAATAGTTGATGCCATGAGGTGATTCCTTTTCGAGGTAGGTATCGGGCAAGGGCCTTGTCGCTTAGAGAAAAATGAAAGAATTTCATATAGATGGCCTCCTGAGAAACCCTATTCATCTTAAGGGTGTCACAAATATTTTTGAAGGCATCTATATGATAGTAAATATTTTCAATAGTGTTTCCTCCAAAATTTTGATGTTGAATGATGTTGAGGAGGGTAGGTTTCAGCTCAAAGTTTGCCACAAGAGTGTGTGGTATGATGATCGACTCTCTTTTATTATTGGCACAAGTTGTGGCCAATTATCAGAGTGAGGACCTATTTTTAGGAGCATTTCTAGCAAGTGGCGGAGCATCTATTGAATCATCAAAGAGATTATCTATCTCTAGAAATTCAGCAAGAAACTCTAGTGTTAAAAGGAAAAGATAGTAGACTACCTAAAAAATGAAGATCGATCAAATCGATGTTTAAGACTCGAAACGTAAATGATGCTTTTGCAGGTAGATAGTTTAATGAGTAAACGAGTGCTAATAAACTTCTTGCAAAATTTAAAAGCAATGACTAAATTTAAGTAGACCATAAGATCTTAGAGGTTATTCGTTGTCTTGTCCTCGAAAACAACGCTAAATATTGATCGTTCTTTTTCATTGGTCAAAAGTATAAACATGATTGTCCATTCAAAGATAACATACTTTAAATTTATACACGACTATAACAGACGTCCTCAACTCAATATGGAGTCTATTGTAGTAGTGTGAAGTTGTACACAGGGACAAGGAGAATAATAGAATAAAAATAAAGTGGTCTTAGATTAGTTTAGTAAAATCAAATAAGTGAAGATGGTGTCCCAATTAATGAACGAATTAAACTAACCAATAAATTTAAGTTATGGAATATCAAAGAAAAGAAGTAAAGATAAATTGAGAAATGGCAATACAAGGAACTTGGATTGGGTTTCACCAATCAGTCCAACCACAAACATGTAAAATTTCACTCCTAAATTATATATATTCATAACTCGTTTTGCAAACAACCATAAAAGGTATCCACTACTTGCTTTTCTTGATATCTGGGTAGATATCTATCCAAAGGTATATCTCTCTCTAGATGATAACCAAAGGAACAAGTATAACCGCATAAATTTTTTTATAGTAACTCCTCACTCTCGTATCTCGATAATAACCTATACTCTAGATGTTATTAAAAGCATTCTGTCGAATATATCCATATCAATCATCACAAGATGGTATCTAATCATCATGTGATGCATTAAAATAAAATTATAGGAACAAAACTTTTAAGAACATATGTCGTAAAATAGAAGGATGAACAATCACATGGTTGAGAGGGTGTGAAGGCTACTCCCAACTCAAGTTATAGAGTTTATCCGCTCATGGCACTAAAAATAAATAGATTGCAACTTGAGTAAGTCATGGTAAAGAAAAAAAAGGAAGGGTTGATACAAAGGTCGATCTACCAACCTTTTAACTTGATCAAGCATGAGGTTGATACCTAGTTGTCAATCGCTAGAGGCTGATGGCTCAATCCCTCCTTCCAGTCCAGACTTAGTGCAGGCATGTCCATCAATTCACCAATGGGAACGAATTGAGCCACCAAGTTAGAGGTCAATGGCCATCTAGGTCGCTAGATCTAGATTGGTCGATGGCTCTAGTCTTGGGTTCCAAACTTGGAGGCAGTCTTTTGACTTGTTGGCTCTGAAAATCCAAGATTCCTTGAAGTGACGCCTTGGGGGGCTATAATAGGGTTTGACTTGTGCTTTGTTGACCATGGATTGGTCCACATGGTAGAGACTCTTTGTCTTCTTACTATCGATCCTGAGAGTTGATGAAGTGATTCCTCAACAAGTCTTCATCGATCTTAAGAGGTGTCGTATAACGAACCAAAATTTAGAATCTTTCCTTATTCCATGATTAGAAATCTAGTAAGATTGGTTCCTTAATTTAAAAAAAAGGACAAAAATTAAAACACATTTACATTATGACTTAATTATATGCCAACATGTAAATAAAATCATGAAATATGATACATATATATCCTTTAATAAACAGAATTGATAAATAAAAATGAATAATATGATTTGAAGTAATAATTGGTAATTCCATGTCCATAAATAATAATTATGTCCTATAAATTGAATAAATATGGAATTAATGGAAATAATAGGTAAAATAAGTAATATGTGGAATTTCGTGTATAATAATAATATACAACTCTTTTGTAACAATGTAAATTAATAGGACCCAATTAAGTGTTGAAAATAAAGATATAATGATAATATGTCAAAAATCCTAATGGTGACATAACTCATAAAAAGAAATCTGAAAAGTAAAATATAATGGTAAAAATGTATTCCATTGGTTCCATTTAGCTTGGTTGCCAAGTTTCACTTTATGTGAACAACATTAATTATCTTAAATATAATTAGAGAGAAAATAGGAGAAAGAGGAAAAATATTAAATAAATTGCTAAAAGTCTCAAAAGTGGAAATATACATCAAATTTGAAATCCTCATACCAAAATTAGTTTATGTGTGAATTTCCACATTATTTAGACAAAACTATTTATTCTAGTGCATTTAGGAGATAATGTATTTAAAACCAAAAATATTAATTAAAGTTTTAAATAACCCAAAAATTAATGACAAAATCACACTCCTCATGTTTTATTTTGCTTGTAGGCCAAGTTTCACATCTTTTGAGTGTTCCTAAATGCCTCAAATTTCCTCAAGAAAAGAAAATGAAAGATAAGACCAAAAATATTAAATTTATTATTAAAAAGAAAATATATAATATATTGAATATTGTAAGCCAACTTCTATGGATTATATATATATAATTTATCTAAAGGTGTAACAATAAAATTGTGGTATAACATAAAATGAAACAATGTGGAACATGAATGTTAAATCTATGCAAAATAAATCATGGTAGATAATATTAGAAATGTAACAATGGGACCGGGGTAATTACAACAATAATACAAAAGATATTTTAATAAATTGTAATAAACTTTAAAGAACTAATTCTCTCTACTTAATCTTTGAAAGCAATAAATAAATGAAAACTATCACATTAACATATCATAAAGGAAATAAATATTTTAAATTGATTACACATATGTTTGGAAAAAAATATACATTCCCAATCTTATATAATCAATTAGCTAACCTAAGTAATAAATAATAATTAACTTGACTAAATGATTTCCTTAGTAAACCTCCCTATTACCTCCTAAAACTATTTAGCAATAAGGTAAAAAAGGAAAATGGTATAAATAGATATTGTTTACACCTTTTTTATTTGAAATTCATGTGTCCATAATAATTAATTTTGGAGCTATAAATTTATTAGCACATATCTCGTCCACAAATAATTATTGTAAAATATATATGCAATTATATTGTTTCCTCACATTTGTAATTTTGGATTAACTTAATATTAATTAATTATATATCTTTTTAATTGGAATATATGCAATTATATGGTTTCCTCAAATTTGGAATTTTAGATTGACTTAATATTAACTAATAGATATATTTTTAATTGAATAAAATTTTTATACATATTTTTAATGATTCTAATATTATAAGAGAAACATTGTAAGAAAGTCATTAGTGATGGGATGAATAAGTTTATAGAGGTTGATATATGGACTAATAGAAAAGGAAGTAAATCAATTTTTTCTACACAATTTACGTAAAATACACATTTTCATTGAGTATTACACAATCAAATATTTAGAAGTCTCTTAATTGTTAATATAGTAGTAAATTCTTGTGTGACAAGTTGTAAAAAAGGGGAATATATGATAAAATGTAGACATAAATAAAAGGAAGGAGAATGATGTTTTCCATATTTATTCTTTCTTATCATGTGATAAAGAATGCTTAATTTTTCTCCTTTGACAATATATGTTGGCATATTTTCCTTAGTAAACAAGAATAGATATGTTTCTTGCCACCCAAGCCAAATAGTCATATATATTGACCCCTCTGCATGGCCTTCAAATACATAGAAATCACTTGAGCAATAGGACATGACTCCTAAACTTCTCTCTTATCCTCCTATTCAAGTCCCTTGGATGAGTCGTCAAAGACTTGTAATCTCAGGGTGATTGACGTGTATTTTACTACGCGCTAAAACGCAAGTATACGCGTCGAGTAATATAGGCCTTGTGAGGCCCGAGTCGAACTCAGGGATACGTGAATTATTGGAGACTTCTACTAACTAATCACAATCAGCTAGACCGATTTAACAAAATAGGGTTTTGTGTTCAAATCAAAAAGAAAATAAAAATCAAACAAAGAAAACAATCGATTAAAGGTTAATTTAATCAATTCAAAGGGAAATCTTTAGGATGGCGGTTTCACCGCGGGTCAACATTGTATTAGGTTTTATATAATTTCTCACACTTCTCTCTCTATCCGGGTAGTGGCCTGAAAACAGAATTACCCACTGTCATGGTGTAATTCACTACTTAGATTTAGGTTGATTCCACCGTCGTAGTAATCATTCCCCTAAACTAAGTGCATTATAAACGGTCTCTCAGTTCCCACCATTAATCTTACAACTCCTTTGTCAAGGGTTTTATTGATTAATGTAGAATTCATCTCTTTTCAACCGTTAATCCTTCTGTCGAAGTAATTAAGGGTGTTAAATTATTATTATGGTGATAAAGCATAACAATAGAAATGGAGAAAACGAATCTATACCACAGATTTGAGAGAAAAATATGAATTATTGATATAAAAATGTCATACAATGCATTCCCGGGCTACTCCCGGTCCTAAAGATTGAGGGTTTTAGCCTCTCATGTTCATCTCACACGAATACATGGTAGAAATTGGGGAATTCATAAGAAAAACGGGAAATAAATGGAAAACCCCTGAACGGAGAAGAATCGGTGGATCCTTGGCGTAGAACACGAGCTTCCCCCCGCCTATCGGTGGTGGAAATCGTCTTCGGCAGCGTCCGAATCACCCGGGATGAGCTTCTCGGCCTCCGTTCTCCTTTCTCTCCTCCTCGGCACTCGTGCAATCAAAAAATTGAGATCCCCCTCCCACTGGGCGGACGTCATTAGGTATAAGTCCCTAATTAGGTCGTCAAATAACAACAGCCGTCCGATCGAGATCAAAACAGATCCAACGCATATCTGCCGGCGTCGATACCATCAACGCGGGTCGATGGTATCGACGCAGCGGATTAGCGGCAGCTTTCCTTTCTTTTATTCTGAGCGCCTGGGGTGATCTCGATACCATCGACTTGGGTGTCGATGGTATCGACTCCTTTAGCATCGGTTGTTGTCGTTTAGCGACGTTGTAGCTCCCCTTGTGTCGATGGCATCGACATGTGTCGATGGCATCGACATGGGTCGATGGTATCGACAGTTTCCTCGCCAGAAACTTGAAGGGATCTCGATACCATCGACTTAAGTGTCGATGGTATCGACTCTGTATTGCTCTTCTCGGCTGACAACCTGTGGCTTGGTCGATGGTATCGACTTCCGTCGATGGTATCGACGGAAGCAGATACTTGTTTTTCCTGAAATTTCACAACAAGACCAAGTAAATCCACACAATTTATAATAAGATGATAAATAATGCTCGAAATAGTAAAACAAAGGGGATTTGATATAAAATGATGGCAAAGACCAAATAAAGTGAATTATGCAATAATATCCATGAAAATGAGTAATTAAAGCACAAAACACATACGAAATAGGTCTCTAAATGCGACTCAAAATCATCGCATCAAACTCCCCTAAGCTTAAACATTGCTCGCCCTCGAGCAACTAATCCTTAGAATAGAATTCCAGATGTCAACTAACAATCAATACATCACCCCACATTCCACATGACTCCCATTGAACGTTCTCAAACCGGCCTTTACTCATCACAGAACAGTAATTACCCTACAGGCGACAATAATCATCAATAAAAGAAATTATCCTTCAAACCGATGAACACTATCACATAAGGCAGTTAACATAATAAAATTTGCCGATTCAACATTAGTGCATCTTGTGATCACCTACACTACGTTGCTCGCCCTAACTACCATCTATATGGAAGCAGTTCTCCTGATAAACATGAGTGAGGAGAAAATCACGGTGGCCTACCAATCCGAGCAACGGGTGGATGGAATGGGTGGTTCATGGAAGAATTTGGAAGTATTGCACAGTTTCAAAATGCATACAACAAAATGTCCTAAATGATGCAAATGCACATTGAAAATGCCCTAATGCTTAAAATTGGGTGGAATAATGCATGCACTAACCTTCCACCTCAAAATGAGATGGAAATCTAATTAAGCCACATCATGTACTCAATTTCCCTGGTATGCAAGTGATATCATGTTCCTTTCTCCCTCTTATTCCATTTCCTTCTAAAATCTCCTTTTTTTTCTTTCAAATTTTCAGATTTTTTTTTCTTTTCCTCTTAGCCCACATATCCATAATTGCTTAGAGATACATGTGTTAGGCTATTTTTCTTCATGATTGGAAATCTTTGTACTATTTTGAGGGTATGGGACAATTTAGATCACTTTTCAAGACAAACTGAGGTACATGGTGTACTTATGCATGAAAATCATGAAAGTTATGAGTGCAACTACATGACATGCACCTAAAGGTAATGTGCATGAATCACTATACTTTTTTTTTCATTTTATGCAAAAATATGAAAATAACAATGCAAATCCTATCTACATGCTATGCACGCAAGAAGGAATTAAAACTGTACTTTACTTCAAATTCTTTGGTGGATTATGGAAAAATATGAAGTGGAATGATCACAAGATTAAGTTACTGAACCTTAGAAAAATATCATGTGTCCCTCCTTACTGACATGTGTAGTAGTTCAAAGGGTTCTTTCTCGTATATCCAATTAAGGTCTCATTACCATTTGATTAGGTTAGGCTCAAACAACCGTTACTATCCACTTTTCATGAGTCAATGGGGGTGTAGGTGTGACATATTGCTTCAAAGTTGACATACTCAATCATTTTCATAGGACAAGTTTCCCAAGGACAACCAAGTTAAGCTATCCAAAAGACCCATAAATTTTGAAATTCCCTTAAATTTCCCATGAAAAAGCGAGATGACAATTTTTTTAAGACATCCACGATTACACTAGATAGATGTGGATCCTAAACAAACACTAAAATTGCAAGAACAAATAACAAAGCAGAAACTAAAAACAACTAAAGAAAAGATAAAAGATAGAGCTGTTCCAGCCACCCCCCTAAGCTTGAATCCGACTATGGCCTCATAGTCAAAAATCAACTTAAGGGTGGAACAGTGATACCCTGATCAATCTTGCGGAGGCGGTGGTGGGTATTGCGGTGCCGTAGGATCCCAAGATGGGTACTCCCCCTGGAATCTTGGATCATATTGGGTCCGCGGCGGAGGCTGTGGATAGCCTCCAAAGTAGTCTTGACTCCAGTAATGGTCAAAGAAGGGCTCCTGTTGCGTCTCTATCCGCTGCAACCGGGTGTGCATTTGCTCTTGGTTGGCGAGGATGAGCCGCTCGTTCTCGAACATAGCCCGTTGGTTGTCAAGTACCCGGCTCGTAGTCTCATGAATGCCGGTATACATACCCATGTGCTGCTGCTGAGTCTGCTGGATGTCCTGCAGCATGGTGTACATCCCCTGCATGGAATAGGGATCCACGGATGGCTGCTCGTACTGTGGTGATGGCGGCGGGGGCTGAGATGATGAAGATGCACCCAGATGCATCCTAGGACGCTTCCGTGGTGCCACACGTGCTCGAAGAGGTGTGTAAGCCTCCTCTTCCTCCTCGGCCGCGCCTTCTTGCTCGTCACCACTGTCGTCTTCCTCGGAGGACTCGATGGCTATGATTGGCCACCGGAAGTGCTGCTTGCCCTCTATGTTGAAGACGTCGTCTGGTAGGGAGCTCTCCTGATAAGCTTGGTTGACGTGGCAATGAGCGTATGCCAACCCGTCCCGAAAAAGAATAAGGTTTGAACGGTGCAAGTGTTGCACGTTCACCTTGCTCCTCGTAGAAATCGGAGTCATGGACTGAAGGTTCAGCCCCAAGTAAAGCACCAACTTGGTGACAAGACCACCAAAATGAATTGGAGCCCTCCTTGTACTCCTTTTCACCGCCAGGACGCGCTGTAGCCAGAACGCCCCCCAGTTGCACTCTTGACGTTTCAGGAGTGCGTAGAGAAAGAACAGGTCACTCTCCTGAAACGTGCTCAAAGCAAAATCGCTTCGAGCAAAGAAAGTCAAGCTCAACATCCTATGCACGACCCGGACGAACGGGTGCTCAAAATCCGCTACCGCTGCATTATGGTAGCTCACAGTCTTTCCTGCCGGCACTGTAACTAGCTCGGCGAAGATTTGGTCGTAGTCGGTGCGGGCGTCGGGGCGTCGGTGATCGTTGCGGCTGTGGTTCCAGTTGAAGATGTCGTTGAACTGCTTCAGCGTGATGTTGTAATTGTTGTTGAAGAGTCGGAAGGACACCCTTCCCCTGATCCATGTCTGGTCCGATGGTACCACGTCATTTGGTACGACGCAGATATCAAGAGATGCCATAAACTCAGCCACCAGTTCCTTGTATGTGGGCCATTCGCCGAAAAACGGCTGCCCATCCGCATGACAGTCGATCTCATAAAGGCGATTGGTGTGCCGCGCTTGCCCGGCCAACACATAGGCCAAGTTGGCCTCGAACCCCAGCTCCTGGAACATGCCCCGGTCCACATACCGGGTGGGCTCGAACTTGCGCTTCATAATATCCTCGTAGACCTTCCTCACATCCATGTTGGCATGAATTAGGCGTGGACGAGGGATGGAAGCGGATGGGGGAGGAACAAACTCCTCGATCTCCATAGGGTGAGCGCTTGAGGACGACGCTCTGGCGGGGTGCACCATGGTTGCGAGAAAAGATGGGATTAGAAGAAAAGAGCTCAGTGAAGATGGAGAAGAAATTCTCCGCTCGATGAAGATCTCCGCTCGATGACGCTTCTCTGCAGTCGTGGAGGGCTCGGGGGAGTGCTCGGCGCAAAGGAGGATACTTGCTCTGAAGGTGTGACGTCAAGTGACGTTGCAAGTCCCCTTAAATAGGCTTGATCGGCGCCCCTGTTGACCCGTCGATACCATCGACGCGGGTCGATGGTATCGACACATCTCGCGGGTATCCGCCCCCCCCTCGCGAGTATCGACGGCTGACGTTTGCTGGATCGAGAAACCCGGATTGCTGACGGGTCGATACCATCGACGGAAATCGATGGTATCGACGCAGCACCCGGATCACTGACGTGGCTGTTGCGATCGTCGTCGATGTCTGTGTGCGGATCGGTGACATGTCCGTCGATACCATCGACGGGTGTCGATGGTATCGACTTGCTTTTATTGCGACACCGTCGTTGTGTTGCACTCAACCTGTGATGATATCGATACCATCGACGAGGCCGTCGATGGTATCGAGTTGACTGAGCAAAACTCATCTGAATATCTCCAGAGATCTCGATGGTATCGACTGGGGTGTCGATACCATCGACACTTTTATTGCGACCTGTCTGTGACCATGTCGATACCATCGACGGGTGTGTCGATAGTATCGACGCAGTGCGATTTCTGCTTGTGTCAACCTGAACCCATGTCGATACCATCGACGGGTGTGTCGATGGTATCGACCCTGCCTGTGCCTGCACATTTAACAAACGGATCAAGGTATCATTTTTAAACTAAAATTTAAACAAAATAAAAGCAATCTATGACTAAAATTAAACTATCCTAATGTACCGATGGTTGGGTTGCCTCCCAACAAGCGCCCTTGTTTAGCGTCTTAGGCTGGACGTCTTCCCTTTATCTCATTCATACACAAGTGAAATGAGTTTAACCTCATTCACTTTCCTCTTGTACTTCTCACCAAAATATAACTTCAAGCGTTGCCCGTTCACCAAGAACGTGGCATCTCCATCACGCACGAGAATCGCTCCGTGCGGTTTCACCTCTTCCACAATGAAGGGTCCACTCCACCGGGATTTCAGCTTCCCGGGATGCAGTTTGAGACGGGAGTTAAACAATAGAACGTTGTCTCCCTTCTTGAACGTGCGCATCTCAATATGGTGATCGTGTATCAGCTTTGTGCGCTCTTTGTAGATGCGGGCATTCTCATATGCCGTCATGCGTAGCTCATCCAATTCATTCAATTCAAACATCTGTTTTCTCCCGGCCTCATCATAGCGCAAGTTCAGCCTTCTTAGCGCCCAATGGGCCTTGTGCTCTAATTCCACCAGAAGATGGCAAGCCCGACCGTACGCCAACCGAAAAGGCGTGGTGCCTATAGGTGTTTTGTACGCCGTTCGATACGCCCAAAGTGCGTCCGGTAGCAATACACTCCAATTCTTCCTTGTGGATGCTACGGTCCTTTCTAAAATCTTCTTGATTTCTCTATTTGATACCTCCACTTGTCCTTGCGTCTGTGGATGATATGGGGTGCCGATGTTGTGCTTAACCCCATATTTCTTTAAAAGTGTCGCGAATTTCTGATTTCGAAAATGTGTGCCTCCGTCACTTATGATCATTCGGGGAATCCCGAACCTGCAGAAAATGTTCTCTTTGACAAACCTGCACACTACGTTCGAATCATTAGTCCTTGTGGGGATTGCCTCCACCCACTTCGACACATAATCTACAGCAAGTAAGATATAAAGATTTGAATTTGAGGACACAAAGGGTCCCATGAAGTCAATGCCCCATAAATCAAATACCTCAACTTCCTGAAATACATTCAGGGGCATTTCCTGTCTCCTTGAGATATTACCTGCGCGCTGGCACGGGTCACATTGCCTAACAAAATCATAGGCATCCCGGAACAAGGTGGGCCAATAAAGGCCGCTCTCCAACACCTTAGCTGCTGTCCGTGAGCTAGCATGGTGTCCTCCTGTAGGCGACGCATGACAGTGGTGGAGAACACTCTCGTACTCCACCTCCGGCACGCACCTGTGAAGAATACCATCCCTGCACTGCTTCAAGAGAATCAGGTCATCCCAAAAATAATATCTCAATGAATGAAAGAATTTCTTTTTCTCTTGATAGGACCAATCCTCCGGGATGATCCCGCAAGCCAAATAATTCACAATTTCCGCAAACCATGGTTCCTTAGAATCAATATTTAAAAGTTGCTCATCGGGAAAGGTCTCGGTAATGGGTATGTGCAGACCTTGTTCATCAACCCTCTCTAACCTAGACAAGTGGTCAGCCACCACATTTTCAATTCCCGACTTGTCCTTAATTTCAATATCGAATTCTTGTAGGAGCAAAATCCACCTAATTAGTCTAGGCTTCGCATCCTTCTTCTCCATCAAATACTTTATTGCAGCGTGATCAGTCCACACAACTACCTTAGAACCCACTAAGTACTGCCGAAATTTTTCAAAGGCGAACACGACGACCAGTAACTCCTTTTCCGTAGTTGTGTAGTTCAATTGAGCATCATTAAGCGTTTTTGAAGCGTAGAAAATCACAGCAGGCTTGTTATCTACCCTTTGCCCCAAAACAGCTCCCACAGCATAATCGGACGCATCACACATCAATTCGAATGGTTTTGTCCAATCCGGCGTTTGAACGACCGGAGCTGAAATCAACTTTTCCTTCAAAACCTCGAATGCGTGAAGACATTTCTCATTGAAATAAAAAACTACGTCTTTTTCCAACAATTCCGATAATGGCTTTGCGATTTTCGAAAAATCCTTAATAAATCGCCGATAAAACCCGGCGTGTCCCAAAAAGCTTCTCACCCCTTTTACAGAATTTGGTGGGGGTAACTTAGAAATCACCTCAATTTTTACGGGGTCTACCTCAAGACCCTTACTAGACACCTTGTGTCCTAGCACAATTCCTTCCGTCACCATCATGTGACATTTCTCCCAATTGAGGACCAAGTGTGTGTCCTCGCACCGCTGCAACACCTTATCTAAGTTATAAAGGCATTCATCAAAAGATGCTCCATACACCGAGAAGTCGTCCATGAAAACTTCAAGACACCTCTCTACCATGTCAGAGAATATGGCGAGCATGCAGCGTTGAAAAGTCGCCGGCGCATTGCATAAACCGAACGGCATACGGCGGTAAGCAAACGTCCCGTAGGGACATGTAAACGTAGACTTCTCTTGATCCAAAGGATCAATAGAAATCTGGTTGTACCCCGAATAGCCATCTAGAAAACAAAAATGCGACCGACCAGCTAGACGTTCCAAAATCTGATCGATAAATGGCAATGGAAAATGATCTTTAAGAGTTGCGGTATTCAATCGGCGGTAGTCAATGCAAACACGCCACCCGGTTACCAATCGGGTGGTGACAGGTTCATTCAAAAGATTTGTAGTGACAGTGATTCCCCCCTTTTAGGGACTACCTGTGTGGGACTCACCCACGTTGAATCGGATATGGCATAAATGATCCCTGCAGCAAGAAGCTTTATGACTTCCTTCTTGACAACCTCCATCATGCTTGGATTTAGACGTCTTTGAGGCTGTATGACTGGCTTGGCTCCCTCCTCGAGCCGAATCTTGTGTTGGAAAAGTGTAGGGGAGATCCCCTTGATGTCCGCCACAGACCACCCAAAAGCTCCACGGTGGTTCTTGAGCACTATCAGTAGTTGCTCCTCCTCATCTGCACTCAAGTATGCAGAAACAATCACTGGTAACTTGTCCTCCTCAGCTAGAAAGACGTACTTCAGATGCGGGGGCAATGGCTTCAATTCCAGATCCGGTGGGCAAATAAGAGATGATTGTAGCGGTGGGGGAAGTGTACCCAAATCTTCATAATGCCTCGTGTAGAAACATGGAAGCATTTGAAGCATTTTGGCACACTCCTTGAGTGAAGTACTCCGCATCCAATCATAAGTGACATTTAACAAACACGCCTCCAAAGGCAATTCCGGATATGCATCAAAGCCGGAAGTAATAATCACATCATCCTCCCATGAAGATGGAATGTCCTCATTCTCATCATTTGGAAACCCAACAGCCTTGCATAAAGAGACAACTTTAGTTTGCTCCATAAGGTCCACCGCTAGGGTCCCATTATCTATCCTGCTCATAACATGAGCCATATCCAAAAATGGCTTCCCAAGACAAAGTGAGATATTTTGGTCCACATGCTTAACCATGTTGCAATGTGCTTTTGCTTTATTAGATGCATTACCATTGGGCATGACCATCTCAAAGCGATCATCCGCAATGCCCAAGGTCAAACGACCTCTCCCCATCTCCAAGATCATATCAGCTGTAGCTTGGAATGGGCGACCAAGTAGTAACTCATTGCCGTGCTCGTCCTGCATTTCCATAACGACAAAATCGGCCGGAAAAACAAAGCGGTCTACCTTTACCAAAACATCCTCACAAATTCCATACGGTTTCACCACAGAATTATCGGCCAATTGGATGGTCATGTTACTTGGTCTCGACTCCTTCAATCCAAGTTTCTTGAACATAGAAAGGGGCATCAGATTGATGCTTGCCCCAGAATCACAAAGTGCTTCGCCAAATTTGAACTTCCCGATAAAGCAAGAAATATTGAAACAACCGGGATCCTGTCTCTTTGGCGGCAAAGTGCCCGTAATAAAAGCACTCACTTGCTCCTTCAATACCACGACCTCAGTGTCGGGTATCTTTTTCTTCTTGGTGATTACATCTTTGAGAAACTTCCCATAAGACGGGATTTGTTCAATCGCCTCTAGCAAAGGAATATTCACTGATAACTTCCTAAAGCTGTCCAGAAATTTCTTAAACTGTGCATCCACCTTTCTTGCTTTTGCACTATTGGGATAGGGGACCAGAACGGTATGTGCCCTTTGATGAGGTGGCACATAGGGAGTTAATTTCTGTGGTTCCTCCTCAGTGGCTTGTTCTTCCTTACCATCTTCAGCTATGTCCTCAGTTTGCTCTATGACAGGTGCGGGCTGCTCTTTGACTGTTGCTTCTTCACCCGTGTCATGTGGTGTGCTTGTGTCATCCGCCCTTGGATTTAACACTTTCTTACCGCTCCTCAATAAGATGGCCTTGGCCTGTTGGTTTCCCCCGGGAACATTGGTGTTCCCCGGAAAACCCGGATGTGCCGGCTTCTTCAAGCTTGCAATCTCGGCTGCCATCTGCGCCATGGAAGTCTCTATAGTCCTCATTTGAGCCCCGTGGCTCTGCAAAGTCTGCTCAAACTGGTTCATAAATTCACCATGCTGCTTTATTTGATGCCCAAAAGTGTTCATCAACTCTTGATTTTGCTTTATGACTTGATTTAGCAACTCCGTGCTCTTGTCCTCCGTGACCGGTGCAGGTTTGGCGTCCGGATCCTGCAGAAAGTTATTTGGATCCTTCCATGAAAATTTCTTGTCCTTCCGCCATGAATAATCGTTATTCCTGTACCCCTGCTGTTGCCTCATGTACTTGACCTGAGCCTCATCCTCGGACTCATTGTCTTCCCTCTGCAACAACTTCTTTGCGAGAAGGTCCATCTTCTCGTTCAGCTCTCTCATTGCCTTTGACTCACTGGCAACTCTTGCTTGCTCAACTAGGCCTCTTTCTCTTTCTCCCCAAGATTGCTTTCGTGCCATATTCTTCAGTATTTCCCAGCATCTTGTATCAGTGTTATTTAAGAAAAATCCGGAGCCAGCCGAGTCCAAATTGCTTCTATCATGCTCGGAGAGAGCAAAGTAGAAGATCTTCACTTGGGTTTCCTTGTCCAGTCCATGGTGTGGACATCTCCTCAACATGACTTGGAATCACTCCCAAGTCTCAGAATAAGTTTCACCCGCCTGTTGGGTGAAATTGTGGATCTTCCGGATCATATCATTGGTCTTCTCAGGAGGGAAGAACCTCTCGAAGAAAACCTCCACCATGTGATCCCATGATTCAACAAACTCGTCGTCGAGGTTATGAAGCCACTCTCTTGCCACTCCAGCCAAGGAACTCGGGAATAACTTGAGGTAGAGCACATCCTGCGGAAATTGATCTATCTTCACCATATCGCAGTTCTCCACGAACTGGCTGATGTGGGCCACTGGATCTTCATTTTTTAATCCGTGAAATGCGTTTGATTTAACCAGGTTAATCAGTGCTGGATCGATCTTGTAGGTTGGAATGTTTAGCCCTTATTTCTTTATAGGCCCCTTTGATGCCGAGGAAGAAGACGCCTTGATCTTCTCCCATATTGTCTGTGCTTCAGCCATTACTTCTTCTTGTTCTTGCTCAGATTCAGAATTTATATCACTGTGGTGTTCCTCCTCGGTGTAGTCCTCATCCTCTGGTCCCGCAGATGGAACCTCAGGTGTGCGATTCACGTAGTCTCGATTACGTGTGTGCACCATGCAAAGTACCTGAAAAAAAATGGAAATAGGGGTTCAGTACAATGCTTTGAACGAGTCAACACAATTATAGAGAAATAAAGGAATTTTTGAAATTGTTCTAAAAATAAATTAAAAAAATGTGGCCTAGAATGGCCGCTCTTAGCACTCAAAGTTCCAATAATTCGCCGTATCCCCGACAACGGCGCCAAAAACTTGACGTGTATTTTACTACGCGCTAAAACACAAGTATACGCGTCGAGTAATATAGGCCTTGTGAGGCCCGATTCGAACTCAGGGATACGTGAATTATTGGAGACTTCTACTAACTAATCGCAATCAGCTAGACCGATTTAACAAAATAGGGTTTTGTGTTCAAATCAAAAAGAAAATAAAAATCAAACAAAGAAAACAATCGATTAAAGGTTAATTTAATCAATTCAAAGGGAAATCTTTAGGATGGCGGTTTCACCGCGGGTCAACATTGTATTAGGTTTTATATAATTTCTCACACTTCTCTCTCTATCCGGGCAGTGGCCTGAAAACAGAATTACCCACTGTCGTGGTGTAATTCACTACTTAGATTTAGGTTGATTCCACTGTCGTAGTAATCATTCCCCTAAACTAAGTGCATTATAAACGGTCTCTCAGTTCCCACCATTAATCTTACAACTCCTTTGTCAAGGGTTTTATTGATTAATGTAGAATTCGTCTCTTTTCAACCGTTAATCCTTCTGTCGAAGTAATTAAGGGTGTTAAATTATTATTATGGTGATCAAGCATAACAATAGAAATGGAGAAAACGAATCTATACCACAGATTTGAGAGAAAAATATGAATTATTGATATAAAAATGTCATACAATGCATTCCCGGGCTACTCCCGGTCCTAAAGATTGAGGGTTTTAGCCTCTCATGTTCATCTCACACGAATACATGGTAGAAATTGGGGAATTCATAAGAAAAACGGGAAATAAATGGAAAACCCCTGAACAGAGAAGAACCGGTGGATCCTTGGCATAGAACACGAGCTTCCCCTCGCCTGTCGGTGGTGGAAATCGTCTTCGGCAGCGTCCGAATCACCCGGGATGAGCTTCTCGGCCTCCGTTCTCCTTTCTCTCCTCCTCGGCACTCGTGCAATCAAAAAATTGAGATCCCCCTCCCTCTGGGCGGCCGTCATTAGGTATAAGTCCCTAATTAGGTCGTCAAATAACAACAGCCGTCCGATCGAGATCAAAACAGATCCAACGCATATCTGCCGGCGTCGATACCATCGACGCGGGTCGATGGTATCGACGCAGCGGATTAGCGGCAGCTTTCCTTTCTTTTATTCTGAGCGCCTGGGGTGATCTCGATACCATCGACTTGGGTGTCGATGGTATCGACTCCTTTAGCATCGGTTGTTGTCGTTTAGCGACGCTGTAGCTCCCCTTGTGTCGATGGCATCGACGTGGGTCGATGGTATCGACAGTTTCCTCGCCAGCAACTTGAAGGGATCTCGATACCATCGACTTAAGTGTCGATGGTATCGACTCTGTATTGCTCTTCTCGGCTGACAACCTGTGGCTTGGTCGATGGTATCGACTTCCGTCGATGGTATCGACGGAAGCAGATACTTGTTTTTCCTGAAATTTCACAACAAGACCAAGTAAATCCACACAATTTATAATAAGATGATAAATAATGCTCAAAATAGTAAAACAAAGGGGATTTGATATAAAATGATGGCAAAGACCAAATAAAGTGAATTATGCAATAATATCCATGAAAATGAGTAATTAAAGCACAAAACACATACGAAATAGGTCTCTAAATGCGACTCAAAATCATCGCATCAGTGATCCTTTCTCAACCACTGGTGTTACATACCTTGGAATCATTTCTAACCCTTTCTTGGATCTAAGACTTGTATTTTGACATGGGACAAAAATGTTTCAGGTATGATTGCATTATCTAGTTTTCTATATTGAGTAGTTAACCCAAATTATCTCTCTCTTAATAGCCTACACAATCTCACTACCCTAAGAATTTATTTCATATGAAATATTCTATTTGATTCTGATCTTATGATCATCCTACTTTGTTGAATATTCTTTTTTACTATGAAATATACACAACTTCTTCATTAAACCTTATTTTTAAAATCTAATCCATGTTACTCCTCATTGTGAGATGGAACCCTAATTTTGCTCACTTATGTGGTTGATGTTTATTTTGTCCATTTTTATGATGGCAACTTTATTTTATAAAAGACTACACTTTGTACTTTCTTCTACATTATGCATATTATGTGATTTAGTAGCCCTAGAGTAGTGTGATTACTTTGCTTTCTGTGTTGTATGCTCATGTTATATTTTTGGGATAGAGCTTGTGTGCCCCATACCCAGATTGTGTGCTCATCTTTTATATATATTGAGGAGTTTGGCAGTACGTCATTCTCTATCAGGTTTCAAGGTTGTGAGCCTTGGTTGCCATTGTTATTTATATTGTTCTATTGTTATTCTTATCTCACATGAATGCAAGTTGTTATTATTGTGATGGGTTTTGTGCCCAAGATTTATGTGTGCTTGTGTGGCACAACTTTTATATTGGTTTAATGGAAATAATTCCACTTGTTTATTGCCTTTTGAAATTCATATTCTTTTTATACCTGGTTGGGTAGTCCTTCCCTTTCCTATGGGAAGCCTTGTTTATTTGGCATCCTTTATTACTTATATTTCTCAATCCTAATTGATATACTCATACCCCCATTTATGTTGATTATATACTTTTCTCCTCTTGTTGGGGTATGCTTCGAACCCTAGGTGCAAGTCAAGGAGAAGTTAACCAAGTTGAACCAAGACATCAGGTGTAGTTGAATCTTTTGGGAGACAGATTCGAGGTATTTAGATGATCCTCTGTCAATCCTATATTTAGCTTCGTTGTCTTATCTATCACCTTGCATGGTGAAAGATGATGATAATATCAAACATTGTAATATTTAGATCTTTTGTTTACTGATACTACATTTCGTATCATGAGACATACATTTTGAATAAATTGGTCATCATCCCTTTTGCGGAAAATTTATAGTTTTATCTGATATATGGGATTTTTTCTTTTTATTTGATTTAGTAGGGAGTGGAACCCCTCTCGGTTCCCACTCCTTCCAGAATGGTATTAGATCCATTAGCAGTCGATTAATCTAACCATTTAAATCTTGTCTCCCTTAGTATGTTTACCCTAGGAAGATATGGTATGTACAAAAAAAAAGTATGGCGGACCCACTCTTTTTAACCCTCTAATATGTGGAAAGTTGTACTCAGTGAACCTTTAGTTTTGAGATGTGAACCTTAGGGTTTCTAGGTTAGAATCATGAGGACGTAAAATTTAACTCAAGGTGTATATGACATGTTAGTTGGATGCATGAACAACAACAACAAAAGATGTTCATAATTAAAATATGTATAAGTAACTGTAATATCTATAAGAGTTGTCTTATTAGGTTAAACCTTTTAAGGGGTAGAGAGTAATTGGATGATAATATATGGATGTTTTGATTTCAAGGATGAAATCTTTTTAAGGGGTTGAGTGTTGTAACGAACCAAAACTTAGAATCTTACCTTATTTCATGATTAGAAATCTAGTAAGATTAGTTTCTTATATTTGATCAAACAAGGATAAAAAATAAAACTCATTTACATAATGACTTAATTATGTGTCAACATGTAAATAAAATCATGAATCTTTTACTAACATAATGGCTAAATAAAAATGAATAATATGCTTTGGAGTAAAAATTAAATTTTTATGTCCATAAATAATAATAATGTCCTATAAATTGAATAGATATGGAATTAATGGACAAAATATGTAAAATAAAAAATATGTGGAATTTTGTGTATAATAATGATATACAATTCTTTTTTAGCAATGTAAATTAATAGGACTCCATTAAGTAACAGTTGATAATAAAGATTTATGATAATATGTCAAAAATCCTAATGGTGCCATAACTCATAAAAGGAAATCTCAAAAGCAAAATATAATGGTAAAATCATATTCTTTGGGTGTCATTTAGCTTGGTTAAAAAGTTTTACTTTATGTGAACAACAATAATTATCTTAAATATAATTAGAGAATAAAATTGGAGAAAGAGCCAAAAATATTAAATAATTTACTAAAAGTCTTCAAAAGTGGAAATAAACCTCAATTCTAAATCCACATACCGAAATCAATTTATGTGTGAATTTCAACATTATTTGGACAAACTCATTTATTCTAGTTTATTTAGGAGACAATGTATGTCAAAACCTAAAATATTAATTAATAAAGTTTTTTTCCTAAAAACCCCCTCTGGTTTCTGACAATTCCTGAAAACCTCCTCGGGTTTGAAAAATCTTTAAAATCCCCCTTCAGCTAACTCCATTGTTTCTATGCCGTAAACTCTAACAACCTAGCTTTGTTTTTCAATTTTTTTTATTCTCGATTCCAATTCCAAAGAATCGCTTCCACTATTCACATATCGTTATTTCCTATTGAATTTTAATTCTTATCATCTAGAGTTTTTTTTTTCTAAAAACCCCTTCTAGTTTCTGACAATTCCTGAAAACCTCCTCAGGTTTGAAAAAACCTTAAAAAATCTCCTTCAGCTAACTCCGTTGTTTCTATGCCGTCAAATCTAATAGCCTAGCTCTGTTTTTCAATTTTTTTTATTCTCGGTTCCATTTCCAAAGAATCTCTTCCACTATTCACGTATAGTTATTTCCTATTGAATTTTAGTGCTTATCGTCTACCTCTATTCACATGTCATTGGTTTTGAACTCGGGACCCCCGGGGGGACCAAGCCGTGCCTAACCAAGCGAGCCACAACGGCCGGGTCTATGGACCTATATGTGAACACAGTTTTATATAAAATACCAAATCTATTATTGGATCTTAATTTTGTAATGTATAACTCCATAAAATCTTAAATTTATCACTTTCATTACTTATATATTATTATCATATATATAATTATATTTTTCTTATTTTATAGTAATATTTTGCAAGAAAATTCTATCCACTTTTAATATTAGGGAGAGTAAACCCCCGAGACTTTATGTCGTGTTCCAGTACCATGCCAAATAGTACAAAATGCTACCATAAGAATGTCAAATCAAGGTACCAATCAACAATTGTTTCATTAATATTTTTTGGTAAAAGACGACGTAGTCATACTAAATTCTGGCCGACAGATTCAAACTTAATTCAGATTAATTATGTGTAGGATCATGTCTACATCGTGCCAGTGGGTTTGTGTTTACTTTTTGTTGGGGTTCTGATTTACAACAATTTTTTTATTTTTATACTATTTTATAATGTTCAATGTCGATGTGTCTGTCTCGGTCAATCTATATAGATTTGTGCCAATTCCAGTCTTAAATTTTGCAACTCCGTCTTTAGTCGGATCAGATTAGAGTCAAACATGTTCATATCGAGTCACTTTCAAGTTGGTCAGCAAACTCGCCCACTACAACACATAAATTTTATTATATATAAGTATTTAGGTGATATGTACACTAATTTAATGAAATATGTATATTATTGTTGAATATTTCTTTGACAATGATCCAAAATTTACAGACTAAATATAATAATATCTTCTAATATTCAAAAAAAAATTGTAGATACAATCCAATGTCTAATATTCAAAATAAAGTGTATATTATTGTTGAATATTTCTTTGGCAATGATCCAAAATTTGCAGACTAAATATAATAATATCATCTAATACTTGAATGTCAATAAAACCCAAAAAAAAATCAAATATCAAACCAATATGCACCACGTGTTTGTTTGTTATTCAAAAGAGCTTTACATTTTCTAATAATATATATTATTAAAATAATAATAGCCATATATTGTATTATTATTATTGTTATTATCATCATCATTATTAGAATATACTACTATTTCATAACATAGTTAATCAAAAATGGACGAGAGTGGTACTTGAACAAAAAGAAAACTAGCTAGTTCTCTTACAGTAGATGACGCAATTCGTTTAGAGTAGGGGGTATTCTGGAATTTGGTTAAACTAGTGGGGGTTATTTGGGATTTGACAAAGGAGAGGGGGTATTTAGGAATTTTGGGATATGTGAAGGGGGTTTTGGGAAAAAAACTCTAATTAATATGTTAAATACCTCAAATTCTTTAAGAAAAGAAAAATAAAGATAAGGCTAAAAATAAAAAAAAATTATTATTAAAAAGAGAATATATAATATATTAAATGAATAATGTAAACTAAATTGTATGGCTTATACATATATAATTTAGGTGAAGTTGTAATAATTAAATTTTGGTATAGCATAAAGGGAAACAATGTGGTACATGAATGTTAAATCTATAGAAAATTTATCATGGTAGAAATATTAAAAATGTATTTACTTTCCAAATATAGTGGGACGAAGTTAATTGCAACAATACAGAATATAAGAGATATTTCAATAAATTATAACAAACTTTAAAGAACTAGTTCTTTCTACATAATGTTTAAAAATAATAAATATATGAAAACAATCACGTTAACATATCATAAAGGAAATAAATATTTTAACTCAAATTATATATTTATTTGGAAAAAAATATACATTCCCAATTGATATAATCACTTACCCAACCTAAGTAAGAAATAATAATTACTTTGACTAAATGATTTCCTTAATAAGCCTACCTATTACCTCCTAAAATCATTACCAATCAGGAAAAAAAGGAAAATAGTTCAATAGATATTATTTACACTCTTTTGATTTAAAATTTATGTGTCCATAATAATTAATTTTGGATATATAAATTTATTAGAACCTATCTCCTCCACAAATAATTACTGTAAAATATATATATGCAATTAAGGGTTGCCTTCAATCTAGAATTTAAGATTAACTTAATATTAATTAATATATATCTTTTAATTGGAATAAAATTGTTATAAATGTTTTAATGGTTCTAATGTGAGAAGAGAAACATTGTAAGAAAGTCATTTAGTAATGGGATGAATAAGTTTATAGAGGTTGATAAATGGACTAATAGAAAAGGAAGTCAATCAATATATCCTACACAACTATACGGTAAAATACACATTTTCATTGAGTAAATAATTACACAATGAGATATTTAGAAGTCTCTTAATTGATAATGCACTAGTTAATTCTTGTATGACCAACTTGTATAAAAAGGTGAATATATGATAAAATGTAGACATAAAGAAAGAGAAGGGGAATGACATTTTCCATATTTATTATTTCCTATCATGTGTTAAAGAATGCTTAACTTTTCTCCTTTTATAAAGTTTCTTGCCACCCAAGCCAAATAGTCCTACATATAGACCCCTCCCCATGGCCTTCACACACATAAAAATCACTTGACCAATAGGACATGACTCCTAACCTTCTCTCCCATCCTCCTATTCAAGTCCCTCGGATGAGTTGTCAAAGACTTGTAATCTCATGGTGATCCTTTCTCAACCACTGGTGTGACAAACCTTGGAACCGTTTCTAAACCTTACTTAGATTTAAGATTTGTATTTTAACACGTTGACAAACATCTTTGAGGTATGATTATATTATCTATTTTCAATATGAGCAGTTAATGTGACGCCCTAACGTGCCCCAAATGAGATTACTCAAAACCAAGTTGTAGAACTAAACTAAACATCCAGGTTACCATGGAGCACAAGAAATTAAAGCTGATTTCAACCAACCCTAGGAGTCACATCATATTGCACATGAGTCCACAAAAGCCACATGTATTGCATACCACCTTCCCAAAACATTATAAAAGATACAATTCACTAACTGTCAAGGCACGTCATGTTACACATATAACATGTTCATATACATATATATCATCTCTATATAACAATGGGAATGAAGTCAAAATCTCATATTGATACATACAACAAAAACTTCCCCAAGGACCTGAGTGTACAGGAATGACACATAGGGCTCTATTTCTATTCACAAGCAACACATCCAACCTTTCAACAACTATTCATCCTCTTGTTGCTCAGTACCAACAACATGATCTCTACTTCCTCATGCTTGACCACCTAAAAGATGTGGAAACTCATGGGGTGAGACCAAACATCCCAACAATAGATATAACTCTTCTCCAATGTCTATTAAAAGAACAGATAAGCTAAGCAGGTAAATAACATACTAAGCATGTTGAGAAGATTCAACTAAATGATATGCAATCAACAGATAAAGCAAATTAAGCAAGATTAGGCAATTACCATTGAACAATAGATCAAGTTATATTCTAAAAAGGAATATGAAGACTATGTATAATAGTTGACTTCTCTTACCATTATATATTTCAAGAAATCAGTAAAAATATAAGGCAAAGGCTCAACCAATGTTATTCGTGTTTGACCCTAAGAAAGATACACTACATGAATGAGTTACATTTGTTATTATTGCCCTAAGGATTTGAGTCGTACCACCCAAATCCAACTGACCATTGCTAAGTCAAAATTGGTACCATTAAAGTTATATGAAAGATCTAGAACCCACGACCTCTCCATGCCTCTTGGTCAGCTCAAGAGAAAACACCGCAGAGACATATCAGTCAACTGTAAAAAGGTGACATATAGTTAGAAAAAGGATCAGCTCATGCATGGTCATCCATATATAAACACCTAGTCCACCTTGGTACAGGTAACGGTTCTAGAAGAACATGCTCATGCATGGCCATTCTTAAAAGAAGGATTGGCTCATGCATGGCCATCCGTATCACAAGGAGATTTACTCATGCATGGCTATCTTACACAACTTGTAATTGTAGACACAAGGAGATACCTTGAATCGCACCCCCGCATATTCAAAAATATGCACTCTGAGTTATACTCGTTTCACCTATTTAGCAATTAAAGCTGACACTGGAAAAGATCTATGGCACAGGGCACCTACACGATTACGGTTCCACTTGATTAGTTAGTCTGTGACTTTAGCATCAATCAAGTTACAACGTATAAAGCCAAAACAAACTCTACAAGAATAAGGGCATGGTACAATTTCAGAAGATATAAAACATATAATGTGTGAACTTGTCATGCTATCACCACATGATAATTGTAACGGTTACACCCCGATCTCACTATTTCCTCAAATCATGAGATTAGGGCATAAGATAGGACTTATATGTAACACAAAGAACACCCTAAACTTTTTTCTTTTCTCTAAAACTCTTGTTTCCCCGCATTGAACCACATAACATCTTAACAAAGGAATCTGAACATTTCTTTTACTAATCAGACTTCGATAGTAAAGGTACATGTATAAACATTCATGATGTCTCTCACACCTTATGCACATAAAACTTGCTAATTAGCATACATATCAAAAGAGGAACAATATTACACATCGTAATTACAACTCTCTCTCTTATCTCTTACTAAGGACCTAGAGTGACAAGGACCGACTGACTCAACTAATCTTGTACTTAACTCTTGTAGCAGATCTACACTGATGCTCTGACCATCTTCAAGTCTACGCGGTTAACCCTAAAATGTTTGAGTAGAGGGGTGAGCCTACTCGCTCAGTGAATGAGTACTTCAAGGAAACAGTCTAAGGCACTAATGTGATTACAGATATAACTTTGAATAAACGTTATGAAATTTAACAACAATAAATACTACACTGAGCAGTTCTAAAACAATATAATTGAAATAACAAAGAATGTAAATATTGCATCCAAAGAATAACTACTAGAAGACTATGCTCTAGTCTTCCTTAACTCTTTCATTTATAAGGAACTCTGTGAACCTATATGATCATATTTTAGCTTATGCCTTGATCTTATGCAGTGTACTCTGCATAAGAGACTCGCAGTGCACTACGACCACACCGTACAAGACTTAGCGACACACCCGGGAAATGCTAAGTCTGACTGCCAGCCCTGTTCTGCTACAGGACCACAGGCTCTCCGGCCTCAATGCACTAACTCCGAGTGCTCTAGACTCCTCCTCTAACCTGAGTACACAGGCGGAGAGTCTCACTGGGTTACCACCGTGACTCCACACGGATTAATGTTGAATAACCCCTATTTTCTACAGTGCCACCGTGACTCCGCACGGATTATTGTTGAACACTGCCTCTCTGTCCTTGTGCCACCGTGACTCCGCACGGTTATTGTTGCAACACGAGTTTCACCCCTAAGAAGCAGACCTCTCAAAGGGGTTCTACGGTGTTCAGGGCACCTAAGTCTAACATTAATATTATAGATACATGTAAAACAGAAATCATAACTCATTTTACATTTCTCACAAGGCTCACACGGCCTGCCATATCATATCATATAAAACATCTTAGCTCATGTATTCAACATATACCATGTCTCAGTAACATCCCTTTCTAGGGCATGTCATATCTCATCACCTGCAATTTACGAGATATGTATTGAAATATAAGAAGCCCTGCAGTATGTAGATATCAACTCAGAGAGAACAAGCATATAAAGTTAAATGCACTAGAAACATACAATTCAACAGTTAAGTATCACCACATCTCATATCGAGACCTTTCATGTCACCATAACATGATTCATTGAACACCCTATCCTTAGGGTTTCATTTGCCTTATTCATTCATCACATGCCAACACCCTACTCTTAGGGTTTCATTCGCCTCATTCACCTTTTCATTTACCTCATTCACTTATCACATGGCTCTCATAAGGATTTCATAGGATATAAGCATTCACTAAATAAAGATTGTTTTCAACAAATCATATACAATCGATATATGTATGAAACCATGGAAATTGAACTAAATTTAGGTTTCCATGCTATTCACTGAGATATCATGCACCAAGGATAAAATTCAAATAAGGTAATCCATGAGGTACATCCTAACCACTTATAAGATTACTAGTCCTTTTCAATAAGGTTGAAAATCTAGAGATATCTCAATTAGGTTAAACCCTAATTACATCATATGGTATAAATCTGAAAAGCATTCTTTCTAGGATGTGTATCTACCATCAAAGATTCATTCAAACAGAGAAGGAATCCATATCATATCAATTTGCAACAACTTAAATTAAACGAACATTTCAGGGTTTAGAATCACATACCAAGCAATTAGGGATTTGGATGCTATAATCAAATTTTGTGAATTATACTGTTTAAAAGAAGAACCCACTCACCCTAAGGTGTGAAAAAATCTCAAAACTGCAGCTCAACTCAGGGGATCTCGAACTCATATCAAATCCCTAGCAAATCTCCCAATTCTTCTTCCATTCAACTAGGAAACCTTGAAAATGAGGAATTATGAAGAAAGGGTGAGAAAAGAGGGAATTTCGACATCATATTGGATCAAATCAGAGCATGGACGGAATCTTGACATGAGAGAGAAGATTCACCATAAAAGTCTATGCAAAGGATCCAAACTTACTTGATTTCACCATTCCTTGGACCGCAAAACCCTAGGTCAGCAATTCCTCCTCTTTCTCCACTCAAGCCCTAACTCTCCCTCTCTCTCTAGATTTTCATTTCTCTGGGGTGGATGACGAAGAATGAGAGCTATGTGTGTGTGTGGTCGATCATATAAGTCAATTTGAGCTGCTTGGGTCAATTGCATATTGACCCAACACTCAACTTTAATTATATTGGCTGAATATTCAGTTATACAAAGTTACTGTAATTCGTTTATTTCAGAGATCAAACCTTCACCACCAATTATGGAAATTTAGCACGTTATTTATAATTGATCTATAAAGATTCAGTTAAAATTTGAGATCATTTGGAGTTACCAATAAATAATTAAAAATAGAACATTGCACTACTATATTGCAGTCTGCAGCAGATTCGGTCGAGTTTGTCCTGCACAGAACTCGACCGACGCCCTCACTGTAGAGATCAAAAGTCATCCAAAAATTATGCCAATTTAACAGAGTGTCTAAAACTGTGTTTTTCAAGCACATTTAAAATTTGAGATCAATTGGATATACCAATAAAAAAAGATAAAATTCAATTACCACACTGCTATATAAATCTGTAAATATGATCGGTCGAGTTTGAAACTCGACCGATAAACAGGTCAGAGCATTCTTCAAAAATTCTGATATTTTCCAATGTTGTTCACATTTTATATATCCAAATCATATACAAATTTTAAGTAAATCAGAGTTACACATAAAATACTAAAAATCATTTACTGAGACACTATACTTATCAAATTTTGTGTTTATGTATCATCAAAACCCTATTTTGGGCCGATTAGGGTTTATGCTTCTCAAACCCTAATTCTCAAGACAAAAGAACATGTAGACTTCTTATCATAGTTAAAACATCCTAATTGTGTTATCGTCATTAATTAGATTTCAAGAATGATTATTCCAATTAATCTTTGTGATTGTCTAGGTAAACCCTAGTTTACTAGTTAAGCTCAGATGGGGTCGTAACAACTCTTCCCCCCTTAGAATGTTTCATCCTCGAAACATAAACCCACAAGAAAGATACATTCAAGGTTATTTTAAGCTTCTAAAGCCTTCCATGTCATTATATTCTTGTATTTCATACCTGAATGTAGTTTTCAACATTAGATCTTTTAATTCTTTACTAAATCACAACATATTTCAAATAGTTCTCAATGATATCAAGCAAATTCTTTATGCCGCAGTCAAACATAGAATGCAAAGATAAACCATCACGCTTTCACTGCGCAACTCTGATACTCTGATACAACTATCTCAACTTATGCGGCTCAGAAAGTTCTATTGTTCTGTATCACCTTTAAGTGACAAAAGCGAGTTCACCATGCTGTTTTAAACTTTAATAAAGTGATATTCAAATGGCAAAATAGTCTTGAATTAAAAGACTAGATTCAACAATCAATTGCACAATACTATTCATGGCATCCCCATTGGGTCATGGATGCATGAGGTGAAGCATTACCACCTCATTCCATACTATCCTGTTTCAATCCTGGGACCTGTGGGTTATGGGCCCACACACAATTCAAAGTGTAACCATCGTATTATATCATTTTAGGGTTTCAAACATAGTAATAAAGTAATCCACCATTGTATCAGTCATTCAAGCATTATTCATACTCAATTACCATCACTCAGTTATATTAGAGCTAGGTATAACAAGCTACACCTCATTAGGGTTACTTGTCCAGACAATCTGATTATCATCCCTTTCTATTAATATGAGTGAATAGGTATAACTACCTTATTCAGGATATCCCTTCATGTCTTCCGTCATCATCCAAACTGTATCACCATATTACAAATACACAATACTAGGATGCATATCTGGTATGAATTACTACAACTGTCATACACCTTTAATTAACATATAGCTTGCACAAATACACTGAAATCATACATAGAACCAACTTACATACCTTAGTATGCCTTCAACAAAGCATACCTCTAAAAACGAGTTCACCTATTACACAAAGCTAGTGTTTTCCTTTATCTCTCTCCTCATTCTTTACTACTTATGTTTTGCTACCTCTCCTTCTCATTTTGATTATATACAATAAACATCCCTAACATTAAAACATTCAAGGTAAGAATAGATTATTCATCATCCTTGCTATCACACAAGAATTTATTTCTTATCACACTCCATCGTAATGTATGTCACTATTACATTCACTAGATGACCCCACCAAGGTAGTTATGCACCGTATATGATTCATTTTCTCTTATCATTTCATTCCCACCTTACTCTCATTAAGGAATATATGAAAGAGAAGATGATTTTAAGACTTGGAATACTTGTATTCAAACATTCCCTTAATACATTCTCGTATGTAGATTTACTTAGTTATCAACAAAGATATTTGATTAATTAGCACTTGCTTGAATCTCACAACCTCTTTATTTTATAACTTCTCCATCATATTTCAAACCCTATCTTACGTTTCATAGTCCTCTTACCATATACTACTCTTTAACCCGTCATCTTTAATTCTAAATTTTTCTCTTATGACCATGTTGATTATTCATATGTATGGTCATGTATACCATGTTGTACATATTTCCTCCTTTATCTTTATACTATTGTGAAGTTAACGTTCTAAATTAATAGTCCTTCTATTAGTTTTTTCCTCATGTTGAATACATTACATATTCTTCATTTTTAAATCAAGTGGATCATGCATGGGTCAAACATAGTTTCTCTTTCAATCAAGTTTTTCTCTCCTGAATACAGTCTACCTTTGTATGACTTATTCATTCGTTAAACTACACCTATGTTCTTTGCTTAGAAA
The DNA here is from genome assembly GCA_963693085.1 of Alisma plantago-aquatica. Taxonomy (NCBI): domain Eukaryota; kingdom Viridiplantae; phylum Streptophyta; class Magnoliopsida; order Alismatales; family Alismataceae; genus Alisma; species Alisma plantago-aquatica. The sequence continues at coordinate 209,463,975 of OY856412.1, read as the reverse complement.
CTAGTTTGTTGTTCTAGTCTTATGAATTACATGTTCATACGATCCTCTTCACTTTTACTCTTTTGAAGACTCTTTACTTCTATGGACCTATTGAATGCTCAACCCTATTCTCTACTTAGCCTTTGCTTTAGAGTTCATAAAAGCATTATACTCTATTATATGATTCCTTCTTCATGATTGATTCTTGCTATCTTGAACCATACATACATTTCACATATCTTTTCTATATTTCATATGTATAGTTCATATAATATTAATCAATAAACTGATTATGAACTTCATATCATGTTCTATTATTCCCAATTAAGGGTTTCTCATATGAGGCCCCAAAATTGAACCTCAGATACCAATTTCAATTGATTCTTAGTTGTTCTGATCTTGCCCATCTGTTTCAACATCTTACTGTATGTACATTCTCACTCTAATGTGGGTCTAATTATCCAGAGTCTATTCTTATTATACTATTAATAGGAGTCATTAGATCCCAGTAACGCATCTTGCCAGCCGGACCAGGCCAAACCTGAAGTCCTGAAGCCAAGAACTACAAGGGATTACTCAACTCCTATTCATCTCAGAAGTGTGGAAGAAAACTAATCCACTAACAAAATCTCATTCAAAGGTCAATTCTAGTCTACTTGTTACAAAGAATGAAATCAATAAATGCTACAACTGCATAGTGTACAACAGGTATTAAAGACCCATATTTCAAAGTATTGAATATTTCAATTCAAACATATAAGAGCATTTCTATACATTTCCAACAAAAACAACATTATGAAATGTAAGTTCTATCTCCTTTTACATTTATGCTCTTAATTATTGTTTCTTTTTTCGTTTTCTAACCCTAACATTTCTAGGGTTCCTCTCTAGCCCATTCTTCCACTGTATACCTGGCCAGGGTATACGTGAAAGAATAGACAGAGTAGCTTGTACTGGTTGATCCAAGTACTCAGATATCGGGCCAGGATATCTAAATACTCAAATCCCCAAAGCTAACATCAAACATCTCCTATCTGCCACACATAGGACTCTAACTTACTAACTTAATGGTCCTTGACAACTCACCCTAAGCTCTGATACCAAGCTGTTACACCCCGATCTCACAATTTCCTCAAATCATGAGATTAGGGCATAAGATAGGACTTATATGTAACACAAAGAACACCCTAAACTTTTTTCTTTTCTTTAAAACTCTTGTTTCCCCGCATTGAACCACATAACATCTTAACAAAGGAATCTGAACATTTCTTTTACTAATCAGACTTCAATAGTAAAGGTACATGTATAAACATTCATGATGTCTCTCACACCTTATGCACATAAAACTTGCTAATTAGCATATATATCAAAAGAGGAACAATATTACACATCGTAATTACAACTCTCTCTCTTATCTCTTACTGAGGACCTAGAGTGACAAGGACCGACTGACTCAACTAATCTTGTACTTAACTCTTGTAGCAGATCTACACTGATGCTCTGACCATCTTCAAGTCCACGCGGTTAACCCTAAAATGTTTGAGTAGAGGGGTGAGCCTACTCGCTCAGTGAATGAGTACTTCAAGGAAACAGTCTAAGGCACTAATGTGATTATAGATATAACTTTGAATAAACGTTATGAAATTTAACAACAATAAATACTACACTGAGCAGTTCTAAAACAATATAATTGAAATAACAAAGAATGTAAATATTGCATCCAAAGAATAACTACTAGAAGACTATGCTCTAGTCTTCCTTAACTCTTTCATTTATAAGGAACTCTGTGAACCTATATGATCATATTTTAGCTTATGCCCTGATCTTATGCAGTGTACTCTGCATAAGAGACTCGCAGTGCACTATGGTCACACCGTACAAGACTTAGCGACACACCCGGGAAATGCTAAGTCTGACTGCCAGCCCTGTTCTGCTATAGGACCACAGGCTCTCCGGCCTCAATGCACAAACTCCGAGTGCTCTAGACTCCTCCTCTAACCTGAGTACACAGGCAGAGAGTCTCACTGGGTTACCACCGTGACTCCGCACGGATTAATGTTGAATAACCCCTATTTTCTACAGTGCCACCGTGACTCCGCACGGATTATTGTTGAACACTGCCTCTCTGTCCTCGTGCCACCATGACTCCGCACGGTTATTGTTGCAACACGAGTTTCACCCCTAAGAAGCAGACATCTCAAAGGGGTTCTACGGTGTTCAGGGCACCTAAGTCTAACATTAATATTATAGATACATGTAAAATAGAAATCATAACTCATTTTACATTTCTCATAAGGCTCACACGGCCTGCCATATCATATCATATAAAACATCTTAGCTCATGTATTCAACATATACCATGTCTCAGTAACATCCCTTTCTAGGGCATGTCATATCTCATCACCTACAATTTATGAGATATGTATTGAAATATAAGAAGCCCTGCAGTATGTAGATATCAACTCAGAGAGAACAGGCATATAAAGTTAAATGCACTAGAAACATACAATTCAACAGTTAAGTATCACCACATCTCATATCGAGACCTTTCATGTCACCATAACATGATTCATTGAACACCCTATCCTTAGGGTTTCATTTGCCTTATTCATTCATCACATGCCAACACCCTACTCTTAGGGTTTCATTCGCCTCATTCACCTTTTCATTTACCTCATTCACTTGTCACATGGCTCTCATAAGGATTTCATAGGATATAAGCATTCACTAAATAAAGATTGTTTTCAACAAATCATATAAAATCGATATATGTATGAAACCATGGAAATTGAACTAAATTTATGTTTCCATGCTATTCACTGAGATATCATGCACCAAGGATAAAATTCAAATAAGGTAATCCATGAGGTACATCCTAACCACTTATAAGATTACTAGTCCTTTTCAATAAGGTTGAAACTCTAGAGATATCTCAATTAGGTTAAACCCTAATTACATCATATGGTATAAATCTGAAAAGCATTCTTTCTAGGATGTGTTGTATATGTTTATGATGTGGATCTACCATCAAAGATTCATTCAAACAGAGAAGGAATCCATATCATATCAATTTGCAACAACTTAAATTAAACGGACATTTCAGGGTTTAGAATCACATACCAAGCAATTAGGGATTTGGATGCTATAATCAAATTTCGTGCATTATACTGTTTAAAAGAAGAACCCACTCACCCTAAGGTGTGAAAACACCTCAAAACTACAGCTCAACTCAGGGGATCTCGAACTCATATCAAATCCCTAGCAAATCTCCCAATTCTTCTTCCATTCAACTAGGAAACCTTGAAAATGAGGGATTATGAAGAAAGGGTGAGAAAAGAGGGAATTTCGACATCATCTTGGATAAAATCAGAGCATGGACGGAATCTTGACATGAGAGATAAGATTCACCATAAAAGTCTATGCAAAGGATCCAAACTTACTTGATTTCACCATTCCTTGGACCGCAAAACCCTAGGTCAGCAATTCCTCCTCTTTCTCCACTCAAGCCCTAACTTTCCCTCTCTCTCTAGATTTTCGTTTCTCTGGGGTGGATGACGAAGAATGAGAGCTGTGTGTGTGTGTGGTCGATCATATAAGTCAATTTGAGCTGCTTGGGTCAATTGCATATTGACCCAACACTCAACTTTAATTATATTGGCTGAATATTGAGTTATACAAAGTTACTGTAATTCGTTTATTTCAGAGATCAAACCTTCTCCAAAAATTATGGAAATTTATCAAGTTGTTTATAATTGATCTATAAAGCTTGAGTTAAAATTTTATATCATTTGGAGTTAGAAATAAATAATTAAAAATAGAACAGTGCACTGCTATATTGCAGTCTGCAGCAGATTCGGTCGAGTTTGTCCTGCACAGAACTCGACCGACACCCTCACTGTAGAGATCAAAAGTCATCCAAAAATTATTCCAATTTAAAAGAGTGTCTAAAACCGTGTTTTTCAAGCACAGTTAAAATTTGAGAGCAATTGGATATACCAATAAAAAGATAAAATTCAATTACCACACTGCTATATAAATCTGGAAATATGATCGGTCGAGTTTGAAACTCGACCGATAAATAGGTCAGATCATTCTTAAAAAATTCTGATATTTTCCAATGTTGTTCAAATTTTAGATATCCAAATCATATACAAATTTTAAGTAAATCAGAGTTACACATAAAATACTAAAAATCATTTACTGAGACACTATACTTATCAAATTTTGTGTTCATGTATCATCAAAACCCTATTTTGGGCCGATTAGGGTTTATGCTTCTCAAACCCTAATTCTCAAGACAAAAGAACATTTAGACTTCTTATCATAGTTAAAACATCCTAATTGTGCTATCGTCATTAATTAGATTTCAAGAATGATTATTCCAATTAATATTTGCAATTGTCTAGGTAAACCCTAGTTTACCAGTTAAGCTCAGATGGGGTCGTAACAGTAACACTACCATTCACAAGGCCAACACAAATGTCACATCACTATGGGATATAGATCCCTCTTTCACATCACTGGAGGCTACCACCTCACAAAAGGCATTAATCCATCACCTGATCATATGACCCAATCACATAAACCTTCCATGTACATCACCACATTATTCCTCAACAATGTGCATAATCACAAAGATGTATCGTTTAATCATCACCATAGAATACACCATCCATGGCATACTCATTGCCTGCAACATTAGGGATTTATATACAGGAGGAAGAAAACATCATAACATAATTTCCACTCCATAGAAGATAAGTAAACATATCACATTGTCCATAATTAGGGTTAGGGTTCCCATTCATAGCGATTAGAGTTTTAGAGTTGTGTCCAACCACCAAAGCATACATACATAACTTCCCACTTTCTTGGAGTATATTAGGGTGAGGGTATATATATATATATATATATATATGTCTATGTGTGTGTGTGATGATTATGTTTGTTCAAGTATATGTCTTGACCATCCATCATATACATGTCACGAACACCACCCATATGGTTCGTGACCACCCACTCATCAAGGTGTCTCGACCACCTATAACCATGGTGTCGCGACCCCAAGAATAAAGACATGTTTTGACTCAAACAAGGGTTGTCTCGACCTTAAAATCCATACCATGTCGCAACCTCTAGCATCAAGGACATGTCACAGCCTCCAACCTATTAGGGTTAGGTCGAAGTCGTGATACTAGGTCATCCATCTCGACCAATCCAAGAGAATCATTCCGATCAAACAACCCATGGGTGGCGGCCATCAAGGAGGTAGATGTCTCGACGAAAACACCAAGCACAAAGTGTCCCGACCTCCACTAAAACATGGTGTAGAAACCACATAGGTCAAGCTACCACCAAAGCAAGAGAACAATCACTAAGACTGGGATTAACTATGATCAAAATAGAAGATTTCCACGGCCCAAATAGAAAGTGAAACTAAGGAAAACCATCATGTGCATGGAGAAGAAACCTCATACCAAATGGTCACAAAAAACCCTAGAGTCTATATCATGAAACCACCATGAAAGCACCTCATGCAAGAGGGATAAAACTGCATTTAACACCTCCAATACAGAACCTATACCTCATAGGACATCAAAGTACATGAGTACCATGCTTGCAACCAAAACCAAGGTCAAAAGGTAGAAGAACACCACCATTGCACAACAATCACTAAAAATCAGGTTCCATCGATTAGGGTTTCAGATTCTAAGCAAACCAAGCAAGTTAATCACCATCAAACAAGATCTAGAGCATGACATTATCTCTTAGCACATTAGAGGTACGTTTTTAGAGAGAGAGAAAACAACAACATGAATGTATGAAAAGTGAAAATAATAGATATGGTTAAGGTTTATATCACCCACCTTAAGGAAGATCACTCCAAAGATTGCAAGCTCCAAGAACACGATCACCAAGGGAAAAAGAATTTCCACCAAAGCTCCACACTCAACCACAAAGCACCTCAAGAAGGAGAAGACATCATGGTCAAGGATAGAACAAGCAAAAAGGGCAAGAAAGAGCCCTAGTCCAGTCTGAATAAAGAAGGAGAAAAGAGAGGAGAAACTCCCTCTCACTTGGGTGTTGTCTTGTTAAAATATGGCCTATTACCCTTGTGATGAGGAGTTTTCTCTCAAGAATGGCCGTTGTACATATTGAATCTTGGGTTTATTTGCAATTAAACCATTTTCAAGATTTCTATTTCCTTCATATCTTTTTTTTCCTTTTCCCTAAATGTTCCTACCTTTTCTATCCTCTTTGTCCTCAATGTTAAAATTTATCAATACTAAATGGTTTGAATTATATTTGACCCACATTCATTTCAATGAATGGGTTTTTGCATAAATATCTCAACTAGTGTGTTAATTAGAGTCTAATAATGCAAAATGACCTATAATGAGTGGTAATCAATAGATTATATTAATTTAGAGTTTTTATGACTTTTTAGGACAAGAAATGAGTAATAATGTGAAATTGAGTTAGTTAATGACAAAATAACCGTCTTCCCTTTCTATATCCTCTTATGTGGCAATAAAACATTAAAAGATAATAATATGGTGAGTTATGACTCTTGAAATTAACATATATTTCCTATCTCAAATATTCACCCAAATATTTAATTAGAAAACATTTTCATATTAATTCACCCGTTTTATACATTAATATATACATTAATGGTCAATATGGTTATTAAGGGTCAAAGCTTATGAAAATTGAAAATCTAATTACATAGCATTAATCTAGGCATTAATATTAGCCTATGGTCCAAATTTGAAGTCATTTGGTCAATGTTTGACCCTTCAAACGAATTAAATAAGGTTTGCATATAGTTTGAATATAGTTTTAATTCAATTTTGTTAATGCACCAATGTAACCTATGGTTATGGTTTTATTAAATGTCATGCATTATATATTTCTTCTGACCTCTCAAGAGCACCATCTGACAGCCACAATCTGATCATCTTAGATCTAACTAGATCCAATGATAGGGAACTCATCCCCGACCTCGCAACAGAAGTCGTTTCACGACTGTTTCCTTCGACGAGCCCTATCTCCCTCATTACTCAATCGTTTCACATGATTCTTCTTCCTCCAATTTCATCATTCTCTCCCAAACCTAATGAGCTATCACTCTCCCTCTCTCTCGCTCTATGGGAGAAACACCCATTTAGGGCTTGATGCCTTTCTCTGAAAGGGAATAACAGAGGTCATTGAAGGCTTCCTCGTGCCTATTTAAGGCATTGTAATCCATCTATGACCCTAACAATACATTACTCTTCTCTTAATTTCACTGAATACACTTCTAAGCCCTCAGACCTACTCAGTTATAATCTCCAACAACTTTAGCTTCACCATTGCCACCTTCACTCCCTCCTGTCCAATTGGCTTCTCAGTAAGCATCCACGACACCCATCTTTTGTTATCACATCATCAGTTTTCCCTCAGCTACCCCCAAACATCGCACCCTATAGCTCGACCTTTGGATCTCATCGGTGTCCACCATTTTTGTAACACCCTTGACCTGGGTTATGGACTAACCCTAGATGTTTTGCTTAAGTAAGTTGCTTACAACTTTTTCTTATCTTTTGGGAAAAGTAATTAAGGCCTTTATGAAGTTTATTCTCAAAATTGAGCTTATATGCAAGCTATGTGTGCATTATATAATAACCTAAGTAAAAAGTACAATTTAACCAAGATAAAGGTTATGTTGAAAATGTTACATATTGAATATATTCTAAGTGTTTTGTATGTCATGAAAGAGAATATGATGCTAAGTGGTGGCTTGTGCAAAGCCTAAACCCTAAGTGAGAACTTGTGTAAATAGTGTTAAGTGCTTGGCGCATCAATTATAGTACAATTTGCAATATGTACAAAATGTAGGGTGAATATGTAATTTATCACCTCTAGATTGTTTTTACTCTTAACTAGTGTTATCCAGAGGAAAGAGAAACAAGGAGACAACATGATTGAAGCATCTTGAATTGTTATTACTCTTAATAATAAAGAAAATAAGAAAATACATAAGTTGAAGTTATACACATGAGCCATATTGATTGTGTACTAAGGAAAGGAGCCCCTATCGGCCATAGAGCCATAAGGAGAGAATTTATCAGTTTGTGGAGCCTTGGTTTGACCCATAATGGGAAAGGTAATTCAAGGAAAAAGAAAAGGCATCAATTTGCAACTTGCCTTGGAAATGATGGAGTTGAATAAAATAATAAGTTAGTGGAAGAGAGCTTGCCCTAGGAGGCAACTCAAGGGCCGCCCCCTTATCTTTTCTTTATTCTTTTGCATGAAAAAATAATAAGTGGCATGCATGCAAGAGCATGTGTCAACCTTGCATGGTTAGGTGGCATGAAGCACCTTAAGAAAGTGACACCTATGACACTCTTTTCTATAAACCTCAAGTATAAATACCTTGACCTTCATTTGTTGGCAAGATTTTCGAATCAAGCAAGTGTCCTTTTCTCTCGTATCGTGCAACAACCCCTCTTGTGTCACCCATAGTGAATATGGTTGAGTGGTATCGGCCAAGGAGGAGAGATATCGGCCAAGGAAGGTTGAAGCAACAAATTAAGGTGATATCACCCAAGGTGATGAAGGATATCGTGCAAAAGCTTGGAGCCCAAGTCTTGGAGCTTGGAGAAGGTCCACCTTCAACCTTGAGATGTGAGGAAGTGAATCTTGAAGCTTGGAAGCTCTTTGAAAGGTGGGTTATGTAACTTAAACCCTCCAATATTATTTATCCTTTCTTTAATGTTGTTAAAATTGTTGATTATTTGCAAATTAGGGTTTCCTATGATCAATTGATGTAATCATGCGTTCCAAAATGTAATTAGGATTGTTATCCATAGTTTTGAATAAGATTAATGATCTTGAGGTTGATGATGATGACATCATCATTGGATACCCGATATGAGTTGATCACTCTTGAACAACCTAATATGGGTTGGACATCTTGTAACCCGACATGGGTTAGAGACTTGGGAAAACTGATATGGAACCCAATATGGAGACTTGCCCGATATGTAGGTAAGTCGTAGTAGGTCTTATAAATGATATGAAGGATCCTTATCCATCACTTGTACTTAGCACAAGGGTGAAACAATACCTTGTGCTCGACATGTGTAAAACCCTAGAATGAGGATGGGTACCCAATATGCATGGTCGATATGGTGCCCAACATGCATGGCCGATATGGTGACCCAAGATGGTGCACAATATAGTAACTTAAGTGGATGCACAATATGGTAACCTAAGTGGGTACATGATATGGTAACTTAAGTGGATGCACAATATGGTAACTTAAGTGGATGCACGATATGGTAACCTAAGTGGGTACACTATATGGTAACCTAAGTGGGTACACAATATGGTAACCTAAGTGGATGCACGATATGGTGATAGGGGATATGCCCTATACCCGATATGAGTATATGGTTATACCACATGATCAAATTGAATACTTGACAAAATGATATATGTATCTTCAAATACAATAGAATGACATTATCAATCATGCTACTTGACATGGTAGGCATGTCCTCAATTTTTAAGATTAGCTAAGTGATAAATATGATATATGTAATATTGAGATACAATGATCTTAACTGATTTGATATCGATAAGGTTGTAAACCTTAAATATGTGAACTAAGTAATTTACATCCTAGTGAGGATGAGAGAGAAACTAAGACTTGAAAGATAAGTATGCGATTAGCATACACTAATACTCCTGAAATGAGTGGAGTATGAGTTAGGGCATGGTCATTGCTAATGAAATCTTAAAACCCTAATTGGTTAATTATAACCCAAATTCATTAGGGAGGATGTGTTCCTTAGTACTTCACGGTTAGAATCATATTTTGAGATGGTTGATAACATGATATGATAATCATGCTAGTATCTTTAAGTAATAAGCATGGCTAAGTAAGAGTTATGTAGCTATGTGCTATAGACTCAATCAACTATGTGGACTATGTGAACAAATCTCTGGGTCTGATGATCTAGGGATAATGATCATCTGCTAAGTGATGACAATACTCAGTGATGAATTAAGGGTTTGAATACCCAAGCATGATAGTGATGTAAGATTGAGATTCTAAGTGATTTATGTGTCTCAGTGAATATGAAAGCATTTGATAAATGCAATTATGCTTTTCTTTGTAGAAATTGATATAATGTTTGTTAGAAACATTAGTTGATGAATTAATACTTTCATACATCTTGATAAAATAGACGTTATACATGTTCTTTATATTTCTTTTCAAGTAAATAGATGTTTTATAATTCTATCCAGTTTTATATTATTTCCTTTGATAATAATATTGTTAGCAGAGAGTTATATCTCTCGCTGGGACAATAGTCTCACCCCGTGGGATCCACAATTTTTAGGTAAGATGCGGATGAGGGACTAAGAATTGGGCTGTAGAAAAAGGAGCATATCAGCAAGGATCATAATTGAATCTCACGTTGAGTATGTTGTTTGTAATGTCATGTATATAGAAGTCCTATGTGTCATCTCTGTACTCTCAAGTCCTTGGAAGATAGTCTTAATGGTTTTCACGAGCGAATTGAGATTTTGGGTTTCTTATCTCGAGGATTTTATGTTGTTACTATGTGTATTAAAGCAAAGCATCTAGTACTTGTTATCCTTGAGAAGAGACAGAACACTGAATATATAATGTGTATATAAGGCTTCGGTTCTTTATGTAAGAATTTTCTGGAAGATGGATATATGTGCAAAATGGTTTTAAATTTTAGTGATTTTTTGTTAATCTAATGTTTATGATTATTCTGCTTAATTAGTAATGATTTGTTTGTCGGTTTGAGAATGGTCATTTCTGTTTTGTCCATTCAGTGGCCCTCTAGCTGTATAGGTTGTACCTTTGACCTCACCTCGACTCCAAGAAGACGTTTGAGACTTTAGTTGAGGTTGAGCTCCTTTTTTCAAGCATTTTGATCGCAGTATTACTTCCCTTTTTCTACCCAACTCTGGGGGACTCCTCGAGCTCCAGAGCCTCGAATGGTCTTCTTTTTGTCTTATTGACACCGTCTTGGTCCAGAGAAGTCACATGTGGCCCCAATACTAAGTATGAGCCTGTCCATCGCCCGCTCTGGTCAAAGCTTGAAATTCCAGGCTTCTGCTCGAGCCATGGCTCAAAGTGGAAAAGGCCATGTCAACAAATGACCTGATTGCCCCCATAGTCTTAATCGAACAATTTTGGGTGCATGGGTATTTTAGGGTTTTCACCCGCATCTTTGATTTACAACTGTGATTCATTGCTAAATGATTGAAATGCCCCCATGTTCGTGATCGATGTGTCACGCACGTCTAAGGTTGTATTGTCATTTTACATCTTATTTACATTGATTTTATTATCTGATCAATTGAAGTCACGCATATGATTCCTTAGATTCTAATTGGTCAGTTCTCAATAATTCATATTAAATCGATATTGTATCAAACAAATACAAATAAATACTCATTGGAAGGAAATTTCACCAGGAATACAAATTTAAGTTTTTAAACATTAATTTGCATCTCTATTTCGATGTTTATTATAACCACCATTTTAATTATATAAAAAGCCTTAAAATATGTAACTAATTCATTTTAACTCCAAATTTAAGAAATAAATATGTTTTCATAAGTAGGAGATCCAAGAAATCCATTGGTCCAAGTTTTGAGTCCTAAATCGACGGTTTTCATAGAAGGTCCAAAAATTAGGGTTTCTCACATAATATGCTTTATAAACCCTAATCCATGTGTAGAAACTTGTATCTAGGATAAAAGTGACATTGGACAAAATTAGTTGGTGAAAAGTCTTCTCTAGGAATCTCAAGTGAGGTATGTGCAATCCTATTTATGCATGTGCATTCTAAAACATAACTTGGGCATTTTGATATCCACCCATGATATTCCTAATGAGGCATCAACTTATACCTTGTTCCCTATTTATACTATTTTGGCACATTTATGTCACTACTTGTTTGGGTTTTATACCCCCTGCCAGGTCACTATTAATTTGTTGTTTAATATTTCCATTTTATTTATTGAGCATGATAACTTGATGACTCATTAGCTATTGTAGTGTACCTCTGTACTAGCCACCCATAGTTTGGGCATGAGCCCTAGGGAATGTGACCACTCTCCCCACTTCTATATATATTTGTTAGGTGTTTGGGAATGTGACCACTCTCCCTCACCTATTTGTTTTGCTTGAGGTTGGTAGGTGCCTCATCCCTACTTTAGATAATGTAATCATACTTTTATCATGCGTACTTCAATATTAATATGTGATGTTATGGTAAGTATTCTCTTTTATGTGCCTCATACTTTTGACAATTCTTTAGCATAGTGGAATCATTACTCCATGTTTACATTTTGCTATACTTTATTTGTCATTATTCCTTTAAATTGACACATACTTTTCCGTCCTCTTGTTGGGTGACCCCAACCACCCAGGATTAGGATCAAAGTGTGCAATAGGAGCATGGTGAACTAGCCTAAGACTAGGAAAAGGAGTTCATCCTACCCTCATGGACTTATTTTCTAAGTTACTTTGTTGGAGACATATTGATGTAGTTTATCTTCCTTCTACCTTAGATCCTTTATTTGTATAAAGCATGTACACCCTTGTTGGGAAAATGTTGATGTACATTTTTATTAAATTGAATATAGTCAGAGTTTTAACTTCTTCTGCTATTCTTTGGTGTTTTGTTTACCATATCTAGTAGAGAGGTGGTTTCACTTCTTTACAACATGGTATCAGATCCCATGGTAGTCAGAGTCTTCACTATTTCAATTTGTCTCCTTAGTTAGAAACCATTACCTCATTTAGTTTCCATTTAGTTCTCCTTAGAATTGACCTATGGTGAAAGGTTGAATTAGGACCATAAGAATTTCATATGAGAAATATCTTTATTCAACTTTGAGGTGATTAGCCTGTTAGGTAGCTACTAGGACATAAGTTTAAAGCAAGGGTGCCTAGAAAGGGTCAGGGTCTGGGGGTGGCAAAATTTTCCTCCGTGCTACTAACTTGGTTTACAAGGACTCTCAGATCCATATGACATCGGCCTGGCCTGAGCTGATTCTAATTTTCTAAAATAGCATACCTTTAGGAAAATAACCTCAATGTTGAGTATCCTTAGGAACCTAATATGATGATTTGGTTACCCAAACAAAATCACCTTATGACCATAAGTTCCTTATATGAGTCTTAGATTTCCATGTTTAGGGGTAGTCTACCCTATACTAGACTTTGAAGTTTGGTAATAGCGAATAGTAAAACAATTAAGTGTTGGATCTTATACATGATTTAATTAGACTCACTCTTTTACCTCTAGTTTGGTTTGACTTGGTAGGTCAACCCTTTTAAGGGAAAAGTAGTACTAGTAGTAGTTGTGGTAATACCTTGATAGATTTGGAAATCCTTTTAAGGGGATGTAGTCCTACAATACATCAAAATTTACCACTCTAAAATTTAGAAACCCTAACTCCATAGATAAGAGATTAATGAGATTACATCATTAGAATTGACTAAAACAAGTTATAATTATACTTAACATGTTTGTTTATATACTAATGAATATATAATAAGTCATCTAATAAATAGTTCATATGCTTGAACCCCAACAAATACTTAATACACATAATATGAGTAACTCCCTAATTGTGAATACACATTATGTTGACCATGTCACTCTAATGCTATGGTAAATGGAACTAATGCATACTAATAATACATACCATATAATAGTCATGTTGACCTAAACCCTAAAATGTAATTATCTAACCTTAACATATATACATATGTATCCTTAATACCTTCATGATATACTAGTGACATTAGGTGTCATAATCAGGTAATATAGCTTGATACATATGAATGGAATATAACCATCTAATCATAATTTATTCAAGTTTTCAATATATTTCAGGCATATCACCGTGTTCTCTAATACACACCTCATTAATCACCTTATCATAACTTGGTATATGAATCAATTCATTAATATGCAATGTGTTCCACCTTATTCACTAAAATCCATATAATGACTTAAATACGATAACGAGTAATTGTATTCACATAATTATGCATGCATGCATAATGTGATGTTAAATATGTATAATTGATAATAAGAAGTGTATAAATAGGAGCAAATGATTACTGATGAGGTTAATATGAGTATGAAAGGTGATGTGGCAATGTGTAATATAAATTAATGTGACATTATTTGTATTTTTTGTAGACTAAATAATTGTTGGATAATATTATCTATTTCATACAAAATAATCTGCGATATAATCAAACATGATGATAATATGAGGATAATGGAGAATAAATACAAATTATTAATGATTGTCATCAAATATATTAATAAATATTGAGATTATTTGGTAAACCCTAATTGTGCTTAAAATTCTTAATGAGTAAATAAGAAATGCATATGAATTGCACATAATTTTGAGATATAATTCTTTTGACAACTATGTGAATACAACCTGACACAATTAATAGAGTATTAAGGATGATGTAATGTCATAATGAAGATAATGTTAATAAGCCAAAAATGTTCATTGTGTTATATTTGATAAAAGGTAATATGAATCATGGAACCGTTAATGAACCATGAAAACCTGACTTATGAGTAGATCATGTGAAGTACCATAGATTAGAATTAACCACATAGTTTCTTAATGTTGGGATGTTACATACTCACCCTTCCCTCTTGTAGAGATTTTGGGAACGAAATCCTCTTTAATGGGTGGAGTGTTGTAACATACTGAATATTGGGTTTATTTGCAATTTAACCCATTTTCAAGATTTCTATTTCCTTCATATCCTTTTTTCCTTTTCTCTAAATTTTCCCGTCGTTTCTATCCTCTTTGTCCTCAATGTTAAAATTGAGAAATACTTAATGGTTTGAATTATATTTGACCCACATTCATTTCAATGAATGGGTTTTTGTGCAAATATCTCAACTAGTGTGTTAATTAGAGTCTAATAATGCAAAATGACCATTAATGAGAGATAATTGATAGATTATATTAATTTAGAGTTTTTATGGCTTTTTGGGACATGAAATGAGTAATAATGTGTAATTGAGTTAGTTAATGAGAGAATAACCCCCTTCCCTTTCTCTCTCCTCTTATGTGGCAATATAACATTAAAAGATAATAATATGGTGAGTTATGACTCTTGACATTAACATATATTTCATATCTCAAATATTCACCCAAAGATTTAATTAGAAACATTTTCATATTAATTCACCCTTTTTATATATTAATATATAAATTAATGGCCAGTATGGTGATTAAGGACTAAAGCTTGTGCAAAATGAAAATCTAATAGCATGGCATTGATCTAGGCATTATCCAAATTTGAAGCCATTTGGTCAATGTTTGACCCTTCAAACGAATTAAACAAGATTTGCATTAAGTTTGAATATAGTTTTAATTCGATTTCATTAATGCACCGATGTAACCTAGGGTTCTAGTTTTATTAAACGTTGTGTTTTATAGATTTCTTCTCGCCTCTCAAGAGCACCATCTGATGGCCACAATCCGATCTTCTAAGAACTAATCAGATCCAACGGTAGGGAATTCATCCCCAACCTTGCAACAGAAGACGTTTCATGGAAGTTTCATGAGTGTTTCCTTCGATGAGCCCTATCTCCCTCATTACTCAATCGTTTCACGCAATTCTTCTTCTTCCAATTTTGTCATCCTCTCCCGAACCTAACAAGCTATCATTCTCCCTCTCTCTCACTCTATGGGAGAAACACCAATTAGGGCTTGATGTCTTTCTCTGTAAGGGAATAACAGAGGCCACTGAAGGCTTACATGTGCCTATTTAAGGCATTGTAATCCATCTACGACCCTCACAATACATTCCTCTTCTACCAATTTCACTAACTACACTTTGAAGCCCTAAGACCTACACAGATATGATCTCTGATGACCTTGGCTTTGCTACAGCCACCTTCACTCCCTCATGTCCAATTGGCTTCTCGGTAAGCATCCAAGACACCCATCTTTTGTTATCGCACCATCAGTTTTCCCCCAGCTACCCCAATCATCATGCCCTATAGCTAGACCTCTAGACCTCATCGATGTCCACCGTTTTGGCCATTCAGTGGCCCTCAGTTCGTATAGGTTGTACCTTTGACCTTGCCTCAACTCCACGAAGACATTCAAGACATCAGTTGAGGTTGAGCTCCTTTCGTTCAAGTGTTTTGATTGTGGTATTGCTTCCCTATTTCCACCCAACTCTAGGGGACTCCTCGAGCTCTAGATCCTCGAATGGTCTTCTTTTTGTCTCGTTGACACCGTCTCAGTCTAGAGAAGTCGTTGGTAGCCCCAATACTAAGTATGAGCCTACCCATCGCCTACTTTGGCCGAAGCTTGAAGCTCCAGGCTTCTGCTCGATACATGGCTCAAAGTGGAAGAAGCTAGGTCAAAGAATGACCTGATTGGCCCCATAGTCTTAATTGAACGATTTTGGTTGCATGGGTAGTTTAGGGCTTTCACTCGTATCTTTGATTTACAACTGTGATTCATTGCTAAATGACTGAAATCCCCATGGGTTTTTTATCGATGTATCATGCATGTCTAAGGTCATATTGTCATTTTGTGTCTTATTTACATCGATTTTATTTTCTGATGAATTCAAGTCATGCATGTGATTCCTTGCATTCTAATTAGTTAGCTTTCATTAATTCATAGTAAATCGATATTATATGAGAAACATACAAATAAATACTTGTTCGAAAGGATTTTTCACCAGGAATATGAATTAAAGGTTTTTAAAAATTGATTTGCATCTCTATTTTGAAATTTATTATAAACACCATTTTAATTATATAGAACCCTTAAAATATGTAACTAATACATTTTAACTCCAAATTTAAGAAATAAATATGTTTTCTTAAGCAGGAGAATCTAAATAATCGATTGGTCCAAGTTTTGAGTCCTAAATCGATGGTTTTCATTGAAGGTCCAAAAATTAGGGTTTCTCACATAATATGTTTTATAAACCCTAATCCATGCGTATAAACTTGTATCTAGGATAAAAGTGACATTGGACAAAATTAGTTGGTGAAAAGTTTTCTCTAGGAATCTCAAGTGAGGTATGTGCAACCTTGTTTATGCATGTGCATTCTAAACCGTAAGTTGGGCATATTGATATCCACCCCTGATACTCCTAATGAGGCATCAACTTATACCTTGTTCCCCCTTTATACTCTTTTGGCACATTTATTTCACTACTTGTTTGGGTTTTATACCCCCTGCCAGGTCACTATTAATTTCTTTTTTAATATTGCCACTTTATTTATTGAGCATGATAACTTCATGAATTATTAGCTATTGTATTGTACCTCTGTACTAGCCACCCATAGTTTGGACATGAGCCCTGGGGAATGTGACCACTCTCCCCACTTTTATATATATTTGGTAGGTTTTTGGGAATGTGACCACTCTCCCTCACTTATTTGTTTTGGTTGAGGTTGGTAGGTACCTCATCCCTACTTTATATAATGTATTCATACTTTTATCATGCATACTTCAATATTAATATGTGATGTTATGGAAAGTATTCTCTTTTATGTGCCTCATACTTTTGACAATTCTTTAGCATAGTGGAATCATTACTCCATGTTTACATTTTGCTACACTTTATTTGTCCTTATTCCTTTAAATTGACACATACTTTTCCCTCCTCTTTCTAGGTGACCCCAACTAACTAGGTTTAGGATCCGAGTGCGCAACAGGAGTGGTGAACCAGCTTAATACTAGGAAAAAGAGTTCATCCTTCCCTCATGGACTTATTTTATAAGTTACTTTGTTGGAGACATATTGATGTAGTTTAGTTTCCCTCTACCTTAGATCCTTTATTTGTATAAAGCATGTACACACTTATTGGGAAAATGTTGATGTACATTTTTATTAAATTGAATATAGTCCAAGTTTTAACTTCCGCTGCTATTCTTTGGTGTTTTGTTTACCATATTTAGTAGAGAGGCAGTTTCACTTCTTTAAAACCACCATGTCAAAACATAGTCTAAGGCCAAGAAAAAGGGAAGAAGATGGGGTAGGAGATCCAAGGAAACACCACAAAAGAAAGGCATATACTTACCAAGGTTGAATACGAGCAAGAGTCCCACACGCAAGGGATCTCCACCACCGAGAACTCCTAGATCAGTCCTCCAAGATCTTCAAGGCTCCAAGGATGAACAAGAGAAGGTGAGGAAGGAAGAGGGAAAAAAGTTTCACTTGCATGAAGAGAAAAGGGGTTATATACAAAAGGAGGAGGGAAGTAGGGTGAGGGATGAGGTGTCAACAAGGTAGGGCTCCAAAGACACACTTATCCACCCAAGAAACTAACCCTACAACCACTTAGAACATGCATACAAGAGATGGTGACAAAAAATATGTTGGTTCTCAACCACTTGGGTCACCCAACACACATGTTCGCAGTCACGACCATCCCATGGTCGAGTCAAAGCACCAAAAAACAACATGGTCGCGACAAGAGGGGTCACCAACAAGCTAGGTCGAGACATCCCACAAGAAGACAATTGTCTCGACCCAAGACACCGACAACCACCTTGGTCGAGACAAAGCCATGCAAGGGAGGTGTCTCAACTGTGATAACCCATCAAGAAACCTTCTCAAGGTTGAGACAAGGGTCACCACCCTGAACGAGGTACACATAGCCAAGGCACATCAAACCCTAGAAATCCTAATCACCCCCTAGTGATGTCACCACTCACCCAAAGGTCAAACAAGGCACCCCAAAGAACCACACTCTCTCTCATGATGCCAATAGAGAGAAGGAACACTCTAGAGGTGGTAAATTTCTAGATAACCCTCACGAATGGGTAAACTACAATTTACCCCAAAATAAGCACAAAAAGCACAAACATCATCCAATCAAACTTAAACTAGAGAAGAGCTCTCTACAAGCTCTAAGATCATCTTGAAGGATTATAGCAAGGTTCTTAAGCACTTACTTAAGAAAAAAAAAATTGGGTTAACCCAAAACATAGGTCAAGGGTCTTATAAGCCATAAACCCCTAATAAGGATTTCACCCCTGAAATCCTAAGCGAACAGAGATGGGTACTTCCTCTGCATCTCTTCCTCATGATCCCACGTGGTTTCATCAACACCATGGTGATGTCATAGAACCCTCACCAACATTATGTCCTTCTTCTTCAGCCTCTTCACTTCTCTATCAAGGATCAACATAGGTCCCTCCACATACGACATATCCTCATCAAGATCAACCTCAACTGGCTGCAAAACTAACTCTATACTAGGGTGACACTTCCTCATCATGCTAACATGAAACACTGGATGTAACCTATGCAACTCAGGTGGCAATCCCAACTTATATGACACCTTCCCCACACGTGCCACCATAGGGTAAGGTCCCATAAACTTGGGAACCAACTTACCCTTCTTCCCAAACCTCAAAACACCCTTCCAAGGAGAAACCTTAAGATATACTCTGTCTCCCACCTGGAACTCCAATGGTCTATGCCGATTGTCTGCATACAACTTCTACATGTCCTATACTACCTTCAACTCTTGTTGAATCACTTTGATCTTCCCTGTCATTTGTTCCACAAGTTCAAGACCAAGAAGTTGGCATTCACCGGTTTCATACCAACACAATGAAGATCTATCTTGTCCCATACAACGCTTCATAAGGTGCCATGTCAATGCTTCACTGATAACTATTATTATAAGCAAACTTTATCAAACTGAGGTGGATTTCCCAACTACCCATAAAATGCAAGACACAAGCTCTCAATAGATCTTCCAAGGTTTGTGTGGTCCTCTCAGATTTCCAATTTTTCTATGGGTGAAAGGCAGTACTAAACCTCAACTACATACCCAAAGTTGTGTGTAAGTGCTCCCAAAAGTGGCTCATAAATTGAGGACCTCTATCTGATACGATGGTAGCTAGAACACCATACAAACACACTATCTCATTTACATATACCTGAGTAAGCTTCTCTGTTGTATACTTTTTCTTCACAAGAAGGAAATGTGCTGACTTGGTCACCTGTCAATGATCACCCAAATGGAATCATGACCTTTGGAAGTCCTAGGGAGGCCAACCACAAAGTCCATCGTCATGTGATCCCATTTCCACTGCGGTATAGGCAATGGTTGCAATGTCCCCACAGGCTTCTGATGTTCCCCCTTAACTTGCTAACACACAGCGCACTTAGTCACAAACTCAGCCACATAACTCTTCAAGCTAGGCCACCAATACAGATCCTTGAGGTTATGGTACATCTTGGTGCTACCTGGGTGCATAGCAAACATTGAAGAGTGTGCCTCTTACAAAACTATCTTCCTCAAGTTGTCAACACCAGGAACCACGACTGTTGTGGTAACACAATCCCATCATCTGCTTTGTGGAAGCCATCACGCTTATCACTGTCAAACTCTGATCTTATCTATTGTATCACATGATCAACTTGTTGTTCCTATTTAATTTGTTGCCTCAACATGGGATTCACTTGCAGTTGTGCCAACAACCCATCTAGCAAGGAAACCTCTAGCTTCATGTTCATCTCACGCAAGGAGACCAACATGTCTCTTTTATGACACACCAAGGAAAACAATTGTGCCTTCTACACTGATGATGATGAAGAATATTTCCTACTCAAAGCATCCATCATGACATTTTCTTTCCCTAGATAGTAATCAATTATGCAGTCATAGTCTTTGATTAACTCCATCAAACATCACTATCGCGTGTTCAACTCCTATTGTGAAAAGATGTACTTCAGATTCTTGTGATTAGTGAAGATATGATACTTCTTTCCATAAAGGTAGTGTCTCATTATCTTCAAGGCATGGACCACTACAGCTAGCTCCAGTTCATGGGTTGGGTAGTTCGCCTCGTGTTTCTTAAGCTGTCGTGAAGCAAAAGAATTCACATTCTTGTCCTGCATTAGCACACGACCCAAACCATTCCTCGACGCATCACAGAAGACTATGTCTCCTTTCCCTTGATCAGAAGAACTAACACAATAGTACTAGTCAGTTTCTCCTTTAACAACTAGAAGGCACGTTGACACTTGTCATCCCAGACGAAAGGCACATCTTTCCTTGTCAGCTTCGTTAGGGGTAATGCCACTGAACTGAAGGTCTTGATGAACCTCCTGTAGTATCCTGCCAAAGCCAGAAAACTATGAACTTCAGTTGGTGTCTTCGGCTGCTCCCACTCTATCACAGATTCAACTTTCTTGGGGTTCACCCTAACTCCTTCAGTAGATATCACATGTCCTAGGAAGGACACTTCAAAAAAAACTCGCACTTGTTGAACTTGTCATACAATTGGTGTTGTCTCAACGTGGTCAACACCTGATGCATATGTTGCTCATGTTGCTGGTTGTCCCTAGAGTAGATCAAGATATCATCTATAAACACTACCATGAACTGGTTCAGATAGGGCTTAAACACCCTGTTCATCAGATCCAAAAATGTTGTCAGTGCATTGGTTAGCCCAAATGGCATAACCATGAACTCATACTTACCATATTGAGTCTTGGACGCTCACTTAGGTATGTCATCCTCCTTGATCTGCAACTGGTAATATCTCAATCTCAAGTATATCGTGGAGAACACTATGTCTCCTCGCAAGTGGTTAAACAAGTCACCAATCTACGACAAGAGATACTTGTTCTTTATCATCACATTGTTCAACTATCTGTAGTCTATGCACAACCTCATGGATCCATCTTTATTCTTCTCAAACAGCATTGGAGCACCCAATGGTGATTTACTTGGTCTGATGAAACCCTTCTCAACCAGCTCTTGCAACTATTTCTTCAACTCTGCCATCTTAGTTGGCGCCATTCTGTATGGTGTTTGAGCTATCGGCTGGGTACTCGGGGCTATATTGATCTCAAAATAAATCTCTCGAGGTGGGGGAACACCTAGAAACTCTTCTAGAAACACATCCTCAAACTCACAGACAATTGGTACCTCCTGGATACTAGGACTGCTCACCTTCGTATCCATCACATGTGATAAAAATGCCTCACAACCTTTCCTCATTAGATTCTCCGCCACCATCACTAACACCAGACACGTCAGAAGAATCTTCATATCTCCTTGGAAGATCCATGTCTCATTGCCATCCCAAAATGTCCCCACCTTGGCACCACAGTTCAAGACTACACGATACTTCTCCAAGGTATCCATTCCAAAATCACATTGAATCCATGCATGTCAAGCGGTATGAGATCCACTTGAATGCTATGTCTTGAAAAAGAAAGGACATAGGAAGGACACACCTCCCACAACTCTACAGAACCAACCAATGGGGTTTCTAAACAAATGTTATCACATCTAGATCTAACGGGCAAAGAGATACTAGCAATCACTTCATGAGTGATAAAAGAGATGGTCGCACCAGGATCAACCAAAACAGATATAAAAGCAAGAAGAAGACAAATCAGAATGAAATAACTCTATCTAACCTATCACTACTCGCGGGCTGACCACTCCTTTCGGCTGACTCATGGCAAAGAATCTAGCTATTGCCTACTGACATCCATGTTCTTTTCTGGCATGTCCTAAAGAACCAGCCTACAATGCCTACCCACATCCTCGTCCTCCTCCACTACTGTATTGTTGCCTCTATGAGCCCTTTTGACTCTGCCTCGACTACAAGGTCACCTCATCATCCTTCATGGAACAAAACTACTTGGTATGCCCAACCTGGTCATACTTGTAGAACATTTTGTTCTCATACCATGGCCTTGACAACCCTATCACTGATACTGACGATGCGTTGGGGGATCCTATTGGTGGAAAATTGTGGCCTCTGCCTTTACTGGGTGACCATTGAGTCTATGCATTGGACCTCTACTGCACGGGCAGTGCAGAAAAACTAGGATTCTTAAAGCTTCCAGATGACTGCCCCTAATACTATACAAGCCTCTTCTTGGCACTCTTCTCCTACTTCTCAACAACAGACCATTCAATCCTCCTAATAGATTCCACGAACGTCGCAAACTTCTCACAATTCTCAAGCGTTCCCACAAATTTCGTCATCTCACCATTCAGATCCTTCTCAAAACATCTGATCCTCTCCTCATATGTCACTGCCATGTGAGGAAAGAACCTCAACAACTCCATTAATCTCGCCTCATATTCATTGATCATCATGGGTCCTTGCCTGATCTTCTCAAACTGAGAGATCTTCTCATCAAGATAGGTACGTGAGAAGTACCTCCTAACAAACTCACATATGAACTCCTCCCAACTAATAGCAACACCTGGCCTCTTCTCCTCTTCAATGGACCACCGATTTCCAACACTTCCCTTCAGAAGGTACATTGCATGCTTCACCTTATAAGCCTTGGAGATGCTAAGGATCTTGAAGGCCTTCTCAAACTTTGTTAACCAAAGATCCACATATGCTAGATCTACTGTACCAGCATACTCCACCACTCTAACATGCCTTAACCTCTTGAAGGTCTTCCCAGTGCCTGAGGACTCCACATTGGGGACTGTTGCTCTCGCTTGAGGAACATGCATTCATCCTGCCATATGTGTAATCCTGTCCATAAACTACCCAAACATAGACCAATAAGTAGGGTTTTCTAGCACGACCAGGTCAAACTGGGGCACTTCAGGTGTCCTCCCATCAACAACCTGCCTCCCTGCACCTCCACCTGGTGTAGCAACACCACTCTCAACAATGTCTTCTTCATGTTCTCTAGCCATATTTTCAACTCTTCTTCTTGTTTTGCATAAGAAAAAGTGGCCATAAGATAAATTGGAGGATACTAGAACAGACACAACCCTAGTCCTATGCCCCTATAGACTCAATGAACCTAAATCTCTAATACCAACCTTAAACTATGATGCCCCGATGCGTCCCAAATGAGATTACTCAAAACCAAATTGTGGAACTAAACTAAACATACAGGTTACCATAAAACACATGAAATTAAAACTGATTTCAACCAACCCTAGGAGTCACATAAAATTGCACATGAGTCCACAAAAGCCACATGTATTGCATATCACCTGCCCAAAACATTATACAAGATACTATTCACTAGCTCTCAAGACACATCATGCTACACATATAACCTGTTCATATAGATATGTATCATCTCTATACAACAATGGGTATGAAATCAAAACCTCATATAGATACATACAACAAAACCCTCCCGAAGGACCTGAGTGTATAGGGACAACATATATGACTCTACTTCTATACAAAAGCATCACATCCAACCTTTTAGTAACTACTGGTCCTCGAACTACTCAGCAGCAATAGGACATTCTCTACTTCCTCGTCTTGACCACCTAAAAGATGTGAAAACCCATGGGGTGAGACCAAATGTCCCAGTAAGAGATATAACTCTCTACCAACGTCTATTAAAAGAATAGATAAGCTAAGCATGTAAATAACATACTAAGCATGTTGAGTGGATTCAACTAAATGATATGTAATCAACAGATAAAGCAAATTAAGCAAGATTAGGCAGTTACCACTAAACGGTTTCTAAAAAGGAATATGAAGAACATGTATAACAATTGACTTCTCTTACCATCTTATAATTCAAGAAATCAGTAAAAAGATAAGGCAAAGTCTCAACCAATGTTATTCGTGTTTGACCCTAAGCAAGATATACTACATGATTGAGTTACATCTTATATTATTTCCCTGAGGATTTGAGTCGTACCACCCAAATCCAACTGACCACTACTAAGTCAAAATCGGTTCCATACAAGTTCTATGGAAGATCCAGAATCTATGACCTCTCCACACCTCTTGGTCAGCACAAGAGAAAACACCACAAAGCCATATTAGTCAACTACAAAAAGGTCACATATAGTCAACAAAAGGATCGGCTCACGCATGGTCGTCCATATATAAACACCTATCCCACTTGGTACAGGTAACATCACTAGAAGAACAGGCTCATGCATGACCGTTCTTAAAAGAAGAATTGTCTCATGCATCACCATCCATATCACAAGGAGATCAGCTCACGCATGGCTGTCTCACACAACCTATAATTGTGGACACAAGGAGATACCTCGACTTGCACCCCTGCATATTCAAAAATATGCACTCCAAGATATACTCATTTCACCTATCCAGCAATTAAAGCTGACACTAGAAAGGATCTATGGTACAAGGTACCTACATGATTAGGGTTCTACTTGATTAGTTAGCCAATTTGGTGACTTTTAGAATCAAAAAAATCAAAACAAAATCTACAAGAATAAGGGCATGGTACAACTTTAGAAGATATAAAACATATATGGTGTGAACTTGTCACACTATCACCGCATGATACTTGTAACACTGTCATTCATAAGGCCAACGCCAATATTATCACATCACTATGGGACATAGATCCCTCTTTCACATCATTGGAGGTTACCACCTCACAAAAGGCATTAAGCCATCACTAGGTCATTGGACCCAATCACATAAACCTTGCATGTACAACACCACATTATGCCTCAACAATGAGCATAATCACAAAGTTGCATCGTATAATCATCACCATAGCATACACAAGCCATGGCATACTCATCACCTGAAAGGTTAGGGATTTGTATACATGAGGAAGAAAATAGCTTAACATAACATCAACTCCATGGAACATAAGTAAACATATCACATTGTCCATATTTAGGGTTAAGGTTCCCATTCATAGACGATTAGGGTTGATTTAGCAACCACCCAAACAAGACGAAATAGGGCTCATTCATTACTCATCTATGTACATTATATATATATAGGGCATGCATTCAATAACCGCGCGGGTAGCCTGATTTTTCGCTACCCACACATCCAAAAGTGTAACTATATGGTACACAAAAGTAACTCTTAGATCAAAAGTGTAATTATATTGATAAAATATTAACTATATGACTAAAAAAGTAACTGCGTAGAAAATATAGAGTCAGTAAATATATGGACGTATTTTTTGATTTTGGTGGGGAAAATGATATTATTTTTGGATGAAATTTTTTGGGGAGCTAGATAAAATGCTCCTCTATAATTGTGAATTTTTTTTAAAAAAAAGTGACAGGAAGGGTGTGCGGGTAGCTACTCCTGCGGGTATTAAAGATATATATATATATATATATATATATATATATATATATATGTATGTATGTATGTATGTATGTATGTATGTATGTATATATATATGTATATATGCATGTACATACATATATACATACATATATATATATATATGTATATATATATGTATATATATATATATATATATGTGTGTGTGTGTGTGTGTGTGTGTGTGTGTTGATTATGTGTGTTCAAGTATATGTGTCGACCACCTAAAACCATGGTGTCATGACCCCAAGAACAAAGACATGTCTCGAATCAAACAAGGGTTGTCTCGACCTCAAAAACCAGACCATGTCACGATCTCAATCATCAAGGACATGTCGCGACCTTCAACCTATTAGGGTTAGGTCGCGGTCGCAACACTAGGTCATCCATCTTGACCAAACCAAGAGAACCGTTCCAATCAAACAACCCATGGGTTGTGACCATCAAGGAGTTAGATGTCTCGACCAAAACACCAAGCACAAAGTGTTATGACCTCCACTAAAACATGGTCTAGCAACCACATAGGTCAAGCTATCACCAAAGCAAGAGAACAATCACCAAGACTGGCATTAACCATGATCAAAAAACAAGAATTCCACGGCCAAACCGATAGTGAAACTAAGGAAAACCATCATGTGCATGGAGAAGAAACCTCATACCAAATTGTCACCAAAAACCCTAGAGTCTATATCATGAAACCATCATGAAAGCACCTCATGCAAGAGGGATAAAACCATGTTTAACACCTCCAAAATAGAACATATACTCTATATGACATCAAGGTACACGAGTACCATGCATGCAACAAAAACCAAGGTCAAAGGTATAAGAACACCACCATTACACAACAATCACTAAAAATCGGGTTCCATCAATTAGGGTTTCAGATTCTAAGAAAACTAAGCATGTTAATCTCCATCAAACAAGATCTAGAGTGTGGCATTGTCTCTTAGCACATTAGAAGTATGTTTTAGAGAGAGAGAAAATAGCAACATGCATGTATGAAAAGTACAAATAATAGAGATGGTTAAGGGTTATATCACCTGCCTCGAGGAAGATCACTCCAAAGATTGCAAGCTCCAAGCACATGATCACCAAGGGAAAAGAAGCTCCACCAAAGATCCACACTCAGTCAAAAATCACGTCAAGAAGGAGAAAACATCATACTCAAGGATATCACAATGGAAAAGGGAAAGAAAGAACCCTAGGCCGATCTAAAGAAAGAAGGAGAAAAGAGAGGAGAAACTCCCTCTCACTTGGGTGTTGCCTTGTCAAAGCATGGCCTATTACCCTTGTGATGAGGAATTTTCTCACAAGAACGACCACCTTGTCCAAACATAGTCTAAGGCTGAGAAAAAGGGAATACGATGGGGAAGGATATCTAAGGAAACACCATAAAAGAAAGACATATACTTACCCAGGTTGAAGATGAGCAAGAGTCACCACATGCAAGGGATCTCCACCACCAAGAACTCCAAGATCAGTCCTCCAAGCTCTAAAGCTGAGGAAGGAAGATGGCCAAAAGTTTCACTTACATGGAGATAAAAGAGGTTATATATAAAAGGAGGAGGGAAGTAGGGTGAGGGATGATGTGTCACCAAGATAAGGCTCCAAAGGGACACTTGTCCACCCAAGAAGCTAACATGCAACCACTTAAAACACACATGCAAGACATGGTGATAAAAACTATGTTGGGTCTCGACCACTTGCATCACCCAACACACATGGTCGCAGTCACGACCATACCATGGTCAAGACAAAAAACCAAAACACAACATGGTCATGATAAGAGGGGTCACCAACAAGCTAGGTCGAGACATCCCATAAGAAGACAACTGGTTCGACCCAAGACACCCACAACCACCTAGGTTGAGACAAAGCCATGAAAGGGAGGTGTCTCGACCATGAAATCTACTCAGGACACCTTCTCAAGGTTGAGACAAGGGTCACCACCCTCAACAAGGTACACATAATCAAGGCACATCAAACCCTAGAAACCCTAATCACCCCCTAGTGATGTCACCACTCACCCAAAGCTCAAACAAGGCACCCCAAAGCATCACACTCTATCTCATGAAGCCAATATAGAGAAGAAACACTCTATAGGTGGTAAATTGCAAGATAACGCTCACAAATGGGTAAATTGCAATTTGCCCCAAAATAAGCAGAAAAAGCACAAGCATCATCCAAACAAGCTCAAACTGGAGACTTAAGCTCTCCACAAGCTCTCAGATCATCTTGAAGGATTAGAGAAAGGTTCTTAAGAACTTAATTAAGAAAAACAAATAGGGTTAACCCAAAACATAGGTCATGGGTCTTACAGTTAACCCAAATTATATCTCTCTTGATAGCCTACACATTCTCTCTCTTCTGAGAATTAGTTCTATGTGAAATATTCTATTTGTTCTTATCTTATGATCATCCTACTTGTTGAATGTTCTTTTTTACTCTAAAATATACATTTCTTATTTATTAAACCTTACTTGTTGAATTTAAACCATGTTGTTCCTCATTGCGATATGGAACCCTAATTTTGCCCACTTATGTGGTTGATGATTATTTTCCCAGTTTTGTGATGACAACTTTATTCTATAAAAGACTACACTTTGTACTTGCCTCTACATTATGTGTGTTATGTGATTCATTAGACCTAGAGTATTGTAATTACTTTGCTTTTTGGGTTATGTGCCCATGTTATATTTTGGGATGGAGGTTGTGTGCCCCATACCCGGGTTCTATGCCCACTTATATATATTGGGGAGTTTGGCAGTACATCATTCTCTATCAGGTTTCAAGGTTGTGAGTCTTGGCCACCATCGTTATTTATATTGTTCTAGTGCTATGCTTATCTCACATGCATGCATGTTGTTATTATTGTGATGGATTTTGTGCCCAAGGTTTATGTGTGCCTATGTGGCACAACTTTTATGTTGGTTTAATGGCAAGTATTTATCTTGTTTATTTTCTTTTGAAATTCATATTCTTTTTATACCCAGTTGGGTATTCCTTTCCTTTTCTATGGGAATCCTTATTTATTTGACATCCTTTGTTCCTTATATTGCTCAATCCCGATTTAATATGTTCATACTCGCATTTATGCTTATTCAATTACTTTTCTCCTCTTGTTGGGGTATGCTTCCAACCCCTGGTTTAGGTTAACCAAGTTGAACAAAGACATCATGTGTAGTTGAATCTTTTGGAGGACAATTTTGAGGTGGTTAGATGATCCTCTGTTGATCCTATATTTAGCTTAGTCTTCTTATGTATCACCCTGTAAGGTGGATGATGGTGATAACATCAAGAATTGTAATAGTTAGATATTTTGTTTTCTGCTTCGACATTTGGTATCATGATACATACATTTTGAGTAAATTAGTCATGATCCCTTTTGGGAAAAATTTATAGTTGTGTCTGATATATGGGACGTTTCCTTTTTATTTGATTTAGTAGGGAGAGGATGTGACACCCCGTGCCACACAAAGCGAGATTACTCAAAACTTAACTGTAGAAGAAAGATTACACAAATAGGTTACTGGGAAATACTGAAAATTAAAACCATTTTCATAAAACTGTCAAACAGTAAAAGCCTTTACATATGACTCCTTTCACATCACAAGTACTTACCGTGTCTGCTATCAGCCTGTTACAACAAAACCTATTCCAGAACGTATATACATATATCCACCACAACTATGCACAAAAGGGGAACACATGCCAACCATATATCAAAAGCACATCTACAAAACATCCACAAAGACTCGAGTGTATAGGGATGACTCTAGGACTCTATTGATAAAAGACATCCAACAACACTTCCAACCTTGTCAGCTATTATCTTTCTTGCTGCCCCTCAACCTCTATTGCACGATCTCTCCCTCCTCATGCACGTCCACCTAAAAGGATGTGGGAAACCCACAGGGTGAGATTCCAAATCTCAACGGGAGATATACCTCTCCACCAACTCTATTATTATCATAGGTAAGATGATTAAAGCAAGCAGTAAAGTTACAAACATGATAAGCAGGTAACCATTATTAATAGAATAAGAAATTACTATTAGATTATGAAACATCTTAACATTATAAAAGGAATATGAAGAACATGTATATTTTCTACCAACAATATTGTACAAAAACAAGCAAGGCATCATCCAGTGCTTTCGTATTTGATCCTATACAAGTATACTACACTTTTGATTACATATTTTATTTTGCCAAAAGGATCTGAGACGTACCATCCAAATTCAACCGACCACTGCTAAGTCAAAATCGGTGCCATACAAAGTCAATGGAAGAGCCAAAATCCACAACCTCACCAAACCTCTTGGTCAATACACGAGTAACACCGCAGAGGCATGTCATTCAACTCCACAAGTGACATTTGGTCAATAGAAGGATCGGCTCACGCATGGCCATCCACATATATCAACACCTAGCCCACCTTGGTATAGGTAACCACACTAGAAGAACATGCTCACGCATGGTCGTTCTAACAAGGAGTGACTCTTGCATGGACATCCAGATCACAATGAGATCGACTTACGCACAGTCATCTCACACAACCTATAATTAAGGATGCAAGGGAATACTCGACTTGCACCCCGAATATTCAAAAATATGCGCTCCGAGTTAAACTCATTTCACCATCCAACATATGCTAACACTGAATGGATCTATGGCATAGGGCAAGCTACATGGTTAAGTTCCACTTGATCAATTAGGTCATTTAAGTGTCATTTATCATCAATCAAGTTACAATGTATAAACTTTAAATAGATTCTACAAATATAAGGGCATAAAACATTACCAGAAATTATTTGAGTATATAAGGTGTGATCTCATTACATTATCACTTGACACTTGTCATTGACCATATTTCATCACAAAGACCACATACTTTGAAGAAGCAACCTCTCATCTCATTTCTGAGAAAATTATCATCTCATATTAGGCAATAAGCCATCATTAGGTCATAAGACCCATTTACCTCCTCTTTTAATGATACCAACATCTCACATGCCTCATAAGGCTCATTCAATCATATCATAAACACCATAGATCTTGTCTAGCAATGCTTATCAACTTGTGACACTTTCATGGTTAGAGACTTATAACAAGAAAGATCATACTTCATCATGACTACCATCCCATATAGATTCATGTCATTCACAATGCATCATTAGGGTTAGGGTTCTTTTAAACCAATCAGGGTTTATAGGGTTGGACCAACAACCAACTTCAAATCATCACTTCTATTATCACTATAGAGTATGTTATGAGATTAACGGTTATAGAAAACACCACTCCTTGGCTCATATGAATACCTCATATGATAGACTATCATATCATATAACCTGATCATGAACATGATGTAATATGATTACCATTATAAGGTATCAGTTTCATATGGGTAGAGGGATCCCAATTCATCATCTATATGTGTCAGCTTGACCACACCATGGTATGTCGAGCAAGCTCATCCAAGGGTATCAGTTTAGACCATCCTGTGGTGTATCAGTTTAGCATCAGTCCAAGCAGGTCGGGCTAACTACACATGAGGTATATTGGTTTAACACTTACGGTTTCGAGTTAGCTACACATGAGGTGTATCAATTTAGCACCTCAAAGCATATATGCTCACAAGATATCATCCAAGTCGTGTCGGGTTAGCACTCAAGTGTCGGGTTAGCACTCGAGTGTTGGGTTAGCACTCTCACATGTCAGTCTAACCCTCTAGATCATGTTAGGTTGTTACTTGACATTGGGTGTTGACTTTTCACCACCATAACATGTCAACTACCTCTATGCAAGGCACAAAGGGTTAACATTCCCAAGGTGTATTGGTTTAACCCTTCTTGATAGTGTGCGGGTTAGACATATGTATCGTCCATACCATCATCTAGGGTATCAGCCTCACTATTACTTTATGTGTCGACCAAGGTTTCAAGGAGTGTGTCACCCCCTCGCACTTGTGTTGTTTTAATCATCACAAGACATGTCGACTACTCACAACTTAGTGTATGTGTCGACTTGGCATCTTAAACCCTAATATATTGGCCACTAGTTCATTCATTACCATGGCAGGAAGGTACAAGGTATGGTCAACAAATTAAATGGATTTTCTTCATCTAATCAGTTCTCAAAAACCATCATCTACTACTAGCATATATGAGGTACATTAATTAGAGATGAAAAACAACATAAGCACATGAAAGAGTGAAAATAATAAAGAAGGCTAAGAGTTATATAACCTGCCTCAAAGATCACCATCAAGATCCAAGCTCCAAGGTCAAGCTTCAATCTCATGAGCTCAAGGTTGAAGATGACTCACCAAACTTGATCACCACAACACCTCCAAGGAAGAAGATGAGACCAAGGTTAAGAT
The DNA here is from genome assembly GCA_963693085.1 of Alisma plantago-aquatica. Classification (NCBI taxonomy): domain Eukaryota; kingdom Viridiplantae; phylum Streptophyta; class Magnoliopsida; order Alismatales; family Alismataceae; genus Alisma; species Alisma plantago-aquatica. The sequence continues at coordinate 209,431,462 of OY856412.1, read as the reverse complement.
AGCTCGAGATAAAATGAGATATCCAAGATACATGGCTGAGAACAAGAAGAGAGCTAGGAAACATAAGTTACCAAGGTAGAAGATGAAAGATGATCAAGGAACACCCACAAGCTTGGGACTCATCCTCCAAGCTCTAAGATAACCTATCTAGCTCCTTAAGCTTCTCAAGGTCATCCACCAAGAAGGAGAGAAAGCAAGAATGTCCAAAAGGATTCTCTTGCATGGAAAGAAAGAAGACTATATACTAGGGGAATGAGAGAGAGGTCATGGGAAATGTGTCATCACCTTAGGAGCTTAGGTGACACTTGTCCACGAAAAAAGGGCCACATGCAACAACATGCAAGACATGGTGATATGATCTAGGCTAGATCTCGCCGTCTTAGTCTCCTACTAAGATCATGGCCTCACTAACCCAAAATGCCAAAACCCTACACACTCCCAAACTGATATGTGATAACCCTACACACTCACATACTAATATTCCATTACCCTAGACACTCCCAAACTGATATAACATAACCCTACACACTCCCAAACCAATAAACATAGTCTCTAAGGCTCTCTAACCCGAGATAACTCATCTAGGTGCAAAACACACCTCACTCATATGTCATATACATCACCAAGGATGTTACCACACAACCAAGACCCAAACAAGGCTCCCATCTCTCTATCTCCTCTAGATGATTCCAAGAGAGATAAGAAACACTCTAGATGTGGCAAAATTTCATATCAACCCCTGCTCTAGGTAAATTGCAATTTGCATCAAAACCACACCACAAAACACAAGCATCATCCAAACAAGCTAAAAAAGAAACTTAAGATTTCTACATGCCCTAATTATATATCAGATGATTAGAGCAAGGTTCTAAGAAACATACTTAGGCAAAAAATAGGGTTATTCCAAATTCCTTACAAGCCATAAACCCCTAATAGGGATTTTTCCCCCGAAATCCTAATAGAAAAGTGAGGGGTACTTCCTCCTCATCTCTTCTTCAAGCTCCCACGTATCTTCCTCAACACCACGATGATGCCAAAGAACCTTCACAGGAACTAGGTCCTTCCTCTTCAGCTTCTTCACTCTCCATTCAAGGATTAATATCGGAACTTCCACATAGGTCGCATCCTCTTCAAGCTCTACCTCCACAAGCTGCAACACTAGCTCAGTATCCGGATGGCACTTCCTCAACATACTCACAAGACATATTGGATGCAAACTATGCAACTCAGGTGGCAACTCCAACCTATAGGCCACCTTCCCAACATGTGGCACCACTGGGTAAGGTTCTATAAACCTGGGAGCCAACTTACCCTTCTTCCCAAACCTCAAAACACCTTTCCTAGGAGAGACTTTCAAATATACCTTGTCTCCCACTTAGAACTCAAAGGGTCTACGACAGTTATCTACATATGACTTCTATCTATCTTGTGATGCCTTCAACTATTTCTAGATTACCTTGATCTTCTTTGTCGTCTAATACACAATCTCAGAGTCAAGAAGTTGGTACTCACCTATCTCATACCAACACAACGGTGATCTGCAATGCCTCCCATACAATGCCTCGTAAGGTGCCATCTCGATGCTACTCTGATAGTTGTTGTTGTAGGCAAACTCTGTCAAACTGTGGTGAATATCCCAACTTCCTAAAAATTGAAGAACACAGGATCTCTACATATCCTCCAAGGTCTGAATGGTCCTCTCAGATTGACCATATGTCTGCTGGTGGAAAATAGTGCTAAACTTTAACCGTGTACCCAAAGCTGTGTGCAATCGCTCCCAAAAGTGACTCGTGAACTAAGGACCTCTATCAGACATGATAGTTGTTGGAACACCATGAAAATGCACTATCTAGGCCACATAGATCTGGGCAAGCTTCTCTTCTGTGAGCGTCGTCTTTAAGGGAAGGAAATGGGCTAACTTGGCCAATCTATCAATGATCACCCATATGGAATCATGACCTTTGGCTATCCTAAGCAGACCAACCACAAAGTCCATAGTCACATGATCCCATTTCCATTGTGGTATGGGCAACGGTTGTAACATCCCTATAGGCTTCTGATGCTCAGCTTTAACTTACGGACATACATCACATCTCTCAACAAACTCATCCACGTCCTTCTTCAAGCCTAGCCACCAATACATGTCCTTCAGATTATGATACATCTTGGTGCTACCTGGGTGGATAGCGTACATGGATGAGTGAACCTCTTCCAGCACCATCTTCCTGAGGTCATTAGAATCAGGAACCACTACTCTACCATGGTAACAAACTATCTCATCATCCAACTCATGGAAGTCATCACGCTTCTCACTGATAAACTCTGATCTAATCTGCTATATCATAATATCAGTCTATTGTGCCTCTTTCATCTGTTGTCTTGGCGTGGGCTTCACCTATAAATGTGCCAATAGACCTGTTAGCAAGGAAACCTCCAACTTAATATTTATCTAACACAAGGAAACATACATGTATCGTTTGTGGCACATCAAAGAACTCAACTGGGTTTTATCCATAGGTGAAGATGAAGATTTCCTACTCAACACATCTACCACAAGATTCATCTTCCCTGGATGATAATCAATCGTCCAGTCATAGTCTTTGATTAACTCCATCCAGCAACGTTGTCTCATATTCAACTCCTATTTCGAAAATATGTACTTTAGGTTCTTGTGATCTGTGAAGATTTGACACTTCTCCCCATACAAGTAATGCCTCTAAATCTTCAGAGCATGAACTATAGAAGCTAACTCCAGATTGTGGGTCAGGCAATTCTCCTCATGTTTCTTAAGTTGTCGGGAAGCAAAAGAAACCACTTCCTTATCATGCATCAACACACAACCCACGCCATTCCTGGACACATCACAGAAGACTATGTGTATTTTTCCTTGCTTAGTCAAGACCAGAACCGGTGTCATTTTCAATTTCTCCTTCAACGCTTGAAAAGCACATTGGCATCCATCATCCTAGACAAATAGTACACCTTCCTCGTTAACTTTGTTAGAGGTAAAGAGGAAACACTAAATTCCTTGATGATCCTCCTATAATAGCCTGGCAAACCTAGAAAACTACACACTTTTGTCGGGATCCACACATACTCCCTCGGTAGATATAACATGCCCCAAGAAAGCTACCTTCTTCAACCAAAACTCACACTTGCTAAAGTTGGCATAAAGTTGATGTTGTCTCAGCACAGTCAATGCCTAACAAAGATGTTGTTCATGTCATTTGTAGTCACAACTATATATCAATATGTCATCTATGAAGACCACCACAAACTAATCAAGAAACGGACAGAACACTCTGTTCATTAAGTTCATGAATGATGTTGGTGCATTGGTTAGCCCAAATGGAATAACCCAAACTCATAGTGACCATACCTCATCCTAAAAGCCAACTTAGGAATGTCATCCTCCTTGATCCTCAATTGGTGATATCCTGACCTTAGGTCTATCTTTGAGAACACTATCATGCATTCAACTGATCAAACAAGTCATCTATCCTCGACAAGGGATACTTATACTTTATCGTCACCTTGTTCAGTTGTCTATAGTCGATGCAAAGCCTCATAGACCCATCCTTCTTTTTCATGAAAAACACTGGAGCACCCCATGGCAACGTACTTGACCGGATGAAACCTTTGTCAATCAATTCTTATATATGTATCTTCAACTCTGACATCTCTGTTGGAGCCATCATGTACACCTTTGTCAAGTAGTTCTTATATATGTCTCTTCAACTCTGCCATCTCTATTGGAGCCATCATGTACGCTGTCTGGCCTATCAGTTGCATGTCGGGTACCATATTTATCTCAAAATCAATCTCTCGATGTGGGGGAGCACCTGGAAACTCCTCAGGAAACACGTCCTTGAACTCTCTGACAACTGGCACCTCCTGAATACTAGGACTCCTTACCTCAGTATACAGTACATGTGTCAAGAATGCCTCATAACCCTATCTCAAAATCTTCCTTGCACCATGGCCGATATCAAACACATTGGAAGGATCTTCCCGTCTCCTTAAAAGATCCACGTCTCACCATCTATAAATGTCACTTGCTTGGAACTACAATCCAAAACCACTCTATACATGTCCAAGGTGTCCATTCCAAGGATTACATTGAACTCATGCATATAAAGTGGTATGAGATCCACTTGAATGTTGTTCCACAAAAAGGAGAGGATACAGGAAGGACACACCTCCTGTAACACTATAGAACTGACTAACAGAGTTTCTAACAAAAATCTATTCTTCTTATGACTAACAAGAAAAAGGAAACTGTCAAGCACTTCGCGAGTAACAAAAAAGTGTGTTTCACCCATGTCAACCAAAACATATACAAAGCAAGAAGAAGACAAATCAGAATGAAATAATTTCATCTGACCTATCACTACTCACATGTTGACCATCTCCTCCTGTTGGCTCATAGTGTAGAATCTAGTTGTTGCCTGTTGTCGCCCTCATCCTCTACTTCCTTGAGAAGATGATCCAACTTGTGACACTTTGCCATGTCCTCGTCCTCCGACGTTGTTGTTCTGCTGTCTCTGAGAGCCTTGTTGGCTCTATCTCAGTTGTTGGGTCACTTCATCATCTTTCGTAGGGAAAAATGGTTTAGTATGCCCAACATGTCCACACTTATAGCATGTCTTGTTCTCAAACCAAGGCCTAGGTGGCCCTTTCACAGACATTGATGCAGCACTCTAGGCTCCTGTAGGTGGAAAACTATAGCCTCTACCTTTACTAGGTGACCACTACATCTGTGCATTGAACCTCTACGATGTTGGTGGTGTGAAAAACCTCAGCTTCTTAAAGCCTCCTGACGACTATCCTTGGAACTGTGTAGACCTCTTCCTGGTACTCATCTCCCGCTTCTCTATCATAGATCGCTCTATCCTTTGAACAGACTCCATAAACACGCCAAACCTTTCTCGATTCTCTAAAGTAGATGTCGGGGTAGACAACTCAGCATTCAACCCCTTTTCAAAGTAGTAAATTTGCTCGTCCTCTGTAGCATCCATGTGAGGATAGAATCTCAACAAATACATAGACCTTGCTTCATACTCATTGATCGTCATGGGTCCCTTTCAGATCCGCTCAAACTGGCTGATTTTCTCATCAAGGTATGTCTGAGGAAAGCATCGACTAACAAACTCACGTCAAAATTCCTCCCAACCTATAGCCTCTCTAGGCCTCTTCTCCTCCTCTATGGCCCACCAGTGGCCAACACTCCCCTTCAGAAGGTACACTGCATGCTTCACCTTATCCTATTTGAGGATACTAAGGATCTTATAGGATTTCTCAAGCTCGGTAAGCCACACATCCCAACATATTCCAATGCTCCAACCCGGCAAAGCTGCTCAAAAGTCTTCCCAGTACCCAAAGATTCAGTATGGGGAACTAGCACCCTATGCTGAGGTGTAGGCATCTTGTCCGCCATATGAGTCATAGTAGACATAAACTGTCCAAAAAGGGATTGAAAGGTAGGGTTTTCAATCATGGCTGGGTCAAACTGGGAGACTTCAAGCACCCAAACTTCTCGTGTCTGGTTTCTTTCACCACCACTTGGTGCAGCAACACTACTTTCAACAACATGTTTTTTTGTGTTCTCTAGACATCTTTAAGGTTTCCCTTCTTCTTCTGCATAAGGAGAAATCACTATAAGATAGTTTGGAGGATACAAGAATAGACACAAACCCTAGTCCTAGGCCCCTATAGAATCAACGAACCTAAAGATTTGATACCAACCTAATTGTGACGCCTCACACCACAAAAGTGACATTACTCAAAACTTAACTACGGAAGAAATATTAAACAAAAAGGTAACTGGAAAATACTAAAAATTAAAACCATTTTCATAAAACTGCCAAATAGCAAAAGCCTTTACATACGATTCCTTTCACATCACAAGCACTTATCGTGTGTGCCATCAGTCTGTTACAAGAAAACATGTTCCACAATGCATATACATATATCCACCACAACTATGCACAAAAGGGGCACACAAGCCAACCATATATCGAAAGCACATCTATAAAACATCCCCAAAGACCCAAGTATATTGGGATGACACTAGGACTCTATCAACAAAAGACATCCAACAGCACTTCCAACCTTGTCAGCTATTGTCTTTCTTACTACTCCTCAACCTCTACTACACGATCTTTGCCTCCTCATGCACGTCACCTAAAAGGATGTGGGAAACCCACGGGGTGAGATTCTAAATCTCAATGGGAGATATAACTCTCCACTTACTCTATTATTATCACTGGTAATATGATTAAAGAAAGCAGTAAAGTTACAAACATGATAAGTAGGTAACCATTATTAATAGAATAAGCAATTACTATTATATTATGAAACATCTTAATATTATAAAAGGAATATAAAGAACATGTATATTTTCTACGAACAATACTATATAAACACAATTAAGGCCTCATCCATTGTTTTCATATTTGATCCTATATAAGTATACTACACGGTTGATTGCGTATTTTATTTTTCCCTGAGGATTTGAGTCATACCACCCAAATCCAATCGACCACTGCTAAGTCAAAATTAGTTCCATACAAGTTCAATGGAAGAGCCAGAATCCAGGACCTCACCAAACCTCGTGGTCAGTACACATGTAACACCACAGAGACATACCAGTTAATTACACAAGTGGCATATAGTCAATAGAAAGATCGGCTCACGCATGGCCATCCACATATATCAACACCTATACCACCTTGGAATAGGTAACGGTGCTAGAAGAATAGGCTCACGTATGGCCGTTCTAATAAGAAGGAGTGGCTCACGCATGGCTATCCAGATCACAACAAGATCGACTCACACATGGTCGTCTCACACAACCTATAATTAAGTATGCAAGGGAATACTAGACTTGCACCCCACATATTCAAAAATATGTTCTCTTAGTTAAACTCATTTCACCATCCAGCAAATGATGACACTGAACAGATCTATGGCAAAGGGCAAGCTACATCGTTAATGTGAGACCCCTATCCTTGCTTAAAGTGTTGAATAAGATTAATTATCATAATTGAATTCTTATAAACCTAATATAACCTTGTGATATTCTTTGAAATAATAATACAAGCTTAAGTTTCAAGTTTGGTCCAATTTGGACACCTTTTGAGCAAGTTATGCAATTTTATGTACATTTTGGACTTTTATGTAATTTACCCAATTGAGGAGTTTTCTTTGCAATTTTCACATATATTATGTTCCTTAGATGTTATATTATCATTATTGAGTATTTTATCCATAGTGATCCTAGTTGATCCATGGTTTGAAGGTGTTTTCCTCAAGGGTATTTTAGGGTTTATCCCTTCATGGATGAGCTACCTTTAGTAGCTATCAACTAATAAATTATTTAATTATCTTCAAAATTTGACAAAGGAGAGATAAGAAGGTCTATATGGATGGTGGGGGAGTTTCTTGTGTGTTTGTTTGTATATTCTTAATAGTTTAAGGCCATGGACACATGGGAAGCTACTTTTACACCTCATGCTTGCTTCCATCCTTATCCATGGGCTATATTTACCTCTTCCTTGCCCAAGTACAAAATTTTTATTGCTTTCTCTTTCCTTTAACCTGGATCAACGACTCCACTCTATTTTTCTGTGGAACCAAGTGCTTTAAGGTAGAAGACAACCCCTTTTTGGATAAGAAGGTCTCCTAGAGCTCCATCTAGCCCTACCAAGGGTTTCTAAGGTCATCTTCTAGGGATTTCGACCAAGGCAAGTTGCTTTTTTCCTTCCTTATCCATTTCTCTTGTTCTTATCCTTTGTTAGACCTTCCTCCAGGTCGTAACCTTACTGTTTCATGGTAGAAATTCCTCTAAATCTCTAAAACCCTACCTTTCATGCTCCTTATGCTCAGGGTTTTCTCATTTGATGAAGAAAGGTGCTAGATGGACGAGTTCATAGTTTATGCTTAGATTTTCTACCCTAACTTCTCATGTTTTCTTATGTTTGGGAGTTTATCTTCTAATTAGAGGCAATTTTTATAACTTTCTCAAATTTTATTTCTTACCATAAGCTTGCTAGCTCATGTTCTTACTTTTAAATGATGATCCATGCACTAAAAAGCTATGCTTGACTTGGATTTCGATTTTTATAATGTCCCCCTATTATAATGTTAGTTCTATATGAACCTTTGATCATGTTTACATTATTCCTAAGGTATAATATGACTTGGATCAGGTTGATTTGACAACCTATGGTGCTAAACACCTATCAACCAATGGTCAATTTTAGGGTTTAAAGCTGATTTCTTCTCTAAACACATGACTCAATGGTGGTACCATTGCAACAACCGATGGTGTTGTCTTCATGATAACTGATAGTGGTTACCAATGGTTTCAACTTACATTCATCCCTTAGGTCAGGTGTTTTCCTAATTAGAATCTTAGTTATTAACAACTAAGTACCCTAATGATCCTATCAATCAATGGTGATATTAGTTTGATATTCGATGGTGATTAATGAATATATATAGTGCTGATATAACAACCTATGGTGACTTAATGGTCACTACTAATGGTGAATCAGGTCTCCACAACCTATGGTGAGTTAATCATGTAGTTGTAGCATCAGTTAAGCCTTAAACCAATGGTTTCTTGGGTCATTTGATGCAATGGTCGTACCTATACTCCAATTGATGGTTTTAATATATGAACTTGACCTAATGGTTAAGATCTAATGTTTCTTCATCCAATAAATTGGAATGATGCGTAAATGTAATCTGTTGGTCCTAATAAAGTGATTTAAATGGCTTCCTTTATGAGATCAACTTAAGAATCTCCTTTACTGATGGCTTGTTTTAAATAAACAATCACTTGGGTTTTACCCTACTCTCAATGGAACTTTTATGTTGTTAATCAAGGGATGTCTAGGGTTAGATGGTGACTCTTTCTAGAGCACAAATCAATGACTTCATAGGTGGTTTGTTCAAGATGTTTACTTATGTAAATGACCAATGGCTTTACCATTTCAAAATTTAATGGTTAGAAGTTGATGCCTCAATATTCCCTTTGTTTTGGGTGAAGAGTGTAGTGTAATGTTATGATTATAATGATGAGAATTTGATGGTTAAATGACTTAAACTCGTAGTCTTACCCTTACCCTCGTATTATTATGATTGATAATCACCATAATGAATTAATGGGTAACCCTAATGAGGTATAGCTTGTTATACCTAGCTTTGATATAACTAAATGATGGTAATTGGGTATGAATAGTCCTTGAATGACTAATAATCATGGATTACTCTCTTATTATTATTGAAACCCTAGTATGCTATAACCCGATGGTTACACCTTGATTTATGTGTAGGTTCATAGTTGAGAATAGTATGGAATGTGATGGTTATCATAGCCACATGGTTGATACTTTCTTATGCTAAATGTATGCATTATGAATATGATGAGGGTTAATCATATCCAGATTCCTTGCATGTTGATGTAATAAAGGAATGTTCTTAATGTTAATATAACCCTGCTATGATTGCTTATGAATATCTCCTAGCTCATTAAGGCAATATTGTACTGATCTGATGTATAATATGTAAGTGATGTTGTTGAGCCTTGTTATGAGGCATGCAAAGATAATGATGATCTTGTAGAAATAGTATGATGGTCTTAATGACCTTTGGGCATGGTTGAGCCCTGAATGAGGTTTAGTCCTCTTGTGTTGATAATGGTTAATACCATGTGATATTGTGAAAAGTATTTATATCTTGTGATAGTATGATGACTAGTGTAGTCTCATGAATGGAAAGTGAATAGTACCATGTAGGCCTGGCAATGGGTCGGGTTTCTAAGACCCGACCCGAACCGAACGGTTTAGGGTTCAGAACCGACCCGACCCGAAAATTTCTTGGATACTTAGACTCGAAATTTTACCCGATCCGATTTGACCCGAAAGTTTCTTGGTACTACCATGTGATGATGAGATGAGAAATGATGTTTCACACATTTTATATCTTTTGAAGTTGTGGTATTTATATGCTTACTAGAAGTGAATTAGTGTTTGTATGTCCACTTGTTTGATGCAACATTAATTCACCCAATTGGCATAACTAGTCCAGTAGAACTCTAATCATGTAGTGTCCTATGTCGTAGAGCCATCTTCAGTGTCAGAACTTGCTGGATGGTGAAATGAGTATTCCTAAGGGAAACTCAGAGTGCATATTGTTGAGTATGTGGGGGTGGCAAGTTGAGGATATATCCTTGTGATTGAGGACAAATGCAGTTGTACCTCATATTAAAGGGTTTTGTATATTGTAGTTTCTAGTGTTGTGACCTATACCAAGGGCGGACTAGTGGTTAGCATCTTGACTATATGTCATTGTAGTGGTAGCTTTGACTGATATGTCACTGCCTTTTTACTTGTACTAATCGAGGGGAAGAGATCTTAGGATACCAACACTCCTAGATCTTGTACATAACAGAACATCCCTTCGTAGGGGTCAGTTGGACTTTGGATGGTATGATTCAAATTCCCCAGGGCATAATAAAATATGTAAGATAGCCGTGTAGCAAATTTGTTTAGGGTTATACACAACGCTTCATATTGGATGATAACCCTTGTTTGATTTCTTTGCACTGAGATCATGTACAGTACAATAAGAGATAATAGATATTCTTATGTTGTAGTATGCTCATGTTGTAAACATGCTTATGTTGTCAAATATACTGACACTGATGGTTGAGATGATGTTGTTAGATATGTTTAATATTGCTATCCATTCCTAAATAATTAGAAATTCTTAAAATGATAATCATACTTATGCAGTAAATTTTACTATGATGTTAGTTCTACTTATGATATATATATATATATATATATATATATATATATATATATATATTCCCTTTATTTGAGATGACAATATTCATATCCATGTTATGTTACTAGATATATTCATGATGTTAGGGATGTTTATGCTACTAGATTGTTTGTGTTGTTAGCAAGTAATATGATGATAGTCAGATTAATAATGATGATTGTTATTAAATGCAGTTTGATGAAATTTGAGTAGATATCTATCTAGAGAAATGGATTTATTTGTTACCTGTATATACATTGATAATCATACTTTTTGCTAAGATTAATTGCTTAATCTATTTAGCATATTTGAACTGTTCAATTTGTTCAATTGATTATTGAATACTCTAACTGCTCATCTATCTACTATTTAAAATGTTGTAATCAATAAGCATTGTTGGAGGCTATATCTCTTGCTGGGACATGGTCCTCACCCTTGTGGTTCGCCACATATTTTTAAGTAATCAGAAGTGATGGAAAAAAACTTGTGGCAGAAAAGAGGATCTATAGTAATGAATGTTTGAGAAAGTTGATTAGATGTCTAGTGTGTCCTAGAGTGGTCCCTGTACTCTCAGGTCTAGGTAGGAAAATTTTGTATATGGTGTTTCAAACAAATTGGAATTTTGTTAGCATGTTAATGCTTGTTTGTGTGTCATACACAAATATTGTTATCTTGTGTATATATGTTGTGGCTAAGGTGATAGAACAAGTTATATCAAATTCTTGTCATAGTATGGATACATGAAAGATATTGGGCTCTTTTGTAAATGTTTTGAGTGGGTTTTGATGTTGAAATCAGTTTTTGTTTACCCATATTTTTGGATATGTGATTAATAGGTGATCGATTGTGTTTTATGTTTTGAGTAATCTCATTTAGTGTAACGAGTTATCACAGTTAAGTTCCACTTAATTAGTTAGGTCATTTAAGTGTGTTTTAGCATCAATCAAGTTACAATGTATAAACTTTTAAACAAGTTCTACAAAGATAAGGGCATAAAACATTACCAGAAAATATTTGAGCATATAAGGTGTGATCTCATCACATTATCACTTGATGCTTGTCATTCACCATATTTTTCATCACAAGGACCACATACTTTGAAGTAGCAACCTCTCATCTCATTGCTGAGAAAATTATCATCTCATATTAGGCAATCATAAGACCCATTTACCTCCTCTTTCAATGATACCAACATCTCACATGCCTCATAAGGACCGTTCAATCATATCATAAACACCATAGCTCTTATCTATCTATGATTACCAACTTGTGACCCTTGCATGGTTAGAGACTTATAACAAGAAATATAGTATTTCATTATTACTACCATCTCATATAGATTCATGTCATTCACACTGCATCATTAGGGTTAGGGTTCTTTTTAACCAATCAGGGTTTACAGGGTTGGACTAGCAACCAACTTCAAATCATCACTTCTATTATCACTATAGAGTATGTTATGAGATTAAAGGTTATAGAAAACATCGCTCCTTGGTTGCTCATATGAATACCTCATAGGGTAGCCTATCATATCATATAACCCCATCATTAACATGATGTAACATGATTACCATTACAAGGTATCAGTTTCATATGGGTAGAGGGATCCCGGTTCATCATCTACATGTGTCAGCCTGACCACACCATGGTGTGTCGGGCAAGCTCATCTAAGGGTATCAATTTAGACCATCTTGTGGTGTATCTGTTTAGCATCAGTCCAAGCAGGTCGGGTTAACTACACATGAGGTATATCGATTTATCACTCAAGGTTTTGGGTTAGCTACACATGAGGTGTATTGGTTTATCACCTCAAAGCATACTTGCTCACAAGATATCATCCTAGTCATGTCAGGTTAGCACTCAAGGTGTCAGGTTAACACTCTCACATATCGGTCTAACCCTCTTGAGCATGTCAGGTTGTTACTTGACATTGGGTGCCAACTTGTCACCACCATAACATGTCAAATACCTCTATGCAAGGCATAATGGGTTAACCTCCCCAAGGTGTATCATTTTAACCCTTCTTGATAGTGTGTCTGGTTAGGCATATGTATTGACCATACCATCATCTAGGGTATCAGCCTCACTATTACTTTATGTGTCAGCCAAGGTTTCAAGGAGTGTGTCACCTCCTCACACTTGTGTCGGTTTAAGAAATACAAGACATGTTGACTACTCACAACTTAGTGTATGTGTCGACTTGTCATCTTCAACCCTAGGATATCAGCCACTAGTTCATCCATTACCATGGCAGGAAGGTACAAGGTATGGACAACAAACTAAACGAAGTTTCTTCACCTAATCACTTCTCAAAAACCATCATCTACTACTAGCATATATGAGGTACATGATTTAAAGATGAGAAACAACATAAGCACATGAAAGAGTGAAAATAATAAAGAAGTCTAAGAGTTATATAACCTGCCTTAAAGATCACCACCAAGATTCAATCTCCAATGTCAAGCTTCAAGCTCACAATCTCAAGATTGAAGATGAATCACCAAACTTGATCACCAAAACACCTCCAAGGAAGAATATGAGACCAAGGTTAAGATGGCTCAAGAGGAAAAGGAGATATCCAAGATCCATGGTCGAGAAGAAGAAGAGAGCTAGGAAACATAACTTACCAAGGTAGAAGATGAAAGATGATCAAGGAACACCACAAGATTGGGACTCATCCTCCAAGATCCAAGAGAACCTCTCTAACTCCTTAATCTTTTCAAGGTCATCCACCAAGAAGGAGAGAAAGCAAGAATGGACAAAAGGATTATCTTGCATGGGGAGAAAGAAAACTATATACTAGGGGAATGAGAGAGAGGTCATGGGAAAGGTGTCATCACCTTAGCTGCTTAGGTGACACTTATCCATGAAAAAGGGGCCACATGCAAAACATAGTGATATGATATAGGTTAGATCTTGTCCTCTTGGTCTCCTACCAAGATCATGGCCTCATTAACCCAATATGTCAAAACCCTACACACTCCCAAACTGATATGTCATAACCCTACACACTCACAAACCAATATGTCATAACCCTACACACTCCTAAACCAATATTCCATAACCCTACACACTCTCAAACTAATACATAGCATCTCCAAGGCTCTCTAACCCGTGATAACACATCTAGGTGCAAAACACACCTCACTCATATGTCCTATACATCACCATGGATGTTACCACACAACCAAGACCCAAACAAGGAGCCCATCTCTCTCTCTCCTCTAGATGATGCTAAGAGAGAGAAGAAACACTCTAGAGGTGGAAAATTTGCACATCAACCCCTGCTTTGGGTAAATTACAATTTGCACCAAAACCACACCACAAAACACAAGCATCATCCAAACAAGTTCAAACAAGAAACTTAAGCTTTCTACATTCCCTAATTATATCTCAGTTGATTAGAGAAAGGTTCTAAGCAACATACTTAGGCAAAACAAATAGGGTAACCCAAAAAGTGGGTCAGGGTCCTTACAGTTGATCCCCACTAGAGTCCCACTCCTTACATGTCAATCTTTAGGATGGACAGGATGGTCACTTGACAAAATGGTCGATCTCTAATCCATCGATGAAGGCATCGATGACCGTTTTGATGACAACTTTGAAAATGATGGAAATCTATCAACGTAAACGTTGATGAGTTGAGTTGATCAATGATAGCTTGGCAGGGCACTATCGATGATAGCTCAATGAGCATGTCGACCCTCCTGCTCGATGGGTTGGAGCTCGATAGGCATGTCGACCATTTTTTGAGAAAGGAGTCGAATGTTGACTAAACATGACGATGACTAGTGCTTTGATGATCACTTTTGAGAATTGATGGTTAATCCATGATCTTGAAGATTTTGCATCGAATTTCTTCTAATTGCAAAAAACTTAATAACAACTACAAATTTGATAAATTGGAGATAAAATGTATGAAATTGGATATCTTAGACACTAAATCAGGTAACTTTTTTATGAAAAAATATGAAATGTGCATAAAAACTAATGTTGTTAGGTACATATTAATGTGTAGGACATATAGAAAATGTTTTGGAGCAAAAAGATGTAGTTACATCACAAATTTAGTTAAGTTTATTATCAATAATTAAGACAAGTTTTGATGTCACAAAGCATATTTCAAATCGACCATTATTTTCTCAAATTGAGTGTTGTGATTGATCAAGAATTCATGAAATAGTAAAGTAAGATCAAGAGTAAACATTCATAAGGGCAAAACAATAACTGTAATAACCACCACCCCTGTTATACCCAATTAAGGTGGATACAAAGGGCAAGGGCCAACATCATATTTATTGGATTGAAGTTTAGCAAATAACCACTAACAATTATAAATTTCATTTATTGGAAAAGGGTTTGGTACAATATGAAGATACCTCTCTTTTAAGGAGGTACACGGAAAGGGAAATCTATTGTTTTCATTATGAAATAAATCTATCTATCTATACCCCTCTAGGATAACTTTAAGCATCTTTTTTTGGTGCCTTCTTCTTTGGATGTCCATTTTGCAAATTAATAGAAGTTTAACCTAAAACATTGTGAAACAAAACACAGTCAGTATATTGAGATATACTAGTATACGGGGAAAGAAAAGTATTCAAATGTAAGTTTAACAACATAATCATACATAACAACAATTATGGTTACAAAATTGAATACACATTTTCTTGTTTTAACCTCGCCACCCTTATCCTCTTTTTCTCTATGGTGTGCCCTCTCTTTAGGGGAGACTCTTTATGGGGAACCCTCTCATTATGGGTTTGGTCCCTGAAATAGACATTCATAACCTTCCCTCACATGAGCTTGGTTTCATGCATAGGCCTTCCTTTACTGGCTTGGCCTGAGGTGATCTTCCTTTCCGGGCTTGATAATCTGTCATTCCCATAATGACTTTTTTTTGCCTCACTAGAGATTATTTAGGGTTTGAGCAGGTTATATTTATATAATGTTATATCCATAGTGAAATTATTTACTACACAAAGTAAATAAACATTCAAGCATTTAATTGTAATCCAATCAAGAGCTGAGAAACCATGGAAGTCGATTAAAGCAAGTAGTCATATGCATAATCACATACATTTCTAAAAGATGATCAAAAGTCCAAGTAAATATGAGTAGTTGTAATCAAGAAAGAAATTACTATGAAATTAATGCATAATACCCAAGTATTACTATTTTGTCCATAAACTAACATTAAGACTGACTTGGGTTCCAAGTTCAAGTTTTGGAGACAAATTATTGTTTTGGCTTTCTAAAACCTAATTACCACATTTAATGCTTTTTAACTTCCAAACTCTAATTTTGATATCATTTGAATTCTTAATCTCAAATTAAGTCCAATGTATCCTTTTTATCAAACAATATTAATCTTTATCCATCAAAGTCATTTGAACAAGTTATGATCATTAAAACTAAGAAATTAGGGTTTCCAAGCTTTTAGTACATTAAAGTTAGAAACTGTATGCAGTTTTGGAACTCATAGTAGAATTAGGTTATGCAACTAATTTTAGTGAATTCCATATATCTTTCTTATCAATTTTTCATATATTATTTACCCTATTTGGATAATCCTATGATTTTTTACAACTTTTAGAAGTTTATTCCTTTTTGGTGAATCATAGCTCGCCCATAGGTGGCTGAATGTGTAATGTCAATGCAGCCCGGGGACACAACCAATCTGATTGGCTCGCACCATGTTAGGCCCCCACTCGTGTGTCCTATCTAGGAAATGTGAAAAAAGAAAGAACTAAAATATAGGACTGACCCTTACCGCAAAGAAGGAGAGTCGACAAAAAGGAAGTCCTTTCATCAAGGGTTGTCTTCAACCTTGGCTTGCTTTCTTCTATTCGAACTGGCGGTCAACATGGTGGTTGACTCTGAACCTCCAATCATGTGGACATCAGGCAAGAGTTATGATGCCTCCGCCTTGATAGATCAAACTCGTTGAAGGTCTCAATTGATTTGGAGATGGTCAGAGCAGCATGGACGATAAGATGGATCTTCGACAAGGTTTAGGGAGAGGCTATAGGTCAAGGACAGGGTTAGGAGAAGAATTGAGGATAGGGATGTAATCCTTAAGTTGTGAGGCACTTTGCAGACATATTGGTGGTTTTGTAGAGGGTGGACACCCCCTTATATAGCCTAGGACATGGAGGACATGGCTCCTATTGATTTAGCAAATTTGGCAAATCCTTTATGTCCTTCTAAAGTAGTCAAAACCTAGGGTGGTTAGGTGTGAAATCATTTTTGAATCTTAATGGGATGATTTTTAGGAACTCATAAGTATTGATGAGAGAGAGATGTGGAAATGGTGATGGGAATTACTGTGTTGGTTTCCCAAACCAGTCGAAGGTAGGAGATAAACTCTTAACCCTTGATCCTTGATCGGACGGTCCAAAAAAGCACACACATATCAAAGGGGCCGAATTCCCTTTTTTTATAAAATCATGGCATTTAATTCTCATTTCCATAATCCCTTTCACTTTAGGAAAACTAATATAATTAATATATCTCTCCTTTTATTCTTTTAATCCCAATTTTTCAAGGAATGTCTTTAGCACTTATATCTAGGTGTGGGCTAGATTTGAGACTAAAATACACAAGTTAATTGCACTTTTCTTTGTCTCCAAGTCTCCCTTTTATTTGATATAATTAAGGCATAAATTAATCCCTTTTCTCTTCCAAACTTGACAAGATTCCTTATTTGGATATGTTTTCGCATTAAGTACTACATGGAACCAAAACTAATCTATTAGTTGCCTTCAACTACACTTTTTCTAGACAACTTCACATAATTCCATATGAAAAATACTAATCATCCATTACCTTTAACAATTCATTTATTGTTGGATTTGCTCTCTTTCTTTACCCCATATCTATTATCATATTATTGAAAATAGGAAAACCACAAAAATCATTGCAAAGGAGAATTTACAAATCAAACCCATACTTTTAAAATAAAGCATACCAAGCTTTCTAATACACCCTTTACAATCAAATATTTGTATTTCAAATGTGTAAATTCATGTGAAACCATGTTATAACATCATTTCCTTGTTATAGGAATTTTTTCCTCAAAATTCAACTAGTCATACAAAAGTTCAGGATGAGACTTTTCTGTGTATGTCTTTAGATCCCATGTGGCTTCATCCTCACCATGGTGCTTCCAAAGAACCTTTACCATCTAAATCTTTTTACTCTAGATCTTTTTCACCTTGGAGTCTATTATCCTCACAGATGACTCAGGGTATGTCAATCTCCCTTAGAGTTCTATAGGCTCAATGTTTAACACATGGACATGATCCTTCACATAGCATTTTGGATTGGACACATGGAACACATCACACATCATACTATACTATGATGGAAAGATAAAATATAAGTAACTGTACCAATCCATTCTAGAACCTCAAATGGACCCACGTATTAGGGACTCACTTTTAGTCTACTTTTAGCTATAGCTCGGAGGGGTTAAATTTTTAGAAACACATGATCACCTACAATAAAGTGTAAATATATTCACTTTGCATCAGCATACGACTTTCGTCGATCCTAGGTACTCTTTATCCTCTACTTGATCAAAGTGACCTTGTCATCATCTAACTGTAGTTCCTTAGACCTAAATAAGGTCTTCTCACCGACATCATCCCAGTGAAGCGGTGACTGACACGACCTCCCATAAAGATATTCAAATGGAGGCATCCCCATACGGGCTTAATAACTATTGTTATAGGTAAACTCAGCTAAGGGCATGTATTTCTCCCATGATCCACCCCAATCTAGCACACATGCTATCAACATATCTTCTAGAGTTTGGATCATACAATATGACTAACCATCAGTCTAGGGATGATAGGTTGTGCTAAACTTCTGCCTTTATTAGCATGCCCAACTCTCATATTGCTATGGTTGGAACGTGAATTCAATTCCAGGTTGTATCTACAACCTCAATCAAGACATTATTACTTGGCGATTAACTTGTTCACCTAGGTTTTCAAACCACTTATTCATTATTCTCTCATAAGGGTGAGGTACACCTCAAACCCTAGATTATGCCATTTAGATTTCAACGTATGTATTCATTTTCTCATATCAAATTATTTATATTTTTATTATTATTATTATTTAAGCATAGTGTGTGTATGTCCATGTAACATATTGAATCCTGGATATTTTGTCTTTTGTCCCTCTTTCCCATCTTTTCCTTTCATTGCTATCCATTTTGGCCTTCATGTTGAATTTATGGAATTATTAGTGGTTTAGGGTGCTTTTGATCACCAATTATGCCAACATTTGGGTTTATGCACAAATACCTTAGTAAATATTTTTATTAAGGGTATAGTATGAAAATTTACCACATATATGAGATAATGATAAAATAATTTGTTCTAGATCATTCCTTAGCCTTATGGAGCAAGGAAGAGAAAAAGGAATGAATAATAATGCTTTAAACATGTTAATGTGATATGGAATTATTTAATATGAGAAATAGTGGTAATATTAGATCATGGACTAAAATTCATAAAAGGAAGACTAATTGGTTAAATATAACTTTATATTCATTTTCCTTGAGTTAAAGTTTGCTTTAATGGCAAGTTTCACAATTTTGGAAAATTAATAATTATCTTTGCATTAATCAGAATTGGAAAATACGAATTTTCTCCAAATCATTAAATAAATTATTAAATGACTTCAAAATTAGAAATAAACCTAAAATTCGTAATCTACATGTCAAACTGAGTCTATGTGTGAATTTGCATCTAATTTGGTCCATGTTAAATATTTTATTTTATTCAGGATAGAGAAAATGATTTAAAGACCAAAAATATTAAAAATATATTGAAAAAAAATAAATAATGTCAAAATCGTGTTCCTCACATTTAGTATTACTTATAGACCAAGTTTATATTTTTGAAAGTTTCTAGATGCCTCTAATAAATTAAAAGGATAGAATAAATGATAAATTTAAATGTATTAAATAAAATAATTAAAGTAAAAAAATAAACCATTTCCAAATTCGTGTTATATATGTTAAAATATTCCTTTGGTTGAATTTTGACTCAATTTCGAAAATATTTGATGAGAAGGTCAATTTAGGAGAGAGAATGTGTGTAAAACTTCAAATCATTATTTAAAATTAAAAACAACTTCAAAAAATGGAAATAATGGAAAATTTGTATCCAACATACTTATAAGACTTATGAGTGAATTTTCATTATTTTTGAAGAATCCTGAGTCGTTAATGTATGAGGAAAGAGAAAATAAGATTTGCTTAAATAAAATAGTAAAAGTCTTCAAAAGGTAAATCAAATTATATATTCAGATTCCTCATATCCAAAATAGGTTGGGTATCAAATTTCATAAATTTTTGAGGTTGTTTGCACCCTCAAATAAGGAAATATAAAAAGTTAAATAATTAAATAATGAACTATAATCCTATTTGGATTTGGCAACTGTATTAATGTAGTTGATGCACGTGAGATCTTGAATGTTGGGTCGCGATCCAACGGCCTGCCAATTGTCTTCTACCTTGCGATGACGTGAACAGTGCACCACTAGTTTTGTGATTTTTGGATGGTCATATATCCCTCGTTTCTTTCTCTTTTTTCATGATTCTTTTGCCATTAATTTCTAAATTTGATTACAAATCTTTTGAGCCCTTACTCATAAAATTTCATTGTGATTTAAGGAAACACCCAATACCTTCTCCGAAGCACCTTGCGGCCACTTCCCTCCTCACTACTTACCTCATCCTCACCTATATATATAGGTACCCAAATCTCCAAAAGGCCAAAGAAAACTCTCATCTTCTCCCAATTTCTATTCTCATTACGTGTGCCGCCACTAGAAAGAGAGACTTTGTTATAGGCTTCCGGCGCCAACTGCTCCCTCTACTATTTATCTTCGGCCAAATTGACGGTTTTGGTAAGTTCTTCACAACTTGTTCTTCGTATTTTTAGCTTTGGTTCTTCGTTCGATGCTTGATCGTGGATTTGCCCAAAATCATGAGGAGCAATAGCTTCTCTACCTCACATCCATGGTGCAAGGAGGCGAGGAGGGGGACAACCCATGTTCTTTTCCCGAAACTTCCCTCTCTCTTTTCTTTTCTTTAGTTTTCTCGCCAAGGGCAGTTTAGTAATTTTACTGTATCTTTTCTTTGTTTTGGGACAGGTTAAAGAGACCCTTGAACCGTGACTTGGCCATAGCTGATTGGGCCAAGTCAGCTAGGGTCGGGTCTCCTCCTCCATCGCTCTCTATCTCTCTCCGCCTCTCTCACAATATTTTGCTTATTTGGAATTTTCTGATTGGCCGGTTTTATAAAAATCATATCTTTTGACTCGCTTGTCCAAAATTAACATATAAATATATTTTGGAATTCGAAAAATGTGATCTTTTTAAAAAAAATAATTTCAACGGCTGATTCTAAGTTTTCTAAAAAAGTGTTTTTGGGAATGATTAAATTAATTAAAAATTACTAAAAATACCTCTTAAAGTCCATATCTCAAAAATATATAAAATTATATGTTATTTTGATCAGAAAACCCTAACTAAGATAGTAGTGATGGTTTCAGGACCTAAATCAATGGTTTGTATAAAAAAATTTGGTAACTTTGGGGTTTTAAGTCCTTAACGAATGTACATAGTTCTAATACATGAACATGGTTATGCTATTAGGACAAGTGGACCCTGATCTCATTTAAAGGTTTGGAAAAGTGGTTTCTAGGGCTATAAGGAAGAGGTATGTGAATATAACACCTTAGTTGGGAAATTTTATGCCTTAACCTAATCTTTCCTAATGAGGATTAATTGAATCTAATTCTCTTTTCTTGAAACCCTAATTACTTGTGCCTCAATTCAGATTATTGTTTCATATTGTTTGGGTCTTATACCCCACTACCATGCTTATTGATTCATATGATTATTCTTTCCATGACTAATTTTATAGCATGTAGATTTATGTTCTATTTAATTTAAATAGTGGTACTTATGTATAACCACCCACAGAGGTCATGTATATAATCGCCCTGGGGAATATTTTTGTTCTCCCCATATTATTGTGTAGGTGACTAGGAATGTCTTATTCTCCCCTCACCCATAGATTAGAGGTCCGGTAGGTGCCTCAACCCTACATAGTTAGGTAGACTTAATTATCTTACATGAAAATCGTTTTTAATATAATTGTTAATGGCAAGTTTCTTTTGAATAGCCCAGTGGTGTGGCTTGGCAATCCCCAATGAAGGGACCCAGGATTGACTCTGGGAAAAAACCTCGAGGTGAAACAAGGCCTCACGTTACTAAGAGTGCCACAGTTCCCCCAAGTACACAGCTGGTTCCGGGGTTTACCCTTGGCTGGGTGGGGTCCAATAGTGATCGATCCCGGGAGGGGTTCCTCGTTATCAATAAAAAGTTTCTTTTGAATATAGCCTCATACTCTTGTTATCTTCATCTTATGATGAACCCTAGCCTGTTTTTATTTGCTTTACTTGTCTTATTATCCTAGACTTGTTTTGAGACACATACTTTTCTTCCCTTTCCCTTTTGTTGGGTGCCTTCCCAACCACCCAGGTGTTGAGAAAGGTGATGGATACGATAAGAAGATCTTAGATTTTGGCTTGGACTTGGTTGATGGAGATGTTGCTTTGGAGACAAGATTGTAGTAGTTAGACTTCCCTCTATCTAGATCCTATTTTTATATCTTGATGTAAACCCTAAAGGGAGAATGATGTATTTTAGTAATCTTTTGTATGAAATTGAATATAATTAGTAATTTTTGTTCCACGTCTTTCCAATGGTATTTTTGTGAGAACCCATTACTCTAAATTAGATTACTCAAAACATAAAACACAATCAACAACCAATTAACCACATATCCAAAAATATGGGTAAATTAAAATTGATTTCAACATCATCACCCACTCAGAAACATTTATATAAGAGCCCAATATCATTATTATATCCATACTATGCCAAGAATTTGATATAAATTGTTCTATCACCTTATCTACATCATATATACACAGGAGAATAATATTTGTATATGCCACACAACAAAAATTTACATGCTAACAAAATTTTGATTCATTTGAAACCCCATATACAAACTTTTCTTTCCCGAACCTGAGAGTACATGGATGACTCTAGGACACACTAGACATCTAATCAACTTTCTCAAAGATTCATTGCTATAGATCCTCTTTGCTACCACAGGTTTGTTTTCATC
Source organism: Alisma plantago-aquatica (assembly GCA_963693085.1). NCBI lineage: Eukaryota > Viridiplantae > Streptophyta > Magnoliopsida > Alismatales > Alismataceae > Alisma > Alisma plantago-aquatica. The sequence goes on along the minus strand of OY856412.1, from coordinate 209,408,403 downwards.
ACTTCAGATTACCTAAAAAGATGTGGCGAACCACAAGGGTGAGACCCATGTCCTAAAAAGAGATATAACATCCAACAACGCTTATTGATTACAACATTTTAAATAGTAAATAACTAAGTAGTTGGAGTATTTAATAATCAATTAAACAATTCAAGTATGCTAAAGAGATTAAGCAATTAATCTTAGCAACAAGTATGATCATCAATGCAATTATAGATAACAAATAAATCCATTTATTTGGATAGATATCTACTCAAATATCACCAAATTGCATCTAATAAAAAATCATTATCATTAATCCGACTATCATCATATATCTTACTAACATCACAAGCAATCTACTAGCATAAGGATCCCTGACATCATGAATATGTCTAGTAACATAACATGGCTATCAATATTGGCATCTCAAATAAAGGAAACGGATCTATATCATAAGAAGAACTAACATCATAACACAATGAACTACATAGGCTTGATTAGAAGTTTAAGCATTTCTAATTACATAGGCATGGCTATCAATATTAAACATAGCTAGCAACAACATCTTAACCATCAGTGTCAGTATATTTAACAACATAAGCATGTTTACAACATGAGCATAACTACAACATAAGTATATCTATTATCTCTTATTTTACTATACATGATCGTAGTGAAAAGAAAGCAAACAAGGGTTATCATCCAATATGAATCATTGTGTATAACCCTAAATAGATATGCTACATGGTTGTCTTACATCTTTTATTATGCCCTGAGAAATTTGAGGATACAACTCAAAATCCAACTAACCACTGCTAAGTCAAAATCAGTGCCATACAAGATCTAGGAAGAGCCGAACTCCTAAGATCTTCTCCGCCCCCAGTCAGTACGGGTCTTCCACAATGAAACATAAGGTCAAGATACTAACAACCTAGTCCGTCCTTGGTATAGGTCACGACACTAGTGAAACGAGGTGGGTATGCATACCCTACCATTCGAGGTACAACCACAGTTGTCCTCCAATCTCGTCACATATATAATCACTGAGACACGACCGCATCCATTCTCAAACTGAGGGCTAGGTATGACCGTAGTTATCCTCCCTAAACACTTGAATTTAGGATGAAACAAGCGCCTCACATACTCAGCAGTATGCGCTCCAAGTTTCCCTTAGGAATATCGTTTCACCATCTGGCAAGTTCTGACACTCGGATGGTACTATGGCACAAGGAACTACATGATTAGAGTTTCACTTGATTACTTATGCCAATTGTGTGAATTAAGGTAGCATCAAACAAGTAGATGAACAAACCCTAACTCACTTCTAACAAGCATATATATATCACAACTTCAAAAGATATAAAATGTGTGAAACATAATTTCTCATCTCATCATCACATGGTACTATTCACTTTCCTTTCATGAGGCTACACTAGACATCATACTATCACAAGATACAAATCCTTTTGACAATATCACAGGGTATCAACCCTTATCAACACAAGAGGATTACACCTCATTCAGGGCTCAACCATGCCCAAATGTCATCAAGACCATCATACTATTCCCTACAAGATCATCATTATCATTCCATGCCTTAAAGCAAAGCTCAACAACATCACTTACATATAATACACCAGATCAACACAATATTGCATTAATGAGGTAGGAGATATTCATGAACAATCATAGCAGGGCTATATTAATATTAAGAACATTCCTTTATTACATCAACATTCAAGTAATATAGATATGATTAACCCTCATCATATTCATAATGCACATGTTTAGTGTGCATAAGAAAGTATCAACCGTGTGGCTATGATAACCACCAATTAACATATTAAGGTTATAAACATATTAAGGAGGTTATTTCACCATCATTCCATCATATAGGAATGTTAACCATGAATACTCGTCTTTATCTATTTTTATTAGAGGTAGGTTCAACAAGATAAATTATATTAATGTTACTAATTAACACTTATACCCAAACCCTAACTCGCGACATCCCCATTGGATCATGGATGCATAAGGTGAAGCATCACCATCACATTTCATACTATTCTCAAGTATGAACCCAAGCATAAACCAAGGTGTAACCATAGGGTTATAGCATACTAGGGTTTCAACAACAATAAGAGAGTACTCCATGATTGTATTAATCATTTAAGGAAAATTCATACCCAATTACCATCATTTACTTATATTAAAGCTAGGTATAACAAGATATACATCATTAGGGTTACATATAAACACAATATGGTTATCATCCCTTGTATTCATATGAGTGAATAGGTAAGACTACCTTATTAAGGGTAACCCTCCATTTGTTCCATCATCATTCAACCCATACCACAATGTCACCCAAAACCATTGGATGTTTAAAAGGTAAGACCATTGGTTGTTTACATAAGTAAACATCTTGGATAAACTACCTATGAAATCCTTGATTTGTGCTCTAGAAAGAGTCACCATCTAACCCTAAACATCCCTTGATTAACAATAGAAAAAGTTACATTGAGAGTAGGGTAAAACCCACAATCGACTGTTCATTTAAAACAAGCCATCCATTGTCAACAAGTAAGCTCCTTAAGTTGATCATATAAAAGAAACCATATAAATCACATTATTAGGACCAACATATTACATTAGCCATCATTCCACTTTATTGGAGGAATAAACATTAGATCTTAACCATTGGGTCAAGTTCATATGTTAAAACCATCAATTGCAGTATAGGTCTGACCATTGCATCCAATGACCAAAGAAACCATTGGTCTAAGGCTTAATTGATGCTACAACAATATGATTAACTCACCATAGGTTTTGGAGACCTGATCCACCATCATTAGTGACTTAATAAGTCACCATAGGTTGTTAAATCAGCACTATATTCGTTAATCACCCTCGAATATCAAACTAATATCACCATTGATTGATAACATCATTAGGGTACTTAGTGGTTAATCACTAAGCTTCTAATTAGGCCAACACCTGTCCTAAAGGGTGAGCGTCAGTTGACACCCTTGGTCACCACCATTAGTTTTCATGAAGACAACACCATCAGTTTTTGCAATGGTACCACCATTGAGTCATGTGTTTATAGAAGAAATCAACTTTAAACCCTAAAATTGACCATTGGTTGATAGGTGTTTAGCACCATTGGTTGTCAAACCAACCTGATACAAGTCATATTATACCTTAGGAATAACGTACACATGAATACAGGTTCATCTAGAACTGAAATCAGAATAGGGAACATTATAAAAATCGAAATCCAAGTCAAGCATAGCTTTTTAGTGCATGGATCATCATTTTCAAGCAAGAACATGAGCTAGAAAGCTTATGGTAAGAAATAAATGTGGTAAAAGTTATAAAACTTGCCTCTAATGAGAAGATGAAATCCCAAACAGAACAAAACTCAAGCAGGTAGGGTAGAAAATTCAATTTTAAATTGTGAACTTGTCCATCTAACACCTCTCTTCATCACATTAGCAAACCCTAAGCATAAAGAACAAGAGAGGTAGGGTTTTAGAGCTTTAGAGAAATTTCTACCATGGAACAGAAAGGTTCCGACCTGGAGAAAGGTAGGAGGAAAAATAACAAAGAAATCAATGGAGGTAAGAAGGGGATTCTTACTCTTTTAGGTCAAGATCACTAGAAGAAAGCTTTTGAAACCCTAAAAGGAAGTCAATTACAACCCTAGATTCTTTTTCCAAGAAGATCCCCTCTTTCTTCTTGCTTGGATAGGAAATTCATAGAATAATAGAGGGAGAACAAGGTTCATAGAAGGAGGGAATTTTTGGAGAGAAAATGGCTCGTTTTGGTGCTTAGGGATAAGTATATGAAACTTTAAGATAAAGAAAAAGAAAAAAGTTGAAGTTCTAGTATCTTTCCAAGTGTCCATGGCCTTAAACTATTTATAATATATAAGAACACACATAATCAGATCCCCCACCATCCATAGAGACATGATTATCTCTCGTTTCTTGAATTTCCAAGAAAAACAAATAATTCATTAGTTGATAGCTACTAAAGGTATCTCATCCATGAAGGGGTAAACCTAAAATACCCTTAGAGAAAACACCTTCAAAACAAGGATTAAATAGGTTCCCCATGGATCAAAAAGATCAAGAATGATGAGAGAATATCCAAGTAATATAATGAAAGTGATAAATTGCAAAGAAAACCTCTCAATTGGATAAATTGCATAAAAGTCTAAAATGTGCATAAAATTGCATAACTTGCTCAAGCAGTGTCCAAATTGGACCAAATTTGAAACTTAAGCTTATATTATGATTTCAAAGCATCTCAAAAGGTTATATTATCGTTATAAGAGTTCAATTATGATAATAAATCTTATTCAACTCATTAAGCAAGTTTAGGGGCCTTACAACTATAAACCCCTAATAGGGATTTCACCCCTAAAATCCAAGGTAAACAAAGATGGGTACTTCCTTTGCACCTCATCCTATTAACTTCACATGGTTACTTGCATATCATGGTGATGTCACATCATTTGTACATATCTCATCTTGGGCCAACACCAAAACCCCCACATAAGAAGACATTTACAACAAAGAACATAGAAACTTGTTGTGCCACCTATACAAATCTAATAGTAACTTTCAACTTTAAATTCTAGCTATCATCCTTAAAGTATGTCTATTGTATCAACAAACCATATATCCTTGATAATGGTCTTCCCCAGCTATCACTAGACCATACACAACATTATAGAGTCACTTTTGTTTTTCCTTCCAAACAACATTTATATGATCATCATCAAATCTCTCTCTCCCTCTCTCTCTCTCTCTCTACGGGAGAGGAATACTTGGAATGTTCATTTAATAAACATCTCCAACCTTCACATATTTCTCATACTGTTGATACATCTTAGATACTAGGATTCATTACCTTGGTATCCACCTCATGTTCTATATGGAACTTACATCATTATCTCATCCACTTTTACCAACATAACAAATATCAAGACATATAAGAGGAGTCTTCCTAATTATTGGAAGGCTCAAAAGCAAAATCATCACAAACTTTATGATCTTGGAACCATACTCCAAACAACCTTATGCTATAATAAGTTATCCACCCTCATGTTTGCAGTGAATCCACACGTACCAAGTGGCAATGATCCACTTGAAAGTTGTGCCCTAGAAAGGAAAGAAACAAAGGGAAACACACTTCTCATACCATAGAAACATTGTTCAAGGGTCACTAGCAAACAAGTAACCAATTCTATTTTCATTATGTAGGTTACAACTTCTTATGTATCATTTTAACTTTTTCATTTCGGGTTCCTTGCCATTAGCATATGAATCATCATGATTAACATATCTCATTACTCCTTCCTTGATGACTATTTAACACACTTGGGTATGTTCTCTTATTTTATTATATTTTTCAACCACTTATCAACGGGTAAATACTCATATTCCACATTTTCTTCATTAAACATGGATCATCTGCCTTAATTTCTTTCAAATGCCATGCTTATTTTACATTAACACTTTCTTACACACATAGGTTGGTCTGATATTAACTCAGGTTCCACCTTATTCCTTTGTCATTGTTCTCATTTATCTTCTTATTTTGTACTTGTTATAGGAGTTCCTTCCATCTTATGTGGATTTCATACCTTGAATCGCTTTATAAGCATAGAATTATCTGTCTTTTACTTTATTATCTTCTTGAATCACATATTCAAGAACTTCTCTTTTTCTAATTTGTCTTCAGATTTAAATTTCATGGTGCTGTATCTTTTTCTTATAGTTACCAAACATTCAAATTTTGATAGATTGTGATGTAATTCTCATCTTCTTTAAGGTAGGATTGAAATATTCATACCATGATTTCTTATTCATTATGCTCTTTAGATTGTTTCAAAATGACTACTTGATCAGAGTAATCAGAAAGATAACAATCTAAGAGTTTCATACTTACCTTTCTTCAATAATTGAAAACTTGGCCAGGGCACCCAAATACTGAGATTGGACAGTATTCATCATATTTTTATGTCATATTCCTAATTTTGACATCATCCTAGTCCGAAGTCCTAGTGTCCCTATAGACTCAGTGAACCTAAAGCTCTGATACCAACTTGTGAGAACCCGTTACTCTAAATGAGATTACTCAAAACATAAAACACAATCAATCACCAATTAACCACATACCCAAAAATGTGGGTAAATTAAAACCAATTTCAATGTCAGCACCCACTCAAAAACATTTGCATAAGAGCCCAACATCTTTCTTATATCCATACTATGCCAAGAATTTGATACAAATTGTTCTATCACCTTAGCTACAACATATATACATAGGTGAACAATATTTGTATATGCCAAACAACAAACATTAACATGCTAACAAAATTTCGATTCATTTGAAACACCATATACAAACTTATCCTGCCCGTACCTGAGAGTACAGGGACGACTCTAGGACACACTACACATCTAATCAACTTTCTCAAAGATTCATTACTATAGATCTTCTTTGCCGCCACAGGTTTATTGTCGTCACTTCAGATTACCTAAAAAGTTGTGACAACCCACAAGGGTGAGACCCACGTCCCAGTAAGAGATATAACCTCTTATTGATTACAACATTTTAAATAGTAAATAAGTAAGTAGTTGGAGTATTTAATAATCAATTAAACAGATTGAACAACTCAAGTATGTTAAACAGATTAAGCAATTAATCTTAGCAACAAGTATGATCATCAATGCATATATATATATATATATATATATATATATAACAAATAAATCCATTTCTTTGGATAGATATCTAATCAAATATCATCAAATCACATTTAATAACAATCATTATCATTAATATGACTATCATCATATTCCTTGCTAACAACACAAGCAATCTAATAGAATAAGCATCCCTGACATCATGAATATGTCTAGTAACATAACATGGCTATCAATATTGGCATCTCAAATAAAGGAAATAGATCTATATCATAAGTAGAACTAACATCATAACATAATGAACTACATAGGCATGATTAGCAGTTTAAGCATTTCTAATTACATAGGCATGGCTATCAATATTAAACATAGCTAGCAGCAACATCTTAACCATCAGTGTTAGTATATTTAACAACATAAGCATGTTTACAACATAAGCATAACTACATCATAAGTATATCTATTATCTCTTATTGTACTATACATGATCTTAGTGAAAAGAAAGCAAACAAGGGTTATCATCCAATATGAAGTGTTGTGTATAACCCTAAATAGATATGCTACACGACTGTCTTCCACCTTTTATTATGCCCTGAGGAATTTGGTGATACCACTCAAAATCCAACTGACCACTGCTAAGTCAAAATCAGTTCCGTACAAGATCTAGGAAGAGCCGGACTCCTAAGATATTCTCTGCCCTCGGTCAGTACGGGTCTGCCACAATGACACATAAGGTCAAGCTGCTAACAGCCTAGTCTGTCCTGGGTACAGGTCATGACACTAGTGAAAGGAGGTTGGTACGCATACCCAACCATTCGAGGTACAACCGTAGTTGTCCTCCAATATTGTCACATATATAATCATCGAGACATGACTACAGCAGTTCTCAAACTGAGGGCTAGGTATGACTGCAATCATCCTCCCTAAACACTTGAATTTAGGATGACAAGCACCCTGCATACACATCAGTATGCGCTCTGAGTTTCCCTTAGGAATATCATTTCACCATCTGGAAAGTTCTGACACTCAGATGGATCTATGGCACAGGGCACTACATGATTAGAGTTTCACTTGATTAGTTATGCCAATTGGGTGAATTAAGGCTGCATCAAACAAGTGGACATACAAACCCTAATTCACTTCTAAAAATCATATAAATATCATAACTTCAAAAGATACAAAATGTGTGAAACATAATTTCTCATCTCATCATCACATGGTACTATTCACTTTCCATTCATGAGGCTACACTAGTCAGCATACTATCACAAGATATAAATGCTTTTCATAATATCACAGGGTATCAATCCTTATCAACACAAGAGGATTACACCTCATTCAGTGCTCAACCATGCCCAAAGGTCATCAAGACCATCATACTATTCCCTGTAAGATCATCATTATCATTCCATGCCTTATATCAAGGCTCAAAAACATCACTTACATATAATACACTAGATCAGCACAATATTGCATTAATGAGCTAGGAGATATTCATAAAAAATCATGGCATGGCTATATTAACAATTAAGAACATTCCTTTATTACATCAACATTCAAGGAATCTAGATATGATTAACCCTCATCATATTCATAATGCACATGTTTCGCATAAGAAAGTATCAACCATGTGGCTATGATAACCACCAATTAACATATTAAGGTTATGATCATATTAAGGAGGTTATTTCATTATCATTCCATCATATAGGAATGTTAAACATGAATACTCATCTTTATCTATTTACATTAGAGTTAGGTTCAACAAGATAAATTATATTAATGTTACTAATTAGCACTTATACCCAAACCCTAACCCATGACATCCCCATTGGATCATGGATGCATAAGGTGAAGCATCACCATCACATTTCATACTATTCTCAAGTATGAACCAACACATAAATCAAGGTGTAACCATCAGGTTATAGCATACTAGGATTTCAACAACAATAAGAGAGTACTCCATTATTGTATTAATCATTCCAGGACTATTCATACCCAATTACCATCATTTACTTATATTAAAGCTAGGTATAACAAGATATACCTCATTAGGGTTATGTTTAACACAATATGGTTATCTTCCCTTCTATTCATATGAGTGAATAGGTAAAATTACCTTATTACGGGTAACCCTCCATTTGTTCCATCATCATTCAACCCATATCACCATACCATAATGTCACCCAGAACCATTCGATGTTTAAAAGGTAAGACCATTGGTTGTTTACATAAGTAATCACCTTGGATAAAACACCTATGAATTCCTTGATTTGTTCTCTAGAAAGAGTCACCATCTAACCCTAAGAACCCCTTGATTAACAACACAAAAAGTTACATTCAGAGTAGGGTAAAACACACAATCGACTGTTCATTTAAAAGAAGCCATCCATTGTCAATACGTAAGCTCCTTAAGTTGATCATATAAAGGAAACCATATAAATCACATTATTAAGATCAACATATTACATTAGCCATCATTCAACTTTATTGGAGTAATAAACATTAGATCTTAAACATTGGGTCAAGTTCATATGTTAAAACCATCAATTACAATATAAGTTCGACCATTGCATCCAATGACCAAAGAAACCATTGGTCTAAGGCTTAATTGATGCTACAACTAAATGATTAACTCACCATTGGTTTTGGAGACCTGATCCACCATCATTAGTGACTTAATAAGTCACCATAGGTTGTTAGATCAGCACTATATTCGGTAATCACCCTCGAATATCAAACTAATATCACCATTGATTGATATCATCATTAGGGTACTTAGTGGTTAATCACTAAGCTTCTACTTAGGCCAACACATGAACTAAAGGGTGAATGTCATTTGACACCCTTGGTCACCACCATCAGTTGTCATGAAGACAACACCATCGGTTGTTGCAATGGTACCACCATTGAGTCATGTGTTTATAGAAGAAATCAACTTTATTCCCTAAAATTGACCCTTGGTTGATAGGTGTTTAGCACCATTGGTTGTCAAACCAACCTGATCCAAGTCATATTATACCTTAGTAATAATTTACACATGAATACAAGTTCATCTAGAACTGAAATCATAATAGGGAACATTATAAAAATCAAAATCCAAGTCAAGCATAGCTTTTTAGTGCATGGATCATCATTTTCAAGCAAGAACACGAGCTAGAAAGATTATGGTAAGAATAAACGTGGATCAAGTTATAAAACTTGCCTCTAATGAGAATATGAAATCCCAAACATAAGAAAACTCGAGAAGGTAGGGTATAAAGTTCAAGTATAAGTTGTGAAATCATCCATCTAGCACCTTTCTTCATCAAATGAGCAAACCCTAAGCATGAGGACCAAGAGAGGTAGGGTTTTAGAGCTTTAGAGAAATTCTACCATGGAACAGCAAGGTTCCGACCTGTAGAAAGGTAGGAGGAAGGATAAAAAAGAAATAAATGGAGGGAATAAGGGGATTCTTAGTCTTTTAGGTCAAGATCACTAGAAGGAAGCTTTTCAAACCCTAAAAGGAAGTCAATTGCAACCCTAGATTCTTTTTCCAAGAAGATCCCCTCTTTCTTCTTCCTTGGATAGGAAATTCATATTATCATAGAGGGAGAACGAGGTTCATAGAAGGATGGAAGTGGTGGAGATAAAATGCCTCGTTTTGGTGCTTAAGGATAAGTATATGAAACTTTAAGATAAAAAAAAAGTTGAAGTTCTAGTATATTTCCAAGTGTACATGGCCTTAAAGTATTGAGAATATACAAGCACACACACAAGAAGCTCCCCCACCATCCATAGATACATGCTTATCCCTCATTTCTTGAATTTCCAAGCAAAACAAATAATTCATTAGTTGATAGGTACTAAAGGTAGCTCATCCATGAAGGGGTAAACCCTAAAATACCCTTGGAGAAAACACCTTATAAACAAGTAATAAATAGGTTCCCCATGGGTCAACAAGCTCACTAATGATGAGATAATATCCATGGAACATAATGCAAGTGATAAATTGCAAAGAAAATCTCTCAATTGGGTAAATTGTAGAAAAGTCTAAAATGTGCAAAAAAATTGCATAACTTGCTGAAACAGTGTCCAAATCGGACCAAATTTGAAAATTAAGCTTATCTTATGATTTCAAAGCATATAAAAATGTTATAATAGGGTTATAATAATTCAATTATGATAATTAAGCTTATTAAACTCATTAAGCAAGTTTAGGGGCCTTACACTTTTGTATACCAATATTAATAAAGATTTGAAAATTTTACACCCATTTCAACATACCTTTGGAGTATGTTGGGAATGGAGGTTTGATTTTTCAAATTTTTAGTAGGGGGTGATTTCATCTTTTACATTCCAATCTCTCACATTCATAACAAGATGAAATAAGTATTTGGTTGCAGCCCAAATACAAAGCTCACCCTATTTCAAGAATAGAGACAGTGCATTCACACATTATCTCTTAACCCAAAATTTTGTTTGTGTCACTCTTAATAATGACTCCATACCATGAATACCTTTTAGTTCCACAATTTTGTTTCTATTTCATGCAATCATATGTGAATTGATTTTCTCATAATTTCTAAGTCTATGCACAACTCCTATTAAGATTCTTATTCAACCATCATCACATTACTTCCTATATTCTTTGCATCTACATATCATGTCTCATTAGCCTAGGTCATTTCCTTAAGATCTCTAGGGGTATAGGTACGTTTGGAATGATCTCCTATTGACCCCCAAGGGCCTTATGCACTTCGTACATGATCATCCATGAAACCTCATAAGTCTTATATACCTTTAATCATCCTACTTGATCTTAGGGTTGACTTAAGGCCATACCCTTCCCAAGGGTTTCATTGATATGTCATAACTTTATCTATTTCATTACACATCTTACTTGAGGTTTCTCTAATATAGCACATCTTGTCCTTTAAAATTCTTTAACCCAAATTTCATTCAAATCTTAGGGCACGCATAGCTTACATTATGTCCCTTCTTTGGGATCATGAAGACCTTCCTCTCTGGGATTGGTCCCACACTATCAGTCACTTCCATAGTGATTTTTCCTCATGTCCTATAGAGATGGCATACATGGGTCAAAAGAATCATACTCAATACATGTGCTTTCATGCTTCCTGCACTAAATCTCTCAAGCTTTGAGTGACATTTAAGGTTACCTCAATTCTTAAATTGATTTGTGAATTCATCCTTATAGGGAAGGTCGTATACCAAGACAAGATAAAACCAAGCTTTGATAGAAACCAACAAAAATAAACTTGAACCAAGGTTTATATTACTACAAAGGGACTTGTCCTTTAAGCATATTTTCCATTATATCACATGCATTTTGTACTGAGAGTTATATCTTTATACCATGTGACCTACCACCCAGGAGTTGGATTACTATCAAGTAGTTTGCTACTAATGGTGGAAACATTTATATACCATGGAATCGATATGTTATGTTTCATGTGTTCAAGGTTATAGGAGCAATCATTTTATTTAACGTCATATGATAAGTACTTTATACAATCCATACTATATAGTAGGCCAATAAGAGGTAAGACATACTTTAAAGAAGATACGTTTAACTTCCACATATTCTTCAAGTCAACTACAACCACATCCAATATTTATCATGAGCATTATCTCATTTCACTTTCTCATATTAGGTTGTGATCCTTACTAAAGGCTCATCTTGAAATTAGATAGTTACCTCACATTGTCATATTTCATGCATATGGCTAACCAATGTAGATAGAGAACTTATTAAACCATTTGCAAGTCTTCCACGATGCCATATACATACATCGCCTCTCTAGGTGGGATCAACTTCATGATATTATGGTGGTGGTAAACCAACTTTTATGAGAGACTCATCAAACATATGTCAAAGTCCAAGTGGGGTTTCCCCTAACCCGCTACCTAAGGGAGGTTCCATGCTCAAATTATATGAGCTCATTCAAGTCTCTAAGTATCATATGCACTAGATATTTGTTCTAGGTTTTAGGTTTACCATATTAGCATTGATCACCAAAATCTAGATACTCTAGAAAAAAACAAAACAAAACCTAATATGGCATTCTCTCCTTGGGTCACAACTTGTAACATCCCTGACCTGGGTTATGCCTTAACCCTAGGTGTTTTTATTAATAAAGTTAATTATATACTTGCTCTTAATTTTTGAAAAATAATAAAGGCTCAAGAGGAACTTATGTTTCAATTTTAGTCCTTTTTGAACAATGTTGAAAATATGTTTTGCCTGTTTTGGACTAAAGTGTAAATTACCCAAGTTGAGGGGTTAAATTGCAAATGTTGCATGATAATATGTTCCTCAAGTTTTGAAGCATCATAAGGATGAAGATGATGCAATAGTATGTCTTGTGGTAGCCTGAATAACAAGAAAGAGCTTGTTGAACAATATTTGTGCATTAAAACCTAGTTTTGGTGTAATGTGCAATTTACCCAAAACTCAGGGTTCAATATGAAAATTACCACTTCAAAATAGTCCCTAATGTTTCTTGGAATCATGTGGAGCAAATAAAATGAGAGGGGCGTCTCATTTTTATCTCTTTGGAGGAGAGAGAATCTTGATATTAAAATAATCAAGATTTAAGCATAATTGGAGCTTTACTTCAATTTAATGCAAAAATAAATATATTAATTAAAGACCCCTTTAACCAAAAGGTGAGGGATGAGTTTGCAAGATAATGGACGACCATGTGACATGCAAAGGCACGAAAATATCCAAAGGAAGTGGATAACTCACTCACATTATTATAAGAAAAAGAAATATCCACTCACTTATGGATATTAGTATAATATGATTTAAGGTGCTTAATTTGCTTTTCTTTAAATCGTGGATAATTTAGAGGAATAAGAGGCAAATAAAATATCCTCGTAACCAAGGAAGGGTAGGGGGAAAGTGGCAATGAAATGGAGGATATAATCCCTACTTTCTCTCTCCTAAAATGAATTTTTTAATAAAATGCATATATGCTCCCTTATCCATAGCTTGGATGGGTAATTTCGAAACCCCTTTCACTTCTTGCTTGAAAAAACGACCAAGGGAGCTTGGATAAACAGGAGGACGATCCCCAACCTGTTGGTAAGCTTCTTGAACTTCTTTCACCATGATTTCATGGGGGAAATCGAAAATAAATGATGGATTTCTTCTTTTCTCCATGGAATCTTCTATCCTAGCCATTCCTTTTCACTCAAAAGCTTGAGGACGAACTTGGGATAGTTGAGAAAGCTTCTTCCACCATTAAAGACGTGGATCTTGAAGCTTTGAAGCTCAATTGGAGGCGGGTTTTATAACTTGAACCCTTAATATTGTTATTGCATTCAATTCCTTATTAATTGATTATCTTTTCTTTATTCTCGAAATTTCATTTGGTTGATTGATGAAATCACCATGGAAATCACAGCAAGTTTCGTGGGTTTAGAGGTTTATGATGATGACATCATCATAAGCACACACCTCCCCAAATATCTATTGCAAACGGTTTCCATGATATGGTCCAAACGGTTTCACCAAACCGTTTGGAGGTTTGGAATCCCAAACCGTTTAGAAAGGTTGACCATTTGTATGGGTTGACCGATTGAGGTCAGGGCCCTAGTACATGTTGGATGAAGATTTATTGGTTCCAATTGATTGAATCAATGTATGGACAATCCTCCATTTAGAAACCCTAATCAGGTTAAGTGTTGAATTTGCAATTAGTTGATTTAAATCTTTGGGTTGATTAACCCAAATGGTCTCAAGACCGTTTGGAGGTCAACCAAGACCGTTTGGAGGATTAGGGTCAAGTATGGTTGAGTAATTGAAGGACCATAGATGGTAAATTGAAATACAATGAATTGTTCAATTGGTGATCAATCTAATGATCTAAACCCTAATTGAATCTCACCAAATTTCAAGGATGGATGGGGCAAACGGTCTCAAGACCGTTTGGAGGTTATCCAAATGACCTCAAGACCGTTTGAGGTCAAGTCATGTCATGGTTTGATGATGATCTAATGATTTCAATTGGACTAGTTCCACAATGTCAACCATTGATGGTTCCTCGATTTCAAAACCCTAATTTATGGTTTCTTGATTATAAACCCTAGTTCAATTGGGTTCAAAACCATAATTGAAGGTCTAATTGAAGGGTGATTCAATGGTCCAATTTAAGAATAAATCAATGGTCCAATTGATAGGTGGTTTAATTATTGAAATCCTGAATTGATAAAGTGATGGAAGACCTTTTTGGTCCATTCAGTTTTGAGAGAGTTTGGACCAAACAGTCTCAAGACCGTTTGGGACCAAACGGTCTCAAGACCGTTTGGAAAATCTAAGTCCATTCGGTTTCAAACCGTTTGGAGCATCAATGGTCAAGAACGTTTGGATGTTTCAATATGATTAAATTAATTGGGAACCTAAGGTGATGAAAGGTTAAATGATCCTATGGTTGCTACTGATGTATTTCAAAGATAATCACTAGAGTTGTACCTTTAAGGTACTAAGTAATTGGTAACCCTAGATGAGTTAATCCCTAAAGCTTAAGTAAGCAATATTTTAATACACTATGTCAACCCTAATTGAATGTGTTTAACTAAAGGGTTGGTTGACCTAATTTATCCAAGCCTGACATAGTCAACATCCTAGAGATGATGAGAGAGAGTGGAATCCATACATGTAGGATAATCATGTAATGGATAAGTCTTAAACACTTCCACGATGAATAAACTAAGATTTCAGGGTATGATCTTTGATGAAGAGATCATGAAACACTAATTAAGAAGATTGATGAACATTAACCCTAATCTAGGGCAATGATAGGTGTAACCATAATCTAGGGTAAGGATGAAACCCTAATTGAGGGTGATGCGATGTGAAACCTTAATTGAGGGTGATTCCATGAGGAACCCTAATTGAGGGTGATACCATGTGAAACCCTAGTTGAGCGTGATTCCCTGAGAAACCCTAATTGAGGGTGATGCCATGTGAAATCCTAGTTGAGGGTGATTCCATGAGGAACCCTAGTTGAGGGTGATTCCATGAGAAACCCTAATTGAGGGTGATGCCATGAGAAACCCTAATTGAGGGTGATTCCATGAGAAACCCTAATTGAGGGTGATGCCATGTGAAATCCTAATGGAGGGTGATGCCATGTGAAACCCTAATTGAGGGTGATGCCATGTGAAACCCTAATTGAGGGTGATTCCATGTGAAACCCTAATTGAGGGTGATGCCATGTGAAATCCTGATTGAGGGTGATTCAATGAGGAACCCTAATTAAGGGTGATGCCATGTGAAACCCTAATTGAGATGATGTCATGTGAAACCCTATGCAATGGTATGATGAGGAGCCCTAATATAGGGAGAAGGTACGTGAAACTCTAAATTGGAGTTATAATACTTGAAGCCCTAACCTTGGACAATATGATAACAAACCAGAGCCCTAATAATAAAATAGTGGATAAAGCCTTATAAAGGTGAAATATCTCAAATGGTTCAGTACAGGCAACCTTATGGTAAGCAATGCCTTAACCTGAGATGAGTCCATATCATTGAAGATAGTTGGACCATTCTTGTGTGTGACCTATACACTTCATAGTAAGAGTGATAGGTTAGTAAAGGAAGGTATTAAGATAGGAAATACCTCAACCCAAGATAAGTTGATAACTCAAGAAAGTGGGAAGTGATGTGGAAAGTGATACATCAAGATATGATAGATATCACTATTAGCATTACAGGGTTGATATACCTTGATGCACCTCAAATCCAATATACATGGATAAGAAACACATGAAGTGTGTTATGTAGTTGTTTCAATGAAATGTAATGAGTTTGATATACCTTGATAAGTATAGGATAATATACCTTGAGAATGGGGTTAAGCCAAATTAATGAGTATGATGTAATCATACCATGGTAAGGATGAGAAATAAACTCATACCCTGTATTGATAATCATTTAATTATAAATGTTAAGAGTAATGAACATGATCCACTACTTGAGATGTTAATGGATGCTCCTAGAGGTGTGGAGCAATATATTAAGGATGAAATCTTAACTAATGTGAGATGAGAAACCCTAACCCTAAATTGGGTACAGGGACATGAGAAACTCTAATGTGATGTGAATAGTAAACCCTAACCCTAAATTGGGTAAAGGGACATGAGAAACTCTAAGGTGATGTGAATAGTAAACCCTAACCCTAAATTGGGTAAAGGGACATGAGAAACTCTAATGTGATGTGAATAGTAAGCCCTAACCCTATTGAGGAAATAGTGGTGTTACTATTGTATTACATGAGGTAATATGTTATTGTTGCCTAGTGAGAGGTGACAAGATGTTCAATGGCCTTGTGAGCCATATGGTTAGATGTTGCCTAGTGAGAGGTGACAAGGTGCTTTATGGGCCTTATGAGCCATGAGAACAATTGTGGTATAGTGAGAGGTACCAAGATGATTATAAAGTTTATTGTAAGAAATGATAATGTTTTAATAAACTTAATAAAAGGAACAATTGCATTCAATAAAGAATGTGAAAAGCTATGAAGGCTAACCTCAGGATTCAAAGCCTAGAGAAGGATGTGGTGATCAATGATGAGTTAAAGGAATTTATATTTCATGAGCTGTGAACATGAGCTATGTAATCAGGTTTGGTTAAAGTCCAATACTTGGCAGAGGCGTGAAGCCTGTAATCAGGATTGGTTAAAGTCCAATGTCTGGCTGTGTAATCAGGATTGGTTAAAGTCCAATGCATGGCTGTGTAATCAGGATTGGTTAGAGTTCAACGCATGGCTGTGTAATCAGGATTGGTTAAAGTCCAATGCCTAGCTGTGTAATCAGGATTGGTTAAAGTCCAATGCATGGCTATGTAATCAGGATTGGTTAAAGTCCAATGCCTGGATGTGTAATCAGGATTGGTTGAAGTCCAATGTCTGGCTGTGTAATCAGGATTGGTTAAAGTCCAATGCATGGATGTGTAATCAGGATTGGTTAAAGTCCAATGACTGGCTGTGTAATCAGGATTGGTTAGAGTCCAATGCCTGGATGTATAATCAGGATTGGTTAGAGTCCAATGCCTGGCTGTGAAAAAAGATTGGTAGTGTCTAATGCCTGGCGGTGTAATCAGGTTTGGAAGAAGTCCAATACCTGGCAGAGGCTCAATGCCTGTAATGATGACATAGGATTGGTAATAATCCACTGCCTGCATTAATAATATATGAGTACATGGTAGATATAATCCCATATATGTTTAGCAGATTGGCTAAGGCCAACAGATTGAGACAAGAATGTCTCATGGGTGACATATCAAGATAATGAGTGTCACAAGAGAAGTTTGACATGATGGTATAATATGATGGATTAATGATATACATGTTCTTTTTATTCCTTATTAAGAGAATAGATGATCTATTATTCTATCATAAATAGTTGCAATGCTTTAAAAGATGAGAATGCTATAAACTGCTTATCCTCTGCTCAGTTTTATATAATTAAACTGCAATAATAACATTTTTGGGAGAGAGTTATATCTCCCGCTAGGGTAATTACAATTTTCTCACCCATGTGGGATCCAACATTTTTTTAGGTGGACAAGCACGGAGGAGACTGAGAACATCTTGCAGAGGAAGTACATCAGCAACAGCAGGGACAACAGTGACAGCTCATGTGGAGTGTAATGTATGTCGTGTCTTGTAGATAGAAGTCATATGTGTCGTCTCTGTACTCTCAGGTCCTCGAAGTTATTATTTAGTGCTTTTAATGAATCGTATTGAGATTTTGGCTTGATGCCTCGATGTTCTTATGTTGTCTGTGTTTAGCTTTTAATAAGACAGTTGATGTTGTAAATCTCAAGAAGAGATGGTACAAGATATGTACTTATGAACCAGGATGTACATGTAATACATTGGTTCTCATTGAAAGAGTTTTCCTATGATTGGATCTCTTTGAAAAAGGTTTTAATTTTGTAGTGATTTTCAGTAATCCGCTGCAAATGATCGCTTCCTCTTAAGTAAATCTTATTTTTGTGAGTTGGATGCCACAATTTAGTGGTATCAGAGCTCTAGGTTCTCTGAGTCTACAGAGACATAGGACTAAGTATCCAGTCTGTTCTAAGCATACCCAGTGTATCTTATAGTGCCTTCTGCTTATGCAGAAGAAGATATATAACTCAAACATGTCTGGAGAACATGAAGAACACGTTGCTGAGAGCAATGTTGTTGCACTAGTGGAAGGTGCAAGGGATCAGGCAAGGGAGGAACCAGTGCCCGAGAATCCCCGTATTGATGAAGTCATGAGAGGAAACCCAGATGATCATAATCTTTTTGGGCAACTCATGACTACAATGAGGTATATGGCAGACCGGATGCCAGCACCGGCACCTAGGGCACCAGTTTCCTATGAGCGATATGGGTCTGGTAAGACCTTTGAATGACTACGTTGTGTGGGATCCATAGAATATGTTGGGACATCTGACCCATCAGATGTTGATCTCTGGCTCACTGAGTTAGAAAAGGCTTTTTAGATCCTTAGTATCCTGGATGTTGACAAAGTTAAACATGTTGTGTACCTTTTGAAGGGTAGTGCTGGACATTGGTGGGCTATAGAAGAAATAAAAAGGAATGATGAAGAGGTTGGATGGGAGGAATTTTGTCGAGAATTCGTCAATAAATATTTTCTAAGGACTTATTTAGATGAAAATATCTCACAGTTTGAGAAGATACGATAGCGAGCCATGTCAATAAGTGAATATGAGGTTAAATTCATGGAACTTTTACGATTTTGTCCTCAGATGGATGCTATTGAGGAGGAAAAGATTCGACGTTTCGAGAAGGGATTGAATGTTGAGATGTCTATTCCGGCATCTGCCCTAGAGAGTAGAGAGAGGTTTGCCACATTTTTGGAGTCAATTCGAAGGATAGAAGAGTCTATGGCAGAGAAACATGAGATAGACCTTAAAAGGAAGTCTAAACAAACACAGGAACAAGGAATTAGTGGTACTAAACAATCAAAGATTTTAGTAGTACCGACTCAAGTACAATATAGTGCACCTAAATAGCAGTCACCTAAGAGGCTTCGAGCTTGCTATAGATGTGGACAGAGAGGACATCTGAGGTGGGAATGTCCAAATAGAAAGTGATGAGGTGGCTCAACAGACAAGACACTAGATAACTTGTAATAAGTAGGCATATCAAGATAGAACCTTCTATTTTGAATTATCTTGCACTCTCTGCTATAGAAGGGTAAGTTGTTGTTTAGTTCATCTGTATAATCCTTTGAGAATATGAGAAAGAGATAAGTAGGATGAAAACTTGTGTTCAGTTTATTATTCTTTTATATGTTTTGAAATTTCTTTTTCTTCATTAAGGAGGGGAAGAAATGAAAGAGGAACTCGGAAAAAATCTGAGATATTAAGTATATCAATTTTAAAGAAATGAAAACATAAAACAAAATAAAAGCATACTACCTAAATTCAGTTCTTGAATACCCTGGCCAGGTATTCATTTACTGAAGGCAAGGTAAGTATGACATACTTAGATTGTTATCTTTTTATTACTCTGATCAAGTAATAATTCTGAAACAATCCAAAGAAGTCTAATCAAGAAGGAGATGTGGCATGGATATTTCTACCACATTCTAATTGACATACGAAGGAATTTGATTTAATTATAAATCAACTTATAAACAAAAGAAGAATATGATTCTTTGTTTTCTTTCCTTTCATGGACATGGCAATCAAGTGGGTCTTAGGACACTTGATGTGCACAATTAAAAAATTTTATTTGATGGATACTTAGAAAAAGTATCAGTTTGTCTTGAACTTGGGTTATAAGAAAAAGATGTGTGTAATAAGTAATGTCCCAGGATAAAACAAAGATGAATTTTTGATGTGTCTCCAACACATGTAATGGATACCAAGGTAAGTGATTATGGTATCAGATAAAGTATATTAACCACCTGGAGTGGTTAACGGTGAAGTTAGATCGGTTATATAATGTAGTATGGACATCATATGTTAGGGGTTTATGCTTTGCATAAACATAACATTGATGAGAAAGAACTATTTGAAGGAATAATTGTAAAATTATTCCAAGAATATTTATCAAATTAAATTAACAAATAACCTCTATCTAAATAAGAAAAGTGTTAGCTGACACAGAATTAACTCCACAGTTAATAATGAAAGGACAGTGGAGTATGTGTCATGTATGTTTGATTCTATGAGAATTTTGTGTGGAAGAACTTTATATTGATCAAAGTTCTATGGTGTCTCCATAATAATGAGATGTTACGTGGAGGCTTGATGCTATAATGAATAAATAATATTTGTCTCCCTTTATCTGGGATTTCGGGGACGAAATCCTTGTTAGGGGTTTATAATTTGTAACATCCCTGGCATGGGTTATGCCTTAACCCTAGGTGTTTTGCTTAATAAAGTTAATTATATACTTGCTCTTAATTTTTGAAAAGTAATTAAGGCTCAATAGGAACTTATGTTTCAATTTTAGTCCTTTTTGAACAATGTTGAAATAATGTTTGCCTGTTTTGGATTAAAGTGCAAATTACCCAAGTTGAGGGGTTAAATTTCAAATGTTGCATGATAAGATGTTCCTCAAGTGTTGAAGCATCATAAGGATTAATATGATGCAGTAGTATGGCTTGTGGTAGCCTGAATAACAAGAAAGAGCTTGTTTAATAATGTTTGTGCATTAAAATCTAGTTTTGGGGTAATGTGCAATTTACCCAAAACTCAGGGTTCAATATGCAAATTACCACTTCAAAATAGTCCCTAATGTTTCTTGGCATCATGTGGAGCAATTAAAATGAGAGGGGTGTCTCATTTGTATCTCTTTGGAGGAGAGAGAATCTTGATATTAAAATAATCAAGATTTAAGCATAATTGGAGCTTTACTTCAATTTAATGCAAAAATAAATATATTAATTAAATTCCCCTTTAACCAAAAGGTGAGGTATGAGTTTGAAAGAGAATGGAAGACCATGTGCCTTGAAAAGGCACGAAAATATCCAAAGGAAGTGGATAACTCACTCACATTATTATAAGAAAAAGAAATATCCACTCACTTATGGATATTAGTATAATATGATTTAAGGTGCTTAATTTGCTTTTCTTTAAATCATGGATAATTTAGAGGAATAAGAGGCAAAAAAATAGCCTCATAACCAAGGAAGGGAAGGGGGAAAGTGGCAAGTAAATGGAGGAGATAATCCCTACTTTCTCTCTCCTAAAATGAATTTTTTTATAAAATGCATATATGCTCCGTTATCCATAGATTGGATGGGTAATTTCGAAACCCCTTTCACTTCTTGCTTGAAAAAACGACCAAGGGAGCTTGGAGCAACAGGAGGACGATCCCCAATCTGTTGGTAAGCTTCTTGACCTTCTTTCACCATGATTTCATGGTGGAAATCGAAAATAAATGATGGATTTATTCTTTTCTCCATGCAATCTTCTATCCTAGCCATTCCTTTTCACTCAAAAGCTTGAGGACGAACTTGGGATAGTTGATAAAGCTTCTTCCACCATTAAAGACGTGGATCTTGGAGCTTTGAAGCTCAATTGGAGGTGGGTTTTATAACTTGAACCCTTAATATTGTTATTGCATTCAATTCCTTATTAATTGATGATCTTTTCTTTATTCTCCAAATTTCATTTGGTTGATTGATGCAATCACCATGGAAATCACATAAAGTTTCATGGGTTTAGAGCTTGATGATGATTACATAATCATAAGCACACACCTCCCCAAATATCTATTGTAAATGGTTTCAATGATATGGTCCAAACAGTTTCACCAAACCGTTTGGTGACCAAACAGTTTGTAAACCGTTTGGAGGTTTGGAATCCCAAACCGTTTATAAAGGTTGACCATTTGGATGGGTTGACCATTTGAGGTCAGGACCCTAGTACATGTTGGATGAAGATTTAATGGTTCCAGTTGATTGAATCAATGTATGGACAATCCTCCATTTAGAAACCCTAATCGGGTTAAGTGCTGAATTTGCAATTAGTTTATTTAAATCTTTGGGTTGATTAACCCAAACGGTCTCAAGACCGTTTGTAGGTCACCCAAATGGTCTCAAGACCATTTGGAGGTCAACCAAGACCGTTTGGAGGATTAGGGTCAAGTATGGTTGAGTAATTGAAGGACCAGAGATGGTAAATTGAAGTACAATCAATTGTTCAATTGGTGATCAATCTAATGATCTAAACCCTAATTGAATCTCACCAAATTTCAAGGATGGACGGGGCAAACAGTCTCAGGACCGTTTTGAGGTTATTCAAATGACCTCAAGACCGTTTGAGGTCAGGTCATGTCATGGTTTGATGATGATCTAATGATTTCAATTGGACTAGTTCCACAATGTCAACCATTGATGGTTCCTCGATTTCAAAACCCTAATTGATGGTTTCTTGATTATAAAACCTATTTCAATTGGGTTCAAAACCATAATTGAAGGTCTAATTTAAGGGTGATTCAATGGTCCAATTGAAGAATAAATCAATGGTCCAATTGATAGGTGGTTTAATGATTGAAATCCTGAATTGATAAAGTGATGGAAGACCTTTTTGGTCCATTCAGTTTTGAGAGAGTTTGGACCAAATGGTCTTAAGACCGTTTGAGTCCAAATGGTCTCAAGACTGTTTGGGACTAAACGGTCTCAAACCATTTGGAAATCTAAGTCCATTCGGTTTCAAACCGTTTGGAGCATCAATGGCTAAGAACGTTTGGATGTTTCAATATGATTAAATTAATTGGGAACCTAAGGTGATGAAAGGTTAAATGATCCTATGGTTGCTACTGATGTATCTCAAAGATAATCACTAGGGTTGTACCTTTAAGGTACTAAGTAATTGGTAACCCTAGATGAGTTAATCCCTGAAGCTTAAGTAAGCAATATTTTAATACACTATGTCAACCCTATTTGAATGTGTTTAACTAAAGGGTTGGTAGACCTATTTTATCAAAGCTTGACATAGTCAACATCCTAGAGATGATGAGAGAGAGAGGAATCCATACATGTAGGATAATCACATAATGGATAAGTCTCAAACACTTCCAAGATGAATAAACTAAGATTTCAGGGTATGATCTTTGATGAAGAGATCATGAAACACTAACTAAGAAGATTGATGAACATTAACCCTAATCTAGGGCAATGATAGGTGTAACCTTAACCTAGGGTAAGGATGAAACCCTAATTAAGGGTTATTCCAAGTGAAACCTTAATTTAGGGTGATTCCATGAGGAACCCTAATTGAGGGCGATGCCATGTGAAACCCTAGTTGAGGGTGATTCCATGAGAAACCCTAATTGAGGGTGATGCCATGTAAAATCCTAGTTGAGGGTGATTCCATGAGGAACCCTAGTTGAGGGTGATTCCATGAGAAACCCTAATTGACGGTGATTCCATGAGAAACCCTAATTGAGGGTGATTCCATGAGAAACCCTAATTGAGGGTGATGCCATGTGAAATCCTAATGGAGGGTGATGCCATGTGAAACCCTAATTGAGGGTGATTCCATGTGAAACCCTAATTGAGGGTGATGCCATGTGAAATCCTAATTGAGGGTGATTCCATGAGGAACCCTAATTGAGGGTGATGCCATGTGAAACCCTAATTGAGATGATATCATGTGAAACCCTATGCAATGGTATGATGAGGAGCCCTAATATAGGGAGAAGGTACGTGAAACTATAAATTGGAGTTATAATACTTGAAGCCATAACCTTGGACAATATGATAACAAACCAGATCCCTAATAATAAAATATTGGATAAAGCCTTATAAAGGTGAAATATATCAAATGGTTGAGTACAGGCAACCTTATGGTAAGCAATGCCTTAATATGAGATGAGTCCATATCATTGAAGATAGTTGGACCATTCTTGTGTGTGACCTATGCACTTCATGGTAAGAGTGATAGGTTAGTAAAGGAAGGTATTAAGATAGGAAATACTTCAACCCAAGATAAGTTGATAACTCAAGAAAGTTGGAAGTGATGAGGAAAGTGATACATCAAGATATGATAGATATCACTATTAGTATTACAGGGATGATATACCTTGATGCACCTCAAATCGAATATACATGGATAAGAAACACATGAAGTGTGTTATGTAATTGTTTCAATGAAATGTAATGAGTTTGATATACCTTGATAAGTATAGGCTAATATACCTTGAGAATGGGGTTAAGCCAAATTAATGAGTATGATGTAATCATACCATGATAAGGATGAGAAATAAACTTATACCCTGTACTGATAATCATTTAATTATAAATGTTAAGAGTAATGAACATGATCCAATACTTGAGATGTTAATGGATGCTCCTAGAGGTGTGGAGCAATATATTAAGGATGAAATACTAACTAATGTGAGATGAGAAACCCTAACCCTAAATTGGGTAAAGGGAAATGAGAAACTCTAATGTGATGTGAATAGTAAACCCTAACCCTAAATTGGGTAAAGGGACATGAGAAACTCTAAGATGATGTGAATAGTAAACCCTAACCCTAAATTGGGTAAAGGGACATGAGAAACTCTAATGCGATGTGAATAGTAATCCCTAACCCTATTGAGGAAATAGTGGTGTTACTATTGTATTACATTAGGTAATATGTTATTGTTGCCTAGTGAGAGGTGACAAGATGTTCAATGGCCTTCCGAGCCATATGGTTAAATGTTGCCTAGTGAGAGGTGACAAGGTGCTTTATGGGCCTTATGAGCCATGAGAACAATTGTGGTATAGTGAGAGGTACCAAGATGATTATAAAAGTTTATTGTAAGAAATGATAATGTTTTAATAAACTTAATAAAAGGAACAATTGCATTCAATAAAGAATGTGAAAAGTTATGAAGGCTAACCTCAGGATTCAAAGCCTAGAGAAGGATGTGATGATCAATGATGAGTTAAAGGAATTTATATTTCATGAGCTGTGAACATGATCTATGTAATCAGGTTTGGTTAAAGCCCAATACCTGGCAGAGGCTTGAAGCCTGTAATCAGGATTGGTTAAAGATCAATGCATGGCTGTGTAATCAGGATTGGTTAAAGTCCAATGCTTGGCTGTGTAATTAGGATTGGTTAGAGTTCAATGCCTCACTGTGTAATCAGGATTGGTTAAAGTCCAATGCTTGGCTGTGTAATCAGGATTGGTTAAAATTCAATGCCTGGCTATGTAATCAGGATTGGTTAAAGTCCAATGCCTGGCTGTGTAATCGGGATTGGTTAAAATCCAATGCCTGGCTATGTAATCAGGATTGGTTAAAGTCCAATGACTGGCTTTGTAATCAGGATTGGTTAAAGTCCAATGCATGGTTGTGTAATCAGGATTGGTTAGAGTCCAATGCCTGGTTGTGTAATCAGGATTGGTTAGAGTCCAATTCCTGGCTGTGAAATTAGGATTGGTAGTGTCCAATGCCTGGCAGTGTAATCAGGTTTGGAAGAAGTCTAATACCTGGCAGAGGCTCAATGCCTGTAATGATGACACATGATTGGTAATAATCCAATGCATGCATTAATGATATATGAGTACATGGTAGATATAATCCCATATATGTTTAGCAGATTGGCTAAGGCCAATAGATTGAGACAAGAATGTCTCATGGGTGACATATCAAGATAATGAGTGTCATAAGAGAAGTTTGACATGATGGTATAATATGATGGATTAATGATATACATGTTCTTTCTATTCCTTATTAAGAGAATAGATGGTTTATTGTTCTATCATAAATAGTTGCAATGCTTTAAAAAATGAGAATGATATAAACTACTTATCCTCTGCTTAGATTTATATCATTAAACTGCAATTATAACGTTTTTGGCAGAGAGTTATGTCTCCCACTGGAGAAATTACAATTGTCTCACCCCCGTGGGATCCAACCTTTTTTTAGGAAGCACGGAGGAGACTGAGAACATCTTGTAGAGGAAGTACATCAGCAACAACAGGGGCAGCAGTGACAGCTCAGATGGAGTGTACTCTTTGTCGTGTCTTGTACATAGAAGTCCTATGTGTCATCTCTGTACTCTCAGGACCTCAAAGTTATTAGTTAGTGCTTTTAATGAATCGTATTGAGATTTTGGCTTGATGCCTCGAGGTTCTTATGATGTCTGTGTTTAGCTTTTAACAAGGTAGTTGATGTTGTAAATCTCAAGAAGAGATGGTACAAGATATGTACTTATGAAACAAGATGTAAATGTAATACATTGGTTCTCGTTGAAAGAGTATTCCTATGATTGGATCTCTTTGAAAAAGGTTTTAATTTTTAGTGATTTTCAATAATCCGATGCAAATGATCGCTTCCGCTTAAGTAAATCTTGTTTTTGTGAGTTGGATGCCACACTACTCATGAAATATTCTTACACAACTTTGTCTTTCTCATCAACAACCACTAGAGTCTTAAACAAGGAACCACCAACCCGTGCATGAGTCTTCACATTATACTATCATTACTTACATCTCCAGGTTCTTAGGACTCTCTCTCCCTCACCGAGATAGTAGGTACTCATATCATATACACATATATTTAAGCAGCCTCTTTATCTGTCTCTAGGGTTTTATTCTTCCAAGGACATCTATGGTATGAAAAGCCTATAGGGATCATGCATATAGAAACTCAACTCATTCACTCAGGGGTAGTCTATTGTAGGACATATCACAACAAATATTTCTCATGTTTCTCTTATCTCGGAGTTTAGGTTCCCAACTCCCTTTGGGTCCCACTCACTCATGGAGTTAACCCTATAACTAGTCTTAATATTGGAGAAGTTAACCCTATAACTAGTCCTAATACTAGGGGTCCCTCTTCGTAAAAGAGATTGAAGCTCTTGCTGATTCACACTTCAATCTATCTTATCTCAGAGACGCATAAGCAGTTGCATCATCAAATATTATGTCAGCTGAGAACGAATCCTCAAATCCAACCGAGGTCATCATAAACCATATTATCTCCTTATGTATAATTAAACACAATTTTATTTTTAGGTTATTTAAAGCATCGTAATTTTATGTCCATGACATCTTGGTTACATACATTAATTCTGATTTGGCAGAGGATGTCATAACTCTACTACTCATAACCCTAATTATTAGAAGGGTAGAGGAAGCAGTTATAGGGTCCCTAGGGTTTTGTGAGGGAAGCAGGGGTGAAGAAGGGATGAATCACAAGATGAGAAGAAAACCTAGAGGTATTTTATTTCGGGCAAAATCTTCTAACTTTGTCCAGGAAGAATGCACAGGCCTGAGAATCCTCATAAGCTGACTAGTGATGTCATGGAAAGTTCTGCCAGCCCTCGAGTTGTGGTCCCTTCTAGACACCATTAGTAAGGTGTGGGATCCCATAGGGGAACCAATCCCTACTAAAGTAAAAAGGCAACATCCCAAACCAAACACCAACATAAATTTTTTGCCAAAGGGATGAAACAAATTTATTCAACATGAATGTATCATAACACCAAAGTTTAGCAGTGGAATAAAAACATTGACTATATTCAATTTATCATAAGATTACAGAAGTACCTCAACATCATCTCCCATGAGGGTTTACATAAAGGGTACATCATAAGGATATATTAGAGGGAAATATAAACCATTAGAACTTTGTCTCCAAGCTTTAACTCTTTAAGTTAAGTCCAAGTCTTCATGCCATGTCATCCAAGTCCTTCACCTAGGGTTGGAAGCATACCCCGGCAAGAAGATAAACAATAGAAGACATTAGCAAAGGTTGGTATGTGCATCCTAAATAGAAAATTGAGAAATTTAAAATATTAAAGGGAAACAAACTAAAAGGCTTCCCATAGAAAAGTAAAGTACTACCCAATCGGGCATAAAATAATATAAACAACAAAGTAAGAAAATAGCAAAAGAGTATATAAACAAGCATCCATGTGTTTTGCCTATGACAATACTAGAAAATATAAATATGTAGGTAGGAAATAACACATATATCAAAAATTATGTGGGGTGAGCGGGAACTGTATGACAATACTAGACAATATAAACATGTAGGTAGGAAATAATACATCTATCAAAAATAATGTGGGTGAGCGGGAATTGTATACATCTGTTCTAAATATGGAGTGGGTAGGAAATGTATACATCCACTCGAGCAAGACATGATACACATCTGCTCAAATATATTTTCATGTGCAAGAATTATCACCTCTGCACTCATATGTGAGAATGTTCACATCCACACAAAATAACATGTAAAATTATACTAGCAGTCACCACATGATGCATAACAAAATAATAAACAAGTATAAACAAATAAGGAGGATGAGAATATACATCAAGTATAAAGTAGGATCAAAGTATCCATGCCATCAGATAATGTGCCATATAAACATCCACTACCATGGTGGGAAAAGAAGCATATATAATCAAATAAGTCCAACATGCACAAAGCATAAGAGAGAGTCCAAAAGAATATCCATGATCACAAGATCAATATCAAATAAGGTAGTTCACATAAACTATGATTTTCAAAAGAAAAGACATTGTGTATAGTCTAATGTCCATAGGACCAAGAGAATGATAAAGTTAGGTTATTTCTCAATATAAAAGAATAAGAGATGCAAACATACATAAAGGAGAGGAAATAGAATTTTCTCAATATAGAAATAATGTGGGATGCAATCATACCTCACTTCAGATCCTATACCAGTACAAGTCACTTCTAGATCCAAGTCTAGGCCTCTAAAGAACCTATAAGCATATATGAATCCAAGTCTAGGCCTCCAAAGAACCTATAAGCATATATGTAGATTTTAGGTCTATTTCACATTGATTATTCAAACCCTAAAAATTACCTTTTTCATTACATTTCATTTAGGTTATAACAACCATACCATATTTTATGTTATCTTTTTCTGAGGCCAAAACATATTTTATTATATTTTTCCGAATTATATATATTTAGTTATGAATTTTACAAGTTATAGACAATTAGACAAATTCATTAAAATTCACATGTTAATTAATTTGGAATTAGGGAATAAAACTCATACCATTATCTAGAGAATCTTTTTCTGAATCCAATGAGTATTTATTTGTAATATTTGGCTTAGTAAATAATTAGTTATGGATTTTATAATTTCGAAAATCAGAAAATTCTAAAAATCCACATCAACAAAGAAATACGCAAGAGAGAGAGGGAAAAACCATGCTATGTTGGTCCAGTCCCAAACGGCCATCTGGCACGGACCCATGGACAGCTAGGCATATCCCTCAACGTTGAGATCACACCAAGAAATAGCAAAAAGACTATTGTACCCCTAACGGAAAAATAAAGAGTGAAGGAAAAAGAGAGGGAAAAAAGGTAAGTTGACTAGGGGTTATCATCCCCCCAAACCTTGCTGGACATAGATGCATAGAAGCAAGGAAACATCAACAATGAAATTGGGGAAACCCAGAATTGGGGTGAGATTGACAAATTGAAGGTGTAATTACCTTCGTTCGAGCCCCTAGAAATGTTCTGACCACCTATCATGGCCCTCGGCGCCTGCGTGAGCTGGGGCGAGACCCCAAAGACTGTCGCCGGAAATGGGGATTAGAGAAATTGGTTGTAGGGTGAACGACAGCCAAAAGATACACAAACTAATTCTGTTTGGGTCTCGCGAAGGTGAAGGAAGGTTCAGACGAAGGTGCAAAGTCACATGATGGCGAGGAAGACAAGAAGAGGGAGTAGAACATGGGAGAAGATGGCAATGGCATGGTTTGCAATTTATAGGTGATGAAATCCCATCAAATATGGGCTTTGTTGGCGCAGAAACAGACGAGAAAGCCATAGGGAAAGAAATCTCGAAGAGATATGGACATAGGAGTGAGCAAAGCTAGCAATAAATTGGTGGTTACTTATCAACACAAGTTGGTCTCCTACCCAAGGTAGGATATGACTTCTTCATTGATAGATTTGGGATCGGTCAAAAGAAGATGTGTAATTATAACCCACGTGACAAGGAAATTAAAGGAAAACATTGTCCAAATCAAATTTGATTAAAGTGGCAATGCATTTATTTCTCTTTCTTCTTTTTAGGGTGCAAACAAACCCTAGATTAGGTGAAATTTTATACAGAGGCTAATTAAGCCATATAAATTCCAATTATAAAATTATATTTGCCTTTTGAGAACTTTTAATGTGTTAAATAAACCAAATCCTATTTTCTCTTTCCTTATGCATTAATGGCTTTAAGATTCTCCAAATTTTATGAAACTTCACCCACAAGTCATATTTAATGTGTTTGTTACAAATTTTCCATTAATTTCACATGTTGGAGTTGTTTGTATATTTATTTAATATTTTGAAGGTTCTACACACTTTCTCTCTCCTGAATCTACCTTTTAATCAAACAACTTCCAAATTGGATGAAAATTCACCCAAAGGCTATATTTATTATGTAGATTATGAATCCAAGATTATTTTCCTCTTTTGGAGTCATTTATTATTTTATTTGATATTTTGGGGGAAATTCAAATCTTCTCTTTCCAAATTAAATTAAATTAATTATTATTATGTGAATAATGTGAAACTTGACTCCCAAGGCAATTGGGACCCAAGGAACACAATTTTTAACTTAGATTTCACTTTTGGAGTTTCCTTTAATGAGTTATGACACAATTAATATTTGTAGCTATTAATATCACAATATTACTTAGGTTATCATATTGTTTCACTATTATCATTATTGCTCATCCATTTATGTCCCATAGCTTAATATTATCACCAAAAGAATTATGTGTGATT
Organism: Alisma plantago-aquatica; assembly: GCA_963693085.1. Taxonomy (NCBI): domain Eukaryota; kingdom Viridiplantae; phylum Streptophyta; class Magnoliopsida; order Alismatales; family Alismataceae; genus Alisma; species Alisma plantago-aquatica. The sequence goes on along the minus strand of OY856412.1, from coordinate 209,376,935 downwards.
ATTTGCATGGAATGTTATATAATTCATTATTATCTCATGTGACATATTTATGTGTCTATTATTGATTTAAGACTATGTGAGAACATTAGGTTACATTAGGGTGATTTATGCATGCATTATCTCATTAGAGTTATACTAAACCTCACCTAGATCTATCCTTAACCTTGTTTGACTAAGTAGAAAAAGATTAAAGTTCTAGGGTAGGGTCCAAGATCTGGTAAGTTACAACACTCCGCCCCTTAAAAAGGATTTCATCTTTGAAATCTATTGATCTAAACATAGACAACCATCTACTCTCCACCCCTTTAAAAGGATTAACCTAATAAGTCAAACTAAACATCACTTAGGGTTACCCACATATCTTGTAGTTGTGAATGTTTTAGAGATTTATGTAATTCATGTTTCCAACTAATAAGCCATAACCAAAAAGGGTTGAGTTTTAAGTCCTTGTGTCTCTAACCTAACAACCCTTAGATCCAAAAAGTCATAGTGTACAAAGGGTAGGTCCACTACACCTTTATATTGTTCCACATATTCCTAGTCACTACTTCAATACTAGAGTTAAGATTCTATTCCAACTATATCCAAGGTTTCTCTAGAAAAGCTTCACATATCTCTTTATTGTGACTTAGTTCAAGGAATCATCGAGAAAATCAGAGAACATTTTTATACATATAGTAGTATAATGAAAATATATTTTTTGGTGATAAGAAACATTGCAAAGTAAAACCATAAAGTTGGCCAAAATCCAATGTGAAACCAAGTCACAATATATCCATAACAAGAACACTTCATCCTACTACCTCTTCAACCTAATTTCATCCTCAAGTCAAAACCCTGTAGCATCAAGAGATACTAATCATAATCATTATATTGTAGGGTTTTAGGGGAAGCAGAGAAGGCAGCGGAAACAAAAATTTTCTCCCAAACCCAGAATGAAGGAATCACATCAACGTCTATACAGTAGGAAGGATGGTTTGTAGAGGTATGCCTTGTCCCGAGGCTTTCTCGGCGACATTACCTCGTGTCTTGCGCGGTCTTCACCTCCGGTCTTGGACGGTGTTTGTGCAGCTCCTGGTCTCACAGAGACTGTCGAGATTGATAGATGTCCTCTGAGCGGCAGAAATCTCCCGCCTCTGTAGTAGTCCACACGGACCACCTAGAACTCCAATCCCCTTGTCGCACAAGGCACTAGAAGGAGTTGTACCCTCCTTTCGGCGTACTGGTCACCGACACACTCTCCTACAACCAGTTGCCTTTCTGCAGTTGTCTTTCCCTTGTTGTGCCTCCCTTATCGGGTAGCACTTTCTCGGCCTCTCCTATTTACCAAAACCAGAGAGAACGACAACTTTACAAAACAACGGGTGTTCTGATTTGTTGTTGTTGAGAATCCCCCAATACCCTTATATATAGGATGGTCATGGGACAGGGTTCTCTACCCCGGGAAATACAAGATTAACGTAGGAGTAGAATGGTTCGATATTTTCCAAAAAATATGACAAACTACGCCAGCTGAACCGATCATTTCATGCATGAACTGGTCAGTTGGGGACCTAAGACGATCGATTCACACCTGAACCGGTCGGTTGGGACACCTGAGCCGGTCGGTTCACTTCTAAACTGGTTGGTTCATTGCCCTGGTCAATTCCTGATTGACTTTTCCTCTTTTGTTTCGAATTGATCCAAATACCAATCCTTGTTCCAATAAAATTGGACAAGTGAAATGAAGAGAAGTTTCTCACCAACCTGACTTTCCCAACTTGTTGATTTGGACCATTTGAGTTGATCGGTTGGGAGTACAGACTGCGCAAAATCAGTCGATTGCAGTTTCAATCAATTTGATACTCTAATCAATCGGTCCAACACCTTGAATACTATGATACTGAGCTATCAATTGATTGAGTGTTTAATTGAACTACTAAACTCCTTTAGCAATCAATCTAAACATCGTTTGTGGATAAACTCCTCTTCCAGGTTAAACCCTATGTGTGTGACCATGTATGCCCATTTCATGTTGGCAGTGAATGTCCATATGACTTCACAAGCAAAGAGCGGTGCCTAGTCACACATCAGTGCTACCCAAGTGAAATAGAAAGTTGGAGAACAACTTTCAACCCTACAATCCATGAATGGTGTTACAGTGAATGTATAATTCCTTTATCACTGATATCACGGATGAACTCAAGGCATGGAATAGTCATCCTGTCAACGTTCATTCACTTTCTTGATCTCAGAGTAGATTGGAGGAGATATGTATGACATCAATATCACATATTGATTCACACATGTATGTGCACACCTATCTCAATCCTACTCACCAAGTGGCCATGGATATCAAACTCCCTCAGGAGGGACAAATCCCATATCAATCACTACCCCCTCAAAAGCCCATGTGTCAAAGCCACCCAATCATCACCTTTATAACAACCCATGTTTCAGGACTGTGTTTTATGATGTCAAAGTGTACCAAACGACATGTGTTGAGTGTAGTGATTTCAGGTCAAAGAATCACACTCACCACCATCACTGTGAGAACTGACTATGACTACCATGTCACGATTCCATGTGTCAAACTCATGGTGGGTCTGTCTGGTACACTTGTTCTCTAACAAGTACCTATGTGTTTGGTTTGACATCTCCATATCATGACTAATGAGATTCTTTCATGAACCAACCCAACAATCTAGTCTTGTATGTCATTGTTGTCTATCTACCTTCCACAATGACATCCGACTAGGGACATAACAAGAATGTACAAACTCTTAGCATCTGTATGATCTCATCGTTCAGGTCCTGAACCTGAAAGCATACATCATTGAGTACTGTCATTCTCTAGACATTCAATCTATTCTGTCATTATCTCATATGACTGAACCAGAAAGAATTGGAAGCTTGCCTTTGATGCTTATCAAATCAATCTTAATGTATCCCACCAATCATCCCATGATTGTCTCTCAGGGCATACATACCAACAAACTCCCACTTGCACTGTGAGCCAATCACCCATGAATTATATTCTTAGTGATCTTCAAACATGCCCACATGTTACTGTACTCTAGTGCTAACATAGTGAGTTACGGAAACACCTTGCTAAAGTTGGTATTAACTGCATGTCTCTCATCTCTTTGATGTACGTCACACCTATGAGATGGAGTTCCCGTAATATACAATATAGTATTCCTTCACTAACCATTAGCCACATTACATGACCAAGCACTCCTAACTTGTCATCAATGACTGGAATATCTATAAGTTCATCTGTATGAACTTCCAGATCCATATAGTATCCACTAATGTTCTCTAACACACAAATACTCGGCTTTTACTTTTAAACGGCTTTAATGGAACATTTCCATTTATCAACAAACATTCACTTTTATATATCTCATATATATATTGCAATTAATTTTCTGTCCTTTTCAGAAGTTCCCATCAGTGTAACTCTTTTCAGTGAACCCTTCCCTATTTCCATAGAACTAGTACTTATCAAGTTCTTATGGTATTACAGTAACCTTTACTGGAACTAGACATACATCCACTCGTCATGTCCCACATACGAGTTATCAGGATGAGCACATCATATTGTCATGTCCTACATACAAGATGATGAATGCATTTTATTCTTGCTATGACCATACATGGGATAATTACATTCATGATAGATCCATATCTATTCTTAGTGTTCCCATTCTTCATAAGAGTTGGATACTTGTCCTTGGGATACTAACTCCATGTAACATGGACAAGTTTTCTCCCAATGAATCTGTGCATACTGAACCCTTCAGTATAGATTGCCAATGTATGCTTTCTCTTTTTAGGTCAAGAGGTTCTATAGATCTCTATTCCTATTACATAGGAAACATCTCTATCTTCCTTAAAGATAATTTCCAAAAAGGATTCCATTCTAGAACATCTCATTCCTCATCAATATGTGGAATGCAAATACGCTCCCACTAAATCACAGATCCCTTCTTTATCTTTGTCATATCAGTCAAAACCTTTGACTATATTATCAAAGTAAAGATTGCAGTTCTGAGTTGCTTGTACTCAATTAATCACATTGATTAATCCATTGTAACTTATAGACTTTATTTGCATTAATGGATTCATAAACCTTATAGGTTGTGTCACGTACACATCCTTGTTTTATTCCTCATAGGAATGTGGTTTTAGTATCTGTAAGCCAAATCTCTTAGTCATTAAGTTGCAATCAACAAGCATCATCCTTCTCAAAATGTTATCCATGTGTCTTAACGCTTAAGACTTATTTGCACTTATGGATTTCATCCCAATGGGTGCTACCATCAAGGTCATACCTTAGGGTTCACATGGAAGTCATTTAGGATGTAATGGTTATAAACCATAACTCAAAATCTGGTTCCTCATTATCTAGATAGTTGACTCATCACATGACCAAATCATCACATAGATAATCGAGGTGTATCTATCAAGGATATAAGAACTCATAACTCCTTGTGATTCTTAATGTCCTTTATTAGTGTGGGGTATTCTTTATTTAAGAAGAAATTAGTTATTTGATAATCATCCTCTAACTCCTTAGAGTATGACTCCTTTTGATTTACACATCACCATGCCTTAATCATGAGCTCACTATGATACACTATCATAATCACTCATAAGGATCTCAAACATTTGGTTCAAGTATTTCATTCATTGATCTCATCAAGAATTAACACTTTACCAAATTCATACTTCATCTATGATATTCTTGAACACTTCAAGATATTCATATTGTTATTTCTATAAACATCATTTGAAGTACTAGAATTAAGTCCAATAGGTATGTAAATACATCACATGTATTATACCTAATAGGATAATCAATCTCCCAATGTGACCAGTGAAGATTGATCATGTCTAAGAGATTCATGTCTCTTACTGGTTTTCTAACCAAAAAGAGTCTAGACTTATCCATCATATGGAAACTAGAAATGAATGTCTCATGATTTATGCTAATTTGATTGTTTGAGTTATCAATAACTTTTAGGTATCATTTTATCTTATGCATATCAAGTACCACAAGATAAACAAGGCATTGCCACAAAGATTGAAAATCAACTTTATTAATTGCCATCATTGTCATACAATATGCAAAAATTAAGGTGTTTCTATCCATTGGCAAATATGAAATAGCAGTTCATAAATCTATTACATGCCTTCAAGGATGAAAATAAACTAAATTACTCCTATCTATGGTGGAAACACTTGCCCCATTTATTGGGTGCTTTACATTTTATATCTTGGTACCATATACCTCAAAAATGTTACAAATTTATTTCATGACACCTTCAGGTGGAGACATCTGTCGCCTCCTTCTTCTTTAGTTCTTCTAGATAGAGCGTACAATTCCTTTCCCAATGTCCTAGCTTTTGATAATGGTGACAATTGCCTCTCTTGGTCACTCCTCCCTTGGATTTGAGAGTTGAAGATGACTTGGGCTGCTGGTTAGCATCAGAACCTTTCTTAGCCTTGCTCTTGCCCTTGCGCTTGGACTTGCCTTTCTTGTTGTTGATCATCATCACAGATTTAGGCTTGTCCTTCTTCATTTGTACCTCGGCTGTCCTCAACATGCCCAACAACTTTGTCAATGGCTTGTCAAAGTTGTTCATGTTGTAGTTCATCACAAACTGACTGTAGGATTCTAGCAATGATTGCAGTATCACGTCAGTAGCCAACTCTTGGCTCAGGGGAAATCCTAGTCTTGTCAGGTTCTCCACATACCCAATCATTTTGAGCGTGTGAGGACCAACTGGATCTCCTTCTGTCATGACACACTTGAACAGTGCCCTGGAGACATCATATCTCTCTTGACGTGCATGATCTTCATACATGTTCTTGAGACGATGAATCATCTCAATGACACCCATGTTCTCATGTTGTCTCTACAACTTGTGGTTCATGGAGCACAACATCAAGCACTTTGCATCAATGTCATCTTCAGAATGCTTTTTATAAGCATCCATTTCTGCCTTTGGTGCAGTAAGAGAAGGTTCCTCTGGAGCTGGAGTATCCAGGACATAGAGCTTTCGCTCTTGAGTGAGAACAATTCTCAATGTCCTAAACCAGTCGTGGAAGTTAGTCCCATTCAGCTTGTCCTTTTCAAGGACCGATCACAATGAAAAGTGATTGTTGTTTGTTGCCATTTGTACTACAAAAGGAAATATATGCAATTTAGTCCAAAATTCAGTTTTGACTTAATTGATTGATTTGAAAAAGTTTTACGATATAATTAGGACTTTAATTAATTATTGCTCCCACTATTTTATTCAAATTGATAACCCTCACCATCAATTTGGGATATTACAGTGTACAATCTTCTAGTGGGTCAAGATCCTGAAATCATCTAAGTCATGGACCAGCTAGGGTTGTCACCCACAACTTAGATTGTCCAGGTAGGCAACTTTTTCCAATTGCATCATATGCAACTCTTGAAAGATGTCATATGCAACTCCTTGCCATGATCACCTCCATGCCTCAAGGTGTTAGATCCTATCTAGGTCACCTTGTTAAGTTCGACCCAAAGCCAACAAGATGAACATGCACCCTGCTAGGGTAGACCCACATATCCATCCTTCACGCTTCCACGAGATAGACGGTGCACCATGCTAGGGCATGCCCACACTTAGCCGATCAAGCTTTTCATGTGTGTCACATTTGGAAGGCATCTAAAACTTTAATATTTAATGAGGGATTTGGTTTTATATGTACATATACATATCCAATCACCACAATATATAGTATGTATCATATACATGCTATATCCCACAGAAAACATGCAAAACGATAAAAGCGATGATTATGGCCATCATAATGTGATTCCTCGAGCCAAGAGGAATCACGGTCATCTAGGTCCATATCACATGCAACCTGTACAAGATGAACTATGTTCTTTTCCGTTCTAGGTTTGATCAACTCATCTCCATGATTGATTGGCTCGCCATCAGGCCAGTCATTTGGATGCCACCAGCCGATCGATTGGCTCCCCCAACCGATCGGTTCACTGGTCGTCGTGCATCTCCTCAGGTCACCACTCGCATGTCTCACTCTCCGAACCGGTCGTGTAGAATGCCAACCGATAGATTCACACCTTGAACCGATCGTCTCAGTCATCGTCAGGTTGTCCGCCGTTCTTTGACATAACAGGAAATAAAAGTTCTATCCTATTTACATTTGAATTGAGAAACCCTGAGTTACATTCGGGGGGAGCAAAGGTAGGAAAGAAATATCGAGTTATCTCGAGTTACATCAAGAATGAGAGATAGGGAATTCGTGCGCAGAGCGATATCCAAGAAACCACATTCAACCATACATAGATATAGGGTTTATTGGCCATAACCACGCTATACATCCAACACAAAACTTGTTTAAGGGCGATGTGTATCGAGTGCATTCATATTACATATCATATATGTATATTATGATTTGTGGATTTAGGATTGGACATGCATAAAGTCAATTTTATTCGCATCGTATGCAATAAATAAAGGCGACAAACCAAAATCTATCACATCGATAATCCTAAAGTATAGAGCAATTGACATGGCTCTGATACTACTGTAGGGTTTTAGGGGAGGCAGAGAAGGCAGTGGAAACAAAAATTTTCTCCCAAACCCAGAACGAAGGAATCACATCAACGTCTATACAGTATGAAGGATGGTTTGTAGACATATACCTTGTCTCGAGGCTTGCTCGGTGACGTTACCTCGCAGCTTGCACAGTCTTCACCTCTGGTCTTGGACGGTGTCTATGCAGCTCCTGGTCTCACTGGGACTGTCGGGATTGACAGCTATCCTCCGAGTGGCAGAAATCTCCCGACTCTGTAGTAGTCCACACGGACCACCTAGAACTCTGATTGCCTTATCGTACAAGGCATTTGAAGGAGTCGTACCCTCCTGTCGGTGTACTAGTCACCGATGCACTCTCCTACAACCAGTTGCCTTTTTGCAATTTTCTTTCCCTTGATGTGCCTCCCTTATCAGGTAGCACTTGCTCGGGCTCTCCTGGTTACCACAACCAGAGAGAATGACAACTTTACAGAGCAACTGGTGTTCTAAGTTGTTTTTGTTGATAAGCCCCCAAGACCCCTATATATATAGGATGGTCATGGGATAGGGTTCTCTACCCCGGGCAATGCGGGATTAAAGCAGGAGTAGAAGGGTTCAAGATTTTCCACAAAATCTGACAAACTGCGCCAGCTGAACCGATTGTTTCATGCATGAACCGGTCGGTTGGGGACCTGAGCCGATCGGTTCACACCTGAACCGGTCGGTTCGGACACTTAAGACGATTGGTTCACTTCTGAACCGGTTGGTTCACTGCCCTACTCAATTCTCGATTGACTTTTCCTCTTTTGTTTTGAATTGATCTAAATACCAATCCTTGTTTTAATCAAATTGGACAAGTGAAACGAAGAGAAATTTCTCACCAACCTAACTTTCCCAACTCGCTCGTTTGGACAGGTTGAGCCGATCGGTTCAACCCTTCAACTGGACGTCTCAACTTGTCCTGAGCCGATCGATTCATCACATGAGTTGATCGGTTCACCAACCTGAGCCGATCGGTTGGGAGTGCAGACTACACAGAATCATTCAATTGCAGTTTCAATCAATTTGATACTCTAATCAATCGGTCCAACACCTTGAACACTATGATACTAAACTATCAATTGATTGAGTGTTTAATTAAACTACTAAACTCCTTTAGAAATAAATATAAACATCATTTGTGGATAAACTCCTCTTCTAGGTTAAACCCTATGTGTATGACCTTGTAGGCCCATTTCACATTGGCAGTGAAAGTCCATATGACTTCACAAGCAAAGAGTGGTGCCTAGTCGCACATCAGTGCTACCCAAGTGAAATAGAAAGTTGGAGAACAACTTTCAGTCCTACAATCCGTGAATGGTGTTACAGTGAATGTATAATTCCTTTATCACTGATATCCTGAATGAACTCAAGGCATGGAACAGTCATCCTATCAACGTTCATTCACTTTCTTGATCTCAGAGTAGATTGGAGGGGATATGTATGACATCAATATCACATACTGATTCACACATGTGTGTGCATGCCTATCTCAATCCTACTCATCAAGTGGCCATGGATATCAAACTCCCTCAGGAGGGACAAATCCCATATCTATCACTAACCCCTCAAAAGCCCCATGTGTCAAAGCCACCCAATCATCACCTTTATAACAACCCATGTTTCAGGACTGTGTTTGATGATGTCAAAGTGTACCCAACAACATGTGTTGAGTGTAGTGATTTTAGGTCAAAGAATCACACTCACCACCATCACTATGAGAACTGAGTGTGACTACCATGTCATGGTTCCATGTGTTAAACTCACGGTGGGTCTGTCCGATACACTTGTTCTCTAACAAGTACCTATGTGTTTGGTTTGATATCTCCATATAATGAGTAATGAGATTTTTTCATCAACCAACACCACAATCTAGTCTTGTGTGTTAGTGTTGTCTATCTACCTTCCATAATGACATCCTACTAGGGACATAATAACAATGTAAAAACTCTTAGCATCTGTATGATCTCATCGTTCAGGTCTTGAACCTGAAAGCATACATCATTGAGTACTGTCATTCTCTAGACATTCAATATGTTCTATCATTATCTCATATGACTGAACCAGAAAGAATTGGAAGCTTGCCTTTGATGCTTATCAAATCAATCTTAATGTATTCCACCAACTATCCCATTATTGGCTCTCAGGGCATACATACCAACATATATATGATAGGGTAAGATCTCCTAAAACCTCATCACACACACACACACATACACACACACACACACACACACACACACACATATATATATATATATATATATATATATATATGTATATATATGTATATATATATGTATGTATATATATAACATAGATCAATTATAGGGTGAACATCTTATTTAGAGGGCAACTATGCAAGATAAGGGTTCTAATTAGGGAGACAAAATTGAAATGGTCATATTCCGACTACCATGGGCTCTGATACCATGTTGTAAGGAGTGGGATCCCAAAGGGAACCACTCCCTACTAAAATAAAAAGGTAACATCCCAAACCAACCACCAACATAAAATTTCTGCCAAAGGGATGAAACCAATTTATTCAACATGAATGTATCATAACACTAAAGTTTAGCAGTAGAATAAAAAATTTGACTATATTCAATTTATCATAAGATTACAAAAGTACCTCAACATCATCTCCCAAAAGGGTTTACATAAAGGGTACATCACAATGATCTAGTAGAGGGAAATCTAAACCATTACAAATATGTCTCCAAGCTTTAACTCCTTAAGTTAAGTCCAAGTCTTCATGCCATGTCATCCAAGTCCTTCACCTAGGGTTGGAAGCATACCCCTGAAAGAAGAGAAATAATATAAGACATCAGCAAAGGCTGGTATGTGCATATTAAATAGAAAATTGAGTAATTTAAAAGATTAAAGGACAAAAAATAAAAGGCTTCCCATAGAAAAGTAAAGGACTACCCAATTGGACATAAAATAATATAAACAACAAAATAAGAATGAAGCAAAAGAGTATATATGTTATGACCGCATTTGTGCTTAATTGGTAAATTAGGGTTTACCTTCATGATTACATGCTTGATTAGATTGAACATAGTTTAGACTAGATTCATGATAGTAGCTCAATTGTGATGTTTCAAACCTAATAAGAAACTCTAATTATGATTTTAGTTTGTGAGAAAAGTAAACCCTAATTGGCAAACATTAGGGTTTTGATAGTACATGAATATGGAATTTGACCAGGATAGCAGTGTGGTAAATGATTTTTCATATTTTCCACGATTTTTATTGTATTTAATTTTTTATATGATATGTATAACTCAATAATTCATGTTGTAGATTTTTTATAGAATATTTGGATGTTCTTTGAATATGGTTCTCGATCAAACTATACTTTGACTGAAATGCTGACAGAGTGTTATTTAGTAGTGTAGTGTTTGATTTTTAATTATATATTGGTAAAACCTAATGATATGAAATATATACTGGAGCTCTACAACTACATTTCCGACATCATGCTAAATTTAATAATTTTTTTAGGATGTTTCACCTCTGAAATAAACAAATTACAGTAACTTTTTTATAACAAGAAATTCTGCTGAAATGAGAAAAATTATAGTGAGGGGTTAATGTGCAAATTACCCAAGCACATAAATTTCTCTATATGAGAAAGATAGCACACAAGAGCTCTCATATTTCATGATCCATTCTAGAGAAACGAAATTGTAGAGAGAGAGGAGAGCTAGGGTTTTGAGAGGAGAAAGTGGTGGAGATGCTGACCTAGGGTTTCTCTATCTGAGATATGATGAAATCAAGTAAGTTTGGCTTCTTTACATAGCCTTTCACGGTGAATCTTATTAAACATGTCAAGATTTCGTACCTCCTCTAATTTGATTCAAAATGGTATCAAATCTTCCCCTTTTCTCACTCTTTCTTCATAATCCCCCATTTCTAGGGTTTTCGGGTTGAAAGGAAGAAGAAATCATAGATTTGGTAGGGTTTTGATATGGATACAAGATTTTCATATATGTGTTGCATTTTTAAGGTTTAGGGTGAGTGTGTAATTCCTTTAAACATTATATCACACGAAAATGAGTTAAGTCATCAACAATCTTCAATTGGTTAGTATGCGAGTACAAAACCCTAAATTGTCTTTTTGATCTAGCTTTTGTAAGATGATATGAAAAGGATTTTTTATTTGTTGTTATGAATTTCATATGTTGAAATCACATTATAAATGGTGACAATCCATATAAATGAGAATTCTTAAAGTAATTGTAGAGGTTACATGAATATATTGAAATTTAGGGTTTTCAGCTATGACTAAAATTGTTGTATAATTGAATAAAGAAGTTTTTCTAGTTGAATCTCCTTAGTTACAAATGATTGTTTTATTTGAATGTGTAGTAAATATATGTTAGATAAGAATTTTTATTTCATTTGATGATATCAATGTTTGCTTGATATATCAATATAGAGGGTGAAACCCTAAATGAATGGAAAGTTGAAAGTTTCTGAATAAATTCATGTATTCAATTGATGTGATTATTTTATTGTTATAAATTCACTTATTTAAGGTTATTATTGATGCATGATATTTTAATGAATATCTTAGAAACTCTGGTTAAATCCATACCAGGGTTTCATATGCATGACTGATTGAAATGAGTTATGTGATAATTCGAGTTTCTAGTTGAATATCATTTTATATGCATACACATTTTGATTTATGATGCAAAAATATCTAGCTGAGTTAATTGGCATGAAATGCATAAGTTTTATGGTAATTTAAGAAAATATAAAAGGCATTTCCCTAGGTAGGGAAGTCATTGACCATGCATGAATACAAGAAATGTTGAATGTAAATGTTTATATCATTAGACATGATATCATTTTGAACATATGAGAATTCTTTTATGTGCATGAGAAATGAGAAACCCTAAGAGAAGGGTAGTCAATATGTTAAGCATCTAAGAAATGAGAAACCCTAAGATAAGGGTAACCAATATGTTATGCATTCAACTAAGTATCATTAGTGAATTCAGTCCAATAGCTCAAGTAGTCAGTAAAATTACAATAGTAATAGTAGATACCCTGAACACCATAGAACCCTCCCTCGAGGTATGTACCTGGATGGGTGAAACAGGCTATGGACTATCAGATATAGGAAGAAGTAGCCCGGAACTGAGTATCTAACATCAACCAATTGGATATCAGTGGTACATCAGTTGAGTAGCATATTACCCAACTATAACTAGAGATCATGGTGGTACTCTTTCAGTATTAGGGGTATCCAATAATAACTGGAGATCCAGTAGTACCCACCAGTTGAAGTATACAACCCTTGTGGACCTACTCCTTCTGATAGTTACTTTGTATTGTGTGTTAGCCCTTGAGGAACTACACTATGTGAGATAGAGGCTTTTTTAGCCTAGAGGCACCCCTCCAGAGTACCCAGGACAAGGGGCCATAGTTTATAGACATTGTTTAGCCGTCGTTAGGCCAGACGTGGCAACCTCACTGCAGACTGAGGTAGTTATAGCATTCTTAAGGTCCTGGGTTTACCTTAATACTTATATGGTAAGTGTTGGTAGTTTACACTAACGAGTTTCAATCATTAAAAATGATCTTTTACTCAACTAGCTATATCCCGCAAGTATACGAGAGTAGTTGTAGTCGAGGTCGAACACAAGGAGCGTTGGTTAGTTAGGCGCAAGAGTTATGATTTTCAATAATCTAGATCGTTGTACACAAGATGGTTGGATTAGAACAACTAAATTATAGATTTAAAACAAAACAGTAAATTATCACTTAAGAAAGGTTAAGATTCAGATTTGGAAGGATCTTAGACTTGGGATTTCACTATCACATCATAGCTTATATTAAAATACGAATTTAAACATGTTAATTAACTTGAAAAGGAGGTTTGTAGTCATCACTCACCTCCCGGTGAAGTGATGATGATTTTAACTCCATACATCACTCTCGTGTATGTATTTCATTTCAAATCACAAACCTTGCTCCTCAACATAATCCCAGCCACTCGCGCGGTCAAGGAAAAGTTGCCAAAAGAGTAACTCCATACTCTCAAACACATCTTCTCAGATTATGAAAGAAAGCATAAAACATGCAAGTATGATGGCCAATCACACAAACAAGAATTTCAGATCTGAAACAACTCTTGGAACATGTAAGAAACTAACATTTAGTACGAAATTCATATGTTCATACAAGCTATGACATGGGAGTTACTCTCCCATGTCTAAGATTTGGATTCTACTCGTCCATGATTATGTATTGCAGAAATGCTACAGAATTTTCAGAGTTTAACATGGTTTAGAGAAGGAAAATCTAGGAGAATTGAAAGTGTAACCCAAGAGAAGTAGAATTCCGTCTTGGGGACGAAATTCCACTCCTAAAGCTGCTCCAAAATGGACTGGCTCCTCTCCCGAGAAGCTGCACGAAGTTGGGGAAGCTTGGCTGCACCTTGGAGAAGACAATGGAGAAGAAGAGAAGAAGAAATGGACTCCTTTGGCAAGAAACCACCTCCTTTCCCCTCAAAATCACCCTCTTCTGCTCTAGACTTGCTCTGGGACGAGAGAACTTCTGCAAATGACCGTCCCTAACCGCCCATTAAGTTCCCCCTTCGTTTTAAACAAAAACTCGTATTTTACAAAATGCTGAAACTGCCAGGTGCACGGCGTGCACTAAGTGCACGCCGTGCAACTTTCCAGAAACTTTCTTCTGGCTGAAATTCGCAGGTGCACGGCGTGCACTTTGCTGTTCTGGGCTGTTGTGTATTGTGATCATAACTTTCAGTGTGTAGGTCCGATTTACATGCCGTAAAAAGTGGTATTTGTGTAATTTCGAACCCCAAAACATGTAGATACTTGAGGAGTGATCCAATAAGAGATAATATGATATATTCCTCATAATTTCATTGCAATATGTAGTACCTACAATCCAAACCATGAGACAAGTAAGAATAGATAAAAATATAGAATCTAGCATGAATGAGAGTGATAATTGAGTCAAAACAACATGGATATGCAACCAAACATGATCCAAAAGGTGATATGATTTGTGCACATCAGTAAGTCATGCAGTAGTGGATTTTGCTTGGATGGTACAATCCAAGTGAGTTCAGGGGCAAAGTAAAAGAAATGTTAATTGAGTTCAATTGAGTTCAGATAAAGAGTACAATAGTCAGATCAGTCGGTTATGATTAGTTGGCCAACATAGTAGTAGTCAGTTCATTAGTCATGTCAAGTCAAAGTTAATGAAATATTACAAAGAGAATAATGAGAAAAATGTTTAGATAATTGTATATTACTATTGATGCATAACAAGATGAATGAGAGGTTAAACAAGTGTGTGCAGTTATCCAATTATTCTTTGTATGTTACTGGATTATTAATTTTCATTGTGGTCAATCAAGCATGTTGATATATTCATTCACTCTTGTAGATTTCTAGAGTATTCTACCATATTTATGTTTGCGAATGATTAATCTCTTTAAAGCTTACTGTTGTTATAATTGTATCAGTTGCTAAACAATATATATGTAATTATATCAGTGCTTTAGATTGTTTCTTTGAAGTACTCATTCACTGAGTGTGTAGGCTCACCCCTCTACTCATAATTTTTAGGGATAACTTGTGGATTGAAGATGTCATTGCATCAACGTAGATCTGCCACAGGAGTTAATTATGAGATTAGTTAAGTTCAGTCGGTCCCTATCACTCTATTTTTTTTTTGGAAAATTGGGTAAGTATATTCCAAAAACCCCCGGAAGGGGGGGACAAAGTTACAAGCCACACCCAAACATGTGACTACACACTCCTAAGAATTGGTTATAGTAGATCCCAATTCCTAGCTATTATAGGAGAAAATTTGAGACAAGATTTAAAAGTAAAATACATTCTTTTGATCTCTAGAGCAAGATGAATGAAGATGACGACAAAGTCAGAAGCACCACCATTATGCAGCCTTTTATTACGCTCCTCCCAAATGAAGTGGACAGCACCAGTGATGGCCCAAAGTTCAATGATTCTGGATTTCTTAGATCTTTTACCAAGGTCCGTAAGGTATCCATATAGAGAATATGAGGATCTGATGTTGAGTTTAAGTTGAGCTCGACCCCAAATATATTTCTAGTATTTGCAGCCCTCAAATAAATGAGCTATCGAGTCATTGTGTTGGCCACATAGTAAGCATGTAGGAATAGGTGCCCCCGACTAGGAACTAATCTTTTCCATAGTAGGAAGGACATTTGTGAGTGATCTAAAGGTAGTAAGACTCCATCTAGGATAATGCTTGGAGAGCAAAGATTTCCATAAGCCTTATTAGATGGATGTTTTTTTCTTACATTTCCCCAAAGATCCCTGCCCTCCCATGCTGAGAAGGAAGGAAAAAGAGCCACCATACGTCTATGGAAAGTAGATCCATTCTTGGAAATAGTAATCAAGGTATCACCATACCTACAAGAAAACCATGAGCTCCATATACATTGAGCTTGGGTGAACCTTTTAATGCGATGTAAAGTATGGTAATCTACAAGTTCATCAAGTCTCTTTAGCCCCAAACCGCCTTCATAAAGTGAATATGCTAGTCGTGCCAACAAGAGGGATGCACCGAGCTACCCTAAAGGAAATCAGAAAGTAGAAACTCCATCCTACATAAAACAACTAGAGGAATGTCACCCATACGTAGCCAATAGCTTATCAAACCCATGGCACAATGCTTAATAAGCACAAGACAACTAGCCATAGAGATTTTAGAGCCAGGCCATCTCTGTATCATATCTCTAAGCTTATCTAAGAATTCATGAAAGTGGTGCCTCCTGAGATTGCCACCAGCCATAGGAAATCCAAGATACTTTGCGGGCCATGTACCTTGCTGAATACCCAAGCAACTAATCAAGGCATCTTTGTTGCGGCAAGAAGAGGACAAGAATATATGTGTTTTGTTCAAATTGCATTTCATACCAGATATAGAACCAAAGTCAAGAAAAACCTATTTGAGATTAGCAAGGCTGCGTAAGAGACCCTCAGAGAAAATAAGGACATCATCCGCAAAAAGAAGATGACTAAGAGCCTTGGTCTTGTTGATGGGATAGCTTTTGATGAGTTTGTTATCATATGCCTCCTCGAGACATCTGATGAAGCCTTCCATAGCAATTGCGAATAGTAGGGGAGATAAGGGATCGCCTTGCCTAAGACCGTTGGAGCTTTTGAAGAAGCCAACTGAAGAACCATTTAGTAAGAGGGAAAAGGATGGAGTCTCCACACATTGTTTTAGAATGGAGATAAACTTCTCGTTGAACCCAAGGCCATTAAGATAATCCCAAAGGTAGGACCAATGAACAGAATCAAAAGCCTTGGTGATATCCAACTTGATGCAAGCAATGGGAGGATTGGATTTCTGATTGAATCTAAGAGTGAACTCATCCACAAGAAGAGAACAATCCTCAATACTCCTACCTTTAACAAAAGCACCTTGGTAAGGAGAGATAATATTTGGCAGAATATTATCTAGTCTCCATGATATGACTTTAGCAATAATTTTATAAAGCATTGAGCAGTAAGAGATAGGCCTGAAATCAGCTGGTGACGAGACCATATCCTTCTTAGGAATAAGAGCAAGAAAAACATGGTTGACTTGTCTAAGCATGCTTCCTCCTTCGAAAATCCATTGGACAGCCTTGAGAAGATCTTCACAAATGACATTCCAATTACCCCTATACAAGTAACCATTGAAGCCATCCTGTCCCAGGCTTTTGTGAGGTCTTATGCTCCACATAGCATCATGAACCTCATTAAAACTCGGAGTAGAGCACCACATGACATTATCAATCTCAGAGACAAGAGGTGTCCAATCAGGAATACAAGAGTTTGAAGCAACATGAGGATGATTATATAGTTGTTCAAAAAACTGTACAGTGTCATCAGCAATGGCATCATTATCCTGCACAAGATCACCATGTGAGTCAAAGAGTTCAGTTATAGAGTTAATAGCATCCCATCTCTTAATAATGGTATGATAGACTTTAGTGTTCCTATCTCCATTGGAGAGCCACTCCATTCTACTACACTACCAGAAATAAATCTCTTCTGCCTTAAGAAGCAAGTCTAGTCTTCCAAGGGTTTGTTTCTCAGCATGAATGAGATCTGGATCTAGAGGGCATCTACGGACCACAGCTGAGATGTCATCGAGCTCCATTCATTCTCTAGCAATAAGGTTCTTGAGGTTGACATACTATTTGGACCAAGTCTTCAACTTCTCTTTGACATTCTTGAGTTTATGACAGAACTAAAAGAGTGGGTTACCTTTGATTTCAGTAGCCCAAGCCTCTTTAATAATGTCCCGACAACCTTCCCAATCCAGCCAGAAATTGAGAAATCAGAAAGGCTTCTTCTTGAAAGTAATAGGTTTCATATTAATGTTTAAAGCACAGTGATCTGAATAATTACAGGTGATGAACTTCATTTTGGAACCAGGAAATTTGGACAACCAAGCATCATTGAAAAAGGCTCTATCAAGTTTGCACGCAACCCTTTTAGCAACACCTTGTTTGTTATGCCAAGTATAAACCTCCTTACCAATGACAGATAGTTCGGTTAGTCCAACATTATCTAGAGCAACATTAAAAGAGCTAAGGATAATGCCGGTGTTGGCATCCATATCTTAGATGGCCATGGCAACTTCGTTTCTCGAGAGGGGATACCGCTACACGCTTCCTCACCCCTCCACGCTGAACTTCTTGCAATTATTATCGCCACTTCAGTCTGTAAAGAACGGCACATGCTGAATTCTACGATCCTATCTGACTCCAGTTCATCGGTGGAACTAGTTAATCAGACAAAGTGCACCTCACCGAAACTCCAATAGGTTTGGAGAAAATTTCAAGTCACTCAAGCAGCTCTAAATCATCTCTCGGTGATGTACATTGCTAGAGAGTTGAACCAAGTTGCTGACAAGCTCGCAAAAACCTCTTTACTTTCTCGCACCCCCTATTCTATTCATAATGATAGACCTTCGTGGAAATCTGATGTACTCAATGTGACGCTCTCCTTAATTTGGCCTGTTCCAGAGTACAGGATGAATAATAACTAGACTCTGATTTCCACACAAAAAAAGAGCTAAGGATAATAGAGGGCACCTCATGACCCCCCGCCTTCTCCTCTTGCTTCCTGATATTATTGAAATCACCAGTGATAAGCCAAACATCATCTATGCTAGTAGCAATCCTCTCCAAGGTATTCCATAGAATAGAACGCTTAGACACAGAGTTCCTAGCATAGATAGCAGTAGTATAGATAGTGAGGCCACCTTTATTAATGCATTTCATAGTGACATGTTGATCATCCATATCAATCACAGTAGTAGTCCAGCAATTAGGATTCCACCCAACATAGATACGACCATTAGGATCATGTGGATGATTAGAAACCCATAACCAGCCAGATGTGTGAATTATATGAGACTTGATTTTAGATTCAACAAGAATGGTCCTAGGTCCTTGTATAAAGTTGAGAGATAGTTCTAAATGATGATTTGTATCTTTGTTTCCTTAATAATAGAGTATATATGTGGTTATCATGTTGTATGTACATGGAAGTGTGAGGAACAGAATGAATGTTTTGATGTGTATCATTAATGTTGAGATCACATTAGAGTAATCAAGGTTTAATTCCTTTGTAAAGTTTGTTTAAGTGATTAAATGTGAGAAAACAAAGAGTTTGAAATAAAGGTAAAAAATTGGGAGTGAACTTTGTTTCAAGTATAATCCTCAAACTTTTGCCCTAATCTCATCATTAGTGGAAATCGTGGGATGTGGGTGTAACATCTTGATATCAGAGCTTAGGCTGAGTTGTCAGGGACCATTAGGAAAGAAAGTATGAGTTATTAGTGGGGCAGTTAGGAGATGATGTGTCTATAGCTATGGGAGGTCAGAGTATTAAGATACCCTGGCCCGATATCTGAATAATTAGGTGGATCAATATCAAGCTACTTTGTCTATTCTTCTTTGGATGCCCTGGCTAGGCATGTAGAGGAAGGATGGGCTAGAGAGAAACCCTAGAAATATTAGGGTTAGGAGATCAAAAAGTAATGAAGGAATAAGAACTTAAAAATAGAATGTGATACAACTCTTGCTCTATATTGTTGCCTTGATTGGAGATCAATACAAATGCTCTTATATATATGAATTCCGGTTTGCAGTTTGTAGAATATATGTGGTTCTTTTATATTGTTGTGTATCATAAAGTTGATTCAGTTATTGTGTATATTCTTTGTATCAAGTAGACCAGAAGTTATGTTTAAATGATTTTTCCCTAAGTGGATATTCTTTCCACATGTTTGAGATGAATAGGAGTTGGTTAATCTTGAGTAGCCCTTGGCTTCAGGACTGTAGGTTCAGCCTAGTCCAGCTGACAGGGTGTGTTACTGGGAACTAATGACTCATATTAACAATATAATAAGAGTACACTCTAGATAAATTAGACCCACATCATAGTGAGAATGTACATACACTAAGATGTTGAAATATAAGGAAAAGATTAGAATAGCTAAGAATCAATTGGAACTGATATATGAGATCCAACTTTGGGGCCTCAGATAAGACCCTAAATTGGGAATGAAGGAAGAGGGATACATATACAAGTTATACATTCGTATGTAACATAAAAAATGAAGATAGGATGGATAAAGAGAACTAAACTATATAACTAATTGTGGCACTTTATCCAATCTAAAATCAAGGAAAGATAAGAGAAAACTACATGGAAAGCCAAGATAGAAAGAATCAATTAGAATGAATGGAT
This sequence comes from Alisma plantago-aquatica, assembly GCA_963693085.1. NCBI lineage: Eukaryota > Viridiplantae > Streptophyta > Magnoliopsida > Alismatales > Alismataceae > Alisma > Alisma plantago-aquatica. The sequence continues at coordinate 209,356,540 of OY856412.1, read as the reverse complement.
CATATAATTGAGTAAAATGTACTTATGTACTCTACAACAAAAGGAAAATAGGAGAAAAGAATTAAGTATGCAATAAGTACATAGAAGTGAAGTTCAAAAGAATGAAAGTGAAGAGAACTATATGAACATGTAAATTATAAGACTAGGATAAGAAACTAAGACAAAACAAAAAAAGGAAGTGATGAGTTTGATTTAGAAAGAAGGGTTACATGATATAACGAGGAGCATGGAATGTGTACTTTTATCATAAAGTTTAATGTATTCATCCTTATTTTCTTTTGATTCAAAGTCTCTATTTATTAGCAACCTAGTTTCTATCAGATGTATTCAATAACCTCCAAGTGATGAAATGGAACTAGTTCTCAAAGGAAGACCAAAGTGTAGCTAAACAAAGGAGCAAATCATATAGAGGTGGATTATATTCAAGGATGAAAAGCTTGGTTGAAAAGGAAACTATGGTTAACCCCTGCATGAGCCGTTTGATTCGAAATGAAGGACATGTAATGTATTATGCATAAGATGAATCTAGTAGGGAGAACATTGATTTAGAATTTCAACTAGATAAAAGTAAAAGGATGATAATAAATTTATATGGTATGGAATATGGAATCATACAAAATAGTGAGAAACATGATCATAAAAGATAAGTAAAAGTAAATAATGGCACAGGGAAGAGTAGCAAACAGGTAGCCGATGATAGAAAATAAAGAAGGGGTTGAAACATGTGGGAGTTATATAGATGATAAAAGAGAGATCATGAGATATGAGGTAATGTGAAATAGTCTAGTCTCCTTGATCATTTATAATACAAGAATTGTGTTAAGTGAATACTTGAAGATTATAATTATATGTCTCAAAATCAGCCTCTCATATGTATTCTCCTTCGTGAGTGTAACGTGGGATGAAGTGATAAGGAAATAAATCATAAACGATACACAACCATCATGAGAGACACATCTACTGGATATACTAATGACACATAATATGATGATGAAATTCTAGCAAGGTAGATCAAGAAAGTAATTTATCAAAATGGTCAAGTAAGAGAAAGAAAGTTCAAGTGGTAAAGACAAGGAAGACTTTAGTAAACCTCAAGCGAGCTAAGGTTTGCATACCAAAATAAGGGAGTAAAATCATGTCACAATAACATCATGTTATTGATAAGGATCAAACTCTAGATATTTTAGGGTTGTAACAATTAAAGGGATGTCAATAGTGATTTGACCTTGAGCATGAACATCTCTATAAAATAAAATCATGAGATCATCAATATGAGAAGAAAATAACAGTTATAGTATTCATGGGTTTAAAGGTTGCAAATGTGAAAGATAGATAAATAATATGGAAATGAGTATGAACCAAGGATAAGAAATAGATTTGAAATATAAGAAGTGTGATTTGAATAAAAGTAGAAGTGCAACATAAAATTCTTGCAGTAATAGCGAGAATGATGAATAATCTTTTCTTACCTTGAATGTTTCAATGTTAGGGATGTTTATTCTAAATGATTAGAATGAGAAGGATAAATAAGAAGAAGTTGTAATTCATAAGAAGAGAAATTAGAGAAAATAAATGGCTTTCAGCAATATGTGAATTTGTTTTTTATAAACAATGTGAATTTGTTTTCAAGAAGTATAGTTTGTTGAAGGCATATCAAGGGATGAAATTTTGTTTTACATATGACTTCAATTGTACATGTGCGAGCAATATACTAAATTGGAATGATTTTTATGGTTTCAATCTTTCATATCAGTAGTCTGACTCGGTTTTATACAATTATTATTACGTCTAGTCTTGAAGTTTATGAGTGTTTTTCTATTAGAGTGGAAAATAGTGAAATTCATAATAGAAGGCTGAACTATCTTTAATAACTCTGATGTGATGCAGAAAAAATAAGTACATATTGAAGTGTATGAATTAAGATAGTGGGATCAGATTACCAATACTGAGGTAACATATCAACAGGGTATGGCATGATTAAAAAATAGTTGTTTATCTATTTCTTTCCTATTAATGATTGTGACAAAAAAAATCTTCTTCTATCATTGAGAAGGCTTGCTCAAAATCTATTGTAATTAAAAGAGAAACAAATGACTCAATGTTGAAAATAACATTCTCATACGAAATACAAGAGTATAGTGACACATAAGATTTTAGAAGTTTAAAATAAACTTTGAATATACTTTGTCTGCGTATTAATGTTTTGGGGATGAAACTTTTTAAGGGGGTGAGAATTGTTATGACCGCATTTGTGCTTAATTGGTAAATTAGGGTTTACCTTAATGATTACATGCTTGATTAGATTGAACATAGTTTAGACTTGATTCATGATAATAGCTCAATTTTGATGTTTCAAACCTAATAAGAAACTATAATTATGATTTTAGTTTGAAGAATTAGTGTTTGAGAAATGTAAACCCTAACCGGCAAATATTAAGGTTTTGATAGTACGTGAATATGGAAATTGATCAGGATAGCAATGTGGTAAATAATTTTTAATATTTTCTAAGTATTTTGTATTTAATTGAATTTTGGATATGATATGGATAAATCAATAATGCATGTTTTAGAAAAAAAATTGGAATATTTGGATGTTCTTTGAATATGGTTCTTGATCGAACTATACTTCAACCGAAATGTTGACAGAGTGTTGTTCAGCAGTGTAGTGTTTGATTTTTAATTATTTATTGGTAACTCAAATCATATGAAATTTATATTGGAGCTCTAAAATTACATTTCAAACATCGTGATAAATTTAATAAGTTTTGGAGGATGTTTGACCTCTGAAATAAATGAATTATGGTAACTTTAGTATAATAAGAAATTCTGTTGAAATAAGAAAAAGTATATTGAGGGGTTAATGTGAAAATTACCCAATCACCTAAATTTCTCTATATGAGCAAGCTAGAACCCAAGGAGCTCTCATATTTATTGATCCTTTCTAGAGAAATGAAATTCTAGAGAGAGAGAGGAGAACTAGGGTTTTGAGAGGAGAAAGTGGTGGAGATGCTGACCTAGGGTTTCTCTATCCGAGATATGATAAAATCAAGTAAGTTTAGCTTCTTTGGATAGCCTTTCCTGGTGAATCTTATCTCACATGTCAAGATATCATCCTTCCTATGATTTGATTTGAAATGGAATCAAATCTTCCCCATTTCTCACTCTTTCTTCATAATCCCCCATTTCTAGGATTTCTGGGTTGAAAGGAAGAAGAAACCACATATTTCTTAGGGTTTTGATATGGATATGAGATTTTCATATAAGTGCTACATTTTTTAGGTGTTTTCACACCTTAGGGTGAGTGTGTAATTCCTTTAAATAGTAGATTGCATGAAAATGAGTTAAGTCATCAATAATCTTCAATTGCTTAGTATGCGAGTACAAAACTCTAAATTGCCTTTTTGATCTAGCTTTTGCAAGATGATATGAAATGGATTATTTTTCTATTGTTATGAATTACTGATGATGAAATCACATTAGAAATGGTTACAATCCATCTAAATGATAATTCTTAAATTAATTGTAGAGGTTACATGAATATACTGAAATTTAAGGTTTTCAACTATGACTAAAATTGCTGTACAATTAAATAAAGAAGCTTGTGTAGTTGAATTTCCTTGGTTACAAATGATTGTTTTATCTGAATGCATAGTACATATATGTCAGATAAGATCTTGTATTTCATTTGATGATATCAATTTATTCTTGATATACCAGTAAAGAGGGTGAAACCCTAAATGAATGGAAAGTTGAAAGTTTGCAAATAGATTCATGAATTCAACTGATGTGATTCTTTTATTATTATAAATTCATTTATTTAATGTTATGCTTGATGCATGATATTTTAATGAATATCTTAGAAACTCTAGTTAAATTCATACCAGGGTTTCATATGCATGATTGATTGAAATGAGTTATGTGATAATTTGAGTTTCTAGATGAATATCATTTTATATGCATACACATTTTGACATGTGATTCAAAAATCTCGAGCTCAGTTAATTGACGTGAAATGCATAAGTTGTTATGGTAATTTAATAAATTAGAAAAGGCATTTCCCTAGACAGGGATGTCATTGATGCCATGCATGAATACGAGAAATGTTGAATGTAAATGTTTATATCATTAGACATGAATTCTATTGGAACATATGAGAATTTTTTTATGTGCATGAGAAATGAGAAACCCTGAGAAAAGGGTAATCAATATGTTAAGCATCTAAGAAATGAGAAACCCTAAGATAAGGGTAACCAATATGTTATGCATTCAACTAAGTATCATTAGTGAATTAAGTCCAATAGCTCAAGTAGTCAGTAAAATTACAATAGTAATAGTAGATGCCCTTAACATCGTAGAACCCTCCCTAGAGGTCTATATCGGGATGGGTGAAACAGGCTATGGACTATCAGATATAGGAATAAATAGCTTGGAACTGAGTATCTAACATCAATCGATTGGCTATCAGTGGTACTTCAGTTGAGTAGCATAGTACCCAACAATAACCAGAGATCATGGTGGTACAGTTTCAGTAGTAGGGGTATCCAATAAAATTGGAGATCTAGTGGTACCCACTAGTTGAAGTATACAACCCTTATGGACCCACTCCTTTTGGCAGTTACTCTGTATTGTGTGTCAGCCCTTGAGGACCTACATTACGTGAGATAGAGGCTTTCAAGCTTAGAGGCACCCCTCCTGAGTACCCATGACAAGAGGCCATAGTTTATGAACGTTGTTTAGCTGTCGTTAGGCTAGACATGGCAACCTTGCTGCAGACTGAGGTAGTAATAGCAGTCTTAAGGTCCTGAGTTTACCTTAAGACTTGTACGTTAAGTCATGTGGTAGCAGATTTTGCTTGGATGGTACAATCCAAGTGAGTTTAGGGACAAAGTAAAAGAAATGTTAATTGAGTTCAGATAAAGAGTACATTTAGATGAGTCGGTTATGTTTAGTTGGCCAACATAGTAGTAGTCAGTTCAGTAGTCAGTTCAAGTCAAAGTTAATGAAAGATTACAAAGAGAATAATGAGAAAAATATTTAGATAATTGTATATTACTACTGATGTGTAATAAGATGAATTAGAGGTTAAACAATTGTGTCAAGTTATTCAATTCTTCTTTGTATGTTACTGGATTATTGGTTTTCTTTGTGGTTAATCAAGCATGTTCATATATTGATTCACTCTTGTAGATGTCTAGAGTATTCTTCCATATTTATGTTTGTGAATGATTAATCTCTTTAAAACTTATTGTTGTTATAATTGATATCAGTTGCTAAATAGTATATTTGTAATTATATCAGTGCTTTAGACTGTTTCTTTGAACTACTCATTCACTGAGCGAGTAGGCTCACCCCTCTACTCACTATTTTTATGGATAACTCATGGACTGAAGATGTCATTGCATCAACATAGATCTTTCACATGAGTTAATTATGAGATTAGTTAAGTTCAGTCAGTCCATGTCACTCTAGGTCCTTGCATAGAGTTGAGAGAGAGTTCTAAATGATGATTTATATCTTTGTTTCCTTAATAATAGAGTATATATGGTTATCATGTTGTATGTACATGGAAGTGTGAGGAACAAAATGAATGTTTGGATGTGTATCATTAATGTTGAGATCATATTAGAGTAATCAAGGTTTAATTCCTTTGTAAAGTTTGTTTATGTGATTGAATGTGAGAAAATAGAGAGTTTTAAATAAAGGGAAAAAGTTGGGAGTGAACTTTGTTTTAAGTATAATCCTCAAATGTATGCCCTAAGCTCATGATTAGTGGAAATCATGTGATGTGGGTGTAACAATATAAACAAGGAATCCATGTGTTTCACCTATGACGATACTAGACAATATAAACATGTAGGTAGGAAGTAACACATCTACCAAAAATAATGTGGGGTGAGCGGGAACTGTATACATCTGCTCTAAATATGGAGTAGGTAGTAACTGTATACATCCACTCGAGAAGGACATGATGCACATATGCTCATATATATTTTCATGTGCAGGAATTAATACCTATGCACTCATATGTGGGAATGTTCACATCCACATAAAATAACATGTAAAATTATATAAGCAGTCACCGCATGATGCATAACAAAAGAATAAACAAGTATAAACAAATAAGGAGGATGAGAACACCCATCAAGTATAAAGTAGGATCATAGGATCCATGCCATCAAATAATGTTCCATATAAACATCCACTACCATGGTGGGAAAAGAAGCACATATAATCAAATAAGTCCAACATGCACATAGCATAAGAGAGAGTCCAAAAGAATATCCATGATCATAAGATCAATATCAAATAAGGTAGTTCACATGAACCATGATTTTCAAAAGAAAATACATTGTATATAGGCTAATGCCCATAGGACCAAGAGAATGATAAAGTTAGGTTATTGGTCAATATAGAAGAATAGGAGATGCAAACATACATAAAGGAGAGGAAATAGAAATTTCTCAATATCGAAATAATGTGGGATGCAATCATACCTCACTTCAGATCCTATACCAGTCCAAGTCACTTCTAGATCCAAGTCTAGGCCTCCAAAGAACCTATTAAGCATATATGTAGATTTTAGGTCAATTTCAAATTGATTATTCAAACCCTAAAAATTACCTTTTTCCTTACATGTGATTTAGGTTATCAAAACCATGCCATATTTTAGGTTACCTTTTTATGAGTCCAAACATCTTTTATTATATTTTTCTGACTTATATATATTTAGTTATGAATTTAAAAGTTATAACCAATTAGGAAAATTCATTAAAATTCACATGTTATTTAGTTTGGAATTAGAAAATAAAACTCATACCATTAGTTGTAGAATCTTTTTTTGAATCTAACGAGTATTTATTTGTAATTTTTATCTCAGTAAATAATTAGTTATGGATTTTATAAGTTCGACAACTCAAAATTTTTTGAAAAGCCACGTCATCGGAGAAATACACAAGAGAGAGAGGGAAAAACCGTGCTATGTTGGACCAATCCTAAGTGGCCAACTGGCATGGACCCACGAACATCTAGGCATATCCCTCAGTGCAGAGATCACACCAAGAAATAGCAAAAAGACTATTGTACCCTTAATAGAAAAACAAAGAGCGAAGGGAAAAGAGAGGGCAAAAAGGTAAGTTGATCAGGGGTTATCTTCCCCCCAAACCTCGCATGCCCTAGCTGCATAGCAATAAGGTAGCAACAATAGTGTATTTGGGGAAATTCGGAATTGAGGTGAGATTAACAAATTGAAGGTGTAATTACCTTCGTTTGAGCCCCTAGAAATGTTCTGACCACCTATCATGGCCCTCGGTGCCTGCGCGAGCTGGGGCAAGATCCCGAAGACTATTGCTAGAAATGGGGTTTGGGGAAATTGGTTGTAGGGTGAACGATGGCCAAAAGATACAAAAACTAATTCCATTTGGGTCTCATGAAGGTGAAGGAAGGTTCAGACGAAGGCGTGAAGTCACATGATGGCGAGGAAGCAAGAATAGGGAGTAGAACAGGGGAGAAGATGGCAGCGGTATGGTTTGAGATTTATAGGTGATGAAATCCCATCAAATACGGGCTTGGTTGGTGTGGAAATAGACGAGAAAGCCATAGGGAAAGAAATCTCAAAGAGATATGGACAGAGGAGTGAGGAAAGCTAGCAATAAATCTATGGTTATTGTTCAACACAAGTCAGTCTCCTACCCAAGGTAGGAGATGTCTTCGTCACTATTAGATTTGTGATCAGACACTTGAAAGAAGTCATGTAATTATAACCCACGTGACAAGGAAATTAAAGGAAAACATTAACCAAATCAAATTCGATTAAAGTGGCAATGCAATTATTTTTCTTTTTCTCTTTCTTCTTTTGACGGTGCAAACAAACCCCAAATAGGTAAAATTTTACATAGAGGCTAATTAAGACATACAATTATATAAATAGATTTGCCTTTTGAGAACTTCTAATGTGTTGAATAAACCAAATACTATTTTCTCTTTCCTTATACATTAATGGCTTTAAGATTCACCAAATTTTATGAAACATCACCCACAAGTCATATTTAATGGGTTTGTTATGAATTTGCCATCAATTTTACATGTTGGAGTTGTTTGTATATTTAATTAATATTTTGAAGGTTCTACACACTTTCTCTCTCCTAAATATGCCTTTTAATGAAACATCTTCCAAATTATATGAAAATTTACCCAAAGGCTATATTTATTATATAGATTATGAATCTAAGATTATTTCCTCTTTTGGAGTCATTTATTATTTTAATTGATATTTTGGGGGAAAATACAAATCTTCTCTTTCTAAATTAAATTAAATTAATTATTATTATGTGAATAATGTGAAACTTGACTCCTAAGGCAATTGGGACCCAAGGAACACAATTTTTAACTTAGATTTCACATTTTTTTGTGACACAACTAAATTTAGCAAACTTCCCTTTCCCCAGCTTCAAGATGTCCCTCTTATCAGTAATATCATCAAGGAACGTCCCTTCGGAAATCCAAGGTTCTCTCCAAATAAAAGTAGATAACCCTGCTTCAACATAGACTCTCCTTATGATCATATCCCGAATTCTAAGAATATGTCTCCACATCCAGGAAGGATTGGATGAGCATCCAACCCTCCAAACAGAATCCTCCTTAATATATCTAGCATGGATCCATCGCACCCACATAGAATCCTTCTTTTGAGCAATACTCCATAGGTTTTTAACAGAGCAAGCCACACTAACATCAGCTGTGTGTTTAATACCTAGCCCACCTTCCTCTTTAGGCCTGCAGATGTCATTCCAAGCAACAGTATGTGTGGTACTATCAAAAGAAGCTCCTCCCCATAAGAAGTTACGGCAGAGAGTATCAATTTCATCAGAGACAGCTTTAGGAAGAGGAAAGGAAGAAGCCCAATAAAGATGAAAGGAAGCAAGAGTAGATTTAATTAACTCCAGCCTACCAGCATAAGAAAGATGAACCCCTTTCCAACCTTCTAATCTGTACTTAATCCTGTCAATAATGGGAGAACAAAGGGCTCTAGTCAGCTTCCCTGTAAACAAAGGCAACCCCAGATATTTTAGGGGAAGCTTTCCAATCTTAACATTCAGATTCGAAGACTCAACCAACAGCTCAGCAGCATGATTACAAATAACCACACTTTTATCTAAACTGATGCTCAAACCAGAAACACAGCTGAACTCATCAATCACTTTACTCACACCCTTGATTGAATTAACATCAGCTTCAGAAAAAATCACCATATCATCAGCAAAAATCGCATGTGAAACAGCAAAATCATGATCTCCACTAATAGGCACAAGATTTCTCTTCTCAACATTATAATTTATGATGCTGGTGAACCCTTCCATAGCTAGCACAAATAAGTAAGGGGCGAGGGGATCCCCTTGCCTTATGCCTCTAGTTGGTTTGAAGACATCTCCAGGGCATCCATTAATCATGACTTGCATGCTCGTAGAACTCAAGAATAAATCAATCCAGTGTATAAAACAGATAGGAAAATTCATACTAGCCAGAATCTTCTTCAAGTACGACCAATCAACAGTATCATATGCCTTCATGATATCAGCTTTAATGCACATCTTAGGCTTAAAACTCTTGAAGATATTATTGATCACCTCATTAACAAGAAGAGTAGAATCACTAATCGACCTTCCTTTGATGAAAGCTGACTGACTAGAACTAATAAGACTAGGCATAATAGGCTGAAGTCTATTTGTAATAATCTTGGAAATAATCTTGTAAAGCACGTTACATAAGGATATGGGCCTCCAATCCCTAACACAAGAGGGACTCTTCACTTTTGGAATAAGAGCAATGTGAGTTCTGCTAATTTCACCAAGAATCTTCCCACTTTCAAAGAAATTAAGCACAGCCTTAGAAACATCCTTCTTGATGATCGGCCAACACACTTTAAAGAAATGGTAATTGAAGCCATCGGGACCAGGGGCTTTGTCCCCATTAGAATTTTTAATAACAGATTCAATCTCCTCTTGTGTAACAGTAGCACATAATGACTCAAATTGGTCTCTGGTTAATTTAGGGAAGACCCAATTATCATTCCAGCCATCATCATCCTTATAAGATTCCGAGAAGAGGTTCTTATAAAAGCTAGTAACATGGTCTTTGATAACATCTTCATCAGTACTCATAACACCATCAATAATCATACTTCTCACACTGTTTCTCTGTCTTCTATTTTTGAGAGACGAATAAAAGAACTTGGAATTCCTGTCTCCAAGCTTTAACCATTGAACTCTGGACTTTTGTCTAACCAGAGACTCCTCAGCATCATAAGCTTCAATAGCTAACTTCCTTTTCTCCTTAGCAATCTGCTGCAAACCCTCATCACCAGGATTAGCATCAACCATGTCCTGAGCTCTGCATGCCTCAGCTTCAAGGATCCTCCTATTCTCATAGATATCCCCTACATCCTTCTTGTTCCACTTACATAAGTCTTTTTTAAGTCTCCTCAGTTTTTCACAGACTCTGAACATCGGACAACCACTAATATCCTCCTTCCAACTGTCTTTGACGACATCCAAGAAACCAGGGTGAGACGTCCAAGCATTGATAAACTTAAAAGGCGTCTTCTTCTTATAATCATTCCCATCCAGCTGAACAAAAATAATGCGATGATCACTATGAACAGAGGCAGTAATCATCCCCCAAAGACGAGGAAACGTATCAATAAGCCCTTGATTATAGAACACTCTATCTATTCTAGACATAACAAGCTTCGCGCCTTCCTGCCTATTATCCCAAGTATAGAGAGAACCAGAGAGAGAGGCTTCAGTAATATTAGCAGCATTGACGAAATCATTAAAGAGAGCCATGGAGCTGTAAGACGGCTCAGCAGGACCATGTCTATCAGCAGAAAACCTAACACAGTTAAAATCTCCAGTAATGAACCAAGGAGTTTTACCAACAGAATTATGAACACTCATAAGCTTTGCCCAAATGACATTCCTTTTAGCTTCTAGATTATGTGCATAGATTGCTGTTAGCAAGAAAGAATTCCCGTCATATGAGATGTGACAATGCACAAATTGATCATCAATAATCACTGGATCAATACAGATATCATCTCGATTCCACATAATGACAACTCTCCCCAACAGATGAGCATCATGATTAGAAATCCACTTCGCATGAGGCCACGCCCTATTAACAGCCTTAGCGATTTTCCTTCTTCTAACCTTCGTTTCAAGCAAACAGACAATAGAGGAATCAAAATTACGAATAGCTTCCTTCACAGCATCCTGGCGCCCGCTTTTGTTAAGCCCGCGGACGTTCCAGGCCATAATCGACAAACTATCAACCATTTGAGGTTGCAGCTGGAATCCCGCCAGCTACGGTACCTTCAGGTTCGTCAGAGAACTCAAGAACACGAAAACTATTAGAGGACACCGGGATTCCAGTAGCCTTCTGCTGCGGAATCTTTACCGCATTCCTTGGGGGATGACCAACCCTCCTAGTAGATTTGTGAGACCAATCGCTTACAGGAGTAACAGGAACAGGTTGTCCTTGAAAAAGAGGCGTAGCCGGATTAACCAGCGAACTAGAAATAACTTCCAGTTGAACAGAGTGTGACACTGGCGACTGTGTCATCGGAATTTCCTCAAGCACTTCCGCTACCGGAGAAGACGCTGATGCTTCATTCACAACCTGATCACCCGGAGGGCAATCATAGAGCATTTCCGCATAGCTTTGACTACCAGCTTTAGCCTTCTCAACCCAAGCCTGCTTCCGCTTTGGAGCCTGAGTAGCTTTAACACAATCCCCTTCGCCATGTCCAAAAGTGCCACAGCACTTGCACAACACCGGGATCCATTCATACTCAATCCGCACCACATCCTTGACACCATCATCACTAATGAGTGTCATCTCTGAAGGAAAGGTCGAAGTAGCAGGAATTAGAACTTGAATCCGAGCAAAATCCAACCTCTTAAGTTTCCTAGTATAGAAGTCTGGCCTGAGAGGAGTTCCTACAAAGCTTCCAATCATACCAAAAACCTCTTCATCCCAAAGCTCCAAAGGCAATTCATAAACACGAATCCACACCGGAACCTCAGTTAATTTCAGTTTCTCCAAGGGCTCCCCCCTTTGCCATTTGTTCAGGATAAGTGGCTTACCCGCAACAAACCAAGGGCCCCGTTCAATAGCTGTCCTCATATCTTCCGGATCTGAGAATCTGATGACAAAATAATCATTTCCTCTTGATAGAATTTCGATCTCCCCCTTAACTTTCCAGATCATGGATAAGTGTCGATGCAGAGTGGGCCAATGCGGCTTCAGTCCAACGACATAGCCAGCAACTGTATTCACCCACTTAGATGCATTCCGCTCTGCAATGGATTTGGAATACCGAACAGCTCCGTCCACTACTTCCAGTTGACAAGGTTTAAGAATGGAATCATCGTCCTGCTTAGTTTCGAACAGATCCTTCCACGACTTCGTTCCTGCAGCTACTGGAACCTGCTGATTCCTCCAGATCTGGTTCTTCCATGGTTGATGAAGCGTCTGAGGATTTGGAGGCGCTACAAGAGGACTCCCGACGGTGCTCTTTGCCGCAGTAAATGTCGGTGGTTCGCCGGTGTCACCCTTGTCGCCCCCCCGATCGCCAGAGCTACTCGCCCCCCCGATATCCATTTAATATCACATTATTACTTAGGTTATCATATTATTTCACTATTATCATTATTACTCATCCATTTATGTCCCATAGCATAATATTATCACCAAAAGAATTATGTGTGATTATTTGCACAGAATTTTATATAATTCATTATTTATCTCATGTGACATATTTTATGCATCTATTATTGATTTAAGACTAATGTGAGAACATTAGGTTCCATTAGGGTGATTTATGCTTGCATTAGCTCATTAGAGTTATACTAAACCTCACCTAGATCTATCCTCAACCTTGTTTGGCTAAGTCCAAAAAGATCAAAATTCTAGGGTAGGGTCCAAGATCTGATACACCATCCTCTTTACAAAATGTGCTAATAATTCCCTTGGGCTCTAAAGAACTCTTTAAAATCTACTAATTATTAAAGGTTAAATGGTAAACATGTGCTCTAATACCAAATTTAAAGATCCCCTCCCCCTGTTATCTCCAATTTAGGTGGACCGAGATGGAAAGTGCCATTATCATATTTACATGATCGAAGTTCAACAAATAATTATAAATTCCACTGAATGGAAAAGAGTTTGGTACAGTATGAAGATAAACTCTCCTTTAAGGAGGTACATGGAAAGGGAAATCTATTATTTTCATTATGAAATAAATCTATCTATCTATAATGCTCTAGGATAACCTTAAGCATTTGTTGTTTTGGTGCCTTCTTCTCTAGATATCCATTTTGTAGATTCATATAAGTTTAACCTAAAATGTTGTGAAATAAACACGATCATTATATTGAGATATACTGGTATGTGGGGGAAACAAAAATATTTGTATGTAAGTGTAACAACATAATCAACCATATCAACAATTATGATTACAAAATTAAACAAGAATTTTCTTGTTTTAACCTCTCCACCCTTATCCTCTTTTTCTCTATGATGTGCCCTCTCTTTACGGGAGCCTCTTTATGGGAAGCCATCTCTTTAGGGTTTGGTCCCAACAGTGGACATTCATAACCTTCCCTCACTCGGGCTTGGTTTCATACGTAGTCCTTCCTTTTCGAGCTTGGCCTGAGGTGATCTTCTTTTCTGGTCTTTATCACCCGTTATTCACATAATAACTTTATTTCCATGCTCTTTAACTCACTAGAGATTATTCAGGGTTTGACCATGTTACATTTATATAATGTGATATGCATAGTGACTTTGTAGACTTCATGAAGTAAATAAACATTCAAGCATTTTATTGCAATCCAACTGGTCTAACTCTGAGAAACCACAGAAGCTGGTTAAAGCGAGTAGTCATAGGTGTAACCACATACCTTTCTTAGAGATGATCAAAGCCAAGTAAATATGAGCAGTTGTAATCAAGCAAGCAGTTATCTTGAGATTAATGCATAATACCCAAGTATTACTATTTTGTCCATAAACTAACATTAATATTGGCTTGGGTTCCAAGTTAGAGTTTTGGAGACAAACTAGGGTTTCATTAGGGTTTCGACTTTCCAAGCCCTAATTACCACATTTAATGCGTTTTAACTTACTAACCCTAATTTTGAATTTTGATATCATATGAGTTATTAATCTCAAATTAATTCTAAGATGTCCTTTTTATCCAAAAAAATCAATCTTTTTCCATCAAAGTTATTTAAACAAGTTATGATCATTAAAACTAAGAAATTAGGGTCTCCATGCTTTTAATACATTAAAGTTAGCAACTTTAGGCACTTTTAGAATTTGGGGTAGAATTAGGTTATGCAACTAATTTTAATGAATTCCTTATTTTTTATCAATTTGCATATATCATTTACCTTATTTGGATAAATAATCCTATGATTTTCTATAATTTTTAGAAGTTCATCCCTTTTTGGCCAATCACAGCTAGACACATAGGTGGCTGACTGTGTAATGCCAACGCGGCACGGGGACACGATCGAGTCAATCGGCTCACGTCATGTTAATGCATGGCACTCACATGTCATGGATAGGAAACAAAAAGGAAAGAAAGAACAAAAAGATAGGAATGACCCTTACAGCAAAAAAGGAGAGTCGAGGATAAGGAAGTCCTTTCACCAAGGGTTGTCTTCAACCTTAGCTCGCTTTCTACTACACGAGCAGGCGGGCAATAGGGAGGTTGACTCTAAGCCTCCCATCCTGTTGATGTTAGGTAAGAGTTCCAACACCTCCGCCTTGACAGGTCAAACTCGCCGATGGTCTCAATTAATACGGAGATGGTCAGAGTAGCGTGGATGACAAGGTGGATCTCTGACAAATTCAGGGAGAGGCTAGAGGTCAAGACGGGGTTAAGATAAGAATTGAGGGTAGGGATGCGACCCTCGAGTTTCACGACACTTTGCAGACGTATTGGTGGTTTTGTAGAGTGGACATCCCCTTATATAGAATATGCTATGGAGAACATGGCTCCTATTGATTTAGAAAATTGGGCAAATCCTTTATGACCTTCCAAAGTAGTCAAAAACTAGGGTGGTTAGGTGTGGTATGGTTTCCTAATCTTAATGGGATGACTTTAGGAATTCATAAGTACTGACGAGAGAGATGTGGAAAGGGTGATCAAAATTACTGTGTTGGTTTCCCAAACCAGCCAAAGGTAGGAGACAAAGTTCTGACCCTTGATCCCTGATTGGATGGTCCACAATACATATGCATATCAAAGGGGCTAAATTTCCTTTTCTGATAAAATCTTGACATTAAATTTGTATTTCCATAATCCAATTTCACTTTAGGAAAACTAATTTAATTCCTATATCTCTCCTTTAATCCTTTTAATCCTAAATTTTAAAGGAATGTCTTTAGCACTTAAATCTAGGTGTGGGCTAGATTTGAGACTAAAATACACAAGTTAATTACTTTTCTTTGTCTCCAACTCTCCCTTTTATTTGATTTATTTAAGGCATCAATTAATCCCTTTTCTCTTCCAAACTTGACAAGATTCCTTATTTGGGTATGTTTTCTCATTAAGTACAACATGGAACTGAAACCAATCTATTAGTTGCCATCAAGATCACTTTTTCTAGAAAACTCCACATAATTCCATATGAAAAGTACTAATTATCCATTACATTTTGATAATTCATTTATTATTGGATTTTCTCTCTTTATTTTCCCCATATATTGAAAATAGTAAAACAACATAAACCATTGCAAAAGAGAATTTACAAATTAAACCCATACTTATAAAACAAAGCATACCAATATTTCTAATACATCCTTTACATTCAAATATTTGTATCTCCAGTAAGTAAATACATGTGAAAAAACATGTTATAACAATACATAGAGAAGAATAATACATAATTCTTCATGAAATATTCATATGGTGAGAATCAGAGTGTACTCTTCTGACCCATGTCCACACCCACATAATATGGTCATATAACTTATATAGGTTAGACACACCAAAATTTTGACACTTATTTTGTATGATCCTCGCATAGGTCGAGGTATATACATATGGAAAAATTGAAATACTCATAGTTATTATACATTCAATCATCTTCGTCCATTCATCTACTTAATTTTAGAAGATATGCATTTTCTATAAGATAAAATTTATATAAAATCCAAAATTTTAATTTTATATAAGGTGTATTTGATTGGCTTTATTGAATATATATATATATATATATATATATATATATATATATATAGATAGATAGAGAGAGAGAGAGAGAGTCAGGCTAGAATACACTCGAGTGTATAGTTCATGTTGTACACCCAATGGTGTTTTCCTATTTAGATCATGTTTTTCCAAAATTTAATCCATTGATCTTCATGGTTAAAATAATAATAGACCACATATAAAATTTGAGCTCATTTGGATGAGCGTAAGTCACTCATCCAAGTACAACAAAATCGACGCACAAAACTAATTTGAAATGCATGTTTTTTGCCTCCTTTGGATGCACGACCTATAAGTGTCCAAATGAGATGAAATTTGTTATATATTACGTTCTTATGATATTTAAGAAGATCAATGGTGTTTAGATTTTTCAAAAAGTTACCGCATCTTTAAAAATGACTGAGGTGTATGGTGCCTCCGGTACACTTGAGTGTACACTATCCTGACTCTCTGTCTCTCTCTCTCTCTCTCTCTCTCTCTCTCTCTCTATATATATATATATATATATATATATATATATATATATATATATATGGCTGTTTATTTGTTACCCGGCGGGTAGTTTTGATTAAGTTACCCGGCAGCATGTTCACGGTGGCAGGCGCATGTAAATAAGTCCAAGTTACTGTAGCACGCGTTCAGGAAAGAAAAAACCCGATCGTCTGTGCCGCCGCCAGGCTGATTCTTCTAGTCTACCCCCATCTACCGATCATCTTCGTCATCCACGATCGTCTGTGCCGCCGCCAGGCTGATTCTTCCGGTCTACCCCCATCTGCCGATCATCTTCGTCATCCGCGATCGTCTGTGTCACCGCCAGGCTGATACATCCGATCTACCCCCATCTACCGATCATCTACGTCATTCGCAATCGTCTGTGCCGCCGCCAGGCTGATACATCCGATCTACCCCCCATCTGCCGATCATCTACCCCCCATCTGCCGCTTAACGCCCTGCATATGTAATTCCGCCTCTGATTCCAACTTCCTTGGCGTATTTCAATCTCCATTTTACATTTCTTCCTCAGAACTACCTACATTCATTTCCATTCCTGAATAACAAGAACGGTTTCCCCTTTTATCAATCTTGCAGAGCAGGATGACTAAGGTGTCTCCCACTTTCGTTTTTGTATCCCGCGACGGTATCGATTTTCACCAAGTTGATTCCACCGTTTAGACCTACTGTTCTGAAGCTCACGCCGCTGAGGAGGAGGGAGTGGGTGTGGTTGGAGAATTCCCTGTTCTCTCTGCATATTCAGAAGCAAATTTTTGTTGTGTGAATTCCACGCCGCTGTGGAGGGAGTGGAGGTGGTGGGAGAATTCACTGTTCTATCTGCATTTTTACGAGCAACAGTTTTTTCAAGCTACATTCAGGTAGTTTTGTATTTCTCTTTGTAAATTCATTCAGTTATACTCGTTTTTTTTTGTTTTTTCTCATCATTTCAATGTTTATTCATCCCTCTATCTTGTATGGGAAAGAAACCCAATTTTTGTTTTTGCATTGTCATTTTTGAAGTAGTAACTGGCATACATGTTTTTATGTTTTGCGTAGTTACTCTCTTGTTATAATTGGTTACTCTTTTGCCTTACCGAGTTACTCTTGTTGTGTTACAGAGTTACTCTTCTGATCTTCCGAGTTACTCCAACACATTGTCATCGATCCCAACCTTGATACGGATGCTGCTAATGCAAGTGTCAGCCGTGATGATGATAATCCTCAGTCTTCTCATTCTATTGGTGTTTCTTCTCTGTCCCCAATTGCAGTCCCTAGAGTTGGCCTTCAGTTTGGAAGTCTAGATGAAGGTATATCCTTCTATTCCAGCTATGCTGGAATGCTTGGGTTTAACATCAGGAAAGACGACAATAGATATGAACGGGGAAGTAAGATTCTGGTTGCTAAAGATCTGGTTTGTGATAAGCAGGGTAAGATCTATCGTTCTAAGAGGTCTAGAGGGCTTCTGAGCCCCGTTTGTGATGAAATGGGTAACTTGCAGGATAAGTTGTCCAAGAAGCACAGGCGTTCTATGAAGAGGTGTGGTTGTGAAGCCATGATACATTTCACACTGAATAAGTCCTCATCCATGTGGGTCGTGACTGCATTTGTTGAGGAACACAACCATGATCTTGTTGACGTTGCTCATCTCTGTTACCTCAACTGTAACTCATCTCTTGATGAAACTCAAAAAGAGATCCTTTCTTCCATGAGCCAAGCTAACATACATGTATCGAGACAAATTGCATTGATAGCATCCAAGTCTGGTGGCTATGAAAATATGACATTTACTAGTAGACAAGCTCATGGACACATCAGTAGCAAGAGGAAAGAGTTGGCCAAATACTACGTCGACATGGTTTTAGATCACTTTTCCAGTTTCAAAGCCATCGATTCGAAATTCTTCTATAGCTACCAAAAAGACCCCAATTGTTGCCTTACTCATCTGTTTTGGGCTGATCCTGTCTCTGTTGAAGACTGTAGGCTGTTCGGGGATGTGATTGTGTTTGACACCACCTACCGCACCAACAAGTATTCGATGGTTTTTGGAATGTTTGGTGGAGTTGATCACCATCGCAAGACAGTGTTGTTTGCATCTACTCTCTTGGTCGATGAGAAGTATGACTCATTTGTCTGGGTTTTCAAGCAGTACTTACTTTGTTTTGGCAAAGAGCCGGTTTCCATCATAACCGATTAGGACCCTGCTATGAATGCTTCTATAATCTCTGTTTTTCCCAATTGCAAGCATCGCTTCTGCAGTTGGCACATCCTACAGAAGCTTCCCTCCAAGCTTGGTGGCATTCCTAACAAGGACCAGATCATAATCTTGTTGAATGATTGTGTTTGGAATGTGGATGATGTCGACATTTTTGAAGAGAGATGGGATTCTGTAATTCAGGAGCATGATTTGTTGTCCATCACTTGGCTTTCTGATATGTATGTGATGCGTTGTGATTGGGTTCCGTGCTATATGCAGTCCTCCTTCTTTGCGGGCATGAGGATGACTCAAAGGAGCGAGAGCCTGAATGCGTTCATTAGGAGCCATGTGAATAGTAGGAAGACTCTATTTGAACTTGTATGTTCGTTGGAGACTGCGTACTCTCATGTGCGGGAGATTGAAAATTTCAAAGATTTTGATGACGAGTACAGTAACCTCCCTTTGTCATCACTGTGGCCCCTAGAGGAGCAGATGAGAGGTATATATACCAAGTCCATCTTTAAGATATTCCAGTCCGAGGTTCACCAAAGTATGGTCTACAATGTAAAGCAAGCTTCAGAAGGTGTCTTTGAGGTGTATCACGTCGGTGGACTTGGAACTCCCCGTATATTGAAGAAAGAGTTATCTAGTGACATTGTTTCCTGTAGTTGCTTCATGTTGGAATTCAAAGGCATCCCTTGCAGGCACATCCTCTCTTATTTGAAGAGCCGTGACTATTGCAATCTTCCCGAGCCTTACATTCTGAAGAGGTGGACCAAAGGGTACAGAGAACACCCTTTGATTTTTGGCAAAGCGTCAGTTAAGCATCCATCCACTGGGAGGACACTTCATCTTGTTTCTGCCTGCAATTCTATTGTCAACATAGTGTTTAGGAACAATGTTGTAGATCTTTGCCATGAAAAACTGTTAGCTTTGCGAAAGGAGCCCTTAGACTTGGATCTCGCTGATCCTGGTACAGGCGTTGGTGCAACCGCTTCTAATACAGCTTCCTCTTCTGCTGTCAAGGTCCATATACCTAGTAGTTGCAAAACTAAGGGAAGACCTAGATCGACCGATGTGAGGTTTAAATCTGGAGTTGAAATTGCACAGTCTAAAAGAGAGAGGCAGTGCAATAATTGCTTAGAGTTTGGGGCCAACCATGATAGCAGGAACTGCCCTATGAAGAAGTAGTCCATTCCTATTATGGACTATGTGTTGTTGCTGTTTGCTATTCTATGATTATCTCTGATACTGATCATGTGGTCTGTTGATGCTGGACGTTTTTTAGTGGAGTTTGTAGTTGATTAGCGCGTGAGTGAGGGATATTCAAATATGTAATGGGTTGTTCTTTTTGTCTGCAGTTTTTGTGAAAGTGATTTTGTAACCATCCATGTATTTTTACTTTTGTGTTTTGTAATGTATTTTATGTGTTACGTTGAACTCCACCAGCTATATGTATACTTTGAATATGCTTCAAAGAATCTGTTTTGATCAGATCTTACTCTTTTGCAGAATATTTTTTGTTTTATCTCCGTGTGCATTGAATACTATTTTCTTTTGGAATACATACATTTTTGGATTAGTACAATTGTTTTCATGGTTTGTTCAGTGTACTCATGAAATGTCAGTTTTTGCTACTATGCCATACACTGATAGAGTTACTTTCTGGTTGCTGGAGTTACTTTTTATATTGTCACAATTACTGTAACATCCCAGACCTGGGTTATAAACTAACCCTAGGTGTTTTGTCTAAATATGTAAGTAAACCCTGGTGATTATCTTTTGGCATGTAATTAAGTTCCTAAGGAACATACATTTTCATTTATGTCCTTTTAAAACAATGTTGCAGAATTATTTGGTAATGCAGGGGCCTATGTGCAAATTACCTAGTTAAGGGGTGTAACTTGCAAATTTCACGAGTTAAGATGTTCCTCTGATTATGAGACATCATATGAGTAAATATGATGAGGTAAGATGGATTTCCCAAGCTTGGGCATCAAGATACAACTTGTGGAATGATCCTTGCGCTTAAAAACCCTAATTTGGATTAAAGTGCAATTTACCCAAATGTGGGGTGCAACTTATAAAATACACCATCTAGAACATCTTTTATGACTCTTGTCATCATTTAGAGTAGAAATGGTGAAAGGGACACATCAATGAATAATCAGATAAGAAAAATGACCTTCGTACATAAAATTCACTAAGTTTGAGTAAGGAAACCTTTCATGTATGTACCTTAGTGATAAGTTGACCTTCCTTGCCTTTAGTTCTTGGTTTTAGAAGGATTTTTACCTTAGAAAAGAAGAGGAGGGACGTGCCTAAAATAAAGGAAGGACCTAGTTGTGAAAAGGAGGAGTAAGTTGTCCTTATGATGAAAATAACCCCAAAGGTACTTATACCCTTTCCTTTGCAATCAAAGGCAACGTTTTCCTTTCACTCTTCACTTATCTCTTGTTGTGGCCGACTAAGGAAGGAGATCAGGAGCTCAAAGAAATGACCAACCTGTTCTAAGGTAAGAGAACACCACCTTCTAGCTTGGATTCATGGAGGAAATCGTATTACAAGGTTGAATTGCTAGTTTTCTTACTTAGGTTCCTTGTTCTAGCCGACCATCCCCATCTTTTTCTTGAAGATTGACCTTGGCCGACCTGTGGAGCTCAAGACGCCATTAAAGGCTTGAAGCTTGGAATCTTGGAAGTGCTAGGAACCACGTTTGAGGCGGGTTTTATAACTCTAACCCTTAGCTTTGTTATGCATATCTTTGTTCTTATTTCCTATGATTAGTTCTTCTTCTACCTCCCTTCTTCCTTGCTCTTTTGCAAGCAAAACGGTGGAGGAACTGACCTGAACATAGGTTGAGGATGATGGGCGTGGATTCCTAGGTCACTTTATGAAACGACCTTGAACCCTTTTGGTCCAAATGGGTGCAACTTGTTTAAGGTCAAACGGGTTCAACCCGTTTGATCTCAAACGATCCTGCAAGATCGTTTGGATCAAAATGACCCCAAGACCATTTCATAGAGTTGACCAAGGTACGAACATTTGAGGGTCTGTTCATAATGTATTGAATTTCATTCCTACAAAGAATTGTAATCTAATTCCTAACCAATTAAGAGTTTAAGACACTTCAATAACCTAACCCTAATCGGGTGAAAGTTGCTGATTTCAATATAGATCTTGTTGAGTTTTGGGTTGAAGGACCCAAACGGGTTCCAAACCATTTGGGGGTTCATCCAAACGATCTCACACTCATTTAGTGACACCCCAAGATCGTTTGGAGGTCTAGGGTTAAAGAAATTTCATGGTTTGAGGGTCCAATTACAAGATGTTGATAATTGATGAAAAGTGCTGATTTTTAATTTAATTAGGGCACAACCCTTATCAAATCATTTTGGTTTTTGGTCAAACTTTGGGAAAACGGTCTCAAGATCGTTTGGAGGTCATCCAAACGACCTCAAGACCGTTTGAGCCAAGTTTGGGCCCAATTGGAGGTCAATTGATAGGTTCAACTCTGATTTGAATCATATTGTTGAACATTGATGATTAGCCGATTGGAAACCTTAATTGAGTTAGATTTAACCCTAATTGGCTTTCAATTGAGGGTCAATTTGGTGTCCAGTTGATTGAGGCTCATCCTAATTGACTCAATTTGTAAGTGGTTAACATGGCTTTGGCCAATTAAAGGCTTCAACATAGGAAACCCTATTCAAATATAACCTATGTGTCACCTTTATGTTTATGCGGTTTGAACCCAAGTTGGTCCACACTCGTTTGAGTCCAAACGAGTCCACACTCGTTTAAGCCCACACTCGTTTGATCTCAAACGGGTTCACACTCGTTTGAACTCAAATGGGTTCACACCCGTTTAGACTCAAGTGGGTCCACACCCGTTTAAGGTCAAGTGGGTCCACACTTGTTTAAGGCTCAAATGGGTCCAAGGTTGTTTGAGGTTAAACGAGTTCAAGGTCGTTTAAGAATCAAATGGGTTGAAGGTTGAAGGTTAAACCCTAAACCAATTGGAGACCTTCAAGGTTGATTATACTTAATCACTTGAAAGTGTAAAAGGTTCAATGATGATCTAATCTAAACCCTAATGGTAACCTAAGATGTTAAGGGACTAAGTGGCTAATGAATTGACCCATGATGATGGTCAATGGGTAAATTACCAAAATGCCCCTGAAAGGTTCAATTGAGTGATACCTTGTTTTAATCAAACCCTAATCACATGATAGTGATGAGTTGACTTGTGTTAATCAATGAGGACTTAACCCAACCTAATCTAGAGTGGTGTAATCACTATATACTAGTTAGAGGAGAGAGAAAGTACCAATTATAATGGAAAATCAAGTAAAATAACTTCAATATACATGAATGTGCAAGTTTAGGTATGATCCACTTGTGTGAGATCATGGAAACCCTAATTATGATAATTGATGAATCTTAATCTTATCTGAGGTCTTTAATGATGATGTTTCTCATACATGAGGATGTTATGAGATCATTTCACCATGATGTGAATAGTAAACCCTAATTCTAGGGTGATGCCATGTAATGTGAATAGTAAACCCTAATTCTAGGGTGATGACATGTAATGTGAATAGTAAACCCTAATTGATGAAAACCAGGGAAACCTAGCTCTTGTATGAGTAGGGAGATACAACTTCTTTAAATGAGTTATTTATTGTTATCAGTTGATTTAACCATGCAGGTTCCTTTATGAGGATGATCATATCCAGGTATGGATGATGATACTATATTCATTGAAAGCATGTTGTTAGCTTTATGAATAGTGATATATCCTGATGCCTTGTTAATAGCATCTTATGAGATTGATAGGCTGTGAGAGCCATGAATACCATCAAGGTCATGCTTTAAGAGATGACTTGTGATGAGAATATTGAGAAATGACAATTGATGAGAGTTAGGCTTGTTACATTTAATATTCTTCCTTCATAGCTGCTATGCTAATGATTAATGTTTGAAAACATGTATGATGATAAAAGAATACTGAAATGTACCTAACTAATCAAGTATAATCATACCATGTAGAGCCCTGATCATAGATCCATCATTGTTAGGAGTTAAATGATGGTGAAACAGGTTTTCCTAAAGGAATTCTTGGAGCACATACTTTTGAATATGTGGGGTAATATGGATGTGAATTTCCTTACATCCTAGTGTAGGAATTGATGTAGATGTATCTTTATTCTATCAATCCTTCACTATGTGTTTATGTCGGGGTGATGTAACACTAATCTCCCGAGGAAATCTTTTATACCGCATCGATGAGAGATAAACAAGAAATCTTCCGATGGCGAAGAGAGTACAGAATGCCACTGTGACTCTAATAGCGAAGTACCAGAATAACCTGGTAAGCTATTTTAACAGAGACACTAGATGTCCTACATGTTGATCCTCATACTGACTAAGGAAGATGAGGTCTTAAGAATCCGGCTCTTTTGATGACCTATGTATGATACCGATGCGACTTAACAGTGATCGGTTGGAGTATGAGCGGTATACCTCATCTCTGCAGGGCATAATGATGTTTGTAAAACATAATCAACCGCGTAGCATATCTTTTTAGGTTGAACCACGAAATACATTGGTTGATGATACATTACTTAGTATACATGTTTTTCATATTCCTTAAATGTTGTTGTTCTAATTGATAACAATATGCTGCTAATTACCTTAGAGCTTTTATTGCCTATGTTATTCTTGGTTGCTATAATAAAGCTTCTGGCGGAGAGTTATAACTCTCGATGGGACAATTATTTAAAATTGTCTCACCCCGTAGATTTCAACTTTTTAGGTGGTCGTTGAGGACGAAGGAATCAATCTTCAGGTGACCAATATCAGCAGTAGTAGCATCAGCAGCAGCAGCACCAGGAGCAGCAGTGAATCTCAGGTGGAGATACTGACTGTTGAGTCATGTAGTTAGATGGTCTTATGTCGTCTCTGTACTCTCAGGTCCTTGGAGTCTTTTGGTCTAAGATTTTGGGTTTTAAATCTTGAGATTTTGTATCTGGCTGTATATAATCACTCATGAAGTGATCTAACAGAGATGTAATTTGTTTACCTTGTTTCTTATAAAAGGAGTTTCATGATTTCAAGATCTTGTCTCAAAAAGTTTTAATTTCCGGTGATTTTCGTATTCCGCTATTAATCGAATCACTTCCGCTGAGTTTAATCGTGTTTATCTTGGGTTTTGGAGATCAGAGCCCACAATTAAGTGGTATCAGAGCTCTAGGTTCGCTGAGTCTACAGAGACATAGGACTTAGGATGTCGAGTCTATCCTTAGTATCTCTTTCATATCTAATAGAGTCTTCTGCTCCTCAGGAGAAGAAGATAATTAAGGATGTCTGGACCACAGGAGGAGTACGAGGCCGAAAGTAGTGTTGCTGTGCCTCGAGAAGGTGCAAGGAACCTAGAAATAGAGCAACCTGTACCTGAGCCACCCAGAGAACCACCTCAGTTTGACCCAGCTGACATGGGAAACCCAGCTGTTCAAACTATGTTCGGGCAGTTTATGACTGCTATGACACACATCACCGACAGGATGCCCATGCCTGCACCTAGGGCACCTGCCCAGCCTGAAAGACAAGGTATCGGTAAGACGTTCGAGTGACTTTGTCATGTCGGAGCAACCAAATACTTTGGAACAGCTGATCCTGCAGATGTCGATCTGTGGTTAACCGAGTTGGAGAAAGCTTTTAGAATCCTCAACATCCCAGAAGCTCAGAAGGTTAGACATGCTGTCTATCTTCTCAAGGGAAGTGTTGGTCACTGGTGGACCATGGAAGAGCAGAAGAGCCTTGGAGTGGAGATCTCGTGGGAAGATTTTCGTCGAGAATTTATCAATAGATATTTTCCAAAGACCTTCCTAGATGAGAAGATCTCTCAGTTTGAGAGATTGAGGCAAGGCATGATGAACATTAGCGAGTATGAAGCTAAGTTTATGGAGTTATTGCGGTTTTGTCCGCACATGGCTGCCACAGAAGAAGAAAGAATCAGAAGGTTCGAGAAGGGTTTAAACGCCGACTTGACTACTCCCGTGTCTGCCCTAGAGAATCGGGAGAGGTTTGCTACCTTCGTTGAGTCAGTCCGAAGGATAGAGAAATATGTAGTCGAGAAGAGACAAACCCATAAAAGATATCCGCAGTTCCAGGGTTCTTCATCTAGAGACTTTAAGAAACCTAGATTCTCTGCACCTACACCTCCACCACCCAGATCTAATTTTTAGACACAGTGGACACCGAGTAGAGGTAGGGGACGAAGCCTACCACTACAAGAGACTCACAGTTCAGCATCAATGTCAGTTACAGGACCACCCAGACCACAACAACTGGAGAAGAACTGTTACAACTATGGAAGGTGGGACATTTGATGAAGGACTGCCGATCTAGGCCTGTCAGTGTGACATAGCCTCCAAGACAGAGTCAACAGGGATCACAGAGAAGGCAATCTCAAGGAGCAGCTCGAGGACGTGGACAAGCGTCTCAAGCTGGATCATCAGCACCACTTCAACACCAGGCGACAGTGAGGTTTTATGCTATGAACCCACCAGATGCAGTGGTCAATCCACGGGTAGTGGCAGGTCAGATGGAACTTTTATATTCTGATATGTCTAAATCCTGTGTTGTATCTGTTCTGATTGACCCGGGTGCTACGCACTCCTTTATCACTCGGAGAGTGATTCGTAACTGCAATATGACAATTAGTCATAGGGCAGATAGCTTGTTTTTGGAGACTCCATTGAGTGGGTCTGCCGTTTTGTAGGAGGTATGCTATCCCTGCATCCTCTTCTTTTCTGATCATCGCATTCAAGTGGACCTTATACCACTTGATATGCAAGGATTTGATATAATCCTCGGGATGGATACCTTAGAAAGGTATCGAGTTGTCTTGGATTGTGAATCCAAACAGGATGTGTTTGCTGATGATAGCAGCACATGGATCTTTCAAGGAGAGAGAAAGATTATGCCCACTTGTCTTGTATCAGCTATGGTTGCTGATAAGTTGATGAGACAAGGATGTTATGCATTCTTGGCCCATGTGGTAGATACTACCATGGAGAGTCCTAACCCTACTGAAGTTCCTGTAGTCAGGGAATTTGAAGATGTATTTCCTGAAGAACTTCTAGGTGTGCCACCGCCTCGGGAAATTGATTTTGAAATCAATTTGATCCCAGATACACAACCTATAGCCCAGACACCGTATAGGATGGCGCCTGCTGAGATGGCAGAACTCAAGAAGCAGCTTCAAGAGTTGCTTGAGAAGGGTTTCATCCGACCGAGCACTTCACCCTAGGGTGCTCCAGTTTTGTTTTTTAAAAAGAAAGACGGGTCAATGCGGTTGTGCATTGATTACAGACAACTAAATAAAGTAACAATAAAGAATAAGTACCAGTTGCCGAGGATTGATGATCTTTTTGACCAATTGTGTGGTGCAACAGTCTTCTCAAAGATAGACTTGAGGTCTGGATATCATCAACTCCGTATTAAGGATAGTGACATATCCAAGTCTGCCTTTAGGACACGATATGGTCACTATGAGTTCACGGTTATGTCATTTGGACTAACCAATGCATCGGCTGCATTCATGGAACTCATGAATAGAGTTTTTTGACCTTTCCTTGATCAGTGTGTTGTCGTCTTCATAGATGACATTCTGATTTATAGTAAGGATGCTCAGCAGCATGAACAACATCTCCGACAGGCTCTAACTCTGCTAAGAAAACATAAGCTATATGCTAAGTTTAGCAAGTGTGAGTTCTGGTTGCCGGAAGTATGTTTTCTTGGACATGTGATATCTGCCTCGGGTATTTGTGTTGACCCTACAAAGGTAGAATCTGTTCTACAGTGGGAACAATCGAAGACACCAACGGAGATTCGAAGTTTCTTGGGATTAGCTGGTTATTATCGAAGGTTTATTAAGAATTTCAGTTCTATAGCCTTACCCTTAACCAAGTTAACCTGGAAAGATGTTCCTTTTACCTGGAGTGATAAGTGTCAACAGTCTTTTCAGCTGTTAAAGGAGAGGTTGACAAGTGCAACTGTGCTTGTGTTACCTGAGCAAGGAAAAGGATACATAATTTTCTGTGATGCCTCCAAGAATGGACTCGGATGCGTGTTGATGTAGGATAAGCAAGTGATTTCTTTTGCTTCACGACAGCTTAAGAAACACGAAGGGAATTATCAGACACACGATCTGGAGTTAGCTGCTGTGGTTCATGCCCTGAAGATCTGGAGACATTATCTCTACGGAGAGACATTCCAGATTTTCACAGATCACAAAAATCTTAAGTGTATCTTCTCTCAGCATGAGCTTAACATGAGGCAACGTCGCTGGATGGAGTTAATCAAGGACTACGATTGTACAATTGATTACCATCCAGGAAAGGCCAATGTGGTTGCAGATGCCTTGAGTAGGAAATCAGCAACATCAACCATGGATAGAGCACAATTAAACTCTTTAGTATGCCCTAGGAGAGATATGCTTATCTCCTTAAGGCAAGACAATGTACAGATGAAGGTGTCATGGATTGCTGGGTTGTTGGCTGAGATGCATATCAAACCCACCCTAAGAGAGCAGATTAAGGAGGCACATCAAGTTGATGTTGCAGTTCAGCAGATCAGATCTGAGTATGGTGATGAGAAGCGAGAAGGTTTTCATGAATCAGATGATCAAGTGGCATGCTATCATGGGAGGATGATAGTACCAGATGTAGATAACCTGAAGAAGTTAGTCCTGGAAGAAGCTCATTCTTCAATGTATGCTATGCATCCAGGAAGCACCAAGATGTATCGAAACTTGAAAGATATGTATTGGTGGCCTGGGATGAAGAAGGACGTAGCTGAGTTTGTTCTGAGGTGTCCAGTGTGTCAGCAAGTTAAAGCTGAACACCAGAAGCCTGCAGGAACAATGCAACCTTTACCCATACCACAGTGGAAGTGGGATCATGTAACCATGGACTTTGTTGTTGGTCTACCTAGAACAAACAAAGGACATGATTCCATTTGGGTAATTGTTGATAGGTTGACTAAGACATCGCATTTCTTACCTGTCAAAACAACCTATTCTTCTGAAAGATTATCCCAGTTATATGTTCAATAGATAGTGCGTTTGCACAGAGTTCCTGTCACCATAGTTTCTGACAGAGGTCCTCAGTTCACAAGTTGTTTTTGGGAACAGCTACATAGGGCACTAGGCACCCAGTTAAAGTTTAGTACAGCCTTTCATCCACAGATGGATGGACAGTCAGAAAGGACTATACAGACCTTAGAAGATTTGTTGAGAGCATGTGTTCTCCAGTTCACAGGAAGTTGGGATCTGTACCTAAGCTTGATAGAGTTTTCCTATAACAATAACTATCAACATAGTATTGATATGGCACCTTATGAAGCCTTGTATGGCAGACGTTGTAGATCACCCTTATGCTGGTATGAGATTGGTGAACATCAATTGTTAGGTCCTGATCTTGTGCAGCAGACTACGGAAAAGTTTAAAGTAATACAACAACAAATTAAGATTGCACAAGATAGGCAAAAATCTTATGCTGACAAGCGTCCTAGACCGTTATAGTTCCAGGTTGGAGACAGAGTGTATCTCAAGGTCTCGCCTTGGAAAGGAGTCCTTCGCTTTGGAAGGAAAGGGAAGTTAGCTCCTAGATTTATGGGACCTTATCCAATCATTGAACGAGTTGGAAAGGTAGCCTATAGACTAGAGTTACCACTAGAGTTGCAGAGGTTACACCCTGTGTTTCACATTTCTATGCTAAGGAAATGTCACCCCGACACTGAGTCAGTTCTACAACCTATGGAGGTAGAATTGAATGATGACATATCTTACGAGGAAGGGCCAGTGTCAATCCTTGATAGCAAAACTAAAAAGTTAAAGAAGAAAGATATAAGCCTTGTGAAAGTCCTCTGGAACCATCGTGGTGTTGAAGAAGCCACTTGGGAACTAGAGGATGAGATGAGAAGGAAATACCCTGCTCTTTTCTCCTAATACGTTTTGTTGATTTCGAGGACGAAATCCTTGTAAGGGGTAGATAATTTGTAACATCCCTGACCTGGGTTATAAACTAACCCTAGGTGTTTTGCCTAAATATGTAAGTAAAACCTGGTGATTATCTTTTGGCATGTAATTAAGTTCCTAAGGAACATACATTTTCATTTCTGTCCTTTTAAAACAATGTTGTAGAATTATTTGGTAATGCAGGGGCCTATGTGCAAATTACCCAGTTAAGGGGTGTAACTTGTAAATTTCACAAGTTAAGATGTTCCTCTGATGATGAGACATCATATGAGTAAATATGATGAGGTAAGATGGATTTCCCAAGCTTGGGCATCAAGATACAACTTGTGGAATGATCCTTGTGCTTAAAAACCCTAATTTGGATTAAAGTGCAATTTACCCAAATGTGGGGTGCAACTTATAAAATACACCATCTAGAACATCTTTTATGACTCTTGTCATCATTTAGAGTAGAAATGGTGAAAGGGACACATCAATGAATAATCTAGATAAGAAAAATGACCTTTGTACATAAAATTCACTAAGTTTGAGTAAGGAAACCTTTCATGTATGTACCTTAGTGATAAGTTGACCTTCCTTGCCTTTAGTTCTTGGTTTTAGAAGGAGTTTTACATTAGAAAAGAAGAGGAGGGACGTGCCTAAAAGAAAGGAAGGACCTAGTTGTGAAAAGGAGGAGTAAGTTGTCCTTATGATGAAAATAACCCCAAAGGTACTTATACCCTTTCCTTTGCAATCAAAGGCAACGTTTTCCTTTCACTCTTCACTTATCTCTTGCTGTGGCCAACTAAGGAAGGAGCTCAGGAGCTCAAAGAAATGACCAACCTGTTCTAAGGTAAGAGAACACCACCTTCTAGCTTGGATTCATGGAGGAAATCGTATTACAAGGTTGAATTGCTAGTTTTCTTACTTAGGTTCCTTGTTCTAGCCGACCATCCCCATCTTTTTCTTGAAGATTGACCTTGGCCGACCTGTGGAGCTCAAGACGCCATTAAAGGCTTGAAGCTTGGAAGCTTGGAAGCTCTAGTAACCACATTTGAGGCGGGTTTTATAACTCTAACCCTTAGCTTTGTTATGCATATCTTTGTTCTTGTTTCCTATGATTAGTTCTTCTTCTACCTCCCTTCTTCCTTGCTCTTTTGCAAGCAAAACGGTGGAGGAACCGACCTGAACAGAGGTTGAGGATGATGGGCGTGGATTCCTAGGTCACTTTATGAAATGACCTTGAACCCTTTTGGTCCAAATGGGTGCAACTCGTTTAAGGTCAAACGGGTTCAACCCGTTTGATCTCAAACGATCCTGCAAGATCGTTTGGATCAAAATGACCCCAAGACCATTTCATAGGGTTGACCAAGGTACGACCGTTTGAGGGTCTGTTCATAATGTATTGAATTTCATTCCTACAAAGAATTGTAATCTAATTCCTAACCAATTAAGAGTTGAAGACACTTCAATAACCTAACCCTAATCGGGTGAAAGTTGTTGATTTCAATATAGATCTTGTTGAGTTTTGGGTTGAAGGACCCAAACGGGTTCCAAACCATTTGGGGGTTCATCCAAACGATCTCACACTCGTTTAGTGACACCCCAAGATCGTTTGGAGGTCTAGGGTTAAAGAAATTTGATGGTTTGAGGGTCTAATTACAAGATGTTGATAATTGATGAAAAGTGCTGATTTTTAATTTAATTAGGGCACAACCCTTATCAAATCATTTTGGTTTTTGGTCAAACTTTGGGAAAACGGTCTCAAGATCGTTTGGAGGTCATCCAAACGACCTCAAGACCGTTTGAGCCAAGTTTGGGCCCAATTGGAGGTCAATTGATAGGTTCAACTCTGATTTGAATCATATTGTTGAACATTGATGATAAGCCGATTGGAAACCCTAATTGAGTTAGATTTAACCGTAATTGGCTTTCAATTGAGGGTCAATTTGGTGTCCAGCTGATTGAGGATCATCCTCATTGACTCAATTTGTAAGTGGTTAACATGGCTTTGGCCAATTAAAGGCTTCAACATAGGAAACCCTATTCAAATATAACCTATGTGTCACCTTTATGTTTATGCGGTTTGAACCCAAGTTGGTCCACACTCGTTTGAGTCCAAACGAGTCCACACTCGTTTGAGTCCAAATGAGTCCACACTCATTTAAGCCCAAATGAGTTCACACTCGTTTGATCTCAAACGGGTTCACACTCGTTTGAACTCAAATGGGTTCACACCCGTTTAGACTCAAGTGGGTCCACACCCGTTTTAGGTCAAGTGGGTCCACACTTGTTTAAGGCTCAAATGGGTCCAAGGTCATTTGAGGTTAAATGAGTTCAAGGTCGTTTAAGAATCAAATGGGTTGAAGGTTGAAGGTTAAACCCTAAACCAATTGGAGACCTTCAAGGTTGATTATACTTAATCACTTGAAAGTGTAAAAGGTTCAATGATGATCTAATCTAAACCCTAATGGTAACCTAAGATGTTAAGGGACTAAGTGGCTAATGAATTGACCCATGATGATGGTCAATGGGTAAATTACCAAAATGCCCCTGAAAGGTTCAATTGAGTGATACCTTGTTTTAATCAAACCCTAATCACATGATAGTGATGAGTTGACTTGTGTTAATCAATGAGGACTTAACCCAACCTAATCTAGAGTGGTGTAATCACTATCTACTAGTTAGAGGAGAGAGAAAGTACCAATTATAATGGAAACTCAAGTAAAATACCTTCAATATACATGAATGTGCAAGTTTAGGTATGATCCACTTATGTGAGATCATGGAAACCCTAATTATGATAATTGATGAATCTTAATCTTATCTGAGGTCTTTAATGATGATGTTTCTCATACATGAGGATGTTATGAGATCATTTCACCATGATGTGAATAGTAAACCCTAATTCTAGGGTGATGACATGTAATGTGAATAGTAAACCCTAATTCTAGGGTGATGACATGTAATGTGAATAGTAAACCCTAATTGATGAAAACCAGGGAAACCTAGCTCTTGTATGAGTAGGGAGATACAACTTCTTTAAATGAGTTATTTACTGTTATCAGTTGATTTAACCATGCAGGTTCCTTTATGAGGATGATCATATCCAGGTATGGATGATGATACTATATTCATTGAAAGCATGTTGTTAGCTTTATGAATAGTGATATATCATGATGCCTTGTTAATAGCATCTTATGATATTGATAGGCTGTGAGAGCCATGAATACCATCAAGGTCATGCTTTAAGAGATGACTTGTGATGAGAATATTGATAAATGACAATTGATGAGAGTTAGGCTTGTTACATTTAGTATTCTTCCTTCATAGATGCTATTCTAATGATTAATGTTTGAAAACATGTATGATGATAAAAGAATACTGAAATGTACCTAAATAATCAAGTATAATCATACCATGTAGAGCCCTGATCATAGATCCATCATTGTCAGGAGTTAAATGATGGTGAAACATGTTTTCCTAAGGGAATTCCTGGAGCACATACTTTTGAATATGTGGGGTAATATGGATGTGAATTTCCTTACATCCTAGTGTAGGAATTGATGTAGATGTATCTTTATTCTATCAATCCTTCACTATGTGTTTATGACGGGGTGATGTAACACTAATCTCCTGAGGAAATCTTTTATACCTCATCGATGAGAGATAAACAAGAAATCTTCCGATGGCGAAGAGAGTACAGAATGCCACTGTGACTCTAATAGCGAAGTACCAGAATACCCTGGTAAGCTATTGTAACAGAGACACTAGATGTCCTGCATGTTGATCCTCATACTGACTGAGGAAGATGAGGTCATAAGAATCCGGCTCTTTTGATGACCTATGTATGATACCGATGCGACTTAACAGTGATCGGTTGGAGTATGAGCGGTATACCTCATCTCCGCAGGGCATAATGATGTTTGTAAAACATAATCAACCGCGTAGCATATCTGCTTAGGCTGAACCACGAAACACATTGGTTGATGATACATTACTTAGTATACATGTTTTTCATATTCCTTAAATGTTGTTGTTCTAATTGATAACAATCTGATGCTGATTACCTTAGAGCTTTTATTGCCTATGTTATTCTTTGTTGCTATAATAAAGCTTCTGGCGGAGAGTTATAACTCTCGCTGGGACAATTATTTAAAATTGTCTCACCCCGTAGATTTCAACTTTTTAGGTGGTCGTCGAGGACGAAGGAATCAATCTTCAGGTGACCAATATCAGCAGTAGCAGCATCAGCAGCAGCAGCACCAGGAGCAGCAGTGAATCTCAGGTGGAGATACTGACTGCTGAGTCATGTAGTTAGATGGTCTTATGTCGTCTCTGTACTCTCAGGTCCTTGGAGTCTTTTGGTATGAGATTTTGGGTTTTAAATCTTGAGATTTTGTATCTGGCTGTATATAATCACTCATGAAGTGATCTAACAGAGATGTAATCTGTTTACCTTGTTTCTTATAAAAGGAGTTTCATGATTTCAAGATCTTGTCTCAAAAAGTTTTAATTTCTGGTGATTTTTGTATTCCACTGTTAATCGAATCGCTTCCGCTGAGTTTAATCATGTTTATCTCGGTTTTTGGAGATCAGAGCCCACAGTTACTCTCAGTGTTCTCGCAGTTACTCTCAGTGTTATCATAGTTACTCTCAGTGCGTATCAGAGTTACTCTTAGTGTTCTCTCAGTTACTCCTTAGTGCTGTCACAATTACTCTCATTGTTCTCGCAGTTACTCTCAGTGTTATCATAGTTACTCTCAGTGCGTATCAGAGTTACTCTTAGTGTTCTCTCAGTTACTCCTTAGTTTTGTCACAGATACTCTCAGTGCTCTCGCAGTTACTCTCAGTGTTATCATAGTTACTCTCAGTGCGTATCAGAGTTACTCTTAGTGGTCTCTCAGTTACTCCTTAGTGTTGTCACAGATACTCTCAATGTTCTCATAGTTACTCTCAGTGTTATCATAGTTACTCTCAGTGCGTATCAGAGTTACTCTTAGTGTTCTCTCAGTTACTCTTAGTGTTCTATCAGTTACTCTCAGTGCTATCAGAGTTACTATCAGTGCTATTTGAGTTACTCTTAGTGTTCTACCAGTTACTCTCGGTGCTATCAGAGTTACTCTCAGTGCTATCTGAGTTACTCTTAGTGTTTTCTCAGTTACTCTTAGTGCTAATTGAAAGTATATATAATCAGACAAAAACACTATAGCTAAACATTCAAGATTACAACATTCAAAGCATAAAATGTTATATGTTATACAACCAGATCAACTATAAAGAAGGTCCATCAACTGAACATAAAAATACAGAAAAATACAGCCATATCAGCTATAAAGAAGGTCCATCCCTGGCGATAGATATCATACACACAATTCCCTCCTTTGGAAAGCATAGACATCAAGCCTAAACACATGTTCGTATCTGAGAAGTTCATATCTGTTGTAAATGAGTGAACCTGCAAAGGCTAAGAGAAAAGGGCGCCGGTGCATACCTATTTGTGAAAGGAACGCTGGACAGACAAAGAAGCAGTGTCTTCTACAGATGTTGAGGTGTCCGCAGTTGTGGATGAGTCAACCTGAATGGGATTTACAGCTGATCCTGGCACTGCTTGGTATTTGTCCCTAACAAAGAGCTGATCTGCAGAGTCCTCCGATCCAGAGTATACTTTGTCGCCAGGCATTCTAAAGAGCGAAATAAGATCAGTTGGTGTTTCTAAGAACTGATATGTGATCCATGCTATGATGGTCTGGTGATCAGTTGGCTTGAGGAAGATGATCCAACCTTTGTGAAGACTGAGCTGTGCGATCATCCTTTTCCAGCCCTTAGCAGTTGAAAGTGACCCGTTTTTATTCTGCATAAGGGTTATCTGGAAAGACTGGTTTCCGATTAGGAAGGTGGTCTTTCCTGGTTTGATGTGAAAATGGAGATGGTTCCATTCTATAGGAAGTAGAATGGATTCCACTATCTTGTCATCAATGGTGTAGTTGATTGGCTGGATGAACGGCTCCATGGTAGGCTGTGAAGAAATGTTGAAGGGGATCTGAGGAGATGGTCAAAGGGGGTGCTACTAAAATGTTAAGGGGGCTATCGGTATTTCTTCTGTAAAACTGTACCTTCTGTAAACTATAGCAGTCGCGGATGAAGAAGAGGTGGACGTTGAGGGTGCCGTGGAGGATGGAGATGTTGAAGATCTGAAAGCCCCCCGCTGTGTTGTAAATCGTAGCAGTCGCGGATGAAGAAGAGGTGGACGTCGAGGGTGTCGTGGAGGATGGAGATGTTGAAGATCTGAAAGCCCCCCACTGTGTTGTAAACTGTAGCAGTCGCGGATGGAGAAGAGATGGACGTCGAGGGTGTCGTGGAGGATGGAGATGTTGAAGATCTGAAAGCCCCCCACTGTATTGTTGGTGTTGCAAATATGTGCAACAGTGAGAGTAATGCTCTGTGTTGTTAGTGCTGCAAATATGGACAGCAATGCTCTGTCCTGTTGGGTTGCAAAGATGCCAGCAGTACTGTGCTGTTTTGACGACACAACAGTGCACTGTGCTATGTGTATGTGCATTTACATCGTACAGCAGACTCTTGTACATATCTTTATAGCTCTGTGCTCTCTTTTCTTCACTTTTCTGGTTCCTTCTTTAATAAAGAATCATGTACAGCAGACTCCTGAACGCTAGAGTTACTTTTTGTTTTATTACAGTTACTCCTTAGTGCTATCACAGATACTCTCAGTGTCCTCGCAGTTACTCTCAGTGTTATCATAGTTACTCTCAGTGCTATCAGAGTTACTCTTAGTATTCTCTCAGTTACTCCTTAGTGTTGTCACAGTTACTCTCAGTGTTCTCACAGTTACTCTCAGTGTTATCATAGTTACTCTTAGTGCGTATCATAGTTACTGTACTGCATAGTTACTTTTTGTTTTATCACAGTTACTTTTTGTTTTATCACAGTTACTCCTTAGTATGTATCAGTGTATATCAGTGTTATCACAATTACTTTTTGTTTTATCACAGTTACTCCTTAGTGCTGTCACAGATACTCTCAGTGTCCTCACAGTTACTCTCAGCGTTATCATAGTTACTCTCAGTGCGTATCAGAGTTACTCTTAGTGTTCTGTCAGTTACTCCCTAGTGCTGTCACAGATACTCTCAGAAGTAGACATATCTCGATACAGGTATGTTAGCACTGAGAGTAACTCTGATATGCAAAACCACAACAATCTAACTCAAAGTATATATCTCCATACAAAACCACAACAGTTTTACATTCAAGAACACAACATTCAAAGCACAAAACGCTATATATTAAACCTAGAAATACTCGTATTTGCAATATGATTTAGATCAAACATGTAATTTTTAGGATTTTCATAGCATACAAGTAATGTATCTCATAGCGGTTACACATCAAAATTCCAGAAGCAAACTGTTCAAGTTTTACATTTCAATTAATAATTCACTATTTCAGCTAAAATCCAGCCATTTATCTAGGCTTGAAACAGCTTCTTCCTCCGTTTTCTTCTCTTCATCTGGTGCTTCTGTCTTCTCTTCTTCTTGTTGCTTTTGAAATTCATCTATTCCTCCCTTGTTCTGCTCAGATGGACCTTCTTTGATGACTTCATTGTTATCTTTTTTATGTTCTTGTACAGGTTGCAACTCCCCCCTCGCCATCATTCTCTGAAAAATACCAGCCCTTATGGTCGGCATGTCCTTGCAGGTGAAGTCCATGTGTTTTCCATTTACCAGACATTCTAGGTACTTCATGACGAAGATCCCACAGTCAAGTGAGTCTTCTGCCTGTTGTGGACATAGTGGGTACTCCTGTCCCCATTGTGACAGTTGGTCACCTTTTTCTGCCCCCCTGAAGAATTCGTGGACAATACCCACCTGCATTAAAAATTGACAACTCTTATTCATCATCAATCAACAAACATTAACCCTATCAACCCACTACAAATAGAGTTTCCTTTTATAGATTGCTTACCCATCTAAGGAATTCCTTTTTCGACTTGCTATTTCCACTCATTGAGTTATAAGATCAGTGTACTCCTTCCCTGAAACTTGCCTCGTACAAGTGCCAGTGGTTGTCATTGTTCAATATTGTGAACACCGAGTCCATTGTGTCCCAATCTTTCATCGGGATGTTGAATAGTGGAGATAGCATGTCGATCTGCTCCATGGTTATGTTTTCAACATCAAACGCCAGCTTCTGCTACAAATGCAAATTCACATCTATAAGTTTCAGTTTTGTGTATATATTTTTGTATTTTTGATGTAATTTTGTATACCAATTTTGTTCTTCTTACCGGATCATATGTGCTCAAGCAGTGCCATGACAGACCCTTCTTTCTCCTTTTACTTTTGGTAGCTTTGAGCATCTGTACAAAGCAGTCCATAACCTGAAAAAATAACCACAAGATTTCTTTGTTTAGAAAAAAAACGACAAGTTCTCAAAGAGTTACACTACTATTTATTAGTTTCTTACTGGTGATTTCATCATTTGATCTTTGTACAGTAGGGTGTCGAGGTCCTTCCCCGTGCACCAAGTGTCATCACTGAATCTCCATTCTTGTTTTGACCTGACAATCATTTGTATAGATGTTATACATATTAGTTTTGGATATTGAATAAGTGATGTTTTATATGTGTACACTTGGCAAAATAACAAATTCTCTTACATTTCTTCTATATTGTCCATGAAGTGGTGGACAATTTCCCTGGATTGTTTTGTTTTGAAATGCTCGAAACCAATGAAGTTTGACAACTTGTGCTGTCAACAACAAAAGAGCACTTCATGTTAGAATCAATCTTCATTTTCTACTAGTTATACTATGTTGATATGTCGTACGGTTACTATAGTCCATCGTATAGTTACTCTTTATGTTCTTACAGTTACTCTTCTAATTCACATAGTTACTCTAGACCATTACATAGTTACTCTTTATATTACTACAGTTACTCTACTTCTATCACACAATTACTCTACTGTATTTACACAGTTACTCAAGTATTGATATAATTTAAAGGAGATGAAACCTTACCTTTTCCTCCCTCCTCTTCTTCACATTTTTCTCGATGCTGCCTATGATTTGCTGTTCTATCTTTGACAATTTTTTTCTGGGCTCCTCCTTCTGCCCTTCTTCATCGATTATATTCTTTTGTTGTTCACCTATTTCTTCTGCATCTCGTGCAGATTTTCCGTGGTCCAAACCTTCAACTGATTTTTCTTTCTTCTCCTCCTCCTCATCATTTTTCTTCCCATCATTCTCATCTTCTGAGTCATTCTCTTGCACATATTTTCTTCTGAGGCTCAGCTTGCCTCGCTTCCTCGGCTTTTCGTCCTTATCCATACCTTCATTCTCTACTTTTCTCGTCGAAGCAACATCCTTATTGGGTTCTTGAACATTCCCCGATGAGAACCTCTCAGCAGATTGTTCGAATCCACCGACAGGTGATTGTGATTTGTCACCTTCATCTCCGAATTTTCTCCTCAATTTTCTGTTCTCCTCTTCCAGCTCGACTATTCTGTTTTCTAGCCGTTTATTCTCTCTCTGCATTTTAGTGAATGCCTCAACAACAATTTTTGTGCATATCTCCTTCTGCATCTTTAGCTCCTCCTCGAGTATTTGAATTCTTCTCTCCAGGTTGGAGTCATCAGCAGGCACTCCTTTTCGGATGACTGGCTTTGCTGGCACCTTGTCTTGCGCTTGTTTACTTTTCGCCCTTTTCTCCGCAAGGTAGTAGGGCATGTCTTTCATTGTTCTTGCAGCTCGCCAGTTATCCCCCTGGTCTATATTCATACCTTCACAAACGTGTCCATAAAAAAATCAAAAATAGTATTTAACAATGCAAACTTGTAGGATTATGTTATATATTAGTTTTTGTAATAAATAAGAAATATTCTTACATCCTTAGGGTTCACAGCCCCTAAATCCATCAACTTCTCGACCGGCGCAGCCCACTTCTTTATCCTTGGCTTTGCGTCGAGGAATGTTGGCTTTGCCATGTTTGTCATCTCATATTCCCAAACCTACATTTAAACAGAGTGAAAATTCAATGCATATGTAACTGCCCCCCATAGTCATCATTGTAACAATTTTGTAGATGAAGATAATTTCGTTCACTTACACATAGGCACATCACACACCCTGTTGTGTAGAGGGTGGTTTTCCCTTTCTCCCCTTTCCTCCTCAGCTGGACATTTTGCTTCAGCATCTTCATATTCCTGAAGATGCTCCCATGCACCAGCTTTGCCCAATTCATCTGCGTCGTTTCAGTAACATCGTCTAGGTAGTGCAGTATGTAGATTGGTGTGCAATAGCTGGTGTCTGGGAGTAGGAATGTTGCCAGCAGGTATAACATCCATGCACGACACATGTTCTGGTAGTCCGATGGATCGTCGGTACTTGCAAATTGTTGCCAAAGCTTTGCTAAGTTGTCCTTGTGCAGGACATCCTTTTCCCTTAACCTCTTAGAGGTGTCCTCTTCATTTCCTTTTTTACCTGTTGCGCTGGCAAATTGTTGCCATATTGATCTCACAATCTCAGAATTTTTCCTAGGTATGATGTCCATACCTCTGCTTGGGATACCTAGAATTACCCCTACATCCTCAACCGTCATCCTTCTTTCCACCCCTATGGCCAGCAAAAACCTATCATCATCTACATATCTGTCTATCAAATCTTCCAAGAGGCATACATCAACCATGAGATTGGACATCTTTATCATGTTTGCAAATGATGTCGCCCTCATCATTCTTATCTGATTACTTGTATACACCACGCTCTTGCTGGCGGTGATGTAGCTCTTTAGGTAACACCTGTGGTACAACCTCTTTATCCCCACTGCAAACATATGAAAAGTTACTCTTAGTTTTCTTTTTTTTTAGCATTACTTGTTACTCAGTCAAGTTACTCTTCAATTTTTCACAATTTAATCCACGGGGTAGGTTGATAATATTTTTAATGCTAACTGTTTATTCTTGTAACAACAATTTTAATAAAGTTCAAGTAAGTGTCATATGATAGTAACAACAATTTAATAAGTTTACAAATCCATTCAATATTACCTTCATCTGCCTTTCCTTTCTCCCTTTCTGTCCTCTTAATTCTATCCTCTTTTTCTCCCTCATAGGTAGCCTTTTCCTTTCCCTTTTCTTTCTTCCTCCTTATTTCCTCTTCTTCTATCTCGTCAGCAGCCTTATCTGTATCATTAGTTTCTTCGGCCTTCCCTTTCCCTTCACTTTCTTTTCCTGTATAGGAATGAAGTTACTCTATATTTTTAGTCTTTTTTAGATTAACAATAAGGTTTTCATATGTCAAACTGATATGTAAAGTGTGCAAATTACTCTTTGTTCTATAGTAGTTACTCCAGCATTTACTCTAGTTACTCTAGTCTATCATACAATTACTCTAATGTTCTATATCAGTTACTCTTGGTATCATGTAGCTACTCTTAGTATCATGTACAGTTACTCCAGCATTTACTCTAGTTACTCTAGGCTATCGTACAGTTACTCTAATGTTCTATATCAGTTACTCTACTTCTTATAACAATTACTCTTTTAACATGTGTTGTTACTTTCTATACGATATCTTTCTATTTCTCATTTGTAATGTACATGCTATCATAAATGACCTTGTCGTTCTTTGCTCTCCGCTTTGTCACTCCGAGGTTTTCCAGTCTTGCTAGATCCTTTGCCTTCTTTCTCAGTCGTACCTGGCTTACTTCGTTTTGCTCTTTTCTGGGACGATTTACTCGTCAGGGGATCTGCAGCCCCTCTTTTCTTCCTTTTCGTTTTTGACAGAGGAGTCGCAGAAGCAACCTCCTCCCCTTTCGCAGCTTCCTCTTGTCCTGTTTCACCGGTGTTCGCATCCCCTTTTTCATCTTCTTTTCCGCAATTGCTTCTTTCTCCTCTACATCTGTTGTCTTGGGCATCGTAGCCCATTCGGTATCCCCTTTCAGGGTAGTATGTGATTCTGCGGCCGCCGCTTCTTCTGGTTCTTTGGCCATCTTCTCCTTGGCCTGATGGGGCTGCATTTCGAAGTCATCGTCTTCCTCAATCACTGGTCGTAGACTCCTTCTCCGCGGCGGCATCGTCGAGGTCTTCCTTGACGCTTTCTTTGTTCTCGTCATCTTGGAAGAGGTAACTGATTCGGAATTGAGATGCAACGAGACGTGGAATCGAAGATGATGGAGATGGAGGAGCAAGTAGAGACGGAGGAGTTCGGGATAGAAGTTGTTGCAGTGATTTGGTCGCCGGTGATTTTTGTACGAGAGGCAGAGCGACGGTCTGAGCGAGGGTTTTGGGCAGGTCGCGTTCGAACGCTTTCCGCCTGTTTTTCTTTTTTGAAGTATTTACGGGGTAATGCCACCGCGTGTTCTGCCGGGTAAGTTGCCCAATTCTACCCGCCAGGCAACAAATTCTAACTATATATATATATAGTTATAGTCAGGCTAGAATACACTCGAGTGTACGGATCGCACGCTACACTCAAGTTGTGTTTGCATATGATGACTGTTTTTTTATATAATGTAAACCATTTATTTTCATTGTCATACTATAATTAGGCTATATACGAATTTTGAGCTCATTTGGATGAGTGTAAGTCACTCATATGAGGGCAACAAAATCGATGCATGAAACTAATTTGAAATGTATAATTTTTGTGGTCTTCATAAAATGACCTATAAATGTCCAAATGGGCTCAAATTTTGTATATGAGCTATTCACAAGACGTTTAAGAAGATCAATAGATTAGATTTTAAAAAATATAGTGCATCATGGAAAACTACTTGAGTGTATTCTACTTCGGATACACTCGAGTGTATTCTAGCTTGACTCTCTCTCTCTCTCTCTCTCTCTCTATATATATATATATATATA
This sequence comes from Alisma plantago-aquatica, assembly GCA_963693085.1. Lineage (NCBI taxonomy): Eukaryota > Viridiplantae > Streptophyta > Magnoliopsida > Alismatales > Alismataceae > Alisma > Alisma plantago-aquatica. The sequence goes on along the minus strand of OY856412.1, from coordinate 209,313,667 downwards.
TATATATATATATATATATATATATATAGGACGTTCATTCATTGCCCGCGTAGGTAGCCTGGATTTTGCTACCCGGCAGCCAAAAAAGTAACTATTCTGGCCAGAAAAGTAACCCTGCTATCAAAAAAGTAACTATATTGATCAAAAAGTAACTATGCGACTAAAAAAGTAACTCTGTACAAAATATACAACAGATATATATGTATCCGTATTTTAAAATCTGCTGTTGCAAACGTAACTATCTATGCACGAAACTTAGCAGTTTGCAATGTAAAGTAACCAACTTGAAAAAAAGTAACCGAAATGGTGGGCGGGTAGCTACCCGCGCGTGCAATAAAGATGGACCCATATATATATATATATATATATATATATATATATATATATATATATATATATATATATATATATATATGTATATATATATATATGTTTGATTTTTTTACTTTTATGTGATATATCGACTGGTCTAAAACCTAAGTTGTTACACCAAATGAGTATTTGACAAAACCTTTCAACATTATTTGGAGCCTAAACCCTACCAACAACCCAATTACAAATATGACTTGAGAAGGAGACTGCCAAAATTGATTATGACCGAGCGATATGCTCATAGATAGGTACTCATGAGTCAATTAGAATATGTTCCATTTTTTATATAGTTAAACAACTTATGATAAACTCCGCTTGGGTTCATGTATTGGGTATAGGCAATGGAAACCAACTATATGCTCATCTAGTCATCTAACATTCAATACTCTTAGAATTTTACAAGCTAATTATACCCATTGCATCTTAGGAGACATCTTTTTATAATTACTATTTAAACAATATCATTATGGATATATTCATTTATTTTATTAATCACTAAAACAAGAATCAGTCTTTTTCATTAGAAGTTTCTATTGAAAATGAATTACAAAAAGACTAAAATATATAAGGTGCAATGAAAGCTATATGTTCATGGATATTCTCAAGTTTGTGCATGCCACTTGTTCATACCTAGTAATTATAATGAAGACAAAGGAAGACATCTCATATAAAAAATAATTTGATTCTTCTGGGGATATTAGACCTTAAGAGAGATATATGTTATGTTTTTCTAAAATAGATATATGGTTAGATATAGTTGTATATGTAATAACATAACTATTTAAGTTTTGTACAAAATGTTTGACCCATAGAAGAATCAATGCCAACATTCTTGACCAAAAGCACCAATATATAGAATATCATTTCAAATTGATTAATGTGGGCCAAGATATGGCTTGAATCTGTCTAGCCAGATCTGATCCTGATCATGTAAACCCCATCATTGTTCATTGGTTAGAACAGAAACGCTCATCTATACCAATAAAAATAATATCATAAATTAAATCCTTACCCTCCAAAAATTCATATATAACATAGAACAATATGTGTATTTGTAATTAAAAAAGTGAAGTATTATAATGTGCATCCCACTCTTTCCATAAAATATAAAACGACATGTCCATAATTACACAAATATATTATTTATAAAATTTTAGCTAAATTTTAGTCTTGAAGGTGGATGAAATATAAAATGTCCATAAGACTTCATGTCCATAAATAACTAGGAATATCTCATGCACTACATAGATCTTAGAATATTAGATTACTTTGCAGACTATAAATGTAGTATTGCATCATTTTATATAGTTAGAGAAAACAAAGAGATAAGATTAGATATGATAGCAAATTACATTGTAGTTAAGGTAGGCTGGAAGAAAAAAATATATGCAGAAACTTATTTAATAGATTTTGGGCCAAAAATGTTAAGGAGGAAAAGATCACTACAAAAAGAAGTAGGGGACAAAAGTAAAAATAACCATCTATCTCCCTCAATAATTTAAATGGTGAACCTTTATAGCGTCACATCGGAATAAACACATATTCTACCTCCTCAATATTGTGTCACACTCCCAAACCTAACAATAATAAAAAGACGTCATGAATGCAAAGATTGGCAGGAGTCATCTTACATTGGTGTGATATGTGCAATCTTATTAGGATACACAATGCCAAAATTAGTTAATTAAAAAAAATCAAAGGTAGAAGTTACTTGCTACTCTTCATGCAACCTTTTATATATAGTAAGACACATGCCAATGTATAATTTGAAAAAGTAAATGCGAAAAGTACATTTGACCCCTCATATGACCTTTCATATAGCTTTATTAGAATAATCAAGAACCAATTATATCATATAAAATAAAGGACTAATTTTTTACTAAAACATAAAAGTTTGGATATCATATCTCCTAAACTCTTTCCTATATGTACATATTGGAATTTAAAAAATAATAATAAAGAAAAAATTTGCAAAAGAAACCCCAAACATGCTTCCTTATATGTTAGACATAAACTCGTGCAACACACAAAATCTAGAATATTACACATCACAATGGTATGCGAATATTAGATTCCTCCAAGACAACACATATGACACTACATCACGCTATTAATTTGTTGAGATTTCTAACTTGGATAACCAATCTAACTATCTATTTCTTAATTAAAACCCGTGCATCGTTGCCTATACACGAACACATTTAATCTATACATATAAAAAAAAATCTTACATTGCATGTGTTTGAGAACATTAGATTATTTCAAAGACCGTCAAAACATCTCATCACTTTGTTTAGATAAATAAAAAAATTGGGAGACAAAAATGAGTCAATAGGCATCAAGTTGCGAGTAAAATAGGAGGGAAGAAAAGACATATGATGATCTTGTTTCAATCAATACTGTACCTTATGCGTTGTTAAGACAATGAAGAAGAAGATTAGTAAGAAGATAAGAAAGAGATAATGAAAGAATTAACGTTCAGAACCACATGATCATTTTCAATTGTCCACATGCCATCATACATACTTTTCTTAGTGTCATCATGTCGTGGCGATTACTCCATCTATTACCTCTGACATTGGTTCCCCTATATTCCTAATTATAGTAGCCACAAAAATATGGTGTGAGGTTGTGTAGTTGGGAGTCGGATATCAGGCTCCTCCCACAACCCTTCTATATGTTTGTTAGAATACACAATGATTTTATAATATGTAAAACTGATTGATAAACTGCATCCATGCATAAGGTTGTGCAGAACATGATACCTTTTAATAATATAAGAAATAATTTGTCACTAAAAATAAATAAATAAAAATAGCATACACCACCTCCCATTATTTCCTATATAGTATAAATCAAATTACAAACGCTACTTTGTAATTACAAAAAGCAAACAAAGAAAATGCATTGAACGCCCCCAATGTTCTTTCGTGTAAGTATACTACTAGAATACAAGAATTAATTAGTAATTCAATGATAAAGAAAAAAATAATACACATCATCTCTTAGACTCTTTCTAATATAGTATAGATTACGCTATCATGATTGCTTTGTAATTATCAAACTATATGAACAACTTTAGAATTATCATATGTGAAAGAAAAAAATGTAGAGAAAACTCCAAACATGCTCTCACATATAACTAGACATATCATGTATACTACAAGGCTCCGAGAACATTGGATTACTTTGAAGACCTTATATAGGCATGCACACCTTATCTGATAACAAAAAAGAGATACGATCAAAGTTAGTAGGTGTTTACATTTTGAATAAGGCAAGTTGAAAGAAAAAGACATCCAAATGAGATTAAAAAGCGATGCTTCCTTGGCCGTGTGGAACATGGTGGAAGAAGAAGTCGGAAAAGGAAAAGTCGTATGCTTTGGAAGAAGCTTGTATAGTTTGGGACCGAATGCACTTTACGAACGACGATCCACACTGATTAGGCGCGGAAGGGGAGTGACCGTACTACACTCTCCCATTCCTCAGAGAGTTTACCATATCGGGCTCGCCCAGAATGAGTCCTCTCAGTCACTATTTTTTTTACTAAAAGTAAGGAATACAAGTAATAATGATTGCTTAGCGGTTTAACAACATTATCGTGCCAATCCTTTCACTGTCACGTCAAAATGACCACATCATCCACCTTCGTTAACCTTGAATTCGCTACACTCCCATCCTAATTCTAGCAACCACAAAAAGAAATTGCACGTGCAAAGATTGGTAAGAGTGAGCTTAATAATTCAAAATCTGAAAATGTAATTTGCATGATACCATTCTCATGACCGTTTAGACATGCTTAAAGAAGTGACAATATGTTATTTCAAAAGTTAAAGCAAAAAACATTTAACCACTCCCACAACTTCTCATTATCACTGGATCAATTTGTGATGTTAAAATTTAAAATAAAAATTACACCAGTCCTTCCAGATTCAAGCATGACTGTCTTATTAAAATAAAAAAAAATAGATTCTGTAAAATATTTCTTGCACTCAGAGTACTCGAAATTACTTTGAATTTTGAGAAAAAAACAAAAGAAAAGATTGTAGAGAAATCATTCACAAGACTTTTTATGTAATACAGGTTAAACAATTTCAAATCTGGCTTCCCGTGGATTTATGCATGTTAAGATAATTACAAAGTCAGCAGAGATTGGTTAAAATATTTACGGACTTAGAGACCTTGTCAATCGGATCACGTATTCTGTGGAAACAGAACGGCGGGTCAGATCACGTATTTTGTGCAAATTAGATATTTGTTGTAACTGAATTTGTACTGTACATTTCTTATATTTTTTTTTTGAAGGTGTGTACATTTCTTATATAAATACACATACACACAACATTAAAGTGTGTGCGAACACTTCCGTCAAATATTGTATCTTTCCCAACTTGCCTTCCGCAGACGCTGCAAACAACAATGTCCCTGTTTCTCCCTCCCCTCCCTCCCTCAACCACGTCACTAGCTTCCTCTCCCTCAAATGAACTTCTACCAATTATTTTTTGCCACTGCTTCGTGCTTACGATCTGGAAATGTTCGTCACCGGTGACGATCTCCCACCTCTCGAATCTCTTCCTGCTGATGGTACCACAGGATCGTGCACCTCCAATCCAGCTTATGCTGCATGGAATCGCAAGGACCAACTCCTTCTTTCTTAGTTGGTCGCTTCACTTTCTGAGGAAGTTCTTCCCCACGTCGTCGGATTGACCTCCTCTTATGCCGTATGGCAAGAACTTCATGCGGCTTTTGGTGATGCATCCAATGCTCGCATACTACAACTGTAGTGTGAACTGCCAAGTCTCAAGAAAGGTGACTCCACTGTCTCGACATATTTGAGACAAGCCAAATATTTATCAGATCAGCTTGCTGCCGCAGGGCATCCACAGCCAACAACCACCTTTAATGCAATTATTTTCAACGCCTTAAGCTCCAAATTTGGTGGTTTGGTCTCCACTCTTTCTGCGTGTGTTGAACCTGTCACCTACTCAGAGTTAAACAACTTATTTACTAGTGAGGAAATCCGCATCACTACTCAGCAAATGGCACTTCCGTCTCTCGCCAACCTCTCCATGAGCAACGTCTCCGGCTCCAGCCAGCCGCCTTCCTTCGCCAACCGTGGTCGCGGTCGTGGGCGTGGCCGCAGCTCAACCCCTCGTCGTCATCCTTGTCCAGTGTGTGGGGTACACGGGCACAGTCCATATCGCTGCCGTTATCGCCATCAAGCACGTCTCTCCCCGCAAGCTCATTTTACAGCAGCACCTTCCTCCGTTGCCATGGCGCTGCCATCTTACATACCGCCAACCACACCACCGTTTGAGGAATAGTATCCCGACAGTGGCGCCACTCATCATGTCACTCAGGATCTACACGAACTGCAGTCCTCTCAACCGTATCAAGGGAGTGATAAACTTCAAGTTGGGAATGGCACAGGTTTTCCCGTCTCTAATATCGGCAGCTCTTTTATTTCTACCTCATCCAAACCATTACGTCTTAATAATATCCTTCATATACCTTCCATTAAAAAGCCACTCCTTTCCGTGCATCGTTTCACCAACGACAATAATTGTTATTTTGAATTTCATCCTTTTTCTTGTGTTGTGAAGGACCGCTCCTCTCGACTCCCGCTCCTCCAAGGCACAACTAAAGCCGGTTTGTACTGCATTCAGAAGCATTTATATTGTCCAAGTATTCACTTTGCAGCTCGCGTTTCTCCGGCTCATTGGCATCAAAGACTTGGACATCCATGTGATCGCACACTTCATTTAGTTATTCGTCAAAACAACTTGCCATGTTCATCCATCTTTTCATCCAATAAATGTCAAGCTTGTATGATGGGAAAATCATCTCGCTTAGCTTGCCGCCAACAATGTCTTGTTCCACTTTTCCATAATCTAGGGTTAGTACCAATCAATAAGTTAGAACAACTTTATAAATCTTTTATAGAGAAATAAAATTTTAAATTTTAACAAGTTTGAAATGAAATCAAAAAGTCAATTTTGTTTGAAGCAAAATGGGTAAAACCTTTTTGATTAAAAGTGTATTACAAGGGAATCTTTTGTTTCCATAATTTTTCTATAAAAATAAAAATGAAAAAGCAAAAGGGTATGTTGCTGCCATTTTGAAAGGCGTAAGGATCATCGAAGTAATGTCTAAACCCAATGATTTGACAAAGGAAGGATAAATCAATCTCGTAACATTTTCTGATTTATTTGATAGTCGTCAATTAAAAAGATATATTTTCTCCATTTTTGTTATAGTCATTGCAGCTGCTGAAGCAGCAATTAGACATGCATCATCAACCACTAGGATTACAAAGCAGGTACTAATATTGCCGATTGATGTATTCCGGTTGAAAGACTAAAAGTAGCAAAGCCCTGAGTAAAAATAGCACTCGGCGCGCTTATTGTGATTAAATAATTTTGCTTTTCATTATTTCTAAAATAAAGAATCATATGAATAATGAAGAAACTCCACGAAAGGAACATTAATTATTCATATAAACTACTTAATGGGAAATGTCTCGAATAAATCCAACGAATAACTAATAGTCCTATTATAGATAAAAAAGTAGTTCCATTACAAATAATTTCTACTGATGCATGGGGCCCGACACCAACACTTATCTCTGACGGCCATAGATATTTTGTTCTTTTTATGGATGATTATTCCAAATTTACATGGTTGTTTCCAATCAAAAAAAATTTGATGTCTGTTCTGTTTTTGTTACCTTTCAAAATCTTGTGGAAAATTTCTTCAAATGCAAAATTCTTACCGTTCAGTCTGATTGGGGCGGTGAAAATCATGCACTCTCTTTTCATTTTACGTGCCCACGACATCTATCATCGTGTATCATGCCCACATACACATGATCAAAATGGTGCCGCTGAACGTAAAATCCGTCATATTATTGATACAGGACTCACCCTTCTCGCTCATGCTTCCGTTCTGAAATGTTTTTGGCATTTTTCTTTTGAAACAGCTATATATCTCATTAATCGAAACCCAACACCCCTCCTTGCTAACCCGTCATCGTATAAGCTATTATTTGAAACCCAACCTGATTATACCTTTCTGCGTGTATTTGGGTGTTCGGTCCTGACGACCTCTTTTCTCAGGACATCCTGACGACCACTCTGGCTGCAGGATTAGAATTTTAGATTCCCACTCTCCTGGGCGGAAGTGTAGCCATACAATCTACGTGGGGGCAACTTAGTCTTTGGCCACCCCCCACTAACACTGGCACGCCCACGTCGTGGTGCCCCTTTGTCTGCAAGTAGACTCGATTAGACAGCAAAATGATGACAATCCTCGTTACCTTCTCCAACAAGCCTTCTCCAGCAAGCGTTTCCGTTCTCCCTCCCGAACAACAGCACCAACGACGATCCCTTCTCTAGTAGGCAAAACAACAACAATAACAACATCGACGACATTCAACATGACGGATAAAAAAATCCATCACTTGATATTCCTCTCAAGCGACGATGAGGAGCCTATCCAGAAGGATAGGAATTTCTCAACGCCCCCACCGGAGTTCAAAGAGAACAAGGGGTTTCTAGTTGATGCTTGCACTGGTGACATCAAGAATCAGCGTGATACAACTGTCGCTGAGGTCAAAAGCAAGAGAGGGTGTAAGCGCTCAGACGATGTCAAGGGTAAGAGGCCTGAAATCGGTTGCAGCCGCCGTAGGCGAATAGTTAGATTTTCTACATCAAGCGAAGATGAGGAGGACGTGTGCAGTCCATCAAAGCCGAAGATGCATCAGTGCCTAACTGAACCTCATCGCCAAAAATCTAAAGGGTCGTTGTTGGAGCGGCGTTCCGCAGGATGCTTGTTTGAACGACTGCACTCTGAGGGTCTGCGCCCTGAGTTACCTGCTATCCTTTCGTTGCATATTGACATGTTGAACTGGATTTGGCTCAGCAACATTCCAAAGTATATAGCGCTCTACTTCGTTCTAACTACCTTTCTTCTGACAAATCAGAAGGTATAATGTTATATTTTGTTTTGCAGTTCATATGTCTGCTACCAGGAGGACAAATCACTATTAACCCTAACGGCGGAAGATATCCGCTCTTGCATGGAAGACTACTACATCACCGACAAGATGATCGACGCACACGCTCATGCAATGAATAGAAAAAATCTGGAGCAGACAAACAGAAGGGTCAACAGATTTAATGTTCTGATGCTTCTGTGTACGTGACTTGTTCCCCTCTCAGTTCTCTATGCACATTTTCTGCCCTTCATTGTTACTTTTGTCCCAATACTTGATCCATTTTTCATTGATCACGTTCCTTTGATATCGCTCGTTGTTCCTTTTCTTCTTCTTCATTGCTCCTTTTGTTGGCTTAATTTTTCCTTTTTTGGCTTCATTGTTCCTTTTCTTGTATTGTGCAATTGTTTTTTATGTGCTACTTCTTTGTTTACTAGTAATTCATGTTCCCTTTGTGCTTGGTGGTTGTTACGTTTCTTTTTATTCTCGGTTGGCATGGTCCTTATTCCAGATTTGTTTGTACTTATTGTGCAACCGATTTGTGTTTTTGACAAATCTCTCTTGTTTGATGTATATGTTTTCTTATTTTGTAGAAATATGTTATTCTCAATCTTAAGTCCGCCGAGCCAATCAACGAGGAAAGTCACCTCACATTTATTCGCAATTTCTTTGAGTTATATGAGCAACATTATCTGCACTTAGATCATTCAACTTGTGATTATGTAAGTATTTTGTACATATATATATCTTGGGAATTTGGTGGCTATTGTCAACTGTACTCTAATTGTGACTCTAATTAATTACACCGTTTCAAATGCAGTACATGATTCCTATTTGCCACCACGATCATTTCTTCGTTGTTTGTTTTGACTACCCCACGGAGCAGTTTGTTTTTCTTAACAGCTTGGACACTCGGGATCCAGCTAAATGGAGTATTTACAAAGAAATTTGTGAGGAGGTGGTTAAGTACATGAAGATCTTCCTCACTGTCACAAGAGGGGTGGAAGACTGGAGCAATTGGAAATGGGATATTCCAGTTGTTTCTGAATAGAGGGACGAATATAGTTGTGGGTTCTATACGATGCTATTCATGAACATTAGAACGGTGAAATCCAGTTGAATAAATTCATTCAATGGAATGATCCGCAATATATATCACAAATGCGTATGAAGATGGCTACAAAGATAGTCTGTAGTCATCGAAATTTATGTTTAGATTTAATAGTTAATCGTACATTGGAAGCAAAAGACAGTGGCTATTAATGTAATATGTTATTCCCCTTTTGTGATATATATTAGTTAAAAAAATTATTATATCAGTGTATTGCCATGTCAACGTGTATTTTGTGCAAGAGCCTACATTATTTGCAATGATGACGGACTAAAGGATATGCACACAGGACAATAGGAACAATGATGAAGGATGAGAGGATACAATAGGAACAATGATGGAAGGATGAGAGGATACATGTTTACGAAAAAGAGAACACGTAAGGTGAAAACGGTAGCAGATAAGAGGAGAATGAGATTGAGGATTGTGAGATGGGGAAATTAGGAAAAAGCCCAGAGAGCAGAGTATCGACAAAAGGATACGTGCAAGGGAGAAAAGGAACAATGATGACAGACTAAAGGATATGCGTACAGGACAACATGAACAACAATGAAGGATGAGAGGATACAACAGGAACAACGATGGAAGGACGAGAGGATACATGTTTATGAAAAAGGGAACATGTAAGGTGATAATAGTAGCAGATAAGAGGAGAACGGGATTGATGATTGTGAGATGGGGAAATTAGGAACAAGCCCAAAGAGCAAAAAGATCATCTATCCACAAAAGGATACGTGCAAAGGAGAAAAGGAACAATGATGACGGACTAAAAGATACACGCATAGGACAATAGGAACAATGATGAAGGATGAGAGGATACAATAGGAACAACGATGGAAGGACGAGAGGATACATGTTTACAAAAAAGGGAACACTTAAGGTGAGAACGGTAGCAGATAAGAGGAGAACGGGATTGAGGATTATGAGATGAGGAAATTAGGAAAAATCCCAGAGAGCAGGGTATCGACAAAAAGATATGTGCAAGGGAGAAAATGAACAAAGATGACAGACTAAAAGATACGTGCACATGATAACAGGAACAACGATTAAGGACGAGAAGATACAACAGGAACAACGATGAAAGGACGAGAGGATATGTGTTTACAATAAAGGTAACACGTAAGGTGAGAACAGTAGCAGATAAGAGAAGAACGGGATTGAGGATTGTGAGATGGGGAAATTAGGAACAAGCCCGGAGAGCAGGAAGACCGTCTATCGATAAAAGGATACGTGCAAGGGAGAAAAGGAACAACGATGATGGACTAAAAGATACGCGCATAGGACAACATGGACAACGATGAAGGACGGGAGGATACAACAGGAACAACGATGGGAGGATGAGAGGATATGTGTTTACGAAAAAGGGAACACATAAGGTGAGAACGGTAGCAGATAAGAGGAGAACGGGATTGAGGATTGTGAGATGGGGAAATTAGGAAAAAGCCCAGAGAGCAGGGTATCGACAAAAGGATACGTGCAAGGGAGAAAAGGAACAACGATGACATACTAAAAGATATGCACACAAGACAACATGAACAACGATGAAGGACGAGAGGATACAACAGGAACAATGATGGAAGGATGAGAGGATACATGTTTACAAAAAAGGGAACACGTAAGGTGAGAACGGTAGCAGATAAGAGGAGAACGGGATTGAGGATTGTGATATGGAGAAATTAGGAACAAGCCCGGAGAGCAAGAAGACCGTCTATCGACAAAAGGATACGTGCAAGGGAGAAAAGGAACAACGATGATGGACTAAAAGATACACGCACATGACAACAGGAACAACGATGATGGACTAAAAGATACACGCACAAGACAATAGGAACAACGATGAAGGATGAGAGGATACAACAGGAATGATAATGGAAGGACGAGAGGATATGTGTTTACGAAAAAGGGAACACGTAAGGTGAGAATGGTAGCAGATAAGAGGAGAACGGGATTGAGGATTGTGAGATGGGGAAATTAGGAAAAAGCTCAGAGAGCAGGGTATCGAAAGGATACGTGCAAGGGAGAAAAGGAACAACGATGATGGACTAAAATATACGCGCACAGGACAACAGGAACAACAATGAAGGATGAGAGGATACAACAGGAACAACGATAGAAGGATGAGAGGATACATGTTTACAAAAAATGTTACACGTAAGGTGAGAATGGTAGCAGATAAGAGGAGAACGGGATTGAGGATTGTGAGATGGGGAAATTAGGAAAAAGCCCAGAGAGCAGGAAGACCGTCTATCGATAAAAGGAGACGTGTAAGGGAGAAAAGGAACAACGATGACGGACAAAAAGATACACGCACAGGACAACAGGAACAACGATGAAGGACGAGAGGATACAACAGGAACACCGATGGAAGGACGAGAGGATATGTGTTTATGAAAAAGGGAACATGTAAGGTGAGAGTAGTAGCATATAAGAAGAGAACGGGATTGAGGATTGTGAGATGAGGAAATTAGGAAAAAGCCTAAAGAGTAGGGTATCGACAAAAGGATATGTGCAAGGGAGAAAAGGAACAACGATGACAGACTAAAAGATACACGCACAGGACAACAGGAACAACGATGAAGTACGAGAGGATACAACATGAACAACGATGGAAGGATGAGAGGATACATGTTTATGAAAAAGGGAACACGTAAGGTGAGAACAGTAACAGATAAGAGGAGAACGGGATTGAGGATGGTGAGATGGGAAAATTAGGAACAAGTCCAGAGAGCAAGAAGACCGTCTATCGACAAAAGGATATGTGCAAAGGAGAAAAGGAACAACGATGACGGACTAAAGGGTATGCGCACAGGACAACAGGAACAACGATGAAGGACGAGAGGATACAACAGGAACAATGATGGAAGGACGAGAAGATACGTGTTTACAAAAAAGGGAACACATAAGGTGAGAACGGTAGCAGATAAGAGGAGAACGGGATTGAGGATTGTGAGATAGGGAAATTAGGAACAAGCCTAGAGAGGAGGAACACCGTTTATTGATAAAAGGATACATGCAAGGGAGAAAAGGAACATCCAACGGTTTTTCCAGTTTAAAAAAAATTATCACGTTATTTCTTTATGTCGGTTCCTTCAGCTACCCAACAGTTACTTTTAAACAGCTAGATGAAAAGACGTCAGACAAATTGCCAGAACCGAACTAGTGCTATAAGCTCAGTTGCATCACTGTGTGATCGCTTCCTTTCCACTTGATTCTTTCTGGCAATCTGCAAGAACTTTTGGGATTAATTTTTCTTGGCAATCTGCTATAATGAACTTGTCATCTTGATATTGCTCTTTTCTCCCCTTTTCCAAGCACGGTTGCTCAGGAATTCCCAAATTCGTGAAATAGGGTTTTCGCGAGCAGTAAATAGCCAAGTTCGATTCTTCCATTTAATCTTCTAATTCTTTGATGTTTTCCTTTTGCTTTTCTAGATGGCCAGCTGATTCTAGCATAGGACGAGGACAACATTCATTTTTGAGTTGAACAAAAGATTCAATACACTGACCAACATGGAAGAAGTAATTCAGCTTTTGGATATAGCAGGTTTTTTCGGGCTGCTACATTTGAAGTTGCATTCCCTTAATCTACAAGTTCTCAATGTCCTCTGCACTGCTTTTGATATGGAAAGAATGGATTGGTCGAACCTCGGTGGCAAATGAGTGAAGTTGACGGCAAACGACGTTCATCGAGTTTACACCATCCCCTTAGGTTCCATCACGGTCGATATGGAATCCAGAGACAATGTTACGAATAGAAAAGTTCAGGAAATGGCGAGAAGGATGGGTCTTCAACCTAACAGGCTGTACTATAGCGACATCAAATTTTCAGAACAAAAGATGTTTGAGTTAGACAATCCTGAAGATATAGCCCGATTGTATATTTTAATCGTCTTCGCATGCATTCTTACGCCTACAACGGGACCGATTCAGGTTTACTACCTCAAATATATGGACTCACTCAGTGGAATGCGGAACCTGAACTGGGCAGATTACATCCTTACAAATTTGAAGAGTCATCTGGTGACTTTTAAGAAGAACAAATTCACCGAAAGGCCAGTTGGAGATTTTCACCTTCTAATGGTATGTAAGGATCAATTGGCAACTGTTTAGTCCACTTTAATATTGTTAATTGTACTCGTACTATCTATTTTAGGTGCATTACTTGGATCTGTCTTTTGGTGGAGGACGATCACAACTGCCACCGACATGCAAAATTTGGAGTTACTTACCAAATATTGATAGTATCATGAGTGGACAACAACCTGCTCTTTCTCGGGAGGAGGACGGCGATGATCACCTGTTGGCTGAAATAACAGACGTGGAAGACGTTGAAGACACTAGAGTCAGTTCAGACGTGGAAGAAGGGGGTTGTGTTACTAAGTTACAGGAAATAATTCGTGAGGTAATTATTACCTTGCACGCACATTATGAAACCATAGTATGTGTTACCTTATAAATGTTGTATACAATAGTGTCTTGCAGAAATAAAGATATACAAAAGAATAGTGCAACAATTGTTGATAAAGAAGAAGGCTGCTGAATGTAGATTGGAAAGATATAAGAAAGAACTTTTACGACAACAACAGGGTTCACTTGTACCTTCTCCAAATGACATTCCAATTGCTGAGGCTCTCAAGACCCTGAAGAAGAGGAAAACGTCGGGAAAAATGTCGAAAGCAATCGTGCCCGCTGTTCAGACATTTGAAGAACACTTGCATGGTGATGTACCCTTCGATGTGCAAATGAGTAATGTCCTTGCCATTACAAAGGAGGTAACGTTACAAGTTGCGGAATCAGCAAGACAAGACAGCAAGAACATATGAAATAGGGGAAGAAAAAGCGGGCGACTTCGTAAAATGTGGTGGCCAGGACCACATCTAGTGTGGTGGCCAGCAAGACAAAGTAGGTTGCTAAGTCGAAGAGAAATGACAGGACCACATCTAGTTCGGTAAGTCAGAAACCTTTCTTATTGTTCCCGTATTGTTGACGTACAGACAGTGAATGATAATTGGTTTCATCCTCTCAGAAGAAGGAAAAGAACAATGACCAGGAGGAAAAGAACGACGAGCAGGAGGAAAAGAACAACAAGCAGAAAAGGAGCACAGAAGGAGAGAAGGAGGCCATTAGCAAGGAGGGGGGACAAAGGGAGCGATAATGAAGAAATGAGGAGGGAGGAAGCTGAATCTGGGAGCAACACACTTGCGGAAGGGGTGATGGAGGAGAAGCGGGAGGATGAGGAGGATAGTGGCATTAACGAGGACAAAAGGAATGAGGTGGGAGAGAAAAAGATGGAGGAGGCTGAAGCTGGGAGCAACGCACCTGCAGAAGAGGTGATGAAGGATAAGCGGGAGGAGGAGGTGGACACAAGGATGGAGGAGGACAAAAGGAACTAGAAGGGAGAGAAAAGGATGGAGGAGGTCGACACTGGTTTCAAAGAGGGGGACAAATGGAGCGAGAAGGGTCACAAAAGGAGGGAGGAGGAAGAGGAAGCCGGTTTCAAGACAACTTCGGGAGAGGAGAATAGGGAGGACGAGGAGGACAATAGCAAGGAGGGGGAGAAAGGGAGCGAGAAGGATAAAGAAAGGAGGGAGGAGAAGTGGGAGAAGGAGGACACAAAGAAAGAGGATAACACAAAGAAGGAGGACGAGAAGCGGGAGAAGGAGGAGGACACAAATAAGGAGGAGGAGAAGCGGGAGAAGGAGGCAGACACAAGGATGGAGGAGGACAAAAGGCAGAAGGAGGCCAAAATGGAGGAGGAGAAGCATGAGAAGGAGGAGGACACAATGAGAAAGGAGACGGAGGAAGGGGCCGAAATTGATGAGACCGGTAAGGAGGATAAAAGGGAGAAGGGCGAGGACAGTGATATAGAAGGGGAGAAAGGGAGCGAGAAGGATGACAAAAGGAGGGACGAGTAGGGAGGGGCTGAAATCGATGAGAACAGAAATGGCAATGAGAAGGAGAAGAAAAAGAGGAAGAAGGTTGCAGAAGAGAAATAGAAGGTGGGAGAAGAGAGTGAAGATGATGAAAATCCACTTATCATCTGTCGAAGAACTAGCGAGAAAACGACAATAGAACATACGTCGAAGGTAAAGCCACTTATCATCCACCAAAGATTTGTCGATGAAAAGGTGGAACACAGTAGGAAGGTGGGGGAGGAAAGGAGTGAGAAGATGCCGAGGGAGAAGATGACGGGAGATGCATGAAAGAAGAAGATGAAGCCGGTTGTGGAAGAGAAAAAGGTGATACAACAGATGCAGGGAAGAAGAAGTCTCATGACGGAACCCGAATCAGTTGGACATCCGCCGCTGAGAGTAGAAAAGTTGCAGATCCATCGAAGTGCAAGAGTCAAAGAGCAGCAAGTATCTTCTACAACTGTTGATGCGTAGGTTCAAACCTTCCCGCCTTCCCAAATTATGTTACATGTTCCTAAGAAGCCAAGAACATCATCATCAATAAGCAAATAGGAAGACCTATCTGTCGAAGCTATTGAGCAGAGAGTATGTGAATTTGCATTGAACCCGAAAATCAACTTGTCTCAACTTCTGTTTGATGACGGAACGATCAAACTATACGGCAAGGATTTATATACTCTCAGACCAAGAGAATGGCTAGTGGACAATATAATTGAAACATACAGATACACGATCAACATGTGAGAATTGCAGTCAACTTCAGGAATAATAAAGCGAGTCTGCATCCCATTCAACATTAGTGTAAGTTATTCCTAAACACTTTTTTACGGCTCAATGTACCCATCGATTTTCCTAATTACTGTTCTGTGGAATTATATGAACAAAAAAATTGTCAAGCAGACTTGCAAAATGCAGACTACGAACAGACCCGCAAACATGCGGAAGAATTCTCCCAAATGGAAGATGTCTTCCTATTCGATTATTTCAAGGATGGGACAGTCGACCATACCCAATGCGATTACGTGAGTCATTGTTCTTTACTCGTTGTTATCATTCCTCCATCCACTTGTTATCGTTCCTTCACTCGCTTTAATTGTTCCTTTATACATTGTTATTGTTCCTTTACTCAATGTTATCGTTCCTTTACTCATTGTTATTATTCCTTTACTCGTTGTTCTCATTCCTTTGCTCTTTGTTGTTGTTCCTTTATTCCTTTAGTCATTCTTATTGTTACTTTTGACTTTGTGATTGAACCTTTACTCTGCCACCTTGATTATTATCTCACTGTATTCATTATCTAACTTACCATTATGAAGTATTTCTTCCCTGTTGAATGTAAGGGTCATTTCTACGTGATTGTCATCGACTGTCCATAGAAGAAGTGTTTTATACTGGATAGAAAACCGCTAGCAAAATAGTTGTTGAAGTTCGTATCTCCCTACTTGGAAGTTACAAGAGCGTTTAAAGACATAGACGTATGGGAAGTGCAGCTAGCATCAGTTCCAGTGCAACCAGATGACTTCAATTGCAGAATCTTTTGTATTCTATTCATGCAGTATTGGACAGGAGAAATCCCGAAGGAGAAATTCGATCTTTGGACCCCAGCCTTTCTGTCTTCGTTATGGAGGACCATTTCAGGTAGACTCCTTCTATGCACCGATAATAAATTCAGAGATGACGTGATCATCCATGCTCTTAGTTGTAATACAAGTAGGCCGATAAGGAATATCTCCTTACCCCCTCCTGGAGCTGATGTAACAGACAAAATTTAATATTTAACAAAAGAAAATTGTATTAACAAACTCATTCTCTAGTCATTCTCCAGTAACATAATTTATTATTCACTGTCATTCAATAGAAAATTTCTCAATTACAAGGTCGAAGTGTAGAAAAAGATCAACATCTATGACTAAAGTAACATATTGTCTGAGTAAATTAACATATAGTCGCTTGTAAAGTAGCAATGTCGGACGAGTAACGAAGGACAGTCTTCGTTATCCTCCGGTGAACCAGTGTTTCCTTCTCCTCCGGTGGAATGGCTTGTCCTCAGAGAGATCATCTTTTTCCTCCGGTAAATACATCAACAACAGGAACATGAATGACATTAAATATCATAAACTATCATTCAATAGAAAATTTTGGAATTACAAGGTAGAAGTGTAGAAAAGGATCAACGTCTATGACTAAAGTAACAGGATGAGGATAACGAGGAGGAGAACAGGATGGCCAAGATAAGGATTTTGTGTTGTCCATTCCAACACCAGTGGCAGGTCATGAGTGCAATTACTGTTGTTTCGTTGCATCATCAGGGGAGCAGGTAGATTAAATTGGGCTGGATAGCACTAGCTCTGCTTCCTCATTTTCATCGTCGCCCCTCATCTGATCCCGTTCTCTCGCTATACTGGTTCCCGTACTCCCAACTCTAGCTCATTTTCTCCCCAGTCCAGTTCCTTTAGTCACCGTCCTCATAAGGCGACTACGGGATGGTAGAGGAGGGGACGAGGATAACGAGGAGAACATGATGGCCAAGATAAGGATTTCATGTTGTCCATTCTAGCACTAGTGGCAAGTCACGAGTGCAATTACTGTTGTTTCGTTGCATCATTAGGGGAGCAGGTAGATAAGGCTGGACAACACCAGCTCTGCTTCCTCATTTTCTATCCTAAGAGAAAGGATAAAAAGACACTGTGCAACACCTGGTCCATCTTACGACATACAAAATTCTTCTTGGGTTGGACTAAAATCATAGTCCAATCCCAGAAAAGGCAGAAAAATGCAGAGCTATCTAGATCTGCAGTCTTATCCCAAGGGTCTCTTTATAGACATCTGTGTCTAGGGAGGGTATATGTGGGGATGTCATGTGGTGCGATGCAGATGCTGTAGAATTGTGCAGGATTGTGAATCTGATTGACCATGTTCAAGAAGATTCATAATTCTGCACATTGTTACAGTACTTACGTTATTGTACTGTATCCCAATCTCACCATACATATTACCATTGTTCATGTTATTGTTCCTTTTCTCACCAATCTAGTTCCTTTAGTCACCGTCCTCACTGTCACCTAAATAATGAGGAGAAAGGGAATAGTGAGAATAGGGTCAGAGAAGGGTATATGAGGAAAATGAGGAAGAGAATAGGTGAAATGAGATGAGGATTTATTGATGCCGCTTCTAGCACCAATGGAAAGTCACGAGTGCAATTACTGTTGCTCGCATGTATCTGAATCTGTAGTTTGCATGTATCAACAGTTGTACCTGTAAATGTAAATGCAATGTGATTTTGTATTATTATTACTTGAGTGACGTGTTTGAGGAAATCACTGTTACATTAATTACTAACGCTACAACTCTTATTATTGTACTCACCCTCCATGATCCTTTTCTCATCCTCCATGATCTTGTACTCCCCAATGTCATTCCTGTAGTCATTATTCGTCAAGTCCCAAGTCAAAATTGGGCATTTGTCCTTGTCCAGACTGATTCTTATTTGGTGACGGATCTTCAACCATTTTCTCTGTCTCGCATTCTCCAGAATACCAATCAATCTTTTTCTTGACTGGATTGAACCTTGATGAACCTTTATTGACTTGCCTTTAAACTGACTTCCAGGAGGAGTCAGTTCATCATCAACTGTATTCGACTGAGAAACAGGATATGGAACACCATTTTCATTACGTTTCCCCTGAGTGAGTCAGCCTTTGAGCATAATAAATTAATCTCGTTGTCTACCATTTGGTAAAGATCATCGTTCATGCGAACTGATGTCGCCAGTTGAACCATTTTACGACACATATGTTGAAAGCGTTCCCCATATTCTGCTGGTTTATTGACATCGGCAGCAGAGTTGAGTATACTAATCACACTCTTAGCAAGCTTTTTCCAACGACCGGCTATGTAGTGAGGGGGGATTGTTCGCAAATATTGTTCTCCCAGAGAGCCTAGAATCTTAAAAACTTTAAGAATGTGTCTACACAACATTGCCATGCTTTTGTACATATGATATGAACATTCGAATACCATATTGGCCGGCTTGAATAACACAGTTCTCTCATCTACTGTAATATTGTCTACAATTTTGAAAACAGTGTATGTATAACTCCCTCTAATAGTGTCTTGAATCCTAAGGCGGATTGCATACTCCATCATTTTCTTAAACTTCACATCGAAGATTGGAAACACATTAGGAGTATAAACCTCAGCGGCCCTTATTGCAATTGGGTTGTAGGAAAATATATTGTTTGTAAATTTATCATCTGCTTGAAATTCTTGTTCCTTTTCGTTACTCCTCCTTGTTGCAAGCATTCTATTGAAGTGTGTGAAGAACTGAACCAAGTTGTGATTTGGTTGTAGAAAGAGCCTCATTACAACATTACATGATTCACTGATCTGGATCGATTTCATACCCACAGTAAAATGTTGTCTTACCCAAACCGAGGACCATTGTTTGTGATAGCCATGTATTCTGACAATCCAACAGTGTGGCCCATTAGGAAAACATTCTTCAACCATCTTTGTCCAACCAAAATTGAATTCATCTACGTCTTCAACTTCATACATAAGGAGATTAAGATGGTTTCATAAAATATGTGTGAACAACTGAGTGAGGTTCTTATGAGCATTTTGTAATATATGTCGTGTACACAATGCATGGAATGTATCGGTGAGAACATTCCTTATAGCTGTAGACATTGCGGCGTCTTGATCTGTGAAAATAGTTAAAGGTGACTTTGCTGACATGCATTGAAGAAACGTCCGAAATAACCACTCAAATGACTCAACAGTTTCATCATAGAGGAGGGTTGCACCGAATATGATGTTGGGTTTTGTGGAGAAAACATGTGTGGCAGAAGCAACAAAATTCCACTCAACTCGAAACAGGATCTCGTCGACAACAGCGTATTTGGAAGGAGTGTTTGCAGAATTTACCTTATTACAGAGCAAGTCCGGCGATGTCCCGCTGCACGACAGTGTGCAACGACGCTTGTCTACATGGACAGAACTTCTCTCTTGTTCATTGTTGCAGGAAGATTCGGCGGTGCTCCTTTCGTGCGATGATGTACATGGCTCGTAACGTGCACAGATGGTCGTTGATGCCCTCCGAACGCAAACTTCTTAGCGTATGTGTCTCTACTTCATCCACGCAGATGGATTAGAACTCCACGTCGCGCATCCTAAGCCGGAAGGAAGGAGTCGTGTCTATGCGGTGGCGTGCTAGCAACGGGTTGCTCTCCTTTCTCTCCTAAGGATGGTGACGGCTAGGGTTTACGTACGTGAGCGTAAACTAAAAAACCTCTCTCAATATCTTATATAGATATAGGTCGTCAACCTCCTTTAAATAGGAGATGAAGGGAAGTAGGGTTTCCTAAACCCATCGGTAAACAGAAACATTGTGTTAATTAAAACGCTCGTGGATTAATTAGAATATTCTAGAATTCATTAATTAACTAAATAATCAAATTAATTGATTAATTAATATCCGACTCCATACAATCACTTGGGATGGCTCTATGGGCATATATACAAACAGACTCCCACTTGCACTTAGAGCCAGTCACTCCAATATTATTCTAATCCATTACATAAACATTTTAGTAATCAATGTGATTCAGAGAAATTCCAATAAAATCCAAAATTATACTCCTATTCCAACACATCCTATGCGTGTGACCCGGTAGGCTCCAAATTACGTTGGCAGTGATATCCATAATTATATTATGATTTCACAAGCAATGATTGGTATCTAGCAAGACTTCATTGCCACCCAAGTAATTGGAGAAGTTGGAGAACAACTTAACCTATCATTCATGTCTGGTGTTACAGTGATTGTGTAGTTCCTTTGTCACTGATATCTGGATTGAACTCGAGTCATGGAATTGTTATCCTTTTCAATGTTCAATCCATGTTCCTTGAACTAGAGCATACTGTCTGAGATATATGTAAGCTCAATATCACATATTGACTCAAATCAGCATGGCCATGCATTTCTCAGTCTCGCTTATCAAGTGGTTGGGATATCAAACTCCCGTAGGAAGGACAAATTCCATCTACATCACTCACAGTCATCCCCATGTGTCACAGTGCACCCAAACACCATCTTTATGGCAATCCTTATTCAAGACCACGGTGGATGATGTAAAAGTACACTGAATGACATGTGACAAGTGTAGTGACTTCAGGTCTAAGAACCACAATCACCACCATCATTATGAGATGTGACTCTAACTACCAATCATGGTATCCATGTGTCATGCTCAAGGTGGGTCTATCTGATACACTGTTCTCTAACAAGTATTTATGTATTTGGTTTTATATCTCCATATCATGGATAATGAGATTCTTCCATCAACCAACATACATTCTAATCTTATTTGTTATTGATGTCTATGGATATTTCCACAATAACAACCGATTAGGGACAAAACAAGAATACATACTCTTAGCATACATATGATCTCACTGTTCAGGTCATCAACCCGAAGACATATGTCATTGAGTATATTATTCTATAGACATCTATAGGTTTTATGGTCATCTCACAATATAAAACACAAACATATAGATTGGAAACTTGCCTTTATTGATACGATCAATGTAGTATTACAAATCGTTTACATAGTATCCCATTACAATCATCGAATGATAGTCTCTATGTGCATACATACCAAAAGATTCCCACTTGCACTTATACCCAATCACTCATGAATCTCAATCCAAGTGATCGAACATGTCCGTCATGTTTCTGCTGTGAAAGTGCTTTTGTGAGCGGGTCAGCCACATTGCTTTCTGTAGGTACTCTTCAAATCTTCACATCTCCTCGTTGTATGATCTCTCGTATGAGATGGAACCTCCATAGAATATGTTTAGAACATTGGTGCGATCTTGATTCTTTAGCATGCGCAATTGCTCCGTTATTGTCGCAAAACAACTCAATTGCATCACCAGTGCTTGGAACCACTCCAAGTTTAGAAATGAACTTCTTGATCCACACAGCTTCCTTTGTAGCATTAGATGCGGAAATATATTCGGCCTCTATTGTAGAATCCACAACCGTCTCTTGCTTGGAACTCTTCCAGCTCACAAATCCATTGTTCAGGCAAAACACAAATCCAGATTGCAATCTGTAGTCATCTTTGTCAGTTTGAAAGCTAGCATCGGTGTAACCCTTTACCACGAGCTCTTCCTCACCACCGTATACCAAGAATTGATCCTTAGTCCTTCTTAAGTACTTTAGGATGTTCTTTACAGATGTCCAGTGACATTCACCTGGATCTGACTGATATCGACTCATCATGCTCAAAGCATACGACACATCAGGACGAGTACATAACATCACGTACATGATAGATCCAATTGTTGATGCATATGGAATCTTACTCATGCGTTCCCGTTCATCACATGAACTAGGACACTATGTTTTAGAGATTGTAACCCCATGGAACATGGGCAAGTTACCTCTCTTAGAACCCTCCATGCTAAACCTCTTTAGCACCTTGTCAATGTATGTGCTCTGGCTTAGGCCTAGAAGCCTTCTAGATCTATCTCTATAGATCTTGATCCCTAGTATATAGGATGCTTCGCCTAAATCCTTCATAGAGAAGGTCTTCCCTAGCCAACCTTTTACTGTCTGAAGAGTAGGGATGTCATTTCCCATCAATAGTATGTCATCCACATACAATATGAGAAATATGATTGTGCTCCCACTAACCCTTTTGTAAACACAAGGTTCATCTTCATTTTGACTAAAGCCAAACTTTTTGACTACTTCATCAAAATGTAGATTCCAGCTCTGAGATGCTTGCTTCAATCCATAGATTGACCTTTGTAGCTTAAGACTTTATTGGTTTCCTTTGGATCGATAAAACCCTCAGGTTGTATCATGTACACATCCTCGAATACATTCCCATTAAGGAATGTTATTTTAACATCCATCTGCCAAATCTCATAGTCATGATAAGCTACAATGGCAAGCATGATCCTGATGGATTTAACTATGGCAACTGGTGAGAAGGTCTCGTCATAATCAACACCTTGAATTTGACGGAATCCTTTCTCAACCAATCTACCTTTATAGGTTTGAGCATTTCCATCCATGTCAGTCTTCTTCTTGAAGACCCACTTGCACCCTATGGGTTTTACCCCTTCGGGTGGATCCACCAAGGTCCATACCTTGTTGGTGTACATGGATTCCATCTCAGATCTCATGGCTTTGAGCCATTTCTTAGATTTTGGTCCCTTAGTAGCTTCTAGATAGGAAGTTGGCTCATCGTCTATGCCCAATTCGTCACTGTCTTGAGTCACGAGAAATCCAAATCTCTCAGGCTCAAGTTGTGTCCTACTAGACCTATGAGGTTCCTGTGTTACATTTGGAACTTGAAATTCCACAACAATTTGTGAGTCTTCATGTTCCTTATGTACCTCCTCAGGTTCTCTGCTTTCTTGTTGGTATCAAACTTCTTCGAGCTCTACATTCCTCCCACTAATTCCTTTGTAAATAAATTCCTTTTCAATAAATACAACATTCCTAGCAACAAACATTTGTTTTCAGTTGGTGTGTAGAAGTAGTATCCCCGAGTTTCCTTGGGGTATCCAACAAAATAGTATTTTTCCGATTTGGGTCCAAGCTTTTTAGTAAATTGTTTCCTAACATAAGCTTCACATCCCCAAATTTTTAACATAGATAAATTGGGATGATTCCCATTCCATATCTCATATGGTGTCTTTTGAACCTATTTGGAAGGTACACGGTTAAGTGTAAACACTGCAGTTTCAAGAGAATATCCCCAGAACGATATTGGAAGTTCGTCTGAACTCGTCGTTGATCATACCATGTCTAATAATGTACGATTCCTTCTTTCTGACACACCATTATGTTGTGGAGTACTAGGTGGAGTCCATTGTGATACAATACCACAGTCTCTCAAAAGGTCCTCAAACTCTTGGCTTAAGTATTCACCACCTCGATCTGAACAGAGTGCTTTAATACTCTTACCAAGTTGCTTCTCTACTTCATTCATGAAAGTCTTGAACATTTCAAGAGTTTCTAACTTGTGTTTCATAATATATACATAGCCATACCTACTGAGGTCATCAGTGAAGGTAATGAAGTATTGATAGCCTCCTCTAGCATTTGATCTAAAAGGTCCACATACATCAGTATGTATGAGCCCTAGCAGATCACTAGCTCTCTCACTGTGTCCAGTGAAAGGAGTCTTGGTCATCTTCCCTAATAAAAATGCCTCACATGTCTCTAATGATTCAAAATCAAAAGAGTCTAGATAACCATCCTTATGGAGTGTAGATATGCGTTTCTCGTTTATGTGCCCAAGACGACAATGCCATAAGAATGTTTTGTTTGAGTTGTCAAGTTTTAACCTTTTAGTATTTACGTTGTATATGCTAGTCTCAAGTTCTAACAAGTAGATACCATAAGCCATAGGGGCATTTCCATAAAATATCTCATCTTTAGAAATAGAAATAATTCCATTCTTAATGTGAAATTCAAATCCACTCTTGTCCATACAAGATACAGAAATAATATTTCTATTAATGGCAGGTACATAATAGAAATTCTCTAATTCTATTACAAGGCTCGTAGGTAAAGATAAACTAATAACTCCAACTGTGGTGGCAG
This sequence comes from Alisma plantago-aquatica, assembly GCA_963693085.1. NCBI lineage: Eukaryota > Viridiplantae > Streptophyta > Magnoliopsida > Alismatales > Alismataceae > Alisma > Alisma plantago-aquatica. The sequence continues at coordinate 209,288,649 of OY856412.1, read as the reverse complement.
CAACTCTTGCTCCATTAGCGACCCACAGCTCGACTTGGCCCTTTCATAAAGGCTTACTTCTTATCAGATCCTGCATATTAGAACATATGTGAGATACACATCCGGTATCCAGTACCCATGATGAAGAAGTATTTAAGCTTATCTCAATAACGTATATACCTAAAGTGGAGATCTTTATCCCCTACTTCTTCTTTCTTAGTTCATCCAGGTAGAGAGGACATTTTCTTTTCCAATGTCCAGCCTGGTGATAATGGTGACAACTGCCTTCTTTGGAGATCCCACCTTTAGCTTTGAGCACAGATGACTTTGGCTTCTACCCGGCTTTAGAACTTTTCTTAGCCTTACCTTTGCCTTTTGACTTTCCCTTTGTCTTGTTGATCATTATCACAGACTTGGGCATGTCTTTCTTCATCTGTGCTTCAACTATCCTCAACATGCCCAACAATTCTAACAACGGCTTGTCAAAATTGTTCATGTTGTAGTTCATGACAAAATGACTATATGATTCAGGAAACGATTGTAGAATCACATCAGTGGCCAACTCTTGACCTAGGGGAAATCACAGCTTGGATAGTCTTTCCACGTACCCAATCAAAGTGAGTATATGGGTGCCAACTGAGTCTCCCTCTTTCATCTTGCTTTTGAACAAAGCCTTTGAGACATCATATCTCTCCTGTCTTGCTTGATGTTGATACATGTTCTTGAGATGTGTTACCATCTCCATGACATTCATGTTCTCATGCTGCTATTGCAACTCATAGTTCATTGAGCACAACATTAGACACTTGACATCCACGACATCATCAAGGTGCTTCTTGTAAGCATCCTTTTCAGCCTTGGGCGCATTTATGGCGGGTTCCGCTGGCTCTGGTGTTTCAAGGACATAGAGCTTACACTCATGTGTGAGAACAATTCTCAGCGTCCTAAACCAGTTTTGAAAGTTGGTTCTGGTAAGTTTGTCCTTATCAAGGACCGATCACAACAAGAAAGTGTGAGTGTTGTTTGCCATTTGATTGCTATAAAAGAAAAATTTGCATTTAGTCCAAAACATTTTGACTTGTAAAGATTTGATAAACGAGATTAATTAGGCCTTTAATTAATTACGCTCCCAGTATTTTATTCAAATTGATAGCTCTCACTATCAACTCGAAAGATTGCAACGCACAATCTTCTAGTGAGCCAAGACCCAAAATAATTGGATCAATGCCCAGCCAACGCCGGCGTCAAAGACCAAATACTAAGGTAGGCAACTTTTGCCAATTGCATCATATGCAACTCTTGGATAGATGATCATGCACAACTCCTTGCCATGATGCATCTGTGTGCCTCTAGGTACTTGATCCTATCAAGGTTCCCTAGTTAAGTCCAACCCATAAGCCAACACGATGATTGTGCACCCTACGGAGGCAGACCCACACACCCACCATCACACATCCACGAGATAGACAATGTACCATGCGGAGGCATGCCCACACATAGTCGATCAAGCTTTTCATGTGTGTTGCTTTATGGAAGGCAACTAAAACTTAATATTATTAATTGAGGGGCTTTATTAATACATATACATATCCAAACACCACATACTTATAGTATGTATCATATACTACTATATCCACAACCACAAATGATATACATGTAATCACAAACACAAATACATTGGTTATGGCCCTACTATTGTAATCATTTGGAGCAACAAAGGATTACGGTCCACCTATGGTCTTGTGCATCTCATGCAACACCTGTGAATCAACCTATAAGCCTGTAATGATCAACATTATAATGAACAACTTCATGGATGCTTCGTGAGGTTGGAACTTCAAGTTGCTTCTTGGAATTGGATCTTCTTGTTGCTTCTCCATGGACGCTCTTTGGAGTTGGATCTTCAGGCTGCTTCTTGGAATTAGATCTTCATGGTGCTTCTCCATGGACACTCCTTGGAGTTAGATCTTCAAGTGGCCTCCTTACATAAAGTTTATAAGGACTAAAACTAATCCTATCTCTATTACATCATATGAGTACAAATATAAAGGAAAAGAATTAATTACACTTTGAAATAAGAGATGAGGCTCGACATGCAATCTCAATACTTTATACAAAGGATCCATATGCAACCATTATACATCCATAGCATTCACAAACAAACATATCCACAAGATTGACATCTACATTCATTCACAACATTCACAAGAGGGGATACTAGGCCATAACCGTGCATGCATTCACCACATAAAACAAATTTTTTATGGGACGTGTATGTTATCATATGTATATCTACATATACGTATATACATATTAAAATTGCAGTACTTTTAATGCGGGACATTCCCCATTAAATAAATTTTTGACTCCCACGCAGACTATGAAAGGTCTACGGAATTTTACTTCCGTGCACTTAGGAAAATCAATATTTTCCATAGTCGACCCTGTCCAAAACATCAAAAATAGAAGCATGTGGCGTATGTGGAATTTGGTTTAGATTTGCACATTAGCAGTTTTAATTCGCATCGTATGCAACATAAAAATAGTATACAACGATTCGATCATATCGAAACGAATCTAAATACGTCATAGATCGACACTTCTCTGATACCACTGTTGGGTTTTGTAGAGAAAACATGCGCGGCGGAAGCAACAAAATTCTACTCAACCCGAAACATGATCTCGTCGACAATAACGTATTTGGAAGGAGTGTTTGCGGGATATACATTATCGCGGAGAAAGTCCGGCGATGTCCCGCTGCATGATGGTGTGCAATGACGCTTGTCTATACGGACGGAACTTCTCTCCCATTCGCTGTCGTAGGAAGATTCAGCGACGCTCCTTTCGTGCGATGATGTACGCGGCTTGTAACGCGCATGGATGGTCATTGATGCCCTCCAAACACAAACGTCTCAGCGTCTGCATCTCTACTTTGTCCACGCGGATGGAATGGAACTCCACGTTGCACTTCCTAAACCGACGGGAAGGAGTCGTGGTTGTGCGGCGGCGTGCTAGCGGTGCGTTACTCTCCTTTCTCTCCTGAGGACGGTGCCGGCTAGGGTTTACGTACGTGAGCGTAAACTGAAAAACCTCTCTTAATATCTTATATAGATATAGGCCATCAACCTCCTTTAAATAGGAGACGAAGGGAAGTAGGGTTTCCTAAACCCATCGGTAAACAGAAACACTGTGTTAATTAAAACGCTCGTGGATTAATTAGAATATTCTGGAATTCATTAATTAACCAAATAATTACATTAATTGATTAATTAATATCCGACTCCATGAAATCACTTGGGATGGCTCTATGGGCATATATACCAACATATGACACCCTAACAGTGGTGGTTGAAACCTACAAATAAAGTTGCATAAAAAAATTTGTCACCTCGACTTAATGGAACGAGATATGGTTTAATATTGGAACAATCATGTCGAATACAGGAACAAATGAGACGAATAATGGAACACATGAGTTGGAATACAAGAACGGATATGTTTCAATACTAGAACACATGATTCGAAGGTCGGATATTGGAACACATATTACTGGAACACATATTGTAGAATAGTGGAACAAAAATTTCTAATATAGGAATACACAATATCCAATACGGGGACAATGTTGTATACTAGTAGAACAAATAGAGCTGCATAAAAAAAATTTCACCTCGGCCTAATGGAATGACATATGGTTCAATACTAGAATATGCATGTCGGATATAGGAACAAATGAGTCAAATAATGGAACACGTGAGTTGGAATACAGGAACGGATATGTTTCAATACTGGAACACATATTATCGAATACCAGAACACATGATTCGAGGGTCGGATACTGGAACACATATTGTAGAATAGTGGAATAAAAATTTCTAATACAGGAACACACGATATCTGATATGGGAACAATGTTGTATAATAGTAGAACAAATAGAGCTGCATAAAAAATTGTCACCTCGACCTAATGGAACGACATATGGTTCAATACTGGAACATGCATGTCGGATACAGGAACAAATGAGACGAATAATGGAACACGTGAGTTGGAATACATGAACGGATATGTTTCAATACTGGAACACATATTGTCAAATACCAGAACACATGATTTGAAGGTCGGATACTGGAACACATATTATAGAATAGTGGAACAAATAGAGCTACATAAAAAAAGAATTTGTCACCTCAGCTTAATGGAACGACATATGGTTTAATACTGGAACATGCATGTCGAATATAGGAACAAATGAGATGAATAATGGAACAAATGAGACAAATAATAGAACACATGAGTTGGAATACCGGAATGGATATGTTTTAATAGTGGAACACATATTGTAGAATACCAGAACACATGATTCGAGTGTTGGATACTGGAACACATATTGTAGAATAGTGGAACAAAATTTCTAATATAGGAACACACGATATCCGATACGGGAACAATGTTGTATAATAGTGGAACAAATAGAGCTGCATGAAAAAAAATTGTCACCTTGGCTTAATGGAACGAGATATGGTTTAATACTGGAACACGCATGTCGAATACAACAAATGATACGAATAATGGAACACATGAGTTAGAATACTGGAATGGATATGTTTCAATACTGGAACACATATTGTAGAATACCAGAACACATGATTCGAAGGTCAGATACTGGAACACATATTATAGAATAGTGGAAAAAAAATTTCTAATACAGGAACACACGATATCTGATACGGGAATAATGTTGTATATTAATAGAACACATGACTCTATTAAGTACCTAATGGTCGGTAGCTCTTGTTTATCTGGAAAGTTATATCAAAAGAAATTGCATCACCAAATAACTGATAATCAAGCTTCATTCTCCCGTCAGCCCAGAAGATGTTTGCAATTCTCTCTTTGCTATCAACCTCAATGTCTTAGTAAAATGATGGGTTGTTGTATGCTTCATTGTGAAAGTACTCTTACAGAGCAGTGGCCTCACCAACTATCATTGTCTTTTGTCTCCTCTGCCTCAAATGGTTCTTTTATTCCAATTTCTGAAACCCAACACATTCACGTCCACCGGCCACCAATGACATTGCATCGTAAGAACTTCTTAATTGAATTCCAACGTCTTGGTTGATCTCTGCTACAACTCCTTGGATTTCTAAAACAATGCGGTTGGATCTAAGAAGGTGTGCATATTCCTGCGGGTGAAGTGTGTGGTTATGACCAACATCCCATTTAGTAATCTTGTACACATTGAGCTGGCGATCAAGCTTTAGATTAATATGCGCTTTGCACCCTGTCCTTTCTTCTCTGCGGTGCTTCTCGGTTCCTGATCGATGATTTACCAATTCTTTTCCTGAACCAGTGGCATGCCTTATACTCCCCTTTCGAAAGCCTTGTTTATTGCAGACATATCGCATAAATTGAATCTTTGCATGATCCGTATTCTTGCCCGTAAACTTCTTCTCCCATTTGATCCTCATGGCAAACCCTTTCTGATGAGCATAATCGTTATAGAACTGATGTGCCTCGTGTATAGAGTTAAATACAAGTTTTTCCCAGTAATCATGTTTATCAACTTCATCTGAGATCATGAAACATAACAGGATTAATAACGTCTCTTCAAAAATAAATAATGCTCAACCAGCATGACAAAAGAAACAACCAAAGCAAATAATCATGATACAGGTAGGGAGAAAAGGAACGACTGGAACGAGAATAGGAACGACTGGAATGAGAATAGGAATGACTGGAATGAGAATAGGAACGACTGGAAGGAATGAGAAAAGGAAAAGATGATGAAATCATAAATACAAGTATAGAGAGAAAGGGAACATATCACGATGAAAAAAGTAACAATAATCACGTAAAAATGAACAACAATAAGGAAATAAGGAACTGCAATAAGGAACTAACCATCAGAGTCCACATGAATAGCTTTCCCACCAATGTCGTCTTCGGTGAAATCAGACGTCGCACATGTGTGATTCAGATCAATTTTAATCCAAACGACATGTGACTCCACATCCAGATATGCGGAAGAGGGATTTGCGAAAGGAGTTGTGTCTTCAACATGATACAAATTATCTTCAACATGACAACTTTCTTCTGATATTCCTTGACAACCCTGTTCTTGAAAACCCATGTCATTTAGATCTACGTCAAACGAACATGTATTCCTGACATAATTTATCTGTTGGACATCTTGGCGTGATGACGCCGACACATAGGAGGCTTGTCGCTGTAGAGATCCTTGGGGAGGTGATGATGGCAAAACACCAACTGAATCTTGGTGCTGTGAGGACACATCAGCTTCTGAACAATGAGCATGTTGAAGGTCGTTTAACTCCATGTCAATCTGGTCCATCCATTCGTCGGCCATGATGTACTAATCTGTAGAAAATGACAGTATGATATGAAAAGGCAAACCTTTACCGATGTAACTAGCTATGATATTAAAGATCACTCTTTTACTCATTGTTTCCTTAACAATATTAACAAAATAACATTCTTTCAACGAAAGAAAACAACTTTTTAAGAAATAAAAGAATTTTAAAGGAAACTGTTTCATTTTTCTGAGATAAAAGTTGGGGAGAAGCGAACAACGTTTACGAGAATAAAAGAGAAATGCAGTTAATGTAAAAGAGTTTCCTTTCAGAGAAATAAACGAAACTGTTTCATTTTTCTGAGAAAAAAGTTGGGGAGAAGCGAACAAAGTTTACGAGAATAAAAGAGTTTCTTTTCATCGAAAAAATTCCATCACTTAGAGAAATACAGTTAATGTAGAGGCAAAATATATGATTTGGCGATCTCACTTATATGCAGAAACACGTAACAACAATAAAATCAACAACGATCCCGGTTGAGGCGTCGAACTCGGCTTGATCGTTAAAATAACCAACAACAACCACGATGAGCATTAAAATAACCAACAACAACCACAATCGGTAAAGATTTTTCTCGCCGCTGCCGTCGAGAGCCAACACCGATCTTAGTCTGTTGCAGGCGATGAAGGCCTTTTGACAACCAACAACAACCACGATCGCTCAAGATTTTTAGACAACCAACATCAACCAGGATCGTTCAAGATTTTTCTCGCCATCGGGCCTTAAGACAACCAACAACAACCACAATCTCAAGATTTTTCTCACCGCCAGGCCTTAAGACAACCAACAACAACTACGATCGCACAAAATTTTTCTCGCCGCCGCCGTATCGCTCCCGCCGACGAAGAGAGATCAAGCGATCTAGGTTTTGGAAGGAAAGGGAAAATGAGAGAAATGAGAGCGAACAAGAGCGGGAGATGAGATGACAACGATGGAAACTGTGTTCGCATCTCCGCGCATGGGAGATAGAGGGTTGTCAGAAGATTGCCAAATCTTGGTGCCAAAAATAAAATTTCGCCCACCCGGAAATGCCTCTGGATTTGATCTAACCTCCGTGAAAAAATAACATTTTCGTGCGGTCAGGGTGGAGTTCAGGATGTACTGAAAAAACACCGGACTGGATCTTTTTGCGCTGCTTTTCCCCTTACTCGTCCGTATTTACAGCATAAGTTTGAACATCGTACTATCCCCTGTGTGTTTCTAGGTTACTGTCCTACAGATATTGGTTACTCACCAATCCAGCTTGGTTATCGGTGCTATGTTCCATCAACAGGTCGCATATACCTCTCACGCCATGTCCAGTTTGATGAAACAAGTTTTCCATTTAAAAATACCACCTCCATTCAAGACCAACCGTCAGCTTCCACCCAAACACCATGGCTATCCATACACCTACCCACAGAATTAACGCATCCCCACCTTCCTTTCCTCCTCCCACACAACCATCCTCTTCCTCCTACCACCACATGGCACACCACGGCCAAATACGTGCCAGCCTTCAACTAGCCAATCTACCACCCAGCCATGTTTATCACCCAGCAACGAGCCTTCTAATCAACCACCATCCACGCCCTCTCGCCAGTTACGACCGAAACCTCCAGTAAATTACCGTCAACTTGCTGGCCTTCGCAACTCCAAAGCCTTGCTATCCACGCGCCACCCACTTCAGATTTCTAATTCAGCTGACACCCCTATACCTGAGCCAACTTGTTTCACAGAAGCCAACAAATCCTAATCTTGGCGAGCGGCTATGGCAGAGGAAATTAATGCGCTCCTTTCGAATGGGACATGGTCCCTTGTTCCTCATGACTCGCGTTTTAATATCGTCGAATGCAAATGGGTATTCCGTAACAAATATAACGCCGATGGTACTTTTGAACGTCATAAAGCCCGTTAAAGGGGTACCATATTATACCGAAACTTTCAATCCTGTTATTAGACCCACTATAGAAATAAGAGAAGATAGTATTAATGCTCTAAGTCGGCACACACTCTAATACAGTGTGTCAGTACCTTCTTATATAATGGTTTGAATCCGATAGTATAGGATCTGTTACAGACGTGTGACTAGTGACTGCGCTTAGAGCGCGGGTATTAGTTACATGAACGATGACTCAGTCATCCAATATACAACAGAATACAAATAAGATCTTTCAACAGCCTCCCTCAATCTGAACCGGTAATACCAGGTTGAGATTGTCTCGAAGTCGAGAAAACACTGGTGTAGCCAGTGGCTTGGTAAATATATCTGCAATTTGATCTTTGGATGAGATGAACTTGATTTGCAGCATCTTCCTCGCAACACGTTCTCTGACAAAATGAAAGTCCACCTCTATATGTTTTGTACGAGCGTGAAAGACTGGATTGGCCGAGAGATATGTTGCACCGAGATTATCACACCAAAGAGTTGGAGCTGTCATTTGAGATACTCCCAATTCTCCTAGAACTGATTGCAGCCAAATTAGTTCAGATGTAGCATTTGCAAGAGCTTTGTATTCTGACTCAGTTGAAGATCTTGACACAGTAACTTGTTTTCTACTGCTCTAGGATACTAAGTTACTCCCAAGATACACAGCAAAACCACCAGTTGATCTGCGATCGTCGGAGCATCCTGCCCAGTCAGCGTCAGAGAATGCATTGAGACATAATGAGCTCGACTGATTAAAAGTAAGTGCAGCTTGAGCAGAGTGTTTGAGATATCACAGAATCCGCTTTACGGCTGTCCGGTGTTCAGTTGTTGGCGACTGCATAAACTGACAGACCTTGCTAACAGCAAATGAGATGTCAGGGCGAGTGATGGTGACATACTGTAATGCCCCCACAGTGCTACGATATTTTGTAGCATCAGCAGAAGATAGAGGTTGTCCAATGTACTTCGAGAGCTTGTCTGATGTACTCATCGGAGTGGAAATTGGTTTGCACAGCTCCATGTGTGTGCGTTTTAAAATATCACCTATATACCTCGATTGGGATAACGTAATACCTCCAGTAGTCTTGCGCACTTCGATTCCAAGGAAGTAATGCAGCTCCCCCAGATCCTTGATAGCGAAGTAACGCCGAAGTTGCTCCAGAAGATGATCGGTAGCCTGAGTTGCAGAACTTGCAACGATGATGTCGTCAACATATATCAACATATAGATAGTGACACCTCCAGATTTGAAGATGAAAAGAGACGTATCAGCCTTGGATGGTTGAAATCCAAGATCAATAAGTTTGTGGCTGAGACGTGAATACCATGCACGTGGAGCTTGTTTCAGACCGTAGATCGCCTTTTCCAGCTTGCAAATATTGTGTGGAAATTTGGGGTCTTCAAAGCCTGGAGGCTGGCGCATGTACACATCTTCTTCAAGTACTCCATGTAAGAATGCGTTCTGGACATCCAACTGCCGTAAGCTCCAGCCACGAGATACTGCTAGAGCAAGAATAAGACGCACGGTTGCTGGTTTCACTACTGGGCTAAAGGTATCTTCATAATCAATGCCAAATCGTTGTTTGAATCCTTTAGCAACCAACCGTGCTTTATAGCGATCAATGCTCCCATCTTGCTTGCGTTTAAGCTTAAACACCCACTTGCTATCAATGAGATTCACACCAGCTTTAGGAGGAATAAGTTGCCAGGTCTCATTCTGAAGTAATGCTTGATATTCGTCTTGCATAGCTTGGCGCCAGTGCTTGTGTTGGAGACCATCAATATGATTAAGAGGTTCAGACGTTCCAGCAACTAGGAAAGCACTGCGACTGCGAGGATTATATCTCACTGTGCCATCAGTGAAAGCCTTGGGCCTTTGAACATTGGCTCGTAGACGGGTGAGCATTGGGTGCCCGCTTGGTGGGGGTATAGCCTGCAGTGTCTCATCCCGTAGTGGTGAAGGAGAAACAGCTTGATCAGAACCAGATGCTGACACTTCATGACCTGCATTCACGTTAGCAATAGGAATAGAAGAGGAACAAGTAGTGTTAGTGCAGTTCCTATTGCTTTCTGGTTCACCACTGGAAGAAGAACTGAACGTGGGTAAAAGGATAGTAGTCCCACGGGGGGTGGCTGGTTGAATGGAGTCACCATCTGTAGAAAAGGGAAACACATTTTCATCAAAGATGACATCACGTGAGATATATACACGTTTGGATGGATGATGAAGGCATTTATAGCCTTTGTGCATAGGGCTGTAGCCAAGAAAAACACATGGCAAGGAGCGGTATTGAAGTTTATGTGCATTATATGGCCTTAAATTGGGCCAACATACACACCCAAAAACACGAAGCATTTTGTAATCAGGCTTGTTTCCAAGGAGACGTTCAAGAGGTGTAGAGTACCCAATCACACGGCTAGGAGTTCTATTAATTAGAAAGCAGGCTGTAACGAAAGCATCATCCCAGAATTTCAGTGGAACTGAAGATTGAGCAAGTAGAGACAAGCCAACTTCAACTATATGACGATGCTTCCGCTCTGCTGAACCATTCTGTTGATGTGTGTGTGGGCATGAGACAAGGTGTTTAATACCACATTCCTGAAAGTATTTGTTCAATTTGTGATATTCTCCACCCCAATCTAATTGAAAACAAATAAGCTTAGTATTCAGCAAACGTTCAACATGACGTTGGAAACGAAGAAAGGTAGGAAGAACATCAGATTTATTTTTCAATGGGTAAACCCAAGTGAATTTACTGTAGTCATCTATGAAACTAACATAGTACTTGTATCCTGAGGTAGAGGTTACAGTAGGTCCCCAAACGTCAGAAAACACAAGTTGCAAAGGAGTGGAAGACACACTTGAAGATACAGGATATGGGAGCTAATGAGACTTTGCTTGTTGACAAGCATTACAGACTATGTTGTCGCCATTATTTGAAACAACAGGAAGACTATTATTCCTAACAATATGCTGAACGATTGAAGAAGACGGATGACCCAGCCTTTGATGCCACAGATCTTGAGATGATTTGCTACTGGATAAAATATATTTCTTTGAGTTGGGTAGAGCAGGAGGCAGAGGGTAGAGCCCACCTTTACATTGGCCTTGAAGGAGGAGGTTCCTCGTGGCTTGATCCTTGACAAGAAAATGAGAAGGATAAAACTCAAGAAATACTTTATTATCAACAACAAAACGATGAACAGACAATAGATTTTTAGCAGATTTGGGAACATGTAAAATGTTACGAAGGGTAAGATTGCGTGAGGGGGTATGAATAGTGGAGTGACCAGTGTGAGCAATAGACAAACCTGCACCACTCGCTACATGAACCTGTTCTTTGCCTTGATATTTTTCACGAACAGAAAGATGGTCAAGATCATTCGCAATATGATCAGTTGCCCCCGAATCTGCATACCAGTTTGCATCCATTAGATAGGATGGGGTTTGAGTGAGATTTGCTGTGTGCTCATCAGCCTTATAGGTATGATCAAATCGGAAATAGCATCGTGAGACACTGTGTCCATACTTGTGGCATAATTGACAGGTAGGCTTGGTTCCAGAAGATCCGCTCTGAGAGCCTTGGGGCCCAGAGTGCATTCCTCTGCCCCGTCCAGTAATGCTACGCCCTCCTTTTCCGCGGGATGGAGATCTGCCTCCTCCACGGCCAATGTTACGAACTGTGCTGTTTGCAGAAATTTCATTGATCTGCAGATCTCCAATCTGTTGTTCTTTTCGCATTTCGAAATTTAACAGATGGGCATAGAGATCAGTAAGGGTTACCGGTTCAACACGCATGGTGATTGACGTTACCAATGAGTCGTAATCCGATCCCAATCCGGAAAGCATATATGAGATGACCTCGTCATCCTCCAGCTGTTGCCCGATGGAAGCCATTGTATCGGCCAGCTTCTTGACTTTGTTATAATACTGTGCAATGGGCATATCATTTTTCTTTATGTTGGCCAGCTGCACACGGATTTGCATGATCCGTGCTCTAGATCCAGAAGAGAACATCTGCTCGAGTGCTTCCCAAACCTGCCGTGCCGTGATGCAGGATAGCACGCGTCCAAGAACACCTTCTGAGAGGGACGCCAGGAGAGCACCTAACACAATCTGGTCGTGTTGAACCCACTTGAGATATTCATGATTGATGACCTGAGATGCGCCGCCTTCTACAGCTTCTGTGACCATTTTTGGTGGACATGGTATTGAACCATCAACGTAGCCAAGCAGGTGCTGACCACGAAGATAGGGAAGGAATTGAGCCTTCCATAGGAGGTAGTTTTCCTCCGTGAGTTTGAGGGTAATAAGGTGGCCGAAAGTAGGTGTGGGTAGGAGACCAGTTGAGGTCATCAAGCCAGTGCTAGAACTGCCGGAGCTGCCTGTGGTAGATGACATGCTTGATGTTGGTTCAAGCACGGAAGCTCTGATACCATCTAGAAATAAGAGAAGATAGTATTAATGCTCTAAGTCGGCACACACTCTAATACAGTGTGTCAGTACCTTCTTATATAATGGTTTGATACAACAGACTGATCCGATAGTATAGGATCTGTTACAGACGTGTGACTAGTGACTGCGCTTAGAGCGCGGGTATTAGTTACATGAACGATGACTCAGTCATCCAATATACAACAGAATACAAATAAGATCTTTCAACACCCACAACAATTGGTATTGTTCTTTCCCTTGCAATCAGTCATAATTGGCCTATTCGTCAAGTTGACATCCGTAATGCCTTTCTTCATGTTGATCTTAGGGAAGAGGTCTATATGTCCCAACCACTAGGTTTTATTGACCCCATTCATCCCAATTATGTGTGTCGTCTCCGGAAATTTATTTATGGTCTAAAGCAATCTCCAAGTATATGGTTTCATAAGTTGCATGCATCCTTTCTCACTTTTGGTTTTGTTGCCTAAAAAACAGACGCTTCTTTGTTCATTTACAATCATAACGACATCAAAATTTATGCTTTGGTATACGTGGACCCACTCAAATACATTAGAGACACTTCTTGAAAATCTAAAAATGTCCTTCTCGCTCAAGGACTTGGGTTCGTTGCACTACTTCCTCGGTATTGAGGTTCTTCCCACAAGACATGGCTTACTTCTCTCCCAACGCAGATACATCACCAACTTGCTCATGCGGTCCAACATGGTGGGCGCCAAACCCATATCCACACCTTTATCTCCATCCTCTTTAGTGGCACATCCCACCAACACATCCTTATCTGACCCTCAATTGTATCGTCAGATTGTCGGTGCTCTTTAATATGTCACATTAACCTGGCTTGACATTTCTTATCCAGTAAATAAGGTATGTCAGTTCATGTCTCACCCTTCCATTGAACATTGGCAAGTTGTCAAACAAATTCTTCGTTATCTTAAAAATACTATCAATTTATCTTTGTCCATCAACCGTTCTCCTTCCATCTCCCCAGTCCTTCATTCATTCTTAGACGCCGATTGGGCAGGCAATGCCATAGACTGAAAATCTACAGGTGGCTATTTGATATACCTTGGAGATAATTTGATATCTTGGGCTGGCCGAAAGCAACCCACTGTTTCACACTCATCAACGGAATCCGAATACAAGGCACTAGCTAATACAACAACTGAGTTGATTTGGTTGCGTTCATTACTTATTGAGCTCGGCTTCCTTTTAGAACAACCTCCTATAATGTGGTGTGACAATCTTGGTGCTACATATCTGTCTGCCAACCCAATTTTTCATGCAAGAACTAAACACATCGAAGTTGATTTTCATTTTGTCCGGAAACAGGTAGCATCAAAATTACTTGAAGTGCGATATATGTCCAACAAAGACCAACCAACAGATATAACGACAAAGACATTGCCTTCTTCTAAATTTTGCATGCTGCGAAGCAAGTTACGTCTTTTCCAGCGGGAATGACGAACTTGAGGAGGATTGTTAAGATAATTACAATTGGTTAAGATATTTACGGATTTAGAGACCTTGTCAATCGGATCACGTATTCTGCGGAAACAGAACGGCGGCTCAGATCACGTATTTTGTACAAATTAGATATTTGTTGTAACTGAATTTGTAACGTACATTTCTTATATAAATACACATTCGCACAACGAACACTTCCGTCAAATATTGTATCTTTCTCAACTATGCCTAGCATTTTTAGGAAAGCCACCAACGGTTGATTTGTCATTAGAAATTCTTGGCAGTAGCCGAAGGGCAATTTCTGGTCGGCATGGGAGCTCCAAGGACCCAAACACAACATGAATGTTCCGGAAATTCGTGGGCTCTCTCTTCTGTCCAAAATACTCAATTCCAAAGAGAGGGCCTGCAAAATCAGTGGGTCGGACACTGATAACGAGGAAGATATCTCCTGGGCCCTTCCGACGACTCACCCATCTGAGGCGAGTAGCACCCGCCGTCGTGAGGACAAACCTCGCCCATACCGACAACCTATAATATCAATCGGCGACGAGTGGTATCATGGATGATGATATTTCTAGCGCATTTTGACGAAACCCAGATCTTTTGGTCCTCGGTTTTTGTTCTTTACGGGCGAATGGTACGCCGACAGGCTACTGCCTGCTTTCATCGCCGCCATGTCTCTCTGGCTGCTGTCGTGCAGCCGCCTGGCCTGGTTTGGGCCGTTCACACTGCGAACCTCGCGGACGGCAAAATCATTCAACAGCGGAGTAAAAGCGACACAGAAAGAGAGGAGAAAACGGAACAGGTTGAGGATGGGTTCGAAATCCGAACCCATGTGGTCTTTCACCCTCAGGAACCCGAAAGAGACATTTCTATTTGGCAAAAAACGTTCTTGAACTTATTGTCCAAAATGGCACATTTCCAGGTCAATACGTCCCCTGTTGAGACGCATTGCTCTCTCGGGAGGCAATGCGTCCCCAGTTGGGACACATTACTCTCTCAATGCGTCCCCAGTTGGGACACATTACTCACCCGAGAGAGCAATGCGTCCCAACTGGGGACGCATAGCCCCCACAGGAGGGCAATGCGTCCCGCAGCCGGACGTATTGCTTTTTTTATTTTTTTTAATTATGATACCATGTATACCATGTATATTATATATACATATATATGTTAAATTGTTAAATTAATATAATCTAAATTAACTTATATACAATTAGCCATATATTTAAAATAATATCTGAAGATAATAAAATAATAACAGAATATTATATTTATCAAAACATAATATTTTTAAATATAGATGAAAATATTCAAAATTAATAGATATAATACTAAAATTATATAATAAAGTTTAAAATTATAAAAATAAAGAAAATATATACATGTATTTATTTGTAAATTTAAAAGAAAAAAACTAACATAGCAATAAAAATAAGAAAATACTAAAATCAAAAATAAGAAAATACTAATATAGCAAAATTATATATATATATATATATATATGTATATATATGTGTGTGTGTATATATATATATATATGTATATATATATTTGTATATATTTGTATATATATTTATATTTGTATATATATATATTTGTATATATATATAGATACTTTTTTTGTATATATTTGTATATATTTGTATATATATGTATATATATATTTGTATATATATTTGTATATATTTGTATATATATTTGTATATATTTGTATATATATATTTGTATATATATTTGTATATATTTGTATATATTTGTGTGTATATATATATATATATTAGTTTGCTATATTAGTATTTTCTTATTTTCTTATTTTTGATATTAGTATTTTCTTATTTTTATTACGATATTAGTTTTTTTCTTCTAAGTTTACAAATAAATACATGTATATATTTTCTTTATTTTTATAATTTTAAACTTTATTATATAATTTTGGTATTATACCTATTAATTTTGAATATTTTTATCTACATTTATAAATATTATGTTTTGATAAATATATTTGTATATGTATATAATATATATATATTATATATGTACATATATATATATGTATATGTATATAATATATATATATATATATTATGTATATATATATATTATGTATATATATTATGTATATATATATTATGTATATATATGTATATGTACATATATATATATATATTTATATATATATATTATGTATATATATTATGTATATATAAATTATGTATGTATATATAAATATTATGTATATATACATATTATGTATGTATATATATTATGTATATATATATATATTATGTATATTATATATATATTATTTTGCTATATTAGTATTTTCTTATTTTTGATATTAGTATTTTCTTATTTTTATTGCTATATTAGTTTTTTTCTTCTAAGTTTACAAATAAATACATGTATATATTTTCTTTATTTTTATAATTTTAAACTTTATTATATAATTTTAGTATTATATCTATTAATTTTGAATATTTTTATCTACATTTATAAATATTATGTTTTGATAAATATAATATTCTATTATTATTTTATTATCTTCAGATATTATTTTAAATATATGGCTAATTGTATATAAGTTAATTTAGATTATATTAATTTAGCAATTTAACATATATATGTATATATAATATACATGGTATACATGGTATCCTAGTTAAAAAAAATAAAAAAAGCAATACGTCCGGCTGCAGGACGCATTGCCTCCTGTGGGGGCAATGCGTCCCCGGTTGGGACGCATTGCTCTCTCGGTAGAGCAATGCGTCCCAACCGGGGACGCATTGCCTCCCGAGAGAGCAATGCGTCCCAGCAGGGGACGCATTGGCCTGCAAATGTGCCATTTTGGACAATAAGTTTAAGAACGTGCCATTTAGGGAATAAAAAATGGCAAATGTGCCATTTAGGTTTTTTTGCCTTTCTATTTCCCCTGCTTCCAAACCGGAAACAAGGCGTCTCTGCCTCTCCTATCAACGCAACATGTAGATCATCTCTCCCTGATCTCTTCAGGAACGTGAAACGACCCAAGAGCTTCATATGAATCACCGACCTCTCCATGCTTGCAATGTTTGTCCGCAATATGTCTAAAATCCACATCGTTTCCCACCCTACAGGCACGAAATTCGACATTGTTTTGTCCAGTCTCAGAGCCGTGATGGGTCGCTAAACCCCTGTCCAAGAGAGGCTCCTTTTTTTTTCTCTCTATGGGGCGCTAATCATCTCCCCGTCATGAGCAGAACTAAGATTTTAGTCAATGCCCTCCTCCTCTTTGTGCTCTATGGGTCGCTAATTGTTAGTCAATGTGCTCCTCCCTTATGTGCTCAATGGTTCGCTAATCGTCTCTCCATTAGTAGAACCGAACTTTAGTCAATGTGCTCCATGGGGCGTTAATCCTTTTCTCTTATGTGCTCCTACCTTGCTTTCGGACAATGTCATGTTCAGTTATTTAGAACATGGCGTATTTATTGCATCCACTGTTACTTCCTCCTCTGTTCTAGGCCTCCCTGCCTTTTTGGAAGGTGTCGTTCGGGCTTCATGGTTATCATCGAGGATGTGAACACTGTTATCTTCCGCAGCGACTCTCTGGCGCGTTCCTTCCCCCCTTCTCCTCAAAGGCTCAATCTTTACCCAACTAGGAAGAGAGGGTACGAAGTAAGGGAATGGATAATCGGGACTATCTGCTAAACGACTATTACGTTGCAGACTTTGATCATGAGACAGGACATTGCGATAGTGCCCCCGCCTGTACCTCAGAGGCATCCTCTTCTGTTACTATTCCACCGGGATTTGGCACTCCGTGGGGCTCGTATGTCCTTTTTTCTTCTTCTTCCTCCTCCCCTTAATTATTTTTAGTATGCCACAGGAGTTTGTCATAGCCTATTAAGCCTCTGGCCATGCGCAGTGAAGGGCACGAGCTTGCAGAGCTGGTATGGCCTACAGGACCAGCTACCTCGAGGATGCCCCCAGGGGAATTGGGGTCTGACTGTCTGCCACCGCCACTTTCCTCCTCTTCTTCCGTTGTTCCCAAGATGGAAGCTGCTTCTAAGCTGTTTGAGGACGATGAACTATCATCATGGCTCCAGTATTTCCCGGACGAGGCCGCCGCTGAAGGGATGCTAGCTGGGCCCAGGGTTGTAACGTCTAGTCAATCAACTGCAGCAGGGCTATCATCCATCAGCACCGCATCGACGTCCGTATCGCCTCCAGAGCTAGGTGCAGCTCGGGCAGAGCATGCAGTAGGCAGCGCCGTCGCCAGTAGCAGCAGCGGTGGCAGCGGTTGTACAGCTGGGCTTTCGCAGAAGCGTAAGGTGGCAGAGCCATATGACTCGGATGCGCCTAATGAGGTCAGTTACAAACTAAATAGCAGGAAAGTGCGCTTCTCTATTGAAAAGAATTTCCTTTACTATCACCGGATTACAGTATATATATTTCTTAACTCTGACTTTGATGTTAAATTTTCTCCGAAGCCCTTTTATTTTAGAGTATTGCTTTTGCGTGCCTACTTAGTTTTATTTTAGTGGACCCAAATACATCCAGACTTGGCACTTTCCGTCTATCTTTCTTTCTTCCTATCTTTCTTTCACTCAAACTTTTGCATATGGCGAATTTAGATTTAAACAGTATTTGAAGACATGACTATATAATTGTTGAGTGACTATAATTTACTACCATATACCAGTAAAATTCCTGTACTCTTATTTGTATTTTGTGATGCATTCAGAAGCTTATACCCCACGAAGCACACACCAGAGTCTATAAACTTACTGAAGATATAAATACAATTTAGGTACCAAAGAAAGACAACCTTTAATGTGTTTTATTTGGGTATCTGTGTGAGAATATATACTTATATTGGCACTAAAACAATATCATTCTTGTAGTAAACTGCGCCCAGCAAAACTATCTATATTTTTTATATTAATTTCTTTTGCAATCATTTTTTTTACTGAAACTGTCATCATTATATCAATCAGCATGGAGCATGTAAAAATATATATTAATATTAATTAAAATTGCGATACTTTTATTGTGTAGTTTTTGCATCAAGATTCTTGTTCAAATCAAAATTTAACTGTGTTCCTATTTATTGTGTAGTTGTAAAAGCTTGTTATATCTTGTTCCATAATCATGCAAGGGGATCCATGAACATGGATATGTTCATGGCTAATCCAAATATAAAAATTTATATATTTTTTCAGATGTTGGCAAAATTCTCTTAACAAATGCCTCATTTTAACAGCATAGGTGCTGAAAGTAACATATTTAGAACCTGAATACGTTTGTTCCTGGATAAAGGCAGGTATGCTAGTAAAGTCGAAAGAAGACAATCACATTTGCAACATAGAGTCATTTTAGAACCGTTTAGAGTTGTGATTTTGATTATTCTTGATTTTAGCAGTTAAAGTATATTGGTGTTCAAGAATGATGTTGAGATTTGAAAGTCTTACGGGCTAGGTAAAATTCTTGGAATTTTTTTTTTAGCATGAGTTTTATTTCATGATAAAAATATACATGCATGCTCGTTGCATAAAACATGGATTTTTTATCGTACCATCTGGACAGATCACAGACATGGTAGTCTGGTTGTTATTACTCTTGACATAAAATTGTACCTAAAGTGAACATATTAATAAACATCTGTTGTCGCGTTTGGTGAAGGACTCATTTTATGATGACTTAAGCTGGTGAGATTTTTAATTTCTATTTATGATCTAGATATAAAGTGTTTGTTAAGCTTAATAACTGGTTGACACTAGTCAATAAAAGACAATACCGTACATGAAGGGGTCATTCACTTTTGGGCTACAAGCACTCAAACTCAGACATGCACACTGACAATGAGGTCCTAGCAAAAAAAAAGGTCCTAGCGTAGTACGCACTGAGATCACTCAAGACTCAATTTGATTCCTCTAGGTGCCCCTTCCAAACATCTACAACCTTGGTTTAGTTTGAGGAATATATGGAATTAGTAGTCATGAATAAGTCAACATTATAAGCAATTATGAAATTAAAACCTTAGTATGTGCATAAACAAAAAAGATTCTGAAGGGTATTGTGTATATAATTTTTTTTTTGTGTACAGACATACAAGATAATATAAGTGAGAGTGAGAAGTAGTGGACAAAGATCTGGATAGTATTAAGAATCATAAAAAAAATCCACCTGTGCAAACTACTAGAGAGGAACAGGGCAGCTAATCTTACAAACTTCAGATTGGTTCTATCCCCAAGATATTATAAGAAAGAAAAGGCTGAACTAAGACCAAAGCATAGGACAACCCATCTATACTTGTAGATTAGTACTAGCTGCACTACACAATGTCTACTACTTACACGTCACAAAGTCTCAGCACTTTGATATAAGAATTTGCATGCCAAAAAAAGAGAAAGAAGAGGGATAAAAAAGATAGTAAATTACCTTTCAAGTAATTGGGAAGGAAACAAATTATGCAACTACTTTAATCAACTTCCACATGACCAAGATACACTGTTATGAATCATCTAACTACAATAACAAGCATTTTGTATAAGCTCAAGAATTAACACAAGTACAATGCTCAAATGGAATTGTCAATATGATACAAAGAAGGTAACAAAAATCATGATTCTCAAATAATGATCATGTCACATTAGTACAGTTGGTAATTCAGTTTTTCTAGTAACTAGAGTGGTGGCTACACACAGTCTAGAGCATATTAGAATCTACGTCATGAATCTAATGGCCTATCCCTTCTAGATATACTAGCTAATATAAATGGTGTTCAACTCACAAAAGAATTCCCTCCTAAAATCCTTCTAGACGGCCCAAGGTCACGTCTACTCTTTGACACACCATTACTCACAATCAAAGTAAGAGGGGTTAACCCTCAGGTCATATTCAATCAAGACCACTTAGTGTACCTAGCCTCAATAACACCCCTTTTGTGACCCATCCTTGCATTAGATAGTTACATCCCAAGTTATTGAACCACTGATCAAAGTACCTATCCTCTCTCATATGCTCTCGACTAACATCCTGCTCTAACGATATCAACCACCATCCATAGTAGTCATTGGAGTTTGGAGCGCTTTATAGTTTATAGAGTAGTGGTAAAAAAAGGAAACAAAGTTTGGTGATCTCACTATCGAGGTAGAGCATATCAAAACAAAATGTAACAGCGATTGAGACTATATCCATATTCTTGAGCACAACCAACACCCAAAGCCACACTCAAAAGATCCAAAAACATTCAAGATTTCACAATTAATATACGTAACCACTCATCAAGGAACTCCATCGAGAATTGCAAAGGGGAAATGGGCTTACTTGGCATGAATTCAAAGGGGAAACTGCTTCTAATCTCTTGAGTAGCAATGGTTACCCCGTTCTATGTAAGGGCACATGCACACAACTACTAAACTTGGTGTGTCTCACCACCTCAACAAATAACTTGAGTGGGTACCATTAACACTATCGAGGTGAAAAATTTGTTTGTGAGGGCATTCAGGACTATTGTTTAAAAAAGGGTAAACTAAGAAGGATGTTGAGAAGGGGAATACTCTAATTTTCTTGCCAAGGTACATTTCTCAAGATGGAGTTAAAAATGGGTGGGTCTGGTCCATGCAGAAAATTGAGGAAATGCGGAAGGACAAAAAAGAGGGAGCAAAATTTATAGCAAGGGATGTCCTTGAGAAAAGCAAGGGAAGGAAAAGGTTATAAATTCATGATGAGGAACCTAGTTGCAACTTCCTCACTGTTTATAATCCTAGATGATGAATCTAGCCACAACTTCCTCATTGTTACACACTCATCACCAACCCTAAGGTGCGAAGATGTGTAAGCACACCAATAACACCCCAACCAAGCACATATAGTATTCACAAGTAGAAGCAATTAGATGTTATAGGTACCATACTAATGAAGTAAATGGTAAGCAAACCAACTGCCATTAGTGATATATTGATTTATACAACTTGCTCAAGAAAAAGGTACAATATCATCTTAATGCTTAAAATTGGCTTTTTATACACGTTCTATATGAAAAAGGCCCAGAACATAAGCATAAGCACCCTACCATGCTGTGTCTGGGTATCCTTGCTATACTTGAATTCCTTATTTCATGTCCATAGCTCTCCTTGATCTATGAACATCTCATCTGTGAGCATGCGTTCACAAACATCCACGATTAGTAAGAGGGATTGAGAACTAATATATATATTAACATATATATATATGTATCTATATAACTTGAAAGAAATAATTAGACATGACTTTCATCAAGGATTTTCATAAGCATCTTAATATATAGTTTACATAAATCATAATTGAAATCATAGAGATATGTTGTGTTTTGTTGAGTGTCATGTGCCTAGCATGTGCCTCACTTATGTTTTACTTCAGTAGTTTAGTCCCATATTGCTTATCTCTGCTTTAGTTTCTACTCTCTTCTGTTATATAAGAGACTGTACTGTACACTTGTTAAATTATCAAATAAGCAATTCCCAGTTTCTCTATATGGTATCAAGAGCAGGTCCGGTTCCCCGAGTTGCCATTTTCCACCCTGCCCCTATAACCTAGTCCTTCACCCCCCCGGCCCGCCACTGGCGCTGCCCCTCCACCCGCCACTGCAAACCCCGCCGCTGCCACCACCACCCTCCTCTTCCACTGTTGCCTCCACCCCCTCCCCCCCGCCCGCCGCCGGCGCTTCCCCCCACTCTCCGCCGGCGCTGCCACCGCCACCCTCTTGCACCGCCACCTCCACCCCCTCCCGCCGCCACCTCCTCCCCACCACCTCCCACCCCACCACCCGCCGTCGCCCCTCTTCCTCCCTAATCCCGCCAAAGCCCACTCCTACCGCTGTCCTCCTCTCTTACTTCCGCTCATTTCCATCTGTGCAAACTCTCGAACAGCCATAGCCACCACACATTGAGAGTCTCCTATTCCTATGGGTTTCTCTACCTGCGCCTCATGACGGAATATTGATCTTCCTTATGACGGCGTAGGTTCCTTTATTAGTCTATCTGCCCGACACGGGTCTCTTCTAATCTAATGCGTCAGATCTCTGGTGCTGCTACTGCCCCATAGCGGGTTCTTTATCCGCTGCTTGCTGCTGTTGCGCTTCCTCTTCACTGCTGCCCTGTCTCTGCTCATCATGGCTTCAATTGAGCCTCCTCGGTCTCTGTGTGTTACCACCGTCAAGCTCGATGGCTCGTATTACCGTCTATGGTCGGCGTCCTTCGTCCTCTATGTCAAGGCCCAAGGCTGGTACTCACATCTTACTACTGATCCTCCTACTGCTACTGCTGATGAAAAAAGTAAGCAAACTTATGCAAAATGGTCCAAAGACGACTCTGGTGTTATGTCCTGGCTTCTTAATAGCACCGAGCCGCGAATCAATCAGTCCTTGTTATGCCTTCATGATGCTAAGGCAATGTGGAACCAACTCTCCCATGTCTATTCCCATCAGCAGAATCCCAAATGTATTTTTGAAATTTTCAAAAACCTGGCCAAGAAGGAGTTTTCTTGTGACACTTCTATGGAGGACTTCTACAACCAGTGCTCTGCTCTTTGGAATGAGTACGAAATCTACCACCCCTTGACGACCGACTTCAAAGAAGCCCAGAAGCAGCGCAATGAACTACAACTTGTCCAGTTTTCGGCTGCCCTTCCTGTGTCTTTTTCTGGCGTGGTCGATCAGATTTTATCTAGCAACCCCTTGCGTACTCTTTGCGATGTTCTAAAGCAAGTTCGACGACTTCCGTCAATGACCTCCACTCCTGTTATTGAGCATCCTTCTCTAGCTGTTCGCACTGCTAATTCTAGACGAGGCCGTGGTTGTGACGGACGTCTACCTCCTACTGGTGGACGCGGTTCCTCTCTTGCTCCTGGTTGAGGCCAAGCTACTGGGCCTCGCTTCTGCAACTGGTGTGGTCATGATAATCACAAAGAAGATAGGTGCTGGATCAAGAATGGTAAATCAACCTAGGCTAACCAAGCGTCTACAGAAACCTCGACTGATACTGCATCCGACCAACAATATGCCCCGCCGTCTACTGAATGGCTTCGCTCGGAGTTCAAGAAGTTTTTCCAGGAGCGCATGACTCAGCTACTTTCGACATCTACTGCGGGTTCCTCCACCATGCTTGCCTCTCCTTCTGTCGGTAACAATAAATGGTGCATTGATTCTGGTGCGTCTGTCCATATGGCTGGCGACATCCAATTATTTTCTGCTCTGACTAAAACCTCTAATATTCCATCTCACTGTTGCAAATGGCTCTAATACTCCTGCTCATGGCATTGGCACTGTTCCTCTCTCTAGCAAGCTGCATCTCCAATTGGTTTTATACATACCACAATTTTCTGTTAATTTATTATCTGTCAGTAAACTTGTAAAACAACTTCAATGCTTAATTAAATTTGATCCCTCTGGTTGTGTTTTGAAAGATCTCCGCACGAAGACGAGGATTGGTTCGGGCCATGAAGGACCAGATGGACACTACTATTTGGATGGACCACCTGCAACATCTGCTCTTCTGTCTACATCAGTCACAGGACTTCAGGGGCATCTCCTTTGGGTCATCCGTCTGCTACGAAGTTGAAGCATTTATTTCTTGCATTATCTGAAAAACATTTTTCTTGTGCATGTTGTGTTTTGCGAAAACAAACGTGGTATGTATTTCCTGCTAAAAAGAAATTGGTTCTAAGGCACTTTTTGATATTGTTCATGCAGACATCTGGGGTCCATGCTCTGTTCCGAGTCACTCTGGTGTTAAATATTTGCTGACTTTTATTGATGATTATTCCCATGCTACTTGGCTTTTTTTACTCAAAGATCATAGCACTGTTTTTGACAATATCAGTATCTTCTTTTCTGAAATACAAACCCAGTTCAATAAACCCATTAAAAATTTTTGTACCGACAATGCCCTAGAATTTATGCAAAAGTCTGTCACATCTTTTTGTTCTATTTGTGGCACCATCCATCAAACCACTTGCCCTTATACTCCACAACATAATGGTGTTGCTGAACGGAAAAATCGTCACTTATTGGAGGTTGCTCGCACTCTTCTTCTTCATTACCCTCACCGGTTTTGGCCTGAGGCAGTTTCTACGACATGCTATCTTATAAACCGTATGCCATCCTCTGTTTTACAGAATCGTATCCCTTACACTATCATGTTTCCTGATGCACCTCTGTTCTCTGTTACTCGTATTTTTTGGTGTACATGTTTTGTCAAAAATTTACGCCCAGGGATGACGAAGCTTGATCCTCGCTCCACTAAATGCATCTTTTTGGGATATTCTAGAACCCAGAAAGGTTATTGCTGCTTTGATCCGATTCTCTAGCAATGGTTTGTCAGTGCGAATGTGATCTTTTTTGAGCATATGCCCTATTATCTCTGATGATGGGGCAATGCTCTCCAGTGATATGTTGGCACCCAAGCCTCTACCAGATGTTGTTGTGAACTTGCCCTCTTCGGACCGGCCTGAAGGTCTCCCTTTACAAGTATACACATGCCGACCAAAGACAAGGTCTCCTTCCATGGCCCCTCTACAACCAATTCCTCCGTCTGCTGATGATCAAACAAACACTGAGGTAACTTCTGACTTGCACCTTCCTATCAGTCTGCGCTAAGGCGTTCGCTCCTGCTCTAAACATCCTATCAGTCATTACTGCTCTTCTGCTAATCTGCATAACAATTTTGCATGCTTCACTTCTGCAATTTCTGCTGTCACTATTCCAAAGACTACTGCAGAAGTTCTAGTTATTCCTGCATGGAAACAAGCAATGGATCAGGAAATGCAAGCACTCAGTGATTGCAAGACATGGGAACTTGTGGATCCCCTTCCTTCATGCCCTACTGTTGTCTACTGCTGGGTCTTCACCATTAAGCATCAACCTGATGCAACAATTAAACACCTGAAAGCTCGGCTTGTAGCAAAAGGGTACACGCAAAGATATGGTGTCGACTATTTTGAGACCTTCTCTCCCGTTGCACGATTAAATTCTGTTTGAATTCTGATTTCTGTTGTTGTTAATAAAGACTGGTCCCTCTTTCAGTTAGATGTTAAAAATGCATGTCTCTATCGAGATCTACAGGAGGAAGTTTACATGGAGCAACCACCCGGTTTTGTTGCTCAGGGGGAGTCTGCCTTCAAAGTCTGTAAACTAAAAAAGGCCATCTACGGTCTCAAACAAAGCCGACGTGCTTGGTTCGACAAACTCAGTCACATCTTAGTCACTTTTGGCTTCCGTCAGTCTCACTCAAATCATTCAGTTTTTATCCGCAAAACAGTGGCTGGACTAGTCATTCTTATTGTTTGTGTTGATGATATTATTTTATCTGGCAGTGATACCGTGGGTTTACAGGCAGCTAAAACTACTTGGAAAAACATTTTGTCACTAAAGATCTCGGAAAGCTGAGATATTTCTTAGGCATTGAGGTTTCCAGATCATTTGTAGGGTTGTCTCTCTCAACGTAAATATGTACTTGATCTCTTACAGGAAATCGATATGCTTGGCTGCAAACCAACCAACACTCCCCTTGATCCAAATATGGATTGGGACGATGAAAATTCTCCTCCCTATGCTGATCATCACCAGTTCAAAAGGCTAGTAGGGATGCTTATTTATCTGACGGTCACAAGAGCTGACCTCACTGTTGCCGTAGGATTCATCAGCATGTATCTTGATAAACCTCGGCAGTGTCGTTGGGATGCTATATGTCACATTCTACGGTATCTTAAAAGCTCTCCATGAAAAGACTTGTTGTATAAGAAGCATGACCACTGTAATCTATCTGGTTTTTCAGACTGATTATGCAGGGAGTTGTTTTGATCGTAAGTCAACGTCATGATATTGTACTTTTGTGGGCGGAAATCTTGTTACCTGGCGGAGCAAAAAGCAGACCATTGTAGCCAGATCCAGTACAGAGGCATAATATCGAGCCATGGCTCATACTGCATGTGAACTTCTGTGGGTCCAAAGTCTCCTCCAGGAGTTTGATATACCCTATTCCAGCCCTATACCGATGTTTTGTGACAACAAGGCCTCCATTTTTATTGTGAGCAACCCCACGTTTCATGAACGGACAAAACATATTGAGGTCGACTGTCACTTTGTTCGAGAAACAGTTCTTCATGGCTGGATTTGCACTCCATATCTCAGCACTGAAAAGCAAGTTGCGGGCATCTTCACCAAGATTCTTCCAAAAGCTCGTTTTCAGACTCTAGTGGACAAGCTGGGCATGTTCGATATCTACGCTCCAGCTTGAGGGGGAGTATAGAGACATGTTGTGTTTTGTTGAGTGTAATGTGCCTAGCATGTGCCTCACTTATGTTTTACTTCAGTAGTTTAGTCACATATTGCTTATCTCTGCTTTAGTCTCTACTCTCTTATGTTATATAAGAGACTGTATTGTACACTTGTTAAATTTTCAAATAAGCAATTCCCAGTTTCGCTATAGAAATGATTGTTTTGGAGGGATTTTACATAGATGTGGAGTCTTAGGGAGGCACATATGGGTCTGGAAATGGTTTCTATAGAAATATGTTTATGTTTCATAGTGTGTCATGTGCCTAGCATGTGCCTCACTTATGTTTTTACTTACGTAGTTTAGTCCCGTATTGCTCATCTCTAATTTAGTCTCTCTCTTCTCCTATATAAGAAATTGTATTGTACACCTTTTTAATCATCGAATATACAATTCCTATTCTCTCTATATAGTATCAAGAGCAGGTCCTTTTTTTCCCATGCAAATTCCCACCCTACCCGTATGACCTAAACATCCCCCTCCCCTCGTCGCCACAACACCCTGCCCACCCAGCCGTCACCGCCACACCATCCACCTGCCACCGCCGCCCCTTTCATCTCCCCAACTCGCCACCCTCCTCCTGCTGTCCTGCAAGCCACCCCCTCTTCCCGCTTCATTCTTTCTTCCTCTTCCACCAATCTCAACCACCATTCCTCTGCTCCTCTAATCCCTTTCTCCATATCTCCATTTCTCTACGTGTTTGACGTTTTCGGACAGCCATAGCTATTGCATGTTGAGAGTCTCCCCGACTCTTTTTGGTTCTTCTGCCTACGCCTCATGATGGAATCTCGATCTTCCTCATGACGACGTAGGTTCCTTTATTGGTCAATCTTCCCATAGCAGGTTTCTTCTGATATGATGCTTTAGATCTACGGTGCTGCTCTACTACCCCATAACGGGTTCTTATCTGCTGACTACTGCTGCTACTGTGTTGACCATTCTCTTGCTACTTCGTCTCTGTTCACTATGGCCTCTGTTGAGCCACCTCGTTCTTTGTGTTGCCACAGTCAAACTCGATGGCTCCAACTATCATCTATGATCGGCGTCCTTTGTTCTATACATCAAATCACAAGGTCGTTATTCACATCTCACTACTGATCCTCTGGCTGCCCCTGCTGCTACTGCAATGAAAAAAAAAGCAAACCTATGCACAATGCTGCAAAGACGATTCTGGTGTTGTCCTGGCTTCTCAATAGCACCGAGTCGCGGATCCGTTAATCCTTGTTGTGTCTTCATGATGCTAAGGCCATGTGGGACCAACTATCTCACGTCTATTCTCATCAGCAGAATCCCAAGTGCGTTTTTGAAAATTTCAAAACCTTGACCAAGAAGGAATTTTCCTCTAACACTTATGTGGAGGACCTCTACAACCAATACCCTGCTCTCTGGAATGAGTACGAAATGTGTCACCCCTTGACGGCCGACATTAAAGAAGCCCAGAAGCAGCGCAATGAACTACAATTGGTTCAATTTCTAGTTGCCCTTCCGGCTTCCTTCTCTGATGTGGCCGATCAGATTCTGTCTAGTGACCCCCCGACGTCCTTAAACGAGTTCAAAGACTTCTGTCGATGACCTCCACCCCTGCCATTGAGACCCCTGTTCTGGCCGTTCGCACTACTGAATCTGGACGTGGCCAAGGTCGAGGTCGTGGTCGTGGAGGACGTCTGCCTCCTAATGGTGGACACACATCTTCAACTACTCCTGGTCGAGGCCAAGCTGCTGGCCCCCGCTTCTGCAACTGGTGTGGTCGCGATAATCACAACGAAGATCGGTGCTGGATCAAGTATGGTAAACCGACGTGGGCAAACCAAGCTTTTGTAGAAACCTCCACTGATACTGCATCTGACCAGCCATCTTCTACGCCATCTACTGAGTGGCTTCGCTCAGAGTTTGAGAAATGTTTTCAAGAACGCATGACTCAGCTTCCCTCTACGTCTGCTGCTGGTTCCTGCACCTTGCTAGCCTCTCCTTCTGCTGGTAACAATAAATGGTGTATTGATTCTGGTGCGTCTGTCCATATGGCTGGCGACATCAACTTATTTTCTGCTCTGACTAAAACCACAACTATTCTGTCTGTTATTGTTGCTAATGGCTCTAAGACTCCTGTTCATGGCATCGACACTATTCCCTTGTCTCAGAAGTTGCACCTGCAATCTGTTTTATACATCCCACAATTTCCTATTAATTTACTTTCTGTCAGTAAGACTGTTAAACAACTTCAGTGCTCCATTAAATTTGATCCTTTTGGTTGTGTCTTGAAGGATCTCCGCACGAAGACGAGGATTGGTTCGGGCCATGAAGGACCAGACAGACTCTACTATCTAGATGGACCACCAACAACGTCTGCTTTTCTGTCTACATCAGTCACATGACTCTAGTGGTACTACCGGCTTGGTTATCCTTCTCCAACAAAGCTAAAACATTTATTTCCAACATTATCTAAAAAACCTTTTCTTGTGCATCTTGTCTGCTGGGTAAACAAACGCGGTATGTATTTCCCGCTAAAAAGGAAATTGGTTGTAAAACACTTTTGATATTGTTCATGCAGACATCTGGGACCCGTGTTCGTTTCCTAGTCACTCTGGAGTTAAATATTTTCTGACTTTTATTGATGATTATTCCCGTGCTACTTGGCTATTTCTACTGAAGGATCGCAACACAATTTTGGATAATATCAGTGTTTTCTTTTCTAAAATACAGACCCAGTTCAACAAACCCATTAAGATTTTCCATACCGATAATGCTCTCGAATTTATGCAAAAATTTGTCGCATCTTTTTGTTCTGTTCGTGGCACCATCCATCAAACTACTTGCCCCTACACTCCACAACAGAATGGCATTTCTGAACGTAAAAATCGCTACTTGTTAGAGGTTGCTCGCGCTTTACTTCTTCATTATAAAGTACCTCACCGATTCTGGCCTGAAGCTATTTCTACGACATGCTATCTTATCAAACGCATGCCATCCTCTGTTTTACACAATCGCATACCTTATACCATTCTCTTTCCTGATGCTCAACTATTCTCTGTTCCCGCTCGTATTTTTGGGTGTACCTATTTTGTCAAAAATCTATGCCCGGGGCTAATAAAACTTGATCCTCGCTCCACTAAATGTATCTTTTTGGGATATTCTAGAACCCAGAAAGGTAATCGTTGCTTTGATTCTGTTCTGAAGCAATGGTTTGTCAGTGCGGATGTGATTTTTTTTGAGCATATGCCATATTTCTCTGATGGTGGGGCATCACTCTCCAGTGATATGTTGGCACTAACGCTACTGCCAGATGTTGTTGAGGTTTTGCCATCTTCTGACCTGCCTGAAGGCCGCCCTTTGCAAGTATACAAATGAAGGACCAAGACAAGCACTCCTTCCATGACCCCTCCACAACCAATTCCTCCGTCTGTGGATGATCATAAAACCACTGAGGTAACTTCTTACACCCGCCTATCAGTCAGCGCAAAGGTGTTTGTTCCTGCACCAAACATCCTATTAGTCATTTCTGCTCATCTGCTAACCTGAATAACAGTTTTGCATGCTTTACTTCTACAATTTCTTTCGTCACTATTCCAAAGACTGCTGCAGAAGCTCTTTTTATTCCTGCATGGAAACAAGCGATGGACCATGAAATGCTGGCACTATGTGATCGCAAGACGTGGGAACTTGTGGATCGCCCTCCTTCCTGCCCTACTGTTAGATGCCGATAGGTCTTCACAATTAAGTATCAACCTGACAGTACAATTGAGCGCCTGAAAGCTCGTCTCGTGGCAAAGAGGTATACACAAACATATGGTGTGGACTGTTTTGAAACCTTTTCTCTAGTAGGACGGTAAAATTCTGTTCACATTCTGATTTCTGTTATTGTAAACAAAGAATGGCCCCTATTTCAGTTGGATGTTTAAAATACGTTTCTTTATGGAGATTTACAGTAGGAAGTTTACATGGAGCAACCACCGGGATTTGTTGCTTAGGGGGAGTCTGCCTCAAAGGCCTGCAAGCTAAAAAAGGCCATCTACGGTCTCAAACAGAGCCCGCGTGCTTGGTTCGACAAACTCAGTCAGATCTTAGTTACTTTTGGCTTTCATCGTTCCCACTCAGATCATTCGGTTTTTATCCGCAAAACAGTGGCTGGGCTAGTCATTCTTATTGTCTATGTTGACGATATTATTTTATCTGGCAGTGATACCTTGGGCATTCAGGCAACTAAAACCTACTTAGAAAAACATTTTGTTACCAAAGATCTTGAAAAGTTGAGATATTTCTTAGGCATCAAGGTATCCAGATCATCTGTAGGGCTGTGTCTCTCTCAACAAAAATATGTATTTGATCTCTTGCAGGAAACTGGTATGTTTGGCTGTAAACCAGCCAACACCCCTCGACCCAAATATGGATTGGGACGATGAAAACTCCCTTCCTTATGTTGATCACCACCATTCAGAAGGCTGGTTGGCAAGCTTATTTATCTTACGGTCACAAGAGTTGACCTCACTTCCGCTATAGGATTCATCAGCAGGTATCTTGATAAACCACGACATTGTCATTAGGATGCTGTATGTCACATCCTATACTATCTCAAAAGCTCTCCAGGCAAATGCTTGTTATATAAGAAGCACGACCACTGTAATCTCTCTAGTTTTTCAGATTCTGACTATGCAGGAAGTCGCTTTGATCATAAATCAACATCGGGCTATTATACATTTGTGGGCGGCAATCTAGTTACATGGCGAAACAAAAAGCAGACTGTCGTAGCCAAGTCCAGTGCAGAGGCAGAATATCGATTATCCATCCATGGCTCATACTGCGTGTGAACTTCTGTGGGTCTAGAGTCTCCTCCAGGAGTTCGACATATCCTATTCCAGCCCTATACCGATGCTTTGTGACAACAAGGCCTCTATTTTTATTGCAAGCAACCCCACATTTCATGAAAGGACAAAACATATTGAGGTCGACTGTCACTTTGTTCACGAGATAGTTCTTTCTGGCCGCATTTGCACTCCATATCTCAACACTGAAAAGCAAGTAGCGAATATCTTCACCAAAATTCTTCCAAAAGTTTGTTTTCAAACTCTAGTGGACAAGTTGGGCATGTTCAACATCTACGCTCCAGCTTGAGGGGGAGCATAGAGATATGTTTATGTTTCACTGAGTGTCATGTGCCTAGCATGTGCCTCACTTATGTTTTTTACTTACGTAGTTTAGTCCCATATTGCTCATCTCTATTTTAGTCTCTCCTCTCTTCTCCTATGAAGAAACTGTATTGTACACCTTTTTAATCATTGAATATACAATTCCTATTCTCTCTATAGTTTCATATGGAAAAGAAGTGTCTCGAGTGGTTGGGACTTGATACAATGTCAAACCTTACAAAGTCCGGGGTCAACTTGTTTGGGATGATAAGAGGAGGGTGAGGAAAAAGAATTCAGGTGCAATTTGGTTAGAAAACGGATGTACAGGGGAGAAGGATTTTTATAGAGTAGAGTCATAGCAGTTGGGTAGGGAAGAGAGGTTGAGAGCTTGCAAATGTATCCAAACCCATAGTACACCCTAGATATATACTCTATTCGAGGGAGAAACACATGTTACTGACATACAACTTAAATGAGGGTTGGGGGGGAGATTTGGCCATCAGGTGAAAATAAAAATCCTAAATACTAAATCAATAAGGGAAACAAATATCTTTTTAGGGTTTCATTAGATTTTCTTTCTATGTTTATTTGGTGTAGTTACTATTATCCTAAAATAACATGATTAAGGTTCATAGCTAATTTAGGTATGCATAGCTCAATTATCCCATTCATTTTTGGTTTTGAATTACCAATATTTTAGTTCCGAGTTTTAGTGTTCTAAAGTTGTTTAGCCATTTAGCACTATTCTTAAAGAATTAGAGTTTCCATTTTGGTATAATTCAAGTTATTGGTGTCTAGTTTCCATTGTAAGGTTTCATTATAAGCAAAATCATGGTCCATTTTACTCTAAAACTCTTAGGTGTCATTGATAACTTATTTAGTTTGAGGATTTGTGTATCAAATTACCATAATTGATTATAATCCAATTCGGATTTACTAATGTTTTAGATCATAATATTGGATTTGGTCAATCATCTTAATTAGGTTTCATTTTGGCTAAATTAGTGTGCTAGTGGATAAATTAGGGTGACTTAGGGTTTAGTATATGAGTTTGAATATAAATGAGATAGTTAGAGTTTTTAATTTCTATTAGATATCAAAGGTTCAGTTAGATAAGAATTTGAGGATTGTGACAACAACCTAAGGGCTTTCTGAGCAGGTATAGGGATCAATTGTAGCCTAATGATTTGTTTTGACCAGGTAGCCTCGATAGAGGATGACATGGTGGCGTAGATAGATCATGTTGTAGTTAGAATCAAATTGGCTGCATGGGTTACTGTGAGAAAAGAAATGTAAAAAAGAGAAGACGAGGATTGTTGGTTAGGCGAGCCATACATTTTCTGAAATATAAGCCCATATGTTGACGGGCACCAACACAATCTCTAGCCCATCTTTCGTGGAAGGTCGATGTGCAACCATGTTGCACATCATGCGTATGTGCCAAGGCTCGTGGTGCCTTTGTACACATGACCTTGTCAAGCTGGCCAAAAAATCTAAATTAATGTCATGAAATATTCATCCTAATCAAACAAAAAATACATTTAGTTAAAATTTTATGTTAGACGTTTATGTTGGGGCACAAGTTCTCTTTTTAAGAGAATTGATACCTTCTTGTTGATGGTATGGATATGTTACCTCTCAGTCTTCCTTGTTGGAAATTATCAAATTACTATTCCTGTCTTGTTTCAAGATTGACATTTAAGGCATAGTGTTCTTCCAGTCCAACGATATCAATTTTTATTTGAGTGTTGAAACATTGTATCTTTTCATTTACATTGTCAAGGAGAATGAGTTTATAAGAGATTCACTCCAAAAGAATATTTATATAAATGGATTGAGACAATCATATGCATCATCTTAAGAAGCACATGAGGATATTGATTGTCTAAAGACATTCTAGTCAAGAACAATTTTTGGCTAGACCACAAAAACCCATTGTAATAATAATAATTGCTTGTCTTGGGGTTTGTGTGGTCATTGGGGCAAAAGGGGGGTCACCCCAATTGTTACTAGAAAAAACATATCTACTTACACATAGTCTATGTGGAAAACAGTATGATGGGGAAGTCCCCTTGTGTATATCTTATTGATAGAAGGACAAACCCTCTCCTATAAATAGGGTAAGGAGATAAATATACAAGGAAGCAAACAAACCCTAATGGGCCAAAACACAATTGGGCCCATATACAAAGACTCAATACTTAATTTAACTAAAATAACTAGACTCTCTAACACTCCCTCTAGAGCTGGAGCTTGGGAGATTCCCAAGTCATAGACAAACCAAGAGTAACGAAGCATTATAAAAAGGTAAACAAAGCCCATATGAGAATATTTCTACCCCTTAGTATTCATCGCTCAAACACTCCCCTCAAGTAGATAATCCAAAAGCGGGTATGCAGGCAAGTAGCAAGACCTTCCTGATCAATATGAAGTGGCATTAGGAGCAAAATTAAATACCAATAGGTAGGCATCATGGTCTTCATCTCAGTTTCTATCGTCATGGAATAGACCGGAGAGTGCTTGAACACAATACCAAAGAGTGTTGGTACACAAGAAACAGTATTCAACGCGCATATAAAGCATGGACAAGAAAAGAGTCAACATATGCAAGGCACGAAAAGAGTCAACGTACGCAAGGCACGAAAAGAGTCAACGTGCGCAAGGCAAAAAAAAGCTAGAGAGTGCTGGCACACAAAATCAGAAAGTAGACGATGTAGCCCAATTTGAAGACCAGTGTGAAAAGTAGTAAGTAGATAAAGGACTCCAAGATGCAATATAGATGAAACTCCATGTTTATGTAAATTCACCAACCAAAATCTTCATCATCTTTTCTCTTCATAAAATTCCATCACGATAGCAAACGTCACAGTCCAGAGTGTTAGGTCACAGTAGTAGCAGTGGTCGACATGCGTAGGGTATAGACAAGTAGAGAGTCAACATGCAAATAAAGCACGGATGGCCGATAGTGCAAAAGCACAAAGCATCATGTGCTAATCATAGCACAAGTAGAAAAAATGACGTCTTTGTATACAAACCAATAGTGTGCAGATGAAGTGATATCCAATGAATGTATAGAACATGTGAGGTAGATAACTCCATAGCAGCAGTCAAGGTAGATGATGATGAATAAGATCCACACGTTCTTCATAAGGAAGAAAAATCAATAATAGCAGCAAAAGGATCCATATAGATAGCAAACCAAACAAATTGTTCCTCTCTTATTTCATTTCTCCTCCATATCATCTCTTCCCTCTACTCATAATCCTCTATTCTCCTCCTCACGCTGACCACAAAAGGAGTCAAGAGAGTGGTTGGGGTGGAAAGTCAGAAACAACGGTAGAGGCAGGGCTATTTAGGAAAAATATGTGGAGGAGGTAACTCATAACTCGATTTACTGTGAAACATGACCAACTAGAATTAGAGAAAAAATCAGATCTGAATAAGTATCCAATTTTTCAGGCATAATGTGTATGTGGGGGATAATATAAGCATTGAGAAGGTCGACAGTATGTAAGTAGGGATGGAAATGGGGGAGCTTAAAGAACAAAAGCAAAATTGCTGGAAATGGGAGATAAGTGTTGCTGGTAAGGATAAAAATAGGGGCATGCCATGTACAGAAGCCTCTGCCTGGTTATAGAACAATCATAGATGATGTTGCACGCCAAGATATAACAACAATAGAAGGTTGCACGATGTGTTGGTGAAGCCTCACACCGTATCAAGTGAAATGCGGTGAAGATAGCAAGTGAAACATCATGTTTAAGAGGACACGACATGTATTGCAATAGCTAGGCAGATGATACGCCATGCCACACTGTGTCTGATAGCAGTAGCCGAAGTAGGATGAATACAGGCGACATGCTGTGTCGTGTAGATGACACGCCGTGTCTAATAGCAGAAGCATCTTCCGACAAGAAGCAGGCAACACGACATGTTGTGGAGGTGACAACGGTGTTAGTCGACAAATTTTGAGGCAGAGTTAGGGCATATTGTAGGGAGATGTTGTATTGTTGAGGCGACATGCTGAGTCACAAGGCAGACTTTTTGATCCAAGTCGCGAAAGAAGCAGAACTCAGTCGACACGTGGTGTCTGTGGCAGAACATCAGCGGGAAGCCCTTAGATGGCAACTAAAGGGGTGGAGAAATCATTATGGATCTCCACCATAGCAATATAGAGATGATATATCCCCAACATTAGCCAAAAAAGGAAATCCTTTTTCATGATTTGGGAATAGATCTCAATGTTGGTGGTGGCATGTATGATGACGACAATGTAGATCGTCAGTGTTGCAGATGACGACAATGTAGATCGACAACGGTGTAGATGAAGATGGGTGTAGATGATGACAACAAATAGGTTAGCGGTGGAAGCTCCAAAAGCAAACAGTAATGACCTCAGCCTATGTTATGCGGATGCCTGCCTGGGTGGACCCCTAGCCTCCCAACTCTAGGCGCCCAACCTCATTGGGTGTGTGGGCGGAGTGGGCAGCCCACTTGGGCGTTTGGGCGACCCACATGGGCATAAAATGGGCCTACTTAGTGGGCTTTTATCAGTAAAAAAAACCTTAAAAAATCAAATTTCTTGTCTAAGTCACTCATGCCCCCTCCTTGTTTCCCTGCTCACGCCTAACT
The DNA here is from genome assembly GCA_963693085.1 of Alisma plantago-aquatica. Taxonomy (NCBI): domain Eukaryota; kingdom Viridiplantae; phylum Streptophyta; class Magnoliopsida; order Alismatales; family Alismataceae; genus Alisma; species Alisma plantago-aquatica. The sequence goes on along the minus strand of OY856412.1, from coordinate 209,251,422 downwards.
TTCTGCGATACTTCCGACGGTAAGGAGCGGCAACAACAAGCCAACAATCTTGCGTGGCACAAGGAGCAGCTGCAATTGGGTGAATCAAGGCTTCACACTAAGTTTTCTTATTTTTAGTGCTATGATATCCCTACACCCTCTTCCTCCTCCCCCGACTCTCTTCTTCCTTCCCCTCCTAACTTTCTTCCCTTGCTTCTTGTTTGCGCTCCTCCCCTTACTTTTACATTTTTTTCAAAATTTTTTACAGCTTCTTCTTCTCATAGGCCTTGTTCTTTTTCTTCTTCTTCTTCCCTTGCCTATTCTCACTCTTCCCCTTCTTCTTCTTCTTCTTCTTCTTCTTCTTTGTATCCGTCTTCTACTGCCTCCGTTTTTGTCATTTTCTGTCATCTTCCCCTCCTTCCTCTTTGCTACTGTCTTCCCCTTCTTCTTTACTGGCATTTTCCCCTGTCTGCCTCCTCTTCTCTTGCCTTCGTTGTTGTCGTCCTCCCCCATCTCCTTGTCCTCCTCGAGTGACATTGCCTAAGAATATAAATGATAATATGTACATAATTATATATATAAACATACAATGATACAAATGAAAAAAAACCCGCCTAGGAATGCCCAGACGCCTAGGCTGTCTGGGCGGCCATGGGCAACGCCCGACCGCCTAAACGCCTGTACAACTATGGCAGCGGCATGGCAGTCCATGTAAATCTAGTAGCAACAACTTCAAGATGAATTTTTTTTTTTGTTGAAGATGGAGACGACTCAATTAAAACGGTGCAAGAAGATGCAAAGGATGTAAATCCCTACAAACATCCAAGCAACGCCTAGGGGCGGAGGCTGCCTGCAAGGGGAGGCTTCTCTCTTTTGTTCTCTCTCTCTCTTAGGGTTGGGGGTGGTGCAGTAAAGCCTGCTCTGATACCATGTGGAAATCGTCATGAAGGGGAAGTCCCCTTCTTTATATCTTATTGATAGAAGGGTATAACCTCTTTTATAAATAGGAGGAGATAAAGATACAGGGAAGCAGACAAACCCTAATGTGCCAAAAAATCTATTGGGCCCGTATACAAATTTACTCAATACTTAATTAACTAAAATAACTCACTACAAAAAAATGGTCTTTAACTATAAAAAAAAATTGTAGCGAAAACCCCATATTTTGTAACTAAAGGCTTTAACTACATATTTCTTTACACATACAAATTGTAGTATATGCTCGTATAGCTAAAGGCTTTAACTATATTTTTCAAATATGTAGTTAGATAATCCATTCGCTACAAATTCATATGTATCTAGAAGCGTAGCTAGATATTGTCCTTACATATTTAAATATAAGTATAATTATAGCTAAATGTTTGACTACAATTGTATATATAGTCAGTATGTAGCAAAAACATGAAGTTAATACATTTTATATGTATTTAGTGTGTAGGGAAAGGCATCAGTTACTATATACATATATATGTAGTTGATTATGCATCTTGCTACATATGTAGTGCCATTTAGTACACATACATATATGCTTAGCTCGACTATATATATAGTGTAATTTGTTAGTACACAAGCTCTTTTAGTAACAAAATTGTAGTATTTAGAGCAAGTTATGCTCATTATGCCAACAATCTTACTTTCATTTATAATGAAGCGTTGAATGTACATGGGGAGGACGTATACCTTGCCCCTATTACACAATGTGTACAAAGAAAAGTATATACATATATCAATGATTCAATGGTCTACTAACATCTTTGCGAAAGAGTTGTCTTTCTCAGCCAGTTTTAACATCCTTATTGTCTTCTTTTGTTCGAGCTCTTGTTGTTCGGTCAGCATCGTCCAAAAGCTCCCGAGATAAGTATCTGAAAGGAACCCTCCAAGCATAGATAGAAGGAATATCGTCCCTATGAAGTTGGTCACTATGTTTGCAGCTACTGACAGTGACTGTTCAAATATATACATAGGTCTATGCAATGCAACCTTCTCATAGAAGCAAAGAGCCCTATCAAATTGCAACATATCATGATACATTGTTGTGCATGTGGCTGTTGTTGCAGCTGTGACTGGGCGGGCCTGGGCTTCAAATGGAGCTGCATCGTCATGCTTCTGGGTTGTCTTAGATACTTATGATACTCTATATTTGAATTCTTGACGTTGTTAAGCTCAATCTCAAATTCAGATAATGGAAGTTGCTACGATGGCTAAGCTTGTACTTCTCTTCATCCTGAAAATAAGGTTTTAAAAATGGGGAGGCATTAAAAAAATTATCAACTATATATTTCCAGTCTAATTTTATGCTCATATTCCAGTAGTAAATCTACAATAGCCTATTGTCATGATTCATATATTTGCAAAAGGTGATACAAAAGACTAATGGATGCTTAGATATTATTTCCAACAACATTGTTATATCTTCAGTCAAGCTAATTACAAAAGTTGCTTTTCTGAAAACTAAACCACAATACCTGCTAAGAAGAGCATCATAGTCATGGACATCTGATCCAATAACCCCTTGAAGGTTTGAATGCAGAAGACATCCCAAAACGAGCATATGGTGATAACATGCCAACCAGATCAATATTTACAACAAAGCTAATCAAAAGATCAGCAACATAAGGCTCGAAATCTGACCAGAAATCTTGATTAGTTTTGACAATATGCAAAGCTCGCTAGACTAGAACAAAACCTGAATATGTTAATCACTTAAAATTACGGAGGAATACAACCTCTGACAGTTTCTGCAGTACATGGCCACTATTTCTTATAGCAACAATTAAGCAACAATTGGAAGTATTCTCTAACAACCCCCTCAAGTTCACTGTAAGTACAGCTGATGTCAACATTGAATCTAAAAGCTCCTACACGTTTTTTATTGCAAGCTTGCAACTAAAGTATGGAAACAAATCTGTATGAACAGATCTGGATATGCCTCGGGACTCCACTTTTTATTTTATATGGACATTCAACAAGATGGGAGCTGATGATTGCATATAGTTCTCGGCTTATTTCTATGCAGTTTGTACAATCATTTTCAAAATCAGCCTCTTTGTATTGCTGCTGCTTTCTGTGGTTGGTGAACAACCAAAAGGAGGTCAACATCTGAATTCAGCTGTCTCACCTGCTAAAAAAATGAGCTCCCTATTGGATGAGTTCTTATTGAGGAGCTCTTGAAGCCAATGTAGATGCCTAAGTGATTAGAAAAGACAACCAATTTGGGGGTCAATAGGAAATCTGGTTTCTGATATAAAGAATTCAGGAAGTCAGTTCTATCTAGAATTTCAAGAAGGGATAAATTTGGTCTTGCTTTCCATACAATTTTTTTACATGAGGTCACAGTGTATTTGTGCAGCATCCTTGTGTTCTAAGGATGGTACTTGGTGCACTTCGTAAGCTACTCATGTTAACACATTATCTCATGCTAATATCTGGCATATTGTTGTTAAATAGCTAATTGGTTGATTGGTCGGAGATGTCTTGATTTTTGTGAACAAATTATCTTGTAAACATTCTCAAACAACAACGGTCTCACAATGAATTTTAGATGAACTGTGACTCTTTTAAACATACTTGAACAGAAAGGGCCACATTCATTCAAAAGTTGTATATGTCTTATGTATAGGCTAGGATCAATGAAGAGGTAATATGGTAAGGATGTCAATGTGGTGGCATCTAGAAATGAAAAAAGTGACACAGCTGAACAAGTATGCCAAAAACATATCAGAATCCTTAAAAGGTTTTCATTATAACAACATAGTTTGTTTATGGTTCTATATAGTTTGTATATATGTGTTTAGTACTTGAGTTATCATGACAAATGGAACACAACCAAGCCGAAGCAAGGAAAGTATCCAAGTGGATGAGACATTTTGAAAGAAAATGTGTATAAGATGTGAGGGGATATGACGAAAATCGGAACAACGATGTACATTGTAATCCAAGGACCCTGTAGCTAAAATACATCAATTTTGCAGCTTCATAGCATGTTTGTTGTTTACTGTACCATTGAAACATGAACCATAAAGCTATATGCACAACAAAAAATGACCTCATAGAGAAGAACAATCACATAGTATTCGACAAATATTGAATCAAGCTCAAGAAAGCAAGAAAACAGATACCTTAATGTTGGCACCCGCCCTACAAATAATCATCAACCTGTGTTGTTAAGTAGCTGCTCTAGAAATAATCTACTTCAATTCTGCTCCCTCGAGAGACATGCATAGCTCCAATTTTTCTCTCCCATGTCTTGTGCAAAACAACACTGAAAATAACAAAAGTCAATACCATGATTAAGTGAGCCAAGAAGAGAAAGAATGAAAAGTGGAAAATGTAAAAAGGAACCGGAGGAGGTTAATGGTTTGTAGGGACAGGTTTTTACTAGAGATGTTATGTGATTGATGCAGTCCTGAGTGTGTAATTTGAACTCTGCAACTAATCTTCCAAGGTAACATATTTTCTAATGTATAGGCTTGCACGAAAAAGATTCTTCTTCTATAAAACTCTCACTTGCCTCATGTTCCTCATCCCTCCTTCGCATATCATCACCTTGCTTCATTTTTCTGGACTCACGAGCAGCCTCTTCATCCTGGCACTCTGCTTCTTTCTCGTGCTTTTTCTTCTCCTTTTTGGAAGATGCTTTAGATCAGATGACATAAACACTGCCATTTATAACATCAGTTATAAAGCAGAATGAATTGTGAACTCCTCTTGCTACACAAGTAGGCAATTATATGAGCCAACTAGATGAGTGCATAAACAATGCAGCTAAATTTCTGTTACAGACTCAAAACTACCTTAACAAGAGCAAAGGTTGCACATGAATGAAGTATGGAGGGATTCAACAGCACAATAACAAACTTGCAATTTTAGCCCCGTAGCTGTCCTTGAATATAATGCCAAGACAAGTTGTATCATTTTGATGGTTGAATCATTGTTCCCTTTGACCCATCCCATAGGAGGAGCCACCCAGCTACTATCTTTGTTGATCTAGATGATTGTGGCCGCTGATAAGCAGGATTGACATCCTTGTGAACCATTACCCTGTTGGCATGGATACAAAGCAGATAGTCACTGTTAGAACAATAGTTGGGATAAAGGAAGGATAGAAATCGGTATGGTTAAATCTTATCAAGATATAACTCCATAAAGACAAAATGCAATCAGCATAAATGTATCTCTTCACTATGAAGCAATAGTTAAGGAATTATGACCCAAACCGCTGACATAAAAAAATGAAATCCCATTATCTTCAGCAATCTGAAACCTTCAATAAGGAACATTATGTCTGAAATCTTCAGCACTGATAAAAAAAATCACAAGTGCAACTGAATAAATGTCCACACCTTATCATCCTTCTGTAGGAGGTAGCTGGAAAGGAACCAGAGCAGGTTCGCCTTAGGAATGATCATTGTTAGAGCAACAATAGAGACGCTGTTCGAGACACAAAATAGTTAATACCACCTCCAATTTTAGAGCATACCTTAGCATGACAGGTCACACCATTTAATGAGTGAATTGGATGGTATACAACAAGAGGACAACACATAACATTTTAAAACATGTTGATAGATGAATACTTACAATGACTTTATATGCAAGAAAACACTTACACTCTTAACATATACACATGACAAACATATGCACACATGCATCCAGCGTAATATCCTCTATTTGTAGTGTTGTAGTGTGCTAACCCCAACTCTGAATCCCATCCCCTGACACAAGGTTATTATCTAAACCTTTTCTAAGATAATTTAGCTACCTTGATTACTTCTCATTTGTTCCTCCAGGATTTAAAGACAATTGTGTAAAAAAATAGCTTTGACAAAAATAATTTTGGGCTTAAACTTTAGGACTTTTCAGGAGGTCTTTTAGCAGAGAAAGGTATTGCATAAAGATTCAGAACGGTCAAGAGTAGGTTGACCAGTCACAAAAGGTGGTAAGCAGAAGACCCAATAAGGAAATAATAACACATATCACATATTCAAAGACAAATTCAACAGCTGAATGAACATTTATTAGTTAGAACTGACAAGTCTCGGTAGCTTCATTGTCTTATCACTGAATGATAGGCAATAGATGACTTCGCATCAGCTTAAAAAGTAAGTCCAAATATCAATGAAGATGTGAAGACATATATTGATCACATATGTAGAACATAATCTTATAGCCAGTCTTTAGAATTAGAACCCAGAAGAAAGAGAGCAGGTATCATAAAATGCTTTGTTTTTAGAAAGCTAAAACAGCTTGAAGAGCATCTTTAGCACCATGCGTGCACCAAGAAATATAGCAACAGACTTACTCATCAGTTGGTAATACAAATTCTGCTCAAGTAACAGATGTGATATAAACACCAGAGAGAAAAGAGACCATCAAGCCGCTCATCAACTGATTATAGAAAACCAGCTCCAGCAATAAGGCTGTTATTAAGAAAGCGATGACTTTCTCCACTCCACCAGGGACTCCAAAAATTCCATTACCTAATAAAAAAAAGATATTAATCAGCAGTTGAAAATTTCTTTGAAAGCCATCATTATATGCAGCTTGCACTCGAAGCCTAACCTCAGCTGGATCTCTCAATGAATAAAATGCAGCAGAATCCTTTGGTACAGATGAAACCAGGATGCCATGGCCACGATTTCCCTCCCTTAACACCTGCAATAAACCATTTCACTTGAGTTAATCCTTGTCCAGCGTGTCATAAGTAACTCTGAGAAGTTGGAGGGGTGTAAACTATGATCTTCTGGTTACACTACTGGTGTTTGAATATTGTCTTTTCTGAAGCTTTGGGTATTACTTTCCTTTGTCATCTGTGATTGTCAGTTAAAAGCTATGAATGCCCTCTGATTTCACCTAATACAGCATTTACTATGACTTTTAATTTCATATGCGAAGCTCTTCAGACGACCATTCAAGTTTTTTTGTTCTTCTTCAAAGTAGCGTAGTTTAAGTGAAAAGTAGTACAAATAATTGGCAAAATCGTATAGTTTATAAAAATTTGAATTTTGGACAATTGGATTTGATAAGCCAAGCTGTCCATTTAGTGCCAATGGTTACTACTGCATGGTTCAGAGCTGGAACTTCTAGCAAACTCTGCTGCTTCGCCATATGGCTTAGCAACCATGCTAATTCGGTTGTGTGTGTGTGGGTGGGTGGTGGTGGTGGTGTGGGGGTGGGGGGAGTTTCCGAGTGGGCTACATGACATTCAACTTAAAAGAGAAGAAAATAACCTATTCGTTTATATATATCTTCCAGTTGAATAACAAATTGGAAGACTATGAGGAGTACTTATGTAAGGGAGCGTAGTGTAAGACAAACAGACCTTAAACGCATCCTCATCAGTTCTATCATCTCCAACATAAATGGGAAGCACATCATCAGAGTCCTTCAATCCAAGAGATTCAAGCAAAAACTCAACCGCTTTTCCCTTGTTCCAGTCAGTCACCGGACGAACTTCTAAAACCTAAATAAGAAAAAAAAACCAATATTCATCTGATTATACAATATGACTGGTAATTATGTACCCTAATCAAGTGAGCTACATTGAAAACAGAAAGACTGACTTAAACAAACTCAAGACTGCATTCATAACTGAAGTCTTTTCATATATAAGAGCTGCTCCTTGATTGAAATCTTATAAAGTTGACAGTGGTACTGATTGTTCAACTAGTTAGAAACCAACTCATTTATGGAGTGGGCCTGTTCTGAATTTATATTAGACCATCTCCAGTGAGCATTATTAAATTCTCATATCTTAAACCTGATCTCTCATGTTAGATTGAAATAATGATTAGGAATATCTTTTTCAATCAGGGAAAATGAAGGAGTAGGTGTATTTAAAATAACAAAAAAATACATGTAAATGTAACCTTCAAAATTGGTGAATATTAGTTTTGGTAATATGGTACATGTACTTTGTAGCAAGATCAATTCCATACAACAACCATAATTTTTGGTACTTCATGTGCATCTGTGCTAATGTTTTCCAAAGAGGAAACCTTTCACGTGTTCATCGTCTTAGTATATTTTAAATGTTCATAATAGTAGAGATGTTTTTAAGGGAACAACATTATTTTTGCACGCTGTACTGCTTTTTTTATGACCTTGAACTAGATTCTAGTATGATTTGTTAGTTTTACACAAACAGGAACACTATATCAAGATTAACATGTAGTGTCTATAGTTGTACTACATGTAAGTTTTATATGAACCATGATAGTGAATATAGAAAAGATATAACTCACCCAGAGCACTTGCTTTCTCAGCTTGAATTTTGAAGAAAAGCTACCAATACACCAAGAAAATATCTTCAGCCCGAGTGAGATTCTTGTGATGCTTGGTAAAGATTTTTCCTTTGTTTGAGCTTCCATAATTGTAAATTGGATGCTGATGATGTTCTAGAGCATTGTGTTGATGATGTCCTACTCACACATGAGAGAGCAAGCTGCTCACAACTGGCCAACTCTCCCTCTATGCATTTAGTTTCAGAAATTAGTTCTTTTGACATGATGCAAGTCTGATTTGAAGCCCATAGATATGAAGCATGTGCATTGGTTCCAGTAACAAAGCACTGACTTAGTAAGCTATATGGCATTTGTTCTAGTAACAAAGCACTGAGCTTATTGAAACAATCCCCCCGGATCCCAAACTTGGGTAATGACAAATGGATTAGGAACATATATGATACTAGGATATTTTCAGTGAAGTCAAAATATCACCTGGTTGCAAAAGGAAAGACACAACCCACTGAGAGAGACTGGAAAGCTATATAGGGAATGAACATCCCCATCTCTCAGAAGCTATTCATGTGGAAACTTTAATACAAGTGATCACTCACCAACATAGAGTGAGTGAGAGGGGATATAGGTTTTTCCTCACCCTGCCCAAGGTGTGAAGAAGAAGATCAAATCCTGATGCACTCTATTGAGAGTTATTTAGTTAGTGTTTTATTATTAGTTTGTAATATGGGCATAAGTGTTTTGTCCCATTAGGGTTGTCTTATGTCCTGTACGCTTCCCTGTTCTCCTATTTATAGGAGCAGGGTTTCTCCTATCTAATACAACAACTAGCCGCCTTTTATTATTTCACATGGTATCAGAGCAGAGATCCCAAAACCCTACGTGAGAGAGAAAGAAAAGGAGCGCCCCCTTGCGGGCGGCCGCCGTCCTTATCAGTGCTTGGCTGCCCGCAAGGAATTCCTAGTCTTATTCCCTGCCTCTATTTGCCATTGGACCATGCTCCCCACGAACCTGCTGCTACCACCTGATGTTGCCCTCTACTTCTAATCGTGTCACCACCATCACCCCTTTGTTGATATGCTACATCTAGCCGCCGCACAACCCACTAACGCAGTCCATACTTTGCCTCCTGCCCAACGCCGCCACCCCATTGCTGCTCGTGCAACCGCTGCCTGACTGCCGTCGTCGGCTCTTATTGTTGCTTGACTGGGCCAGCTTTGTTGTTGTTGCCCTGCGTTCATGTGCCGTCGTTGGCTGCTACTGAACTGCTATTGAGCACAGCCGTCGGCTGTCCCTTGCTGCTACTGTGCACCCCCCCGGGTCCTGATACATTGCGCAACCCTTGTTTCTGCGCGGCCATCATCTTCTGTCGTACCCACCGGCCCTGTGCCCCGCACAGCTCCAGCTTCCTGCCACCGCAACCTCTACATGTCCTTGTCAGTGTGCCACCGCCAACACCTGCCTACTGCCACCCACAGTAGTTGTTGTTGCCTCTATCTTCTTCCATCGGCGCTGGCTGCTATCAAGCCCAGTCGCCGCCCACCCCTGGCCTTGGTTCCTCACCACAACTCATCTACTTCATACTGTCCGACGTTGCCCACTGCTTCTTACCCAATCGCGGCCACCTACCCCTGCTCTATCTCGCTACCAAATAGCCCTTCATGCATAAAAAATTTATGTCCCTCAATATTATCTGCTGCCCCCTCCCATATACACTCAAATTGTTGTGCTAATCGGATCCATTTTTTACCTTATCGGATTTTTCGTGGGGCATATCGGGCCAATCAAATCCCCTTTTCGGGTCGGAGAAAGATCCATTTATTTTTCTATCCGGATCTGCCTATTCGGATCATTTTGCACCTTGACTCGCATTATTGGTTACTGCCTCCACATATTTGCCTACGCTAAACCTTGCCTCTACCGTTGTTTTTGACTCTCCATGCCAACCACTCCTTTACTCTTTCTGTGCTTGGCATGAGGGGGAGAATAGAGGAGAAAGAGTAGAGGGAAGAGACGAGATGGAGGAGAGATGAAGAAAAAAAGAGAAGAATTATGATCTACTGGAGTTATTTATTTACTTGCTACTCTGCCTACCGGTCTTCTATCTGCCAACGTTGTCGACTTTTGCTTCTGTGCGCCAGCACTCTCTGGCATGTCCGTGCCTTGTTTGCACGTCGACTCTCTACTTCTGTGTGCCAGCACTCTCTGGCTCGTCTGTGCCCTGTTTCGCACGTTGACCCGTCCGTACTTTATTTGTACGTTGACTACTACTGCTACTGTGATCCAACACTCTCTGGGCTCTGCTACTCTGCCACTGTGACCTAGCACTCTCTGGCTACTACGACGACGACTTTGATGAAGACCTCGTGCCTATGAGCTATTTTATCTTTTGCTCCAGATGATCGTGTTGCTGCTTATTTCTGCTCCAGATGATCGAGAAGCTTCTGTGACCTGCTTACCTGCTTGCTTGGAGTATCTACATGAGGGGGAGTGTTTGAATGTTTGAGTGCTTTAATGTAATATTGAGGGGGAGAAAACTCTGTATGGGCTTGGTTTATTGTTTCATTCTATTTCTTTCTTTTCTTAGTCCAACTCTCTGTTTGCAAGCTGATTTGGGATTCTCCCAACTTCATCTTGAGGGGGAGTGTTGAGAGTTAATTAGTTAGTGTTTTATTATTAGTTTGTAATATGGGCCTAAGTGTTTTGGCCCATTAGAGTTGTCTTATGTCCTGTACGCTTCCATGTTCTCCTATTTATAGGAGCAGGGTTTCTCCTATCTAATACAACAACTAGCCGCCTTTTATTATTTCACACACTCAACCCAAGTATGCAAATGGAGAAAACCCATTTGGAAACAACTAATCTGAGGTGATATGTCAGTTGGATTATTTAGGAGCAACCTGCAAAAGCTTGAGGATGATTCAATGGACTGAGCACACAAACCTACAAATATATGCTCAAAAGCTTGAGACCCTCTAGAGGGTGAATGAAAAAGCATACTCCTAGTCAGTGTAGTGAAGAAACACAAGAAGGAGAAGAGGTTGAGAATGATTCAATAAAAATATATCAAACATTATAGTTAGTGGTGAGAATTTATGGCATACGTTAAGTCTTACTATCCTATCCACTTTTCTTGATGGAGAATGTGAACAGAACAAGAAAAAATGCTAGACCAAAGTATAAAGGCCCATTACTTGAATATTTGAAGTTGTGATGTTTTGAAAAGTGGAATTTCCAGTGATGTCTTAACTACAAACGTCAATTTGGTCCCACCCAGCTGGTAAAAAAATGTTCTTTGTCAGATTCTGAGTCAAACATTCAATGTTCATGCTACATAACATCCAGAAAGGCCCAACCCACATACTTTGGCATTGAATGTAGTATATTGACTTCATTAAGACATGTATAAAGCTTAATTATAGCTAATTTTGGAATATAATGACATCTACATTAAACTCTATATAAGACATGTGTCCTGCACTGACCCTCCATGTTTAGAGTCTTTCTGTGTCTAAAGAAATAACATGTTTAACTAGGATGAATGCACTGATACTAAGTGTTGCATGTCTCACTTTTAAACCAGTTGTTTTAACTAAAATTTGGAATAACCTTTAGAGTTTGATGTTATATTGTTTGGAAAACTTCAACAATCTTGCATAATAATCAACAAAGACTAGTGGCGGATGTTGGTATAGATATATTTATAAAATAAAAAAAAATCATTTTATTAGATACCATCAAATATATCATCTACCCAACCACTTAGAATCAAACTCTTTGACTGATCCTAACATTTCTTTAGGCTATTTGCATTCCCTGAGTCAGACTACAGAGTTTAACATTGACATATGATGCATCCATCCATGTCATAAAACTAGATATGAAGAAGTCCTCTACTAGTTACTGCTTATATAATGTATGGTGTGCATGATGCAATAACAATATTAACATATTGTGCAGGAGAAATAATTTAGCTAGTCCTCCACCCTAGTGTGATAAAAAAAGGTGTCGATCATCTACTAAAAATTGTTTCCATTTATGTGCTTGGTGTTTCCCTCATTCAGCCAAAATTAGCTTCTTTTCTTCACCACTCATCCACATTGAGAGGGAGGCATCATGAAGGATTTTTCATTGACCAACAATATTCAAGGTAGACATAACCCTCTAGTTGTTATAGATGGGTACCAATGGTATAAATATAGAGAACTATGAACTAAATAGACCAAATGAGGATGTTATTAAGTACTGAGTACCAAGGGGACAACTCTAAAATTATCAGTATTCCAACTAGGATTTAGAGACATTATAGTGAAGAACCAAAGACAAAAATCTAGACATTTCACTGATGATAGTAGGTGTTCCAGCCTCCAGGTGCAAGGAGGGCGAATACACCACCTTCCATGCACTGCATGTCTGTTATGATATGTGGAAAGGAATGGAAATTATGGAAGATATGTTGGTTTATAGTGGTAACAGTGTGGTGGGTTGTGTGGCTAAGAATCAGAAAAAGAATGATAACCACAATAGTCAGTTTGTGATTGGATAACCACAATAGTTAATGTTCTCACAAGAGTTATTGTTGTGCTGCTTACAGATGACAACATTAGCCCCTTTGTCAACGTCATCACAGCCTAAAGATGAAGGGCTATCATCTGTGCATTACCGCAAATGATGCACTTCGTAGCTCATAGAAGATAGCAGCTAATGAAATTAAAATTTTGTTAGAGAGAGTGCATATAATTTGAAAAAAGTCTAGAGATCATTTAAACAATTCAGGAAGTTCATGGAAAGACAAAGTTACTGGAAAGAAGGAAACTTAAGGAGCATATAAAAGTAGATGAAAGGGAATGGGAAATTACAAATAAGGAACTACAAGAAGAGAATAATCATGTTCACAGAATCGCTGCTGAATGGGAGAAATGTTTGGAAGATTCAGTTTGTTATGAAATAAATGAGGCAAATACAACTTTTTATGCCACACCATCACCCATGTGATATACCTTTTGTAGAACTTTACATTCAGTACATACAATACATATATGTTGGCGGAAATGCAGCCAAGAAGTACCTAGGATTCTCCTTTCCACTTGCATAGACCCCCGTATAAAACAAATAGGTTACAAGCTGATATATAATATTGTTACTAAATGTGCAATTAGGAGCCCTACATGTGATTAGTAACAGATGAAGTGTGGGGAGAGGACCTCTTGAACAAGACAGACTGAAATCTAACTGCAATTTTACATTATCAGTTTGTTTCTAATAATAAGGAATACCCCTTACAACTTATAGATATGTTCTTCTAAGAAAGCAAGTTGTGAGCTTGAGAACCACGGAGTTTAGAAGACAATTTGCAGAATTAGAGGTCATCACAACATTCACTAGAGCCCAAACCAATCTTTATATCTTGTTCATCCTGGTTTTCAAATTTACAACATAAATAACAGTTTCCTAAAATTGTTTCACAGATAAATTGAAAGTTTTGTCTGTGGCATTCAAAATAGAAATGCATTATAACTTATAAGTAACACATACAAATTGAAAATCAAAGAATCATTAATCAATATTGATGTACAAGTAGCACCGTTCTATGTGCAAGTATTGTACTTGGATTAATGTTTATATGCTATAAATTGCTTGTAGATACATATTGTTTAGCATTGAGTATAGCTGATTGGATACACTATGACCTGAGAAGCAGTTACATAAGCAAAAAAATATGCAAAACGCTAGTTAGAAATTATCATTTTTAAAACAAGTAGAGAAGCATGTTCGCAGATGGAGAGCAGAAAAACAAATAGATAAGGTTGTTCATAAATGGGGAGTAGACAAACAAGAAATTCGTAATTATTTTAAGTTTCCATATCAACCAAGTTACAGTCAGCTATAAACAGTTTGAAAAGTATACAAAACATATCTCATATAGCCTTTTAGTAGAAATAGTTTAGTATATACCAGTTCAGAATGGAAATGGTGATTTAGGATAATGCGGGCATGATCACTGCAATGGCGGGTAAATAAATTCTGAAACTTATGAATATTATCGGCTGAAGCACTAGCAGCATTTCGTCTGTCCTTGCAATGGCAGGCAATATCACGTCAATGGCTCAATAATAGTCTTTATACCAAAATAGTTACCAAATGGGATTTCAACTTCCGTTACATATAGTTCAGTAGTCATCTTTTATTGCCGGCTATTGAGATGTGTCATGCTTCCGTTCTGAAGCAGAAGTGATGCCAAATCAATAGTAAGCTAGTATATCATGCAAATGCTACGTAACATACAGAAATAGAGCCAGAAGGACAGAAATAAAGTGTCTATACTATGAAAGCTTCATAAGGTGTTTGATCAATTTGCTCTTAGATAGCTTCTACTGCAACTTATACCGATATGATGCCCATTAATGAAGGTGTAAAGAGATTTAGGGATTGATTTAAGACTCAGCTGGTCATGTTGAGACTAAGGTTAAAGTAATCACAGGAAATATTCTAAGAGTGGATTTTGACTCCATATGGAACACTAGCAATCAGACAGTAAGGATTAGTAGGCCAGGGGCAGCAGTGATAGTGGGAATGACCCCTGAATGGTATCTTGAGTTATGACCCAGAACCAGGGAAAACACTTCTGTTAGAACCGCTTAACATAATTGTTTATTCTGATGTTGTATTGTTTCTACATCCCTTAAGTTTCCAGTGAAAGGGATCGATAGGAACACATACTTGGATGCTTAAGTTCCTCCACATGATATTTGTGATAAGAGGATTCCTAGAAATACAACATCTGTACATTAGACCCAAGTGTCAGTGCACCAAGTGTATCCATTATAAGATTCACCTAGAGGAGTTGTTGACATGTTATGTTATAAGTTCTGAACCTAAGATGTGAGACAAGGTAGGGTTCAAGGTCTAAAAGTGACCACTAACCTGAACATCATTTAGAGGAACGTTTCCAGATGAATCTGCTACAACCACGTTGGTAACCAGAGCAGCAACATACAAAGTAAGTTGGAACTGAAAAAGCTTCTTAATATTTGCATAAACAGATCTACCCTATCTCACAACCTAAATGATGGATACATTCAGAAACCACTGCATATAGTAACATCAAAGATGTGAAGAATGCCATGCCATATACCTTAACAACTGAAGCAAAATTATCATCTAGGATAACTAATTATGTCTGAACTTTCTTAGCCACTTGTTTTCCTGTGATGCCCATTGCAAGCCCGATATCAGCCTAGCTCCAGGCTTAAGACAAATGTAATGCTTACAAGAAACAATTAAGATACAAGTCTGAAAGAAGCCTCCGAAAGAACTAACCTCATGCTGGTAGGAGCATCATTAGTTCCATCCCCAGTAACAGACACAACATGGCCCTTTCTTCTTAATGCTTGCACGAGAAGAAGTTTGTCATTGGAGGAGGATATTACTGCCTACTCATGATTCATATTAACGAAATGCTTCTAAGCAATTAATGATTTGAAAAATCAACAAACCATGACGATTAAGAAAGAAAAATATGGAAATTATCAGAAGATTATTGATGAGCAACATAAGTGTGTCTATGAGCTTGGCATGCTTAAAGAAAATTAACATTCAAATTAGAGGCATAACAAAAGAACTGAGAGGTTACTTACATAAAAGAAAGACATCAGCAAAGAGAACTAGTCCCTTCAACCACATGCTTATACATGCTTCTGATCTTTAACGATCAAAAGAAACTTGAAAATGAGATCAATGTCCACAAGTGCCACATTCATGATTTGATGGAGAGAAATGATTTACCAGCTTGTCACCTATCTGCTAAAGTAGAATGGAAGAGAAGAGTGTTGATTGTTTTTTCATTATTAATAAATTTGAAGTAATTGTGAATATTGTTGTAGATGACGATATTATGGGTACTGAGCTACATTCTGAGATTCTGGTTCATGAAGTAGATAGTAGAGGTTTGGGTCAGCAAATACCAAAATCACCTTTGACACATAGTAAAATACAAGATCAGCTTACTGAGAAAAAGGAAAAGAATGTATGGCACCTTCATTCCTTTCTTCATGGCAAGATATATGGCTTGGTTGCCTTCTGAAATGATACTTGGAACATTCTTTCAAGTGTCACCCTTTCACCTAATGACTTCATATGGTTCAGTGTAGGATGAGAACTAGAGAACTTTACAAATGCTAAATGAGGAATCTGCATTTTAGTAATTGATGCAATGGCGGCATCAAGTGGACCGACAAGGGCATTAACATGTCTTGTCATTCTCCGTATCATCATTTTACGGTTCTCACCTGTTATGATACAAATTAAACAAACATTTATAATTCACTTAGAAATAGAGTGTTAAAGTAACATACAAATCAAAGACACCGTGCTTGTGTGTGTTGTTTCCATCAAAATATGACAATGATCGTCCAAGTGATTCATTGTTTGGTTTCACTGCCCTGAGCATGGGAACCACAGTGGTTTCTTGATTATATTACATCTTAGTGGCTTGCTCCTTGGAGGTTTTCACTGTAACATAAGCCGAAGTCATTTTGGGTATGTATTCTTTGGACTGGAAATTAATTTCGTTGACAAAATACAAGCATGATACTTTGATGTAGCATTTTAGCTAGATACTACTCATGAATAAACACAACATAAAGACTGCAGATCAAAACTTGAGCATTTCATCTATATAATAGTCATGATTTAAAAGAAACAAAGACTCTGAACAATATGAGCACTTAAGTAGAAGAAACAAATTGTTTTAAAAAATAGCCACAGTCAAAGATTCTTCACAGGCCCAAGACAAAAGAGATACGAATTGCATAGATGTATAATTACACTAGAGAAATCAGTTGTGCCCATGATACTACCAAGCTTGCTGCTCTTCTAGAGAACTTTATTAGAATGTATGTGTAGTGCTATGGGTGTGGCAATCTGGTAACTGAATAATCATCACCAAAAACAAAGATGTTATAGCTTAAATGTGTTACATGTGACTTTGTTTCTTATGTTGACATGATAGATAAGAAAACGACCTTCATCTTGAAAAACCCACTTGTGTCAAACAAGTCATGTAAAGATAAAAAGGCCATGCAAAGAGCTGAGGCAAAAAGGCTTAAAGAAAGGAAGGCCGCTGATGAGGAACACAAGAAGCTCAAGGAGTTGAAGAAACAACAACCCAAAAGCACTCTTGGAGAAGAAATGACCGTCGCTTTCATGGTCTCACCAAGTTTTCATGAACTGTGGTGTCTATGTAATAGAGTTGAAAGCTCAAAAAAATGTAACAGAATTGGCACATAGCACCATGACAATTGTAAGGTTGCTTCTGACCGCTTTGCAATTTTGATTTCTAGAGTTGTTGGTCCTTATACAACCACTTCTAGCACCTCCTACATATGCCACTTTTCAAGCTGCTACAACCAAGTCTAGTGAACTTGTAAGAACAGAATTGTTGACTCGTGCCTGGACTGGTTTCCTTGTTGTCTGCTTTAACACATTATTTGACCCATACCATCTTGTAGCACTAGCTCCCCTGTCCATTTGCAGGGCAGGAGTCGAGAATTCCATTGTGGGAGCCCTCTAGGGTTGTTGCCATGACACTGAGCAGGTAATATTTGGATGTTGTTTCTATTTGTCAAGGATTGTTTGCACATTGAGATTATTCACACTTGGGACACATGGGTTCTGGCTTAATGCTTCTTGTCATTGGAGCCATGGGAATCAAGGAGGCCTCAGAGGTACCTACCCCATGTGTCGCTATGGAGAATGGGGATTGTGGTGTCAGTGTTGTTGAGGCTGCTTCAACGAGCAAGAAGAAAATTGGGTTTCCATTTTTTCCCACTGGAATAGTGCATGGTCTACAGCGTGACGCGCTAATGATGGTCCTGCCAGCACTTTCCCTTCCATCACAAGTTGTTAGAGCTGCTTTTCTTGGCATGTTTCCGGTGGGAACAATTGTTTTGATGGAAAGTCAAACAATTTTATTGGGGTCATGTAGCTAGGCATTGAAAGACAAAATTCCTAGGATTACAGAGAAGACATGGGCTTCCTCACTTGTGGCAATTTCAATGGGATTGGCAATAATCATTAGCTAGTTCTTTTGATTTAGTTTGTACTGAGACTTGGATGCTATATGTTTCTGTCATCTTTTCACACTGTTGCTTTCTTCTTTAGGCTTTTCCTATACGCCTATATTAGTAGAGGGCTACATCCTGTAGATTTAAATAATATGGGTTGTATGCTTAAGTTGCTAACATTGCAAAGTTGTTGCAGGGACCTCCTGCCACGATTCCCCATTGTGATAGTTTTTAAGACCATTCACTTAGACATCTCAATAACCCAATATGGGACCTAGACAATAGTGGTTAGAAAAGTGATCTAGTCAGTAGTCAATTGAAAATTCATGTATCGCTTAAAGGTGGCTGCTGCTCATTTTACTTATATCTCTTTGCAGGCCCTATATTTATTAATTTATATGGACATTCATGATCCATAAAACAAAATTTCATAATGAGATCAAAGAAAAGGTCAGGATCATCTTGGAAGAAAGAGCGCATACGATGAGCAAATGAAGAAAGCTTGTGCTTGATTGAATCAAAATGTGAAGTAGACTTTATGCGAACGTGAAATGTTGAGAATGCAGTTGCCATAGTGTCTACAAGATGTGTATGCTAAATGCAGATACTCCGTTGAAGCAGATATACAGTGGAATTTATAAAAAGAAACCTGAAATATTCAGAAAACGAAAATCATAGGGTCTCCATCAGGTTGCTAGGCAGAGCTGCCGAGAAGAAGAGTAGTCGGAGGATCCCCTAAGTTGTAGGGCGCAAGCACTGGGAGGAAGATCCACCTGCGGAGCCCTAAGGCTGGGCGGAGGAACTGGGAGAAAAACTGCCTGCGGCCCCCTTAGATTTTTGGCGGAGGATGCGAGAAGAAACAACTATTCTGCGAGCCAGGCGCTGAGAAATCTGTGGATGCGGGGTAGAGGCTGCATGGTGCAGTTGGGGCGAATGTGGTGAGACGGAGAGATTAGACAAGAGACGACGATTGGGTTGGGATAGAGTGTAGAGGGAGAAATCTGTTGTGGGCGTGGGGATGAATTGAAATTGGACTAGGAAATAGGACGCGCGGGAGATGAGTGGCGCGAGGGGATTTTATTTTGGTTTAAGAGAGAGTACAAATGCACATGTAGATATTTCCATTCAATTAGCTTTATTTTTTAATTACATTTGGGATGAAGAGGGGATAAGTGTAGTTATGTTCATCTAATTGGACTAACTATAATTATTCTATTTACATTTTTATTATACGTAGCCAAAAATAGATTTAGCTTCATTTAAAATATATGTACCTACAACGATTGTAGCTAAAGCATGATTTTTTTGTAGTGACTAGGCTCTCTAACAATCTACTATTAACAAGTATTGATAACTACAAAGCTTGTTATAAGTTGAATCTGTGCATTGTATTGTCTGGAGCTCACATGAAACAATTACAAGAATAATTGATCAACTGCATGACTGATGTATGTTTCTTGGTTTGTTCTATAGTTTGAGATTTCCTATTTGTAGGTTGTGTTTTATTTTGTTCTTTAATTTTCAATTTTACTTCCGTTTATATAAAAAATTTAATGTTAATCATGTTGTTATGACCTTTATACCTATCTGACATCGTTTACAAATACAAAAAAAGGTATGAGAAGAAAACTCTCAAAGTACGATCTGAAAGAGTTACTTTTTTTAAATCTCTTTAGATTTCCAAAAGAAATTATGAAGAAAAAGTAGTATCATATTTTCTTTGAAGAGGATAGATACCCTCCAAAATTATTACAGTGTAGTTAAGGACCCAAATATACCAATGGTAAATTGAAGATTGTAAGACTAACTAGGCCAATGCTAACCTTTTGGAGTCTCAATATTTTATCATTGAAGTACAAGGAAGAAATGGCACAAGCCCCACTGGGACATAAGACATGCAACTGTTTACTTTTTTTTGGTTTAGGTATCAAGCAAAACAACACATCTTATGTGAAGTGCTTTTTTCATTTCATATTGAGGGTAATTTCCATCATTGAACATATAACAAAGACAAAGAAGTAGGAAAATCATTTCAAAACTAAAATGGAAATAATAATTAGTAACAAGAAAAGTTAATTGTCAATATTAATGCTAACTACCCAGTGAAAGAAGAGTTTTCCCATTCCTTTAGTTTTCACAGTTGTCTCTTCTGCAAAGATCTTTGTATAGCATCCTCTGTGTTGCAATTTATGGAGTCAATATTCTGCTGGACTGTACAGTTTTGTGAGATACTTTGAACGGTAATCTTATCTTGACTATATTCTTCATTGCCTAGAATCCATTAAAGGAAAGAAAACTATATAAAAATCTTATTCTGAAGTTCTCTATCAATTATACAAAATACGCAGTCTAGTATGTGACACAAACTTCATTAAATTGATTTCCAACATTATAGTAAGGAGTGAATCTACTTTCTGAAATATTTATATATGATACAAATTCACTTTTAAATTAGGAGTTTGAGGAAATGGATGAGAAGGGCCTCAAAAAGCCACCACGAAGAACACGATCTGCTGAGGTTCACAATTTATCAGAAAGGGTATTTTCTCACTTCTTAAATCTCTTTTTATGCCTTCTATGTTGTCATAACCACTTACTGCATTTATAAACAGAAGCGACGGGATAAGATCAATGAAAAGATGAAAGCATTGAGGGAGCTCATTCCAAGATGCAATAAGGTGCTTAATTCACTGTACATTTCTCCTCATTGTGTATTATTAAAAGATTGTTAGTTTCTGCGATAAAACATAGGGATAGTATGGTGGAGAAAGTCTCGCACACCTTAACAAGTGTGGAGTGATATGTATTTATACTTAAACAGATTACAAGCATTCTAGACAACTGTTGGCCAATCATTTATGATGACGGCTCATAATGATTATACAATAAATGGCCATTACATTGGAAATACAAACATGCATAATAATGATAATTAATCATATGACTATTGGTATACTCTAACAGCCTCCCGCAAGTTGTGCCGGAGAGAATCGGAGGCTCAACTTGGAGAAAGTTTTGTTGAAGCGCTTTGAAGCGATCTGTTCCTTTGCTTTCCATAGTGGATTTTCTTCTGGATTTCTTCATTGTTATAGCAGACGAGTTGAGAACTTTTTGTTGTTTTTGATAAATCTTGTCTCGATGCATTTGTTCTGAATTGAGTTACATACTTATATATAGATGGTATGAGAATACCATGTCGTTATTTGGGTGAATCGGGGAAAGGAAAAGACTGTAGTTATGCACCACATGTGTATTGAAGTTGAGAGGCCTCCTCGTATCCGATGCTTGTCTGCGGTTTTTTTTTTAAGAGGAGAATGATCCATGGACTTTTGGTGGTCACAAAGGCTGAAGGTGATGTGCAGATGAATAGTGCAACGAGAAGAGGGCACAGATGCTTGGGATCGTTTGGGAATGAGCAGATGGGAGAAAGGAGGAAGGGATAGGGGAGATTTATGGAGGAGGATCAAGCCTGGAGAGGTCGTTCAATCTGAGGGTACCATGGGTACTTGAAGGTGTGTCTTGGTAGCTGGTTTCTGTGGTTTTCAAAAGAAGAGGAGGAGGCGGAGGTCTGGCCGAAGACAACAAAGTGCAGGGAAGAGGGTGCGCCGCATTTGACCCGACTAGTTATTGATTTGGGGAACTAAAGAAAAAATAGGACGGGAAAGAAAGGAGACGAGTGGGTGGGCATGATCAGGTATGGAAGCCTAAACGACAGTGGGTAGGAGGAGAAGAGAGTCTGGAAGAAAGACTTTTCTGGCGGCTGTTGGTTCTGATTGCAGGGCGCCGCCATTCTTCTGTGGGTTGGAGACTGTGATCAGGAGACGCATCGGGCGGATGAGTTTGCCGGGAAGAAGGCCAGTGGGTCGTACGCGTCAACGACAAAGCGCACGGCTTTGTGGGGGTGGCCAGTAGTTAGGAGGTATGGCGGTAGCTTCGACGGCGGAGGCATGGTTGCAGTGCTGGAGGCGAGGACGTTAGTGGTGGCATCTTGGGGGAAGACGAGGGATGTTGGATGATCTAGGAGGAGGAAGGTTAGTCGTCTGTGTGTTTGATGGTGGCCCAGATTGGGTCAGCGGTGGAGGAGGGTGGTGGTAGATCATCTAAAAAATTTCTGCGACACAGTGGACCGGATGACCGTGACACCAGCAGAACCGGCGGCGGGCGGGAAGGAGCACGCCATCATTGGCGGTGAGGGCTGCGTTCAGGGAAAGCAAGCAGCAGCTGGTTCGAGTTGTCCCTCAGGAAGAAGGACCGAGCCGTGATGATGTCGGTGTGGCTTGATCACATCAGGATAGACTATGGATATATGACGGAGGAGCAGGGACAGGCTGCTGTAAACCAACTCCGGATGAGGTGGTGGAGGAGCCGTGCTGGATTCCCGTGGGATGTTGTGGGAGTCGGTGCAGACGGATGTAGCTGGCCTCGGCGGCGGACCTGATGACTGGAGGCGAGGAGCGCGGTTGTAGCGGAAGCAAGAAGACGGTGAGATGAGGTTTTGGAAGTGAAGGAGGGTGGCTATCTGTTGTTCGAGAGAAGAAGGGCAGCGACAGCCATCTTGTTTTGGTTGCTGGCGGCTAGGGTGTATCTGTGAAAGAGTCCTGAGATCTTGAGGAAGAGAACAGGATTTTTGCTCCCTGCTAGGTCATGAGGATCGGGAGCCGGTTAAGGCAGTAGACGCTCTGATACCAAGTTAAGAAATAAACATAGGGATAGTATGGTGGAGAAAGTCTCGCACACCTTAACAAGTGTGGAGTGATATGTATTTATACTTAAACAGATTACAAGCATTCTAGACAACTGTTGGCCAATCATTTATGATGACAACTCATAATGATTATACAATAAATGGCCATTACATTGTAAATACAAACATGCATAATAATGATAATTAATCATATGACTATTGGTATACTCTTAACACATTTCTCCTCATTGTGTATTATTAAAAGATTGTTAGTTTCCATAGCCTCTAAACCTATTTCTCTTTCATTGAAAACTAATTTTACATTCTTTCATGATGATGTTATGGTTTTGGCAATACTTCCCTTAGGCGTCTGTAGATAAATATGTGTCAAAATTGGATATTGTAATTTATTTGTTCACCCTTTTACTAGTCCATTTTATTTATCTGGCATGTCTTTTTTTGATGTTGAAGTTTCTCTCTAAAATTCCCCCTGAGGGGAAAAAACCTAGGACATCCTATTTAACTGAGCATGCCATCCACCAGTTGAGGCAACTCTGGCATGCTTATTCGGCCTATTGTATTCCCTTGACATTTAACCTATACATATTAAAAGCCTTACGGATAAAAAAATTCCATATATATTTTTAATTCCCAGGTTGAAACCTACAACCTTGTCGCGCTATTTTGACCACAAATTGTTTTGACTGCATATAGTACCAAATCTTATCTCATTTTACATGGGATAAACTGATTTTAAAATTCTTGTTTCTTGACGTGATATCCTCCGATTTCAGCACAGAAACCCAAAACTGCTACTTAAGGAATAAAAAATGCACACATCGGAAGGCTGATATCACTTGCACATGAAACAATCACACAAAATCCAAACAATATACAATACACATATGTAGAAGAGTTACATGATTTTATTACAAAATTTGGATTACATATTGAAGATAAATTTAACTAAACCTGCACATCATTTTATAGGAACTACAAATGCTACCCACTTAACATTTTCTCACTCCACACATATCATCATTACTATATCGATATTATATATGAACTTAATTAATAGGGGAAAAAGTCTCACAAATGTCTTGAGTACTCGTTCCCATGCATAGGAAACATAACCGCACAACATAAAAATATAGCTTGGCCGTGTAAGGTAATCAAAATAAGACAATTATCAAAATCAGTTATATTGTAAGAGAACATCTTTTAAGTCATATTTTCATTATGCCTTTTATCCTTGGCCACTCTTAACACTTATTTAGTGGTCTCATCTTTTGAGACATATTGTCATTATGCCTTTAATCGATGGCCACTCTTAACACTTATTCAGTGAATAGGAGGGCAACGACAATTACCACTCTGACACTTATTCAGTGAATTGGAGGGAAACATCAATAGCTAACACTTATTCAGTGAATAGGAAGGCAACACAAATAGCCACTCTCTAACACTTCTTTAGTGTAGGAGGTCAACAAAAATAGCCACTTTCTCATACTTATTTGGTGAATAGGAAACGACAATATTATTTGTTCCCTTACTTAGAGGTACACATCAGTTATATAATGGATAGATCCTCATTTATGTTCACGTTTTACAAGAATAGATATATAATGCAAAAACTAATAATAGGGAAAAAGTATCTCATCCAATGGAATAAGCCAAGCAGCAGGATATAATGTCAAACATGTCAAGAGGAAACTTATTATGCTTTTAGTCATAATGGACTAGATAGTCATCAAGGAGGATAATCTCACGCATCTCAGTATAAAATCCTATCAATATTGAAGTTATTAAACTCAGCCAGACCCTGCCAAAGGCACATGCGACAACTTATATTAGATTCCAATTGTAGAAGATCATTATGACTTAGTTACTGTTCATAGTTATTTGGGAGTCATCCAAACCTACCCCTTAACCATGGTTTTCATTACTTATCACAAAAAAATCTAGATCAGGGTTTCTTAGATCCGTTTCGTATAAACTTGTCAAAGGTGATAACTTCAAATACATCATACATTATATGCTCATGATCAAGGTCAAAAAAATCATTGTGATGTTTAAAGCTCCAAGAAGTCATTAGAATATCATTATCCGATATAGCAACATGGATATCTATACATCATTTGTCTATAATATGTCTTAAAACCAAAATCTAGTTGTGCATGCTTGTAGGTTTCATTCTACTAATAAATATGATACATGAACTTGTATAAATCGGGTATTCTAGCATAATCTATGAGTCTAGCAAGACCATACTAGTTGTAGGGGTCAAAAAGGGATTTTGCCTTGATGGGAATTAGGTGGGACATATACATTGGGGCAAGGAGGCCAATATCCCATGGGCACGACTCATGGCTTGGCCCAAGCTGGACTGCTATCTGAACCCGATCTAGTTGACATAGTTTGGACTTGTGCTAGATGGAGTTGGTCGGTCCACTCTCTGTTTCTCTCTTTGCATGAGCACTCCCGCACACGCTCCACTCTTGTCCCTGCTTGTGCCGCCTCTACCAGAATCTCCAACGAGCTTTTACTCTATCCTCAAGTGATCGTTCAAGAAAAAGAGACACACCTCAGTCTTAGTAGTTTAGGGCGGGCATCTTGTTCCCGTCGGATGGCAATGTAGACGACAAGGAGGAGGATTTGCTTCATCTCGCTTCAAGGCTTTGGAAAAACACCAAGGGGTGTTGCACGACCCCTTGGAACCTACTCGCATACTCCGTTTGTCGTGGAGAGGTCAAAAGAACTTCCCCTAACCTAAGCTCTCATTCAAAGCACGATAGGGTTCAACGTCCATGGAGTCGTTCACCGTAGTGTAGGTGGAGCTTTGCTTTGGCTTCGACCTGCGGTGGGAATTCTTTTCCATCTATTAGGTATGACTTGTTACTGCTCAAGACGCCTCAACCCCTTATGGGTTCTTGGTTGTGAGCGGCAAATGGAGAGGGACAAGGGATGGAGGGGTCGATCTCCTCCAACCGCCTTTTCCCTTTATCTAGGGGTTGATAGAAGCTTCAGTGAATGAAAAACTAAACATTTGTTCAAAATCCTAGTCAAATCAAGATTGATGAGGTAGGTCATGCGAGATTTGGGTTCTCATTCCCCATCTTTCCCTGTTTAATCGGTGGTAGGAGACAAAAGGGGAGCCGCTAGATTGAGATCCAAGGGCTACAAACCGGCGTTACTCATTGAATGGGGTGCCCAAAGCCTGAATGTCACATTTTCGTTACATTGATTGTTAATCAATCATCAAAGTTCTAAACTGGCAACATAGTCAAACCTCTTGCTATTATCAAAAATCTATAACTCTCAATCCTCAACTCTAAATGAAACAAAATTTTAAACACTACTTCCTTATGCTACAAGCTCCAACTTGACTAAAAATTTGACCAAAAAAGAATCATTTGATTAAGGAACAAGGTGTCTGAGTTCCATGATGTTTTGACATTGTGGAACAATTTCCACAAAAATTTTGCTAAATGCAATCCTGGCCGCTTGGACGCTGTGAAATAATAATAAACGACTGCTTGTTGTATTAAGAAGAGAAAACCCTGCTCCTATAAATAGGAGAACAGGGAAGGATACATGACACAACCTAACCCTAATGGGCCAAGACATACTTGGGCCCATATTACAAAACACTTAATAACGTAAGTAAACAGACTCACTAATAGACGCAAATATGAATGAATTAAGCCATGCAATTTTACATATGTGATTGTTATGCCTAAATAACTCATTTATGCAATAATTTGATGTGGTACTAGGGGAGTGCATGCATGTGCGTGGTAAGTAAACCGAGTTGTATCCTGGGGATTTTGATGACCAAATGAAGGAATTGAGTTATCGAAATTTGCAATAATATTCATATACGTTTGTGAACTTATTTGTGCTATAATATCACGTATTAGATATGTAGGGTGTCACCTACACTATTACTTGATGACACTTTGTAGTTGAGATTGGCTCAACAGTCAACCATTTCATTGGCTCGGGGAACAATAGTGCATTGTTGTCAAGCAAAACCATTATCATTTGGTGTGGTTGGCTGCCTAGCACCCTCATTGTCAAATAAACCACAGCCTAAAGACATGTTGTCCCCACTGAATAAAAAACCACAAAACATGCATTGCAGAATAACAAATATTAGGGAATGCAATGCAATTATGATATACCATAAGTATATACTAGGTATATTATAGAATCAGTCACACATTTGTCTCTAGCATGGTTTTTTTTTGTTTTAGGTCTGAAAGTTTTTTTTATTAAAAACTAAGCACTGATGATAATTTATATAGGTGTATCAATGTCTTAGGATATTATTTGATAACTAATATCATTTATTATTTTTTCAAACTAATAAATAACATAGAAATAAAT
The DNA here is from genome assembly GCA_963693085.1 of Alisma plantago-aquatica. NCBI lineage: Eukaryota > Viridiplantae > Streptophyta > Magnoliopsida > Alismatales > Alismataceae > Alisma > Alisma plantago-aquatica. The sequence continues at coordinate 209,224,069 of OY856412.1, read as the reverse complement.
TAATTGACAACATTATTTTTTTATTTGTGTCCATATTAGTGTTTATTATAAGTTCTTCTACTAAACCTAAGTGAAATGACTAATAATCACAAATATATACCATTATTTTGATATAATACTAATGATCTAAATATATATATATATCATAGCTATTAGTGCAGATCTAGTGATTTCATATGTAGATCTATGTCTTGGATGTGTAGATCTATGTCTGGAACATATAAATTGTATAAATATTAAAGTAGATCAAAGTTATTGTGTGTATTAGGATGCTAATATGGTTTTTCTAAAGTGAAAGTATGAAAAATTGGAGAAAAAGGGGTTGGAAATGATGGATAATGTAGAAAATATAATTACTTACATTTATCTAGGAGTATTTGAGCTCTAAAGGGTGAAATCACCCCAATCCCTCTTTTTCCCTTAAACAACAACAACACCTAGGTCGCAGCTGTTGACATTTTTTTTCAAAAAATTTATTGAAATTTCTATAGTTTCCATTGGTTTTGACATTGTCGTGCATAAAAAACCTCAAAATTGGCAAATTCCATCGAAATTATTGGATGTTTTCAAAAAAACTGAGAAACGTGATCCTATTGACACAGTCCCATGATTTTGTAGAGGATCCCACTAAAACCAATTTTTTTTCTTCAAAATTTTGATGATTTCAACAATTTCTCATTCCTTACGTTGATGGTCTTTTCAAATATCTCAAAAAGGCATGTAATAAAGCTCATATACCCTAATTTAATTATCAAACTCATTCAAAGATTCTTTAATTGATCAACATGTCTTTTCGTACTAATTAAAATATTTCAAATGCATCTTATATCACTTTTTTGTCTAAAAAGATATTCGTTTTGCTACCAAAATATTGAAAATCCACATAATCTTAAATGCTTGATATATCTGAAGAAAAATCCATGTATTTTAGTTTCTTCTAGAGTCATTTCTAAATAATATCAATAGACACATTGCTCATCGTATTGAAATTCATTGACGGAATATGATCTCAAAATATTTTTATAAATTTATATTTCGACTATGTCATTATTTGCCAAATCATGGTCATTGTGTGAAAATAACCCGAACAAGCAGTTGATTAACTTCATCTGTTAGGCTAGGCTTCTTATTTGTGATAGCTTTTGGAAGTAGAGTGTATCAAACTTGGTGTATCGTTGTTATGATGTTATGTGAGATTTATTTATTGTTTCTTGCAATACACTTTTTTATTTTTAATAATGATTGGTTTTTCTTTATATTGTTTCCCTGATACTTCAAGGTAAATATGTTGATTTGGGTATGTTGTTATATATATATTTATTATTTACTTATATATACGTATGCATACATATGTATAAAAATAAGCTAATTTGGTTCCACACATACTCGTCAAGGCGACAAGGAGACACGACATTCCTGCTGAGCGCCTTATGACTAGTCCCAACACAACTAGGTGTCGGCAAGGTGGCTTTAGAAAAGTTTTGTTTTTTATGACCGAGAGAACCGACCCCGGGCGAGCCCGGTATGATAAACTCTCGAGGCATGAGAGGGTGTGGTCCTGTTACCCCCCTCCCGCGCCAAATTAGGGTGGAGTGCCTTTCGCAGAGAACCTTTCGGCGTGATTCGAACCCGGGTCCTTCATTTGGACTTACAGAGCCACAACGAGTCGGGCTACTCTGGCCGGACCGGCTTTAGAAACTTTTATATTAGTATAGGTAAGCTACATGTATACATATATTTAATGATTTTCAGAAACTTTTCTCCCTTAATATATATTTATTTCACAATTATATGTGTAAGTAAGAACGTAAAAATATGGTTAATTCAGTGACATACATATGATGTTTATTAGTAAGAGAGCATGGAAAATTACATTTTCTAAAAAAGTTTACTTGGCATTTCCAAAACAAGGAGATAATTCCCAATAATGTAAGAGATTGAGATTTAGTACATAAATAGAGATTAATCTATTTTGAAGTATTGACCATCTTTAATAATACAACCAGTAAACAAAACTGAATTTAAGGCAACGGGGCAAAATATGAAAATCTAGGAAATGTTTATTTCTAAATAATTATAATAGAATGATATTTGGCACATAATACTCACAAGAATGTAGGTTTTGAACACTAGGACAGGGAAAAACACCATTAACAATCATAAATAAGCAAAAAAATGTGCGAAACATAAGGTGGAAAATTATGTGAAGCGCAGGGCAAAGCGCACCCCTGGGTGTCTTGCCGCCTAGGCAAGCACCTTAAGAAGTATGGAGTTCCACATCTATATCAATATTCTTGTAGAGTGGAGAATTGTTGTTTATTGAATGAATAAAACAATGTACATAGTAGTCTCTTATATAGCAAACAGAAAAAGAGACTAGTTAAGTTGCAACCCATATGGGACTAAACAACATAAGAAATAGAATAAGTGGAGCACATGCTAAGCACATGACGCTCAAGAAAACACATATCTCTATACTCCCCCTCAAGCTGGAGCGTAGATGTCGAAGAGGCCCAGCTTGTCAATCAGCGTCTGAAAGCGATTTTTGGGTAGCACCTTGGTGAAGATATCTGCAAGTTGTTTCTCCGTGCAGATATATGGAGTGTGGATCTGTCCAGACATAACCTTTTCTCGTACAAAGTTGCAGTCGACTTCAATATGTTTGGTTCTTTCATGAAAAGTAGGGTTGCTCGCAATAAAAATAGATGCCTTATTGTCACAGAACATAGGGATGGGGCTAGACGGAGAGATGTCAAATTCCTTCAGAAGACTGCGGACCCATAGAAGCTCACATGTAGTATGAGCCATCGCTCTATATTCTGCTTCAGCACTAGATCGTGCAACAACCGTTTGCTTTTTACTGCGCCATGTAACCAGATTGCCCCCCACAAAAGTACAATATCCAGATGTGGATTTTCTATCAGATCTACTTCCTGCATAATCAGAGTCAGAAAAATCAGATAGATCACAATGGCCATGTTTCTTGTATAATAGACCTTTCCCAGGAGCACTTTTGAGATATCGAAGAATGTGACATATAGCATCCCAGTGACATTGTCGTGGTTTATCAAGATATCGACTAACAAACCCAACAGCAGCAGCTAAATCAGCTTGAGTGACAGTCAGGTAGATAAGTTTGCCTACTAGTCTCCTGAACTGGTGTCAGTCAGCATATGGGGGAGAAGATTCACTGTCCCAATCCATATTGGGATCCAGAGGTGGGTTGGCTGGCTTGCAGCCTAACATGCCTGTCTCTTGCAACAAATCCAGAACATATTTCCACTGTGATAGGCACAATCCTGCAGAAGATCTAGCAACCTCAATACCCAGAAAGTATCGTAATTTACCAAGGTCCTTAGTGATAAAATGTTGTGCTAGATAGTTTTTGGTTGCTTGAATCCCTGCATTATCTCTGCCAGATAAGATAATGTCATCAACGTACACAATGAGAATAACAAGCCCTGCTGTAGTTTTTCGTATGAAAACACAGTGATCAGCCTGCGACCGTCAAAAGCCGAAAGAAAGTAAGATTTTACTGAGTTTGTCAAACCATGCTCGTGGGCTTTGTTTTAAGCCATATATCGCCTTGCGAAGTTTACAAATTTTTGAAGCAGACTCCCCCTGAGCAACAAATCCGGGGGGTTGCTCCATGTAGACATCCTCCTGTAGATCGCCATATAAAAAGGCATTTTTCACATCAAGTTGGAAAAGAGGCCAGTCTTTATTGACTGCAACAAATATCAGAATACGAACAAAATTGAGACGAGCTACTGGAGAAAAGGTTTCAAAATAATCAACTCTGTAGGTCTGGGTATATCCTTTTGCCACGAGACGAGCTTTCAAACGTTCAATGGTACCATCTGGCTGATATTTAATGGTGAATATCCAACGACAACCCACAGAATGGCATGAAGATGGTCGGTCAACCAGATCCCAGGTATGTTGGTCGTTCAGAGCTTGCATTTCCTGTTCCATAGCATGTTTCCAGGCAGGATGACAAAGCACCTCCTTGGCGGTTTTAGGAATAGTCACAGCAGATAAAGCAGATGTAAAATAGGCAAAGCTATCACTGAGATTGGCATATGAGAAGAAGCGACTAATAGGATGCTGAGTACAAGAACGAACACCCTTCCATAAACTAATAGGAATATCCAAGTCAGAAAGTACCTCAGCCGGTGGTGGATCATCCGCAGACGGAGGAGTTGGTTCGGCCGGGGCAGTGACGGGCTTCGGTCTTCGCTTGTAGACTTGTAGAGGGCGTTCTTGAGGCACAGTAGCAGGAGGCAGATCTTCTACCAACGGTAGTGGAGTGGTAGCCAAAATATCAGTAGTAAAGTGTTCCCCGGTAGAAGAGTAATAGGGCATATGTTCAAAGAATATCACATCCGCACTAACATACCAATGTTTCGTAACTGGATCAAAACAGCGGTAGCCTTTCTGAGTGCGAGAGTACCCTATAAACACACACTTCACAGAACGAGCATCTAACTTGGTGAGACTGGGGCGAAGATTTTTCACAAAACATGTACACCCAAAGATACGAGGCGACACAGAGAACAGAGGTTTATCAGGAAATAAAAGGGCGTACGGAACCTGATTTTTCAAAACAGAAGATGGCATGCGATTGATAAGGTAGCATGCGGTGGACACAACATCAGGCCAAAAACAATGAGGTACTTTATAATGAATGAGGAGGGTGCGAGCAACCTTAAGAAGGTGTCGGTTCTTCCGTTCCGCTACGCCATTTTGTTGTGGGGTATATGGGCAAGTAGTCTGGTGGATAGTTCCTTGGGACACACAAAAAGAAGTAACAACTTGTTGCATAAATTCAAGGGCATTGTCTGTGCGAAGGATTTTAATAGATTGACCAAATTGTGTTTTAATTTCAGCAAAGAAAGTGCGAATGCAATCTAACACAGTGTTTCGACCTTTGAGCAGAAACAACCAAGTAGTACGAGAATAGTCATCAATGAAAGTCAAAAAGTATTTCACACCAGAATGACTAGGCACAGAACATGGTCCCCAAATATCCACATGTACTAATTTAAAAAGTTCTTTAGAAGAAATAACTTTTTTAGCAGGAAAAACAGATATAGAATGTTTGCCCATAACACAGGTTTCACATGAAAAACTATCGCCTGATAAGTGCGGAAAAAGATGCTTCAATTTTGCCGCAGATGGATGTCCAAGCCGAACATGCAACTGTAGACCTGTCACATAGGTAGAGATCATCGCCTTCGGAGCAGGTGGTCCATCCAGGTAGTACAGCCCATCAGGTCCTTCACGACCCGAACCAATCGTCGTCTTCGTGCGGATATCCTTCACAATACAACTAGAGGGATCAAATTTAACAGAGCAGTTTAGTTGTTTAATCATTTTGCTGACTGAAAGCAAATTAACAGGAAATTTTGGAATGTATAAAACTGAATTGAGATGCAACTTTCGTGAAAGAGGAACTGTGCCGGTGCCGTGAACAGATGTTTTAGATCCATTTGCAACAGTGACAGATGATATCGGAGTTGTTGTACTAAGTTTTGAAAATAAATGAAGAGCACCAGTCATATGAGTGGAAGCACCTGAGTCGATGCACCACTGTTTGTTACCGGAAAATGATGAGGTGAGCATGGCAGATGAGCCTGATGTAGAGGGTAGCTGTGCAAGGCGTTCTTGAAACATTTTCTCGAATTCTGAGCGTAGCCAATCAGTGTTGGTTGGTGCAAGTGATATTTCAGCGGGAGGGTCAGCAACGACAGCATCATCAACGGTTTGGTTAGCCCAAGCAGGTTTACCGTGCTTGATCCAACATCGGTCCTCAGTTTGATTGTCGCGTCCACACCAGTTGCAGTGACGTGGGCCTTGGGAAGTACCCCGACCTGGTGTAGAAGATCCTCGGCCGCCAGAAGGAGGAGGTCGTCCACCGCGACCGCGACCACGGCCACGGCCACGACTAGAGTCAGTAGAGCACACAACTAGCGCAGGATGCTCAGGAGCAGGTGTGGGAGTCAGAGAGGCAGTCTCTGAACTCTTTTGAGGACATCGCGAACAGTGGGTAGTGGATCGCTTGACAGAATTTGATCAACAACCCTCGAGAAGGAGGCAGGAAGGGCAGCCAGAAAATGCACAAGTTGAAGTTCGTTTCTTTGTTTCTGGGCAATCTTGATATCAGCAGTCAGAGGGTGATACAATTCATATTCATTCCACAAAGCAGAACATTGATTATAGAAATCGTCAATAGACGTGTCAGTGGAGAACTCCTTCTTGGTGAGCTGTTTGAAGATTTCGAAGACCCGCTTGGGATTCTCCTGATGTGAGTACACATGTGCCAAATGATCCCACATCGCCTTGGCATCATGATGGCAGAGAAGAGATTGACTGATCCGGGGCTCAGAGCTGTTAAGGATCCAAGACATGACACCCGAATCATCCTTGGACCACTGTATGTAGCTTTGTGTAGTCTTGTCATCCGAATCCGCCGTAGGAGCATCAGGAGGATTGGCCGTAAGATGGTGATATCGACCCTGTGCTTTGACATAGAGAACAAACGACGCTGACCATAGATGGTAGTTGGACCCGTCGTCGAGTTTCACCGTAGTGACACACAGAGATCTGGGGGGCTCAGAGTAGGCAATAGCAGCAGTAGACGTTGACGCCGTAGAAGCAGTAGAGACCCGTAATGGGCAGAGCAGAAGAACTCGAAACGGGCAGAGGTAGCAGGGATCTGACGCAGCAGATCAGAAGAACCCGAAAACGGGCAGAATATGCATAGAAACCTACGCCTGCATGAGAAGAAACTCAACGTTCCCCCATGAGGCGCAGGCAGAAATACCCACGGACAAAGAGGACTCTCAACTTAGATGGCCAGCGGACACCCGAGCAAGAACTGACGGAAGCCCGGTCGTAGACGTAAAAAATTAGAAAGTGTTCAGGCCTTACGTAGGAGTGTAGAAATTGTTTTTGGTGGAGAATATGGTGGAAGAAGATATGGATGGGTAGATAGGATAGAGGAAGAGAGGAGGAGAGGGCACGGGAAGGTGGGAGAGAAGGGAAGAAGAGGGGCGGGCAGGGGGAGGCTGCCGCCGGGAAATTAGGGTGGGAGAAAATGGAGGCCTGCTCTTGATACCATGTAGAGTGGAGAATTGTTGTTTATTGAATGAATAAAACAGTGTACATAGTAGTCTCTTATATAGCAAACAGAAAAAGAGACTAGTTAAGATGCAACCCATATGGGACTAAACAACATAAGAAATAGAATAAGTGGAGCACATGCTAAGCACATGACGCTCTAGAAAACACATATCTCTATAATTCTTATAAAATGTGTCTCTATTTCTTCTTCATTAGTTCATATTATTAGACAACTCTTCCTAGTTTGTACCCAAAAACTTTATGTAGACGGGAAACCAAGTTATTTTGTCATCCTAGATTAATCCTTTAAAATTTTGCTCTTCGGCGACAACATGAGGTTTCTATTGTCCTGAACTATGGTGCTTGGTTCTGGATGCCATGGTTCATGGGATTGACAGTATTAGAAGAGGGAAAGGAGAAAGCTATTTGTTGGGTGATGAAAAAGTGGTTACATGACCTGAACATATAGAATCCTGTCACCTAACTACTACTGGATTCAGCAAAGTGGGATTAAATTAGTAACCCCTATATTTCATACTTAACACTGCCCCTCAAACGTGACATAGATGTGTATAATGCCGTTCAACTAAAGTAGTGGTTTTTTAGCGTAGTGGCCTGGTGAATAGATCAGGAGTTTGTTCTCCAGACACGGTGAAGGGTGTGCATATCGTCTTTTCTTAATTGCTTCCCTAACAAAATGGCAAGCCACCTCAATCGATTTTTTCTCATGAAAAACTAGGCTACTCACAATGAAAACAACTGTTGCATTACCACAATGCATAGGCACTCCAGAGGAGACAACCCCAGTTGTGATAGGAAGGTTTTCACCCTTATCATTTCCCAAACGGTAAAGAGCCCTAGCTTTGTATTCAACCTCAACACTCGATCGAGGAACTATTGTTTGCTTCTTATCATGCTTTTGCCAACATCCAAATAGTACAGGCCATCGAGACTTTCACTCGCCCCATCAATGATTATCCTTGTTGAAGGTTATGTCAAACACAATAGCCAAGAAAGAATTTGAAGGAGCATTTCTTTTGCCGAACAAGTTTGCTAAAGATTAACAAATTTAATGGAAAATTGAGTAGTAAACAATAGATTTAAGAGATTTTGGTGGAAGAAGCTCCAGCAGTGCCAATGCTTTCAATAGAGGGTGGGGATCCATCAACAAGCATAATAGGTGGAATGCTAGTTGTCTTGGTAATATGATTATCGATATATGTGCTTTATGCTTTAGTCTTGCTTTTATTTTTCCTTTTCTTATTATCCCATATCTCTTATCTTTGTTTAATACCTCCTCTCTTATCCTATAAAAGAGAGTGTTTTTTGTTTGTTTTAGAGACATCAATTCCATATTACATTGCTTAAATGGTATCTGAGCAACATCCTGGCTTTGTTTATGGAGACATGCACATAGAAGTATATATGGAGCAACATTCTGGCTTTGTTGCTTAGGGGGAGTGTTCCAAAGCTGCAAGCTTTGCAAGGTCATATACGGTCTGAAGCAAAGCCCACGAGCATAGTTTGACAAATTAAGCCACATTGTTATCAAATTCGGCTTCAGATGCTCTCACTCTGGTCACTCACTTTTCACAAAGAAAACTAATTCTGGTCTTTTCATCTTGATTGTATGTGGATGATATTATTCTATTTGGAAGCGACAAGGAGTATATTCAAGCTAGTAAAGAATATCTTGAAAAACATTTTGTTACCAAAGATCTAGGAAAATTTAGATATTTTTTTGGTATTGAGGTTTCTCGCTCCTCTTCTAGCATTTGTCTCTTACAACACAAGTATGTCCTTGACCTCTTAAAAGAAACATGCATACTAGGTACTAAGCCCACCAGTACCCCTCTTGATCCAAATACAAATTGGGATGATGAGTTGTCTCCTCTATATCCTGATAACCACCAACACAACAGATTGGTTGGTAAGCTGATTGATCTCCCTGTCACTCAAACTGATATTACTTCTGCAATAGGACTTGTCATCAAGTATCTAGATAAACCTCGGCAATGTCACTGGGATGTTGTTTGTCACATTCACAAATATCTAAAGAATTCTCTAGGGAAAGGACTACTATACAAGCGACATGGACATTGTAAATTCAGTGCTTACTCTGATTCTGACTATGTTGGTAGTAGAAGTGATTGAAAGTCCACCTCTGATTGCTACACGTTTGCTGGAGGCATGGTTAGATTTTGACGTCCAACGTCGTTTGCGATGGCTACGAAACAAAAATATTGACGGAAATTTTGGTATTTATGCCTATTTCTACACAAGATTTTGGTGACCAAATAAAGGAATAAGTCACAAAATTTAGTAGGATGATCTACATACATAAATACACCTACTTATGCAATAAAATCATATATTGATCTTGGTTGGGGGGTCCTACATGTTTGGAAAGATTGAAAACAGTTTTGAAGGGGATTGTGATGACATTTTCACCAACATATTGAATAAATTAGTTTATAGGTCATCACATGAATCAGTTTCAATTGATACTTTGTAGCTTACGCTATAGACATTAAAGAGTGAAAATACTAAAAGTATTCTCAATTTAGGCCTGAAATTATTTGTAAAATTTGGAAAAATTGCTAAAATAGTTGATACTAATAGTCTAATGTATTGAATTTGTCAATTGAATCCATTTAACTATATATTATTCCCATTAGCAGTTGAGATTTGATGTAACTAAACATCATACATAACAATTCGAAATTGTTTTGGTTTCTTTCTATATGATTAACATTCAAAGTACTACATAGTTGTAAATCATTGTTATGAAATTCATCTCTAATATAAGATATTTATTTATAAACTTAACATTTGTTGTATTACATAACATGTATGAATATAACGTTGAAAAAACTTCAAAAAAAAACTTGTTTGGAAATATTTTATCCATTATCTTGATAAATAGGATATATATCAAGTTAGATTTGAAAATAATTGTAGTTATATTATAGAGAATCTGGGAATTGCTTATTGAATGAAGAAACTAGTGTACAATACAGTCTCTAATATATTAAAAGGGAATAGAGACTAAAGTAGAGATGAGCAATATGGGACTAAACTACATAAGAGAGTGTGAAAAACAATGAGATTTGGAGAGCTTAGGGTTGCACAATGTGTGCACCCTCATATATATAATACTGAAAGAATTACAGAGAGGTCCATATATAAAAGAGAAATAACAAAACAAATAGCAGGCTATGTAAAACATGAAATATATAATGTAACACTCCCCCTCAACTTGGAGCATAGATGTCAATCATGCCCAACTTGTCCATCAGTGTGCAGAACTATTTCTTCGCCAACAGCTTGGTGAAGATATCAACAACTTGATCTTCTGATCTCGTGAATGGAGTGCATATCTTGCCAGCAAGAATAGATTCTCTGATGAAGTGGCAGTCAACTTCAATGTGTTTGGTGCGCTCATGATAGACAGGATTATTTGCAATGAAGATGGCAACTCTGTTATCACAGTGCATAGGAATGGCCGAAGAAGACTCAATCCCAAACTCCTTCAGGAGAGAACGTACCCACAGTAACTCACAGGAAGTATGGGCCATGGCCCTGTACTCAGCTTCAGCACTAGATCTGGCAACGACATTTTGTTTCTTGCTCCTCCAAGTAACAAGATTGCCTCCTACAAAAGTATAGTAACCGGAGGTAGATTTTCTATCAACTTTGCTGCATGCATAATCAGAATCAGAATACCCTTCAAGAACACATTGCCCATTCTTTTTATAATGAAGTCCCTTGCCAGGCGACTTTTTTAAGTATCTCAGGACTTGACATACAACATCCCAATGACACTGTTTGGGTTTGTCAAGGTACCTGCTAAGAAGGTCGACTGCAGTAGCAATATCAGGATGAGTAACAGTTAAATAAATCAATTTACCAATCAACCTCCTGAATTTTTTATGATCAACAAACACAGAAGAGGAATCATCATCCCAATTCACATTGGGATCAAGAGGAGTATCCGCAGGTCTTGCTCCAAGCATACCAGTCTCCTGCAGAATATCAAGAACATACTTTCTCTGAGAAAGCACCAAGGCATTAGAGGTTCTAGAGACCTCTATGCCAAGAAAATACCGGTCTGCCCAAATCTTTTGTAGCAAAGTGCTTTCCCAGATGATCTTTGGTAGCCTGAATACCAAGAGAGTCGCTGCCAGAAATAATAATGTCATCAACATATACAATCAGAACAATAGTACCTGCTGAAGTCTTTTTTGTGAACAAAGAGTGGTCAACCTGTGACCTCAGAAAACCAAAATCAATCATGATCATGCTCAACTTATCAAACCAGGCACGAGGACTCTTCTTGAGCCCATAGATAAACTTCTTAAGCCTGCATACTTTGTGAGACTCCCCCTAAGCAACAAACCCAGGAGGGTGCTCCATATACACTTCTTCCTGCAAGTCACCATACAGAAAAGCATTTTTCACATCAAGCTACAGAAGAGGCCAGTTCAGATTCACAACAACAGATAGGAGAATCCTGACAGAGTTAAGGCGAGCAACAGGAGAAAAAGTCTCAAAGTAATCAATGCCATATGTCTGAGTATAGCCCTTTGCAACTAACTGTGCTTTCAACCTCTCAACCGTACCATCAGGTTGATATTTTACGGCATATACCCACCTGCAGCCCACAGGTTTACACTGAGGAGGTGGATCCACCAACTCCCAAGTGTCTCTGTCAGTAAGAGCAATCATTTCTTCTTTCATAGCAGATGTCCAAGCAGTACTTTTCAATGCATCCTGAACATTCTTAGGTACAACCATAGTAGATAAAGCATATACAAAATTGCTAGAATGAGTATTCAGATGAGTAGTAGATACAAACTGAGCAATGCTATGAGAAGTGCAGGAACGAGTACCCTTTCTGAGTGCAATAGGTATGTCAAGGTCAGAGTGTACCTCAGGTGCAGCAGAACCTTCTGGAGGAGAAGATTGGTTGCCTTGGGGGGGTACTTGCGTAGAAGGTGCTATATTCCTGCGCTGATAAACAATAAGAGGAGGATCTTGAGTTTCAGTAGTCACAATGTCAGTACTGTCAGGCACACAGTCAGAAATAACAGGCAAAGGAGAGGCAAGAATGTCTGTCTGCAAACTATCTCCTGCTGAAGAATAATACGGTGTATCTTCAAAAAAGACAACAACACTACTAGTAAACCATTTCCTTGTACTGGGATTATAACACTTGTAACCCTTTTGAGTTCTAGAATAGCCCAGAAAAATGCATTTAGCAGCTCGAGGAGACAATTTATCAGAAGTAGGTCCAAGTAATCTGACAAAGCAGGTACACCCAAAAATTCTAGGAGGCACAGCAAACAAAGAAGTCTCAGGTTGCAGAACCTGTATAGGAATCTTATTTCCAATAATAGACGATGGCATCCTATTAATCAGAAAACACGCAGTCAAAATAGCCTCAGGCCAATAGGAGCGGGGCACATGAGAATGCATCATGATAGTCCTGGTAACTTCTAATAAGTGTCTATTTTTTCGCTCAGCGACACCATTTTGTTGTGGGGTATATGCACATGAAGTCTGGTGGAGCGTACCAACAGATTTACAGAAAACCGCCACTTCTTGCTTAACAAACTCTAAAGCATTATCGATGCGGAAAACTTTAACAGGCAAACTAAACTGCGTTTTTATTTCAGCAAAAAAGTATTTGATAGTAGACAGCATTTCGGACCTACTTTTTAATAGAAACAACCAAGTAGTCCTAGAAAAGTTATCAATAAATAGAATGAAATATTTGTAACCAGACAAACTCGGTACATGGCATGGACCCCATACATCAGAGTGAACTAAATCAAAAATGTTTTTACTGCTCACAGTACTACGTCTAGGATACACAGTACGAGTTTGTTTTCCCAGTTGACAAGATTCACACTGAAAATTACAACTACCAATATCAGAAACTAAATGACGCAACTTCTCTGACGATGGATGTCCCAGCCTGTAGTGCCACTGCAGTGTAGAAACAGAAGCCGATAAAGCAGATACCACAGCAGCTTTCTCTGATCGCGGTAACTGGTCCAAGTAGTAGAGTCCATCAGCACCTTCATACCCCCCACCAATCTTCGTCCTCGTGCGAAGGTCCTGAAAAACACATGAACCAGGAACAAAAGTCGGGCTACAGTTCAAACTTCATAAAATTTTGCTGACTGATAATAAGTTCAGAGGAAATCTAGGTACATATAAGGCAGACTTGAGCCAAAACTGAGAAACAATATCACCGACTCCAAAGACCGAAGACTTTGAGCCATCAGCTAGCATAACAGAAGAATTACATACAGGTTTAGATAGAGTTTTAAACAGAGATCTATTGCCAGATATATGTGCAGAGGCACTAGAATCTATCACCCATTTGGTATTACCAGAAGTAGAAAGTGAGGAGGAACTCAGGAATGCAGTATCATAACCAGAGTATGAAGCATATGCTCCACTAGTAGAAGCAGCAGTCGAAGAGCCAGCACGCTCAAGAAGTAGGCGTTCCACCTCAGCACGAATGTAGTCTGCGGTCGCTCCCGCAGTCGTTGGCTCAGGCGTCGGAGTAACAGCCTCAGAAGCAGTAGACGATGAATCTGCAGCAACATTGGCCTAAGCCGGTTTACCGTACGTTTCCCAGCACTTTTCTTCAATATGGTTTGACCGGCCACAGAAGGTACACACACGCTGTCCTTGTTGAGGACGCGCAGCAGCAGGTGGTGAGGCAGCAGCAGGGGCTCCTCGTCCAGCACCAGGTCTACGTCCCCGTCCTGCACCCAGGGGAGGACGACCATCAGTGGAACAACCACGACCACGACCACGCCCGGCCCAAGCAGCTAGGGCAGTAGAATCTCCAGTCTCAGGAGACGGTGTCGATGAAGAAAGGTGCTGGAGACGCTGCTAGGCACTCTGCAAAGTAGGGAGCGGATCACTCGCCAAGATCTGATCTACAACGCCAGCATAGGATTCTGGCAAACCACTCAGAAACTGTATCAGCTGTAGTTCCGCCCGCTGTTTCTGCATAGTTGTCAGATCAATAGACAGCGGGTGGTAAGTCTCCAACTCACCCCACAGGCCGGTGAAGGTGGAGAAGTAGTCGGAGATGTCAGATCTCGTGAATTGGAGTCGCCCCAATTGCTTGGTTATGTCGAAGACCTTCTTGGGATTCTGACTGTGAGAGTAGGTATTGGCGAGCTGATCCCACATCTACTTCGTCGTAGGTAGCCTAAGTAAAGTAACACTGATCTTCTCAACGACATTGTTGAGAATCCATGTCATCACAGTTGAGTCTTCACGGACCCAATCATCAAAAGTTTTGACGTCTTTTTCATCCGCGTTCGCTGCAGGCTGAGGCGGACCAGTGCAAATCAGATGAGAGTACTTCCCTTGTGATTTGGCATATATCACAAAGGAGCACACCCAAAGCTGGTAATTGCGCCCGTCAAGTTTAACAGTGGTAACTTGACGGCGCGAGTCTCTCCAGAAGTCATCTCCAGAAGACGCCATGAGAACAGGCAGGAAGGCAGACACAGGCAAGCATGCATAGGCAGGAGTAGTCAGCAGTCAGAGGCAGAAGTCCAACACATGGACTAGTAGTAGAAGGTAGAAGATCCACGCATGGATCTTAAAAAAAATCCACGTAGGAGCAGCAGATGAAGAGAAAAAACCTACGCCAACATGGAGGATCAATCACTCCACCATGAGGCGCAGGAAGACAGAGAGGATGAAGCCCGTTACACCATCAACGTGCTAGAACTAGAAAGTTACCGAGGCTGTCTGGAGATTTCGGAAAGAGAAACGGAGCTAGACGGAGGGTCCTGTGGTGGATTAGGCCACAAGGATGGAGTTTATTAGGGGATTAGAGGTGGATGGAGGGTTGCGGAGGGGTGGACGACGATCGGTAGCGGCGACAGTACTGTAGCAGTATTGTAGCGGCGAAAAAAAGAGGTTTCGGAGTGTGGTGGCGGCTAGGGTTGGCGGAGATAGGGATTAGGTTTAAGGTGGATTGTCCCGCTCTGATACCATGTGAAAAAGAATGAGATTTGGAGAGCTTAGGGTTGCACAATGTGTGCACCCTTATATATATAATACTGAAAGAATTACACAGAGGTCCATATATAAAAGAGAAATAACAAAACAAATAGCAGGCTATGTAAAACAGGAAATAGATAATGTAACAGAGAGTATAAGTGAGGCATATGCTATGCACATGACACTCAACAAAACACAACATAACACAACATATCTCTGTACTCCCCCTCAAGCTGGAGCGTAGATGTCGAACATGCCCAACTTGTCAACTAGAGTCTGAAAATGAGCTTTAGGAAGTATCACAAAACATCGGTATGGGACTGGAATAGGATATATCAAACTCCTGGAGGAGACTCTGGACCCACAGAAGTTCACATGCAGTATGAGCCATAGCTCGATATTCCGCCTATGCACTGGATCTGGCGACAACTGTCTGCTGTTTGCTTCGCTAGGTAACAAGATTACCGCCAACGAATGTACAGTATCCTGATGTTGACTTACGATTAGAATGACTTCCCGTAGAGTCAGAATCCGAGCAGCCGGATAGATTGTAGTGGTCATGCTTCTTATACATCAAGCCTTTTCCTGGAGAGCTTTTAAGATACCGCAGAATGTAACATATAGCATCCCAATGACATTGCTGGGGTTTATCAAGATACCAGCCGATGAATCCGACAGC
The DNA here is from genome assembly GCA_963693085.1 of Alisma plantago-aquatica. Classification (NCBI taxonomy): domain Eukaryota; kingdom Viridiplantae; phylum Streptophyta; class Magnoliopsida; order Alismatales; family Alismataceae; genus Alisma; species Alisma plantago-aquatica. Next base: position 209,208,222 of record OY856412.1, on the reverse strand, counting down.
AACAGTGAGGTCAGCTCTTGTGACGGTCAGATAGATAAGCTTGCCTACCAACCTTCTGAACTGGTGATGATCAACATAGGGAGGAGAGTTTTCATAATCCCAGTCCATGTTTGGGTCAAGTGGAGTGTTGGCTGGTTTGCAACCCAGCATACCAGTTTCTTGCAAGAGATCAAATACATTTTTTCTCTAAGAGAGACACAACCCTGCAGACGATCTGGAAACCTCAATGCCTAAGAAATACCTAAGTTTTCGGAGATCTTTAGTGACAAAATGTTTTTCTAAGTATGTTTTAGTTGCCTTATGCCCACAATATCACTGCCAGATAAGATAATATCATCAACATAAACAATAAAAATGACCAGTCCAACCACTGTTTTGCAGATAAAGATTGAATGATCAGAATGAGAGCGACGAAAGCCAAAAGTGACTAAGATCTGCATGCGGGCTCTGTTTGAGACCGTAGATGGCCTTTTTCAGCTTACAAACTTTGAAGGCAGACTCCCCCTGAGCAACAAACCCAGGTGGTTGCTCCATGTAGACTTCTTCCTGTAGATCTCCATAAAGAAATGCATTTTTAACATCTAACTAAAAGAGAGACCAGTCTTTATTAACAACAATAGAAATCATAATTCGGACAGAGTTTAATCGTGCAACAGGAGAGAAGGTCTCAAAATAATCAACACCATATGTCTGCGTGTAGCCTTTTGCAACAAGGCGGGCTTTCGGGCATTTAATAGTCCCATCAGGTTGATATTTAATGGTAAAGACCCAGCGGCAGCCAACAGTAGGGCAAGAAGAAGGGCGATCTACAAGTTCCCATGTCTTGCGATAACAGAGTGCCTGCATTTCCTGATCCATTACCTGTTTCCATGCAGGAATAACAAGAGCCTCTGCAGTAGTCTTTGGAATGGTATTAGCATAAATTGCAGAAGTAAAGCATGCAAAGTTGTTATGTAGATTGGCAGAAGTGCAGTAATTACTGATAGGATGTTTAGTATAGGAGCGAGCACCTTTGCGCAGACTGATAGGAAGGTGTAAGTCAGAAGTTACCTCAGTGTTTAGTCGATCATCCGCAGATGGGGGAATTGGCTGGGAAGGGGCCATGGAAGGAGTTCTTGTCTTCGGCCGGCGTTTGTACACTTGCAACGGACGATCTTCAGGATGGTTTGAAGAAGGCAAGTGTAAGGCCCCTAAACTTGCTTAATGAGTTGAATAAGCTTAATTTTCATAATTGAATTCTTATAACCCTAATATAACCTTGTGATATGCTTTAAAATCATAAGACAAGCTTAAGTTTCAAATCTGGTCCAATTTGGACACTATTTGAGCAAGTTATGAATTTTATGTACATTTTGGACTTTTCTGCAATTTACCCAATTTAGAGGTGTGAAACACAAAGCAGTTTTGGGAAGCGTAGGGTTGCACAATGTGTGCACCCTCATATATATAACACTGAAACATTTACAGAGAGGTCCACATATAATATGGAAATAACAAAACAACTAACATAATATATAAAACAGGAATATATATTAACACTCCCCCTCAAGTTGGAGCATAGATATCAATCATGCCCAACTTGTCCGTCAGTGTGCAGAATTGCTTCTTCGCCAGCAGCTTGGTGAAGATGTCAGCAACTTGGTCTTCAGAACGAGTGAAGGGAGTGCATATCTTGCCAGTCAGAATGGATTCCCGAATAAAATGACAATCTACTTCAATGTGTTTAGTGCGCTCATGATAAACTGGATTATTCGCAATGAAGATAGCAACTTTATTATCACAGTGCATAGGTATAGCAGAAGAAGAATCAACCCCGAACTCCTTTAACAGAGAGCGCACCCACAACAATTCACAGGCAGTATGGGCCATGGCCCTATATTCAGCTTCAGCACTGGACCTGGCCACAACATTTTGTTTTTTACTCCTCCAGGTAACAAGATTACCTCCAACATACGTACAATACCCAGAAGTAGATTTTCTATCAACTCTGCTGCCTGCATAATCAGAATCAGAGTACTCTTCAAGAGAACAGTGTCCATGCTTCCTGTAGTGAAGTCCCTTGCCAGGAGACTTCTTCAAATATCGTAGAATCTGACAAAGAGCATCCCAGTGACACTGTCTGGGTTTATCAAGGTACCTGCTAAGAAGACCCACTGCAGTAGAAATGTCAGCTCTGGTCAAATAAATGAGTTTACCAATCAGCCTCCTGTACTTTTTATGATCGGCAAAGAGAGGAGAAGAGTCATCATCCCAATTTACATTAGGATCTAGAGGAATATCAGCAGGTCTCGCCCCCAGCATACCAGTCTCCTGCAGTATGTCTAGGACATATTTTCGCTGAGACAACACAAGAGCATTAGAATTTCTAGAAACTTATATGCCCAGAAAATATCTAAGCTTGCCCAAATCTTTGGTAGCAAAGTGTTTGCCTAGATGAGATTTAGTAGCCTGAATACCAAGAGAATCACTGCCAGATATGATAATATCATCAACATAGACAATCAGAATAATAATACCAGCTGAAGTCTTCTTGGTGAAAACAGAATGATCCACCTGAGAACGCAAAAACCCAAAATCAATCATAATTTTGCTCAATTTATCAAACCAGGCATGGGGACTCTGCTTCAGCCCATAAATAGACTTCTTTAAACTGCAAACTTTGTGAGACTCCCCCTGAGCAACAAACCCAGGAGGTTGCTCCATATAGACTTCTTCTTGTAAATCACCATACAAGAAGGCATTTTTCACATCTAGTTGCAACAGTGGCCAGTCAAGGTTAACAGCAACAGACAGAAGAATTCTGACAGAATTAAGATGAGCAACAGGAGAGAAAGTCTCAAAATAGTCAATACCATACGTTTGGGTGTAGCCTTTAGCAACTAACCGTGCCTTCAGCCTTTCAACAGTGCCGTCAGGTTGATATTTCACAGCATACACCCATCTGCAACCTACATGTTTACACTGAGGAGGTGGATCCACCAGCTCCCAAGTATCTCGTTCAGCAAGGGCCAACATCTCCTCCTTCATAGCAGACAACCATCCAGTACTCTGTAGGGCATCCTGGATATTCTTTGGAACAGCAACAACAGATAAGGCATATACAAAATTGCTAGAATGAACATTCAGATGATCAGTAGAAACAAACTGAGCAATACTGTGTGATGTGCAGGAACGAGTACCCTTTCTAAGAGCAATGGGTAAATCAAGATCAGAATGTACCTCAGGTGTAGTAGAACCTTCTGGAGGTGAAGATTGGTTTTCATGGGGGGTTTCTTGAGCAGAAGGTGCTCTGTTCCTGCGTTGATAAACTATAAGAGGAGGCTTATCAGCCTCAGTAGTGACTTTGTCAGTAGTATCAGGCACACAATCAGAAGTAACAGGTAGAGGTGAGGCAATAAGATCAGATTGTAAACTGTCACCACGAGTCGAATAATAAGGAGTATCCTCAAAGAAAACTACATCACTGCTAGTATACCATTTTCTTGCAGTAGGACTGTAACACCTGTATCCCTTCTGGGTACGAGAATATCCCAAAAAAATGCACTTCTCAGCACGAGGAGACAGTTTATCAGAAGTAGGTCCAACTAACCGTACAAAACAGGTACATCCAAATACCCGAGGAGGTACAGTAAATAGCTGAATATCGGGTTGAAGAACTTGAATAGGTATTTTGTTTCCAATCACAGATGATGGCATTCGATTTATCAGAAAACAAGCAGTCAATATAGCCTCAGGCCAAAACGAGCGAGGAACATGTGCATGCATCATAATAGTTCTAGCAACCTCTAACACATGTCTATGTTTACGCTCAGTCACACCATTTTTCTGAGGTGTATAAGCACAGAAGGTCTGATGTATAGTACCCACAGATTTACAAAAAACATCCACATCTTTTTTAACAAATTCCAGTGCATTATCCGTACGAAAAATTTTGACAGGCATGCCATATTGTGTTTTTATTTCAGCAAAAAAGAACTTGATAATAGACAAAACTTCGGACCTACTTTTCATCATAAACAACCAAGTAGTCCTTGAAAAATCATCAATAAAAAGAATAAAATACTTATGACCAGATAGACTTGGCACATGACAGGGTCCCCATACATCAGAATGCACTATATCAAACATATTTTTACTGCTAATCTGACTGCGTCTAGGATAAACAGCTCTAGTCTGCTTTCCAAGTTTACATGACTCGCACTGAAAACTACAAATGCCAAGATCAGACACTAAATGTCGAAGCTTTTCAGATGATGGATGGCCCAGCCGGTAGTGCCACTGTAATGCAAAAACTGAGGTAGATAATGCAGGAGTCACAGATGCTTTAGCTGCTTTTGGAAAATGATCCAGATAGAAGAGTCCATCAGCACCTTCATACCCCCCACCAATCTTCATCCTCGTGCGAAGGTCCTGAAAAATACATGAACCAGGAATAAAAGTCAGACTGCACTGTAGGCTTCGCAATATCTTGCTGATAGACAACAGATTCAAAGGAAATCTAGGCACATATAAGGCAGATTTCAGCAGAAAGTCAGAAACAATATCCCCTACTCCAGACACCGCAGACTTGGAACCATCAGCCAACATAACAGATGAGGGTCTAGCAGGTTTAAATAATTTGTGAAACAGTGATCGATTTCCAGAAATATGTGAAGAGGCACCGGAGTCGATGACCCACTTAGTATTACCAGGAGTAGAAGAAGAGCTCAGGAAGGCAGTGTCATAACCAGAATAAGTGGCGGCATGAGCTCCACTAGTCGAAGCTTGAGACGACGCACCAGCTCGCTCAAGAAGAAGACGCTCCACCTCAGCACGGATGTAGTCAGCAGTCGCACCCGAGGAGGCAGAGTCAGTAGGCTGAGTCGTTCCTTCTGATGCATTAGTAGTGGAGTCAGCAGCTGCATTGGCCCACGTCGGCTTACCATATTTCTCCCAGCATTTTTCTTCAATATGGTTGGACCGGCCACAGAAAGTACAAAGGCGCTGTCCTGACTGAGGACGCACACCAGCAGTAGGGGCAGTAGAAGAGGCTCCACGACCAGGAGCAGCCCGTCCTCATCCTCCACCCAGGGGAGGACGACTATCAGTAAAGCGACCACGGCCACGACCAAAAGCTGCAGCAAGAGCCGAAGAGTCCCCAACATCAGTAGTCAGAGACGAGGAAGACGAAGGCAAATGCTGAAGGCATTTGTAGACACTCTGTAGTGACGGCAGTGGGTCACTGGCTAAGATCTGGTCCATAACTCCAGCGTAGGACTCGGGCAATCCACATAGAAACTGGACCAAATGAAGCTCCTGGCGCTGACGCTGCATGGTAGCCAGGTCCGTGGAGAGAGGGTGATAGGATTCCAGTTCACCCCATAATCCAGTGAAGTCAGAGAAGTAATCCGCAATGTCCGTCCCCGTGAACTGTAGACGTCCCAGCTGCTTGGTGATGTCAAACACCTTCTTGGGGTTCTGACTATGCGAGTAAGTACCGACGAGCTGATCCCACATCTGCTTCGCCGTAGGTAGGTGAAGAAGTGTGACGCAAATCTTCTCAATGCTGCTGTTGAGAATCCAGGTCATCACAGTAGAGTCGTCACGAACCCAGTCGTCATACGCCTTCACATCTTTAGCATCAGCGTCCTCTGCGGGTGCTGGCGGACCAGCACGGGTAAGATGTGAGTACTTGCCCTGGGATCTGGCATAGATCGTCATGGAGCAGACCCAATGCGGATAGTTGCTCCCATCAAGCTTCACAGTGGTAACCTGACGGCGGAAGTCATCATGCGAGGACGCCATGGGAGCAGTAGGCACAGCAGGAACATGCACGATCAGGAAGGAGACGGTCTACGCCGTCAGACAGGCACAGCAGGCACAAAAAACACGGAGAAGACCTCTCACATACGGTCTACGCCGAAGCGTAGAACAGAACCTGGTGGCACAACGGCCTACACGGGCAGGCAGGCAAGAGACCGAAAAAAACGGTCTACGTGACACCAACTTCAAGCCACCAGATCGCTGTAGGACTTCACGGAGCCAACGTACTGGCGGCTAGGACCGCGGAGGCGCGCCGGCCCCCTGCGGCGGAGTGGGCGCCCGGCCCCGGCGGCGAGCCCGGCGGCTGCTGCTGCCCGGCGCGGCGCGGCGCCCCGACGGCGGCCGGCGGCCGGCGGCTGGGTGGCTGTTGGGCGGCGCGGGCGAGAGGGGGGGGGGCGGAGAAGAGAGAGAAGGGTGGGAGGGTGGCGGCTGGATCTACTGCTCTGATACCATGTGAAACACAAAGCAGTTTTGGGAAGCGTAGTGTTGCACAATGTGTACACCCTCATATATATAACACTGAAACATTTACAGAGAGGTCCACATATAATATGGAAATAACAAAACAACTAACTGAATATATAAAACAGGAATATATATTAACAAGAGGTTTTCTTTGCAATTTATCACTTGAGTTATGTTCCTTGGATATTCTCTCATTATAAAGTGGAAAGGTGTTGTTTATTCAGTGAGTAAAAAGGTTTACAGGGTACTCTCTTATATAGCTACAGAGAGTAAGACATACATACAAGCAGGCAATATGCGACTAATACAAAGGAAAATAACACAGTAGAAAACAGAAAATAACACAGTATTTCTATACTCCCCCTCAAGCTGGAGCGTAGATGTCGAATAAGCCCAGCTTGTCAATCAGAGTCTGGAAGCGAGTTTTAGGTAGAATTTCAGTGAAGATGTCTGCAAGCTGCTTCTCAGTACTGAGATATGGAGTGCAGATGTGTCCAGATAGGACTTTCTCCCGAACAAAATGGCAATCAACCTCAATATGCTTGGTTCTTTCATGGAAGGTGGGGTTGCTCGCAATGAAAATAGACGCCTTATTGTCGCAGAACATAGGAATAGGGCTAGAAAAAGTGATATCAAATTCATTCAGAAGGCTACGGACCCACAGGAGCTCACATGCTGTATGAGCCATAGCTCTATATTCTGCCTCTGCACTTGACCGGGCAACAACTGTCTGCTTTTTGCTGCGCCAAGTAACCAGATTTCCTCCCACAAAAGTACAATATCCAGAAGTAGATTTTCTGTCATATCGACTGCCTGCATAGTCAGAATCAGAAAAACCAGATAAATTGCAGTGGCCATGTTTTTTGTACAGAAGACCTTTCCCAGGAGAGCTTTTCAGATAGCGTAAGATATGACAGATAGCATCCCAGTGGCATTGCCGGGGTTTATCAAGATATCGGCTTATGAATCCTACAACAGCTGCCAGGTCAGCCCTAGTGACAGTCAGATATATAAGCTTGCCAACCAGTCTCCTGAACTGATGCTGATCAGCATAAGGAGGGGAAGTATCATCATCCCAATTCATATTGGGATCCAGAAGAGTGTTGGCTGGCTTGCAACCCAGCATACCAGTCTCTTGCAAGAGATCAAGAACATATTTTCTTTGTGACAAGCATAGTCCTGCAGAAGATCTAGCAACCTCAATACCTAGAAAATATCGTAGTTTTCCTAGGTCCTTGGTGATGAAGTGTTGTGCTAAATACTGTTTGGTTGCCTGTATCCCTGCACTGTCACTGCCAGATAAGACAATATCATCAACATATACAATAAGTATGACAAGTCTTGCTGCAGTTTTACGAATAAAAACAGAATGATCAGATTGAGAACGCCGAAAGCCAAAGGTAATCAAGATCTGACTAAGCTTGTCAAACCATGCCCGTGGACTTTGTTTCAGACCATAGATTGCCTTTCTGAGTTTGCATATTTTAGAAGCAGACTCCCCCTGAGCAACAAAACCCGAAGGTTGCTCCATGTAGACCTCCTCCTGCAGATCCTCATAGAGAAAAGCATTCTTGACATCAAGTTGATACAAAGGCCAGTCTTTATTCACAGCAACAAATATCAGAATTCGAACAGAATTTAAGCAGGCAACTGGAGAAAAGTTTCAAAATAATCAACCCCATATGTTTGAGTATATCCTTTTGCAACTAATCTGGCCTTCAGGCGTTCAATGGTACCGTCCGGTTGATATTTAATAGTAAAAATCCAGCGACATCCAACAGTTTGGCATGAGGAAGGACGATCAACCAGATCCCAAGTCTGTTGATCACAAAGTGCATGCATTTCTTGCTCCATAGCATGTTTCCAGGCAGGATGACAGAGTGCCTCTGTGGCTGATTTAGGAATTGTCACAACAGACAAAGTAGTAGTAAAACAAGCAAAGCTACCACAGAGATTGTCAGACGAACATAAATTACTAATAGGATGCTGAGTACAGGAGCGAACGCCTTTCCGTAGACTGATAGGAATATCCAGGTCAGAAAATACCTCAGTGGAAGGTGGATCAACCGCAGACGCAGGAGTTGGTTTGGCCGGGGCTTCAGAAGTAGTGTTCTTTGACCTGCGCCGATAGACTTGCAAAGGGCGTTCTTGAGGCACATTATGAGCAGGAGGTTCTTCAACAACTAACGGTAATGGTGTGGGAGCCAAAATGTCATCCGACAATTGTTCACCAGAAGTAGAAAAATAAGGCATATGTTCAAAAAAGGTCACATCCACACTAACCAACCACTATTTTTTTACAGGATCAAAATAGCAGTAACCTTTCTGAGTACGGAAGTATCCCAAAAACACACATTTGACCGAGCGAGCATCAAGCTTAGTGAGGCCAGGATGAAGGTTTTTTACAAAACAAGTACTCCCAAAAATGCAAGGAGGTAGAGAGAATAAGGGTTTATCAGGAAACAAAATAGTATATGGGACCTGATTTTTCAGAACAGAAGAAGGCATGCGATTGATAAGATAGCATGCTGTAGAGACAGCTTCAGGCCAGAAATGTTGGGGTACTTTTTAGTGTAGGAGAAGGGTGCGAGCAACCTCTAGAAGATGGCGGTTTTTGCGTTCAGCAACGCCATTTTGTTGAGGAGTGTAAGGGCAAGACGTCTGATGTATGGTGCCACGGTCAACACAAAAAGATGTAACAGAGTGTTGCATGAATTCCAGAGCATTGTTAGTACGAAAATTTTTAATGGGGCGATTAAATTGTGTTTGAATTTCAACAAAGAAGGGTGAATAGTATCTAACACAGTATCCTGACCTTTAAGCAAAAACAACCAAGTGGTGCGAGAATAATCATCAATAAAGGTCATAAAATATTTCACACCAGACAAACTTGAGACAGAGCATGGTCCCCAAATATCAGCATGAACCAAATCAAAGATTTCTTTAGAGGCAATAATGTTCTTAGCTGGAAAAACAGATCGAGTTTGTTTGCCCAAAACACAAGTTTCACAGGAAAAAGTTTTCTCAGATAAAGTAGGAAATAAATGTTTTAGTTTGGCAGCAGATGGATGACCCAGGCGAAAGTGCCACTGTAATCCTGTCACTAAAGTAGAAAGCTGAGCTGCAGCAGAAGGGGGTCCATCCAAGTAATATAGCCCGTCTGGTCCTTCACGGCATGAACCAATCCTCGTCTTCGTGCGGAGATCCTTCAAAACACAACCAGAAGGATCAAATTTAATAGAGCACTGGAGTTGTTTAATCATCTTACTGACGGACAATAAATTAACATGAAATTTTGGAATATATAAAACAGATTTCAAGTGCAATTTTGGTGATAGCGGGACCATGCCAGTGCCATGGACAGCAGTTTTGGAACCATTCGCAACAGTCATAGTCACAATAATCGGCGACTTTTTGAAAAAGTCGCGTATTAAACACGTTTTTTTGGTGTGCCGTATGTGACGGTCGTTTAGTTCGCCCGGAACGTTTTAATCGCGTAGTACGCGTTTTATTCGCGTTTTAAACGTTTTTTTCCCGTTTTATTCGCTACTGTACGGTGGTATATATATATATGTGCAAAGTATATACATATGTGTGTATATATATATATATATATATATATGTCCAAAGTATATACATATGTGTGTATATATATATATATGTCCATAGTATATACATACATACATATATATATATACATACACATATATATACATATATGATATATACATACATATATATATATATATATGTATATATGTATATATATGTATATCTATATATGTATATATGTAATATATATGTATACATATATATATACATGTATATGTATACATGTATATATCTATACATATATACATACATACATACATATATATATATATATATATATATATATATATATATATATATATATATTGCCGACTTTTTTCCGACTTTTTCCCGAATAGTTGACCGAATTTGACCGTACTTTTACCGTTTTTTATCCGAATTTCCCGCATAATTCCCGAATTCCGAATTTTTCAGCTCCACCGTGCGTATCCCGAATACCGAATTTGTGACTATGGCAACAGTAACAGAAGTTATAGGAACAGTTTTATGGAGACTTGAAAACAAGTGAAGGTCACCAGCCATATGAGTGGAAGCACCGGAATCAATGCACCACTGTTTGTTACCAGATGATGGAGAGGCTAGCATGGCAGAGGGTCCGGAAGTAGACGAGGATGGCATCTGCGCAAGATGTTCCTGGAACATCTTGTCGAACTCTGAACGTAACCAGTCAGTGTTTGCTGGAGCAGTAGGTGGGTCAGCAGCAGAGTCAGCAGCAGCATCTGCGGCAGCCTGGTTAGCCCAAGCCGGCTTGTCGTGTTTAATCCAACAACGATCTTCATTATGATTGTCCCGGCCACACCAGTTGTAGTAACGAGGGCCGGGAGGAGCACCACGTCCAGAAGAGCCGCGGCCTCCTGAGGGAGGAGGACGAAGTCCACGACCACGACCGCGACCACGGCCACGGCCAGAATCAGCAGAGCGAGCAATAAGCGCAGGATGCTCAACAACAGAAGTGGGAGTCATGGATGGCAGACGCTGGACTCTTTTTAGAACATCCCAGAGAGTCGGTAGCGGGTCGCTGGAGAGAATATGTTCAACCACACCAGAGAAGGAGGCAGGAAGTGTAGCCAAGAATTGCACCAGTTGCAGTTCATTGCGTTGTTTCTGAGCAACTTTGATGTCTGCCGTCAAAGGGTGGTAGAGTTCAAACTCATTCCACAGTGCCGAGCATTGGTTGTAGAAGTCATCAATAGAAGTGTCAGCGGAGAACTCCTTTTTCGCCAAGGTTTTGAAGATTTCAAAAACGTGCTTTGGATTCTCCTGATGTGAATAAACATGGGATAGTTGATCCCACATAGCCTTCGCATCATGAAGGCAGAGAAGAGATTGGCTAATACGAGGCTCGGTACTGTTGAGGATCCAAGACATGACGCCAGAATCATCCTTGGACCATTGCGCATAACTCTGTCTGGCTTTGTCATCCGAATCAGCCGTAGGAGCAGCAGGAGGTTCAGCCGTAAGATGATGATATCGGCCTTGTGCTTTGACATATAGCACAAAGGACGCCGACCAGAGATGGTAGTTGGAGCCACCGTCGAGCTTCACTGTGGTAACGCACAAAGACCGGGGAGGCTCAGGAAACGCCATGGCAGAGGCGGGCGGCGCAGAAGCAGATTAGAGCAGAAACCCACACAGGGCAGATAGCAGCAACAGAGATCTGACGTGTCAGATCAGAAGACCCGTACCGGGCAGAGAATGCATAGAGAAACCTACGCCGTCATGAGGGAAGCTCAACGTTCCACCATGAGGCGCAGGCAGAAAGAACGAAGAGACGGAGAGACTCTCAACTTAACCAGCCGGTGGGTGTCCGAATGTTGATCTGACGAGCACCCGAACGTAGAGCGAAAGGAGAGGTAAAAACCAGTGACCGCCGGCCAGAAGCGAAGGAACCTGAAGAAGAGAGAGGGCTTTGAGGCGGTAGTTTGTGGAGGAGAGGAGGTGGCTACAGGAGGTGTTTGCCGGGAAGGGGGGTGGGCGGAGGCGGGAGGCAGGGGGTGGGCGGTGGCGCTGGGGTGTGGGGGGGAAATTCAAGAAACGAGGGATAAGCATGTCTCTATGGACGGTGGGGGAGCTGCTTGTGTGTGTGCTTGTATATTCTTAATAGTTTAAGGCCATGAACACTTGGAAAGATACTAGAACTTCAACTTTTTTTTTCTTTATCTTAAAGTTTCATATACTTATCCCTAAGCACCAAAATGAGTCATTTTCTCTCCACCACTTCCCTCCTACAAACCTCGTTCTCCCTCTGTGCTGTTGCGAATTTCCTGTCCAAGGAAGAAGAAAGAGGGGACCTTCTTAGAAAAAGAATCTAGGGTTGTAATTGACTTCCTTTTAGGGTTTATAAAGCTTCCTTTTAGTGATCTTGACCTAAAAGAGTAAGAATTCCCTTCTTTCCTCCATTTATTTCTTTGTTATCCTTCCTCCTACATTTCTTCAGGTTGGAACCTTACTGTTCCATGGTAGAAATTGCTCTAAATCTCTAAAACCCTACCTTTCTTGCTCTTTATGCTTAGGGTTTGCTCATTTGATGAAGAAAGGTGCTATATGGACGAGTTCATAGCTTATGCTTGGATTTTCTACCCTACCTGCTTGAGTTTTCTTCTGTGTGGGGTTTCATCTTCTCATTAGAGGCAAGTTTTATAACTCGCTACACGTTTATTGCTTACCATAAGCTTTCTGGATCATGTTCTTGCTTGAAAATGATGATCCATGCACTAAAAAGCTATGCTTGACTTGGATTTCGATTTTTATAATGTTCCCTGTTCTGATTTCAGTTCTAAGTGAACCTGTGATCATGTGTATGTTATTCATAAGGTATAATATGACTTGTATCATGTTGGTTTGGCAACTTCTGGTACTAAACACCTATCAACCAATGGTCAATTTTAGGGTTAAAGCTGATTTCTTCTATAAACCCATGACCCGATGATGGTACCATTGCAACAACCCAGTGGTGTTGTCTTCATGACAACTGATGGTCGGGATCAAAGGTGTCAGATGATGGTGACAACCTATGTTCACCCCCTTAGGTCAGGTTTTGGATCAATTAGAAGTTTAATGATCAACCATTAAGTACCCTACTGATGTTATCAATCAATAATGATATTAACTTAATATTTTATGTTGATCAATGAATATTGTGTTGATCTAACAACCTATGGTGATTTAATGGTCACTAATGATGGTGGATCAGGTCTCTACAACCTATGTTGAGTTAAGCATTGTAGTTGTAGCATCAATTAAGCCTTAGACCAATGGTTTCTTGGGTCACTTGATGCAATGGTCAGACCTATATTGTAATTGATGATTTTAACATATGAACTTGACCCAATGGTCAAGATCTATTATTTATTCCTCTAATAAAGTGGAATGATGACTAATGTAATATGTTGGTCCTAATAATGTGATTTAGATGGTTTCCTTTATATGATCAACTTAAGGAGCTTACTTGTTGACAATGGATGGCTTGTTTTAACTGAACAATCGATTGTGGGTTTTACCCTACTCTCAATGGAACTTTTTGTGTTGTTAATCAAGGGATGTCTAGGGTTAGATGGTGACTCTTTCTAGAGTACAAATAAAGGACTTCATAGGTGGTTTATCCAAGGTGTTTACTTATGTAAACAACCAATGTTGTTACACTTTAAACATCCAATGGTTCTAGGTGACATTGTGGTATGGTGATATTGGTTGAATGATGATGGAAAAAATGGAGGGTTACCCTTAATAAGGTAGTCTTACCTATTCACTCATATTAATAGAAGGGATGATAAGCATATTGTGTTGATATGTAACCCTAATGAGGTATAGCTTGTTATACCTAGCTTTAATAGAACTAAATGATGGTAATTGGGTATGAATAGTCCTTTAATGACTTATACAATCATGGAGTACTCTATTACTGTTGTTGAAACCCTAGTATGCTATAACCTGATGGTTACACCTTGATTTATGTGTGGGTTCATACTTGAGAATAGTATGAAATGTGATTGTGATGCTTCACCTTATGCATCCATGATCCAATGGGGATGCCGTGAGTTAGGGATTGGGTATAAGTGTTGATTAGTAACATTGATATAATTTATCATGTTGTACCTAACTCTAATGCAAATAGATAAAGATGAATATTCATGTTTAACATTCTTATATGATGGAATGATGGTGGAATAACCTCCTTAATATGATCATAACCTTAATTTGTTAATTGGTGGTTATCATAGACACATGGTCGATACTTTCTTATGCTAAACATGTGCATTATGAATATGATGAGGGGTTAATCATATATAGATTCCTTGCATGTTGATGTAATATAGGAATGTTCTTAATGTTAATATAACCCTGCTATGATTGTTTATGAATATCTCCTAGCTCATTAATGCAATATTGTGTTGATCCGGTGTATTATATGTAAGTGATATTGTTGAGCCTTGTTATAAGGCATGCAAAGATAATGATGATCTTGCAGGGAATAGTATGATGGTCTTAATGACCTTTGGGCATGGTTGAGCCTTGAATGAGGTGTAATCCTCTTGTGTTGATAAGAGTTAATACCATGTGATATTGTGAAAATGATTTATATCATGTGATAGTATGATGGTCTTAATGACCTTTGGGCATGGTTGAGCCCTGAATGAGGTGTAATCCTCTTACGTTGATAAGGGTTGATACCCTGTGATATTGTGAAAAAGATTATTATCTTGTGATAGTATGATGACTAGTGTGGTCTCATGAATGACAAGTGAATAGTACCATGTGATGATGAGATGAGAAATTATGTTTCACACGTTTTATATCTTTTAAAAGTTGTGATATTTATATGCTTGCTAGAAGTGAATTAGGGTTTGTGTGTCCACTTGTTTGATGCAACCTTAAGTCACCCAATTGGCATAACTAATCAAGTGCAACTCTAATCATGTAGTGCCCTGTGCCGTAGAGCCATCTTCAGTGTCACAACTTGCTGGATGGTGAAATGAGTATTTCTGAGGGAAACTCGGAGCACATACTCTTGAGTATGTGGGGTTGGCAGGTTGAGGATATATCCTTTTCATCCACAATGCAAATTGTGGAGGATGGCTATGGTCATGCCTCATACATCTGATGTGATTGAGAACGACTGCGGTCGTGTCTCGGTGATTATAACATGATGTGATTAGAGGACAACTGCAGTTGTACCTTAGTGATTGGGTTTGAATACCCTAAATGCTAGCGCCGTGACCTGTACCAAGGTGGGCTAGTTACATGACCATATGTCGTTGTGGTGGCAGCTTTGACTGATATGTCACTGCCTTTTTACTCGTACTGACCGAGGGGAAGAGATCTTAGGATACTGACACTCCTAGATCTTGTACGGAACCGAATAGCCCTTCGCAGGGGTTGGTTGGACTTTGAATGGTACGATTCAAATTCCCAAGGCGTAATAAAAGATGTAATACAGCCATGTAGCATATTTGTTTAGGGTTATACACAACGTTTCACATTGGATGATAACCCTTATTTGTTATCTTTATATAAAGATGATGCTTAGTGCAATTAAGAGATAGTAGACATACTTAGGTTGTGGATATGCTTAAGATTGTAGATGCGTACATACAGTAGCTATGCTTGTGTTGATAACTATACTACTACTGCTGATTATAATCATGATGCTAGATTACTCATGTTGTTAGTTATGTTTAGCATGCTAGCCATGCCTTGTAACTAGAGATGCATATATTGTTAATCATGCTTATCTAGATAGTTGTGCTTATGTTGTTAGCTCTTCTTATGATGTTGATATGTTCAACCTATTTAGACATGCTAATGTTGTTAGCTATGCTTATGTGGCTAGACCTATTCATTATGATAGAGATTCTATGTTACTAGACTTGCTCATGATGCTAGATATTACTAAATTGCTTATATTGTCAACAAGATAAAAGTTGATAGTCTGGCTAATGATGATAGTTATTATCTGCTCCTTTATGTATTTTGTTAATCATCAGTGTTGCTGAGCTTATTTGTTATATCTGATTAAACTTCTTAATTGTTTAATTACTTAAAAATGTTGTAATCAATAAACGTTGTTGGAGGTTATATCTCTTGCTGGGACATGGGTCTCACCTTTGTGGTTCGCCACATTTTTTTTAGGTAATCGGAAATGACGAAAACAAACATGTGGCATCAAAGAGGAGCTATATTAATGAATCTTTTTGAAAGTTGATTAGATGTCTAGTGTGTCCTAGAGTCGTCCCTGTACTCTCAGGTCCGAGCAGGAAAAGTTTGTATATGGTATTTCAAACAAATCGAACTTTTGTTAGCATATTAATGCTTGTTTGTGTGGCATATACGAATATTGTTCTCGTATGTATATATGTTGTGGCTAAGGCAATAGAACAATTTGTATCAAATTCTTGGGATAGTATGAATATAAGAAAGATGTTGGGCTCTTATGCAAATATTTCTGAGCGGATGCTGACATTGGAATCGGTTTTAATTTACCCATATTTTTGTGTATGTGATTAATTAGTGATTGATTGTTTTATATTTTGAGTAATCTCGTTTAGATTAACGGGTTATCGCAGCAAGTCTTCAACAATATCTGGTAGAGGTGTGGGTGCCAACATATCATTGGATAGTGTTGCTCCATCATAAAAAAAATAGGGCATATGTTCAAAAAAGATCACATTGTCACTGAAAAACCACTCTTTGAGTACCAGATCAAAACAACGATAACTTTTTTTGAGTTCTAGAATAACCCAAAAAGATGTATTTAGTGGATCGAGGATCAAGTTTCGTTATTCTTGTGCGTAAATTTTTAACAAAGCAAGTACACCCAAAAGTGTGAGGAGGAACAGAGAACAGAGGTGCATCGGGAAACAAAATGGAGTAAGGTATCCGATTTTGTAAAACAGAAGATGACATACGGTTTATAAGATAGCATGCCGTAGTGACTGCCTCAGGCCAAAAATGGTGAGGAACTTTATAATGAATAAGAAGGGTGCGAGCAACCTCTAATAAGTGGCGGTTTTTCCGCTTAGCAACACCATTTTGTCGTGGAGTATAAGGACAAGTGGTTTGATGGATAGTGCCACGATCTAAACAAAAAGATGTGACAGATTTCTGCATAAATTCCAGGGCATTATCGGTACGGAAAATTTAAATGGATTTATTGAACTGGATCTGTATTTCAGAAAAGAAAATATGGATATTGTCCAAAACAATGCCACGATCTTTGAGCAAAAACAACCAGGTAGTACGGGAATAATCATCAATAAATGTTAGAAAATATTTAGCACCAGTTTGACTCAGAACAGAGCAAGGACCCCAGATGTCTGCATGAACAATATCAAAAATTTCTTTAGAACCAAGTTCCTTCTTAGCAGGAAAGACAGACCTCGTTTGTTTTCCCAAAACACAAGATGCACAAGAAAAATTGTTTTCAGATAATGCAAGAAATAAATGCTTCAGCTCGGTGCAAGCCTTATGAGTCTCCTGGGTTACCAAAGAAATAAATGCTTCAACTTTGCAGCAGATGGATGACCCAACCGAAAGTGCCACTGAAGTCCTGTGACTGATGTAGACAGTAGAGCAGAAGCTGCAGGCGGTCCATCCAAATAGTATAGTCCATCTGGTCCTTCATGGCCCGAACCAATCCTCGTCTTTATGCGGAGATCCTTCACAACACAACCAGAGGAATCAAATTTAATGGAGCACTGAAGTTGTTTAACAATTTTACTGACAGATAATAAATTAACAAGAAATTGTGGTATGTATAAAACAGATTGAAGATTCAGCTTGCGAGATAGAGGAACGGTGCCAACGCCATGAATTGGAGTCTTAGAGCCATTTGCAATAGTGATAGATGGAATATGAGAGGTTTTAGATAGAGCAGGAACTAATTGGATGTCGCCTGCCATATGGACAGACACACTAGTAGAAGGAGAAGCAAGCATGGCAGAAGAACCAACAACAGATGTCGAAGGTAGCTGAGTCATGCGCTCTTGGAAAAACTTCTCGAATTCAGAGAGAAGCCATTCAGTAGTCAGAGGGGCAACTGGTGGGTCGGATGCAACATCAGTAGTAGTTTCTGTTGAGGCCTGGTTCGCCCGAGCTGGCTTGCCGTGCTTGATCCAACACCTATCTTTAGTGTGATTATCACGACCACACCAGTTGCAGTAGCGAGGACCAGTAGCTTGACCTTGTCTAGGAGCAATAGAGGAGCCTCGTCCGCCAGTAGGAGGCAGACGTCCGCCAGTAGGAGGCAGACGTCCGCTACAACCACGTCCTCGACCGCGGCCACGTCTAGATCCAGCAGTGCGAGCAACTAGAGCAGGATGCTCAATAACAGGAGTGAAGGTCACAGATACTAGCCGTTGAACTCTCCTGAGGACGTCGCAAAGAGTAGGCAGAGGGTCACTAGACAAAATTTGATCGACCACGCCTGAAAAGGAAGCAGGTAGGGAAGCCAAAAATTGAACCAATTGTAGTTCATTGCGTTGTAATCGGCCCTCTTTGATGTCAGCAGCCAACGGATAGTAGATTTCATACTCATTCCAGAGAGCAGAGCATTGGTTGTAGAAGTCCTCAATGGAAGCATCAAAAGAAAACTCCTTGGCTAGGTTTTTGAAAATTTCAAAAATACGTTTTGGATTTTGCTGATGAGAGTAGACACGAGAAAGTTGGTCCCACATTGCTTTAGCATCATGAAGACATAACAATGACTGACTAATCCGCGGCTCAGTGCTATTGATAAGCCAGGACATAACATCAGAGTCGTCTTTGGACCATTGAGCATAAGCTTGTTTGCTCTTTTCATCAGCAGTAGCGGCAGGGGAAGCAGGAGGATCAGTGGTAAGATGTGAGTATCGGCCTTGGGCCTTGACATAGAGGACAAAGGACGTCGACCGCAGATGATAATTCGAACCATCGAGCTTGACGGTGGTAACACATAGAGAGCGAGGAGGCTCAACTGAAGCCATGATGAGCAGATGCAGGATGTAGTGAGGTGGCGGCGCATCAACAACATGCAGTGAATAAATAATCCACTATGGGGCAGTAGCAGTAGCAGGGATCTGACGCATCAGATCAGAAGAAACCCGTGCCGGGCAGACTGACTGATAAATGAATCTACGCTGTCATGAGGAAGATTAATATCCCATCATGAGGCACAGGCAGAAAAATAACTGGAGAGTTAGGATACTCTCAACGTGGGATGGCTATGGCTGTCCGTAAGATTGCACGTGCGAAAACGGAGGAGGGGGAAACCCGAGAGGAAGATGGCAGTAGTGGGATGGTGGAGGGAGGAGGGTTTGGTGGATGGGGTAGAAAGGAGAAGGGGTGGCGGCTTTGGTGGAAGGAGGAGGAGAGGAGGGGCAACGTGGGGTGGAGGAGATGGAGCGACGGTGGGAGGGAGAGGGGTGGAGGGGAGGCGGCGGGGGTGGAAGAGGAAGAGGGTGGCGCCGAGTGAGGGAGCCGGAGGCTGCGGGTAGGGGGGTGTGTTGGCGGCGACGGGTGGGGGGCTGTTAGCAGCGGGGGGGGGGGGGGGGCTGAAGGCTCAGGGCATAGGGGCAGGGTGGGAAAGAAAAAATCGGAGAACCGAATACCATATAGAGAAATTGGGAATTGCTTATTGAATGAATAAACTAGTGTACAATACAGTCTCTAATATAACAGAAGGGAATAGAGGCTAAAGTATAGATGAACTATATGGGACTAAACTACAGAAGAGAAAGCATATGTGAGGCACATTCTATGCACATAACACTCAACAAAACACAACATAACACAACATATCTATATATATATATTTATATATATATCTTATATGTAATTTATAGCATAATTTTGTAAATCCTCAAGTTTAGTTGTAGTCTATCACTTGCAACTTGAAATTTTAGAGTAATCTTTTGATTAAGATGGGGTAAAAATGGAAGAAATAGATGGAGATGGGAAGGAGAGAGGGTAAACTTGCCTTAGATACGAAGAACAAAGCCTTCAAGAGCAATGTATTGCAAAACAATCACCAAAGAAGTAACCCTCCAAGTTGTTAGATAAATTGGACATTATTATAATCCCTTTGTTTTGATGATGACAAACATTTCATTCTTGTGAATCTAACTTGCTATTTGAGTGTTTCAGGGAAAAGCACATAAGGTGTTGGATAGCAAAACTTGGAAGATCAATTTGTTAAAATTGCTTTATTTTCATGAGTGTACTCAAATGTAAAAACTTGTACAAGTATATAATGTAGAAGTACTTAGACATCATGTAAATCAAGCGTTAGATCTTCCCTATCTACTCACAACACTTAGATAGATCTTCCCCTAAGATAGAAGCACAATTATACATTGATACACACATTTAGTACATGGATCAACACATTGGAACAAGGACATTCTCGGTCGACAAATTCCTCGACCGAGACACTCTCGGTCGACAATATTCTCGACCGAGTATAGTCCTTCTAGCAAATTCTATAGATGTTAGACTGAGTTGAAAAGTGGTTGGTAGTTGGAAATGAACGTTGCAATACACTCATTCTTGACCTTCCCTCGGTCGACAAATTCCTCGACTGAGAGACTCTCAGTCGACAAACTTCTCGACTGAAAAAGGTTTTGGACTGCACTTTTCATCATTAAACAACTAGCCGTTGCAATGTAATTAGTAGACACCTAACGGCTAGTTGAACACTAAGAACACCCTAGAAAGTGTCTAGAACGTCCCTAAGCACTAGTAGGCCATTCCTATAAATAGGACATGCCTTAGGACACCCAAAGCATCACTTGTGCATACAATTACACTTGACATTCATTCCTTGTGAGCAACAAGCTGAGCTTCACTTGCAATATGTTCTACATTAGTGTCCTATAGCTTAGTATCTCCTCTCCACCACACTACCACGTTCATCCACAGTGGATAGGAGATCAATACGCTTGATATAGGATCAAAGCACTGTACTTAATTGGTAACATTGTTTCTTTCTTCCAATCTTGTTCCTTCTATTGTATTTTGTTCTCCTTTGCTACTCTTAGGTTGGAGGCTGCGGAAAGGAGGTTGTTGGAGCTTCTTCAGGTGGAGAAGGTAGCTCGGAGGACTTTGGACTACTTCTAAAAGGTCTCAATGGGAAGCTACTTCAAGGAGGAAGACTACTTTAAGGGGGAGCTTGAAGTTACTTCAAGTGAAGGTTGTTTCAAGGTTGGTGAGACGACTTCGGGGTGAAGGCTGTTCAAAGGATTTGTGAAGGTAGTTGTATCTTATGTAACATCCTTGCGAGGTAATAAAATACAATTTCTTTCAAAATCCCGGTTGGGAACAACCGGGTAGTGGACTGACTCCCTTAGTATTTGCTAAGGGTGGAACTACTCTAAACGTCTTGTCTCCTTCTCCAACATTTTGTAGTTGATTGGTTGAATTAATTTTAAAATTATCATAAAATCCTATTCACCCCCCCTCTAGTGTTTTTCACCAGTGTTGCAGGCTTTGGGAAATTGAATTTCAAAATTGTGAACCCATTTCGGTTGTGTTTCGCAAAATGCATGCAAACTGGCCTATTTTCAACGAAATAGCTGTTTTTTTTGTCAAAATTTCACCTCTGTTTGCGATATTTCTAACAAAATCTTTAAATTTTACTTACCTATTCCTGGAGAGGTGCATTTCTATGACTGATATCCGCCAAAACCAAAATTTCGACAATAATTTTGAGACTTCGATTGAAATTTTGAACCATGGTTGGAGGAAAAATCTTATCACATGGCGCTTTAAGAAACAACCACCTGTTGCTCATTCTAGTGCTGCAGTCGAGTATAGAGCCATGTTGTGGGAACATGGACTTCTAAAAGAATTTGACATTTGTAATCTAGAACCTATTCCTATATTCTCCGACAACAAAGCCTCCATCTTCATTGCGAGCAGTCTGATCTTTCATCAACATACCAAACACATCAAGATGTCATGCTTGACCCAACATCAATCTTGGAGGAGTGGTAAATGCCAGGAGTGGTAAATTGTCACTTTGTTAGAGAATCTGTAATGTCAGGCTACATCTCCACTCCATATATAAAGACTGAAGATCAGATCGCTGATAATCTTCACCAAATTGCTTCCTAAATCTAGATTTTCTACTTTGGTGGACAAGCTGGGCATGCAAGACATTTATGCTCCAGCTTGAGGGAGAGTGTGGGTATATGTGCTTTATGCACTTTATGCTTTAGTTTTGCTCATGTTTTTCCTTTTCCTATTATCCCATATCTCTTATTTCTATTCAATACCTCCTCTTTTATCCTATAAAAGAGAGTGGTTTGTATTTGTTTTAGACACAGAATTCCATATTACATTATTTACAATTATGAATAGAGCAAGATTACTACATATATGAGAACTAGCCCCGGAATCAATAACCCATTTGTTAATACCAGAAGGAGAGTAGTTTCTTGGAGGGCAAAGCTACCCTCCGTTAGGAGGCTGAGTAGGTAATTGTGGGTTGAGAACAGCTGACATACGTTCCAGTAGTAGTGCCACGGTATCCGTAGTAGGTGCAAGCAAGGCTAAGTATTGAGTGTAGCCATTAGAGGTAATTTGATTTGCTCAAGCTGGTGAACCATGCTTGGCCCAACATCAATCGTCAATGTGATTGGTACAGTCACAAAGTTACAATGAAGTGGTGTAGTGGGTTGTCAATGTAAATGGTCAGAACCCTTAGGAAATATGCAATTATGACCTCAGCCAAATCCAGCCAGCAAAGCAGACTTGGGAGCAAATGCAGGAGTGGTAAATGCCAGGAGGCGTTGAAGACGTTTGAAGACTTCGACATTAGGAAGGGGATCACTACCCAATATTTGATCAACTAACCTGGAATAGCTATTGGGGAAGCTAAAGAGAAATTGCACCAAATGGAGCCCCCAACGTTGTTTCTGAGTGCTGCAAAGTTAGATGTAAGAGGACGATATAACTCCAAGTCATCACATAAGGTCTTAAAGTAACCATGACGGTCCTCGATATTCATTCTAAGGCTTCTATTGGTTTGGCGTAAATCATAAGTTTCGTGGAACTCATTTGTTGGGAACTCTAGTTCAGTTTCCGGAACTTAAGTTCCATTCACTTCCATGTGATTGGTTTATTATAAGTGTAAATATTGAAATTGTTAGAATCATTGTTAATTTTTACTGTATAATATAAATAAGAAAGGATGGTAAAGACATACATATCTGTAAAAAATTATAATATTTTTAAATCATAACAACCTCAACAAGTGGTTATGGTGCAGATGTCGCTCCTTTAAAAAATATGTTATTATGGTACAACTATAATCTTAATAAAAATATTATGATTATAATCACATCACAATTTTTTATTTCACTTTGTGTACAAAGTGTTGTAATAATATCCACATTTTATGTGCTTATGTATATAAATTTTTGTTCATCATTGTTTAACACATTGTAGAATATTAATTTTGACATTTTTTGTGGGAAATTTTATTATATTATTCGTACATGGTCATAGTTAATTATCATTTTTCACATCATATTATTTAAATTTAAATAATAAAAATGTGATAGGTGAATCACATTGTTTTCACATGGTGCGGTGTGTATTTTTTATGATGTTTGTATTTTTTATTTTGTAAATCACACTGATAATGGTAGTTATTGTGTAAAACATTTTACATAGTGCGATTATTGTGTATGGTATTTTTTCATATTTTGTTATGATTTTAGTAATGAACAATATCAACATCGCTAATATTTCTAGTCATAAATATTTTACATGTTCTATTTATGACAAATAAAGAATATAATTGTATAAGAATTGTTGTTAGTTGTCCGGAACTCGTTTTCCGCTCTTTTTAAGAGGTAAATCAGGAACTGTTTTTTGTGTGTAAGTCCGTAACTCACCAGAAGTCACGGATCTATTGCTATTGAAACCAAGAATTAAACCTATCGCTATTGAGACGACTTTACCGAAATAAAGACTTTATAAACAACCTCTCTACACATTAAAGGACATCACACTAACTGAACACTATTATACCTTCTCTAAAATCGAGTCTCCAATGTATACTCTTGTTAATAGATTTAACCTTCATGTGCTTATTTCCTTGAGGAATGATAGAAGAACCAACGTCAAGAACCTTCTTTCTATAGGTGATATATGCCAACCTTGATATTTCCTCAAAAGACAGTTTGCTTTTTTTATTTGGGGGGGGGGGGGGGGGGGGGGATAGTTTTTAAGTTTTAAAATAATAACCCGATCCTATTGTTACACTCATTCTGGAAATTTGCAATGATCTTTTATCCACAAAAATGTATGATTTAGTCATATCGTCACCTTGGATTGAAATAGTTGGTCTTTCATTTTGACATACCATTTTTTGCTGTATGTATCGCTACACGACTAGGATGCTGGAAAGTAAACAGGTAGGTGGCTGGGAGGGTGTTCTCGATAGCAATTATTTTTAGTCTAGTTACGCAGAAAGAGGTGTCAGCCATATCCCACACTAATACGAGAAACTTTATACCACATGCTTTTACATCTTACAGGAGGAAGCTTGGTCTTTTAAGGATCAAAGTGTTATTTCTAGATGCATTGCTGGATCTGATTAGCGAGCTATGATTTGTAACGCATGTGAGCTTATTTTGGTATAATACCTTTCAAAGAATTTTGACATTGCTGTATCAATTGCTGACCATATACTGTAATAGCTTGTCAGCTATATTTCTAGCAATAATCCCATCCCACTTTTCATGAGCTCACCATTTAGATTAAAGTGGATTTTCATTCATTTGTGATACGATATTGTGAGGACACGTCAACAAACAACATATCTCTTCTAACGAGAAGTTTGCTGGCGTCGACAATGTCTTTCCCGCGTAACAAATTAACTGATTTAGCTTACAAGTTGGACTTGCATGATATATGCTCCATTGAGGGGAGTGCTAAGTTTTTCTTTGATTCCGCATTAACATGTATGCTACTAGGATCTGGAGTAGATAGGGTTTTTGTGTGTGCATTCCTTCTTTAATGTGTTTCCTGTTTCTAGGCCCTTTGTAGTTGCCTAGACTGTGCTTGTAGAAAGGAGCAATGATGAAATCGTATATTTGTTTTTTTTTATTGTGTTCATTAACAGTTAACTTACAAAAGAAATGCCGTTGAATTTATTTATTGAACTTGAAGACGTGTTATTTGCATATTGTTAGTTCTTATCAGTTGTTTTCAGATATGAAAAATTTTGGTTAGAAAGGAAAGGACTTGCATCAGTATCCTGGTCACAATTCTAGCTAGATTTTAAGTATATAGTTAATCTACAAATGGGATGTTGGTAAAGAGTATCTGAACATTCCAATCTGATCTAATAACTTGGTTGGCATTGTTTTGTTCCAGAGAGACAAAGCCTCTATGTTGGATGATGCAATTGAGTACACCAAATCTCTTCAGTTCCAGCTTAAGGTGGTTTCCACTTACACATATTCATATTACTTTTTTCTGTCAATATGGAACAGTAGAATATTCATTTCTGTCTCATCCCTTTCTGAGTGATTGCTATGCATTCTACGTATGAACTTCCATTCAATTGTGATTTCTTAGATCTTTTGATTCATTTACTTTCATTTGTTTGAGATTCATTGTACTTTTTAAATTGTCTACAGCTTTGTATATGCCTAACATTCTTGTCATGAATGCCTCTCTTTACCCTCTCGGGCTATTTTGTGTATTTTCTAACCAGTCCCCTGATCAAATCTAGACCATTCCTGCATTTTTTAATATTTCATTCTCGTCAGAAAAGGTACATAATAATTTCCAATTGTTCACTGTCAATGTCTGCTTTGCTAGGCTCGTTGTCAACTAAAAACACCTGGGATGCTGCTGCGTTAAAGTGTAATATATAACAAACCTAAGGATGCATACAGTCCCTAGCAGTCTGCTATGTCTTTTTTCTTGATCTTCTTTAGGTTGTCTGAAAGTCGTTATGATGGTGCAAGTCTTTGAAATTCGGTTGGCGATTTATGTTTCCTCTACGTGACTTCTAGTTTTACGAGCTGCTGATCAAAAGAGTGCATCTCTTTTCAAATGGTTCCTTCAGATGTATGGTGGAAAATTGTTGTTGGATTAAGAACCAATAGATTAGTGGTTACCAGTCTCTATAATTTTCACTAGAAAGCTTATCTTTTCACTGTATTATGTGCAGATGATGTCCATGGGTTGCAATATGGTCCCAGTGGTGTATCCACCTATGCAACAATATTCAGCTAAAAGTGGAGCAGAATCACAAGCTAGAATGGTGGAACAAAATTCTGCATATGCAGGAGCACCAGTGTTGCCTTTTTCGCCCGTGTTTCCGGGTCCTGCAGGTTATTCTGGTACAAGCTTTTCAATGCAGGCATATGATCCTGGTGCTATGGTATTCACAGAGATACGAAGCAGTGAGAACGCCAACCAACTTAACAGTGCACCTGATATGGTTCAACCTACACAGTTTCCAGAGTCCTCATATCACCAGTACTTCAGTAACCGCTTTCCCCAGGTTCTCAATCAGGTATAATTTCTCTGTGCTAAACTATTAAGCTGCTTGTTCTGACTCGTATATTTGAGATCTAATTGATCAAAAAAATTGCTGTTCAATAGAGAATGAAGAGAGATGAGGAAATCTGTGGACTCCAAAAGTCCCTACATTACTGCGATTTGTTGAGGCGCGAGGCTACAATTTGATGTGAGGTTGTAGTGCATAGTTTTACATAAATAGTGGGAGATTCTTGTTGGCAGGAGTACTAATGACATGCAACAAAGTATCACAGAACCATAATTTTCAAAGCCCCTTGAATTTGTATTTAAAAAACAGTTAGGGACAAATAGAGGGACACAAATAAGTGCACAGTCTCCGACACTTCTCAAGACATCTGTGTGTAAAACTATGCACATTCCTTGTCACACCTTGCATAACATGTAAGGAACTATAGCCTCATGATCTGTATAATTTAAAGCACAACATTCCTCGTACACTCAACTAAAAGATAAATCATAGTAATGGGAATAGGCAAACATCACAATAGATGGCAGAAATTCTGTATCAGACCTCTCTAGAGCTAGAGCATATCTGTTGAATAGGTCCAACTTCTGGCAAGGATTTTGAGCTTTTGCTAAGAGCATTCATTGTGAAGAGGAATGCAACATATACGACAAACTGGGATTTAATTGAAGGAATCAAAGGATTTAAGTGCATTACGAACCCCTGCCCCAACAGACACACAGACACACACACACAGAGACTGGTACCTACAGGTGTGACCCTCACCTTTCTTATGCCTTTGCAATGCAAAACGCTTGGTTAGAAGTTAATTGATGAAGAATTTGGCCTTTTCATCTTAATAGTGTTATTGGCTTTCATAAATATGTCTACAACAAACATCTTATATGTATCCAGCTTTCACCAGGTCTTCCTCCATCCCAAAATTGACTCTTCTCTTTGTAAACTTATTCAAAGATCAACCTAACTTTTGTCTTTGAATCCCCTCACCGAATGCATCTTATGAACCACTCAACTTGCTTGTTCTTAGGATCTCAAGTTTCAGAAGTCATGGGACTTCCTTAAATCATAGCTTCCGAGCTAGAGTTAGGTTTAGAAACTTATATGAGGGGTAAGTGTTGATTTACAGCTTAATCATTGCATATATAAGGAATAGGGAGACAAATAAAAAGTAAATAGATTCTCCTACATGAGAGAAAAACACAAGAGATAAACCATCCTCGTGTCTTGGGAATCATGACTGGAAAGAATTTCATATTGAGCCATTCATTATTATTTAGGAAATCTATTGCCTTATTGTATCAAATTAGTTAAATCAACCTCTGATGTAGTTGCTTAAAAGGGTGTTGTTACTAGTTAGAATATACCTTTACATATTTACATCACACATATAACTCTTAGGCCAATTTCATATCTCATTCTCCCCTTTTTATTATTCAAAGAGAGAATCAAGATCCAAACACAAAGAAGCACAAAGAGAACAAATGGATTTATGTGGAATACCCTTCTAGAAGAAGG
The DNA here is from genome assembly GCA_963693085.1 of Alisma plantago-aquatica. NCBI lineage: Eukaryota > Viridiplantae > Streptophyta > Magnoliopsida > Alismatales > Alismataceae > Alisma > Alisma plantago-aquatica. Next base: position 209,180,324 of record OY856412.1, on the reverse strand, counting down.
GAAAAACCACAAGACGGAAAAACCCTAGGGTTTTATAGTGTTTGCTACTTTTTTCTTCTCAGCTCATAGTAACAAAAGTCCGATTTTTCACGATGTTATAGGCTCCCGAATATTCATCACGATTAATACGCCACTCGCCGATTTTAACAACTTTTCACAATTTATCCCGCTTTTTCACGTTTTATACGATTTTTCATAACTTTTCACGATTTTTCTCTTATAAGCCGCTTGCTCTTTTTTTACCAGAACCTTGTACACAAAATTTCCGATACACACTAAACTTCCAACCCCCCACTCCTCTGGACAGTTCATGTTATTACTCAACTATTTTTTACTTCTTTTCCTACCTTTTCACTCACTAAGATTGTATGTCTTATGACCGTAATAGTTACATGCATTAGATATGTATGTATATACATACATACATTTATCTATATATATACACATACATGCCGACAAGGAGTGGTCAAGTACGGTGTCCCCTAACAAAGGCACTCGGGATGTAAATCCAAATAGTAACGGAAATGAAAAAAAGGATATTCATATATCATCTAATGAAAAAGAATACTTTGAATTAGAAAAAAAGAAGCAAGAAAAAAAACAACAGTCCAGTCAAGTGGATCTTCTATTAGACGTTAAAAAACAAAAGAAAAAAAAAGATATTGAAGAAAATTATACAGGATCAGACATTAAAAAAAGTAGAAAAAGAAAGCAATACAAGAGCAAGAAAGAGGCGAAACTGGATTTATTCCTGAAATATTTTTCACTTGAGCTTGAGTTGGAGGAGTCACTTGAGATTTTGTGCCATTTCTCCTTCTTCTTGTACTTCTCTTATCTTCTCTTACGATGATGGGTCTTTTTGACTTGTGGACAATCTTCCTTGAAGTGACCCTTCTTTCTACACTTGAAGAACCAGATAGAGGAGAAAGACTTGCATTTTTAGAGTCTACCCTTGGAGTACATAGCCCCTTCTTCAACTTAAGAGGATGGAGAGACTTCACCAAAAATAGCTTCAATGTGTGCTTTGATTTCAGCCTTCTTCATTATCTTTATCTCTTTCTCTTCTTGTCTTTCTTCTTCATCTTGCTTGTCAAGTTTGACTTCATGGGCTTGTAGATTTCCTATGAGTTCTTCAATAAGGATATCACCAAGGTACTTTGCTTCTTCAATGAAAGTCACCTTGGAGTCCCACCTCTTGGGAAGAGTTCTAAGGATCTTTGAGTTGATCTCTCCAGTGGCCATAGGATGACCTAGGATGGCAAGACCATTTACAATGGTGTTGAGCCTTGAGTACATCTTGGCTATCCTCTCCTTCTTTCCCATCTTGAAGTTCTTAAGAATCCCTGTGAGCATGTAGACTTTGCTTTCCTTCACTTGATTTGTCCCTTCATAAGTGATGCATAGCTTTCTCCATACCTCATAGGCTGTCTCACAAGAGGAAATCTGATTAAACTCGGTGGGGGACATGGAGGCATAGAGAATGTTGATGGCTCTTGCATTCAAGGCCTCTTTCTTCAAGGTAGCTTCATCCCATTCCTCTATCTTTGTCTCCAACAACTTGTATGGATGGTCCACCATTTTCCATAGCTCAAGACTTGATCCTTGGATGTAGTATTGTAACCTTCTCTTCCAATAGAGGAAATTGCTCTCGTAAAAGATTGGAATGTTGATGAGGTACCTCCCACCTTGATAATCGCCCATCTTCCCCTACTTGTGGAAGTATGCTTGGAGAAGACCCACTTTGATACCACTTGTTGGATCTACGATGGGCTCTAGAGGGGGGTCAATAGAGCTGAATTCACTTAAACAAAATTCATTAGACCTTCAAATTATCTAACAAGATGAGGTTGCTTATATGGAATTTGAGTGCAACTAAACATACATACCAAGAATGAGAGAGATTGAAACAAGCACAAAAACACAAACTATGTAGGGTGGTTCCAATCTCCAAACTAGGATATTGTCAGTCCACTACCTAGAGAGGTCAACCTCTAAGATTTATTAACCATGTCTTCCTCCTTACAATCACTTTAAGAGTTACAACATACAACCTTCATTTTTTGGGACAAGGATACCAAACTTTTCCTTTGAGGGGAGGGGAGACAACAACCTACCAAAGGACTTATCTATCCAACCAAGAGTCTTCTACCTCACCAAGGACTTACCCACTTTGCACCAAGTCTTCTTCCTTCACCAAGGACTTACCCACTCTTGCACAAGTCTTCTGCCTTTTTTGAGTAATTACCCACTATTCTTGGATCTTTCGCCTTTGACTTCACCTTTACCAAGGAGAAGCTTTCACCAAGGACTTACCCACTTAGTAAAGGAGTCTTTAGCCTTCACCAAGGACTTACCCTCTCTTGCTCCAAGTCTTCAGCCTTTCCTTCTTCTTCTTCACCTCTCTTAGACAAGAGAGATAACCTTCATCTTCATGGTTGAAAGAGAGAATGGGAGGTAGAGGAAGTGAGAGCCTCACAAGATATACATGTAGGACTAGCTCTCTTATAAATCTCCTACTCACTCTAATGGATGTTACAAGTGATTAAGATTAGAGAAAGAAAGGAGGATGTAGGATGCACTCAACTATAGAACATGAGCCTTCACATTGCTTGCCTAACCATGGGATGAGGCCCAAGGGGTCCTATTTATAGTTGGGGATGCCTACTAGCCAGTGGGGACACTTATGGACAAACTCTAGCTATTTGGGGAGTTGCAATGAATATTTTTTTGAGTCTTGGAACACTCCAATGGTAAGAAACTCTTTTCTACACTTTTTCGTACAATACGATTGGTCGAGTTTTGTGCGTTGGAAACTCGACCGATTGCACTATTTGATAAAACAAGTTTAAAGAATCGGTCGAGTTTATCTTGGATGAAACTCGACTGATCACTTAAATCAGTTTTGTCCAGTGCAGTGATCAGTTGAGTTTGTAACTCGATTGTACGGATCGATAGAGTTTGTAACTCGACCGAACCTGGGCATTTTCAAAACCCATCAAAGGATGGGTCGAGTTAGTAACTCGACCGAAAAACATGCTGTAATGAATTTTGGAAAATGTCATTAAAGTGCTTAAATATTCGATTTAAGTGCTCCTGATTTTTTCTAAGCTTAATTACAAGTCATACAATCATTACAAGTAAATAAGTAATTTACAAAATGATTTTAATGGATATAGATCATATTCCACAAAAGTGCACTTGCATTGATTTTAACTTGTCTTTTCTCCAAGTTATGATGCGCAAGTTAGGGCATTTAGAATGTGTCTATACCTAATTTGAAATCACTCAAGTAGAAGCATTTAACACTAATAAGTTGAATGGTTAGTCATCATCTAAACAAGGATTTAGTTAATTTAGACCTTGAGTCAACATTGACCTTTAGTTAATAGGATAGACTTAGAATTGAGTTTTCTAGAGTTGGGCCATAGATGGTTAAATTATGGATCAGTTGGCCCAACCTTTGGGGTCACAATAGCACCATCAAATGAAATGGGCATATAGGGTCGAAAAAGTTCACAACTCTTCTAAAAACCAAACCCTAAGGTAGCCTGACTTTCTAACAAGTCAAACCATCTTGTTAGGGGACAAAACCCATTTTCTTACTTCAACCTCCCAACCTTAATCGATGCATCCCATTGCCTAGGTAGTCAAAATGACCACCTAGCTATTCATTCGACTTATTGGGATTCGTTGTAGTTCCTTTTTGTGATGTTCTTTTCATTTAGTCGGGGTATATAGCTCCACTTCACCTCAAATCAATAACACACCTCCATTTTTGCCTCTTTGGTCTTATACAGCAAGAGGAGGCTATCTAACAAGTGTTTTTTGAGATATCCCCTTGGATTAGATAAGCTTGTTCTAGGACAGATCTTGGATCATGAACTTGGTTAGATGTTCCCTTCTTCTAAGTTCTACTTATTTATCTCCTCTCCTTGGCACCACTGACGATCTGCTATAGGTTTGTTCCTTTGAAGCTTGACCCTTATTCTTATTCTACCTCTCTTTCTTGCTCTTATGGTTACCACCAAGCTATAAGGTGTGCTCAAGGTAGTTGGAGATCCCCTCGATGTTTGTTGTCTTATGGGAGGCAGTCTTGTTGTATCCTTCTATTGGAGCTTGTATTTTTTGGTAAGTGGATACTTCTCCCTCACCGATTTAAAGTAGAAAAGGGATGTTGGGGGAGGGAATGCAATTAATGGATGGTTAACTGACGATTTTTTGTATTTACTATTAAATTTCTCCTTGTATGTTTGTATTTCCTCACTCTATAAGGAAGTAAGTCGAGTCTTAGTTGCAAACTTTGCTCCTTTCAAGATGTTATACTATAGTATTATCCACTTTTTCTTACTTGGTCCTTTGAGACATTACTCATGTGAGGTTTGGAATCTCAAATCGTGGTTGTATCTCAATAATACTTTGTGTTGTACCACATGAATGGTGAGATAGTATGAGATGGGAGGGAAGATATTAAACTATGATATATAAGAAAAGATACCTAAATGATAAGAAATTCAAGAGATGAGTAATGTATGATGTTTGTTATGTATGATTAGGATATTGGCATATATCTTACTCAATTATAATCCTACCAAACTATATACTTGTTCTCAATCTTAGGATATGCTTATATGTTGAGTGGCAAAGTACACACTCATTGAGGTGACAATACCTCATAAAATATGTTGCCAATAATTTTCAAGTGTCAAAGTTGCATAGATAAGGTGTGGCGCCATTTGAAGAATGTGTTGTGGTTCTTCCTGTTTAGTCGTAGTCCTTGTACACTTCAGTCATAGTTTAAGGAAGTTTGTATTTTATGCTTTTTTAACATGTATCTATCTTATGAATCTTGTAATAGTTTTTTATGCTAACGATCATGATTTAATATTAAGAAGACACTTAGGTAATACCCTATCATACAAGAAGCATGTTTGATTTTTGGAATATAGAGATACTGAATGTCTCTACATGGAATGTCTATGAAATATATACTGACTCTTCTCTCTTGTTAAATAGCATGTAAATATTATATATTGAGCCAATCTGATTTATAGACGTGCTACCTTTGTGCTTCCACTATAGTTTGTTGATCTGATCGATATTTTATTGAATTTTTAGTGAGTGATTGTTATTCCAATTTTAGTCTCACCATTTGGGTTCTAAATGTTAACATGAGTGGCATATACTAAACTGATGTTTGTTTGGTGAGTAGTCCCACTGCACTTTCAAGGATAACAACCTCCAGATTGTCAATTACCACACAACTTCAACTGGTTGGAGGGACTCATAGGCCATGTCCCAGTTCTATGACATCCCAAGGAATTTTTAGTGAGTGATTGTTATTCCAATTTTATTGAATTTTTAGTGAGTGATTGTTATTCCAATTTTAGTCTCACCATTTGGGTTCTAAATGTTAACATGAGTGGCATATACTAAACTGATGTTTGTTTGGTGAGTAGTCCCACTGCACTTTCAAGGATAACAACCTCCAGATTGTCAATTACCACACAACTTCAACTAGTTGGAGGGACTCATAGGCCATGTCCCAGTTCTATGACATCCCAAGGAACCCCACATACAACCTTCTCAATGAGTCCAACTTCTCCAATCATCCCATCATCATGGACATTGCCTCTGTCATTAGAATTGACACTAACATGCCGTCAAACAAGCTTTACCTACAATCAATGGCATATGAGACTCCTTTTTGTTGTCATACCCGAGACACTCCCAAAAAAGGCCTCAAATCCCAAAATTTTATTTATCTTCACCCCCCGACTCATCATCCCTAAGCACAAGACTGATGAAGACGTCTTCTTCAAGGTGGTCTTCAATTTCAAGGTGCTCAAGCATGTTAGCTACCCTTAGTGTAAGGAGAGTCCCCTCCTCTGGAAAAATATTAATATTTGTGGAACCTTGCTTGTCCTTTATGTCTATATTGGATAGGAGTTCAAATCCTTTGACATTATTTTCCACCTAGAGATTGAGGATGTCCAGGGATCCATTGCAAAGGTGGGTAGTGTTGGATCCTAGATTGGGGAACATGCCATTGAGGAGGTGTGATTTTGGTGTGTGAAGGAAATCAAAGTGTATGCCGATGGACGAGTCTGAAAGATGGACTTTCCACCATGTTTATGTGAAAAATGAGGAAAATTGTGAAAAAACACTTCTAAAAATTTGATGGATAATGCAAACAAAAATTGGAGAATAAGGGTAAGGCACCAAGTTACGTGTAACAAAGGTGTTAGGTATCCCCTAGAATCCCTTACCATATCATAAGTCCTGAATAGGAGTATATTATTTTTTCTGATAAGAAGGCTTGCATGTACATAAGATCTTTCTACAAGACAAAAGGTTAGAGGTAATAAAAGTATACGAGTGATCATCAATCCCTAGTGCTCATATGCTCACACTAATGAGGGTTTGGAAAATTGGAGAGAAAAGAATGGATTACACTTAGTTCAGTCCACGAGTCTACCTTGCTTCCATTGTTGGGAGGATAAGATGTGTTTTCCACTCTCAAGGTAGGGAAAAGTTCAATCTCTTCTCTCTCTCTCTCTCTCTCTCTTAATAGATTCTCCACAAGTGTTTCTTATTTCCATCCTCGTTATCTATCTCTCACCAAGTATCCAGCTAAAACTCTAGCCTTTATCTCTATCCAACCTCTATAAATGGTGATTGGGGCTATATTTATATTGACAAGGGGATACCTAGGGTCATGGTTTAGTTTGTAGTGCTTCTTGATCCAAAAAGAGTCTGGAAAGCACGAGAAACAAGATTAGGTGACTGTCCTCCTTCAAGAGTCTTTTGGGCATTGTTGAAACAATTTTGAGCTAGCCGGTCAAAGTGCAATGTGAGGAGCATACCATTCCTTTTATATCCTTCCAAGGTGCATTTAATGAAAGGAATTTACTAGTCAAGGCAAACAGTGTGGGGGATGTGAGCGCTAGGGCTGTAAGTGGTACAAGTATACCCGTTTATCTGCAAAACCTTACCCTCTAAAACCCATCATGAGTCCACTTTTTTGTACCCATAGAACCACTTACCTGCTTACCTGCATACCCATATTAGTACGAGTATAATAATGGGTATGGTCATACCCATACCCAATATACTCGTGTACCTGCATTAAATAAATGTCAATTTTTTATACATATATACTTGTGAGAAGCTAAAGATCATGATACATCTTTCTATGACCTAATGGTTAGAATTTGTAACCTAGTCAAATGATACCCACACAGGACGAACTCATGTCACAGGAGTTGAGTTTCTCATTCTCTCTTCATTTCATGCACTGAGCAGTGCGCTGCGGTAGACGAGGTCCAAAAACTCCAAATTCCAATTGCTTCTAGCTTTGTTATTGGTCATTCCACGCTCGTCTTGACAATAACTGCACCCAACGATGCCATCATTTGAATGCAAAATCCCTGGAAGCAAGAAGCTCCAATAAGTGCCCTTTCCTCAGTGTTAACTAGCTCAGGAGGCAACCAAATCCTAGTGACAAGAAGTTTCAAGCAATGCCATTCCCCACGACAACCATCTCTAGGCCCAACTTTGTAGACAACAGGTTCTAGGCAGCATCCAACTAGAGGATCCCACCCAACCACCTCCATTCTATCTTTACCATAGATCCAGTGGTGCCTAACTCCTAATGACAACCAACTCTAGGTGATGTTGGACTCCGGGAGCTTGCCCAGGAAGAATGCGCCTCTGATCCGGTTCTACTACAACTACTACCACTATTCTTCACATGTATGTTATTTACTCCCTCTTTGTAGAGCGGCTCGGGGTATGATGTGGGTCTAGTTTTCAATTATGCAGGTTTGGACCCATACCCATACCTACTAAAATTAAAAGGGTACAGTTTTGGGTATGGTCATATTCGCACCATACCCACATCATTTACAACCCTAGTGAGCACGTGCTTTTCTGTGTGCTCCTTTTTCTAGAGGCTTCCAGTGTTGATACGAGGCATTCTGGTGGGCTTGGAGCGAGCAAGAAAGGAAGGGCATTTAGGTAATGACCTTTCCATTTGATGCCTTTTCTGCCTTGATCTGGATAACTCAGGATTGATGTAAGGTAGAAATTAGTTATTGAAAGTTGGGTGTACTTAATATGCACCCAATTGCCTCAGCCATGGTGGGTATGCAAGTTGGTTCAAGTTGGTTTGGACATGATTATCGACATGGATCATAGACATATGCATGTTTGGTTTGCATTTTCATGGATAATATCACCTTGGTGACAAGGACAATGTTATTGGGACAATATCAAGTTGGGACCCTGATTACAACATCCAGGCAAAGTAGTATGTAATGATTCATTCATGATTTGAATGTTCATTCTAGTTGTCTGCCTTCCCATTGAGGGAATCTAATATTTAAATTGTACAAAATGTTTTCCAAAAGTTGAGAGACATATATTTATTTTTCTCTAGTTCATCATGTGACTTTGTTGTATGCTTGATTATTGAATCATATTTGGTATTTGATTGTCAATCTAGTCTAAATTCTTATTGTTGGTTGGATATTATGAGCATTGCATTTGAATAATCTGTCTTTATCCTGACCTCTCTTGGTATGTTACCTGTGTATCTTAGTTGTTCTCGTTGTTTTCACTCACCCTAGTGTGACGTTTAGAACCTTTCAACTAGAACTTGGTGACTATGGGTGCACCCATAGTTCATCACTAAATGTACTTTGATTTTAAAGTTTGCTCACATATCTATATTTGATTCATTAATCATCTTGTCTAATCCTTTTTTCAATTTTACTCGTTTAGAAACAAGATTGGAAAAACTCAAAAGTGGATTGTAACCAATTTTCCCCTCTTAAGACAAGATCCAAAGCATGATCATGAATCCATTCGTGATGAGGTTTGAAGTCTTGAGATCAATGGGTAGTCATTTTCGGCCATATGTGTCAGCTGAAAACACCAAAAATGGGTTTATATATGATGCAATCATACTCATGAAAGGAGCAAGATCAATCTTGGCAGTCGTATTTTTCTCACCTAAGTAAAGCTTTGAACTGATACACTCATCTCACCCTCTTGCCTCAAGCTTTGAAGGAATCGACAAAACTATGTGCAAATACAAGTCTTGATGTGGGATGCCTATAATATAAGGCATGTAATAGAGTTGCTCATATTTGCAGGGCTTATTTTATGTGGTAGTTGAAGCCAAAAGGCCCAATCTAGATATCCTCAACATGTTCTAGATTTGTAGAGAAAATGACATGTGAAATACCTTCAAAAAGGGCTTAAAAGGCATAAAATCGACATTTTTGGGCCTGGAATCATGACATGAGTGGATGGGGTGCATGTGGCAAGCATGACTGGCCCACAAATTTGGCCAAGGAATAGACTCAAGAAGGTGCACAACCAGTCCAAGCCCTCTCATGTGGAAGCAGTAGGGTTTGTTAGATACATTGTGATTCTGCCTATTTTATTTGAAAAGAGACAATCTTGGGGGTGCCCAATTAGCTCTCCCTTTGACTCTCCTTAGAAGTGTGTCGTATGGGTAGACAAACCTCACAACTCAAGTGTAAAGTCTAATGTACATGTTGTAGTTGATATGTGATGATGAAGAAGAGGTTATTGTCTTAAATCATTTGCAGAGCCACATAAGGCATGAATCCACATCTTCCTTTGCTTCTCTTTTTACTTCGCTCAAGTTGTTGAAGATGATCTTCATCTCCAACTATGTATTGTCTATTGATTCCATGGGGAATGCCCAATATGTGTGTAAGACTGAAATATGGGTTTATAATTACCCTTATTAGATCCCAATTAATAATTGTATGCTCTTACATATAAAAATCTATTTGCTTGGATACGATAAATAATAGTAACTAAATGAATTCAATACCATACTTTAACATTTAACTTTCATTTGAAATTATAACTAATTTATTAGCATTAATTTTTCTTTAGAATGACCTTTTCATTAGTACTGTAGTCAAGTGCCTTAATAACTAAAAACCCCCAATGCACAATTTTATTCAGGTGATACTATGTCTAATATGCTCTATCCTTAATTTGATTAGTCAAAACATTTGAATATAATAATAATTGTAAGAAATGACTCAATTATACCTTTTTAACATATAATTTATTAAAATTCTCCAAAAGAAATCACCATAGTTAAGAACTTGGTGAAGAAGGAAAGAGAGGAACATCCATAACCCAAAATCCTACTTCAACCAATCTTGAAGATGACCAAAGCCTTACCTTAAGCTTGGTGTTCGAGATCCCTTTGTTCCTTGAGCTACTTTGCATGATATCTAAGAGTCTATGCATGATATCTCCAAGGAAGAGGGTTGTGGGGTTCATAAACTTCCATAAGTAAGTGGAATGTGAAGTATATATACTTGGGCTCATGAGATAAAGTGTATAAGAGGTGTCTTCACCTCATGCTACTAAATGACATGTGGCCCTGCATGGTTGACATGTGTCCATGCATGCACACATATTTATCTTGCCATGCAAGAGTCTTGAGGATAATCTAGAGACAATATCTCGGCCATTCCTTATCTTGTTGGATAAGTTATCTCATGTTTATCTTATCAATAAAACAAACCGATATACTTTTTGTAAGGAGCTTGCAATTCGTCATGGACCACCCCCTTGAGGTGCTTTGCCCATCATGGCCTTTTCCAAGGCTCAACAAACTGATAGGAGACTTCTACTATGGCTCCTTGGCCGATAGAGCTCCTATATCAAGTCTACAACTCGATACAACACATATAAGGCTTCACCTTCAATTCTTTCTTGGTCTATTCATCACCAAGAGTACCATCATTCAAAGATGATTCAAACATAGTGTCTCATTCTTTCTCTTTCCTCTAAAAGATACATAGAGGGAGTAGGGACACTCTAGAGGTGGTAATTTGTATTCCAACCCCATATTTTGGGTAAATTACATATTGTACCAAAATTGGTGCATAAAGTACTAGCATTGTTTAAACAAGTTATAACTTGGGATTTAGGCTTTCCACAAGCCACCACTTAGCATCATTCTCTCTCTTATGATACTAAAACACTTATAACACATTTAACATGTGGCATATTGCAATGTAACCCCTCATCTTGGGCAAATTGCACTTTTCACTCAGACTATCATATAATGCACAAATAGTTTGGAATTAAGCTCAAACTTGAAAATAAACTTCACAAGAAGCCTTAATTACTTTTCGAAAGATTAGAACAAGTTGTAAGTAACTTACTTAAGCACAACTTCTAGGGTTACGCCATAACCCATGTCAGGGGTGTTACAGTAAATGTGTACATACAGTAGTCATGCTTATGTTGATATCTATACTACTACTGCTGATTATATTTAGGATGCTAGCTATATCATGTTGTTAGTTATGTTTAGCATGCTAGCCATGCCTCTGTAATTAGAAATGTCTATACTGCTAATCATGCTTATGTAAATACTCGTGCTTATGTTGATAGCTCTGCTTATGATATTGATGTATTCAAACTGTTAGACATGCTAATGTTGTTAGATATGCTTATGATGCTAGACTTATTCATGTTAATAGAGATAATATTCTAGTAGACTTGCTTATGCTAGTTATGCATATGCTATTGAATCTCTTATACGGTTAATAAGGAAAATGATGATAGTCAGCTTGATGATGATAATTGTTTTCAGCTCCTTTATGTATTTTGTTAATCATCAGTGTTGCTGAGCCTATTTGTTGTATATGATTAAAATACTTAAACTATCTCATTACCTAAAATGTTGTAATCAATGAGCATTGTTGGAGGTTAAATCTCTTGATGGGACATGACTCTCACCCTTGTGGTTCGCCACATTTTTTTAGGTAATCAAAAGTGACGAAAATAAACATGGGACCATTCTAAGGCATATGGAACAATCTCATGTGAGCAAATTTGCACCGTGCCGGTGACGTGCGGTGACCACCCCCCGGTCGTGCACACAGTGCAACGACCGGCCACCAAGGCATGGGTTCGGAAAAACCTTCTCCGAATGCCACCAAACTTGTTGGAGCCTCATTTGGGACCATTATAAGTCATATGGAACAATCTCATCCGAGCAAAGTTGTACCATGTCGATGACGTGTGGTGACCACCCCCCCGGTTGTGCACACATGGTGCAACGGCCGCCCCTAAGGCATGGGTCCGGACAAACCTTCCCCGAATGTCACCAAACTTGTTGGAGGCTCTTTTGGGACCATTATAAGGCATTTGGAACAATCTCATCTGAGCAAAGTTGCACCGTGCCGGTGGCGTGCGGTGACCCCCCCCCCCGGTTCAGCACACATGGTGCAACGGCCGCCCCAAGGCAATGGTCCGGACAAACCTTCCCCGAATGCCACCAAACTTCTTGGAGGCTCTTTTGATACCATTCTAAGGCATATGGAACAATCTCATCCGAGAAAAGTTGCATCGTGCCGGTGGCGTGCGGTGACCACCCCTCGGTTGTGCACACATGGTGCAACGGTCGACCACCAAGGCATGGGTCCGAAAAAACCTTCTCCGAATGCCGCCAAACTTCTTGGAGGCTCTTTTGGGACCATTCTAAGGCATATGGAACAATCTCATCCGAGAAAAGTTGCACCGTGCTGGTGGCGTGCGGCGACCACCCCCCGGTTGTGCACACACAGTGCAACGGTCGACCACCAAGCCATGGGTCAGACAAACCTTCTCTGAATGCCACCAAACTTCTTGGAGGCTCTTTTGGGACCATTCTAAGGTATATGGAACAATCTCATGCGAGAAAATTTGCACCGTGCCGGTCACGTGCGGTGACCACCCCCCAGTTGTGCACATACATTATGCAACGACTGGCCACATAGGCATGGGTACGGACAATCCTTCTCTGAATGCCACCAAACTTGTTGTAGGCTCATTTGGGACCATTCTAAGGCATATGGAACAATCTCATACGAGCAAAGTTGTACCGTGTCGATGGCGTGCGGTGACCACCCCTCGGTTGTGCACACATGGTGCACGGCCAACCCCCAAGGCATGGGTCCGGACAAACCTTTCCCGAATGCCACCAAACTTGTTGGAGGCTCTTTTGGGACCATTATAAGGCATTTGGCACAATCTCATCCGAGCAAAGTTGCACCGTGCCGGTGGCGTGCGGTGACCACCCCCCCCGGTTGAGCACACATGGTGCAACGGCCGCCCCAAGGCAAGGGTCCGAACAAACCTTCCCTGAATGCCACCAAACTTCTTGTAGGCTCTTTTGATACCATTCTAAGGCATATGGGACAATCTCATACGAGCAAAGTTGCATCGTGCCGTTGGCGTGCGGTGACCACCCCCAGGTTGGGCACACATGGTGCAACGGCCGCCCCCCAAGGCATGGGTCTGGACAAACCTTCCCCGAATGCCACCAAACTTCTTGTAGGCTCTTTTGATACCATTCTAAGGCATACGGAAGAATCTCATCAGAGCAAAGTTGCACCGTGCCGATGGCGTGCGGTGACCACCCCCGGTTGTGCACACATGGTGCAATGGCCGACCACCAAGAAATGGGTTCGAAACAACCTTCTCCGAATGCCACCAAACTTCTTGGAGGCTCTTTTGGGACCATTATAAGGCATATGGAACAATCTCATCCGAGCAAAGTTGCACCGTGTCGGTCGCGTGCGGTGACCACCCCCGTTGTGCACACACGGTGCAACGGCCGACCACCAAGCCATGGGTCCGGACAAACCTTCTCTGAATGCCACCAAACTTGTTGGAGGCTCTTTTAGGACCATTCTAACGCATATGGAACAATCTCATGCGAGCAAAGTTGCACCGTGCCGGTCGCGTGCGGTGACCACCCCCCGGTTGTGCACACACATTGTGCAACGGTCGACCACCAAGGCATGGGTCCGTACAAACCTTCCCTGAATTCCACCAAACTTCTTGGATGCTCTTTTGGGACCATTCTAAGGCATATGGAACAAGCTCATCCGAGCAAAGTTGCACTGTGCCGGTGGCGTGCGGTGACCACCCTCCGGTTGTTCACACATGGTGCAACGACCGCCCCCTCAAGGAAATGGTCCGATCAAACCTTCCCGGGATGCCACCAAACTTCTTGGAGGCTCTTTTGGGACCACTCTAAGGCATATGGAACAATCTAATCCGAGCAAAGATGCACCCTTCCGGTGGTGTGTAGTGACCACCCCCAGTTGTGTACACATGGTGCAGTGGACGACCACTAAGGCATTGGTCTGGAAAAACCTTCTCTGAATGCCACCAAACTTGTTGGAGGCTCTTTTAAGACCATTCTAAGTCATATGGAACAATCTCATGCGAGCAAAGTTGCACCGTGCCGGTGGCGTGCGGTTACCACCCCCCGGTTGTGCACACATGGTGCAACGGCCGGCCACCAAGGCACCTGTCCGGACAAACCTTCTCCGAATTCCACCAAACTTGTTGGAGGCTCTTTTGGGACCATTCTAAGGCATATGGAACAATCTCATCCGAGCAAAGTTGCAACGTGCCGGTGGCGTGCGGTAAGCACCCCCGGTTGTGCACACACAGTGCAACGACCGACCACCAAGGCATGGGTCCGGACAAACCTTCTCCGAATGCCACCAAACTTGTTGGAGGTTCTTTTAGGACCATTCTAAGGCATATGGAACAATCTCATGCGAACAGAGTTACACCGTGCCGGTGGCGTGCGTTGACCACCCCCCGGTTGTGCACACATGGTGCAACGGCCGCCCCCTAAGGCATGGGTCCGGACAAACCTTCCCCGAATGCCACCAAACTTGTTGGAGGCTCTTTTGGGACCATTCTAAGGTATATGGAACAATCTCATCCGAGAAAAGTTGCACCGTGCCTGTGGCGTGCGGTGACCACCCCCCGGTTGTGCATACATGGTGCAACGGCCGCCCCTAAGGCATGGGTCCGGACAAACCTTCCCCGAATGGCACCAAACTTCTTGGAGGCTCTTTTGGGACCATTCTAAGGCATATGGAACAATCTCATCCGAGCAAGTTGCCGCCTTGATTTACCACCCTCTCGGGCGTTCGGCCTCCGCCATGGGCGTGGGAGAGGGGGGAGAAATCTTTTTCTCTTAATCCCATATATATACACATACATAGATACATACATTTATCTATATTTATACACAAATATACATACATATATATACATATATATGTGTATATACTTATATAGCCGATTTATTCTCGATTATTTCCAAATAGTTGACCGAACTTTGACCGAAATTTATCAATCTTTTCACAACTTTTCTCGATTTTTTCCGAATTCTGATTTTTTCCAGCCAGCCAAAAAAGTTGTTGAATCCCGAACTTGTCACTATGCTCAAAAGCAGGGGGTAATTACAATATATTTACAATAGGTGTTAAGAGGATCCATTCCTAAGATCCATACAAGTTGATATAGAAGCAAAACATAATTGCTTTCAGTCTGTTTGCCTAGCCCATTAAAAATAGAAATGACATAGTAGTCCTCCTCAAGAGTCGAGCATGCCCAACTTTTAGATAGAATTGGTAAGGTGGAGATGACTGATCCATTTGTAAAGGCATATGTATTTTTCTTGCTTGTCTTTGTAAATTCATAGATGGAATATGTTGAGATGATAAAACAAATACATATCCTCTTCTTGTATAGGATAAGAAAGGAGGACTAATTGTAGAGCTAAGAAATATGGGATAAAAGACAAGAGAGTAAAACACAGATAGCACAAATCATAGGAAGATATAACACAAAACACAAAATATGTGAATACTCCCCCTCAAGTTGGAGCACAAATGCCTCGTACGCGTAGTTTGTCCACCATGGCAGTAAATCTTGTCTTTGGTAGTGGCTTTGCAAGCAAGCTAATCCTCAGTTCCGATGTAAGGAGTGAAGATGCCTCCGGACATGATTGACTCCCTTACAAAGTGATGGTCCACGTCAATGTGTTTGGTGCGTTCATAGAATGTAG
This sequence comes from Alisma plantago-aquatica, assembly GCA_963693085.1. NCBI lineage: Eukaryota > Viridiplantae > Streptophyta > Magnoliopsida > Alismatales > Alismataceae > Alisma > Alisma plantago-aquatica. The sequence goes on along the minus strand of OY856412.1, from coordinate 209,164,396 downwards.
GATTGCTTGCAGTGAAGATGGAAGCTTTATTATCACATTACATTGGGATAGGTTCACAATCACATATACCAAACTCTTTCTTAAAACCTTGAACCCACATCAATTAGCAACTGGTATGAGCCATGGCTCGATACTTAGCTTCGGTGCTAAACTGTGCAAGAATGGTCGGCGCTAGACTGTGCAAGAATGGTTTATTTTTTACTATGCCAGGCAACCGGATTTCCTCCTACAAAGGTGTGATAACCTGAAGTAGATTTGCGATCACTTCTGCTGCCAATATAGTCATAATTAGAATAACATTAATTTTGCATTGCTCGTTTCGTCTATATAGATCTTTTCTAAAAGAGCTTTTTAAGTATTTGAGAATATGACAGACAACATCCTTGTAACATTGTTGAGGTTTGTCTAGATACCTACTCACAAGTCTAATTACAAACATGATATTAACTCATGTAACTGTTAGGTAGATGATTTTACCAACTAGTCTTCTATATTGTTTGTTATCAAAATATGGAGAAGAGGAGTCATCATCCCAATTTGTGTTAGGATCAAGAGGAGTACTAGCTGTCTTAGCTCCCAACATGCCAGTTTCTTGCAAGAGATCAAGTATAGACTTGTACTGGGATAGTATCGACAAACTCCAGAGGAAGAATTTGATACTTCAATTCCCAAAAAATAGCGAAGTTTGCCTAGGTCGTTGGGTATGAAGTGTTTTTTGTGATAATCCTTAGTAGCTAGAATATCATCATGGTCATTACTAGAAAGAATGATATCATCCACATACACAATTAGAATAACTAGCCTAACATCAATCTCTTTTATTAACACAAAATGGTCCAAATGAGAGCGTCTAAAGTCAAATTTAGCAAGAATGGCTTGATTTATCAAACCATGCTCGTGGGCTTTTTTTAGACATAAATAGCTTTTCTGAGTTGGAAAACCTTAGAATAATCCCCCTGAGTAACAAATCCAGGAGGTTGCCCATATAAACTTCCTCATTCAGATCATCATATAAGAAAGCATTTCAAATCTAATTGGAATAAGGGCCAGTGATGATTGAGGACAACAGAAATAAGCACACGAACTGAAGTAAGAAGGGAAACATGAGAAAAGGTTTCAAAGTAGTCAACTCCATAGGTTTGTGTATATCCTTTTGTGACTAGGTGAGATTTTAGGCACTAAACTATGCCATCAGGATGGTATCTGACTATAAAAGTCCATCGACATCCCAAGGAGAGACATGAATAGGGGAATCAAGCATATCCTAGGTATGTTGATCATTAAGAGTGTTCATTTTAGCTTCTATCTCGTGGTGCCAGGTAGGATGTTGTAGAGCTTCAACTACAGTTTCAGGGACAAAGACTGCAGAGAGAGTAGTCATGGAGGTGGCAGAGTTGGTACCAAGGTTAGCCGTAGAAGATAAATTGTTGGTAGGATCTAAAGTACAAGAGCACACTCCTTTACGCAAACCAATTGGAAGATCCAAGTCAGAAGTTACCTGAGTGGTGCATTGTCTTGTCCGAATTAGCCATTTTCATTGTCAATCAAGGCTTAGGCTGTAGCAGCCGCATATCAAGGCTTAGGCCCTAGCATGCATCGCCCTCCCTGAGATCGTCCTCTTCTACAACAAAAAGACCTTCCCAACATCATGAACACGATAGTTGCTCCCAGGCAATCATCAAACCCAAATTAATCTTGGGCCTTATCTTCAGTCACATGTGCCACCTTGTATCCCCGACAAGTTGGAAAGTCAAGTCTGTTGTTCTCTCTCTGCTTCCCAATCCTAAAAGTGTTGCATAACAAACATCTTCATTGTCATTTTGCTTTAGTGGGTCGTCACACCTTGTGTGCACACATTACATGCCATTTTGGTGCCTCCATTGTTCAACGTGGTAACTCTTACTTGAATCACACACTGTGTTATCCAGTTCTAGTTGTCGTCATTGAATTTTACACGACGTGTATCCCAAGTAAACATTGTGTATTGAGAGTAGTAACAAACACCATCTCGAACTATTCACACGGCATGTAGTCCAAGTACACATTGTGTCGCCCTACGCGTCATGTACATCCAAAGGCCATGCAATTTTATCACACAATGTGTCAATATCCAGTTAGATTCTTCAATAAGTTTTTGACACGACATGGTTCAGTCCACATACCATATGACTTCTTTCTTGAAGTCTAGTCGTATTTCAACATAGTGCTTAGTGACTCCACATGACATCCTCATCATCAAGACGTTGTGTTCTTAGTTTACACGACTTGACCTTCCTCGTGTCGTCTTTCAACATGGCGTGTATTCGTTCTTGGTTTTCCTTCCTAGACTGTACCTGCTATTGCAAGCTATATATGACCAACATGGGAAACTCTTTATCAAGGACTCGTCCCCGAACCCCAAAGCAAGGGGTCGTTTCAACCCCCAGCCAACTCACCGCGAAGTTGGATCCCGCTGATCAGGGGACATAAATTCAACTTTAAAAGATCCTCAAGCATGAAGTCATATACTCTCTCAAGTGTGAAATCAAGCTCTTACAAGTTCAAGATCTATCTCTGTCGAATGTGAGGTTCAAGCACAATATATTGTGTGAGGTCTAGTTCTCTCAAGCCGTTGAGTGATCAAACACAACTTCTCTAATTATGTCAAGAAACTCCTCATCTCACTCACAGTTCCCTGACCCATATCCCCTACTTCCATCAAAGTCTTGTTACGGGAGAGTTTATCTTTGTCTTTGTCCACCCTAACCACTTCTGCTCTCTTTGCGGTTTGAGTGCGACAGAGATATAGAGGAAATGAGAAGAGAAGAATGAGTATGAGATGAAGCGTTCAGGATGCAAGAAAGAAGAGGAAGATATGAAAGAAAGAGTTAAGAGATAGAGTACACTTTCTCTCTATCTAATGCCATCTTCAAGTTCTTTGTGTCATTTAGGTTTTAGATTTCAAGGCCAATGTCAAATTTTACCGTTTAATTTTTAAATTGTCATTTGTAGTCTTCTTTGCCCATTGTCAGACGAGAGGATGAATTCCTGTGAGTGTTGTCTTTGTCTTCTTCGGCTTGCTACATTAGGTGCTTCTGTCACCCTTGGCTACGTCGTAGGTCACACTAATCAAGCCAGTCATCCAGCATCAGAAGCATCCTGAAGTACTTCATAATTGGTTTTTTTTATCATACAAACCTGTCCTTTGCTTAAGACCATTCACCCAAATTTGCCATTAAAGTTTCTCATTTGTCTGTATTGCCCTATTAAGAACATTAGCTGTTTGCTACAACATAATCTTCTTGTTATGAAAATCTCATCTTGCATGCTCTGTGTTATTCTAGTAGTAATCTTCATCTGAAAACTACTCTAGCGATAGTAGCGACTAGTTGGTGACTCTTAGATCATTCTACATGTTTCTTCCGTATGTCTTATACTCTACCCCAAATACAAGCTCATTGTCAAAGCTCTAACTTTCTTAAGTGCACCTGTTGATCCAATCATTATCAATTTTAAGGGATGGGTGTGATGTTAGGAATGTCAGTTTAAGGAGATCAAATTCAGGGGGACTGTACATGTTGTGCAAAGTATATCTTCCTAAGAAGCACAGACACGGACACGGACGCAGACACAGACACAGACATGGGACATGGCAATTTTTAAAACTATAGGACAAACATGACGTTAGACAAGGAAATATATATACATACATACATACAAACATACATATATTTACATATGTATATTGTGAAGACAAATCTTTATAATGAGTGTCAGAGTTTATAGAGTCATATATGTTGCCTTGTCTCAAGGTATGATGTATTGGAGACGCAACATAATACAAATTAAACTAATACTAATGGGTTTGAGGAGAGTAAGCTCAATTAGCTAATACAAGCAAAAATAAATTATAGGAGATACCACCAACACTCTCCCTCAACATGGAGACTGGAGAGTACACATTGTGTATTCCCAGCTTGCCACACATATGGAGAAGGATGAAGGTGGATTATGCTTGGTGAAAATATCTGTAAAATAGGAGAAGTTTTGTTTATTGGATTTTTTCAACAGTGTACATCGTAGTCTCTTATATAACAACTAGAGACAGAGACTGGTTAAGAAGCAGCCCATATGGGACTAAACAACATACGAAACAACATAAGTAAAGCACATGCTAAGCACATGACGCTCAAGACAACACATATCTCTATACTCCCCCTCAAGCTGGAGCGTAGATGTCAAAGAGGCCCAGCTTGTCAGTCAATGTCTGGAAGCGAGTCTTGGGTAGCACTTTGGTGAAGATATCTGCAAGTTGTTTCTCCGTGCTGATATATGGAGTGTGAATCTGTCCGGACATAACTTTCTCCCGTACAAAGTGGCAGTCGACTTCTATATGTTTCGTTCTTTCATGGAAAGTAGGGTTGCTCGCAATAAAAATCGATGCCTTATTGTCACAGAACATAGGAATGGGGCTAGTCGGAGAGATGTCAAATTCTTTCAGAAGGCTTCGGACCCACAGAAGCTCACATGTAGTATGAGCCATCGCTCTGTACTCTGCTTCAGCACTGGATCGTGCAACAACTGTTTGCTTCTTACTGCGCCATGTAACCAGATTGCCCCCTACAAACGTACAGTACCCAGAGGTGGATTTTCTATCAGATCGACTGCCTGCATAATCAGAGTCAGAAAAGCCAGATAGATTACAATGCCCATGCTTCTTGTATAATAGTCCTTTCCCAGGAGCACTTTTGAGATATCGAAGAATATGACAGATAGCATCCCAGTGACATTGTCGAGGTTTGTCAAGGTACCGACTAACAAACCCAACAGCAGCAGTTAAATCAGCTCTAGTGACAGTCAGGTAGATAAGCTTGCCTACTAATCTCCTGAACTGGTGTCGATCAGCATATGGGGGAGAAGAGTCACTATCCCAATCCATATTGGGATCCAGAGGTGTGTTAGCTGGCTTACATCCTAACATGCCTGTTTCATTCAGCAAATCCAGAACATATTTCCGTTGTGATAAGCACAATCCTACAGAAGATCTAGCAACCTCAATGCCCAGAAAATATCGTAATTTACCAAGATCCTTCGTGATAAAATGTTGTGCTAGGTAGTTTTTGGTTGCTTGAATCCCTGCACTATCACTGCCAGATAAGATAATGTCATCTACATACACAATGAGAATAACAAGCCCTGATGTGGTTTTTCTGATAAAAACCGAGTGATCTGCCTGTGATCGGCGAAAGCCAAAAGAGAGTAAGATTTTACTTAGTTTATCAAACCAAGCTCGTGGACTTTGCTTTAAGCCATAAATTGCCTTGCGAAGTTTACAGATTTTTGAAGCAGACTCCCCCTGAGCAACAAATCCGGGAGGTTGCTCCATGTAGACATCTTCCTGTAGATCGCCATATAAAAAGGCATTTTTCACATCCAGCTGAAAAAGAGGCCAGTCTTTATTGATAGCAACAGAAATCAGAATACGAACAGAATTGAGACGAGCAACTGGAGAAAAGGTTTCAAAATAATCGACACCATAAGTCTGGGTATATCCTTTTGCCACGAGTCGAGCTTTTAGACGCTCAATGGTACCATCGGGCTGATATTTAATAGTGAAGATCCAGCGACAACCTACTGGATGGCAAGAAGACGGTTGATCAACCAGGTCCCAGGTATGTTGGTCAGTCAGAGCTTGCATTTCCTGTTCCATAGCATGTTTCCAGGCAGGATGACAGAGCGCCTCCTTCGCATTTTTAGGAATAGTCACAGCAGATATATCAGATGTGAAACAGGCAAAGTCATTACTGAGATTGGCAGATGAGCAGAAGCGACTAATAGGATGCTGAGTGCAAGAACGAACACCCTTCCGTAAACTGATAGGAATATCCAGGTCAGAAGGTACCTCAGGCGATGGTGGATCATCCGCAGACGAAGGAATTGGTTCGGCCGGGGCAGTGGCAGGCTTCGAGCGGCGCTTGTAGACCTGTAGAGGGCGTTCAGAAGGTACCGCAGCAGGAGGTGGATCATCTACCAAAGGTAGAGGAGTGGGAACCAAAATATCAGGAGTCACTTGTTTCCCCGGGGCAGAGTAATAGGGCAAGTGTTCAAAAAATATCACATCCGCACTAACATACCAATGTTTTGTAATAGGATCAAAACAACGGTAGCCTTTCTGAGTGCGAGAGTACCCCAAAAAAACACACTTCACAGATCGAGCATCCAACTTAGTGATACCGGGGCGAAGATTTTTCACAAAACAAGTACACCCAAATATACGAGGTGGCACAGAGAACAAAGGTTTATCAGGAAATAAAAGGGCGTACGGAACCTTATTTTTCAAAACAGAGGACGGCATGCGATTGATAAGATAGCAAGCCGTAGACACAGCATCAGGCCAAAAACAGTGAGGAACTTTATAATGAAAGAGGAGGGTGCGAGCAACCTCAAGAAGGTGGCGGTTCTTCCGTTCAGCTACACCATTTTGTTGTGGTGTATAAGGGCAAGTGGTTTGGTGGAGAGTCCCTTGGGACACACAAAAAGAAGTAACAGCTTGTTGCATAAACTCAAGAGCATTGTCAGTGCGAAGAATTTTAATAGGTTGACCAAATTGGGTTTTAATTTCAGCAAAGAAAGTACGAATGCAATCAAGCACAGTATTGCGACCTTTGAGAAGAAACAGCCAAGTGGTACGAGAATGATCATCAATAAAAGTCAAAAAATACTTCACACCAGAAATACTAGGCACAGAACAAGGTCCCCAAATATCCGCATGTACTAATTCAAAAGGTGCTTTAGAAGAAATAACTTTTTTAGCAGGAAAAACAGAACGAGAATGTTTTCCCATAACACATGTTTCACAGGAAAATTTATTTTCAGATATATGTGGATAAAGAAATTTCAGTTTCGCAGCCGATGGATGTCCAAGCCGAACATGCAACTGTAGACCTGACACAGAGGTGGAGATCATCGCCTTTGAAATAGGTGGCCCATCCAGGTAGTACAGCCCGTCTGGTCCTTCACGGCCCGAACCAATCTTCGTCTTCGTGCGGATATCCTTCACAATACAACCAGAGGGATCAAATTTGACAGAGCAGTGTAGTTGTTTAATCATTTTGCTGACTGAAAGTAAATTCACAGGAAATTTTGGAATGTATAAAACAGAATTGAGATTCATCTTTTGTGACAACGGAACTATGCCAGTGCCGTGAACAGCAGTTTTCGAGCCATTTGCAACAGTAACAGAAGATATCGGAGATGTGGAACTAAGTTTTGAAAATAAATGACGTGCACCAGTCATATGAGTGGAAGCACCGGAGTCGATGCACCATTGTTTGTTACCAGAAGACGAAGAGGTGAGCATGGCAGACGAGCTGGATGCAGAAGGCAGTTGTGCAAGACGTTCTTGAAACATCTTCTCGAACTCTGAGCGAAGCCAATCAGTATTAGGTGGCGCAGGTGTCGAATCGGTAGGAGAATCAGTCACAGCAGCATCATCAGCAGTTTGGTTCGCCCAAGCAGGTTTCCCGTGCTTTATCCAGCAGCGGTCCTCATTGTGATTGTCGCGGCCACACCAGTTGCAGTGACGTGGTCCTTGAGACAGACCTCGACCCGGAGTAGAAGAGCCTCGGCCACCAGCAGGAGGAGGTCGACCACCACGACCGCGACCACGGCCACGGCCACGAGTAGAATCAGAAGAGCGCGCAACAAGCGCAGGATGCTCAGGAGCAGGTGCGGGAGTCAGAGAAGGCAGTCTCTGAACTCTTTTGAGGACATCACGAACAGTGGGTAGCGGATCACTTGATAGAATTTGATTAACAACCCCCGAGAAGGAGGCAGGAAGGGCAGCGAGAAAGTGCACAAGTTGAAGCTCATTTCGTTGTTTCTGGGCAATCTTGATATCAGCAGTAAGAGGATGATACAACTCATATTCATTCCATAAAGCAGAACATTGATTATAAAAATCATCAATAGATGTGTCAGTAGAGAACTCCTTTTTGGCAAGTTGTTTGAAAATTTCAAAGACCCGCTTTGGATTCTCCTGATGAGAGTACACATGTGCCAAATGATCCCACATCGCCTTGGCATCATGATGGCAGAGAAGAGATTGACTGATCCGGGGCTCAGAGCTGTTGAGGAGCCAAGACATGACGCCTGAATCATCTTTGGACCACTGGATGTAGTTTTGTTTAGTTTTATCATCGGAATCCGCCGTAGGAGCATCAGGAGGGTCGGCCGTCAGATGGTGATATCGGCCCTGCGCCTTGACATAAAGAACAAACGACGCCGACCAAAGATGGTAATTGGACCCGTCGTCGAGTTTCACCGTAGTGACACACGGAGATCTGGGGGGTTCAGAGTAAGCCATAGCAGATGATGATGACGCTTTAGAAGCAGTACAGACCCTTAATGGGCAGAGCAGAGGAACCTGAACCGGGCAGAAGGGATCTGACGCAGCAGATCAGAAGGACCCGAAAACGGGAAGAAAAATCATAGAAACCTACGCCAACATGAGAAAAACTCAACGTTCTCCCATGAGGCGCAGGCAGAAATCCCCAAGAACAAAGAGGACTCTCAACTTAGATGTCCAGCAGAGACCCGAGCAGAAACTGACGGAAGCCCGATCGTAGACGTAAAAGAATTAGAAAGTGTTCAGGCCTTACGTAGGAGTGGAGAGATGATTATAGGTGGAGAAAATGGCGGAAGAAGATAGGAGTAGGTAGAGAGGATGGATAGGAAGAGATGGGGGGGTCACAGGATGGTGGAGGAGGCTGGTGGGGTGGTGGTGGACGGGCAACCTGCTGCTGCAAGCAGCGGCGGCAGGGGGGGGGCGGCGGTGGAGGGTGGGGTTGGGGGAGAGTGGGGGGGTGGCGGCGGCTGCTGGAGAGGGGAGGGAGGGCGGCGGCGGCTGGAGAGAGGAGGGGTGGCGGCGGCGGCTGGAGAGAGGAGGGGTGGCGGCGGCGGCTGGAGAGGGGAGGGATGTTGGCGGCGGCGGGGGGGGGGGCAGCGGCGGGGGGGGGGGGGGGGTTGAGAGGATTAGGTCATGGGTGGGAAACTAGGGTGGGAGAAACAAAATAGAACCTGCTCTTGATACCATGTAAAATAGGAGAAGTGTTGTTTATTGGATTTTTTCAACAGTGTACATCGTAGTCTCTTATATAATAACTAGAGACAGAGACTGGTTAAGAAGCAGCCCATATGGGACTAAACAACATACGAAACAACATAAGTAAAGCACATGCTAAGCACATGACGCTCAAGACAACACATATCTCTATAATATCAACAGTCTGTTCTCCAGTCTTTACATATGGCTTAATGATCTTCTTGTCATGAATCAAGTCTTATACGAAGTGAAAATCAACCTCGTGTACTTATTTTGTTTATGAAAAATTGGATTATTAGCTATATGAATAGGTTCTTGATTATCGCACTTGAGAGTTGCTGGAGAAAAGAGAGGAAAACCTAGTTCTCAAAGAATAGACGTCATTCATTGAATTTCACAACTGGCATGTACCATGGCGCGACATTCCGCCTTCGAGCCATAATAGTTTGTTTCTTACTCCTTCAACTGATGTGATGATCCCCTAAGAGAACGCATAATTCAGAAATAGATCTCCTGTCATTCTCATCTCCAGGCCAATTTGCATCTACACAACAATTTGAAGAGAAATATGGAGATTGTGGCTTCTTGTAAAGGAGGCCTCTACCAGGAGTACTTTTTAGATAGCGTACGATGCATTGTACTTGACTCTAGTGCATGCAAGAGGTTTGTTTAACCATGTGTTGAATAACAACACTAACAACAAAAGCAATATCCAGCCGGGTAATTGTAAGATAAATGAATTTCCCAATTGCGCGTCGATATTGTTCAGGACTAGAAAAGGACTTTCCCCGGACAAGATTTTGTTGTGATAATTCTATGGGAGAAGGAACTTGTTTAGAATTCATCTTTCCACAGTCCTTCAAGAGGTCGAGGATGTACTTTCGCTGCAATAAAAAAGTGTCCTAACGAGAATGTAACACTTCTATGCCCAAGAAATAGCGAAGTTGTCATAGATTCTTGGTATGAAAATGTTGTTGGAGTGTCTGTTTCAGTGTTGAAAATCCATGAGTATCACTACCAGTGATAATGATATCATCGACATGGACAACGAGGATGATGGTTCTATCTTGGGAAGAATTAAAGAATAGACTTTGATCACTATATAATCTGGAAAAATCCAGGCTAGCAAGAATGCCACTAAGTTTTGTAAACCAAGCCTGTGAGGATCGCTTGCGACCTTACAAAGAACATTTGAGATGACAAGTTCTTTGAGAAGACTCCTCCCGAATACCAAAATTCGGAGGTTGTTTCATATACAGTTTCTCCTCTAAATCACCATGAAGGAAGACATTTTTGATGTCAAACTAGAAGTCTGGAACAGAGGCCATTACACGTAAGTGGTAAGGCAAATTACAATCCTGACAGAAGCAATACGAGTGACCAATGGAAAGGTCTCTGTCAGTTGCCGTAAGGGCTGCGTAGGGCAGCTTGAGATGGCTAAGAGCCATCTCCTCTTTATTTATATAAATGGGCAAATTACATAGAGGTACAACAGTAATAAGAAAATGACAGAAATAAATAATACAAATAATAAAGAGATATGTTAACACTCCCCCTCAATATGGAGTGTACACGTTGTGTATGCCTAGCTTGCCACATAGATTGTAAAATACTGTTGGGCCCAATGGCTTTGTCAGAATATCTTCCAGTTGATCTTCAGACTTGACATATGGTATTACAACAACACCATTCTTGATCTGATCTCAGATACAACGGCAATCAACTTCTATATGCTTCGTGCACTCATGTAAGACAGGATTCCTGGCAATGTGTATAGTTGCTTGGTTGTCACACTTGAGTTCCATGGGAGATGAAATAGGGATCTTCAACTCAGAAAGAACATATTTTACCCATTGTAACTCACAGCATGCATGTGCCATTACCCGGTATTCAGCCTCAGTGTTGGATCTTGCCACAACATTTTGCTTTTTACTTTTCCAGGTGATCAGATGATTCCCTAGAAAAGTGTAGTATCCTGATGTAGATCTCATGTCAGTCTGATTTCCAGCCCAGTCTGCATCTGCATAACCTGTAAGTACCAAAGTAGAAGCAGACATCTTCGGTTTATAATAAGTGATTCCCTTTCCAGGAGCACTTTTCAGGTATTCAAAATTCGACAGACCACTGTCCAATGTGACTGCCGCGGTGAGCTCATATGCTGACTCACCACCCCTACAGCGAAGGAAATATCAGGCCGTGTAACAGTCAAATATATCAGTTTACCAACAATCTTCCTCTAATATCCTGGATCTGAATACTCTGCATCGTCAGCCATTTCCTTGATGTGATAGTCCATAGGAGTAGATACTGGCTTGGACTCGGTCATGCCTGTCTCCTGTAATAAGTCTAGCACATATTTCCTATGAGATAGGTTGATACCTGCATGAGATCTAAGTACCTCAATGCCCAAAAAATATCTCAATTTACCCAGATCCTTTGTTTGAAAGTGTCCTTGCAAACCTTCCTTCACTCGTGATATTCCTGTAGAATCACTGCCAGTAATCACTATGTCATCAACATACACAACAATAATTATAGATCCACAGGAAGAAGTAGAATAAAATAACGAGTGATCAGTCACAGAATGAGAGAAGCCCATTTGTAGAACAACACCACTGAACTTGTCAAACCAGGCTCTAGGAGATTGTTTTAGTCCATATATGGCCTTCTTCAGTTTACACACCTTCTGATACTCCCCCTGAGCAACAAAACCAGGAGGTTGCTCCATATAAACATCTTCCTGCAAATCACCATTATAGAGATATGTGTTGTCTTGAGCGTCATGTGCTTAGCATGTGCTTTACTTATGTTGTTTCTTATGTTGTTTAGTCCCATATGGGCTGCTTCTTAACCAGTCTCTGTCTCTAGTTGTTATATAAGAGACTACAATGTACACTGTTTAAAGCATCCAAAAAACAACACTTCTCCAATTCACATGGTATCAAGAGCAGGTTCTATTTTGTTTCTCCCACCCTAGTTCCCACCCATGACCTAATCCTCTCAACCCCCCCCCCCCCCGCCGCCGCCAACCACCCTCTCCTCTTCCCCCGCCGGCGCCACCCCTCCCCTCTCCAGCCGCCGCCCCCACCCCCCCACCCCCCCCAACCCCCACCCTCCACCACAGCAGCCGCCGCCCCCCCCCCCCCCGGCCGCCGCTGCTTGCAGCAGCAGGTTGCCGTCCACCACCACCACCAACGACCTCCTCCACCATCTCGTGACCCCTCTGTATCTTCCTCTCCATCCTATCTACCTAATCCTATCTTCTTCCGCCATTTTCTCCACCTACACTCATCTCTCCACTCCTACGTAAGGCCTGAACACTTTCTAATTCTTTTACGTCTACGACCGGGCTTCCGTCAGTTTCTGCTGGCCATCTAAGTTGAGAGTCCTCTTTGTTCTTGGGGATTTCTGCCTGCGCCTCATGGGAGAACGTTGAGTTTTTCTCATGTTGGCGTAGGTTTATATTATTTTTCTGCCCGTTTTCGGGTTCTTCTGATCTGCTGCGTCAGATCCCTTCTGCCCGGTTCGGGTTCCTCTACTCTGCCCATTAAGGGTATGTACTGCTTCTAAAGCGTCATCGTACTCTGCTATGGCTTACTCTGAACCCCCCAGATCTCTGTGTGTCACTACGGTGAAACTCGACGGCGGGTCCAATTACCACCTATGGTCGGCGTCGTTTGTCCTTTATGTCAAGGCACAGGGTCGATATCACCATCTGACGGCCGACCCTCCTGATGCTCCTACGGCGGATTCCGATGATAAAACTAAACAAAGCTACATCCAGTGGTCCAAAGATGATTCAGGCGTCATGTCTTGGCTCCTCAACAGCTCTGAGCCCCGGATCAGTCAATCTCTTCTCTGTCACCATGATGCCAAGGCGATGTGGGATCATTTGGCACATGTGTACTCTCATCAGGAGAATCCAAAGCGGGTCTTCGAAATCTTCAAACAACTTGCCAAAAAGGAGTTCTCCACTGACACATCTATTGATGATTTTTATAATCAATGTTCTGCTTTGTGGAATGAATATGAGTTGTATCATCCTCTTACTGCTGATATCAAGATTGCCCAGAAACAACGAAATGAGCTTCAACTTGTGCACTTTCTCGCTGCCCTTCCTGCCTCCTTCTCGGGGGTTGTTGATCAAATTCTATCAAGTGATCCGCTGCCCACTGTTCGTGATTTCCTCAAAAGAGTTCAGAGACTTCCTTCTCTGACTCCCACACCTGCTCCTGAGCATCCTGCGCTTGTTGCGCGCTCTTCTGATTCTACTCGTGGCCGTGGCCGTGGTCGCGGCCGTGGTGGTCGACCTCCTCCTGCTGGTGGCCGCGGCTCTTCTACTCCGGGTCGAGGTCTGTCTCAAGGACCACGTCACTGCAACTGGTGTGGCCGCGACAATCACACTGAGGACCGCTGCTGGATAAAGCACGGTAAACCTGCTTGGGCGAACCAAACTGCTGATGATGCTGCTGTGACTGATTCTTCTACCGATTCGACACTTGCGCCACCTAATACTGATTGGCTTCGCTCAGAGTTCGAGAAGATGTTTCAAGAACGTCTTGCACAACTACCCTCTGCATCCAGCTCGTCTGCCATGCTCACCTCTTCGTCTTCTGGTAAAAACAGTGGTGCATCGACTCCGGTGCTTCCACTCATATGACTGGTGCCCTTCATTTATTTTCAAAACTTAGTTCAACATCTCCGATATCTTCTGTTACTGTTGCAAATGACTCGAAAACTGCTGTTCACGGCACTGGCACAGTTCCTTTGTCACAAAAGATGCATCTCAATTCTGTTTTATACATTCCAAAATTTCCTGTTAATTTGCTTTCAGTCAGCAAAATGATTAAACAACTACACTGCTCTGTCAAATTTAATCCCTCTGGTTGTATTGTGAAGGATATCCGCACGAAGACGAAGATTGGTTCGGGCCGTGAAGGACCAGACGGGTTGTACTACCTGGATGGGCCACCAATTTCAAAGGCGATGATCTCTACCTCTGTGTCAGGTCTACAGTTGCATGTTCGGCTTGGACATCCATCTGCTGCGAAACTGAAACTCCTTTTTCCACATATATCTGAAAATAAATTTTCCTGTGAAACATGTGTTATGGGCAAACATTCTCGTTCTGTTTTTCCTGCTAAAAAAGTTATTTCTTCTAAAGCACCTTTTGAATTAGTACATGCGGATATTTGGGGACCTTGTTCTGTGCCTAGTATTTCTGGTGTGAAATATTTTTTGACTTTTATTGATGATCATTCTCGTACCACTTGGCTGTTTCTTCTCAAAGGTCGAAATACTGTGCTTGATTGCATTCGTACTTTCTTTGCTAAAACACAATTTGGTCAACCTATTAAAATTCTTCGCACTGACAATGCTCTTGAATTTATGCAACAAGCTGTTACTTCTTTTTGTGTGTCCCAAGGGATTCTCCACCAGACCACTTGCCCTTATACACCACAACAAAATGGTGTAGCAGAACGGAAGAACCGCCACCTTCTTGAGGTTGCTCGCACCCTCCTCTTTCATTATAAAGTTCCTCACTGTTTTTGGCCTGATGCTGTGTCCACGGCTTGCTATCTTATCAATCGCATGCCGTCCTCTGTTTTGAACAATAAGGTTCCGTACGCCCTTTTATTTCCTGATAAACCTTTGTTCTCTGTGCCACCTCGTATATTTGGGTGTACTTGTTTTGTGAAAAATCTTCGCCCCGGTATCACTAAGTTGGATGCTCGATCTGTGAAGTGTGTGTTTTTGGGGTACTCTCGCACTCAGAAAGGCTACCGTTGTTTTGATCCTATTACAAAACATTGGTATGTTAGTGCGGATGTGATATTTTTTGAACACATGCCCTATTACTCTGCCCCGGGGAAACAAGTGACTCCTGATATTTTGGTTCCTACTCCTCTACCTTTGGTAGATGATCCACCTCCTGCTGCGGTACCTTCTGAACGCCCTCTACAGGTCTACAAGCGCCGCTCGAAGCCTGCCACTGCCCCGGCCGAACCAATTCCTTCGTCTGCGGATGATCCACCATCAACTGAGGTACCTTCTGACCTGGATATTCCTATCAGTTTACAGAAGGGTGTTCGCTCTTGCACTCAGCATCCTATTAGTCGCTTCTGCTCATCTGCCAATCTCAGTAATGACTTTGCCTGTTTCACATCTGCTATATCTGCTGTGACTATTCCTAAAAATGCCAAGGAGGCGCTCTGTCATCCCGCCTGGAAACATGCTATGGAACAGGAAATGCAAGCTCTGACTGACCAACATACCTGGGATCTGGTTGATCAACCGTCTTCTTGCCATCCAGTAGGATGTCGCTGGATCTTCACTATTAAATATCAGCCTGATGGTACCATTGAGCGTCTGAAAGCTCGACTCGTGGCAAAAGGATATATCCAGACTTACGGTGTCGATTATTTTGAAACCTTTTCTCCAGTAGCTCATCTCAATTCTGTTCGTATTCTGATTTCTGTTGCTATCAATAAAGACTGGCCCCTTTTTCAGCTGGATGTGAAAAATGCCTTTTTATATGGCGATCTACAGGAAGATGTCTACATGGAGCAACCTCCCGGATTTGTTGCTCAGGGGGAGTCTGCTTCAAAAATCTGTAAACTTCGCAAGGCAATTTATGGCTTAAAGCAAAGTCCACGAGCTTGGTTTGATAAACTAAGTAAAATCTTACTCTCTTTTGGCTTTCGCCGATCACAGGCTGATCTCTCGGTTTTCATCCGAAAAACCACATCAGGGCTTGTTATTCTCATTGTGTATGTAGATGACATTATCTTATCTGGCAGTGATAGTGCAGGGATTCAAGCAACCAAAAACTATCTAGCACAACATTTTATCACGAAGGATCTTGGTAAATTACGATATTTTCTGGGCATTGAGGTTGCTAGATCTTCTGCAGGATTGTGCTTATCACAACAGAAATATGTTCTGGATTTGCTGAATGAAACAGGCATGTTAGGCTGTAAGCCAGCTACCACACCTCTGGATCCCAATATGGATTGGGATAGTGACTCTTCTCCCCCATATGTTGATCGACACCAGTTCAGGAGATTAGTAGGCAAGCTTATCTACCTGACTGTCACTAGAGCTGATTTAGCTGCTGCTGTTGGGTTTGTTAGTCGGTATCTTGACAAACCCCGACAATGTCACTGGGATGCTATCTGTCATATTCTTTGATATCTCAAAAGTGCTCCTGGGAAAGAACTATTATACAAGAAGCATGGGCATTGTAATCTATCTGGCTTTTCTGACTCTGATTATGCAGGCAGTAGATCTGATAGAAAATCCACTTCTGGTTATTGTACGTTTGTAGGGGGCAATCTGGTTACATGGCGCAGTAAGAAGCAAACAGTTGTTGCACGATCCAGTGCTGAAGCAGAGTACAGAGCGATGGCTCATACTACATGTGAGCTTCTGTGGGTCCGAAGCCTTCTGAAAGAATTTGACATCTCTCCGACTAGCCCCATTCCTATGTTCTGTGACAATAAGGCATCGATTTTTATTGCGAGCAACCCTACTTTCCATGAAAGAACGAAACATATAGAAGTCGACTACCACTTTGTACGGGAAAAAGTTATGTCCGGACAGATTCACACTCCATATATCAGCACGGAGAATCAACTTGCAGATATCTTCACCAAAGTGCTACCCAAGACTCGCTTCCAGACATTGACTGACAAGCTGGGCCTCTTTGACATCTACGCTCCAGCTTGAGGGGGAGTATAGAGATATGTGTTGTCTTGAGCGTCATGTGCTTAGCATGTGCTTTACTTATGTTGTTTCTTATGTTGTTTAGTCCCATATGGGCTGCTTCTTAACCAGTCTCTGTCTCTAGTTGTTATATAAGAGACTACAATGTACATTGTTTAAAGCATCCAAAAAACAACACTTCTCCAATTCACAACCATGAAGGAAGGCATTTTTGACATCCAGCTGAAAAAGAGGCCAATCAAAAGTAGCAGCCAGAGAAATATTAATCCGCACAGAATTTAAACGAGCCACAGGGGAAAAATTCTCAAAGAAGTCGACCCCATATGTCTGTGTATAACCTTTAGCCACCAATCTGGCTTTCAACCTATCAACTGAGCCATCTGGATTGTGTTTGATGGTGAATACCCATCTACATCCCACAACCTTCTTACCTGCAGGTAAGTCAACAAGATCCCAGGTGCCATTATGTAATAGAGCTGACATTTCAATCTGCATTTCCTGTTTCCAGCCGCTGTCCTTCATAGCATCATGATGATTCCTCGGTATATCCACAAAATCAATCCCAATAGCAAATGCGCGAGCTTGTTTAGATAATTTGGACAAACAACACATTTGCAATAGGATGTCGAATAGCGCAGGAATGAGTACCTTTCCGGACAGCAATAGGAATGTCAAGATCAGATGCAGGAATCTCTGGAGTAGGAGAAGATGGGGAAGGCATAGAGGCTGGTGTCGCTACTTCTCCTGTCTACCTCACCTGCTATAAACATGTAGATAATGCTCAATTACAGATTCATCTTCTAACTGTTTTTCCTGAATGATAGTATAATCAGGAATGATAGGTGGCGCTCCCTCACTCTGCACAGATGGTGGCATTCTCTCACTCTGAAAAGATGGTGGCACTCCCTCACTCAGATGCTCCCCCTTACTCATGGCACCAAAAAAATATGGAGTAGTCTCATGGAAAGTAACATCCCTAGACACAAACATGCGGCGAAGACTAGGACAATAACACTTGTATCCTTTGCTAGTACCGGAGTACCCAAGGAACAAGATTTTAATCGATCTAGGGGATAACTTGTCAGCCTTAAGGTCAAAATTGTAGACAAAGGAGGTGCAGCCAAACACTCTAAGGGGAATAGGAAAGGGCTGATCCGTGGGACGTAACACAGAGAAAGGAGTGCGCCCTTTGAGAACAGAGGAGGGTTGTCTATTAATTAAGAAGCACGCAGTGTGAAGGGCCTCAGACCAGAATTTCTTGGGCACATTGGACTGAAACATGATAGACCTGGCAACATCAAGAAAGTGGCGATTTTTCCTATCAGCCACCCCATTTTGTTGAGGGGGGTGAGGACAGGATGTATGATGGATCATGCCAACAGAACTGCAAAAGTCAGACATGGCTTTTTGAACATACTCTAAAGCATTATCAGATTGAAGAACTTTAATGTTGCAATCAAATTGAACCTTTATCTCTTTATGAAAATGTTTAACAATTGATAACACAGACTCTCGACTTTTGAGTAAATAGATCCATGTCATACGGGAAACATCATCCACAAAAGAAATAAAATAACGAAAACCATTATAACTCTGGTCTTTAACAGGACCCCATACATCACTATGAACCAACTCAAAGGGGACGATGCCCATTTATTGACACGATTGGGATAAGACAATCTATGATGCTTTCCCAACTAACACGACTGACACTCTATAGATGACACTTGGGACAACTCATGTTCCAACTTCCTCAGGCTCTCTAAAGACGGATGTCCATATCTGCAGTGCCATAGTAAAGGGGAACCACTCAACAGGACGACTGGAGCAGGAGCAGATACTTGGCGAGGCAGACTATCACCATGGAAGATGTAGAGATCACCTTTCCTAGGCCCCCCACCAATCGTCCTCATACTCTTAAGATCCTGTAATACAAAACAAGAGGGCCCAAATGTTACTGTACATTTTACAACGTCAATCAATTTTGCAACAGAAAGAAGATTGAAAGGAAACTCAGGCACAAAATGCACAGATTTAAGATCAATTTTAGGTGTTATAGGAACAGATCCACTAGCTAACACCCTTCTTACTGAACCATCTGCCAGTGTAACAGATTGATGAGGAATATACGAGTCAATGGAGTGGAGAAATCTCCTCATACCAGTCATATGCTGTGACACGCCAGAGTCAACCACCCAAGAAGAAGTAGAACCAGAAGCTATAAGGGTTGTAGCCTGATTACCCGCAGTAGATTCCAGGTTTGCTGAAGATGACGATCCCAAATTCATGTTCTGAGTGGCAAGAATAAACCGGTCATACTTCTCCTGGGTGAGAGTAATGCCCGAGGAGCTAAAACTCACAGCTGGAGATGCAGAAGGCTCAGTAGTAGTGGCATAATTTGCTGCCCCCACCGGTGGTGCAGCAGGTCTCCCATGTTTCTTCCAACATTTCTCCACCGCGTGTCCTGGTTTGTCACAGAAAGTACACCTAGGACGTGTTCCGCGTCCTCTGCCCATACCAGGTCGTCCTCCTCGCACTGCAGCAGCTATAGATGCATGAGACTCCCCAGAAGATACAACCGGTGTAGGATCAACAGACTCAAAGTTGGATTGTTGAATCCTCGAGTAGGCTTCCTCAAAGCTGGGCAATTTATCAGAGGCAAAGATAACCCTCCGGGCAGAGCTGCAGGAAGAACTAAGTCCAGACAAGAACTTGACAGTAATCAAATCATCTCTGTCTTTGACCTGCTCTGTAACTATCACAGGATGATAGTAACTCAACTCTTGGGTAATAGCCTGAATCGCTCTAAAATATTCTTCTAGTAACCTGTCACCCTGTCTCTCTGCAAAAAAGGCGATCATAGATCATAAACTGGCGAAGAGCATTCTTCTCCTGAGAGTAATGCTTCTTCATTGCGTCCCATATCTCCTTAGCTGTAGAATAAAACATGAACCTTGCAACAATCGCAGGTTCCATACTCCCCCACAACCAAGTCTTCACAAGACTGTCATGACGCTTCCACTCAGCGTATTCTTTATCAGTAGCAGCAGGGGGAACAGAGTCAACATGCCTCGCCTTGTCACGAGACTCCAAAACTGTATGGACTGTATTCATCCATAGAAGATAATTTTTCCCATTCAACTTTATAGAGGGGATAGGAGACATCTCGTTGTAGATAGTAGACATCTTGGTATCCTCCATGATTTAATGGGACTTTGTGACGGACTGATACGCGTCACAGTGAAAGCTTGAGTGACGGAGAGATACACGTCACACCACAGAAAAATGCGTTATTGACGCATCCACAACCTCCAATCGATTTTCCTAATCACACATGGAGGAGATGTGATTAGGAATACCCTCTGGAAGTGATGAGTCCTTCGGTTTAGGTTTTAGACACCCGTTGGATCAACCGAGAACCCCAAACAGCAACTACGACACCTGTTGATCTAGCCGACAATTGCTATGGATGACCGCAGTAGATGGAAGAACCGCTGTGGGATCGGTTGTGTCTCTGGGCTTGGGCGGCTGGACCTACACCCACGGCGGGGAGGCTGGAGCTACTCCCGCGGCGGCGGCTGGAAGCCGCTAGCCCAGCGGCGCCACTGGCTACTGCTGCCGGCGGCTGTCAGTGCTGCTCTTGTTGGTGACGGCTAGGGGGGACGCGGATCGGACAGAGGCTCTAATACCATGTCAGTTGTCGTAAGGGCTGCGTAGGGCAGCGTGAGATGGCTGAGAGCCATCTCCTCTTTATTTATATAAATGGGCAAATTACATAGAGGTACAACAGTAATAAGAAAATGACAAAAATAAATAATACATATAATAAAGAGATATGTTAACAGTCTCAAAGAAATCCATACCATAGGTTTGGGTGAATCCTTTGACAACAACCCGAGCTTTAAAGCGTTCCATCGATCCATCTAATTGAACTTGATAGAAAATACCCACAAAAAATCAACAATATTTCTATCTGGAGGAGGGACAAGATACACGTCCCATTCTCACGCAACGCTATCATTTCCTTGAGCATCTCTAGTTTCTAACCAGGGTGCTGAAGGGCCTCACCATAGATTTTGGAAGTCTTGATAGAGTCAAGTTGATGGGTAATGGATTTATCAATACGGGAAAGTTTGGATAGGCAACAAGAATGAGATATAAGATGGCGAAGAGTGTAGGAGTGGATACCTTTTTAGAGAGCCATGAGGCGTGCTAGATCCTCAAATTTGAACATTGATGTTGGGTCCTGTGTTGAAGGAGGAATGACAAGAGGGTGTGGGATGGGTTCATAATCCACTGGGTTAGAAAGATCAAGCTCAACGAACTCAGTTGGAGGTTGAGGTTGAGACAAAGACATACATATCGTAGAGGATATCGACAAAGAATCAAAGAACATCTTAGATTTATAAAAAGTTGGAACACACATAAGAAACATCTTAGATTTATAAAAAGTAATATCTACTGGAACCTATGAAGCACGGATACTCCAAAACAGGTGTCGTACCCGTATCCGATATGTATTGGATACCAATACTCCGTGGATACTCCTGGATATGTATCCGATACTCCTAATCTGTATCTTGCCGTATCCAGGCCGTATCCAGTCGGTTAAAACTAGAAAAATAATCTGGACATGACATTTTTTGTGTTACATTATATATTTCCTGTTTTACATAGCTTGTTATTTGTTTTGTTATTTTCCTCTATATATGGACCTCTCTGTAAATCTCTCATTATTATATATATGAGGGTGCACACATTGTGCAACCTTGAGCTTTCTGGAATTCCTGACTCTGTCACATGGTATCAGAGCAGGCTCAACCCTAGCCTCCCTCCCTTCTCTCTCCTCCGCCCCCCCCCCCCCCCCCGCCGCCGCAACGGTCTGTCCGCCCGCGCACGCCGCCTGTGCGCCGGCTGGCAGCAGCCGCAGGTGGCTTAGCCAGGGCAGCCGCAATGCCGACAGGCCGCCACCGGCGGGCCATAGGTCCCACCGCGGGGTCCTGTTTGCCTAGCCGCGCCTCCCGGAGCAACAACTCCCTCTCCGTGGTTCCGTCTTGCCTCCTGGCTGGGTGCACCGCTAGTGCTTGAGCAACCTTGGTTGTTGTTCGCACAGCAGGTGCGCTGCCGGGTGGTCGTTTTCTACGGGACCACTGAGCCACTGGTAGATCTGGACTAGTTCCGTCTTCAGGGGGAGATCGGCGCATTGTTCGTCTGAGGGACTACCTTCGGTTCGTGTTTGTTTGTGCCTGCCTGCCCGTGTAGGCTTCGCCCTCCGAGTTTTCTTCTACGCTTCGGCGTGGTTTGTATGTGAGAGGTCCCCGGTGACTTGCTTCTGCCTGCCTGACGGCGTAGTCCGTCTTCTGCCTTTGCCTACTTGTGCTTGTACTTGCCTTCCTACCGGTCCTCATGGCGTCTTCTGGGGATGACATCTGGAGAGACTCGCGTCGTCAAGTCACTACTGTTAAACTTGACGGGCGCAACTACCAGCTTTGGGTATGCTCCTTTGTGATCTTTGCCAAATCACAAGGGAAGTACTCTCACCTGATTCGGACTGGCCCGCCTCAGCCTGCAGAGGAGGCGGATGCAAAGGACATCAAAGCCTTTGATGACTGGGTTCGTGATGACTCGACAATTATGACTTGGATTCTCAACAGCTCCGTTGAGAAGATCAATGTCACTCTTCTTCAGCTACCTATGGTGAAGCAGATGTGGGATCAGCTCGGCAGTACCTACTCTCATAGTGAAAATCCCAAGAAGGTCTTTGATATCACCAAGCAACTGGGGCGCCTACAGTTTACAGGATCTGACATATCAGACTACTTCTCCACCTTCACTGGTCTGTGGAGTGAGTTGGAGATGTATCACCTGCTGTCTACTGATCTAGCGACTATGCAAAAACAGCGGGCGGAACTTCAGTTGATTCAGTTTCTCAGTGGTTTACCCGAGTCCTATACTGGCGTGGTAGATCAGATCTTGGTGAGTGATCCACTTCCTACCTTGCAGTTTTACATAGCCTGTTATTTGTTTTGTTATTTTCCTTTATATATGGACCTCTCTGTAAATCTCTCATTATTATATATGAGGGTGCACACATTGTGCAACCTTGAGCTTTCTGGAATTCCTGACTCTGTCACAGTTTGATTAGCATTTAACACCAGCTCATGTCTCAACTCTCTTTGTTAAGTAGTAGCCTACAACAAGGCTATCATAGTTGCTTCCTTGAAGTAGTTCAAGGTTAGTCACCATTCCTCTTGCTAAATGCCAATCTTCATTCTTCTCTTTATTGTTTGTATCTCCTTTGTTTTTTGGGATTTCACTTTTTACAGAACTTCAATATGTAATTTGGATTTTTATTTGTTCTTTACTGCAAACCAATTCATTCACCTTTACATGGTACTTCCGAATGCTTTCCCTACTAAGGTGCAAGTTTTAAGCACGTTGATGTCCTCCATATTCTATGAAAGGATTCAATTTAGTATCGTTGGGTTAACATGCCTCTTGTTTTGGTGACTAAATCCATTGTGATTTATTCTGGATTTCTATCTAGACAATATCTATTTCATCTCCTGTGAAGATAATCATTGCATCCCCATCCTTATGTCTCCCCCTATGAAACACTGATACTCCAAAATAGGTGTCCTACCAGTACTTAATACATATTTGATGCTAATACTCCCTAGATACTCTTTAATACATACCAAATACTTCTTAAGTCGTATTCCTTTTTTTATTAGCAGAATATGACCTCAATGCAGCCAGGATACAACCAACCCATTTAGCAGCCAAGAGAGCACCCCACTCGTGTGATCCCTCAAAATCCCAAAACCATGTGACTTCCAACTCTAGACTCCCCCTATTGTATTGTGATTTGAGAATGAAATTGGTATTGTCTGTTAAACTTTTAAAATAAACATTAAAAAAACAGTTGTATCCATGTTGTACCCGTATCTTTTTTTTTTTTTTAAATTGTCATATCCATGTACCGCACCCATACCCGTATCCATTTCTGTATCTATATCTGTGCTTCATATTAGCTAGCTATACCCTGACAGAAGATAGTTTGGTATTACAGATGACACAACTCACTTTACAACACAACATTACATGATACATGAAATGTGAAAGGTTTAGAATATGATATTATCTGTCTTTTTGTAACTTGTCTCACATTAATATGAATGAAAGACCCCTTTTTAAATCATTGTTTGATATTATGGTATTGGTTTCCATTTTCTTTAGAAATATTGTGATTTTTGAATGAAATTTGATTGTCTTCATCTATTTTTAAATAAATATATTGGTTATTTTTAAAAATATTAAAAAATTGTCGTATCCATGACGTACCCGTATCCTATATTTTCGAAAATTGCCGTATCCCCGTACCCGTACCTGTACCTGTATCCGATATGTATCCGTATCCGTGCTTCCTAGACTGGAACACACATAAGACGGTTGCTTAGACTACAATAACAATAATCTTTCTGAAAGGCAGAATAGGCAAGGGAAATCGTCTTGATAAAACAATGATTAAGTTCATATGCTTTTGGATCAAAATTATGTACAAAGGAAGTACACCCGAAAATGTACAAAGGAAGTCGAAACACCGTTTGTGCGCAAACAAATAAAAAAGGGGTCTTATTCTGAAGAGCAAAAGATGGTTGTCAATTGATAAGGCAGCAGGCTGTAAAAACAGTTCAGACCAATAAGTCTTACGTAATTTACCCTGAAACATAAAAGCACAAGAGATATTAAGTGATGTTCTGCCCCCTTATTTTGTCGTGGGGCGCGAGCGCATGAACGTTGATGGAGAATTTTAATTCTGAAGCAAAAAGATACCTGAGCCGAAACATATTCCAAAGCATTGTCGGTCCAAATATTGTTAATGGATTTATTAAATTGTGTTGAACCATGTTAAAGAGTATATATTAGCCTATTTATTTAATAGGTTAATTAGTTAGTGGGCCTTTAGTGTCTCCACCCGTTTAGATTACTTGGGACACAAGTCTCAGGGTTTCTCCCTTGCTCCTATATATAGCACATGGTTGTACCTCTTTTATTTATCGAATCAGTTTAATACAATATTATTTTTCACATGGTATCAGAGCAAGTTCGCTCCTGAGAGAACCCTAAGCCGCCGCCCGGTTCCCTCTCCCATCTTCGTGTAACAACAGCCCTAGACGTAGCCGGCGCCTCTCTCCGAGAGAGCACAGTCGGGGGAGAACCCACCTGTGGGCGACCACCGCCACCTCTTCCATGGCTTAGGCCGGCCGCCCGCTAGACTCCCGGCCTCCATGGCTTTTCTTCCTCATTCTTAAACGATAAAATGTCTTTATCTGCGTTGGTGCTATACCTCCCGACGATTCCATCAGCCGCTGTTTCCGTATCTAGTGCCAACAGCAGCACGATATGCGCCACATCCAGCCGTGCCGATCAGCAACAGTGTTGCCGCCGCCAATCCCAGCAATTTACCGCTGCTGGACCCTGCCATACTGCTGTTCCTGCCGCCAATTTCTGAGCTGACGCTGCCATCTAAGCGTCGCTTTGTGCCTTGCGGAATCAACCCAACTGCTCCCAAGGCTGATAGCCCATCTTGTGTCGCCATATTCAACGCACACCGTCGTCAACTGCTCCCCTCTCCTGCTTCTTGCCAACAGACACCATCGTGGCATCCTTTGTGTCGCCTTCACCAACAAAACTCTACCGCTTCTGCTATGTGCTGCCCAGCCGATGATCTAGCATGGTTCTGTTCGCCATCAAGCAACACCGCAGACACTGTTGCAAGCCACGCAACCACAGTTGTCTCCTTTTTTTGTGATACTTGGCAACCATCGACTCGCACTATTGCTGTCCACCACTATGTCCTGCTACCCACCACTCTCTACCTCTACCAAACAACCCTTTTTACTGCCCCCAACTTCTCTATCTCTATTGATATTCGGATCCTTACTCGGATCTATCTTTGGCTAATCGGATCTAGTTTTAAGCCTAATCAGATTTTTCGTGGGGCTCCACCCCTGCACCCCAGAATTTGTTGCCCTAACGAGCCAAACAAATCCCCTTTTCGGGTCGGAATTAGATCCATTTAATTTTCTACCCGGATCTTATATTGATCCATTCAGCATATTCTCTCCGGTTATCGGTTTCATTCTCCACATATTACATATCTCCATATCACAAATTCCTCTCAAATCCACCAATTTTCCACCCATCCATCATGTGTGTATCCCTTTTTCCATTCGCGGGGGGTCATATATCCATTTCTCCACACCAAACACTCACTCTCGTCGTATTTGGTGTGGGGGGGGATAGAGAGGAGAGGAAGAGATGAGAAGAGAGAGAGTATGAGAGAATATGTATGAGAAGAGATGATATATATATTCAGGCTACTTATTCAAGGCTACTATGGAGCTTCGTATTGTTCAACACATTTGTTCTCCACTTCCAGACAACATTGAAGGATCTTTGTTGCAGCGTTGACACCGAGCTTCTCGGGTTCGTACCGCATTATGTACGTCATGACAAGAGTTTGCTACGCATATTTCAGCCCTCTTGGTTTCTCTTCCTTCGGTGTTAATGGTAGTTCAGTTGATCACTCTTGCTGCATTCTTGAGAGACATATGGGCGCTTTTTCAGACTTCTCAGAAGCTCAGCAATTTCAAGCATGCCAAGTCTACATCTGTAAGGTTGATTCATCCAGTTTTATTGTCACCAAGCTATTTTTATCACCTTTTCTTCGAGATGTGTCTGCTGTATTAGCATCGCCTTCCGCTGATCTTCTTGGGACTTTCCTTGATGGATGATATCTCCTTTCCTGTAAAGCCCCCAAGATTCATGCGAAAGAGTTATGGTACCTGCATTGTATCACCAGCATATCGTCTGTTTGTGTTCGTGCCACGTTATGCACGTCTTCTCATACGCTTTGAAGACATCACTACTGCTACATCATTATTGGAGATCTGCGTTCGTGTCGCGTTAAGTACGTATTCCAGTGAAGTTGTCGTTGTCATGGTATTGAGGATCGTCTGCTCCAAGTGGCGAATTACTTCTGTAGTATTCAGGTTCCATTTCAGATGTTCCTCATTCCAGATGCACTCCAAAAGACCTTCATCAAAGATCGAGGATCTCCAGCCTGCAAAATACAATTTCAAAGAAAAGAGGCGTCATTATATGATTTAGGGGGAGTTTTGTTTAAGGGGTTGTATCAATCTTTTGTATGGGGAGTGATATTAATCTTTTATCATTTCTATCTTTTCTTTTATCGAGTCCTGTAACTCCAAGCTTGGACATGTGTTTCATCCATGATCCAGCTTGATGGGAGTGTTAAAGAGTATATATTAGCCTATTTAGTTAATAGGTTAATTAGTTAGTGGGCCTTTAGTGTCTCGACCCGTTTTGATTACTTGGGACACAAGTCTCAGGGTTTCTCCCTTGCTCCTATATATAGGACAGGGTTGTATCTCTTTTATTAATCGAATCAGTTCAATACAATATTATTTTTCACAAACCATTTTATGACAATTTTAAAAAATACAAATCATTTCATCATGGGATTTCAACAGATAAAACCACGTCATATGAGAGAAATCATCAACAAACTTAATGAAATAACGGAATTCACTCAAACTGGTGGTGCGAAAGGGACCACATATATCACTATGAATGCCATCAAACGCTGCTTTAGAATAAAGACTAGTTTTTTAGGAAAGAACTCCTATGACTCTTCCCAAACTCACACTAGTCACATAGGAGACTTTTTAAACTAGATAAACAGGGCTCCAATCTCCAGGTGCTTCAGTCTCTCAAGAGAGGGATGACAGTAACGTTGGTGAAGCTGAAGATGTGTGGTCATAAGAATAACAGAAGATGGAACAACATCACCAAAGTAATACAGGTCATTGGCTCTGGAACGTAAACCAATCATATGAAAAGTTTGAGAATCCTGCATGATAAAACCATGACTACTAAAGGTGACTTTGCAAGTAAAGGCATCAACTAACTTAGCAACGAACATGAAATTAAAGGAAAAATGGGGAAGATAGTGAATAGATTGAAGTTTTAGACTAGGTGAGACATTAACACTACCACATTGTTGAACAACTTTAGTGGACCCATCTGCCAAAGGGACATGTGAGGTAGGAATATGAGGTTCAATGGAGATAAGAAAGTGTCTCATACCAGTCATATGTTGGGTGGCTCCTGAACCAACAATGAAAGGAGAGCTAGATGTCAACAAGGAGATCCCGACATTACCTTGGTTGGAGGCCACATGCGCCGAAGATGTCGTTGCGCATTGCATGGTCATGAAATCACCGGATCCTATGGATTGTGAAAGAGCTTATTGTTAATATATCTTTACTTTGTGTTTATTTCATATTTCATATTACTGTTGTACCTACATGTAATTTTCCTTTTACTATAAATAGAGAGGAGAACCCTATTGGGTCTCTCACGTTGCCAGTGTGCAACAACGCTCCATCCGTCTCTTCCGTTCACATGGTATCAAGAGCAGGTTAAGCTCCAGCCTCCGGCTCTCCCTCCCGCCCGGCGCCGTCCCTCCCTTCCGCCCCCCCCCCCCTTCTCCCTTCCGCCGCCGGTCCTTTTCCAGCCGCCGGCCGCCGCCGCCAGCAGCACTATGCTCAGGAGAAGAATGCTCTTCGCCAGTTTATGATCTATGATCGTCTGTTTGCATAGAAACAGGGTGATAGATCCCTTGAAGAGTATTTCGGTGTGATTCAAGCTATCTCCCAGGAGTTGAGCTACTATCATCCAGTGAAAGTTGCTGAGCAGATTAAAGATAGAGATGATCTTGTCACTGCTAAATTTCTATCTGGCCTTAGCTCCTCATTTGGTTCAGCACGAAGTGTGATACTTGCATCTGACAAATTACCGAGCCTTGCGGAAGCTTTCTCTAGGATTCAACAGTCCACCTTTGAGTCTGTTGATCCTACTCCTGTTGTTCCTTCTGGAGATTCTCATGCCTCCATTGCTGCAGCAGTTCGCGGAGGACGACCTGCACCTACACCAGCTGACAGACCTGGCTTGGGCAGAGGACGTGGGACTCGTCCTCGATGCACTTTCTGTGACAGACCGGGACACACTGTTGAGAAATGCTGGAAGAAACATGGGCGACCTGCCGCCCCACCTGTTGGAGCTGCCAACTGTGCTACTTCTGACTCTACTACTGCGAGCTCGAGTTCCTCTGGCATCACACTTACTCAGGAGGAGTATGACAGGTTTATTCAGGCAACTCAACATTGGAGTATGGGCGCCTCTTCTGCTTCCACAGCAAATCTTGCCTCTACCGCGGGTAATCAGGCTACATCTTTTATGGCTTCTGGATCCGCAACTCCCTGGGTGGTTGACTCTGGTGCCTCCCAGCACATGACTGGTATGAGGCGATTGCTCCGCACATTTGACTCATATATTCCTCACCCATCTGTTACCTTGGCAGATGGTTCTGTGAGGAAGGTGGTAGCTAGTGGTTCTGTGTCCCTTACACCAGATATTGATTTGAAATCTGTTCATTTTGTACCTGAATTTCCTTTCAATTTGCTTTCTGTTGCCAAGTTGATTGACACTGTAAACTGCACAGTAACATTCGGGCCTTCTTGCTTTGTTTTACAGGATCTCAAGAGTTTGAAGATGATTGGTGGGGGGCCTAGGAAAGGTGATCTCTACCTCTTTCCTGGTGATTATCTACCTCGCCATCCACCTCCTGCTCCAGTTTCCTCCGCCATGCTGAGTGGTTCCCCCTTGTTGTGGCATTGCAGATATGGCCATCCTTCCTTAGAAAGCTTGAAGAAATTGGAACCCGATCTAGCTCATGTGTCCTCATTAGAGTGTCAGTCCTGTCAGTTGGGCAAACATCATCGGTTGTCCTATCCTGTTCGTGTCAATAATCGGGCTTCTAGTCCGTTTGAGTTAGTCCACAGTGATGTATGGGGTCCTGTTAAAAACCAGAGTTATAATGGTTTTAGCTATTTCATTTCTTTTGTGGATGATTACTCTCGCATGACATGGATTTATCTTTTAAACAGTCGTGAATCTGTGCTTTCCATTATCAAACATTTTCATAAACAAATTCAGGTTCAATTTAACTGCAATATCAAAATTTTTCAATCTGATAATGCCCTTGAGTATGTTCAGAAAGCGATGAATGAGTTTTGCAGTTCGGTTGGTATGATTCATCACACCTCTTGTCCTCACACTCCTATGCAGAATGGTGTTGCTGAGCGAAAGAATCGCCATCTCTTGGATATCACTAGGTCTATCATGTTTGAATCCAATGTGCCTAAACGTTTCTGGTCTGAGGCTCTTCTCACTGCCTGGTTTTTGATTAATCGGCAGCCCTCTTCTGTTTTGCATGGGCGCACTCCCTTTTCTGTCTTACGCCCTATGGATAAACCGTTTCATGTTCCGCTTCGGGTTTTTGGTTGTACATCCTTCGTTCATAACTTTGATCCCAAACAAGACAAACTCTCTCCTAGGTCCTTGAAAACCTTGTTTCTTGGTTACTCTGGTACGAGTAAAGGTTACAAGTGTTATTGCCCGAGTTTGCGTCGTATGTTTGTTTCTAAGGATGTCACCTTTCATGAAACCAGTCCATATTTTGCACATGCTATGAGCAAGGGGGAGCAATTGAGTGAGGGAGTGCCACCCGCAATTCAAAGTGAGGGAGTGCCACCTATCATTGTTGAGGACATACCGCATGATCCACCTACCATTCAACCCTATACCCAGGTTTATCACAGGCGAGGTAGACAGGATCCAGATGAGGTAGCGGCACAAGTCCATGAGCCTCCCTCGTCATCTTCTACTCAAGAGATTCCTGCAGAGGCTTCTGACCTTGATCTTCCTATTGCTGTCCGGAAAGGTATACGTTCATGTACTATTCGTCATCCCATGTCAAATGTATGTTGTTTGTCGCACTTATCTACACAGGCTCGTGCATTTGCTGTTGGGATGAACTCCATTAAGATACCAAGAAACCACTTAGAGGCTCTAAAGGACAGTGGCTGGCAGCAGGCAATGCAGGTGGAAATCTCTGCTCTGATTGACAATGGCACATGGGATCTTGTTACTTTACCTGCTGGCAAGAAAGTTGTGGGCTGTAGATGGGTCTTTACAGTCAAACACAATCCTGATGGATCGATTGAGCGGTTGAAGGCCAGATTGGTAGCAAAAGGCTACACACAGACATATGGAGTGGACTTCTTTGAGACTTTTTCTCCAGTTGCTCGTCTCAATTCTGTGCGGATCCTTATATCTCTAGCTACTACCTTTGATTGGCCTCTTTTCCAGCTGGATGTCAAGAATGCCTTTCTTCATGGAGATCTTCAAGAAGAGGTGTATATGGAGCAACCACCAGGTTTTGTTGCTCAGGGGGAGTGTCAGAAAGTCTGCAAATTGAAGAAGGCTATCTATGGGTTGAAGCAATCTCCTCGAGCTTGGTTTGACAAGTTCAGTGCTGTTGTTTTACAGATGGGCTTCTCTCGTTCCATGACTGATCACTCTCTATTTTATTCAAATTCTTCTGGTGGATCCATAATTATTGCTGTCTATGTTGATGATATTGTGATTACTGGCAGCGATTCTACAGGCATATCACGTGTGAAGGAAGGACTACAACAACACTTTCACACAAAGGACCTGGGGAAGCTGAGATACTTTCTAAGGATTGAGGTTCTTAGATCCCATGCAGGTATAAATCTCTCCCAGAGAAAGTATGTGCTTGACTTGCTACAGGAAACGGGTATGACTGATTCTAAGCCCGTATCCACTCCTATGGATTATCACATCAAGGAGGTGGAAGATGATACTGCATATTCAGATCCAGATCATTACAGGAGAATAGTTGGGAAGTTGATTTACCTAACTGTCACAAGACCTGATATTTCTTTTGCTGTTGGAGTAGTAAGTCAACACATGTGCACACCACGACAGTCACATTGGACAGCTGTATGCAGGATTCTGATATATCTGAAAAGTGCTCCTGGAAAGGGGATCACTTATTATAAACCCAAGAGTCCTCTATCTTCTTTGACTCTCACAGGTTATGCAGATGCAGATTGGGCTGGTAATCAAGTTGATAGAAGATCCACATCTGGCTACTGCACCTTTCTTGGTGATCATCTGATTACTTGGAAGAGCAAGAAACAACAAGTGGTAGCACGGTCTAGTACTGAGGCTGAGTACCGTGCTATGGCACATGCATGCTGTGAACTGCAATGGATCAAATCTGTCTTATCTGAGCTGAAGATTTTGATTCAAACTCCCATGATTCTCAAGTGTGACAATCAATCTGCTATACATATTGCCAGGAATCCTGTCTTTCATGAGCGCACAAAGCATATAGAGGTTGACTGTCATTTCATCCGAGATCAGATAAAGAATGGCAATGTGGTGACGCCATATGTCAAGTCTGAAGATCAACTAGCTGATATCTTGACAAAGCCATTAGGTCCAGCAGTATTCCAGAATTTATGCGGCAAGTTGGGCATCCACAATGTGTACACTCCAGCTTGAGGGGGAGTGTTAATATATCTTTACTTTGTGTTTATTTCATATTTCATATTACTGCTATACCTACATGTAATTTTCCTTTTACTATAAATAGAGAGGAGAACCCTATTGGGTCTCTCACGTTACCAGTGTGCAACAACGCTCCATCCGTCTCTTCCGTTCACACTTATGAAGAGGCTTGCAGGAGTTACTCATGCTCGACTAAGGATATGGTAACAAAATGATTTTCTGATCCCTGGACACAATGTTCATAATGTCGACGAAATTGTCGAAATTTTGCCAATTTTATCTCTATATCGCCGGCAATCGGACATCAAAATGGACTGTCGAAACTCTCGAAACACGCAGATCATTGATTTTCTTTTCTTTTTCATATACTATGTACTACCTAGAGAATATATTTTTTGCACAGTTTTGTATCTTTAAGTCTATATATTGTGCCTGCTACTATAATGACTTAATTCATTGATTTCACCATAGAAAATTGACATCAAAATTCCCCATCAAAATGCCCATCGAAACAGTTCAGGGTCATTCACTCACAAATGACGAGACCCCACCCCCCACATATCCAATATGAAATATTATTACATGTTTGAGTAGATAGATCTATAGTAGTAGATCATTATGGTAAAATTTCATAAATTAATTCGTTGATTTTGCTGTCAAAATACCATGACACATTTATTGAAATTTTCGTAGGAATTTGTCGAAATTTATGTTTTCGTGGCCACCGCAACGACATCGAAATAGGAATTTTTTTTCATTGCCTGGGCAACATGGCAATCCCAGTGTTACGACCGCAGGCATAGGGATGGCATTGCTTCTGAAAGCACTTTTCCTTCAGATAGCTTAATTTGTTGCAAGAAGTGCATCGTGGTCTAGGGGCGTCTAAGGACACATCCTTGTCCATGGGCAACAACAACAATCACTAATTGCAATTTTGGTGGAGTATATGACAAGTGATGAACATCAAACTGTTGAATACGAGAGAATACATCTTCTAGAGTGGAAAAGTTGTCACCGACCAAGATAATACTACAGACATGATCATAGACTAGATGAAGATCATTAAGAAATTTGACCGTGACAAGATGACCCGCTCTTTGGTTTGATCCCCAGAAGAGACAGGTTGAAAATAGTCAAACTGCTGAGACAAGATGACCATAGAATCAAAATATTCATCAAGGGTCCTATCACCTTGGTTTTCACCAAATAATTTAACTCAGCTTTTATAAAGTCTCAAAGCTTTCTTTTCCTATGTCCAGTGTTGACGGACATCACCCCACATTTCCTTTGCAGATTTATACAATATGTACTCGGAGGAAATTGAAGGTTCCATGTTGTTCCATAGCCAACTTTTGACTTGGCTATTACCCCGTTTCCATTCAGGGGTTTCCTCAGTAGGATTTTCAATAAATTTTATCTTCTCTCTGGACCTTAGGATTGTTTGGATATTGTAGAAAGCAAAGGAGTTGTTTATTCAGTGAGTAAAAAGGTTTACATGGTACTCTCTTATATAGCTACAGACAGTTGAGACACATATACAAGCGAGCAATATGGGACTAATACAATAAAGCAGTAGGAGGAAAAACACAACAGAATAAGAAAATAACACATTATTCTATACTCCCCCTCAAGCTGGAGCGTAGATGTCGAATAAGCCCAGCTTGTCAATCAGAGTCTGGAAGCGAGCTTTAGGTAGAACTTTGGTGAAGATTTCTGCAAGCTGCTTCTCAGTGCTGAGATATGGAGTGCAGATATGTCCAGACAGAACTTTCTCCCTGACGAAGTGGCAATCAACCTCAATATGTTTTGTTCTTTCATGAAAGGTGGGGTTGCTCGCAATGAAAATGGAAGCCTTATTATCGCAGAACATAGGAATGGGGCTAGAAGAGGTGATATCAAACTCATTCAGAAGACCACGGACCCACAGGAGCTCACATGCAGTATGAGCCATGGCTCTATATTCTGCCTCTGCACTAGATCGGGCAACAACTGTTTGCTTTTTGCTGCGCCATGTAACCAGATTTCCTCCCACAAAGGTGCAATATCCAGATGTAGATTTCCTGTCAGATCGATTTCCTACATAGTCAGAATCAGAGAATCCAGATAAGTTGCAATGACCATGCTTTTTGTACAGAAGACCTTTCCCTAGAGAGCTTTTGAGATATCGTAAGATGTGACAAATAGCATCCCAGTGGCATTGTCGGGGTTTATCAAGATACCGACTTATGAATCCTACAACAGCAGCCAAGTCATCTCTAGTAACAGTCAAATAGATAAGTTTGCCAACCAGTCTCCTGAACTGTTGATGATCAGCATAAGGAGGAGAAGTATCATTATCCCAATCCATATTGGGATCCAGAGGAGTGTTGGCTGGCTTGCAACCCAACATGCATGTCTCCTGCAAAAGGTCAAGAACATATTTCCTCTGTGACAGGCATAGTCCTGCAGAAGATCGAGCAACTTCAATGCCTAGAAAATATCGTAGTTTCCCTAGGTCTTTGGTGATGAAGTGTTGTGCTAAATACTTTTTGGTTGCATGTATCCCTGCACTATCACTGCCAGATAGGACAATATCATCAACATACACAATAAGGATGACCAACCCTGCTGCAATTTTACGAATAAATACAGAATGATCAGATTGTGAACGCCGAAAGCCAAAGGTAGTTAAGATCTGACTGAGCTTGTCAAACCATGCACGTGGACTTTGTTTCAGACCATAGATTGCCTTTCTTAGTTTACAGATTTTAGAAGCAGACTCCCCCTGAGCAACAAATCCCGGAGGTTGCTCCATGTAGACCTCCTCCTGTAGATCTCCATATAGAAAGGAATTTTTGACATCAAGTTGAAACAGAGGCCAGTCTTTATTCACAACAATAGATATCAGAATACGAACAAAATTTAAGCGTGCAACTGGAGAAAATGTTTCAAAATAATCGACTCCATATGTTTGAGTATATCCTTTCGCAACCAATCGGGCTTTCAAGCGTTCAGTGGTACCATCTGGTTGATATTTAATAGTAAAAATCTAGCGGCATCCAACAGTATGGCATGAAGAGGGACGATCAACCAGATCCCATGTCTGTTGATCACACATTGCATGCATTTCCTGCTCCATAGCATGTTTCCAGGCAGGATGGCGAAGTGCCTCTTCGGCTGATTTAGGAATTGTCACAGCAGACAAAACAGAAGTGAAACAAGCAAAGCTACTACAGAGATTGTCAGATGAACAGAAATTACTGATAGGATGCTGAGTACATGAGTGAACACCTTTCTTTAAGCTTATAGGAAGATCCAGGTTAGAAAATACCTCAGTGGATGGTGGATCCACCGCAGACGCAGGATTTGGTTCGGCCGGGGCTTCAGAAGCATTGATGTTCTTTGACCGGCGCCGATAGACTTGCAAAGGGCATTCTTGAGGCACATCAGGACCTAGTAATTCCTCAACAACTAAGGGTAATGGTGTGGTAGCCATAATATCAGCCGACAATTTGTCACCATCAGTAGAATAGTAAGGCATATGCTCAAAAAAGGTCACATCCGCACTAACAAACCACTGCTTTTTAACAGGATCAAAACAGCGGTAGCCTTTCTGAGTACGGGAATATCCCAAAAACACACATTTGACTGAGCGAGCATCAAGTTTGGTGAGGCCAGGACGAAGATGTTTGACAAAACAAGTACTCCCAAAAATGCAAGGAGGCAGAGGAAATAAGGATTTATTAGGAAACAAAATGGCGTACGGGACCTGATTTTTCAAAACAGAAGAAGGCATGTGATTGATAAGATAGCATACCGTAGAGACAGCTTCAGGCCAGAAGTGATGGGGTACTTTGTAGTGTATGAGAAGGGTGCGAGCAACCTCAAGAAGGTGACGGTTTTTTCTTTCAGTGACGCCATTTTGTTGAGGGGTGTAAGGGAAAGTGGACTGATGTATGGTTCTTTGGGCAGCACAAAAGGATGTAACATATTGTTGCATGAATTCCAGAGCATTATCAGTACGGAAAATTTTAATAGGTCGATTAAATTGAGTGTGAATTTCAGCAAAGAAGGTGTGAATAGTAGCTAACACAGTATCCTAACCTTTAAGCAAAAACAACCATGTGGTGCGAGAATAATCATCAATAAAGGTTATAAAATATTTCACACCCGAGTGACTGGATACAGAACACGGTCCCCAAATATCAGCATGAACTAGGTCAAAAATTTCTTTAGAAGCAATAACTTTCTTAGCAGGAAAAACAGACCGAGTATGTTTGGCCAAAACACAAGTTTCACAGGAAAAATTATTCTCAGATAAAGTAGGAAATAAATGCTTTAATTTGGCAGCAGATGGATGGCCCAGGCAAAAGTGCCACTGTAATCCCGTCACTGAAGTAGATAACATAGCCGCAGCAGTAGGAGGTCCATCCAGATAATACAGCCCATGTGGTCCTTCACGGCCCGAACCAATCCTCGTCTTCGTGCGGAGATCCTTCAAAATACAGCCAGAAGGATCAAATTTAATAGAGCACTTGAGTTGTTTAATCATCTTACTGACGGACAATAAATTAACAGGAAACTTTGGAATATATAAAACAGAATTCAAGTGCAATTTTGGTGAAAGCGGAACTGTGCCAGTGCCATGAACAACAGTTTTAGAACCATTTGCAACAGTAACAGAAGATATAGTAGTAGTTTTATGGAGACTCGAAAAAAGATGAAGATCACCAGCCATATGAGTGGATGCACCTGAGTCAATGCACCACTGTTTGTTACCAGATGAAGGAGAGGCAAGCATGGCAGAGGCTCCTGGTGTAGACGAGGATGGCATTTGTGCGAGACGTTACTAGAACATCTTCTCGAACTCCGAACGTAACCAGTTTGTGTTAGTTGGAGCAGCAGGTGTGTAAGAGGCAGATTCGGCAGCAGTTTCTGTAGCAGCCTGGTTAGCCCAAGCTGGCTTGCCGTGCTTAATCCAGCAACGATCTTCAGTATGATTGTCCCGGCCACACCAGTTGCAGTAGCGAGGGTCGGGAGCAGTACCACGTCCAGGAGTAGATGTGCCTCGACCTCCTGAAGGAGGGCGACCGCCACGGCCACGGCCACGACCACGGCCAGAATCAGCAGAGCGAGCAATAAGTGCAGGATGTTCAACAACAGGTGTAGGTGTCATGGACGGCAGGCGTTGGACACGTTTCAGAACATCACGAAGGGTTGGCAGCGGGTCACTTGACAGGATCTGGTCAACCACTCCAGAAAAAGAGGTAGGAAGTGCAGCCAAAAATTGCACCAGTTGCAGTTTGTTGCGTTGCTTCTGAGCAATTTTGATGTCTGCCGTCAAAGGGTGGTAGAGTTCAAACTCATTCCATAGAGTCGAGCATTAATTGTAGAAGTCATTAATGGAAGTATCAGTAGAGAACTCCTTCGCCAGAGTCTTGAAAATTTCAAATACACGTTTGAGATTCTCCTTATGAGAATAGACATGGGACAGTTGATCCCACATAGCCTTAGCATCATGAAGGCAGAGAAGAGATTGGCTGATGCGAGGCTCGGTACTATTGAGGATCCAAGACATGACGCCGGAATCATCCTTGGACCATTGGGCATAGCGGCTTTGTCTGGTTTTGTCATCCGAATCAGCAGTAGGAACAGCAGGAGGCTCCGCCGTAAGGTGGTGATACCGGCCTTGTGCTTTGATATATAGAACAAAGGACGCCGACCAGAGATGGTAGTTGGAGCCGCCGTTGAGCTTCACCGTGGTGACACACAGGGAGCGCGGAGGCTCAGGGAACGCCATAGCAGAGGCAGGAGTCGGTGCAGTAACAGAGTAGAGACCCACAAAGGGCAGATAACAGCAGCAGAGATCTGACGCGTCAGATCAGAAAACCTGTATCGGGCAGAATATGCATAGAGAAACCTACACTGTCATGAGGAAAACTCAACGTTCCTTCATGAGGCGCAGATAGATAGAATGGAGAGACGAAAGGACTCTCAACTTAGCCGGCCAGTGGATGTCCGAACGTAGATCCGAAGAGCACCCGGACTTAGACGGAGACAGGAGGTAAAAACCAGTGGCAGCCGGCCAAAAGGCTAGAAGCCTGGAGGAGGAAGGATGTTGCGGGTGGAGTGGGTTGTTGAGGCGGCGGTGGGAGGGAGGGAGGACGGAGGAGGGTGGCGGCGATGGGGGTGGAAGGAGGGAGGGGCGGCGGCGGGAGGGGAGGGAGGGCTGGGCGGCGGCGGCCCGCGGGGGGGGGGGGCAGGATGGGAGGGATGCTCACGTCATGGGTGAGTTGATGGGTGAGGAAAAAGAACCTGCTCTTGATACCATGTAGAAAGAAAATGAGTTGTTTATTCAGTGAGTAAAAAGGTTTACAAGGTACTCTCTTATATAGCTACAGAGAGTTGAGACACATATACAAGCGAGCAATATGGGACTAATACAATAAAGCAGTAGGAGGAAAAATACAACAGAATAAGAAAATAACACATTATTCTATATATATAATTCATCAAGAGCAGGTAATTATCACCATTCAACTTGATTATGGAGAGAGACACACTGTCATTATAGGCAATGGTCTGAGGTGAATCTTTGTCAGTCATGCCTTCAAATAGGATCAAAAAGTGACACCGGTAGGACGTCGATGGAAATAGATATCAAAGTAGTCACACTGATAGAACAATGGTGGAAAAAGATATCACCGTAGAACACCAGCAAAACAACGACGTATGAGCAATCACTGATGAGATGCACAATGAGAGAGAAGAAGGTCAGAAAGAAGCACAGTTGTAGCTAGAATAAAGTACGAGTGTAAGCACTATGATAAGAAGAAGATAAATATCCCTAACTATTATTGGCACTCATCCATGTATGTAGAGAAAAGACATAGGAAGGAAACGAAAATAAAAGGAAGAACACAAGGTTTGACAACCTTATTTTTAGAAATGAATCTCTACCATACCAAGATCAACACAGCATGAGTCAGATTCGGTGGATGATGGAGAAGGGGAGGAGTACTAGTCGGATTCCGACAGTGGTTGCTACGTTAAAAAAACCCAATCACGGGGCCACGAGTGCAACTCCAAAGGGGATGGTAACCTACAACTCTCCTATCAAAGAGGCAAACGAGAATAGATACCCCCCCAGAGACAACAAAAACCAAGACAGGTCACTGGAAATCACTATTAGAACTCATCCATGTATGTAGAGAAAATGCATAGGAAGGAAAAGAAAATAAAAGGAAGAACACGAGGTTTTACAACCTTATTTTTAGAAATGAATCTCTACTGTGCCAAGATCAACACACCACCAGTCAGATCCGGTGGGTGACGGAGAAGGAGAAGAGTACTAGTCGGATTCCTTCAGTGGTTGCTACGCTAAAAAACACCCAACCAAGGGGCCACGAGTGCAACTCCAAAGGGGACAGTAACCTACAAATCTCCTATCAAAGAGGAAAACGGGAATAGATACCCCCCAGAGATGACGAAAACAAAGACAGATCACTGGAAATCACCACCCGACTAGAGGCTGCAACAGTGTCCCACGGGCTGCAGCGGCATGGCGGTGCGCTAGTACGCGACTCCCAAATGCGGACAACGACCGCACACCGCACGTACCATGGGCAGCCGAGCGCCGCGTGTGGGTGGTGGCTGGTGACCGGTGGCGGGGAGGGCGCGGTGGGATGGTGGCCGAGAGTCCGGGGGGGGGAGGGGGGAGAAGAAGAGGAAGAGGAAGACAGTAGAATGATGCTGCGAAAGAAAGAAAGGAGGCTCCTTTTTGGAAACTAGACAACTGCTCTTTGATATCATCTAAAAGAAATCTTTATTGTGAGTATTTGGGTTTACAGAGAGTCATATATATAATCTTGTCTGAAGATATGATGTACCGGAGATACAACATAACATAAACTAAACTAATGCTAATGGGTTTGAGGAGAGTAATCCCAATTAGTTAATTCAAGGAAAAATAAATAATAGGAAATACCACTAACATATACAATTTTAGACATGTACATGTATACGATTTATTTGTAAAACACAACAAGATCCATACTTCTCAACAACAAGCAGGAATAAAGATCACCAGATACCCACATTATATTCACATGAACAGCGGATAAGGAGTGGCTCAATTGTTCAAGCACAATGTCCCTTAAAAAAGGACCCGAGTTCAAATTCCAGTTATCATCTTGGTTTACCACCCTCCCGGACGTTCGGCCTTCGTCATGGGTATGTGGGAGAGGGGGAGAGAATGTCTCTCTTAATCCCACATGAACAAAGATCACCAAAATACCCACATTATATTCACATATGTATTTAAACCCAGTATGCTAATGAATATCAAATTTAGCATACAAAATGATATATTATAGTATCCAAGAACGATAAACTCGAGAAAAACCATTATAAATTAATTGCATACAATAACAATTTTCAGTTAAAATACTAATATGGAGTGGAGTACAAGAAAGAGGCGGGGAAGCAAAAGTGATGGAGGGGGGATATATATTGATAGTGGTAATGGTGGTGAAGCAAGGGGAGGTTAACACATTTAGTAGTTATGTAGGAGTGGAGGGTTAGAGGTAAGAGACAAAACTAAACCAGGAAGGACTGTATGTTGGAAGGAGGAAAAAAATGGGAGGAGAGTTTACAATGGATTGGGAAGAAGAGGCATGATGAGGAGTGTACACATTAGAGGACCAACAAAGTAAGAAGAAGAGGCACGTTGAGGAGTGTACATATTAGAGGACCAACAAAGTAAGAAGAAGAGGAAGGAGAAAAGGAACGAGCGAAGAAAATATAGAGGAAGAAGAGGGAAGGAGTTCCTAGAGGGGAAGGAAGCTGCTTCTTGTGGCTGATCTAGGTGTTGACAGCTGCTGCTGCTAATGGCTATTGCTTATGGCTGGTCTGGGTCTTGGCAGCTCCTGCTGCAAATGGCTGCTGCTTGTCGTGGCTTTGACTCCTAGTGGTTGCTGCTGCAAAAGCTACTTGTAGAAGCTCCCATCTCCTTGTGGTGGTTGCCTGCAGTGGCTCCAGCACCTAGCCATTATTCTTGCAGCAATTGCTGCAAGTAGTTTCCAGGATGTGTGAGCTGGGCTTGGGCCGTATCCAGGAAGTGCCCAAAATGTGTCCACGTTGTGTCTAACTGGAAAATTTAAAAAAAATGAAGCGGAACACGCTGGAGCTGTGTCCGCCGTATGTCCAGGCA
Organism: Alisma plantago-aquatica; assembly: GCA_963693085.1. Lineage (NCBI taxonomy): Eukaryota > Viridiplantae > Streptophyta > Magnoliopsida > Alismatales > Alismataceae > Alisma > Alisma plantago-aquatica. Next base: position 209,122,868 of record OY856412.1, on the reverse strand, counting down.
TGCCACAGCGTGTCCATGTTGGACACGTGTCTGACACGGACACGGAAGCCTCCGGGAAGTGTCCGTGCTTCCTAGATATTTTCATTTTTGTTTATCGGTCATATTTTTAATTCTATCTCTTGTTTATGTCCACTTTTTCTGTGCCCAAGAGGGGCATGTGATTCTCACATGTTCAAGTAAAAGGAGATAAAGAATCATGTAATATTGGACGGTGTCTAGGGGGGCAATCAAATCAAACTCCAATAAGTCAAATAGGTAAGATAGTGCCAAGTCAGGTCAGGGGTAGTGTTTGCCTTTCCTATATATAAGAGAAGGTTTCTCTTGGATCAGACCGATTGTTAGTATATCCTCGTAGCTCTTTATATTATTATGTGTGAACACTCTTTAAGGGAAATGATTGCAAGCATGAAGTAAATGTAACTGTAATGGATTAGACATACATGAAAATGTTACAGCAATACATAAGAATGTGCACAATCACAATATTAAACCCCTAGAAAACATTATATAAGCTAAACCTACTATGAACTAAACTTATTATGGTAAACAATTCATGACATTTCACAAACCACTATTTGCTATATATATTAAGTAGTTCCGATTATAATGAAATACATTTATTGATAGGAAAATTGTGCACACAATACATTAACAAGTGTGACCACGTATTCGGCTTCATAAATCAGTGTTTGAGACGGTGAAAGAGAACAAAAAGAGTTATATATATATATATATATATATATATATATATATATATATATATATATATATATATATATATATATATATATATATAGTGAAAGAGAACAAAAAGAGTAAGTGATTTTGGATGAAAGTATGTAGATGTTTGTTGTGTTGAGGTATAGATTTCTCTGCTACTCTATATGCTAGATTTTTGGTGTTGTGGTTTCTCAAGATTGAACCACCCCTATCTTCTGGAAGGAAAATGATCCACAAAACATACCGTACCACACGAACCATACTCGCGAAAGCCCAATAATGACCCCATATTCCAAAATCTGTTCATTAATCATTTCTTTAACGGCTCCAAAACTTTCACCAACGGCAACACTCGAATTCGGATGTGTGTAGTGCAATATTTTTTAGTACTGCCAATTGTAATTTTTAGTATATTATGTGTTTTATTTGAGTACTACTTTTCACCTCAAATTTCCAAAACGGCTAGTAGGGGCATGATGGAAATAGTTGGCGTCGGGTATTTTTTAATTTTTTAACAGCAATATTTTCATAGTAGACATTTATACCTATAATAGTACAAATTGCCATGCAACATTACACATTAACTCACAAATAAGTATACATCGAGACATTGCCATTATTGAGTTGTTGTTTGGGTCCATTTCCGGGTTTGGGTCGTGTTGTGTAACACTCTAGGAATTGGAGGATCTCTTTAAGAACTAAAAGGGGCCATAACCGAATAAGTTACAAGATAGGTTTAGAGAAAAAAAAATACAAAATAACAATAACTAATTTGATATAGGGGCGCATCTGTGGGCATGTGATTTTGAATTTGTAATAATATATAAGTATATATGCATGAATGTTGTTTCATGTACAGTTATATCTAGTTATCGATGTTTTCTCTTTATATCTGTTTGTGTGAATGTTCGTTCAGAAAATGATTCCAAGAATGAACTAAATATATTTTAATGGAACAAATATACATCAAAATGTGGTAATAATATATAACCCTGTGCAAAATTACAATGTTAAAACCCACACAAACATGATATAAGCTGAACTTGTAATGGTAAATGATTCATAACTTTCAACAAGCACGGTTATCAACTATATGTATTAAATTCCATATACACTGAAATGCAAATATTTATAGCAAAGTGATTCATACAATACAGTTCCAAATGTGGTCGCATATTTATAGTCACTAACAAATGTTTGAATGAGTGATAAGAGAGCTAGAAAAGTAATAGCCTGTGGATGGATACATGATCTCTATGTTGAGAAATAAAGATCTTTGCTTCTTTATGTGCAAGTTATCTGGGTGTTATGGTATCCCAACTACCCCTAGCTTTTCGAATTGGATGATCTCAGAGGGGATCATAACCTAGTAGATCATTGGCTCAGAGATATGAACCACCCCCAGATTTTGGAATGGGACGATCTCTCTATGAACAAGGGGGGGTCATAAGACTAATAATATTGGTCATAAGACTTATAACCCCCCCCCCCCAAAAAAAAAAACACACACACACAATGAAAAACACTTCTATATTTCCTCATAATATAGGTTTGTATTATATAGCACTGGGAAATACATATTTGCTTACTTGAATGCTGTTTTATTTGGCCTCTCCAACCTTTCGTGTAAAGATGTGTGCCACTAGCTCTTGGTACGATCTCTTGGTGACAGCAAATAGACCATGCTGAACACAACAATCCACACAGAAAACAGAGTCAAGGGTATTGTGGTGGTGAGTTCTTCCTAAGAAAACACTTCAGATGGTGGTTAATTTGTTTCTATTGTTGCAAAATGACTGGTGAGATCCCTTCATTCCTTAGGACTCATTAGATCCAACTACCGCGTGCAATTAAAACTCCAATCGAAGAGTTGAGAGAGTTTTAAATGGATAATCACATTCACCATTTAAATGATGTATTTTGAGAGATGAATAGTTGAATAATTGGATGTAAGCAGACTGCACATATAGTGGTTGGATGCGATACACCTTGTGTCAATGAAGTGGGTAAGGTGACTTAGGACTGTTGCACGTCTTGGAGCTTGAAAAGACCTTAAAAATCTGACAAACAGAAAGCAAGGCAGGAAAATTGATTTTATATCAAAAGCAACAACCTGTCTCAAGAAAACTCAAAAAAGTTACAAGTTGGTAGTTGAAACAACAACCTGCTCATGCTAATGTTTATGATATATAACCAACACAAAGCAACGGTTAAATGCTATTTTGATTGACTTGCATAATGTTTGGGACTTGTTCAAGTTTGCCAGTGGGTATACCTTTGTTTGTTTTCAAGGAAACATAGGTATACTGTCGTTTTTTCCGGGCTGGGAGGCTCCCATTGAGCCAGCCTGGGTTTGGCTTATTTTCTTTTTTGATGATTTACTTGTACATGTTGTACATGAGGGGGTATACTTGATGTTTTTGGAGGCGAGATGAGGTTTAAGTGTGGCTTGGGGTGGGGCGACGTCGGGGCGCTGACTAATGATGTTCATGCTGAGATGATGGTGTGAGATGTTTGCTGGTGTACCAGATGTATATATCACCTCCGGATTAAATTAAAAATGTTTGTTATTATGATAGGCTGGTAGCAGTTACACGCCTATCAAGGAATGCAATTCGATTGAATTCATTTATACTTCGTGCATCCCTACTTCAGATATTTGTGTGGCAGTATTGTGAAAAAGGCTATACCTAGCATTAACTATTATAAAGCTTATTCTTAGTTTTTTAACTTGCGTCAGTGTTTGCCTCGGCATCTTTTAAGATTATTGAACTTGATCTCTTTATGGTAGGCACCATCTGTACAACAGAATCAACCATCAAAAGATGACGCAAGCGAGTCAACCAAGAACTGCGACTCTGGTAAACATTGTTTGTCAAATATAGTTGCACTATAATTGATATAAGCACAGTACCGTGATCCGTTATCTGAGATCCTGGGTTTCTGTTTCCCGGTGTTGATGACGGACTCCGTTCATATTTGTTATCTTTATAATTGCTTACACTTGTATCTTTATGGACTAAAGACAAAAGATAACTAGGTATTCATATACCATTCACGTATCCTAGTAGTCATTCAGAGGCGGTATTGAGGTGGCTTGTACGTGTAAAATAATTGGGATTTCTCTCTGTGCAGGTTAAAATGGGGACTGGAATCCAGCAGGTCATCAAATTTTGTAGGTTTAGCACAGTCACTGCACCCATGTTGGGTAAAACACATGTACTTCCGGCTTTCTCTGCAAGCAGTCTGCCGTTGTAGAGGTTTCTGGGTACTATACCAGTAAGTGGACGGGTTTCTAGCTTCTAGCAGCGACTGTAAGAGAAGTATTTGGACATCTCAGTAGTATTGTGTGTCTCCAGCTCCGATGTATGTGGTAAAACGTGTGCTGGCTTGCAATCTAGGTTAACCTTGTACATAGTAATAGAAGTTTCGTAATGTTATAATCGGCAGTGATATCATGGGAGTGTTTGGTTGGGGGTGAAGACCACAAAGAGTCATTTAGCAATGTATTGCATTGTAAATATACATTGTAGACTCACTTTGTAGCTCTGCCCCAAACCAAATGAGTCAAGACTGTATCCGCTGTAAATTTTAGACAATAAAGATATAGACTGGAAATATTTAGCTGATGGTGAGTATACCCTAGGGAGTTTGATTTGTTTATTTACTTTATCAAACGAAGGGTCTCCATTCATCCTGAACCTTCATATGTTCTGTGGTGTCGACAATGGTGGAATCCCATGGGTGCAAATGACCATATACCACAATGCAATTCACCAGATGTAAGGCCATAAGAGATTATTACTCAGGTTGCGAAGTCATTTGAAACAATGACTCGCCCCTACATAAATCGCTCGTACGTGATCCTGCATAGAATACTGAGGTGATTTTCAATCTTCTTCATGCCATTCAATATGTTGACTCGTGCAAACTCACGCCCGGGGCATAGCTTCTACTTCGACTAAACTCACGCCCGAGCATCACTTTTAGGTGGGGCGGCTTATGAGTTGTTCTCTACTATTGGTTCCAAAACAAAAAAATGAGGCATCAACTCAACCAGAGTACCAAATTTTAATCGGGAGATAGTATTCAGGCTTGATTGCTTTTGAGTATTTTGTGCCGTTTCATTTGAACCGAGTGTAACGCTTGCTTGTGAGAGTAGCCACATCTTGTGTGGTGCAAGTTGGTTCCTGTGTAGATGAGAAAAGTTTATTTTTCTTCTTTCACTCTTCTTTGGTTGTTGACCAGCTGACATTCCTAGCGTAAATTACGTTTAATGTTCTCTAAAATTATGTTTAATGTCCTCTAAAATTCAACTGATGCTCTGACGATTTGTGTGTATGTGCCTAATATTCTGTTAAGAAATAAAAGATAGGAATAATATTGGTGGAGAATGACTCGCACACCATAACGAGTGTGGAGTGGTCTATTTATATAATGTAGAATACATAAGATAACTATTGGGCAGATTACATAGGGACCCGGCATTTATGATGACGGCCCATCAATAATCATACAATAAATGGTCATTACATTGGAAATACAAACATGCATAATAATGATAATTAAACATATGACTATTGGTATACTCTAACATATTCCTCTTTTTGAAGTAGAAACCGCAAGCAGGTTTTTGCTGCTAGGACAGAAATGATTCGTTTATAATTCAAGATACATACCTTCCCATGTAAATCAATCGTGAAGTAATATGAGGCATTTTTAAGCTTTTGTACATCTCCTGTTTCTCATCCATTTAACATACTCACCATTTTCTTTACTTTTCTCAGAACCAATGTTATCCACTTCCATGTCATGTTTGAATCGAGCTGATTCTTCTTTCAACTTCGTGTTTGATACGACCTCCGGGTTGGCACTAGCACGTTTGCGATTGAATCTTTAACACGTGAATGTCGAGAAAGCTTGTCAGTCACAATGAAGTCTTGAATATGTGATGATATGGTGAGCCCTTCACTCAATTGCTCTATTACAATTTTCTATTGGGGATAGGTGGTTTATATTTAGTTGATGTTGCTTACGTATTTTTGAATACTAACACAATTGAAGACAATTAGATCATGTTTGTGTAGGAGGTCAATTTCATGGCTATTTTTACTAATCATGGATCTTTGGTGTATGCTTCCCTTGAATGACTATGTTGTAAGAGTATCCAACTAAAGATACACAAAGATTGAGCAACAGCCTCCTCGACTCTTGTATTGCATGTATGGACTGCCTTTACTTTCTTATAAATGACACTATGTCATAATTCTCCCACTGCCCTATGCATTTGTATGCCCTATAAATACCCTCTACTAAGACAATGTAAGTAGGCAGCCAATGGCTCCATTTTGTATCCCATTCTTAAATCTAAAATGGTATCAGAGCCAAATAAGCCTTAACCGGCGTTCCCTTCACCATACCCACCTCCTACCTCAATCACGATCCTCCCCCTTTCCCTAACCCACAACCCTAATCCTAGCCGCCAGCTGCTGCCCTAACAGGGTTCTAGCAGTCTCTACTGGACCCGCTTGACGTGTTGTCCAGTTGGGACCCCGCGTCTCCATCAGCACCATGCCCTGGTGCATAGTCCTCTGCGCCTCCTCCGCCTGGCAAGTCCCCACAGTCGCCGACCTCCGTCTCCCATGGCTCCGCCTCGCTTGCTTATACTAGTCGTGCCGCTCCTAGCTCTCCCAAACCTCTACAAGTTATGTCTTCGGTCCAACCTCCTCATCACCATGCTCGTCTTCTTTTTTCACCCCGTGTGCATTCGGTGGCCTAAGACTCCCTCGACTCGCCATGGAATTCCCAATCTTGCTACCGCTCTTTCACCTCCTCATCCTCCTCCTCTCTCTCTCTCTCTCTCTCCCACTACTACTTACTATTGCCAATTAACAAACATATAGACCATGGCAACGACCGTCCACTTCCGACTTCCCTCGCCATCTCACCATCATTCCCATAATTACCGCCACACACACATTGTAACACCCCTCCCTAGGGTTACTTACATAACCAGCGGAAGCACAGCCTCATCCCCAACATTATCCATAATGTGGAGTACTTGGCATGTCAGGGAGAAAGTGTCACATACATTATTTCATATCAAGAAACAAATCACACTTGGCATTATTGAAACATAGATTCATACATAAGTTCTTCTTGGAAAGATAACTACATCATGCTTCTAAAGGTATGTTAATCATAAACTAGATAACATGAAAAAGATAGGATCTCCATAGATGGACGTCCCACCAGGCAACAACTTCTAAGGTCTTGGATACTTGAAACTCCTTAAGATGCCTCCTTCCCTTTAGCTCCAACTTCTGCGGACATCTAGTCCCCAGCCATGCAAAACAAACAACACATCAGTAAGCGATATTTGGCATCTTATATGACATAAAAGTAATTATAACTTGACATGATAAAATTTACTTGACATGACTTGACATAAACATTAACATGGATTTTTCTTAAGCATTCATGATTCATAATTTGCATGCTGAATTGAATAGTAAGTATATGCATCCCTCTATGACGCCCCTGGAGGAGCACATGATTGCTAGGAAAGCCCTTGATGCTAGGAAATCCCTTGACGACCCCTTGAGGTCCATGAGTCGGGAGCATATAAAAACTAATTCAATTCTATTTCATTTGATCATTTACATGACATTAACATTACCATTAATATTAACATGATCATTGAACTTTAACATTATGGGATTTCTCCCTTGAATCATAATGGGATTTCTCCCTCATAAACCATAATAGGGTTTTCCCCCTCTTGATCATGATTCCTTAGCCTTAATTCATAATCAATAATTATAATAAGGGTTTTTACCATAAAACATAAGCAATCAATTAACAAAGTAAACATGATATCATGCTGAGAAAACATTCATAATTCATGAAATATAATAAAGTGTATAATCATAACTAACATGCATTAAACCAATTTACTTGTGCCAAACATGCATGGTCTGCTTACCTATATTAAACCACCTTAGTGTCATGTCACTTGACTTTATTGAGCTTTTACACACCTATAATTTTATTAAAACCATATCATGTATTTAAATCCATATTCATGAAACCCTAATCTCGTTCATGGAATAATTCAAGCTTTTGGATGCGGAAACCAGCATTTAAAAACAACACCAATCGATAGTAAATCCAGAGAGCTTTCCAAAACATGTTTATTTATATTTTTCTGAGATCATATGCAAAAGTTATGAATTTTGCACTCTGGACCAATCAGAAATCAAGAAACCTTAGTGTGACATCATTCAAATCGAATATGAATCTGATGTAAATCACAGGATAAAAGTCAAAAAAAACCTAGGCCGCGTGTTACACATGAATACAACATGTGAGGGTAAAATTGTCATTCAGACCCAATTATAAAGTGTGCGTGAGAAATTAAATCAAAGGTGAAATACCTATGTTGCCCTTGCAACATTTATTAGTTGATCAGAATCGTGGGGGGTCTCGGGGTCATTGAACACCCTGGATTCTTCCCCTGCGAGCCATGGCTCTCACACGATAGCCTGGAGCTCCATGCTTCGACCAGATCTTGGGGCAAGCTCCACAACTCAACTCGGGGGCTTATCAGAAATGATTCACTGCCCTTTCTAGTCCTAACGACCTTCAAAACAAGTCTGGTGATGGTCTGGAGTGCACGAGTGCATCTCCTCCATGGCCAAAAACAGGGGAAGGGGCAGCAGATCCAAAGCCAATGAAGAGGGTTAGAGCAAGGCCAAAAGACGGCCGAAAACATTCTGGGAGACACAGCGAGATCGGAGGTACCACTTCTGTGGTTGGAGTACCACTGAAATGCCATAGCGACTAGCGCCGACATGACCCCACAAAGTGGGCCTAAAGGGTACACCGACTGAGATGAATGCACGGAAAAATAAAGATGCGAGGACGAAGAAGGGTCGTTGGTGATGCTCACCGGGTGGCCAATTGCACCCATGGAGACGGAGAGGCCTGGGGTGAGGTGAAGGTCGCCGGAAAACCACTACGAGTAGGATGATGAGTTTGGAGGCATACACAGTCGAATCGACTGATGCGAAGGAAGTGAAATGGTGCGGATGTGCTTTTGGCACCCATAGATAGGTGTGGGGTTGGCTAGAACGTCGTCTGTGCAAGGCGGGTGCGAGCCCTATATTGGGTGTTTACCCTACAGAGCACAAGAGGGCGTGGGTTAGGACTCACTCAGACCGGGGAAGTCTCACGAATTCAAAACATGAGAAATCTCTAGAAACGATCAAGGGATGATCGAGAAACGGATTGGGGAAGCAACAACCTGTGAAACGGCTCGGTTGAGCGGACAATGCGGAGGTAGATGACGATGTGGGGAGCGTCAGATTTGATCGAACGGTTATAATTGCGTGCGAGAAAAGGAAACAGTAAAGGAGTGTGTGACAGTGTTGAATAACTGAAACTATAGAGTAATTTCATGCATTAAATGTATTTGTAATTAGTCCTTTATCAAATTATATGGAAAACTTCCCAAATTTATTAAAGGGGTCAAACTAGGTCAAAATGATACCAAATTTGGACCACACATCCAATAAGCAGTTTAGATCTTTTCCAAACACTTAAATTTCTTCTTTGACTATCTATGTTCATTAATTCGTTAAAAGTTATTCATCTTGAATTATGTACAAAAAGGGTGGAATAATATGCACTATCTTTCCATAATTGTTTCCCTTGAGTCTACGACGTGATGAATTATTATTACCCACTCACAAGTCATGTGCTATATGTTTCATATCCCTTCTTATATTTATTTTAACCATCATGATAAGAGAGAGGAAAGTGAAAGGGAAAACATTTTAAGTTAATTGCACCTCATGATGCACATATGTAAAAAGAAAACTATTTTTGAGCCTCATTTTATTTTCTCCAATTATTCTTCTATAAAGAGTATAATTTCAAGGTATTTTTATACTAAACCCTCAACTATTTGTTACTTTGGAAAAGTCCCATTCTAACTTTTAAATTAAATTGAAAATTGGGATGTTACAATTCTACCCACCTTAAATAGATTTTGTCCTCGAAATTTCCTAGGGTTTCTACCCACCTTAAGGATTTCACATAAACTTGCAAAATTTCCATACAATTTCCATTATAAAAGAGGCATACATAAACAAAGCATTATTATTCAACAAAACATTACTTAACTACCCCTCCTAAGTCTCATACTTACTCCTTAACATTACACCTAACTCATTACACTTAGGGAATCTATCTCTCACTTACCATGACTACATCTTCATAGTTGTCTAACCTTAGGTCATATATCCTTCATCTCTTTATATGTGGTGATCAAGCACACATTTAGAAATGTTGGATATTTTTATGTTACATCTCACCAATTTATTTGCACATGTGTCCCATACCACACACGTAATTAATAAGGTAAGACACATAAAAAGTCACATTAAATGACATTTTCCTCAAATCTCAATTGGGTGGCCCTTACCATTAAGACAAGGAGAAACATGTCATCATCTTGGGTTTGGTTTCAACTACATGAGCATGCTAGCATGTTCTTTTCTAATGAGGTGAGGGCTCTAGTCATCTTTTGCGGTTCTCTAGACATACTATAATACATAATCATGTTCTCTACTTCCATTTCTTCATCCTAAGGTGACTTGCATGAATCCTTATTGTTGCCTTAGTGGCCATCTATTTCTCGCTCTGATACCATTAATGTAACACCCCTCCCTAGGGTTACTTACATAACCAGCAGAAGCACAGCTTAATCCCCAACATTATCCATAATGTGGGGTACTTGGCATGTCAGGGAGAAAGTGTCACATACATTATTTCATATCAAGAAACAAATCACACTTGGCATTATTGAAACATAGATTCATACATAAGTTCTTCTTGGAAAGATAACTACATCATGCTTCTAAAGGTATGTTAATCATAAACTAGATAACATGAAAAAGATAGGATCTCCATAGATGGACGTCCCACCAGGAAACAACTTCTAAGGTCTTGGATACTTGAAACTCCTTAAGATGTCTCCTTCCCTTTAGCTCCAACTTCTGCGGACATCTCGTCCCCAGCCATGCAAAACAAACAACACATCAGTAAGCGGTATTTGGCATCTTATATGACATAAAAGTAATTATAACTTGACATGATAAAATTTACTTGACATGACTTGACATAAACATTAACATGGATTTTTCTTAAGCATTCATGATTCATAATTTGCATGCTGAATTGAATAGTAAATATATGCATCCCTCTATGACGCCCCTGGAGGAGCACACAATTGCTAGGAAAGCCCTTGATGCTAGGAAAGCCCTTGACGACCCCTTGAGGTCCATGAGTCGGGAGCATATAAAAAATAATTCAATTCTATTTCATTTGATCATTTACATGATATTAACATTACCATTAATATTAACATTATCATTGAACTTTAACATGATGGGATTTCTCCCTTGAATCATAATGGGATTTCTCCCTCATAAACCATAATAGGGTTTTCCCCCTCTTGATCATGATTCCTTAGCCTTAATTCATAATCAATAATTATAATAAGGGTTTTTACCATAAAACATAAGCAATCAATTAACAAAGTAAACATGATATCATGTTGAGGAAACATTCATAATTCATGAAATATAATAAAGTGCATAATCATAACTAACATGCATTAAACCAGTTTACTTGTGCCAAACATGTATGGTCCGCTTACCTATATTAAACCACCTTAGTGTCATGTCACTTGACTTTATTGAGCTTTTACACACCTGTAATTTTATTAAAACCATATCATGTATTTAAATCCATATTCATGAAACCCTAATCTCGTTCATGGAATTATTCAAGCTTTTGGATGCGGAAATCAACATTTAAAAACAACACCAATCGATAGCAAATCCAGAGAGCTTTCCAAAACATGTTTATTTATATTCTGAGGTCGTATGCAAAAGTTATGAATTTTGCACTCTGGACCAATCAGAAATCAAGAAACCTTAATGTGACATCATTCAAATCGAATATGAATCTAATGTAAATCACAGGCTAAAAGTCAGAAAAAACCTAGGCCGCGTGTTACACATGAATACAACATGTGAGGGTAAAACTATCATTCAGACCCAATTATAAAGTGTGCGTGAGAAACTAAATCAAAGGTGAAATACCTGTGTTGCCCTTGCAACATTGATTAGTTGATCAGAATCGTGGGGGGGGGGTCTCGGGGTCATTGAACACCTTGGATTCTTCCCCTGCGAGCCATGGCTCTCACACGATAGCCTGGAGCTCCATGCTTCGACCAGATCTTGGGGAAAGCTCCACAACTCAACTCGGGGGCTTATCAGAAATGATTCACTACCCTTTCTAGTCCTAACGACCTTCAAAACAAGTCGGGTGATGGTCTGGAGTGTAAGAGTGCATCTCCACCATGGCTAGAAACAGGGGAAGGGGCGGCAGATCCAAAGCCAACGAAGAGGGCTAGAGCAAGGCCAAAAGACGGTCGAAAAACATTCTGGGAGACACAGCGAGATCGGAGGTACCACTTCTGTGGTTGGAGTACCACTGAAATGCCATAGCGACTAGCGTCGGCATGACCCCGCAAAGTGGGCCTAAAGGGTACACCGACTGAGATGAATGCACGGCAAAATAAAGATGCCAGGACGAAGAAGGGTCGTTGGTGATGCTCACCGGATGGCCAATTGCACCCATGGAGACGGAGAGGCCTGGGGTGAGGTGAAGGTCGTCGGAAAACCACTACGAGTAGGATGATGAGTTTGGAGTCATACACAGTCGAATCGACTGATGCGGAGGAAGTGAAATGGTGCGAATGTGCTTTTGGCACCCATAGATAGGTGTGGGGTTGGCTAGAACGTCGTCTGTGCAAGGGGGGTGCGAGCCCCATATTGGGCGTTTGCCCTACAGAGCACGAGAGCGTGTGGGTTAGGACTCGCTCAGATCGGGGAAGTCTCACAAATTCAAAACACAATAAATCTCTTGAAACGATCAAGGGATGATCGAGAAACGGATTGGGGAAGCAACAGCCTATGAAACGGCTCGGTTGAGCGGATAGTGCGGAGGTAGATGACGATGTGGGGAGCGTCAGATTTGATCGAACGGTCACAATTGCGTGCGAGAAAAGGAAATAGTAAAGGAGTGTGTGGCAGTGTTGAATAATTGAAACTATAGAGTAATTTCATGCAGTAAATGTATTTGTAATTAGTCCTTTATCAAATTATATGGAAAACTTCCCAAATTTATTAAAGGGGTCAAACTTGGTCAAAATGATACCAAATTTGGACCACACGTCCAATAAGCAGTCTAGATCTTTTCCAAACACTTAAATTTCTTCTTTGACTATCTATGTTCATTAATTTGTTAAAAGTTATTCATCTTGAATTATGTACAAAAAGGGTGGAATAATATGCACTATCTTTCCATAATTGTTTCCCTTGAGTCTACGACGTGATGAATTATTATTACCCACTCACAAGTCATGTGCTATATGTTTCATATCCCTTCTTATATTTATTTTAACCATCATGATAAGAGAGAGGAAAGTGAAAGGGAAAACATTTTAAGTTAATTGCACCTCATGATGCACATATGTAAAAAGAAAACTATTTTTAGCCTCATTTTATTTTCTCCAATTATTCTTCTATATAGAGTATAATTTCAAGGTATTTTTATACTAAACCCCTCAACTATTTGTTACTTTGGAAAAGTCCCATTCTAACTTTTAAATTAAATTGAAAATTGGGATGTTACAATTCTACCCACCTTAAATAAATTTCGTCCTCAAAATTTCCTAGGGTTTCTACCCACCTTAAGGATTTCACATAAACTTGCAAATTTTCCATACAATTTCCATTATAAAAGAGGCATACATAAACAAAGCATTATTATTCAACAAAAAATTACTTAACTACCCCTCCTAAGTCTCATACAATTTCCATTATAAAAGAGGCATACATAAACAAAGCATTATTCTTCAACAAAAAATTACTTAACTACCCCTCCTAAGTCTCATACTTACTCCTTAACATTACACCTAACTCATTACACTTAGGGAATCTATCTCTCACTTACCATGACTACATCTTCATAGTTGTCCAACCTTAGGTCATATATCCTTCATCTCTTTATATGTCGTGATCAAGCACACATTTAGAAATGTTGGATCTTTTTATGTTACATCTCACCAACTTATTTGCACATGTGTCCCATACCACACACGTAATTAAGAAGGTAAGACACATAAAAAGTCACATTAAATGACATTTTCCTCAAATCTCAATTGGGTGGCCCTTACCATTGAGACAAGGAGAAACATGTCATCATCTAGGGTTTGGTTTCAACTACATGAGCATGCTAGCATGTGCTTTTCTAATGAGGTGAGGGCTCTAGTCATCTTTTGCGGTTCTCTAGACATACTATAATACATAATCATGTTCTCTACTTCCATTTCTTCATCCTAGGGTGACTTGCATGAATCCTTATTGTTGCCTTAGTGGCCATCTATTTCTCGCTCTGATACCATTAATGTAACACCCCTCCCTAGGGTTACTTACATAACCAGTGGAAGCACAGCCTAATCCCCAACATTATCAATAATGTGGGGTACTTGGCATGTCAGGGAGAAAGTGTCACATACATGATTTCATATCAAGAAACAAATCACACTTGGCATTATTGAAACATAGATTCATACATAAGTTCTTCTTGGAAAGATAACTACATCATGCTTCTAAAGGTATGTTAATCATAAACTAGATAACATGAAAAAGATAGGATCTCCATAGATGGATGTCCCACCAGGCAACAACTTCTAAGGTCTTGGATAGTTGAAACTCCTTAAGATGTCTCCTTCCCTTTAGCTCCAACTTGTGCGGACATCTCGTCCCCGGCCATGCAAAACAAACAGCACATCAGTAAGTGGTATTTGGCATCTTATATGAGATAAAAGTAATTATAACTTGACATGATAAAATTTACTTGACATGACTTGACATAGACATTAACATGGATTTTTCTTAAGCATTCATGATTCATAATTTGCATGCTGAATTGAATAGTAAGTATATGCATCCCTATATGACGCCCCTGGAGGAGCACACAATTGCTAGGAAAGCCCTTGATGCTAGGAAATCCCTTGACGACCCCTTGAGGTCCATGAGTCGGGAGCATATAAAAACTAATTCAATTCTATTTCATTTGATCATTTACATGACATTAACATTACCATTAATATTAACATGATCATTGAACTTTAACATGATGGGATTTCTCCCTTGAATCATAATGGGATTTCTCCCTCATAAACCATAATAGGGTTTTCCCCCTCTTGATCATGATTCCTTAGCCTTAATTCATAATCAATAATTATAATAAGGGTTTTTACCATAAAACATAAGCAATCAATTAACAAAGTAAACATGATATCATGCTGAGAAAACATTCATAATTCATGAAATATAATAAAGTGCATAATCATAACTAACATGCATTAAACCAATTTACTTGTGCCAAACATGCATGGTCTGCTTACCTATATTAAACCACCTTAGTGTCATATCACTTGACTTTATTGAGCTTTTACACACCTGTAATTTTATTAAAACCATATCATGTATTTAAATCCATATTCATGAAACCCTAATATCGTTCATGGAATAATTCAAGCTTTTGGATCCGGAAATCAGCATTTAAAAACAACACCAATCGATAGTAAATCCAGAGAGCTTTCCAAAACATGTTTATTTATATTCTGAGTTCGTATGCAAAAGTTATGAATTTTGCACTCTGGACCAATCAGCAATCAAGAAACCTTAGTGTGACATCATTCAAATCGAATATGAATCTGATGTAAATCACAGGCTAAAAGTCGGAAAAAACCTAGGCCGCGTGTTACACATGAATACAACATGTGAGGGTAAAACTGTCATTCAGACCCAATTATAAAGTGTACGTGAGAAATTAAATGAAAGGTGAAATACCTATGTTGCCCTTGCAACATTGATTAGTTGATCAGAATCGTGGGGGGTCTCGGGGTCATTGAACACCCTGGATTCTTCCCCTACGAGCCATGGCTCTCACACGATAGCCTGGAGCTCCATGCTTCGACCAGATCTTGGGGCAAGCTCCACAACTCAACTAGGGGGCTTATAAAAAATGATTCACTGCCCTTTCTAGTCCTAACGACCTTCAAAACAAGTCCAGTGATGGTCTGGAGTGCAAGAGTGCATCTCCTCCATGGCCGGAAATAGGGGAAGGGGCGGCAGATCCAAATCCAACGAAGAGGGCTAGAGCAAGGCAAAAAGATGGCCGAAAAACATTCTGGGAGACACAACTAGATCAGAGGTACCACTTCTGTGGTTGGAGTACCACTGAAATGCCATGGCGACTAGTGTCGGCATGACCTCGCAAAGTGGGCCTAAAGGGTACACTGATTGAGATGAATGCACGGCAAAATAAAGATGCGAGGACGGAGAAGGGTCGTTGGTGATGCTCACCGGGTGGCCAATTGCACCCATGGAGACGGAGAGGCCTGGGGTGAGGTGAAGGTTGCCGAAAAACCACTACGAGTAGGATGATGAGTTTGGAGGCATACACAGTCGAATCGACTGATGCGGAGGAAGTGAAATGGTGTGGATGTTCTTTTGGCACCCATAGATAGGTGTGGGGTTGGCTAGAACGTCGTCTATGCAAGGGGGGGTGATCCCTATATTGGGTGTTTGCCCTACAGAGCACGAGAGGGTGTGGGTTAGGACTCGCTCAGATTGGGGAAGTCTCACGAATTCAAAACACGAGAAATCTCTGGAAATGATCAAGGGATGATCGAGAAACGAATTGGGGAAGCAACAACATGTGAAACGGCTCGGTTGAGCGGACAGTGCGGAGGTAGATGACGATGTGGGGAGCGTCAGATTTGATCGAACGGTCACAATTGCGTGCGAGAAAAGGAAACAGTAAAGGAGTGTGTGATAGTGTTGAATAACTGAAACTATAGAGTAATTTCATGCATTAAATGTATTTGTAATTAGTCCTTTATCAAATTATATGGAAAACTTCCCAAATTTATTAAAGGGGTCAAACTTGGTCAAAATGATACCAAATTTGGACCACACGTCCAAAAAAACAGTCTAGATCTTTTCCAAACACTTAAATTTCTTCTTTGACTATCTATGTTCATTAATTCGTTAAAAGTTATTCATCTTGAATTATGTACAAAAAGGGTGGAATAATATGCACTATCTTTCCATAATTGTTTCCCTTGAGTCTACGACGTGATGAATTATTATTACCCACTCACAAGTCATGTACTATATGTTTCATATCCCTTCTTATATTTTTTTTAGCCATCATGATAAGAGAGAGGAAAGTGAAAGGGAAAACATTTTAAGTTAATTGCACCTCATGATGCACATATGTAAAAAGAAAACTGTTTTTGAGCCTCATTTTATTTTCTCCAATTATTCTTCTATAAAGAGTATAATTTCAAGGTCTTTTTATACTAAACCCCTCAACTATTTGTTACTTTGGAAAAGTCCCATTCTAACTTTTAAATTAAATTGAAAATTGGGATGTTACACACATCCGACAGACTCCTCCTCACGGTCATAAACAATTGCCCATTCACCAGCCCGCCATCCACCCCAACACCAACTGCGTCTCCGGCTTCTCCTGCACCACGGGCGTCTTGGCACTTGCCGCGTCGTGTGTTCCGGCTCCGGTGGTGACGACAGGGACCTGTCCTCCTACAATGTTAGCCTCGTCGACGGGTCCAGGCCCAAAATCTTGGACTCCAAGACCCTCTCCCTACAAACCTCAACCACCCTCTACAACCTCGCCGTCCTCACACCAAAACCTTTCTTCTTTTTCTTCCTCCTAGCGCCCACCCACGAATATACTACAATGGTTGAGACCACCCAACAACCACCACCTACAGAGGATGCATTATGTATCCTCATCTCGACATTAACCTGCAGACACCAGAACAAAAGATGGTGCTACAGATCCACCACCAGGACGCCTCATCACAAGGACCTCCTGTCCATTGTCTCTTGGATTTTCCAGTTGCTGCAGATGGCCACCAACAGGCTGGGATACATCCTCCTGCTCCATGGTGAACCCACAACATCTTCTACTTGCAACACAGTGTTTTCAGTCCTCCAGGGATCTTTGCAGCGTCCATGGTGGGAGGCAAAATTTGATCGTCTCCACTCATCGCTGCAACAACATTAAGCCACTCTCAACCAAGAGTCATCAATGCCCCACCTCCTTCATACTCCTGGTACCTGCTAGCCATTATGTTAGAGACAGAAAAGGCATCATTACTGCCACTTCTTACCACGGGCCAACGACAACTCTGACATCCATCATGATATGGCATCACCACCTGCTCTCCTTTCCACCACAGCCAATGTAGGGCCTCGACAATTTGCAAATACAACTAAGCAACATGCAACACATGATCCCTATCATGTTATGGTCTGAAAACAACGTCAGATTTGCGCCTGTGCCTCCTCATTACACCACCTCCCTCAACGTCTCCAGCAACTCCCTAACTTTCATCTCCAATGGTGCCCGGAACAAGTCACCGCAGCTTCCACCTTCCTATGCAACCCATAGACAACCCACCCGTACTTCCCACCAAATAATCTTCTAAAAGACACCAATTTATGTGTGTCAAACATGGTATAAAACTATTCTGAAATTCAAAAGACAAGTCATCCTCCCTCTGCTATAACCTTCCAAAGATCTACAAAATTTTCTTCCTCCCTCATCCTGAAATCCTCTTGATGCATCCTACTCAAAGCACCTACTTCCCCCATTTCTTCTCTTTTACTTCCCCAAAGAGTATCCATCCTCTCCAACAAATCAAATCAAAATTATTCTTTCCAATTGTCCAACAACTAATGTCAAGCGAAACAATCCATTGGTGGCCATGCACCACCTACAATGAAAGAATACAAAGAACATCCACAAGGTACAACAAGCGACCCGTCATCACGGCTATGTAGACAAGAGCACTTGCTATGTCAACGCAACGGACAACTTTCCACAAGGCACCTCACAAAGCTTCGCTCTGATTTCTCTTCTCAAGTTGGGCCTTCGATTATCTTCGGCTCAACTTGTGGGGGTTTGTAAGAGTATCCAACTAAAGATACACAAAGATTGAGCAACAACCTCCTCGACTCTCGTATTGCATGTATGGACTGCCTTTACTTTCTTGTAAATGACACTATGTCATAATTATCCCACTGCCCTATGCATTTGTATGTCCTATAAATACCCTCTACTAAGACAATGTAAGTAGGCAGCCAATGGCTCCATTTTGTATCCCATTCCTAAATCTAAGATATGCTTCTATGAGGGTGGAAAAGTTTATTTGCTTAAACCACCATCGATGATAAAAGTCAACTCAATTGTGCTTGATGTTTGTAGGGTTTGAATCTGCCATAATCTTGTATGACGATACATGCAATCACTTTTTTATTTTTAAATATCTTCATTCTTGGTTCCGTCATTATGTCAAAGGGGATGGGATATTTGAGCCATGGTTGAACTTTTTCTATGTTATATGACAAACACCGCAACAATTGTTCCCAAATCTTACCACATATTACCTTGGTATCCTTTGAACCAGAGTTTTAAATTGAGGAAAGCCAAATTTGAAAATTGCTCATGTTTGGAGTGGATCTAGCAAGTGGCAGATCCGGGAAATCACCATGGGAGGGGTTGAGTTAGATTACTCACAATCGATATAGCCTTTTGATTTTTGAATATAGTGAATTGATACATAATATATTGAGCTAATACCTACCAAAATGTTGTTTGTAAATCAATCAATATGCTTTCACTTCATAGTTCTCATTCAAAACAACATATAGTATGAAAAACATACCATCAACTACAATAAAAGATATTGGATTCTACTCAATTTTACATATGATAGTGTTCTAAAATAAATGAATTGGTCTGTTACTTATGTTTTATCAAAATTTGACCAAAAATGTCAAACGACAAGCTTGAGACTCGAACCCAAGAAATACAAAGGCTACTAATGCAAACTACCAATCGAGCTACCAATCTATTTGACACCTAATTATGCAATAAACTATATATCTTTGTCTAAAAAAAGTGAGTGAGGAAAAAAGGATTCCTAGGATTTGAACATGGGAGAGTGAAACAGCTGCAAGGCACATGAGCCAGACGAGCTAGTAGACAATTGATGTTGTGCAATGACACAATTCATTATTATTATGCTTATTTGTATTAAATTACATTAGATTTTGAGGGGGAGGGGGGCTAAAGCTCTGGCAGCCCCCCTCCCCCTAGATACACCCCTGGATCTAGCATAAAGGAATCAGATAACATGTTTTAGAAGGAAGTCTTTTTTACTACATCATAAACAACATAATTACAAAAAGTAGTGATAATGGTAGTTAGGATGTCTTCCATGTGTAACAAATCATGTCATATTGCCAATATGTGTTAAAATTAGGGAGTTCCCAAGAACCAAAACAAAAAAGTTCCCCAGGATGCTTAAGTACATATTCTCACTTCCTTAGTCGGCTCTTTTACCTCTTGTAATAGGTTAGACAATTCTGACCGTCTACTCCCCATTCTATCTTATTACAACTTGTCACTGGGAGATAGATTCTTGTGCAAACTCAGTCATACATTGCTATCGATCTATCCTTTCCACTTATTAGGTTGACTCTTTATAATAAAAAATTTACAGAGGTGGAGACCCTAGGAATCTGACTATGGGGTATAGACACATGGGTTAGACACGTCGGTTTAATTCTAGCATCTAGAAACATTCTTACACTACAAGAGGTTTTTCATAGTCCTAAGTTGTAAATAATGGTTTTGTAGAGCTCGTATGGAGTTTAGGTAAAGATTTTTGTGTGGTTAAAGACCATATACATTGATGATTCAGACCAATCTGCCTCTCCATATATGCATGTATGCACCCTATCTCTTATTGAAAGTTATTATTTATTTTTTAGGCTACAAGCTACAATTTTGACTTACTCAAAAGTATTTGACATACTCAAAATTAGAACCCATAACGATTTAGTTTCATTCCTTTAACTTGAGTTTGACTACAAATTGGTCTCTCTTTTCAATTTTTATTTTGTTGTTTTGTTTATTTGTCACAAACCTTGGAGTGATCAACCCCATTCAATTTTATTATGGAAATATTAGATCAAACATCATGTCTCTACACTACACCTATTTTTTATTAATCTTGTTGGAATAATATGAAATATTATATATGTTAACATACATTGTATTTGGAATGATCTACTTATTATATTAAATAGGAAAGGTCAGAGCCTTAAAATTAGTATTTATAATTTTCAACATTAGTATATGGATAGATAGATCTAAAATAGGCCATTTAGATTTGTAAAATGATAGACAAAAAAATAAAAAGGCCTTATGTATCTAAGGTTTTTAACTATTGATATTATATCCAACAGTCGTGTAAGTTGGTCGTAGACCCTTGTAGTAGTTCCTTTTCATACAGTTACAAAGGAATATATAAAAATTAGTCATCACTCAGGTAATATTGACACTTGGAATGGTTGGAGCTTTCTTCATCTTAATGTTTTTCAACCAGGAGGCATGAATTGAACCCTCTCACTATCATGATCACTACTCCCTCAACAAAAACAACCTTCACTACTTGAAAAACTTTAGACATGCCATAATATACACCACTTTCTACATCATTTATTGACTTTTTCACATCAAACCATCGCCCAATATAACCCCTCTAGAAACCCTCAGCCTTGAAGCACCTTAAACATACAACTCAATGTTGCCACTCAACACCTCCAAGTTCTCCCAAACACAAACAATTGTGTCTACCTTGCTTTTCTAGTTCCCTCATACCTCAACTACAACATAAAAACTTGTGGATTGGTCCTTGGGTTTTTGTCTCTAAATAAATTGATCAATGCCAAAGGTATTGTGTTTGAGATTTATAGACTATCTCAGACCACATCATTATTTGCCAAACCTATCACCACCTTCTCTACTTCCTCCAAGACTACATGTTGTACTAACTCTTTCTTTGTCATTGTTGAGAATATCAAATTTGTTAGTAGAGGGAAACACTCACCTTTAATACCTTTAATACCTTTAATAACATTTCAACTAGAGGCCTGACTTGAAACCTACTTCCTTTTCTCAGGCTAATCCTACCACCTACAACACCTCTGACAGAATTGAGGAGGATGAAAACAAGGTCTTTGACCAACTTCTATAACCATATCTTGACCAAGAACATGATCATATATCATATTTGATTCTCACAATCTAGTGAAAACATCCTACGATATTTTTTATCTTAGGAATGAGAATAAGGAATTATTTTATGATCAAAAGGATTTTGATATAAATTTTGTTGTAGTAATAGATTAGAATAATTTTGTATTTAACACCATGTTTACCATATTGACATATATTAGATGCATTGATAATGGTTAAAGAATAGGATTTGTTATTTTATAAATTGCTTGTGACGAAGTTACATAAATAACTACAATATTCCTCTTTTGAAAATAAAACACATGATATATATTAATATTATAGATTTTTATAAAACATTTTTGACTTTTGAAGTAGCTTGATATAGATACGGTCTATTTTGATTTAAATGGAAATTAGGAAAGAAATTATAAGAGAAAACCTATAATTAATATTCTAAGAATTAGTAACATTATATTCGAAATGTAAATGAATATAATACTTTGTTTTGGAATATCTACAAAATTACTTCATTTCAACCATTTACATATTGTTGAATACACAATTGTAACTATATGCATATTTGGGGATTGATCTATTTATATCAGTATTAGTAATGGATGTTAACCTCACTAAGTAGCATTAAATGTAATATGAACTTGTGGCGATGATTTAGAACATAGATCCATTTTATTAGTTATGCCAATATAAGAATTAAATATTAATAATGATCTATTATAGTGCATTACCATAGTACAATGATTGTCGATACATTTTATTCTACTCATGTATGCCTTAATAAGAATGTACACATTCATGTGTTCATATGTGTATCTCAAACTCTAATACGAAAGAGCACCTAAAAAAGAACACCCTAATATATTAATAATGGACAAAAAATGTTTAATGTTACTTATGAAATGAATTAATATTGGTAGGAGTGATGTTGATGAGAAAATATGAATAGTACTCTTAGAAGAAAAACCTATAGTAACAAAAATATACACAAGTAATTTATGATTCCAACCCTAATAGTAATGGCTTTTCATGTATGATTTTAAATATGTGATTCTTGTATGTCAATACCTAGAATATTTGAAATTTTCTTGTTTTTACTCCAATGTATGAAATTACTTTTTCTATTTTGAAGAGATACTTGCATCTTGAACCCAAACATCTTGATCAGTTGGATAGTCTAAATTGTTTTCAACCTACCCTTCCTCTTTTAAAGGACTTTAATGCTTGTTATTCTTAGAAAATATAACACATTGTTTAAACGGCAAATTGAGAACAACTAGTTTGAGTGGAATCTTGCTTCCACAACTCTACATGGAGAATGGGTATTCGTCTCCTAGTATATAAGAGCTTCAGTTAGCATGGTGTCATTCTCCATGGGAAAGAACATTAAGCTTTCCTAGAAAATATACACCAATATGTGCAATCGAGCAAATTATAATTTTTTTACTTTTCAGTTTGAAATTGAATCTCAATTACCTTGGTAAGCATAGAATCATTTTGATATGTTCCTAGTTTGATTTTTGTACATTTATACATTGAAAATCCTATAGCTAGTGCATATTTATGTTATTTTTGAATTCATGAATTCTGATCAAGTGATTGTGAATGGCCCTTTTTCCTCGTATGGCTCATGCATGGATTTTTTTTTTTGCAGAAAATGTATGAACATATTAAGTGATCGTGAATGATAGTGATAGATAACCTCAAAATAATGTATGTAAATAAATAAAAGATATGTCATTTGTTTAAGTATAGAGTAGACTGAATTTTTTTAAATTTCAATCGTAGTCTCAATGTATATGGAATTAAATGGAAAGCTTCAATGTACATGAAGGAATTATATGACGTCAAATCTTGTTTATGTTGTTGGTGATTATTTAGTTTTGAAGTTGGATCTAACGTGATTAAGTTTTTTCCATTATGGTATCAATGACATATAAATTCAATGCCCATACATGTCTTATAGAAACACCACTAGAATAGTGGGAACCTGGTTACATAGTTTGATAGAGAACTAGGTTATATATGGGACAATCTATTATGTATGTTTAGAAAACTAGTTTTTTAAAATATTAGGTAATCATTTATGTACCATAGTTGATAAATGCACATGACTTCTAGAATTCATCTACGAGTCATTGGATTTCTTTGTGTCATTCAATATTATTCATAAAGCAGGGATATCTATGTGTCTACATATGGATTCTAGGAAGGTTGGACATCTTCGTTGGATTTTGGACTTCTTTTCAACACTTTATAAAAAGGAAATTCTTTGTTAGGTGGGAGTGGATTTTGGGGTCAACAAAATTTTGTAGGGGAAGGAACATTGTAACATCTGCAAAATTTGGGAATATTAGATCTAATCCAATAATATGATGTGGAAACTAAAGTTGGGTAGTATATGAAATTTTGTTGAATGTAAGCCCTAGACTTAGATTTAGATTTTAATTTAGGTGACATTACACATATGTAATATATATGACGCTTAAATAGAAGATATTATGATGAGAAAAACCTTAATTTCACACAAAATAATAAATCTTATCGACCCTTTGGAAGGCCAAGGTATGAGCCATGGGACTTAGGAACCATGTCAAGCCCAATTGGACTATTCTAATGACAAATAGGTCCATGAGATATATACTAAAAAAAGAGATTCATGCATAATTGGATGCCAATAATCTCATGAGTTGATCGGTAAACTAATAATGTGATATTGAGTAGATTTTAGAAGATTTAAAAGTGACAAGTATCGTAGATAATTAAATTAGAAATTATCTAGTATTTGCTAGGATTCCAACTCGGGTATCAAATATAGCTAATTTCATCTAATACTTGGTTCAACATGAGATAATGGTTAAATGAGGATAAATCCGAGTTTTGGGATAATAATGCGGTTATCTGTGACCTAGCTGGTTAATTTAAGTAAATGCTTGAAGAGAAAGCAAATGGTATTTTTTGTATCCTTTTCATCCCAAACTTCACCTAAAATGAGATAATGATAAATAAAGGCAATCTTAATATTTGGTATTATAATCCAATAACCTATGGGAATTCTAGAAGACTTGTGACATTCTGAGCAAAGTTGATTATTAATTTCATTTAAATCAAGATTATCCTATCGCCTAAAGTTTGGATGGATCAGGACTACAGGGTGACAGTTTGCAACTTCTGATCCGACCGTAAACAACAGATCGGACGGCTGCGCCCACAGTCCAGACAGGTCTGGACTTGTGGATCTAGGTACATGCATAGAGATTATCTCTCTCTCCCAATTTCTAGTAATCTCGTGCATACAAGAGACTCAATTTCCTTGAAATCCTCCCTACCTTGTTGTCCCTCATTATAGTTAGATAACATTCTATCACCTTCAAGAGATAACATCAAACTCCATAAACCCAAAAAATACCATCATCATGGAGTATTTGGATAATACCTAAATCTCAAAATTTTGAGGAAACTAGGGTTGGTCAGTTATCCAATCTCCTTTGATCCGCATGCCTAAATAAGGCATTGGGAGGTAGACTATGTACCCCAGAGGACACATCCACTTCCAGTTGTCCCTAAGGTACTCTGCTACACCCAAGAGGACTTTGACCTCCAACTCCAGTGAATCCTAAACTCACTGCTTGACAGAGATACTCTTCGGCCCATTCCTTTGGCTTGGAGTTCCTCTAGGTGTCCACAAGGTGATTCAACTTTCACACAGGCATGGGGAATCCTAGAGACCATTCCTTGATCTCCATAGGAAATGGTTAATGATACGAACCACGAGCATCACGTAGCCAAGAAGCTTGGACCATGTTGAGATTGAAAAACCACCTCGAGCCATCCAGGAGCCTTTCTAAGCCTTCAAAAGAGCAATCTTTAAGGTATTACCTCCTATTCTAGTATCTACTTTCTTTTCTGTAACCAAACCCTTATAGCGGTGCTCTGACCTCCATGAATGACTAGTTTCTATTGTTGAGTTTGGCCGACCATGATAGACCTAGATGAATCTTTAGCTGCGACTGAGAAGATCCAGTAGCTCAGATTCAACTTTTGGGTTGACTCCATTATCAGGTGCTTCACTTACAAGCAACTGCAAAGAATACCTAGAGATTTACTCACCAACCCTCAACCCTGCTAACCAACCAATTCATTGTGTAGGGGTAATGATCTCCTACTCCTTGGTTCCATAGGGTCATCCTACGTCGAGTTAGGCATTGTTGTGGCATAAGCCAATTGTCTAGGGCCCGGCCTCATGGCAATTGTGGATATGTGAGAATTTCTGATATGGCAATACATGACTGGCCAGTTAATGGCTGTTTTAGAATAAATGTGAAAAATTAACCATAACTCAGATAATAATGATGTTCAAAACCACTTGGATCAAAAAGATGTGTAGAATCCAAATAAAATATAATCAATGCATATTTTCAATACTAGTTCCAAAAATATGTATCAAATCACGGTGACAATATAACTAATACATGCAAACTCTAATTTCAATGAATAGAATGTGAAATACATTAAATATGTTCATTTTGTGTTTTAAACTGATATTGATGAATAATAACAGATCCCCGAATATTAGGATGATGATGTATATTTAGTGTTTGTAAATCATATGAACCATATACATATGAATTTTGTTTCAAGATCTAACCCTAATATAAAACCTAGACTAAACCCTAGACT
Source organism: Alisma plantago-aquatica (assembly GCA_963693085.1). Taxonomy (NCBI): domain Eukaryota; kingdom Viridiplantae; phylum Streptophyta; class Magnoliopsida; order Alismatales; family Alismataceae; genus Alisma; species Alisma plantago-aquatica. The sequence continues at coordinate 209,096,183 of OY856412.1, read as the reverse complement.
CAACCCTAATTTATATCATATGGATACATGATGAAGTTTAGGATTGTATGTAATTTCAGATCATATTGATTTCTTGGATCTACACTATTCTTGATAGGTTGGATCATATATTTGAAGTACTTAAAGTATATTGCATGTGTTCTTTATTAAAAAATGTGGTTATTTATGAATACACACATATATCAAATTTTGAGGATTGTTGATGGTTTCTTAATGTTTGGTGAATAAACTGTTTGGATTTTTATTTAATTTCAATTCATTATAATGCATATGTATCATATTAAGGGAAGCTATGATATTATGATCCCAAGATATAAAAATGTATGTATCAATGGGTAGTTCATCTAAGTCCAATGATTGACAGAAAAGTGATTGCATCCAAGGTAGTATGAAAAACATGGGTTGGTTGATCTAAAATAAAATACAAGTTCATATGTAGAACTATTTGATTGATGAATATATATGTATTAAGGCACACTTTTATATGCAACCACGTACACCATATAGAAATATACCGATCCCTACTTTGTTGTTCGGCATTTTAGGTAGTCAACTTACATGAAGATATGACGACTTGGAGATTCATATGAATACATAGAAGATATTGAAGTTTATGTCACAAGGAGGAGTAGTTAGTTCAAGATTCATGATATCTTCTTCCTTGTATTAATAACATTCTCTCTCATATAGTATCTTCTCATTGAAAGATTACCTAAACTCCTTTGAGGAGAAATTAGCATCCTTTTGTATCTTCCAAGATTATGAAATGAAATTGTTTGTTGTTATCTACTTTTTCTTAAGTCTGGATCCTAGAAAAATGAGACTATGATCCTTGTTCCTATTATCTAGCATCAATGGTGGAAAATTGTGGAAAGGGATATAATAATTTGTATCAAAGCACAAACTTATCAAATAACTTATAATACTTAATATCTGCATATGTTGGATCGTCATATCCATAAGGGAATTATTAGGGATTTTATAAACACAATAGCGTCTAGAAAAGATCACAACCTAGGGGATGGAATTTTTTTTCATCCACACCACTATTTGGTGAACAAGGAATACCGAGCCCCGTGAATCCCACTTTACCAAAATCTGAGGTTTTTGCTTGGAGTAAAATACATTACAGTCTTCTCATCCTCAATTCTGTCCCCTTTGATCTTTTTGCTTTCACGACCCTATAATTCACTTCTCTCTCTATCATGAATTAGGATTTTAGGAAGAAATAAGATTAAGGCATCCTTTTCCAATTAAAGTAAATATTAAGTTAAATAGAGACATAGATATGGAACATGTGAAATCTAATTTATGTTCCTCTAGTGAGGGTGATGAGTGCATATTCATCCTAGTTTTAGCTACATTTTTAGTCTAGTTTTACACTCATTTCCATCAACCTACCCTAGAACTAACTTGCATTTAGGTTTTCACACTTCTATGCCCATTTATAAGATTTTGATTCAAATTCTTGATTATCATAGAAGTCTTGAACTTCATTGTAGGAGTTTAGGAGTCTACCAACCAATTAGTGGGTTCAAGAAACTTTTGATAATATGGACAAGATTTCCAATGTTCTAAGCATTCACCAGGCCACATCTTCATGCCACATCTCGTTGATGAGGAGTTCCATCGGCACAGCCCTGATGACCCATGCCAATAACTCCCCGGGTGGAGTTGCTGACCCTGAACTAGATTGTTGTCGACCCCTCCCTGACATTCATAAATTGTCATTGTCTACCTTTGATGGAAGAACCACTATTGAGAAATCATGCTCAATGACTGACAGACACCCTAACCTCCCATTGACCTAACCCCAATGGGAGTTTTACTTGACGAGGATCCTACCAGATGATTTCCCAACTCCCATACATCGACAACTAGGCAGATTCAACACATCATCAACTCACAAGAGTAACCAGAAGAGAATCCTACACTCTAGCCTAAAGACAAGCCCTGATGGATGGATAGCCTTCAAAGAAGTTTTTGTTCTCGTAGACCGACGAGAATCCTACACTCCGGCCCGATAATAAACCCCTGATAGGAATCCTGAAGGTCATGAAACTATTATCCTACCTCCATCCATCGACCCTTCATCTCCATGGTGGCTAAGACTTGAATGTAAAGTGTCTATTAAGGATTCAGTGGGAAAGGTATACAACCGGTGGTAAAGAGGTGAGTGGGCCAGTGGGAAACCAATTGAAGTTGAGTGTCAAAATGTGCTATAAAAAGAGGAGACATGAACACAAAAGATTTTTTTATGGGGGGGGGGGGGTTCTTATGTAGATTCTTTTGGCTTTTTAAGGCTAGTTAAGGTGGATAGGATGGGACCTTTAAAGACATTAGAAGATTTCATAGAGGCACTAGAGGTCGGATTTCAAGATGCTTTGAATTTGAATGGTAGATAACATCTTTTGGATGCAATCATTGACAAGTGGTGAGCCTGATATGCGTCACCTCAGCTACACCTTCTAGAGTTTGAGGAGGATTGAGGCCCTCGGGAGGTGGTGCCAATACAAGAGGATAGTGTGGTTTTTGGTTCATAAAATATTGAATTCCTTAGCTACCGCAATGTTGAATAGGGGAAGAAAGGTGGTCGAGTTATTGATTCAATGTAGGTTGGATGTCCTTCCGGACTTCATCAAGAGGTCATATCGTCTCGATATGCAATGATTAACCAATTTTGTGTATAGGAGTGACTGAACCACATGTAGATATATGAGTGAGAGTATAAGGTATACACACAATAGGTTACACTTGTAATCATGTTCCTTGTAGGCGCTGACAGTGGGTGTTTTGCTCACGACAGGCAAGATAAATCTATATTCTCTTTTCAGAAGAAAAAATGAGTGAAATTATTTATTTTGAGAAGGAAAAAAGCTTATGAGACAAAAATTCAGCCTATCTAAACCCTCCTTATTTTCTCTTTGAGAATTATTCCTTTTGTTCCTTGAAATATGATACACAACTTCATATCAACATTCTTAACCTAAAATTGGCAAACAAAATGTAGTAAGAACAAAAATATGTTATGTATGTGAGTGCAACCCAAATGTGGGCATGTAGTTTTAACAACACAAGTGGCAAATAAGAATCAATTATTTGCAATTCAACAAACTTCATCCCATTTTTAAATATAGTGTAAACCATAATCTTTCTCATCTTACCTGATGAACCAATAATTGATCCATGAATGGATATTGAAGTGTCTGTCATGTCATTGTGATCTTTAGTGCATATCCTACAATTGGACTCTTTCACTCAACTTCATATATGTTTCTATAGAACCATTTGGTGATTATTTAACATTATAACTCACGAATGGCTTTCTCCCAAACACACCCTTGTGAGGTACCAATCACTAGGTTTCATTATTATACCTTAGTGATACACATAAGGCCTTCATTTGCGTGAAATAAAAGCATTCATGACATTCATCATATCAATCCAACATTTAGAAAACCTCAAGAACCCAAAAAGAACAATTAAAGCAAATATTCATAATGTAATATGTGTACCTAATTTAGGGTAAAGGTATGTCCGAAGCAAGTCAAATACATGCTTAATCAGAAAATTCATATTCAACGCCAAGTGTTACAAACATCTCAAAATTCCTTTCTTAGGGTTTTGAGGTCTAGTTTAGGGTTTGGATTATCAATTAGGGTTTGGTTACTTGAAATCTCACTTTAGGTTTTGAAACCCTAAATCATCTTCTTAAATCTTGAGTCCCTTTGTATGCTTTTATTCATTCATATAAGGGACACAAAAACTATTTCATAGGCAAAAAGGTCCCATTGAATTTAGTATTGAATTATCATATTGAGCATATTATATCATCACATTAGGGTTTATCCAAGTTGTTTTCAATTCAGGATGGTATTCAATGCATGATTTATCGTACATGCAAATTCCCTAGGGATGAAATCCCTAGGTTTTACCTTAACCAAACATATGAAATTCCCATGCGCATGAATGGTTCTTTTCATAGTATAGTCCAGGATCAAACCTAAAGGACAATGTATTTTAGACTTATCTAATCAAAGTAACCAAGAAAGAGATATTATTTAACAAAAAAGTCAATTGGCTTATCAAAATAATATTGTGAATAAAAAGGTAGCTTAAGGTTTAAATTATCAGATGATGGAAACAATAGATTGGATGGCTTTCACTATTGTTACCTATCATTCTCTCTCTATATATCATAATCAGTATGAACATTTATGATGAGGTTGAGTAAATCCCCTTTTTAACATTAGGATTAAAACTAGGCAGATATCACTCTAGTATCATCATTATGTTAACTAAAGATCATACATATGTCGATTGGAAAACACATATATGAACTTCTCATCAAGTTTCTAACATGAAAAAAATTATATCATAAAAATTTGGTTCAAATTTCTCTACATCCAAGATCTAGTAAACATGCAAACATGCAAGAACAAAAAATATGCAAGAAGAAATGTTTAATTCAAAACATATCAAGGCTGACACAAGAACATATGTAGTGACAAGAATGAATATAGGTAGTAGGGCTACTCCTTGCACCCTACCTAGATGATTACTTGCTCATGGAAGCAATTACAAAATTAACATGAAAATAAAGGAAGAGAGTCATCATCATAGTAGAATACTAAGGCATAGTCGTGGTGTGAAAATGCACAAGTTTATGTTGGAAACTGATGGTGGACCAATAAAACTCCTCCCCTTAACGTTCCTCAAAGGTAGACTTGGAGTAGTAGATCTCCCTTCTTCAAAAATTGGATCTGTCATCGCAAGCATAGAACAAGTGGATCAATGCTTGATGGATTTAGATCAACAAACAATGGAAACAAAGCATTATTAGTTGTGCTTCTTTTCAGGCCACAACCTTAAAGTAGAATGAGGAAATGAATGCAAAACTAAGCTGAAAATGCATACAAAAATAGGATGAATATGAATTCCTCAAATAACCTTGAACTTAATATTTACTTGTCCTTGAGTAACAAAAAATGTGAAATAGTCACAAAATTGGTACTTCTAGCCCATGTAATTACCTCATATTCACATCATGCTCATTTCCCTACCACCTGGTATGGACAAGAAGCTCAAGTTCCTCACATCCATGCCATTTTTCCGAATTTTCACTTCCCAAAAACACTTCCTCACCACTATCCCCAATATCAAGCATGTTTATATGTTTTATGAGAGTTTAATAAATCCCACAAAAATATGAGTATGCATATGAATTACAATACCGAGGTGTGTGAAAAGCATATAAAAATTAGATATTCATTGTGTTGTAGGTGGAAAATAGAGATAAGGGGTGTTGAAACAAGATGAAGATCTCTCCTATATTCAACTCGAGATTATATTTTTTTTCCTTTTTTGCCTTTGAATGATTGACAAGCTTTTCTTGTTGTGCACATTATCATCCTTTACTCTTTTTTTGGTATGTCCCTGTTACATAGAGATGGGTATGGAAGAAGAGGATATATTTTGAACGGGGTGTACCACCACGAACTTAGGGTTTGAGACTTTTTGTGTTTTGTTTATTTCTTTTTGGTTGATGGAAGGTAAGAAGATGGAAGAAGTGTAGAAAATGGGTCAGATCAAAATGTATCTTATTTGCAGTTCAGTGCATCAAGTGGTTCTACTAGTCCCACTATCCACAAATAATAGCATGATAAAGGAAAAGGAGATGATTCCATGAGTTTGTTTCACTAGTCAGTTATAAGAACAATGTGTTTGATCCCTCTCATTTCCCCACATACTTGTCATCTTTTCCAAGGAAACATGATGTTCGGTTCCTAAACCGCATAAGCTGATTTCTTGCCATTAGTATGTACTTGAAGCTAGTTATTATGAGGTGTTTCGATTAATAAGGGGAGTTAAGTGATGGAACATGCATGAAAGCAGAAAAGGAATTTGAATCTAAGTCGAATAGGCAATGGCTTTGTTTACTCTAAAAAAATGATTTTTTAGCTAAATGAAATGACGAGATCATAAGTTAAAAATGGATAGTTGTGCATGGAAAGTACAATACATAATACACACCCTCCACCCCTAACTTAGATATTTTCTCATCCTCTATTAATCACTAAATATAAGATGGAGAGGAAGCACCTTACTGGTTAGACCTGAGTTGTCGTTGCACTCCTCTCAGCAAAAGTCATCAACCTACAACCAAAATTTTAAGTACTTGTGATCTTATTATGGGATGCACTATATAATTGATGTAATTATGGTGAAAAAGGAAAAACCCAATAAACATGATGGTAACACTCAAGTTGTCTCCCAAGAAGAGCATTTGTTTAACGACAACAGCTTGACGCCTAAAACTCAATCATTATATGTAGGTGGAGTGAGAGTGAGGGGTTGGTCTGCCTACATATCTTCCATTGTGAATTACCATTTCAGATGATGGCCCCCTCAATTTGAATTCACCAGTCTTCTTTCTCCAAATTATAGTGGCTCCATTAGAGAAACTCTTCTTGTTGATGAATGGACTCGACCATCAAGTCATGAGCTTTCTTGGAAAGATTCAAATACGGGAATGAAGTAACATTTGATATATGACATGTAGGTCTTTCCTTTTCAAGTGTACATCATGCAAATCTTAGTAAACTCCTTATAATTGTATACATTCTCATATATTGTTAGATGTATCTCTTCTATGTCTTGCAGTTGAAGTAGTTAGTTTTCTTTTGTTGCACAGAGAGTTGAGCTATTTGATGGCCCATAGAACCTTGTGTTCAAGCTCCACTAGTAGGTGACAAGATTTCCCATAAATAAGAGGAAATAATTTAGTGCCCAATGTAGCATTATAAGAAGTTCTACAAGCCCAATGTGCATCATTCATCTTGTGATCCCAATCTTGCCTTGTCAAACCAACTATTTTCTTAAGAATGGCTTTGGTATGTCAATTGGAAACCTCCACTTTATCACTTGACTAAGGGTTTTCTGGAGTAGCGACATAGTGGGAGATGTCGTAGTTTTAAGGATCACTTCAAATCTACACATGAGGAAGTGAGATACTCCATCAGAAATGACACTATAGGGATTCCAAAGTGTGGAAAGATGATGTCTTTGAAAATCTTGATGACAAGTTTTGAGTTGCTGGAAACTTTGAGGATTTCTTCAATCCACTTGGAAACATAATCAATAATAGGAAAAATGCAGGAGTATCCATTAGAGGAGGGTAATGGACCCATGTAGTCCATACTCCAATTGTCAAAGATTTCAATTTCCTGCCAAAGATTGATTGCATCTCGTCCATCTTGGAAATATTGTCAAATCATTGACATTGGTCATAGAAGTTGACATAGTTTCTGCATCCTTGAAGATAGAGGGCCAAAAGAACCCACATCAATGGAATTTCATGGAAGTCTTCTTAGAATTCATGTGGCACCCAGTTTGGGTAGAATGACAATATTCAAGAATGAGAGGAGTTTCATATTTAGCGATGTCTTGGAGGTAAAGGCCATTTGAAAGAAACCAAAATGGATAATGATCATCCCATTAATAATGGAAATGTGTGATATGAACTTTACATTTTGTTTCATGTTCCATCTAGAACCCCACAACTAGGTAGTTCACAAAATTAATGTACCATGGGGTGAATGTGGATACCTCCAGTAAGTAGTCATTAGGTAAAGTGTCATTAATAGGGACTAGGTCATTGTCATGGGTGTGCAATTGGATGACATGATCAGTGATAATGTATCTTGTAGACTTTTGTCTTTATTTCTAGATCAAACTCTCACAACAATACCATCAATCTAATCAGCCTGCACTTTTAGCCCTTTTTGACATTAAGTACTTGATAGAAGCATGATTAGTGTATACAATCACTTGCAAGCCTATTAGATAGTAGTGAAACTTGTTATATGCATAGAAAATAGTGTGGAGTTCCTTTTAAGTGGTTTCATAATTCTTCTATGTGTTGTACAACGTCATAATGGTGTAGTAGACATGATGCTTCTTGCCGATGTGCTACACCAACACTGCACCTACGTCATAGTCACTGGAATCACACATGATCTCAAAAGAAAGACTGATCCAGGGTACAAAAAATTGGGGTAGAAATGATAACTTCCTTCAGTGTGGTGGAATTCTTCATGTACTCAGAGTTAAGCATGAAGTCCACAACCTTTCGAAGAAATTTTCTAAGTGGTTTAGTGATCTTTATAAGGTTGCAAATGAACAATGCCCAAATTTCTCTGATAGTAGTTAAAGGAGATAATATGGCGATCACTTCTATCTTCTCCTTGTCTACCTCTATGCCTCTAGAGATAAAACAATGTCCTTGAACAATACCTTCATTCATGATGAAGTGGCCTTTTTCCCAATTAAGCACCATATGTGCTTTTTCACAACATTCTAAGACCAAGGAGAGATGATGACCATAGATAGAGAAGTCAACCATTAAGACTTTCATTATCATCTCGACAAGGCCACCAAAGATAGAATACATGCAACACTAGAAAATGGCAGTTGCATTGCATAGTTCAAAGGGCATCTGAAGAAAGGCATATGTGCCAAAGGGACACATGAAAGTAGTCTTTTCTTGATCGATCGGGTAAATGGGGATCTGGTAAAAGCCAAAGTATCCATACAAGTAATAGATAACTCCTGTTGGTCAATTCTCTCCAGGATTTAATCAAGAATAGGAGTCAGAAGTGGTTGTTTCAAGTAGCATTATTGACTTTGTGATAATCGATGCATATGTGCCACCTAGTTGTAGTGTGTTTTGGTATAAGATTATTCTTCTCATTCAACACAATCGTAGTGGCTCCTTTTTTTGTACTAGTTGCATAAGCTCAGCCATGATGAATCAGAGATGGGACATATGATCCCGAAAAGCAGTAGCTTTATCACATCCTTGCACATGACCTGCTTTGAAATTGGGTTCAAATTAAGTTAAGGCTTTAGAGAGGGCTTGTAGTTGTCATTCCTAGCAATTCTGTGCATATAGATGGCTTGGCTAACTCCATTCAAATCAATCATCTTTTATCTTAATGCTTTCTACCTCTTCCTTAGTTCTATCAACAACATATCCTCTTGCTCAGCTATGAGACATGCCTTGATGATGAGTGGGCACACCTTTTTCTCATCTAGGAAGACACACTTTAGCCCCTTAGGTAGAGGTTTCAATTCTTTTGTTGTCGGTCCCTTATCCTCTTTTTCAATTATGGAGATAGATTTGAACTCCTCAAACTCAGCTTCATGGGTTTCCATAGTGTTGTATAAGTATAAGAGAATGTGCTCCACTTGCTCATCATTTAGTTCATGAGCAAGATTCTCCATGAGTGTTGACTCATGACGGTCTTCCCAAGTAGGCGTCTCCTCTTGCAGATGGGTCATGTTATCAATACAATCAATGAGTAAGCATTGTTCTTGGATAGAGGGACCCTAAAAACACTCAAAAACCTTAAAGTCAAGTGTTTTTGTCCCAATCCTCCATGTTAAGATTCCATCTTCAAAGTTGATCAAGTGCAGGGAAATATGGCATCAAATATGGCAGCGGAAACAATTTTTTTTACTACCATATTCCCCTTTGATAGTAGGTCGTGACAACAACTATGTAATGGGAAGGAGGGTTGCAAGGTTTATACCTAGTCCTAGAGAAAGTCCAACAACTATCCCTTGCTATAGTGTGCTTCAAGTTGCACTTGGACGACGTTGACAACAGCCTCCTGGTTGATCACCATTAATGGTGGTTATCTTCGTCCTCCTAGCGGGTGGCAATGACCTCCTTGCCTCTATAATAGTCCACATGAACCATCGAGAATTGTTACCATTCTTGTTGAATGGACAAGAAGGAGTTGTCCCTTCTAGTCAACGTGCTAGCATCGACTTACTCTCCCAATTGTCTCTCCCTTTTTGTTCCTCCCTTTGACAGGTAGAACTTGCTCGGGTTCTTACATTACAACAACAGTGAGAAGAAAACAAGTGTCAGAGCTTATTGTTGTGTCTTTGGAAAGCATTGACTACCCCTCTATTTATTGGAAGGTTAGGGTCAAGAATTTTAGTCTGAGTGGGAGTCAAAGAGATGGAATTTTATGAATTTTTCAGAACCTACGAGTGATGAACAAGTCGGTTCACCAGTGAATTGATTGGTTCACACATGAGATGATAAGTTCAACCCTTGAACTGATAATTTCACTATGCTTCCTATTTGCACTCATATTGGCGAGTAATATTCGATTAATGCATAACTTGACGTTAACATCAATCCTTGATCTAATCAAATTTATCAACCAAACCATCAGTTCACAACCTGAACTGTTTGGTTCACACATATGAGTCGATCAGTTCACTTGTTGAACTGATCATTTCAGAGTTTTGATTGCCAATGATGGTTCAAATTGACCTGACACCTAAATTGATTGGTGCAATACTTGAACCTGTCATTTCACAATCCAATCAGTCAATTTCCACTCTTTGCTCTTTAAATTCAAATACCTAACACTTTAGTAATAAACTTAAACATCATTCATGAATAAACTCATATTCTAGGTGTATCCTATGTGTGTGACCATATAGGTTCCAAGTTATGTAAGCAGTGAATGTCCATAACAAATTTATGACATCACAAGCAATGAGTGGTATGTAGAAAGACATCATTTCTACCCAAGTAATCCAAAAGTTGGATAACAACTTCAACCTATAATTTGTGATTGGTGTTATAGTGATCGTATAGTTTCGTTTTCACTGATATCTACATTTGAACTTGAGGCATGGAATCATCATCTTCTTCAACATTCAATACATGTTCCTTGAACTAGAGAAGATTGTCTGAGATATATGTAAGCTCAATATCACATATTGACTCGCATGAGCATGGCCATGCATTCTCAGTCTCACTTATCAAGTGTCCAGGATATCATACTCTTATAGGAGGGACAAATCCCATCTACATCACTCACATTCATCACCTTGTGTCACAATGCACCCGAGCACCACCTTTATGGCAACCCTTATTCAAGGTCATGATGGATGATGTCAAAGAACATCGAACACCATGTGATGAGTCTAGTGATTTCAGGTCTAAGAACCACAATCACCGCCATAAATATGAGAGATGATTCTGACTACCAAATATGGTTTCCATGCATCACTCTCAAGGTGGGTCTGTTTGATACACTGTTCTTTAATAATTATCTATGTGTTCGGTTTGATATCACATATCATGACTTAATGAGACTCTGTCATCAACCAATACACACTTAATCTTATGTGTTATTGATGTTTATTAGACTTTTGAAATAACAACTGACTAGGGACATAACGAGAATGCATATACTCTTAACATTCATATGATCTCATTGTTACTTCCTCAACCTGAAGAGGTATGTCATTGAGTAATATCATTATTTATACATTTATTATGTAATATCGTTATCTCATAACTGAATAAAATAGAATAAATAGGAAGGTTGTCTTTATCATGAATCAAATTGCTTACAAGATATGCCATTACAATCATCATATTATTGTCTCACTGGGCATACATACCAACATGAGGTTCTAGATTTGCAAGGAAGGGGTGCCCAAAGATGAGGAGTTATAAAAGATCCTCCTCAATGTCTATGACGATGAAGTCATAGAGGACATATAATTTGGGACATTCTATGATTCCCATAGGGGTGGTCATAGAAAAAATTAGCAAGTGGAATCACTATGCCAGTGAGGAGTACGTAAGTGATGAAGCCAAGTTTCATGCATAGGGTTGTACGGCATGATAGAAATACATGACTCAAGGTCATCTAAACCTTTTTGGAATTTGGAATACCCAATGAAGCAAGATATGCCAAAGGATCTTGGATTCTTGAGCTTCTATGGAATCTTGCTCCAAATAATGTCAGATGTTGTCTTTTCAAGCTTCATAGACTTGTGCTCCTATGTCGTGTACTTGCTTTGAAATTGGTCTAGGAGGGGATTTCTACAAGAATGTCAAGGAAGTTAATGTTGACATGTAGCTTCTTCATTACTTCCTTAAAATTCATGAAACTTGAATCCATATGTGTATAAGATAGTCAGCTTTGTAGGGAGGTCACAACTTGTAGACGGGAATCATGAAGGTTTCTTCACTTGGTATAGCTTTTGAAGTCGCCTCAAGATTTGTAGTTTTTCTTGTCCTTGGAGTTTCATTCACTGATTCAAATTTTGACAACCACGTAAATACCTTTTTCATCATCTTTACATTATTGGTGATTATGGTTGGTTGTTCTAGTAGCACACACCCAGAACACATGGGCATAGCCTTCAATTGCTTCTCCTAATGCTTGAGGTTTTTTTGGGCTGATCGGAAAATGAACCTGCTAGAGTGAGAATCACAGTAGAAATATGTGCTTTTATTGTATGCATGTTGGTTCACTAACATATTTTCACTAGTGTCTATAAGACCTTGATCATTAGATACATGCATGTTCTGATGTCTACCATGTCCTAAGAGAAGTTGTCCTTGATTATTGGAAGGTTGTTGTCCTAGATTGTAGTTGTTGCCTTGATTGAAGTTGTTGCGGTACCATTTGGGTTAGAGTTATTATGGTGAGTTTTGGTTCTCTTAGAAACTAGGAGGACCCCAAAATTGGTTTTGGTTTGTGTAGTGTCTGCTCCATCTGGGTTCCCATACTAGAACCTTGGATAGTTCCTTAGTCGATTGGAGACGTCATATCCCTATTTAGGAATAGAGTTGACATCATCAACTTATTCAATGATTGGGATACTTTTGAACTTAGGTTGGTTCATGCCCATTGTGGCATAATATAGGTGATTGCACTCTAGAGCTGTGTTCCCCTCTACACAGCAAACCTGGCAAACCTCTTGGGTTGCCTTAGTTTAAAATGAAATAACCTCTCTACCTATACCTCTGCAAGGATGACTTGAAGTTTTCTTTCTTAATGTCTAGAGATGTCAAAGATTCAAAAATAGCCTTCATAATTGACTTTTATTCTTCCATAGAGACCTTGAGAACTCCTCTCTTGCACGATGAGCCTCAATTAGCTTGGTTATTTTCTCCCTTACTTACAACTTTTCATGCATCATCAAACCTCTTTCGCATGGAGTCTCCATTAAATGTGACCTCAAGGAATTGTTCAACTCATCATACACACCCCTATAGAAGTTATCGATAAGTTATGTAGAGGGAATGACATGATGATGTCATAAGTGCATAGTTCCTTATATCATTTCCTAGCTTCAAAAAAAGCTTCACTTGGATGTTTTTCAAACTAAGTAATTTTCCCTCAGATTTGATAAGTGAGTGAGCATGGGAAAAACTTCTCCATGAACTTGTTTTTAAGTTCCTCTCAAGTAGTGATGTTGTTGTAGTCTAGGGAATTGTACCACATCCTAGCTTTGTCTATGAGGGAATAGTAGCACGTGTGTAACATGAAGGCTTCATTCACCATAATGACTTGTTTGCGTGGTCCACATAGATCTATGAACTTCTATAAATGGTCATGCACATCCTCTCCATCTCTACCAGCAATTTTTTTTGAATCATTACAACCCATTGTGTCTTGATTTTAAATTCAGGTTCCACATTATTGGTTGGATGAGTTGGTTACAAATATTTGTAGCTTTAGGAATAGAGAAATATATTAGCTCTCTTTTTCCTTCTGCTTCTTTAGCAACCTATAAATCTTCTTACGCATAGGATCTATCTTACACCAAGAGTATGTCTCTATGTGTTGTGAGTGTTTCTTCCACTATGTGGTTGATCTCCTCTTACACCATCTTGCCTTTGCATTCATGAAAGATCTTGTAGTAGGTTCATTTGATCTTAGGGTCAATGTCTGTGATGGAGTCGATGCTAGAAGAGTTTCACATACACAAGAGATGATTCATTAGAAAAGTAGACTGCCACCACTAATATAGATAAAATGGAAATAAATTGAAGAAAATTTTGCAATATCATCAATTGCATTAGAGAAATCCTAACTTATCCAAGTTAGTTAAACTAATCAGAAAATTCCATTTCCCCTGGAAATGATGTCAAACTTTAATCCAAGTTTACCTCACCTGTGAATTGTGTAGGGATGAAATCCCTAGGTTTTACCTTATATAAACATATGACAATCCCACATGCAAGCAGATGACTGTTTGTCATAGTAAAATTCACTATGTAACCCAAAGGACAACATATTTGAGAATTATTTGATCAACATAACCGAGCAAGAACTAGTATTTAGCATAAAAGTCAGACTGGTTGTTTAAACTAAGTTGCAAATAATAAAAAAGGTTGAATTAATGTGTAGATTTATCAATGGATGGAAATGTTAGGGTGGATGAGTTTCTCCTCTGGTACCTAACACTCACTCTCGTACTACATCACAAAAAGAATGAAAATGCATATGTTGAGGTTTAGTAATCCCCATTTTGGATTAAAACTAAACATATATTTCTCCACGCTCGTTGCCCGATACCTGGAGATCATTTACATTTCTCCTCATTTTACACCTATTTGAAGTTCTCATCAAGGGTTTACCTTGAAAATAGATGATATCATATATCTTAGGTTTGAAGTTCTGTACATCTAATATCTAATAAACCTGCAGAGTATCTAGCCAAACAAGATGTGTAAGAATCAAACATTTTAGTCAGAGTATATCAAGGTTCATACAAGAATAGATGAAATCACAGTAATGAAATGGGTAGTAGGGATACTCCTTGCATCCTATCTAGATGAGTAATCACTCATAGTAGTGATAATATAATTAACATGAAATTAAGGAAGAGATTCATCGTCACAGTAGAAGATAAAGAAACAATAGTGGCGTGTGGTGTCTTTATTCTAGAAACTAATGGTGGACCGCATACTACAAACTGTGCCCCTTAACATTCATAGAAGGTAGAATTGGAGTATTTCATTTTCCTTCTTCAAAAATTGGATCTATAGTCATGAGATTAGCGCAAAAGGACCAACAATTGGCTTATGGAGATTACTGACAGATGGAAATGGAATGTCAATGTCCATGCCTCTTTTGAGTTCAAGACCTTGAATGCTGAGCAGAGGTGGAGGTATCATCCACAAATGGAAACTAGGTAGATTATTGTAATGTATTTAGGAAGACTCGCAACACTAAGAGTGGATCAAAACCTTACATAACATAGAAATAAGAAAACTAAATGGAATCTATTACTAAAGTAAAATGTAGAAAAATAATGCAAAAAAAGTGAAAATGCAACTAAAACTAGGCTAAATATGCTTTCATCAGTATTCAGTTTTATTTTTTAAAAGTATTTAAAGACATTCATATCATTTTTATAATTAAAAAATATATAATATTTCCATAATCGATTGTTTCTAGCATTTTCCGAAGTATTTAGAAAGTTTTTCTTTTATTATTTCTTTGGCCCAAGATTTAGGCCCAAAAAGTTTGCATGACAGATCATTCAGAGTGCAAAACTTTAACACTCTAGACCACATCCTGGCCCATGGCACAGTCCTACTTCACTTTCCCTTTTTAGATGGGCACAAAACCACCCTCATTTGTTGGATCTAATGGACGGTTGACCCTATCAACAACCGAACAACTCTTTCTCTTCTCCCTCGCTCGACTAATGCATAGGGAGAAGTGGTGGCTTTCTCAGAGGAAGTGGTCATAGAGTAATGCAAATGAAGTGAGGGATAGGTACACATGGGATGGACGGTTCTGGTCGATCATGTTTAATACCCTGCGGTCAAAATTTCCCTTAGAAGATCTCACAAAAAGATGCTTGGAATCCAAACCCAATCGCAAGAATATGAAATTAAAAATCTGGTTTATCGAGAGTTTGATTATGATAAGAACAAAACGTAAAATGCAGAAATAAATTTAACTAATCAAATGATAGAAAGAACTGGGGTTGTAGGGGATCACCACCCATAGCCAAGCCTTTATTCAATGAATCAAATCCTATGTTTCAATAAACAAATTCAGACCATGTGGATTTGTGTACTTTCAGAAAATTCTCACAAGGATTAGACGTCCCGTAAACCCTTTGATCCCGGTGTTTATGGATCCTTGTCCAACCGTCCAACATATCCATATCTGAGATCTCATTAAGAAATATGTGAATTTCATTCTGACATTCAATATCATGGGTCAGATGATCACGTCACCATAAGATATAACAAATGAGCCAAACAAGTAGAAATATCATAAATTCCATCAGCAAA
Organism: Alisma plantago-aquatica; assembly: GCA_963693085.1. NCBI lineage: Eukaryota > Viridiplantae > Streptophyta > Magnoliopsida > Alismatales > Alismataceae > Alisma > Alisma plantago-aquatica. Next base: position 209,080,036 of record OY856412.1, on the reverse strand, counting down.
TATCATCAAGAGATCATTGGTTCTTTCTTGTGGGAATCTGAGATCTCGACACCCCCAAAAGTATATAACCATTCTACTAAAAAACTAGTACTAGATCAGATGAATAAAAAGATAACAATCGCAATTAAGATATTATGGGTTCGTTCTTGTTGGGATCTGAGATCACATCACCCCATAAGAATATATCCATTTAACCAACGATCAAATCAGAAATAGTAGGAAAACATTCTTTCATTGAAACAAAGGAGTTGATTACATCGAGTAATAATAGACTATGGCCTAGTCCCCACACCCCAGTAGAGAACTACTCAAACATAATAACAAAAGAGAACAAGAATAGGCCTAGAGAGGGATATATTCTCAAAGAAGAGATAGAAAAAGGGATACATTTGTCTTTTAAGTCCCACTAATTTTATAGGGGGAAAGGAGGGGGAAAACCCTAGAGGATGGCATCTAGCAACAACTAGATTGCCTCATCGGAGGTGTTGGTCGGTCGATTGCATTTAATCACTTGCTTCAACCCGAAGTCACATTGTTCAAACTTTGACTGCATTGATGATTTTACTATTTTGGTATTTAAATGAGTCTTTATTTGATTTCTTTGTTCCATACAAAAGTATATGGAATAGGCAAATTTTCCTTTGTGCATTTTTACAACATTAATTGCTTGCCCCAAATGGAGAGATTTATTGAGTTGTCTTCTTTTAAAATTTTGACCATTGCCCTCTTTTTATTACTGATTTCCACAATGAAGAGTCAGAATTCTAGTCGATTGACTGAAAAGCTATCTAAGATACATTTTCATGTAGAGAATTACATTTCCTTTCCAACACATACTTGCACATTAAATTTCACATGGGGATGTAAAAGTTATGACCATTTTGGTGAAAGGTATATATATCAAGATTATAGGAAGTTGAAAGATCTAGTCCATATGAGCCGACTGATTAAGATTTTGGCAAGGAAACATATAGACAATTGAGCCGCTTGGATGAATTTTATCACTTTCCCTGTAAAAGTCAGTAAAAACTCCAAACAAAAGGAGAAAAGCTAAACTAAACATATTAGCTTTAAAACTAAACAATAATAATGAAATGCTTCTAAAGATAGATCTAAAATATACATTTAGGATGGATAAATATGCACTTAATATCCCAAAATCCAACTTTGCTCGTCCTCGTGCAACATTGAGTTTAAAACACTTCCACACAATACTTTTGGCCCATCATCCTCACTCGTATAACACCACTTAAATCCTTCTACCTTATATGGCCGAGCAACATTGACTTCCTATACTTACGGGAAACAATTTTCATATTCCCTACTTCAAAATTATTTCACAACTTGGTTCCATTTCAAGAGTTGTAATAAAATAGATTTCATATTCCCATTTGTATTTAGCACTCCCGCATATTCCTACAAGTCATTCTACAATAACAGGGGTTATTTTGATTGGTTGGGTTTGTGTATTTTTTCCCTAGGTATAAATAGAGTGTAGGGAAATATGGAAGAAGCATGATCTCTCCTATATTTAACTTGAGATCTTTTTATTTGTGTACAATAGTTACATTGACCACATTTTTTTTGTTCTCATTGGCATTTTTTTATAGTATGCCCCAATTAATTACAAGGGGTATGGAAGAAATGAAATGGGGGGAAGGGTGCCACCCCAAAGTTAGGATTTTGAAACTTCATCTTTTTGTTTATATTTTCTTTTGCGGATGGAGAGATAAGAAGGCTTTATAAGAAGTGTAGAAAAGATTGTTATTTTTACAACTCATTTTTGAATTTAAGAGTATTGGGAGTATCATACATTGGTTCAATTAGTTATGAGTTATACAATATCAAGATATTTTTCAAGTTGATCTATAATTATAGATAAAGAAGTATTGTTTTTTAATCATATCAGTCCTCTACGACTAGTCATATTTTCCAATGAATGGTGTTAACCAAGATCCTAGGTGACATGATAATTTCTATCAATGGCAGATTTTATAACTTGTGTTACAAAAGAAGTTTCATCATTCAAGGGGGTATATTGATAAATATGAATATCACCATGTCCAACTAGATAAATGCCTTTCCGACTAGATAAGGTCCAAAACAAAAGGAAAAGTTTTTTTTAATTAAATATAAACTACATAACAAAATGGAAATTGCAAGAAACTTAAGATAGAGTGGGTGGAATGAGTATGTACCACCCACCTCCACCCCAAACTTAAAATTTTGTTCATTGTGAGTAAATCTTAAATTTAGAATGGAGGGGAGAAAAGTGTGAAGATTACCAAGAGGCCCTGATATCTGAAAGAATGTCCAAGTGAATGGAATGTGTAAGAGGGTTGGAGCCTTAATTAGTAGATCTTCATTATGCCCCTTATAGTTGGATGGTCATAGAAGCTCAAAGGTACTTTTGTATTTCCTTTCACCTCACAGTCCCTCCAATAGGATCCACATACTTTGTTTTAGGAGTGAAGGACATATTGTGATTATCGTGGATTGAGGGAGATTAGTGGATGTCAGTCTAGTTGCACATGTAGTGTCGATTGTGCAGGATTTGACTCTAGTTTCCCCCAGTCATATCTATGTATAGGAGAAGTGGTGCTGATATGAAAGGAACAATTAGACTTAAGTCTACGTCATAAATATTTTTTCTCTTCCCAAAAATCATACAATCAACATTCTTGTTAATGAGATTATTGGGTTTCCTTATTGATATAGCATTTGTATCACATTCCTCTATGTGATGTTCCCAAGGGTCCAAGAGGAAATAAAATGGGAATATAATCTTTATAGTCAAGGAGTGGGGGCATGTGACTTTCTTCAAGTGGTGGTGGCTTTCCATATATATCAATTGTATGTGAAAAAGAAACTGGCTATGGTGGAGTGTAAGGTCTTGATGAGGAAGCCTTTTTCTAGAAACATCTACTTATGGGATTAAGAGAGAAAGATTTCTCCCCCCCCTCCCATGCCCGTGGCGGAGGCTGAATGCTCGAGAGGGTGGTAAATCAAGGAAACAACTAGGATTCGAACCCAGGTCCCTTCATGAGAAGACATAGTGCTTGACCACTTGAGACGCTCCTTGTCGGCCAGAAACATCTACTTATATATCAAGGAAAGGTGGCGGTTCATTATCCAAAAATGGTTCAAACCAAGCGGACTAGTCCTTGATAACTTCTAGATTTATATCAGTGATAGGAGGAGTTCTTGGAGCTTCAGGAGAAGGACGACTATCATGTTGTGACTTTTCATACTCAAGTAATAAAACCTCTACTGGAAGGGTCGAAATATCAATGTAGTCATCACATAAAAATTGTGACTCCTTGGTTTGTGTTATTTAAATAGGAGACATAAATATGAGACCATCATCGTCATCATTGGGAAAAAACATCTTAGTCTTCTCTAAATTCTCCATGGGTCTCTTTGATTGGACCTTTAGTAAAGTAGATAACAAGGCTTGTCGATTTCCTAATATTTCTTATTGCTCTGCTACTATTTTTTCTAGGGCTTCAATTTATTCCTCCTAATGAGGTGTATATTGGCTTTCACAATAAGGTCCATACCCCGTAAAATTTTGTTGGTCATCCTCACCATGCCCCCATACCATTCTTGGTCATAACATCCCTCTTTTTTATATGTGTAGCAATGTTCCTCATAATAGTCTTCAGAAGTTTCTGGATTGTAATATTTTATTATATCCACTTTGGTAAGGAGACTTGATATTACAAGGTGCCATCATAATATGAGGGGACACATTTGGACATTATATGTATAATTATAATAACCACATAATTGACATTGTGAACCAAAATGTCAATTTGAAAATATTTTTTGATGAAATAATTTACAAAAGGAATCTAAGATAGAGAGATAGAAAAGATTAAACTAGAAGAGATTAAAATAAAATAAAATTATGAAAAGAAACTAAATTTACAAAACAAGTTAAGGAGTTAACTAGAAATTACAAAAGAACAAAAAATTACAAAGAATTAATAAAAAGGACTAAACATTATAAAACTAGCTAAAAGAAGTACAATCAGAATGGAAACTCAATAATAGGAGGAAATACACTACTGGTATGGGTCTCGATAGGAAAATAAATTACAAAAATCTAAGAAAAGAAATTATGGAACAAGACGAAAAATGATGAAAGTAAACTAAAGGAAAATCTCTTTGCTAGATAAGCAAAGAGATTGTAACGAAATTAAAAATAAAAAAACTAAAATTACAATATAAACTTGAAAGCAATACTATCATAATGGAAACTTAGTACAAATAGGAGAATTACTAGAAATGGATCTCAGTAGGAGAATGAAAGAATGAACAAAATTATGTAATAAGCATTAAAAAATTATAAACATGCTAAGAAATTATGAAACAAATTAAAGTTATAGAAAAAACTAAAAATTATAAAATAAAACTAAAATTATAGGTCAAAAGAAGAGAAATCATATACATATAAGCGATATGATTCAAAAAACAACATGTGTCGTCCTTGACAATAACACCAAATTTGTTGTGTTTCATTTCTACACCAAATCACTAAGAAAAGTCCTAGAGCTTAACCTTCAAAATAGGCAGTCAACTCGTTGCAGGCAACAAATCAACTTTCTAGTAGTAAGATATTAATCCAAGGGATAGATAAAAGATAGTTAGAATCCTTAACCAATCGCAAGAACAAGAAAGTAAAAATCCAGTTTATTGAGAGTTTGATTATTCTGACAGTAAAAAGTAAAAATACAAAAATACAATTTGACGAATCAAATGATATAAAGAATTGGGGGTCTGGGGTATCACCACCAATAGCCAAGCCTTTACTCAGAGATTCAAATACTAAGTTTCAATAATCAAATTAGGACCAAGTGCATTTGTGTCCTTTAGAAGAAATCCCACAAAGATCGGACTTCCTGCAAACCCCTTGATCCTGACATTTGCTAATCCTTGTCCAACGGTCCAATATATCCATGTCCTATATCACATCGAGGAACATGTGAATTCCATTCCAACATTCAATCTCATGGGTTAGATGACTACGTATCCATAAGATATAGCAAACAAGCCAATCCATTAGAAAGATCATAAAATTCATCAGCAGATATCATCAAGAGATCATGGGATTGTTCTTGTGAAAATTTGTGATCTCGACACCCCCACAAGAATATAACTGTTCTAATAGAAAATAATTACTATATAAGCTAGATGAAAAGATAACAATTGCAACTAAGGGAATATGGGTTCATTCTTGTGGGGATCTGAGATCACATCACCCCCGCAAGAATATATCGATTTAACTAATAAAAAAAATAGAAACAGAAGGAAAGCATTTTCATTGAAGCAAAGGAGTTGATTACATCAAATAATAACTTGCTATGGAGTTAGTCCCTATGCCCCAGTATAGAACTGCTTAGAAATAATAATAAAAGAGAACAAGAATAGGCCCAGAGAGGGAGATATCCTCGAAGAAGAGATAGAAAAAGTGATGTCTTTGTCTTTGTAGTCCCCCCTACTTTTATAGAGGGAAAGGAGGAGGAAAAACCCTAGATAAATGTCTGCTTGTGGAAACTAGGGAAAGGAGTGTGAAAAAGTGATGTCTATTGCCTCATCTAGGATGTCGATCGGTCGATTGCATTTAATCACTTGCTTTAGCCGGAAGTCACATTAGTCAAACTTTGATTGCATTGATGATTTTATTATTTCAGCATTTGATCGAGTCTTTATTTGAATTCTTTCATTGACACAAAATAATATGGAATACGAAAATTTTCCTTTGTGCCTTTTTACAAGATTAATTGTTTGTCCCAAATGGAGAGATTTATTGAGTTGTCTTCTTTTAATATTTTGACCATTTGAATCTATTTGTTGTTGGTTCTCACAATGATGAGTCAAACTAGTAGACAAAATAGAAATCCACATAGCATACTTTTTTCATATAGATCATTAAATTTCCTTTCCAACACATACTTGCACATTAAATTCTGCCTTGGGATTTATAAGTTATGGCCACTTTGGTACAAGCTATATATCAAGACTGCACGAAGTTGAAAGATCTGGTACATGTGAGTCGACTGACTGGATGAGTCGGTCAATGAATTGAGAGTTCTGGGAGGTGGCAGATAGACAAATGATCCAATGTTTCATGGTTCTTCTTGAGCTTTGGATGGATTTTATCGTTTCCAAGAAAAAGTCAGCAAAAACTAGTAAAAAATCCAAATAATAGGGAGTAAAGCTAAACTAAACTAATTGACTTTAAAACTAAATAATAATAAAAAAAAAATCTTCTATAGAGAGATTTGAAATGTATAGGATGGATAAATATACACTTACCAACATATATGAAAAGTTTGATCAATTAAGTGTAGGTTACGCCAAAGCGCGATACGTCATCTATCTCATAGAAATGTGATGGTAGTTATATGGGTATGCCAAAGCAAGGTGCATTTCTATCATGTTGGCTTTTGGATATCGCTTAAATAGGTGACCTTAATGAGGTTAAGTGCCTTCAAGCATACAGATGGAATGTGACAAGTCATTGTGCACACCATCTATCCAAGAGTTTCATTATATGCAATTGACAAAGTTGTCTATCTACATAGTCAAGTTGTGGGTGATCAACTAAAGTCGACTAATGATTTGATGAAATATGGATATTGTCTTACTATAAGATTATATGTTGCAATCTTCTGAATTGATAAATGAGGGATATCAATTTGAACAAAATTTTGGCAGCAATAATTAAATAAAGGCCTAATTAATATCATCAATATTTTCAAATCAAGTCAAAAGTGTTTTGACAAATACAAATTTTATTGTAGAAATAAATGGCAAACACCAACACATTTTCATTTCTATCGGTCCTTAAGAAGGAAAAAATTAATAGAAATGATTTCCAAAACTGGTTTAGGACGATGATAATCATTCTCACACAAGAGCACAATCTCTATGTCCTGGAGACACCAAAACTAGATAAACCCGCTCCCATCACACCTAAGGATGAAAGCGATGCTTACAAGAAGAATCCTAAAGATTTCATAGATGTCAAGTGAGTCTGATGCTAAGATCATGAACTGTGAGTTGCAGAGAGAGCATGAAAACATGGAAGTCATAGATATGGTAACACATCTCAAGAACATATTTCAGGATCAGGCCAGACAAGAGAGATATGATATCTCAAAGGCGTTGTTCAAGTGCAATATGGTAGAGAGACATCTAATAGGGCCCCATGTGCTCAAGTTGATTGGGTATGTGGAGAACCTAGTGAGAATGGAATTTACCTTAGGGAAAGAGTATGCCACATATTTGATCTTGTAATTGTTTCTTAAATCATATAATCAATTTTTCATGAACTACAACATGAACAATTCTGATAAATTGTTGTCTGGGTTACTTGGCATGTTGATAAGTACCAAAGAACAAATGAAGAAGAACAACCTTGGATCTATGATGATGATCTATAGAGGAAAGGGAATGTCCAATGGAAAAGACAAGGTCAAGAAGAGTTCTAAAGCCATCCAAAAACCAAGTCTTCTGCACTTAAAGCAAAGGGAGGAGTGAATAAGAAAGGGAAATGGAACCACTATCACCAACCTTGATACTGTAAAAGGAACTACCCTCTTTATATAGAGGAACTTAGGAAAACAAATAAGGGGATAGATATCTCCACTTCATGTATATATGTTATTAAGATAAATATATTTATTTAATTATATTTGGTATATGATACCAGATGAGGATCTCAAACATACTAAGATATGCATGATCCATGAAGAAGTAATCAAGACAAGGTGATACTGTGTGGAGCAAGAGTTGATTCCAGTACAGTTGGAACATGTCATTTATCTTAGCTCAGTGGGCATGTGATATAATGAGTGAATTGCTATTATGTACCTACCACTAATAGAAATGACATATATGTATCTTGTTTGGACAACAACATCATGAATGATTTATATTTGATTTTAAAGATAAGATATTTTATGGAAGTACCCCAATGTCTCATAAGCTATACTCGATAGTTCTAGAGACAAATATATAGAACATATACACTGAATGACTCGATGACTCAAACAATATATACATACAACTATTTCGTCTAGGGAACATAAATGAAGAACACATTTCTAGAATCCATGAGGATGTTCATGTAGACTCTTTTGGTTTCAAACCAATAGAGACATGTGAGTCTTATTTTTTGGGCAAGATGACAAAATCTCATTTCACTGGAAATAGTGAGAGAGCGAGCGATCTATTAGGAATCATACATAGTGATGTATGTAGACCTTTTAAAACAAATGCTCAATATGGTTACCAGTATTAAAACACTTTGATGTGATCGATGTGGAGAATACTTGAACCAAGAGGTTGCAGACCTTCTACGAGTCTGTGATATTGTTTCACAGTGGACTCCACCCAAAAAATAATGATGTAACAAAAAGAAGGAATCATACCCTATTACAATCATCAACGAGTCTAGATAATCTTATGAATTCAAGGAATATGATTTACAAATTACCATGTTTGCATCAAACTGTGTACCATCTAAAGTGGTTCAAAAGACACCATATGGGATATGGCATGGGAAGTGTCCCAATATGTATTTTATGAATATTTGGAATGGGAAGCTTACATAAGAAAACTGTTTCTTGAAAATCTTGGTCCTAAACCAAATAAATGTTATTTTGTTGGATATCCTAGGGGAAACAGGGGATGCTAATTTTATATTCCATCTTACAACAAAGTGTTTGTCCCTAGGATGACTGTATTCCTAGAAAAGGAATTTATTTCCAAAGGAATTTGTAAGACCCCTGACCTAAGTTTTGATATAACCCTATTTTATTTGGCTTAATCATGTTCTTATAACCTTTCTCTAATCTTTTGAGATGTGATTAGGGCTTGTAGAGAGCTTAAGTTTCAAGCTTGAGTTTGTTTGGATATTGTTTGTGCTTTATGTGCTAGTTTTGGTGAAAATTGCAATTTACCCAATGTAGGGGGTTGATGTGCAATTTGACACCTCTAGAGTGTTTCCTCTCTTTCTTGACATCATCTAGAGGAAAGAGAAAGAGGAGGGCACCTTGTTTGAGCCTTGGTGGAGGAGTATCACCCCAGATGGTGATTAGGGTTAATATGAGTGGAGTGTATTGACCATGTGTGTTGGTTGTGTTGTCTCAACCTTGGGTCGTGAGGGTGTCATGGTCAAGACACCTCCTCCAAGTGTTTGAGTTGCAACCTAGGAGTTGTATGGTGGTCTTGGCTCGAGATGGTTGATCCATGTATAGGTTGTTTTGACCTAGGGTTGTGGATGTGATGTTGGTTGGTGGTGTCACAACCATAGATGGTGCCCCATGGATGGGTCGTGATCACGACCATGTGGGTTGACATGGTGGTCGAGACAATACCTAGAGTGTATCAACATGTCTTGCATGTCATGCTTAAGTGGTTGCATGTGGGTGCATGTTGGTCTTTTGTGTGGACAAGTGTTCCTTTGGTACCTTGGAGTGTTGACACCTCACCCCTTGCCCTCTCTCTCATCTTCTATCTATATAACCCCTTATCTTTTCTTGTTCACAACCCTTTTCAAAAATCTATCTTCTTCCTCCTTGTTTGCTTGTTCTTGGATCTTGATGGATCAAGGAGGTTGTCCTTGGATCTTGGGGGATCAATCTCTTCTTTCATGTGGTGGTGGTGGTGATCCAAGCTCATCTTCCATCCTTGGTAAGTGTTTGTCTTCTAAGTTGATGCTTCTTTTGATCTCCTACTTTCATCTTCCTCTCTTTTCTTGGCTCTAGACCATGGTTCTTCTATGATGGTCGTTTTGGGAGATAAACACCTCAACACAAGGGTCATAGACCATGTTTTGACAAGGTAGACCCAAGTGTGAAGAGGATTTCTCCTCTCTTTCTTCCTTTCCATTTTGGTTCAGCCAAGAGCATCTTTGCTTCTTTCCTTGGGCTAGCTTTGACCTTGGTGTCTTCTCCTTCTTGATTTGCTTTTGTAGCTGAGAGTGGAGCTTTTTTTGAAGCTTCTACAACCCTTGGATCATGTGCTTGGAGCTCTTGATCTTGAAGTTTTGAAGATCTTGGTGGTGATCAACTTAAGGCGGGCTATATAACTCTTTGCCCTCCTTGTTACTTGCACTCTCTTATGCATGTAAACTACTATATTCTCTCTTTAAAACGTCCCCCATAACATGATAGTAGTTGATGATAATCCCAAGGACTTGTTTGGTGGTGATTATCTTGCTCGGTTTGGTAGAAATCCATACCTTAATTTTCATATACCCAATTATGGTGATGGTGGTATTATGGTGATCTTTCTCTACCCTTTTGACCTTGGTTTTACTCAATTGCATGATGTTCATGTACAAGAAGTTGAGGGAAGTTTAGGTTCTATTTTGGGTACCTTACTCATGGTTTTCTCTCTCTTAGATGAGATCCTTCCATGTGGTATCATGACGTATGACCTAGTGTTTATGGGGATAATTTTGCATGAGCCTTTTCCTTCACAAGGATTATGGTTTTCCGTTAGCCTTGTTCTGGTTTGAGACTTTGACATCATCCCTTAGGGTGGTCAAGACACCTAACCCATGTTGTTCACAACCATACTTAATCTTGGGCAAGATGTTTCCCTTTTGATGTGTTGTACCCATTGTTCAGGAAAGTGATATGCGATGTACGGGCGGAGGGGGTATTGCATAGAGTATATGCAGTATGTGGGAGTATATACAGTTTTGGATTTTTTTTTCTTTCAACAAACTAATTATATATAAAATGATATAGCAAGATCATAAATAAAGGTATAAATATATACATTAGGCACTAATATATATACATATAAACATACAAATATGCATGTAGGATATGCTTATATATGTATATATGTCTATAAATGGAATGTGCTTGTAATGTATGTACAAATATTAAAATGTATGTATATCAATGTATGAATGTCTGTAAATTTGAATAAATCAAAATGTATAAATACATGTCCAAATATTGTTTGTATATGTAGGTATAGCATATATGTATGTATACATATGAAAATGTCAAAATTTATTCATATAAACATACAACATTGTGAGGAAATTGTAGTATGTATTACAATGTATACATATAAATAAATGACTATATATTTAAATTTTAACATGTAATGAAATGTGTGTGTATATATATGCATGTATGTATGAAATGTGTGGACATAAGTTTGGGCTTTTTAAAAAGCAGAGTTTAATCGACTGCTTAATCGGCCAAGCGGGAGTATATGTGGCCCAGGACTGCTTAATGGACCAATTAAAAATATGTGGTGTGGTAGGGTGACCGAATAGGCATAATCGGGAGTATATGCTGCCATGTGGATCAATTTCCCAAACAGTGGTTGTACCTAGTGTTGATGAAGGTCACAATACTTGAGGATTAATGGTCATGTTGACCCCTATTTTGGTGAGGTTGTTGCCCTAGTTTTTGGGACTTGACCTTGCCTTAGATTTGGTATTGACACACCCTTGAGAGAGAGGTCATGACATGTGATCTTGGGTCGCGACATGATGTCATGTCTTGAGGTCGAGATAGACATGTCTCTTCTTGAGGGCGCGACAAATACTATGCTTTTGGTGGATGGTCGAGACACATGGGTGTCATGGGTGCGACATGGCCAAGAGGGTGGATGTTGTGACACTAGACTAAGTGGTATGGTCGTGACCTAGTTATATGGAGTGGTCGAGACATGATGATGGTAGGTGGTTGAGATGTATGTTTGGGTACATGATGATATCCTTGTATGAGTAATACATAAGCCATATAACGTGTTGTTGGATAACATCTAATCTAACCTAATCATGTTCCTTAACCCTAAGGATACTCTAAGATGGTGGTAGGTAGTGAACCTAGGATTGGTGATTGAATTTAGTTTCCAAACCCTAATCGGCTATGGAGGGAAACCCCTAACCCTAATGATGAGTAATGTTACATGTTTGCTTCTCTTTCTTGGAACGACTATTATGTTATGATATTATCTCTCTTGTCTTTGAACCCCTAACCTTACAGGTTGAATGCATGACATTTCTTGAGTATTCTATGGTGATGGTTATGGATATTTGAGGCATGTTATGTGACACATGGATTCATGATGTTTCCTCTCTTTTGTTTATCAATTTCTAATCATGTAGGTAATGCACTTGGATATCATAGCCAATACATGATATGATAAGTATGATGCGACATAGGTTGAATAAGTCTTTATGAGGCATGTTGAAATACTTGTGATACATGAATGATGTGAATGGGTCCTATGACCTGGTGATGGCTTGATTCCTATTTTGAAGTGATACCCTCTAGTGCTATGATTAATGGATTGATATCCCATAGTGATGTGACATTAGTGATAGCCTAGAGTGGTTGTGTAATAGTGATGATGGTATTTTGAATGGCAGTGCTACAGGTGGTATGTGGTGATAGGGTGACCAGTTCACACCTTATACGTTTTATATCTTTAAAAGTTGTACAATGTCCTTATCTTCGTAATGCTTGTTATGGCTTTGTACATTGTAACTTGACTGATGCTTGAAAATACTTAATTAGCATAACTAAACAAGTGAAATATACTCCATGTAGTTTGCCCTGTGCCATAGATCCTTTCCAGTGTCATCCTTAATTGATGGATTGGTGAAACGAGTTTTACTTGGAGCACATATTTTTTAATATGTGGGGTACAAGTCGTGTATCACCTTGTATCCCTAATTATAGGTTGTGTGAGATGGCCATGCATGAGCCGATCTCGTTGTGAAATGGATGGCCATGCGTGAGCCACTACTTTTAGAACGTCCATGTGTGAGCCTAATCTTCTAGTGCCATTACCTGTACCAAGGTGGGATAAGTGTTTTTATATGTGGATGGCCATGCGTGATTCGATCCTTATGATGACTATAACTCACTTTTGCAGTTGACTCACATGTCTTTGTGTTGTTACTCTCATGCTGACCGGGAGGTGTTGGAGAGGTTGTGGATTCTGACTCTTCCATTGACCTTGTATGGCACTGATTTTGACTTAGTAGTGGTTGGTTGGATTTGGGTGGTATGACTCAAATCCTTGGGGCAGTAAATAAAATACATAACCAGTTGTGTAGTATGCTTCTTAGGATCAAATAAGAAAACATTGGATGAGGCCTTGCTTTGTTTTTGTATAACTTTTTTGGTTGAAAATATGCATGTTCTTCATATTCCTTCTTAGTTTATAAAGTATACTATTGCTCTGTTGTATCTACCTGATCTGTATAAATGATAATAAATGCCCTACTTATATCAATATTGGATTTGCTTAACATAGTTGTAGCTTTACATCTGTCTTTAGTTACTTTATCTGTGCTTTAATAGCATTGGCAGAGAGTTATATCTCTCATTGGGATGTTTGGTCTCACTCTGTGGGTTTCCACATATTTTAGGTGTTTGTGCATGACGTGGTGGTGATCGTGTAGCTGAGGAGGATTAGCAGCAAGATCAGTAGCTGATGAGGTTGAGTGTGCTGCTTGTTGGTCTTTCGGTGTTAGAGTCGTCTATGTACACTCAGGTCTTGGAGATAGTTCAATGGGTTTTGTGGTTGTGCTATCGATACAAGTTTTTGGCTTATGTGCCCTTGTTGTATATAGTTGGTCGTTGTACATGTTTATGTAAATGAATAGATATCACACGTGAAAGGTAATCTATTATGGACATGTTGTAATCATGACGCTTTATGAGATATATGATAAAGATGGCATGTTACGAATCATTATGTCACAAGTTTTCTTATGTTAGTGTCTTGTGCAATCAGTTTTAATTTATAGTGTTTTTCGGTAATCTACTTGTTTAAGTGTCATTTTCACGTTGGTTTTGAGTAATCTCGTGGTTTGTGGTGTGGGGCATCACAGAATCAGTGGGATAAAAGTAGAGGTTGAAAAGTTTGAGAGCTACAAGAAAATATTGAACCTATAGAGGTACAATAGGAATAAGAAGAACACAAACTATTGTAGAATCTCAAGTTCCTCGTGTAACACAAGGACCTTGTAGATCTAGTAGGACACACCTTGAGCCTAAAAGATTTGGATATCTTGTGACTCAAGAAGGTGGGGAGTTGTTCATAGATGATGAGCCAACAACCTGCCTAGCAGCTATTCAATGATTGAAGTCTAAGAAATGGCTTGAGGCCATTAGATATAATATGGGCTCCATGTATACCAAGAAGGTATGACCTTGGTGTATCCACATGAAGGGTAAAACCCATAGGGTGCAAATGAGTTTTCAAGAAGAAGACAGACATAATTGGTAATGTACAAACCTATAAGGGAAGTTTGGTTGTAAAGGGTTTCAAACAAGTTCAAGGTGTTGAACATAATGAAATATTCTGACCAATTGCCATGGTTAAATGCATCAAGATCATGCTTACTATTGCAACTTATTATGACTATGAGATCTGGCATATGGATGTGAAAACTGCATTCCCTAATAGGAATATTCATGAGGGTGTGATTGTACCATACTGAGTTTTGACTATCCTAACTTTAGGAACACTAATTTTTGGATTAGGATGATAGTGTGCTTGGATCTCCAGAATCGACCAAACAAGGTCAGATATATGTCCTGATATGCTTGTTTGTACCTTGATGAACATTTAATGCACATAATATTAGTAACTCACATGATAACCCTAATTGTGGATACATATGATCCTGGTCCTAATGTTATGATAAGTGAGATATATGGAACCTAACCTAGACCTCATACATATTGATGAGGTGTAGTGAGATATGGTAACCATGTTAACTAAAACCCTACATTGAGGTGGACTAACCCAAATACATATATCCTTGGTGATAATTATAATACATTAGAGACATATGAGCCTTAATCATACATCATATGTTAATACACCAAATTTGGACTTAATCACCTAGTCATGGCTTGATATGAAAATTGATTCATCAATATGTCATATATTTCACCTGGTTCACTAGTATACATCTAATGACTCAAATATGGTTACTATGTAATTTTATTTACATAAATCTGAATGGATAATGTGGAGTTGAATGTGCATAATTGGTAACATGATGTGAATATATATGAGAAATCAAATTATTTTTACAATAATGTGACTACTTTATATAATGTGACAATAAATAGACATTTAATATAAGTGCAGATGATTAATGTGCCATAATTTGAGTGAATCTTGAAATTAAAGTACTTAATAAGAAGTTGAGTAAATAACATATTTCCTGGAAGATAATCTAATATAGCCACATTTGGTTATAATATGAGAATAATGAAGTCTAAATCCATATTGAGGATAATGATAATATATAATAATAAATAATTAGAAAGTTGGCTTAAAACTAATTGTACTAGAACTTGTATTAGATAATCTCAAAAGATAAATCTAACTCTAAAATTGGATTCTCTGAGTCCTAATTAGTCTAGATGCAAAGTTTAAACCTATTTGGATAATTATAGCTATCCCAATAAGCCCTAGCTTGATGGTGTTGGATTCCCCAAGTCCCCAGTCGACCAAGGAGTCTGTGTATCCTTTGATTTTGAGAGACACGAAGCTTCCCAAAAGATCCAAACATCACCCCTATATATATTGACCTGGGAACTTTCGATGTATCCAGATTGGTTGAGTGGTAGTGTTGGTTTGGTCCCAGTACCCCCGTAGCATGGTTCCCCAATCTTACCTTTCATGTACGTTGTTGTCTAGTTTGTCTCCTTTCCTACTACCTCCACGAGACTTGAAAAGAATCACGTAGAGTTCCTTATCCCGCCGTGGAGTCTAAGGAATTGCCAATTCGACTCAACATGAGGTATGCTGATTTTCCCTCTTCCTAGTCTATGAACAATTGTTTCAAGTCTTGTTAGTGAATGTGATGTTTCAGTCCCATATGATGGAGTTTATCACCATGATCGTTCTTTTGATATGTCTAAAGTATGTTTGTTAGTTGTCTTTCTCTCAAGAGGATGTTGTGAGTTCCCCAAACTCCCTCATAGGTTCTGTTTCCCCTCTCTATATTCTGGCCACAGAGGAAGGTCCAGACTAGGTTCCTGGATGCCACAATGGCTCATCTTGGGGCCATTGGTTTCTTCTAGTTTGAACAGACTCATTGGGGATGCCCCCCCTCATTTTCTAGTCACAATGATGATATGAACTTAGAGATTCATAGATCTATAAGAGTTTAGATTTCATTCATTGTAGGATGAAGATGACTGCTTCCTTGTCACTGAAATGTCCTGGTTCTATTTTGATGATTGTCACATGTTAATGAGCATTTATGTCCTTTTGTCTTGAATATGATATCATCTTGCATGTTTCATTTAATTAAGCAGATTTTACTCATATGCCCAGTCAAGCGTCAACCTGATGATGCATGATGGAGGGTTGTTTGGTCTGTTGGCCTCATATTTTATTTTATAATTTAGTAAATCGTCATATCATGTAAAATTCATAATAATTAATTGGTGAGTTAGAAAAATAAACGGGGGCCTATTCCAGAATCACAAAAACAAGATCTATCGATTGGAATGGTTTTTGTAATGAAATTCTAATATATAAAAAAGTGATTTTTATGGATTTACCCTAATTATATTTAATCTTGTAAAATTTATATATAATGATCTAGAAGTTAGAAATTAGCAACTGATTATATTTTGAAATCATGAAGATAATCTATATGAGTTTATAATTTTCACAACCTAAATCAATAATAAATTGGGTTATTTTTAGGGTTTTATATATATATGAGCAAAACCCCTAATTCATATGCATTCTTAATAGGTAGCTTTGGACCTTGGTTTGAATCTAGGGTTTGAACCTGATGTGGATACACATTTTTGAGGTATGTTGCTTCCCTTTATGAGTCATATTGAACAATAATTCATTTTCTCTCTCTTATTCTTTGATATGACAGTGGCATGGTGCCTTATATGTCACTTGATTATACATGTTTGACCTGATTGGATCCAATTCACTGAAATTCATTGTGTGGACTATTGATATTGCAAATTGAATATCTTTTATTTAATCTTATTGATGCTTGTTCAATTTGCAGCCCTTATTTCCTTTATCCATATTTAATCTTGTAGCCCTTATTGTTTGATCTTATAATGGAAACCTTAAATTGATTTATTTTCTTGGACTAAACTTATCTTGCCTCTCTATTATATTAATGTTTGATTGTTGAGACTATTATAATCTACTAGTGGTGGTACATTATGCGTTCCGCCCTATTATACATCTTTGCAATATATGGGTGATGGTGCTCTCACCTAGCCCCATGTGCTCTCACTTGTTTTATACATATTATTATTTAGGATTGTGGGTTCTCTCACCTCCTTCTTTGGCACGAAAGGTGGAAGTGGTCTGACCCTGTTTTTTGATGGTTGTAGTTTAATATTTAATTGACATGCAAAATTCTTATTATTTATTGTTGTTATCTAATTTGAGGTTTTAAGGCAAGAATCTTGTTATTGTACTTTTTATTTCTTCATATAATCTTTTCATCTTACTATATGAAGAATCCTTTTGATATCTAATTCGATGCTTCTTTTGTCTTCTATGGGAAGCCTTGTTAATTTATTTGACGTCCTTTTTCCCTAAAATTTTCCAATGAATATTATATGCACATACCAACTTTTATGTTGACAACTTCCATTGTGTCTTCTCTCGTGGGGTTTGCTTCCAAAGAGCATGGATGTGTGGACCACAGCTGTCTAGGATACATCCAGTTGTAGTTGATCTTTCATGGGAGGTAGATTGAAGTGGCTGGTTTACCCTCTGTTGGTCTTATGCTTAGATTAGTTTCTTTTATGTACACCTTGTGTGGTGAAGAACAATATTAAACATGAATATTGTATAAGTTAGATTTTTATCTTCTACTGTTATACTTTTAGTTTTTGATACAATACATACTTGAATTATAGTTATCATCCTTTGCAAGAATTTACTTGTGATAATTGGCATTGGATAGTTTTCTATTGCTCATGTATCAGTAAGTGAGTGGCTGCCCTCTTAAGTCATGCTCCTTACAAGTATGGTATCAAAGCCAGTGCAATCAGTTGATCTAACTATTTCAATGCTATCTCCTTTAGGTTTTACCTTCCCCATAGGTTCCTTATAGGATCCTTAGCTTATATTGAAACTCTATAGATGAGGCACCTACATTAGCATCTACCTGCATTAGGATGATAAAAGGATTTATAATCTGAGGAAGTATTATGATTTTCTTAACTGAATTAACCTTATGGGGTTAGTTTGGACACCATGTGACTTTTTCCTTAGGGTGTGATGCACATTTTGAGTTTTAAAGCCATGAGATGTGACTTATGAGTAGAAAACTGCATGGTTTAGGTAGACTCACCCTCTTACCTTTAGGTCTTGTTTGACTTATTAGGTCAAACCTTTTTAGGGGGGTATTACTTGTTAGAATATGGATATGCTTATTTCAGGAAGGAAATCCCTTTTAAGGGGTGGAGTCATGTAACATACTGAGTTTCGACTATCCTGGCTTTAGAAAGACTAATTTCTGGAATAGGATGATAGTGTGCTCGAATTTCTAGAATAGACTAAATAAGGTTAGATATATGCCATAATATTCTTATTTGTACCTTGATGAACATTTAATGCACATAATATTAGTAACTCAGATGATAACCCTAATCGTGGATACATATGACCCCGACCATGTCATGGACCAATAAACCCCAATGTTATGATGAGTGAGATATATGGAACCTAACCTAGACATCATACATGTTGATGAGGTGTATGTGAGATATGGTAACCATGTTGACTGAAACCCTAGGTTGAGGTTGACTAATCCTAATGCATGCATCCTTGGTATTAATTATAGTATATTAGTGACATTAGGAGCCTTAATCATATATTATATGTTAATACACATAATTTAGACTTAATCACCTAATCATGGCTTGATATGAAAATCAATTCATCATTATGTAATATGTTTCACATGGTTCACTAGTATACATCTAATAACTCAAATATGGTTAATATGTATTTCATTTACATATATGAATGGATAATGTGGGGTTAAATGTGCATAATTGGTAACATGATGTGAATATATATGAGAAATAAATTCATTTATACAATAATGTGACTAATTTATATAATGTGACAATAAATAGATATTTAAAATAAGTGGAGATGATTGATGTGCCATAATTTGAGTTAATATTGAAATTAAAGGACTTAATGAGAAATTGAGTAAAATGACCTATTTTGTAAAAGATAATCTAATATAACCATATTTGGTGATAGTATGAGGATAATGAAGTCTAATTACGGATTATTGAGGATAATGATAATATATAATAATAGATAATGATAAATTTGGCTTAAAATATAATTCTATTTAAACGTGTATTACATTATCTCACAATATAAATATAACTCTAAAACTGGTTTCTATGAGTCCTAATTAGTCTAAGTTCAAAGTTTAAACCTATTTGGATAATTATAGCAATCCCAATTCAATTGGAGAAGATAATTTTGAGTTATATAAACTCAATACATAATGGACTTTGATTCAGTTGCTTTATTTTCCAATTTGATGGTCGCGGTGCAATTTTCTTAGCTCGCCTAATGTCGCTGATCACGCGGCTTAGCTTTATGTGGGCTCTTTCACAGCCGTTCGATCTTCATCCTATGGTATCTATCTTTTCTTCATCCTTCAGTCGGCCCCTGCCTGGACACCTCACAGTCCGATGGATCATGGTTTCCTCCTCCCTCGATATTCTCTCCCCCTCGTTCCTATTTCTCTTTACCTCCGTAATACTTCTCTGAGACGAGTCGAGTAAGCCGTTGACTTCTTCTAGGTCGAATTTGCTCCGTAATCTTTCCTTTCCTGTACGCCGTTGTCGAGTTTGTCTCCTTTCCTTCGGCCTTCGCGAGACTTGTAAAGTATCAAGTAGAGTTCCTTGTGCCGTCGTGGAGTCTAAGGAATTTCCAATTTGACTCTGTTCTAGGTATGTCGATTTTCCCTCTTTCTTGGTCTGTGTGCAATCGTTTCAAGTCTCGTTGGTGATCATGAAGTTTCAGTCACGTATAATGGGATTTATCACCGTGGTTTCGTTCTTCTGATTCGTTTGAAGTATGTTTGTTAGTTGTCTCACTCTCGTGAGGTTGCTGTGAGGGCCCGAAACTCCCTCCTGGGTTTTGTTTCCCCTCTCCGTGTTCTGGCCACGGTGGAAGGTCCAGACTGGGTTCCTGGATGCCACAATGGCTCATCTTGGGGCCATTGACTTCTTCTAGGTCTCGGCGGACTCATTGGAGATGTCCCCCTCAGTTTCTGGTCACAACGATGTTGTGAACTCAGAGATTCATAGCTCTACAAGAGTTCGGATTTGATTCATGGGAGGATGAAGATGACTGCTTGCCTCGTTACCGAAATGTCCTAGTATTGTTTTGATGATTGTCACACGTTACATGGGCATTTATGTCCTTTTGTCTCGAATATGATATCATCTCGTGGGTTTTATTTAATTAAATGGATTTTACTCATATGCCCTGTCAGACATCAACCTGATGATGTGTGATGCAAGAGTTGTCGGGTCTTTTGGCCTCCATTTTAATTTTATAATTCAGTAAATCGTCATATCTTGAAATTCATAGTAATTAATCGGTGAGTCTGAAAAATAAAGTGAGGCTGTCCCAAAATCACAAAAATAAGGATTTAGATATTTTTAGGATAATTACGCATTCTTTGACAGAAAAACCCCATGCCCTGATCTTTTTTATTATCATTTATTTATTTCTTTTATCTTTGTTGCTACGGGCAACAAATTAGTTTAATCAGTCAATCAACTTCTCGATGATAAATATTGCTCTTAATACTTCTGAATATATATAACTGCTTAAAAATGTTGTCATTTGGATTTGGTCCTAAAGTATATTGTAATAAGGCTTCCACTGTGTGGAGTGGGGAATTAGTGCAATGCTTTTGGTTAAATCTAGGAGTTATTCAATTATGATTTTTCTTGATACAATATTTGGAGCCCCATCAGATGTAGATTAAAGTGGTTTCTTTACCTATGTTTTCAGAACCGAACAGGTGGTCGGACCGGCAGTGACTCAGACCGGATTGAGTCGAATCCAACCAGAGTGGTTGAATCGGTTGGACCGGAAATGATGCCAACATGACATAAAAAAAATATGAATCGGGAAAACCGAACCGGTCACCATGATAAAAGGCAATTAGCGGTCGGACCAGTCAAACCGGATGAACCGTCATATTATATATATATATATGTTTATATATATTGTTTGTATGTATATACATATATATTATATCAAAATATATATATATATATATATATTTTTTTTTTGAACATATATACATTGTATATATATACATATATATGTATATACAAGTATATTGTTGTGTAGATGTATACATTCATATATATATATATAATTTATATATATATATAATCAATATATATATATATTTGAATATATATACATTGTATATATATATAAATATATATATATATATATATATTTATATATTTGAATATATATATATATATATTGTATATATATATATATATATATAAATATATATATATGGTTGTTTATTTGTTACCCGGCGGGTATTTTTTCTTAGCTACCCATTCCACGACACGGTGGCATCATTAGTAAATAGTCAACATTTCCCCCATCGCTTTAGGCGGCGCAGTAGCGAGCAAGCACAGGAGGCGGCGGACGAAGGGGAGAGAAGATGTCGGCTGGTCATGGGCTCCGATCTCGCACCCGGGACCTCTTTGCGAGGTCGTTCCGTAAGAAGGGTTACATCCCGCTCACGACTTACCTCCGCACCTTCCACATCGGGGACTACGTCGACGTGAAGGTGAACGGTGCCATCCACAAGGGTATGCCGCACAAGTTCTACCATGGGCGCACCGGGAAGGTCTGGAACGTCACCAAGCGCGCCATCGGTGTCGAGATCAACAAACAGGTTGGTAACAGAATCATTAGAAAGAGAATCTACGTCCGCGTGGAGCATGTGCAGCCTTCTCGCTGTGCAGAGGAGTTCCGCCATAGGAAGCTGCAGAACGACAAGCTCAAGGCAGAGGACAAGGCCCGTGGAGAGGTCATTAGCACCAAGAGGCAGCCGGAGGGTCCCAAACCTGGATTCATGGTCGAGGGTGCTACACTTGTCCATAAGCATGGTGGCAATCAACTAATTTTAGATAAAACCAGCAGGATGTTCTTGTAATTTAGTTTATGAGGCTTTCCTGTAAATACGACAGAGTGACCAAAGTGAATTCTTGGATTGCTTTAGTGGTTTGAAGCTTGAGATTTTTTTCTTGGCTTTCTTGTAATTCCCAGAAAGCAACTGAATGCAGAGATTGAAAGGCTGAAGTCAATAGACAGATTCCCTCATTGCTAAGTGCACATTACATGCTTGACAAAATGATCGTATGTACTGTATATATATGCTATAATTTCTGTAAATTGGTACTACGATTCATGATTCATGAAGGTGTATTTTACTGCTTTCTGTCGGCTAGTGTCAACTTATGAGCGATTTAAGTTTAACTGTTCTTGAGGATACGCGTCTCCCTCTCCAAGTTGGCATCCATCACCTTCTCTAGCATAAACTTGGATTTTGAATCCAGCTCAAAAGTAACACTAAGGCCCTCAAAAGTAACACGTGGTTATTAAAACTAACTTATTAGATACTGAAAGTAATAACAAATGCAGGTTATAGTTTTCTTAAGGTTTGATGAGCCACGATCAACCCAATGATATGTATATTCATATCATTATTATAATATTTTTACGTGTATATGACTTTTGACATTAAAATGTAACTAGGTGACTAAGATATGAACCTCAAACGTCATATGAACAATTAACATTATATCAAGATGTTGTTTATGATTGAGTATGTATTCATGGAAACAAATTGAATCACAAAACTAACTATCTGACATCGAAAGTAATACCAGGACTCAAAAAGTAACTATATGGTATAAAAAGTAAATGTCTGACACTAAAAGTAACTATCTAACGCTGAAAGTGACATCAAGACACAAAAAGTAACTATATGGTATAAAATGTAATTATGTGAAATTCAAAGTAACCATGTGATATATGAAATGTAACTATTTTGTATAAATTGTAGCCATATGATATACAAAGTAACTATGTTACTTTCTTGATTTTTTCCTATGAAATTGGCTTTATATTGTTGCTTCTATGAATTTATTTAATTTTTGAGTGGCTTTTGGAATACATACATTTTTGGATTAGTACAATTTTTTTCATGGTTTGTTCAGTGTACTCACGAAATGTCAGTTTTTGCTACTATGCCATACACTAGAAGAGTTACTTTCTGGTCGCTGGAGTTACTTTTTATATCGTCACATATACTCTCAGTGTTCTCGCAGTCACTCTCAGTGTTATCATAGTCACTCTCAGTGCTATCAGAGTTACTCTTAGTGTTCTCTCAGTTACTCCTTAGTGCTGTCACAGATACTCTCAGTGTTCTCGCAGTTACTCTCAGTGTTATCATAGTTACTCTCAGTGCTATCCGAGTTACTCTTAGTGTTCTCTCAGTTACTCCTTAGTGCTGTCACAGATACTCTCAGTGTTCTTGCAGTTACTCTCAGTTTTATCATAGTTACTCTCAGTTCTATCAGAGTTACTCTTAGTGTTCTCTCAGTTACTCCTTAGTGCTGTCACAGATACTCTCAGTGTTCTCGTAGTTATTCTCAGTGTTATCATAGTTACTCTCAGTGCTATCAGAGTTACTCTTAGTGTTCTCTCAGTTACTCCTTAGTGCTGTCACAGATACTCTCAGTGTTCTCGCAGTTACTCTCAGTGTTATCATAGTTACTCTCAGTGCTATCAGAGTTACTCTTAGTGTTCTCTCAGTTACTCCTTAGTGTTTTCACAGATACTCTCAGTGTTCTCGCAGTTACTCTCAGTATTATCATAGTTACTCTCAGTGCTATCAGAGTTACTCTTAGTGTTCTCTCAGTTACTCCTTAGTGTTATCACAGATACTCTCAGTTTTCTCGCAGTTACTCTCAGTGTTATCATAGTTACTCTCAGTGCTATCAGAGTTACTCTTAGTGTTCTCTCAGTTACTCTTAGTGTTCTATCAGTTACTCTCAGTGCTATCAGAGTTACTCTCATTGTTATTTGAGTTACTCTCAGTGTTTCTACCAGTTACTCTCGGTGCTATCTATCTGAGTTACTCTTAGTGTACTTACAGTTACTCTTAGTGTTCTTACAGTTACCCTTAGTGTTCTTATAATTACTTTACGAGATCATCACTCTTCCTGTATTTTGACTTGTGTTTGGAATATATTGTTGTGTTACCTTAGTGTTCTTATAATTACTTGGTATCTATTGTTGTGTTTGGAATCTATTGGTATAGAAAATCATACATAATCTTGGGAGAAGCAAATACATCACTATGGTTCAGCTAGCAGAAGTGTTGACATCCTGAGTATTTCACAATCTGGAGTCGACTAGGAAAGTGTTTGCACATGTATTGCTGCTTGGATATAGTGCACAACACAATTTGAGAAAGTAACTTCTTACATTAGTTAAATTATATCCAATGAATACAATTACATGTCGTTGAACAAACAATAGAATATATTCTTAACTATGGCTAGTAGTTGATGTAGCCTTTTCAAACACAACGAAATTACCCATGTAGAAGTCAATCAAGATATTGACCACCAGTACACGATGCTTGTATGGACAAACTAGAAAGGAATAGACAATCAAATACTTAGAATGCATATTGTTTTTCATATACTTTTCCGATTTGAAATATGATGGATCTACAATATTGCATTGCAAAATTCTGGAATGTTGTTTCCACAGAAATACATATACAACTTTGTAGTTCATCTAGGCAAAATAACAAACAGTTTAAGTACAACTAGGATGAAGAACTAGTACAACCGCTCACAACCATAGACATTACTGACACTGCTATCAACATGAATCTCAGCAGGGACTGACATTCTCAGTGAGCCAAACAACATGAGTATATTTCATTCATTTTTGGTCAATTCCTCATGAGTTTTTCTCCCTACATAGAGAATGGATGTTGCAAATCAAACCCAGCAATCTGTAGCTATTCAATAACAACAGAGATGCCTTATCCATGGACACCAACAATGTTCCACCCCATATTCTCATTTGTGATGACGATCATCCTTTCAACCATACCACCAGAAGCATGAGGAATCTGCAGTGCTTTCGGGGCCGCCATGAACTCACCATACTGATAATCCACCATGAACTCAGTGCTTTCGGGGTCACCTGCACCGATCAATTTAGTCGAGCTTGCACAACCAGAACCCGAACGGCTTCCCCTCACCGTGCTTCCTCTTGTAATGGGTCTGCAAGGTCCGGAAGTCCTTGAGAGGGTGTGTGCGAGGGTGGTTGATGTTGTTCCTGCAATTAGAAATCGATAATTAGGCAATTAACCTAGCGACGCACAAAACATCAACAGGACGAAATAGGAAAAGCGGAGCGCCCATCCCGTATGTTACTCTCCAATCATGGCATCCTTGAGGAACGGAGGCGGCCGCCCAGTTGTCCGCCGCTGTATGTCGTTGGCCCCGTCGGGGACCGCTCCAAGGGTGAGACGATTCATCAGCGTCTTCCTCTAGGCCGTCTTCCATGGCCAGCTCCCGGACAAGGACCATTTGTTGGAGCTGAAGTCGTAGATCCAGACGGCATTGGAGACGGCCTAGGTGGTCGGGTCCCACCCACCGAGGATGATTTGGGGGGGGGTGGGCAAGGGAGGGGACCACCTGGCAGAAGAGAGGGAGGGCGTGCTGGAGGAATGGATGGATGGGAGGGTTTTCCATTCACCGACAGTGGGGTTGAAGAGGACGAGGCGGAAGAAGGGACATGAGGAGGAGGACAGTGTGTGGTTGCTCTGCCTGCACCATGGTGGTCAGCGTGTGGGGCATTTGTGGAGCCGATGGAAGCCAGGGGATTCGACTTGTTTGTGCCAAGGTCACACACGGACTTGAGACCAAGAATGCATCGTAGGCGGCGTAGAGAAAATAAGCCATCTCTGATAGTTTTTGAGAGAAAGTTGCTACCTTTGATTGCTCGTAGTGGACAGATTGAAGAATAAAGTTTGGAATTTGATGGGTGGCTGATGAGCATGCTCTGGAGGTTGGGACGGCGGCAAGTGGTTTCTCAAGCGGACGCCCGATGACGAGCAGCTAGCAATTGCGGAGGAAACGAGGATGGTACTTATAACCGGATCTAATTACAATTTATGCCACTGTGTTCTCAAGGCACATGTATTATAACTAAGCTACCCGGCGGGTATTAAAAACAATATATATATATATATATATATATATATATATATATATATATATATATATATATACATAGGGCTACAAACGGTGCGGGTACGGTGCAGGTATGGTCATACCCAGAACCATACCCTTTTATTTTTATGGGTACGGGTATGGGTCTGGACCCGCATTACTCAATAGTCAGACCCGCACCATACCCGGAACCGCATAGAATGCGGGTATGCGGTGCGGTTCCGCGGGTATACGGTTTTGCTGTGCAATCTGTTTTATAAAAGGCAAAACTGATTTTTGGACACACTTTTAGGTCCAAATTAATTAAAAATTATCCCACAAAATGTACAAGTTCAATGCAGTTCAAAATTCTTCATGTAATCCCTTTTAGTGTAATAAAAATCTGCTATTTTGTGAAGCAATAAACTGACTAGAACTATCCCAAAAAGTATAAATTTACTGTCGTCCAGAATTTTCAAAGTGTTGCCTCAAAAAATGTATAAGTTCACTGCATTTTTGGCTGCTAGAGTAACAAAAATCTGCTGTTGGTCAAGTAATAAATTTATTAAAATTGTCCCAAAAGTGCATAGATGTATTACTGTCCAGAATTTTCAACATGGTGGCTGCTAGAGCAACACCAAACTGCTGATTTGGAGGCTTTTTGTGCTTACAAATCATTCAAGTACCTATTTTAAACTCAAAACTCTATTAGAAAAATCATACTCATACACATATGTGGTTTAAGCACTAGAACATCGCAATGGAACAAAAGACACTAAGAGAAAGAGATCCACCAACAATAGAATACAACTTTGCTAAATGATCAACTTCGAGTCTTAAAGTCAAGTCAACACAACAAAAAACATTAGTTCTTCATGACCTATTGGCTTTTGCCAAGTTGCCAACATTCACAACACTCAAGTGGGGTTACACATTAGTTTTCTACAATCAAATGACAATGTCAAATGTGAGAAAATTAAACAACATGATATGAAGTAGAAAATGAGTGGTCGTCCATCAAACTCGCCGCTCCATCAACCGTGAATCAAAGCAACAAACATGGGTGACATCATAAGAAAGAGCATAAGCATCCTGCAAATAAAATGTAACCATTTATCATACCTTTCTCCAATATGTAGATCACCACACACGCAGGTAAGATAGATCTGTGGATTTCAAGAGCCCTAGCAGCAACAGAGGAAGAAATAGCAGCAAGTGCAGCAACAACGGAAGAAATAGCAACAACAGGCCCTGTCTTCGTTGTCGTCGGCGACTCGGCATAGGTGGTGGCGGGCAGGAGCTCGCGGACCAGCACCGCGGGAGCCGGGAGGTGGCGGCAGCAACGCGTGAGGCGGATGAGGTCGCCGAGGAGGTGGTGGTTGTGGGGAAGACTAGGTCTTCCGAGACGAGGTCGCCGAGGCTGAGGAGGTCACCGAGGCCGAGGAGGTTGAAGCTGACGGAGCGTGAGGATGAGAAATGGCCGCCAGCTTAGAGATGAAGAAATGGACGAGAAGCGGCGTTGGCTTGGCCGACGGTGGCGGGCAGCAAGCCAGCAACATCGGAAGAAATAGCAGCAAGTGCAGCAACAGCAGCAACACACCCTGTCTTCGGCGACGGCGGTGACTCGACATAGGTGGTGGTGGGCAGGAGCTCAGGACCAGCGCCGTGGGAGCCGGGAGGCGGCGGCAGCAACGTGTGAGGTGGACGAGGTCGCCAAAGAGGTGGTGGTTGTGGGGAAGGCTAGGTCGTCGGAGACGAGGTCGCCGAGGCCGAGGAGGTCGGAGCTGACGGAGCGTGAGGACGAGAAATAGTCGCCGGCTTGGAGATGAAGAAATGGACGAGAAACGGCGTCGGCTTGGCCGACGGTGGTGTTGGACGAGAAATGGTCGCCGGTTGGACGAGAAATGGTCGACAATGACGGTCGCCGGTCGGAAGCCTGACGAGAACCCTAGTTCTCTGCCGTTGGACCTGGAATAGTGGAACCCTAGTTCTCCGCTTTCTGCTGGAGAGTGGAGTCGCGAGTGATGGACTGAATGAGAGACTGAGAGGAGAGAATGCAAGTAGTAAGCCGAGTTGTGTGAAGAAAGAACGGTTGGACCGTTAGATCATATTTGGTAGTTTTTCAGCCATTAGATTATGACAAATATGCATATATATATATATATAATTATATTTATTTATATAGTAATACGGGTACACGGTTATAGCGGGTACGGGTATAGTTATACCCATTAGTGGACCCGTAATAATACGGGTATACGGGTATGCAGGTAAGTGGGTATGCGGGTCTAGAAATCTAGACCCTTGACGGGTTTTTTAAGGGTCTGAATTTGCGGGTCCGCGGGTCTACCCATACCCATTTACAACCCTATGTATACATATATATTATTATGTAGATGTACACATACATACATATTTATGTGCATATATTTGTACATATATACATATATATACATTCTACCTTATATGTATATTTTCTATATAAATACATGCATACATATATATATATATATATATATATATATATATGTCGTCGGCAAGGGAATAGCTCGATTGGCAAATTCCGTTGGTCCCCAATGAAGGGACTCGGGTTTGAAACCACACAGAGAAGCATCTCTTGATTTATCACCCTCCAGGGTGTCCGGCCTCCGCCACGGGTTATGGGAGAGGGGGGAGAAATCTTTCTCTCTTAATCCCATATATTCATGACATATATATACATATATATACATATATGTAAATTCCTATATGTATCCTATTGTTTTTTGGTCCTAAAGTATATTGTAATAAGGCTTCCACTTGTGTGGAGTGGGGAATTAGTGCAATGCTTTTGGTTAAATCTAGGAGTTATTCTATAGGATTTTTCTTGGTGAAATATTTGGAGCCCCATCAGAGATAGATTAAAGTGGTTTCTTTACCCTATGTTGATCCTATGCTTAGATTAGTTTCTTTTATATACACCCTGCATGCTGAAGAAAAATGTTAAATATGAACATTGTAATACTTAGATTTTTATCTCCCACTGCTATACTTTTTGGTTTTTGATACAATACATACTCGAATTAGAGTTATCATCCTTTGCAAAAAATTACTTGTGATAATTGGCATTGGATGATTTTCTATTGTTCACATATCAGTGAGTGGCTCCCCTCTCAGATCCCACTCCTTACAGTGATTATGATAAAGCGTGAAGGTTTTATAAATCCAAATAATGTAATAAAGTATGTAAGCTACAAAATGTCAATCTATGGATCGAAACAAGCATCTCAGAGCTACGAATTTGCCAATGAATAAGGAGGTTGGTAGTATCTCAAAATGAGCTAATAGGCGAATAATCTTTAAGGAAGAGATCAATGATCCCAAGTTCTTTGACTTCATTCATCAAGTGTTTGTTGTTGGGCGGACTACCCATCGATTTAGTCTGAACAGACTGAGGATGATAGGCTCACTTTTCTTTTGATACCCAAAACCCTAAGATTGAAACTCTTTACCATTTCTTGCTTTTTGCTTTCCACTGGCTTCAATTTGACAAGGCAGTCAAAGAGTTTGACTTTAGTTAAAATGAAGATACAAAAGGTTAGTGGGAGCATATTTGTATTCCACATACTGATGGAGAATGACATCCTCATCCTACAAGTGTTAAAAAATCTGGCTTCAAAAGTACTATTGTGTGTGTTTTATATCAAATTTTTTACACTTCTTGACACACAGTTTCAGCTCATTCTGTCCCAAATTAGCCTCTATTTATATTCATTTTGCCACACTTTTTAGTTTCTTTTCTTATCACATGATGTTGATTGCAGATATGTATTAAAAAGGTCAAATTGAAGATAACCTAACTCAGATCCAACCTCAATGGGACTTCCCCAAGTTTTGCAGCTGACCCAAAGCAAATTTCTGAAGAAACGACAGAAGACACGACGTGTTCTATTAAGAACACGGTGTGTTCACTTACAGGCAGTCTCACAGGACAAAGAACACATCGTGTGTTATTAAACACACGATGTGTGATTCTCCAACAACATCTAGTCCAGATCAGAGAAAAGAGGTAATGCGATGTGTCCTTCATCAGACATGGTGTGTTCCTGGTACATGAAGACCGTTTGCACCTTTCTACCAAAGAACATGTCATGTGTTTATTCAGACACACCATGTGCCCATCATTTGATTCACTCCCTGAAGACAGAAACACAACGTGTCTAATTAAAACACGATGTGTACCTCAATGTAGTGACAACACTGAGCAAGCACAAACGACATGACACGTCGTGTTCAACAAAAGACACACTGTATCGGAGTCTATTTCTGCAAAAATGAAAATGACTGGCTTTCATTTTAAAAGCAAATGGGAGCCCATGTTGCGGTTATGCTCGGTCATTTTGAAGTGTTTTACTCCCAAGAGAAGTTCCAGAGCAGAGGAAGGCGATTTTGGGGTAGAAGAAGGCAGTTTCTTGGAAGAGAACCCCCATTTTACTTCATTTCTTCTCTGTTTTCTTTTCCAGAGGTGTAGCAAAGTTACTCTCTTCATTTTAGCTTTCTGGGAGGGAAGTTGGTCTGAGTTGGAGCTTTCTAAGGGGAGGAACTTCGTCCTCCAACTAGAGTTCTCTTCTCTTAGCCCGCAAATGTGGTTCCTTTAGATTTTTCCTTCTCTTAAGCATGCAAAACTCTGAAATTACTGTCATGTATCAGCATATCTTCACTATGGACAAGTAGACATCTTTCCGAGCATGAGAGAGTAGCTCCCATGCCATTGATCATGTGAACTCAAATTTTATGCTTATTGTTGTTTAGTTTTCTTTCTTCTATGGATGCCTATGGTGTTTTCTTACTTGTACGCCAGGCCGGCCACCTTTTATACATGTTTTATGCTTGCCTTGTTCTTCGAGAGAATGTATTAGGAAGTATGGAGTAGTGTCTATGGCAATATTCTCTTGACCACGAGAGTGGCTAGATATTATTGAGGGTTTCAGTTGTGTTTGATGCTAAACATAGATGTGGGGGCATTAGGTGAAGTTGAGAACCACCTCATGGCATTGGGAAATGCATGTTGATGAAAACCTCCTTGCTTATTAAACAACGATCTTATTTCTTACGTTCATGTGATATAATGGTAATGGTAGTGAAATCCTATGCTCAAGTTCCTAATCATTTAATCAATTATGTTGTTTAAAACCTTTTCCTTATTTTCCTTTTCTTAGGTCTATAAAAAATCAAGCTTTTGGAATCTGATTTAGATTAGTGAAAGTTAACATATTTGTGCCTAACTAGCCTAGATCCTTGTGTTCGACACTCAACAACATTGATTTTTGTATACTTGTGGTTGATTAGTGAGTTGAAATCCTTTCCTTTTTAAACTCTCAACAAGTTTTTGGCGTCGTTGCCCGGGAGCTATGGTAGTTTTTAGTTAGAGTAAAAGTGTTAAATAGTAATTGAGACTAAATCACCATTATCACATTTTACCTTGTGATATCTCTTAGTCTTGTGAATCTCACTCAAATCCTACTTTTCAGGTTGCATGCGTCGTTCTAAGAGAGGTCTACAAACCTCTATCTCCTTGGATCCGGAGATAGAATGCACTTTTAGTAGCTGTAGATGAGCAAGGAGTGAGAACTCTTCAAACTTGTAGGGATCACAACCATCGTCACCACTACCATATTTTTCATCCTTTGAAGCAGTCATACAAGAAGAATCAACCATGGAGGACAACTGTCCTTTGAAAGACTTCGCTATGCTGGCTTCTGCAAAAATTTGTGGAGCCATTGATCTACCTGTGGTAGAAGCAAACAATTTCTCCATTAGCCCTTCTATGATGCAGATTATCCAGCAAACCCGTTTTGCAGGTACCGCCACCAAAGACCCAAACCTTCATGTAGCTGAATTCCTGGAGTACATGAACACCTTTAAAATCAATGGTGTATCTATTGATGGAATAAGGCTTCTACTGTTTTCCTTCACCTTGAGAGATAGAGCCAAGGCATGGATTTTATCTCTTCCTAAGAAGTCCATCAAGACCTGGGATCAACTATTAAATGCTTTCCTTGCAAAGTATTTTCCGCCAAACAAAATAGCTCAACTGAGAAACCAGCTCACAAACTTTTCTCAATTAAATGGAGAAACTTTGTATGACACATGCGAGAGGTTTAAGGACCTGTAACGCCTTTCCCTCACCATGTATTGACTAATTAGCTTCTACTTCAAACATTTTACAATGGACCATTCTACAACAGTCGCATGACATTGGATGCTGCAACTAATTGAGCTTTAATGAATAAGTCTTATAGGGAGTCTTATGATATCATTGAAGATATAGCACTCAACCACTGCCAATGGGGGTCAGATATAAAAGCACAATCATCTTCTACACAGAGTTCTTCAACTGGAAAGCAAGGAGGAAGGCGTAGTGTTGATGCAGTTGATTTAATTACAGCTAAGCTCGATGTCCTTAAACAAAAGTTTGAGAAGATGACTACAATGCAGATCCAACCAGGTGAGGTAACTTGTGAAGCTTGCGGATTTTCTGGACATACTTCTTCTACTTGTTTTGCTCCTAATATAAACCAAGAGAACCAAGAGCAAGTGAATGCCATTGGGGTGCATGGGAACAAGTAATACAATTCCTATTCCAACACCTACAATCTGGGATGCAGAGATCATCCTAATTTCTCTTGCCGGAACACTAACAACGTGCAAAACTATCAACAAGGACAAAAACTACCACATTAACAACAACTCTTCAATCAACAATCAAAAGGAAATCCACCAGGTTTCAATAACAATAGGGGTTACCAACAACATCAATAATCCCAGAAATCTTCTTTGGAGACTATGATGGAGCAATTTATCTCTACTCAAGCACAACAAAATGAAGAGTTCTGAGGCAATACCAAACTGCTAAAAGATGCAATTGCTCAACTCTCCACTAAGGTGGATGGCATTTCCACCCATACAAGGATGTTGGAGAATCAAATCGCCCAACAAGCTTAGTACAGCAAAAGAACACATCGTCTGGTTTCCTTCCTAGCCAACCGGAGGTGAATCCAAGAGGGCAGGTAAATGCTATCACCTTAAGGAGTGGAGCAGAAATCCAAAGACCTTCTCCACCCAAGGAGAAGAGCGTTGAGGTTGCTGATGAGGAAAATATGGACACTCCCATTGATGACAAACTAAAAGGTACAACTGAAGTACCACCTTCTTACAAAGCAAGTGCACCATTTACACAAAGACTAAAAAATAAGAAGGAGGATTCAAAGTTCAGAAAATTTATGGAGATTCTAAACAAACTTCATATCAATCTTCTGTTGGCTGAGGTCATAGATGAGATGTCATCATATGCCAAATTTCTAAAAGACATCCTCACCAAGAAGAGGAGGATAGACCAAATTGAAACCATCATGCTTTCTGAGAGAATGAGTTCAATCATTCAAAACAGACTTCCCGTGAAGTTAGATGACCTAGGAGCTTTCACTCTACCTTGCAAGATTAGAAACTCCACGTTTGACGAAGGTCTTATGGACCTTGGATCTAGCATTAATCTCATTCTATTTAAAGGGCATCCACCCTTCCATTTGCATGTATAGAATAAACAAGGAAGATGATGCTAAACCCACTATTGAACCACCTAGACGTTTAAATAAAAAATGCTGGAAGTGGTTAAAAAGGAATTTTTTAAGTTGAAAGATGTTGGCATCATTTATCCTGTAAGTGACAACCCTTGGGTTAGTCCCATTCATGTGGTACCTAAAAAGGGGGGTGGGTGCGACTGTCATTAAGGGGGATATTGATGAGTTAATACAAACACATATAGTTATAGGTTGGCATATGTGTATCGATTACCAATGTTTAAATAAAAACTCACAAAGATCATTTTCCCTTGCCTTTTATCGATTTGATGCTTGAGTGACTTGCAAAACATTCTTACTTTTGCTATTTGTAAGGGTATTCCTGGTTTCTCCAAATTACAATCTACCCTCCCCACCAAGAGAAAACCACATTTACATGCACCTATGGGACCTATGCTTACCGTCACATGCCCTTCGGTCTTTGTAATGCCCCAGCCACATTTCAACATTACATGATGGCTATTTTCTCTGATTTCATTGAAAATATAATGAAAATATTCATGGATGATTTTAGCATTTATGGAGATTTTTTTGATCATTTCTTATGCAATTTATCTAAAGTCTTAGCCCGTTGCAAAGAGGCTAACTTAGTATTAAATTGGGAAAAGTGCCATTTCATGGTACAATCTGGTGTAGTATCAGATCATATTGTTTCTAATAAGGGTATTGAAGTTGGCAGGGCTAAAGTGGAAGCTATAGAGAAGATGTCTACTCCTTCTTTAGTCAAAGACATCCGTAGTTTCCTTGGACATGCGGGGTTCTACAAGAGATTCATCAAAGATTTCTCTAAGATTGCAAAACCATTGTGTTCCTTGCTTGCAAACGATGTTGAGTTCATATTCAATGATGCCTGCCATGCATCCTTTAACAAGCTCAAAGAAGCTCTTGTCTCAACCCCAATCATACAACCATCAGACTGGAGTGCTCCTTTTGAATTAATGTGTGACGTGAGTGACTACGCAGTAGGAGCAGTTCTTGGATAGCGGAAAGATAGAAAGCTTCATGATATACACTATGAAATCAAAAGCTTAGATGAGGTACAAATCAACTATACACCCACCGAGAAGGATATGCTTGCCATAGTATACACTTTTGACAAGTTCAAACAATATTTGGTAGGATCCAAAGTCATTGTGCATACATATGATGTTGCAATTAAGTATTTGCTTAACAAGAAAGATGCTAAACCACGTCTCATTCGCAGGATATTACTCCTTCAAGAATTTGATCTTGAAATCTGAGATAGAAAAGGGACAGAGAACAATGTTGCAGATCACCTATCTAGGTTGACTACAAGTGCTGAAAGTTAATTGTGTATTGAGGACTGATTTCCAATTGACAAACTCTATGCCTTGTCTTCCACACAAGCACCATGGTTCACAGATTTTGCAAGTTTTCTTGCTACAGGACTACTACCTCCAGACTTGATGTACCAATAGAAAAAGAAGTTTCTTCATGATGTAAAGTTCTACTACTCGGATGATCTGTTATTGTTCAAGCAATACGTTGATAGACTCATAAGGAGGTATATCCCAAACGAGGAAGTTGGTAATGTAATTTCATATTGTCATTCTTCTCTCTACGAAGGACACTTTGGAGCCCACAAAATAGCAACAAAGATCCTACAATCTGGCATTTATTGGCCAAGTCTATTCTGTGACGTGCACACATTTGTCAAGGCTTGTGACAACTGCCAAAGAGGTGGGGGAATATCAAGGAGAGATGAAATGTCATTAAACTCAATTTTGGAGCTAGAAGTTTTTGATGTGTGGGTTATAGACTATATGGGCCCTTTCCTGTATTCATGCATCTACAAGTTCATATTGGTGGCCTGTGATTATGTGTCCAAATGGGTGGAAGCAATTCTCACTCAAACTCTAGATGCAAAGTCAGTCGTCAAACTTTTTCAAAAGATCATATTCCTAAGATTTGGAGTTCCAAGAGCAATCATTTCAGATGGTGGAAGCCATTTTAAGGAGAGACACTTCAATAGCTTGCTTAGAAAATATGGGGTAAAGCATAAGATATCCACACCCTATCACCCTCAAACATCTGGCCAAGTGGAGATCTCCAATAGGAAACTAGAGGCTATTCTAGAAAAGACTGTCTCCAACTCAAGAAAGGATTGGACACTTAAGTTGGAAGATGCATTATGGGCATACATGACAGATTTCAAAACACCCATTGGAACAACACCTTTCAAGCTAGTCTATGGAAAATCATGCCATTTACCTATACAATTGGAGCACAAAGCATTATGGGAAACCAAGTTGCTAAATTATGATCTTAAGAAAGCAAGAGAGAAGAGGCTACTACAACTACAAGAGCTAGAGGAGTTGCAAATAGACACTTATGAGAATGCCAAAATCTAAAAGGAGAAGACAAAGGGATGGCATGATAAGAGAATTAAAATCAAAGTCTTCAAGGAAGGAGACCAAGTTTTACTTTTCAATTCTAAACTCAAGTTGTTTCCAGAAAAGTTAAGATCCAAGTGGCCTGGACCATTCTTAGTCCTACACGTCTTTCCGTATGGGACCATGGAGCTACAAGGGAAACAATCCTCCTTCAAGGTCAATGGACAACGGTGCAAGCTTTACATTACAGGAGATGAAGTTGACAAGGGAGCCACTTGCTCCCTCCAAGATGCTTGATCAAAAGACTAAAGAGTCCTACTCTGGACATTAAATGGAGGAACTCATGAGAGTTGACCCCACAATAGATTAGAATTTATTCTAGTAGTTTGAGCCAGAACAATCTTTAAATTTACCAAAAATAAGCTCGTCATGGGTGTATGTAATAACTTAAACACTTATACTTGCATCACTATACTTCTGTAGGTGCTGGCGAGAAGATAAATTCTATAGAAACTCAAAGAGACACGACGTGTCTTTATTTGACACGGGGTGTCGCTTCTTACAGCAGGCAAAAAGTGAGCAGAAACTCAAAAACACACAGCGTGTCAGACAAAGACACACTGTGTCACTGTCAAGCAGACCAAAGTAATACTCGATCTAGAAAAGAACACAACATGTATTCATTCCAACACGACATGTAATTCATCAACAACAGAGAGCATAAGTTATCTCGAAAATAACATGACGTGTCTTTATTTGAACATTGTGTGTCATTATCAATAAAAAAGACAATTTGAATTTCTGGATTCAAACATGACGTGTGCGTAATAGCACATGACGTGTCTTGTAACACACAAAGGAAGTTCTGTCAAGAAACACATCATGTCTTTCGACTGACACGCCGTGCCTTTTGATGAGAATAGGGGTTTTTAACCCTAACCGACCACCGTCTTTCTCACTTCCTCACTTCATTCCAGACGTGCTGCCAAGCGTGTCCAAGACTCCTCCACCGATGACCAGCCGTGTGTGATTTGGAGTAAGAAACCACATCTCCAAGCCGCCATCAAAAACACCAAGGCCGTGAAGTTCCCTCTTCTCTACCAGTCTTCTTCTCTGGTGTCGTCAAGACTAGTTCTTCTTCTTCTTCTTCTTCTTTTCTCAAGCTCCAAGAAGAAAAAACTTCATTTTCGGCACCCTTTGGCCCTTTATGGCGTGAAATTGTAGCAAGAAGCTCCATCCATCCCATCTCCGCCGTCTCTTTCTTTTCCCACACTAGAGACACGTCGTGAAAGCCGCAAATCGGACGTGTTCTTTGTGTTTTAGCCACTGCAGTCACCCAGGTACACGACATGTCTTTCGACAGACAAGTTGTGTCTTTCTTCCAGTCAACTAGTTCTGTAACAATAAGCCACACTGACACGCCGTGTTAACAAAAAGACACACCGTGTCTTTTGACATTTCATCATGGCACCTTTCAAGCAGACATCCAACCACAAGCATGGTACTAGCTCCTCCTCCGCACCAGCATACATCTCCACGACCCAGTTCTAGGTCACTCCTGAGGAAGACCCGACATACCAGTTCCTCATAGTAAGGAGGTTGCTTCCTACATGATTTTCTTGCGAGCAGACTTTCACCACCCTCAGCTTCAAGGATGAGGTCTTCATGCGCCTGAAAGATTTGGGGCTAAGCTATGTATGATGTATGGTATCAAATACTTACCCCCATTTAGTTTATTTGATTTTGATGACGCTCACTACATAGCAAGACCCACAAAAGAAGATGGAACCTTATGGTATTATCCATTTCTGCCTTTTAAGTCGTAGTTTTAAGATTACCTTCAGGCATTTCTGTGAGGTTTTGGATTGCCACTATGAGGGGGCAATTAGTTATCTGCCAGCTTTTGACAGTTATGAATTCTGATTTGAGATATCAGATGAGGAACGCCATGACGCCAAGCAAGCTAGGTCGTCTACTATTCACAACCCCATTTTCGGATACCTGCACCGCCTTCTTAGTACATGACTCTTTTCTAAGAAAGAAACTCAAGGGGTCATCAGAAAACATGATCTTTTCTTTTTGTGGGGAATGATGTATGACTATCAGATCAATGCAGCTTATTATATCCTTACACGTTTCTTAGAGATTAAGAGAGTGAAGAAGAGGGAATCTGGAGACATAATGTGTGGAGGATTGATCACTTTGATAGCACAAAAGTTAGATGTTGATCTGACAGGCCTCGAGGCAGCACCAGGTAGAAACCTGATAGACATTCAGTATCTACTTTCTACATGATTGATCTCAGGGGATGACAATAGTTATACCAAATTTCAGCAATTCTTTGACAAAGATCAGTACATTGACATTCCAGATCCTGAGCATATCACATTTGAGAACAAAGATAACTGGAAAGTCATTCTGAACACTGAAGAAGAAGTTGATGTAGCTAGAGCTACTGATGATACTGGGGTACCCCCTACTGCTCCACCGCCTCCCTCCACAAGCACACATACGAAGTACTCCTAGGCCATGCCTGATGTCAGACATCTATATGGCTATGTGCAGCAGCGGTTTGACCACATAGACAACCACATGGACATGATGGGTCAACAATATTCTACTATGAATGATATGGTTCCTCGCATAAATAGTTGGCACCTTTCTCAAGGCTACTACTGCATGCCACAACAACACCAGCCTACTCCTTTACAGTAGCCTGAGTTTGTTCAATAGCCCATGCGAGTTGATATTCCAGATGATGATGATCTCATCAACCAGTTCTTCCCCTCTGGTCACATGGGCCCTATCCCATCCCACTGATGCCCCACCCCATGACATGTACCTAGTTTGTTTCCTTCATAGGTTTGATTGATTCAGTGAGGACACTGCAAATTTCAAGCTTAGGGGGATGCAACTAGCCCGTAATGTAGTTTAATTTTATTGTTTTTCATGTTTTTCATGTTGTCATGTCTTTTCTGCTTTCATGTTGTTCTTTGTTTTTCTTTCCTTTTGTGGCAAAATCATGTATGATGTGAGGCTATCTTGATGTAATGAACTACTTTTTATACCAATTTTGAACCATCTTGTCCTTTTGCACCTTTATCTGTCATTGAAAGAATTCTAAAGAGCATGCATAGATTAGTTGAAATCCTTTGGCCTTCAACACACATTTATTTCTAGTTTATACTTGTAGCGTGAACACTCACCTTTTTCATCATTGATTGTCTAAAACATGTAATGGTTTCATTTTTGTGAGTAAATTAACATCACAACATCATTTGGAATACGGGATACCCTTACCAAGCTCTTAGTGCATTTTTCAACCTTTCTTTCAGTGAATTGTTTTTCAAAACAAATGGATGAAATCTAGATAATGTTTATATTTAGTTGACTCTCCCATGTTGTGGAAAATATTTAAAATCTCTTTTATCTCAGTCACCTTCTTACCCCATAAAAGATGACTTATTCGCCCGCATATCATGCTAGCCTAGTGTAAGTCTGATCTGGCCACGATGGTTAGGTGGTATGTATTAAAGAGAGGGTAAACTACCCCAACCGACACTCCACGTGAGCATAAGCCTATATTAGTAGCCGAGTGTAACATCCCAGGATTTGAGGCCTCAGATAACATGATCTTAAAAGGAATGATTGGACTACCCATATCACCAAGGTGCATCTCTTTTTCCGGGAGCCCATCACTAAAGAACTCCATAGTTAAGCGTGCTCAGCTTGGAGTAGTACTAGGATGGGTGACTAGTCGGGAAGTTGATCCTGGCTTGTGTGTCAGTGTGGACAAAGTGCGCAGTTAAGGCTAGTAGTGGTTTGTGGGGTCAGTCATCATTCCTGAAACTTTACTAGAGTCATGGGCAGTGGTCCCGGGCATTGCAAATGGTATCAGAGCCAATTCCCCTCCAGTAGGTGGGGCCCACATGGGCATGGCATGCTTGTCTTGAGCTATGCGATCCAGGCATGTAGGAAAGGGTTGTCCATGGTTGACGTAGCTACCCTGACGCTGGTTTTCCATGATTGGGAGCTGGGTGTCCATGGGCCATTGTGGGTCTGCACTGAAATGGGGAAGAAATTATGAGGCCTTATAGTTGAGCCTTGACGAGGATGTCAAGAGTCTAAGTGGGGGAGATTGTAACATCCCAGAATTTGAGGCCTCAGATAACATAATCTTAAAAGGAATGATTGGACTACCCATATCACCAAGGTGCACCTCCTTTTTCGGGAGCCCATCACTAAAGAACTCCATAGTTAAGCATGCTCAGCTTGGAGTAGTACTAGGATGGGTGACCAGTCGGGAAGTTGATCCTGGCTTGTGTGTCAGTGTGGACAAAGTGCGTAGTTAAGGCTAGTGGTGGTTTGTGGGGTCAGTCGTCATTCCTAAAACTCTACTAGAGTCATGGGCAGTGGGCCCGGGCATTACACCGAGTGCTGAAACCCATAATCCATTGCCATATCATTTTTGGGAAAAGAGGAGAGTGCAACTAATTATGTTAATGTTACCTAAGACTTCATCATTTGCATCCTTAATAGCTGAGAAATAGTGTTGTGCATCCAGTAGTTGTTTGGCTTGGTTATCCAAATTCTATTTAATGTTGTTGAGTTGACTGATTCATTAAATTGAAATCGCCCTTGCTGATCTTAAGAATCTTTTTCATTGATGTTTAAGTTGAGTTGATGGCCATGAGTATAGACCATTGATCATTGTTGGATGAATGTTGCATATCTTTCTTTCAATTAATCTATGCATTAGCTTGAAAATTCTTTCATGTGCATTTTTATGTTATTTTGATTGAGGACAATAAATGATTCAAGCTTAGGGGGATTTGTTGCATGTGTTTTATATCAACTTTTTTACACTTCTTGACACACAGTTTCAGCTCATTCTGTCCCAAATTAGCCTATATTTATATTCATTTTGCCACACTTTTTAGTTTCTTTGCTTATCACATGATGTTGATTGCATATATGTATTAAAAAGATCAAATTAGAGATAACCTAAGTCAGATCCAACCTCAATGGGACTTCCCCAAGTTTTGTAGTTGACCCAAAGAAAATTTGTGAAGAAACGGTAGAAGACACGACATGTTCTATTAAGAACACGGTATGTTCACTTACAGGCAGTCTCACAGGACAAAGAACACACTATGTTGTTAAACACATGACGTGTAAATCTCCAGTAGCATCTAGTCTAGATCAGAGAAAAGAGGTAACATGATGTGCCCTTCATCAGACACGACATGTTCCTGATACATGAAGATTGTCTGCACCTTTCTGCCAAAAAACACGACGTGTGTTTATTCAGACACGTCGTGTGCCCTTCATTTGATTGACTCCCTGAAGATAGAAAGATGGCACGTCTAATTAAAACACACGGTGTACCTCAATGCAGCGACAACACCGAGCAAGCACAAATGACATGACATAGTGTGTTCAACAAAACACACGCCATGTCAGTGTCAGTTTTTGCAAAAATGAAAATAACTACCTTTCATTTTAAAAGCAAATGGGAGCCCATGAGACGGTTATGCTCGATCATTTGAAATGTTTTACTCCTAAGAGAAGTTCCAGAGAAGAGGAAGGTGATTTTAGGGTAGAAGAAGGTGGTTTCTTGAAAGAGAACCCCTATTTTACTTCATTTCTTCTCTGTTTTCTTTTCTAGAGGTGCAACAAAGTTACTCTCTTCATTTTAGCTTTCTAAGAGGGAAGTTGGTTTGAGTTGGAGATTTCTAAGGGGCAGAACTTTGTCCTCCAGCTGGAGTTCTCTACTCTTAGCCTGCATATGTGGTTCCTCTAGATTTTTCCTTCTCTTAAGCATGCAAAACTCTAAAATTACTGTCATGTATCTACATATCTTCACTATGGACAAGTAGATATCTTTTCTTGAGCATGGGAGAGTAGCTCCCATGCCATTGATCATGTGAACTCAAATTTTATGCTTATTGCTGTTTAGTTTGCTTTCTTTCATGGATGCCTATGGTGTTTTCTTGCTTGTAAGCCAGTCTGGCCACCTTTTATACATATTTTATGCTTGCCTTGTGCTTCGGGAGAATGCAATAGGAAGTATTGAGCAGGGTCTATGGCAATATTCTCTTGACCACGAGAGTGGCTAGGGATTATTGAGAGTTTCAGTTGTGTTTGATGCTAAACATAGACACGAGAGTGTTATGTGAAGTTGAGAACCATCTCATGGCATTGGGAAATGCATGTCGATGACAACCTCCTTGCTTATTAAACAACGATCTTGTTTCTTACATTCATGTGATATAATGGTAATGGTAGTGAAATCCTATGCTCAAGTTCCTAATCATTTAATCAATTCTGTTGTTTAAAACCTTTGCCTTGTTTTTCTTTTCTTAGGTCTATAGACAATCAAGATTTTGCAATCCAATTTAGATTAGTGAAAGTTAACATGTTTTTGCCTAACTAGCCTAGCTCCTTGTGTTTGACACTCTACTACATTGAATTCCGTATACTTATAGTTGATTAGTGAGTTGAAACCTTTTCCTTTTTAAAACTCTCAACAAGTACCTTCTATGTGAAGGATTTAGACGAAGCATCTTATATCTTAAGAATTAAGATCTATAGAGATAGATCTAGAATATTTCCTGACATAAGTAAGAGAACATACATTGGCAAAATGTTGAAGGGGTTCAACATACATGACTATGTTGACTTTAGAGTTATACATTGTACATATTTTTATAATGACTTCACCATTCCATTCAATTGTGTCTAATATGTTTGTTTAAGATTTATTTTAGGCTTTATGTACATGAAAAGGATCAAATTACACAAGCCCGACTTGTCCAAGTTCAAGTCAAAAGCAATGCAAATGTGCAATTTGGGAAATCACTCCAAACCACCTTAGAATATTTTTCTAATCATTTATATTGATGATATGACTTGTAACTAAGATGAGAAAAAAAAATAGGGACACTTAATTCCATCGTTTGATCACTCAAAAATCATTTTGAAAAATTTGTCACAACAAATTTGTCAGTCAAGTTTGAATCTCGACCGATACGTGATGGATTTGTGGAAATGGTTGCATCGGTCGAGTTGTACACTCACATAACTCGACCGACCGACTCACTGACCAAAACTGATTTTAACTGATCGGTTGAGTTACCCCAAGACAAACTCAACTGATAGTTTGAAAATTGGCTTTGTTAGTTAGTGGATCGGTCGAGTTACTTTTAATGAAACTCAACGGATTGTACTGTATGGAAAATGTAGGAAAAAGTGATTCCAATCATTGGAGAGTTGCTAGAAATGAAAATAGGTTGTAAAATAGCTATTATTCATTCTTATGTGATTCCACACTCAAAGGAACACCCCCAACTATAAATAGCACCTCTTGGAGTTCATTCCAAGGTTGCTCATTCATGCTATCCTTGGTCCTTGTTATAGTTGACTATGCTACAACCCTTTGATCCCCTTTCTCTCTCTCATTTACAAAACATTTCATGATTATGAGTGAGTTAGGCATGTTTTAAGAGAGTTATCTCCATGTTATATTGTAAAGCTATCCATATTTCCATCTTTCCAATCCCCTTTCTCAAAGAGAAAAGGCTGAAGTGATCTTCTCAGAGTGAAGGAGGAGTTGTTTTTCTTCTTAAAGGTTGAAGAAGGTGTGAAGATATTATCCTAGTGAAGGAGAAGGGCAAGGCAGAAGATTCAAGAAGAGTGGGTAATCCCTATGAGGCCAAAGACTTGATGCAAGTGTGGATAAGTCCTTGGTGAAGGACGAAGACATCTTGATCAAGTGGGTAAGTTATTGTGTAGGTGAAGCACTCTTTGCTTGGATAGGTAAGTCCTTGTATGGTAGGTGGTCTTCTTGTATCTCTTATAATAGAATATAAGTATACATGGGTTGCAAAGTTCTAGAGGTTGACCTCTCTAGGTAGTGGATTGATGGTCTCCTAGTTTGGAGATTGGAACCACTCTAAACACCTTGTCTAAGTGTTTGTTTCAATCTCTCTCATCCTTGCTATGCGTGTTTAGATAGGAATTCAAATTCATTTTTAGCATTTGGTTACAATTGATATAATTTGAAGGTCTAACTATTCTTGTGAGAATTTTGAAGCTCTATTCAACCCCTTTAGAGCCCTAGATCCAACAAGTGGTATCAGAGCAAGGATCTTCTCCAACAAATCTCCTACAAGACGAGAAGATGGGTGAGAACCTACTTGG
Source organism: Alisma plantago-aquatica (assembly GCA_963693085.1). Classification (NCBI taxonomy): domain Eukaryota; kingdom Viridiplantae; phylum Streptophyta; class Magnoliopsida; order Alismatales; family Alismataceae; genus Alisma; species Alisma plantago-aquatica. The sequence goes on along the minus strand of OY856412.1, from coordinate 209,035,522 downwards.
TTCCCTCAACCTAAAGGGAGGCTTCTCCATGAGTCGCCTGGTTTTCAACAACACCAACTTCCTCTATGGGAAGTGTTAGATACAATTCTACATTCACGGGATGAAGTTTGATATGTGGAAAGTGATGAATACACCCTACAAGGAGCCAACTGGATCTGTATCAACTTGGAATGAAGAAAACCTAAAGAATGCACAGCTCAATGCCAAAGCAATTAGAATCCTCTATGCATCCCTCACTACATCTGAGTTCAACCACATTTCCTCATGGGATATAGCCTGTGAGATATGGGACAAGTTGTGCATCACTTATGAAGGCACAAAGTAAGTCAAGGAGGAAAAGATCTACATGTTGAACAAACTTCTTGAGAAGTTCAAGATGGGGAAGAAAGAAAGAGTTTCTAAGATGTACTCAAGGCTCAACATCATCATCAACGACCTAGTTTCTTTGGGACACACTTTGGATAGAGGAGCAATCAACTCAAAGATCTTGAGGTCCCTTCCAAAGAGATGGGAGTCAAAGGTGGCCTCCATTGAATAAGTAAGAAGTCTTGCTGATATTCCCACTGAGGAGCTTATTGACAATCTACAAGATCATGAGACAAGACTTGAAAAGAAAGAATAGGAAGCAAAGAAAGAATAAAAAGAATCAAGGAAGATCAAAGATAGTGCCTTCAAAGCTCAAGTGGAGGCCCTCATCCTTCAACAACAACTTTCTTGTCGGACATCTCCCTCCTCCTCTAGTGAAGATGATGGCCCTAGTGAGTATGAAACAAAATTTTTCAAGGGAAATCACTTCAAAGGAAAGCAATCCTCTTCATCCACTCCAAGGTGCTACAAGTGTGGTTAAAAAATACACTACAAGAGTGAAAGTCCTAAGGCTAGAAAATCACACCACAAGAAAAACTCCAAGAAGGAGAAAGAGTATAAGAAAGATATAAATACAAGAGGAAGGACAAGAAGGAGAGGAGGAACAAAGACACATCTCATGCAGCTTGGGAAGGATCATCCTCTAGTGGCTCATGCTCCGATGAAGATGGAGATTCCCATCTTGCACTCATGTCCTCTACAAGTGAAGATATTGGTGAGGACAAAGGAAAATGGATTGTTGATAGTGGATGCACTAAACACATGACATGTGATATAATCCATTTCAATAATTTCACAAAGAATAAAGGAGGTTTGACTACTTTTAGGGATAGCAAGAAAGGTAAGGTAAAAGGTGAGGGTGATGTAGGTGAATCCTTATGTATCAAGAATGTTCTTTTTGTGGATGGACTACATCACAATTTAATAAGTGTTAGTCAATTATGTGATAATGGTTACCTTGTACGATTTACTTCTTTTGAATGTTTGCTTCTAGATTCCACTTACAATGTCATATATAAGGGAACTAGAAATGGTAATCTTTATGTAATTGTGCTTGACTCTATTAAGCCTATTGACGGTAGATGCCTTATAGTCAATTCAAATGATATTTCTCTTTGGCATCGTCGGCTTGGTTATGTAAACATGCATCAATTGAAGAAGTTGAGCAAAAAGGACTGGTCAAGGGACTTCCCAAATTGGATTTTAAAAAAGGATGAGGAATGCCAACCTTGAACCCAAGGAAAGTAATCCAATTCCTCCTTCAAATCCAAAGGAGTCCTTATCACCAAGAGAGCTCTTGAAATTCTTCATATTGATCTATTTTGACCTATGAGAACTCAATTTCTTCTGGTTCCAAGTATTGTCTTGTTAATGTCGATGATTTCTCTCTATATACTTGGACTTTCTTTCTCGTTGCTAAGAGTAATACATTGGATGATTTCTCTAGTTTTTGCAAATGAGTTGAGAACGAAGCTTCTAGATGGATTATTTCCATCCGTAGTGATCATAGGGGAGAATTTGAAAATAATCTTTTTGAACGTTTTTGTGAGGAATTAGGTTATGCATGTAACTTCTTTTCACCTCAAACACCTCAAGAAAATGGAGTTGTAGAGAGGAAGAACATGTCACTATAGGAAATGGCTAGGACCATGCTTTTAGAGTATGACACTCCAAAGAAGTTTTGGGCCCACTAGTACAGAAATGGGTTATAACGTCCCTACGTGTAGGGTCGGTTTTTCCAAATAACCGACCTTATATGTCTAAAAAAAATGCAGGCACCACTTAAGACCTCTTGGGTCAGTTTTCTTAAAAAAACCAACCTTGTAGTGTATCTCTATAGGGTCGGTTTTCCAAATAACTGACCTTATATGTCTATAAAAAACGCGGGCACCACTTAAGACCTCTTGGGTCGCTTTTCTTAAAATAATCGACCTTGTAGTGTATCTCTATAGGGTCAGTTTTCCAAATAACTGACCTTATATGTCTATAAAAAACGAGGGCACCACTTAAGACCTCTTGGGTCACTTTTCTTAAAATAACCGACCTTGTAGTGCATATCTATAGGGTCGCTTTTTATAAAATAAGCGACCTTATAGACAATTGGTTTAGAAATTCATTTATAAGTTTCTCGCGGAAAAATATTGCTTGATTTTGGCTTCGCACCTCGATCTATAGGGTTGGTTTTTCCTTATAACTCACCCTAAAGGGCTCCTCAGTCGACAAATTCGATGAACGAATAAGAGCTGGATTTCACGTATATGAGCACCTTTAGGGTCGGTTTTTTCCTTATAACCGACCCTAACGTCCTCTTCGGTTCAGCACCTCTAAGGTCGGTTTTTCCTTTAAAACCGACCCTAAAGGCTCCTCGGTCGACAAATTTGTCGACCGATAATGATTCTGGATCCAGTTTACTCCACGCATGTATAAGCACCTCTAGCGTCAGATTTGTACTTATAACCGACCTTAGAGCTTTTCTCGGTCGACAAATTCAACAACCGATAAGGAGTCAGATTTCAAGTGTATAAGCAACTTTTAGGGTCAGTTTTTTTGCTTATAACCGACCTTAGAAGTCTATTTGGTCGATAATATTGTTGACCGAATTGGACTTTAGGGTCGGTTATAAGCAAAAAACTGACCCTAAAGGTACTTATACGAATAAAATCTGGTTGTTTCTCGGTCGACGAATTTGTCGACCGAGATAGAGCCAGATTCGTTCGTATAAGCTCCTATAGCGTCAGTTTTTCTTTATAACCGACTCTAGAGGGATTTTCAGTCGACAATATTGTCAATTGAGATAAACTTAGGATCCATTTTAGTATTTCACACATGAATAAGTACCTCTAGGGTCGGTTTTAAGGAAAAACTTAGCCTAGAGGTACTTATACGAAGGAAATCTGGCTCTTTGTCGGTCGAGGAATTATTCAACTGAGACAACATCGGTCGACAAATTGTTTGACTAAGGCCAACCCTGTGAACCTCCATTTGCTTGAATTAAAAAGGCAATATTCTGATTAAAATATAAATCGTAACGGCTAGAAAATCGACCGTTGTAACGGCTAGTTCGATCGACCGTTGGCCGATCGAGAGACGACCGTTGCGGGCGTCGGTTGACAAATTGTGAACCGACATGGCTAGAAAATCGACCGTCATAACAACTAGAAAATTGACCGTCGTAACGGCTAGTTCGATCGACCGTTGGCCGACCGGGAGACGACCGTTACGGGCGTCGGTCGACAAATTGTCGACCGAAATGGCTAGAAAATCGACCGTCGTAACGGCTATAAAATCGACCGTCGTAACGGCTAGTTCGATCAACCGTTGGCCGACCAGGAGACGACCGTTGCGGGCGTCGGTCGACAAATTGTCGACCGAAATGGGCTCTATTTTTCTATAAATAGCACCCAAAACGATCCATTTCTTCACACCTTCATATTCTCACTTCTCTAACTCCTCTCTAGTGTATTCTTGTGAAAATCTTTAGCTTCTCTACATCCAAGTCTTGCTTGCTACTTCTCCATTTCAAAGCAATGAGATGGCTTCCTCATCAACGTGTGGAAAGAAGCAAGTTGTAGCCAGGAAAGGAAGGACGGCCTCTCCAGCACTGCTGATCATCAACGACGTCCCCTTCAACGACGCAGCTGCAGGCGACCGCTACCTCAAGCTCTCCTAAAAAATTCCTCTTCCACGATGGCCAGTCGACGTCATGGACTTCCACAACATCGTCGATTTGAAGGAACTCTTTAAGGTGCAACATTTGACTTATTTTCTAATCCCCTCCTTCCATTCCTACTCCTCCAAAGTAGTTAATGAATTCTATGCCAATTTAACCCCACATCCTGACCATGATTCCTTCTCTTCTATGGTTGATGGGTATGGATTCCATTTTACTGAGGAGGGTATTCTTGATATGCTTGACATAGACATAGAAGAATATAAAGATTTTATTGATCTCACCACAGGAAATCCACTCAACAAACTCTCCCAAGATGACACTACAACTAGCCTTAGTGATGTCAAAAAAGCCATCTTTCAATCAAATACGACTTGCCATGAAGATAGGGGTACCTATTATGCCATAAATGTAAAACCTGAAGCTAGGATCATAAATCTCGTTGTTTCCACCAATATCCATCCTAGAGCAAACAAATCTGAAGTACCCACCTTTCATATGTGCCTTATCTATGCCATTCTCAAAGGTATTCCCATAAACGTTATTCGTATTATCCTTAAGAATATGTTTGAGTTTTCTGGCAATCCACCTTATGCTGACTTTGTATGCCAAATCACTCAACATTTTCTTAAGAAGAATATTGAGGACGACTTAGGTTACACATGGGATAGAAAACCCCAAAAGATAAGTAAAAATACGGTGGAAAAGATGGGAATCGACTTTGGCTACAAAAGGGCTAGGACTGAAGGGGAGACATCCACCCAAGACATACCTCCACCACCTCCTCCTACCAACCTACCCCATGATCCTATTACAAACACCTTGACATACATTGTTGGATCCCAATATCACCTAAGTAGGCAATTGGATTATAATCACCATGGAATGACTTATTTAAACCAAAGGATGCAAGCTCTCTCTCCTAACCAACCTGATGAATATCCCTATTCCCTTAATCCTGGCATGATAAATCCATACAATCCTTCCTACAACTACTATCAAATTCCACCTCCACCATCTCCTGATCTCACACATACTCAGTTTTCCCCAATTCAACTTCAAGACATTGCTGCCCACTTTCACTTTGATCGTGTTCCCACCTTCTTGGAGGCTTATTCCTTAACCAAGACAGGTGCCTTGGAGTGGCAGACACTGGTCAAATATTATGGAGCTGAGCCCTTTCTTGGAAAAGACCCATACATTGATGTAATCCTTCGGTCGTTTCAGTGAGATTATGAGATATCTTTGTAATGATTGTAATGGATATCTTTTTATAAAGCATGTATGTCATGCTTCATCTTATAAAGTGTATGGGCATTAAATTGTTATGAATAAAAGTGTTTTCCATGGCTTCATTTGGACATATACATGTTATATAAGAATATTGTTATTTCAAATGATTGAAAAATAAATTATGGCTAAATTTGACAAAGCATCACTTGGTTTTAAAATTAAATATCTCTTTAAGGGAGAGCATAGCATAAAATTAAGAGGGAGAACTAAAGAGTCATACAAAATGATTATATTGGATATTATTTAAATTTTGTACAAGTACTTAGATATCATGTAAATCAAGCGTTAGATCTTACCTAAGCATTTACAACACTTAGATAGGTCATCCCATACAATAGTGTCACAACCGCACACTCATACACACACTTGGTACTTAATTTAAAACATTGAAATAGGGTTAATCTCGGTCGAAAATATTGTCGACCGAGACACTCTCGGTCGACAATATTGTCGACCGAGGAGGACTTAGGATCACCTCTAGGGTCGGTTATAAGAACCTCTAAGACACCTTGGTCGACAAATTCGTCGACCGAATAAGAGCCAAATTTAACGTGTATAAGCACCTCTAGGGTCGATTTTTCGCTTATAACCGACCCTTAAGGGCTCCTCGGTCGACGAATTGGTCGACCGAAAAGACCTCTAGGGTTTCACATAACATCATTATTAGGGTTGTGTAAGCACCTAAAACACTCCTCGGTCGACGAATTTGTCGACCGAAAAAGAGTCAGATTTCACGTGTACAAGCACCTCTAGGGTCGGTTTTTTCTTTATAACCGACCCTAAAATGCTCCTCGGTCGACAATTATTGTCGACCGACATGAATTTTCGATCCAGTTTAGTTCACGCATTCTCAGTCGACGAAATTGTCGACCGAAAAGACCTCTAGGTTCGATTATAAGGAAACAACCGATGCTACAAGTGCTTATACGAAGGAAATCTGGCACCTTTCGGTCGACGAATTTCTCGACCGATAGATATCGGTCGACAAATTCGTCGACCGAAAGGAGCCAGATTTCCTTCTTAGAAGCACCTCTAGGGTCAATTTTTTCTTTATAACTGACTCTAAAGTCCTCTTCGGTCGACAATATTGTCGACCGAGATAAACTTAGGGTTGATTATAAGGAAAAAACCGACCCTAGAGGTGCTTATACGAAGGAAATCTTGCTCCTTCTCGGTCGACGAATTTGTCGATCGAAAGGGGCCATATTTCCTTCGTATAAGCACTTGTAGCGTCAGTTTTTTCCTTATAACCGACCCTAGAGGTCTTTTCGGTCAATAAATTCGTCGATCGAAAATGCATTTGAGTGTTTTTAAATAACATGACACGGGCACCGCTTATCTGTAGCTTCGGTTTATTTTGTTTAACCGACGCTACATGTCTTTCTCTAATTGAAAAAGCCGAAACCCTTTCTTCCTCCAGCGAAAACCTTTCTATTCTATTTTTCTCTCCCGCGGCGCCGCGAAACCCTTGCTTTCTTGTGTCATTCCCACCGTGAAACCCTTGCCTCCTCTCTGTGAAGCCGTGCCACCTCTCCGTGCCGCCAAAGGATCGTGGTGTCCGGACCATTGCCACTCTTCGCGCTGCAAAATAGAGCTCGTCGTCGCCGGAAAATAGAGCTCGCCGTCACCACCAAATAGAGCTCGTCGTCGTCGCCTCTCCACTCTTCCACGAAGGTCGCCGCCTCTCCGTGAAGGTCGTCTCATCCTCCACGAAGGTCGCCGCCATTTCCAAGTAAGTTCTCCGCTTCCGTTCCTTCGTTCCTGCCTTCCTTCGTTCCCACCCGACGCCATGGTTGCGTCCAGGTCCACTCTTGGTCGACAATTAGTCGATCGAGTGCCCACCTGCGCGCAGCGTCCAGATCCACTCTCGGTTGACAAATTCGTCGACTGAGAGTAGACCTAGACGATGTGCACAGGTGGGCACTCGGTCGACTAATTGTCGATTGAGAGTGGACCTGCTCCTTATTTATGTGTGAGCTATAAATTATTTAATCATATTTGTTGTAATGTTCACAAATAGTTCTGAATATTATAATGATTTCAATCTTTGGACTGTTGGAAACGACCTTACTTTACTAATTTGTACAAGTATTTTTCATTTTATATGATTTGATAACCCAATAATAAAAACATGTCTTTTTTCATATGTAATAATTATATAAATTCTTGAAATTAATACGAGATTAGACATGTGTACTCTTAGATTGACACTTTAGGGTTGATGCATTTATATATTAACTTAGAAACCCATTCAAAATTTACTCATTAGGAGTAAACTTTGGATAGTCCCCGGTTTGGAACTATTTTTGGATATTTTAATCTCACTTAGGATGTACTTGTATACTGTATGTTTAGTTTTGTAGATTATTTTAGTAGGATTTCTTCATTTGTTCTCTGGGTACATATGTGAGTGGTTATTTGCCATTTACATCGATGTACTTGGAGAACTTAGGGGAAATGCTGCTAAAATTTTCTTCAAAACTAAACATACATTATATTGTTACTAGTGAGATTAAATATTCAAAAATGGGATAGGTGGTACACTTTAGTATATAAGTAATTAACTTCCTATCAATAAAAACTTACAAATTATTATAGTATCAATATTAAACTGTTAGTTTTATAATTAATTTTAATGTGATATAGAAAATGGATCGAAGTTGGATGTCTATCAAGAACCGTTGCAGTCCAGAGTTTGCCAAAGATCTTGATGAATTTATCAGATTTGCTGAGGAACATAGGAAACTACCTACAGATAGGCTATATTGTCCATGTAGAAATTGTTGTAACAATTTGAAAGTTGATACTGGTGAGGAAATTAAGAATCATGTCATATGCAATGGGATCATACAAGGTTATAATGAATGGTATTGGCATGGAGAGAAATTGAATTATGGATCAGAAAATTTCGATACTAATAGTTGTGGCATAGAAGATATAGATAATGATGATAATGTTAATGATGAACCGATTCAGGATGATATGGTTGATGAGATGCTACGTAGTTGTCGGGACAATGTCATTGATCCACCTTCTTTATTTGCAAACATTGTCCATGATGCTGAAAGACCACACGAAGCTGAGATGTCATATTACGACGTCATTGAGGACATATGGGAAATGGACTATACAAATTTTTGAGTTCCTATATTTAGGTGTAATTGGGTTGACAAAAACAAAGGAGTTTTAGTGGATGAGTTGGGTTTCAAATTGGTGAATTTTGAAAAGATTGGTTTCAAAGATGAGCCATTCATCATGGCAGACCAAGCAAAACAAGTATTTTAAATGCTTGGAATTAATTCCCTTTCAAAACAACATTGTTAATTGCTTCTTTTGTATGTATAGGGTGTTTTTCATCTAAATGAAAAAGATCACAATAAAAGAGTGCTACAACGTTGTGGTGTACGATGGAGGGGTTTTAAGACATATCTTGTAAGGGAATTTATAAATAATCCTAAATAAAAGAAGAAAGCTACATATGTATATATTTTTATAGATCCTGAGGTGTGGGAAAGATTTGTTGCAGCTAGGAGATTGGAAGAGTTTCAGGTAATAAAGATTGTGATGTACTGTATGAATATTTAATTTTATACAATTAAGGAGGTGAATCTTTTTATACATGTTTGCCAAGTCTAAATTGCAATACCTCATTTTAAATGATCAGGCTATTCACCAGGCTCAAAAGGAAAGACGGGCTAAAAATGTGCATGACCATCGCTTGGGGCCCGGTGGTTATGCCTTCCGCCGCCAACTATAAGAGAAGCAATCCTCTTCTGGAGAAGAATCTAGTACAACTCAAGTTGAGCGACCACCCCGACACATGACATGGATTGATGCTAGAAAGAATCGCGTAGGTGAAATTGTCAACCCTGCAACTAAGGAGGTGGCACAAAAGATGGTAGGTTTATCCCAACTAAGTATTTATATCTAATTGATATTGTGATTTAATATTTTTTTTAACTATGAATAGATTGATCTCCATGAGCAAAGGAAGGAAGGAAAGTTCATCCCAACTGGCTACATGGATGAACTAGTAGTTTCTCTTGGTACGAAGGAGCATCTTGGCCGTGTTAGGGGATTAGGAGCTGGCATAGGATTCAAGTCTTATTTTGGCCCTTCACAATCTAAAAGAGGTCGTGTAGGAGGTCTTACACAAGAGGATCTTGAAGCATTAGTAGCACAGAAAGTAAAAGAAATAATGTCTTCATTTCAGCCTACTCAACCTTCTCAACCTATTCATACTGCGCGTCTCTCAAGTGATGAGGTACAAGCCCATACTCCAGTTGTAGAAAGTCATGGGAGCACTCCTGATGACCCACCACAGCAATCTGCAGTAAGTTTTTGTTCTATATGTTGTGTTATTAGTATGATAAATATATGATAATATATATAGTTGTAACATGTATCTGTTCTACTGTTTCTTATATAACTTATATTATTTCAATATAGGTTGGTATGAACTGTAAACTTGCAGTGGAGGTTCCAGAATATAATGTTGTGGCAGCGGGTAAGGTGTACAACCTCGGTGGTACATTCCATTGCCAACAAATTACTGATGACATTTGATGTGTGTCCATCCATCTTGTGTATGACGGAATGGGGGACAAACCACTACCCATACCTAATCCTGAATATAGTACAGTTGAAGAAGCTGAGGGTGCTATGGTGGGTTGGCCTAGACACTTGGTTATCAATGACAAGGTATACCTTATTTCTACCATATTTTTCATATTTCACTGCATATATGAACTCGTGTAATATAAGTATGTAATTTAATTAACAGGTTTGTAAACCAAAAAGTAAAAATTCTACTAGTCGTCCTCCTATGCCCAAGCCATATTTCATTCTTGAAGCTACATTCGACGAATTGGGAAGCAAATGTAAATGTTTGTGTCGATACTTAGCCAACCAAAGCTCAAGATTACAAATGTTGGTCAATTTAACAGAAGATGTCGTTGGGAGGGATTTTAAGAATTTAATTTTTCTTGATGATATTATAGAGTTGTTCCAGTATGATTGGCTAAATACTTCGGTAATACAAGTATGGATAAGGTAATGATCTATCAATATATATATATATATATATATATATATCAAATTCCAATACACATTTTTAGCTTAGTTCTATATATGGAAATAATTACAAATGTTTTACAGCCATTTATATACTGAGATCACAAACTTTGATATAAAGAATATTGGATTCTTAGTTCCTTCAATCACTAGTCAAGTGGAGATAAATTTTGAGGATGTGAATGAGTACTTCTCTACTGCATTCAAATATTTTTCTAGTGAAGGGAAGGAAATTATCCTAATTCCTTTTAACGTGCAGTAAGTATTATTATTCAATATAATTTTAATAATGAGTAAAATTATTTATTTTAATGTTTGTTTTATTCTTACTCAGAGGTAGACATTGGGAATTAGTGGTGATTGCCCCTAAATTGATGACTCTTTATTATCTTGACCCAATGGGTAAAACAATAAGGAGTCACAAACTGAAATTGCCAGCTATGGAGTAAGTATAAATTTAGTCAATGCTTCAACATGATATTTCTATTTAGAATTTCTATTTTACCAACTATTATTTAATTGATAGGGGTATAAAGGCTTTTCGTGATGCTGGAGGACAAATACCAACAAAATTAAAGACATTGACTTTGAAAATGTCAAGGTAGCTACTTTGACAACTTCTTAGTCTTATATGTATTAATTTTCAATTCTAATATGTCAACTCTTATAGTGTTATGTCAACTGCTATTTATAGTAGTTTACTAACATTAAGTATAATTCGTTATTTGTAGTGTCCTATGCAAAATAATGACTGGGCTTGTGGCTACTATGTAATGAAATATATGCAAGCTATTGTCAAACAAGCATCACATGACATTCAGACTATAAGTCAGGTAATAAAGAATAATATCATAAATTTACAAGTGATTGTAGTCATTTTATAAAATATTAGCATGTGTATTTTCTGTTACAGATCTTTACAACTCAGCCTTACACCCTTGTGGACTTGAATGAATTCCAAGAAGAGTGGTCAGATTCTTTTCTAAATGAAGTCAATATAGCATTGGATTAAATATGTCAGCTCCATTTATGTATGTGGTTTGAGTACCCTTTCATATTTACTTTTATATCTGATTAATATCATCTCAGACTTGCAATCTATCATTTTGTAAATTTTTATGTGATTATGAATCATTTTTGTCATGAATGTGTGGTTTTGAATGGTGACGGTTGAGCATCAATGCTCCCCTCTCCCCGAATATATGAATCTTCTTGTTCTTCTGTTCTATTTCATTTTCTGCAGAATTTTTTTTAAAAAAATCGTAACTTCTAGCGTCGGTTTTTTAAATAACCGACCCTAAAGATTGAATGACCACTTCAGTGTGATCCTCGGTCGAGAACATTTTCGACCGAAATATTTTCGGTCGACAATTTTCTCGACCGAGAGAGTTTTACAGGGTCGTTTTTTTTTGGAATAACCGACCCTAAAGATTGAATAAACACTTCAGAGTAATCTTCGGTCGACAAACTTCTCGACCGAGGATTACTCTGAAGTCTTTATTCAATCTTTAGGGTCGGTTATTCCAAAAAAAACCGACCCTGTAAACTCTCTCGGTCGAGAAAATTGTCGACCGAAATATTTTCGATCAAAAATGTTCTCGATCGAGGATCACACTGAAGTGGTCATTCAATCCTTAGGGTCGGTTATTCCAAAAAAACTGACCCTGTAAAACTCTCTCGGTCGAGAAAATTGTCGACCAGAAATATTTCGGTCGAAAGTTTTCTCGACCGAGGATCACACTGAAATGGTCATTCAATTTTTAGGGTCGGTTATTCCAAAAAAAATGACCCTGTAAACGATATCGGTCGAGAAAATTGTCGATCGAGATCGTTACAGGGTCGGCTTTTTTGGAATAACGGACGCTATAGAGCAAATTTTGTAGAGAAAATTCTCGCCTGGGTCGGTGTTTTGCGTCGGTGTTTACTCTGTAAGGTCGGTTTTATTTGGTCAAATAAACCAACACTATAGAGCAAATTCTATAACGACAACCACTTAGGCGTCGATTATAAAGTGACGCTGCAGGCTTAAAAAAACCGACGCTACAGACCATTCATGTACTAGTGGCCGAATGCGTTAGTACTTCATGTTTTGTGCAAAATTGAGTTTTCACACATCCTTCTTTTGGAGAAAGCCCCCTATGAGCTGTGGTGTGGGAGGAAGCCATCTAACGAATATTTTCACATTTTCAGGTGTCCTTATTTTGTTTTGAACATGAAAGATTCTCTTGACAAGTTTTATCTAAAATTGTGCAAGGCTTTCTTTCTTAGCTATAGCACTACTAGCAAGGCTTATAGAGTGTATAATGTCGATCTATCTAAAGTTGAAGAATCTATTAATGTCAAATTTATTGAAAATAACCCCTTTATTTCCAAATATATTGTTCCAAATGATGATGTTGCAGGTGAGGTAATTCCTATCTAAAAAGAACTCAATATCACTCAAAAGGGAAAAGAGGTGGCCACTCATGAAGAAGAGATAGATGAAGAATAGAAGGACCCAACTCCCCATTTTGCAAAGAATCATACTAAAGAGTTAATCATAGATGATCCCTTTGAAAGAGTGAAGATGTGAACTTACTACAACAAGGAACAAGCAAACAACACCTTCATCTCAGAACTCAAGCCAAAGAGCGTCAAAGAAGCTCTTGGGGACGATGAATGGATCCTAGCCATGCAGGAAGAACTGGAGAAATTTGAGAAGAAAAAAATGTGGACTCTAGTGCCAAGACCATATGATAGAAATATCATTGGTGCTAAGTGGGTCTACTGCAACAAGCCGGATGAAAGCGGCAAGGTGGTAAGAAATGAAGTAAGGTTAGTGGTTCCAGCCTACAATCAGTAGGAAGGTATAGATTTTGATTAAACATATACACCTGTAGCTAGACTTGAGTCTATTCATATGTTTCTTGCTTTTTCTAGTTATAAGAATTTCCTTCTATATCAAATGGATGTTAAAAGTGCATTTTTGAATGGTACAATTGAGGAGGAAGTGTATGTCCTCCAAGCTTTGAACATGATAGTTTACCTAACCATGTTTATCTATTACAAAAAACTCTCTATGGCATCAAACAAGCACCTCGAGCTTGGTATGAGAAATTAAAGATTTTTTTGTTAGATCATGGGTATATCATGGGCAAAGTAGATTCTACCTTGTTTCTCAAACACACTTCAAACAATTTTCTTATCATTCAAATTTTTATTGATGATATTATTTTTGGCAGAACTAATCATGATCTTTGCAAGGAGTTTAGGGATTTTATGCAGAGTGAGTTCGAGATGAGCATGATGGGTGAGCTTACTTTCTTCCTCAGATTTCAAATCAAGCAAACTAAAGATGGGAACTTCATCAACCAAGGCAAGTACACATGTGGGCTACTTAACCACTTTGGGATGGAGAACACCAAGCTGATGGACACCCCCATTTCAAACACTACCAAACTCAATAAAGATGAAGAAGGTGAGAAAGTAGATGAGAAGCTATATAGAGGTATGATTGGAAGTTTACTTTATTTAACTGTCTCTAGACCTGACATAATGTTTAGTGTTGGCTTGTGTGCTCACTTTCAATAAAATCACAAGAAATCACATCTTATAGTTGTTAAGAGGATTTTAAGGTACATAGCCAAAACTTAAAATTTTGGACTATGGTATCCTAAGTCAAGGAACTTTACTCTTATGGCTTATAGTGATGTTGATTACATAAGATGTTTGATTGATAGAAAGTACACACGTGGCACTTTCTTCCTCCTAGGACCATGCTTGGTGTCTTTGTTCTCCAAGAAACAAAGCATAGTGACTTTATTATTTATCAAGGCCAAATACATTGCAGCCGGGAGTTGTTGTGCCCATGTTCTATGGATGAAGCAAATGTTCTAAGACTTTAACATTTATTTTGATGCTTCTCCTATCTATCGTGATAATACTAGTGCAATCAATTTATCTTACAATCCTATATTGCATAGTAGAGCCAAGCATATAGAGGTTCGTCATCATTTTCTCCATGAATACATTGCCAAAAAGGATATTTATATCATGAATGTAGACACAAAAAATAAGTTGGCAGACATTTTTAATAAACCTCTAGCTAGAGAGAAATTTAATTTTATTAGATCTAAACTGCTCATAACTACTTTGGATGAATCTGATATGCCTTCTACTTAGTTTCTATCTATCCTATATGCTTTTCTCGTGTCTTGATCACCCTTGATTGCTAAAGTACTAAAATTTCATGTTACTTTGCCTTGTTTTTTGCTTTTTTTGGTATTTTTTTACAAATGCTTGTTGTATCATTAAATAGTACCCAATGATGAGTGATATGTGCCTAAGTATGTTTAAAATAAAAAAATGGACCAAAAAAATAAATTTAATTAACACTCAAATGGATAGAAATAAAGATTTCTAATGATGGAATAGGTTGACCATCGGTCGAGTTGCCAACTCGATCGATCTATGACCAAGGGCTTTTGTAAAAAAACCATTCTATCGAATTTCCATCTCACAGAATTTGACTGATGACTAGGATGGAGCAAAACTTTAGTAGGGTTTGATTGACTTTTCTCCCTCTCAACTAGAGAAAAATCGACCGATTTCTTCTCCATCTCCCTCAAGCTCTCAACCCTAGCCCAGACCTTCCCTTTCCTAGCCTAGCCAGCCCTTGCTTGACCTTCCTAGCTCCCTTTCCTATCAGCCCTAGGTGTTTGGATGACCCTTGGTGGTGCTTCCTTCATTTTTGACCTCTCAATCTTCTTCTTTCTGCCTCCATGGATTCCAATAGGAGAAAGAGAGCCACCCCTTCCAAAACACCATCCTCTTCATCCAACTCTTGCCTCATTCTGCTCGATGATACCTTCTTTGTTTCTGATGAAACTCTAAATAGGTACAAGGATCTCCTTCCTAGGAACCTCTTCCCTTTTCGTGCCTTGTTTGAGCCTTGTCTTCGTTGATAAAAGGTCATAGATGAGGTAGTCGAGTTGTTGTATGACCATCACCTAGCAGCCATGAGTGTCGAACGCCGATGCTATAACAACTCCATTACAAGCACTAAGGCAGTTCATGAGTTCTATGCCAATTTTTCATGGAATTATGACACTCTTGTAACCCCACCTAATACACAAGTAATTCTTACTTCCATGATTGCCAGTGAGAAATTCAAAATCTCAGAGGATGCCTTGAATATATTTTTCAATGGTACTGAGGTGACTGACACATGGAGGAAAGACTATCTTGAGTATATTGACCTCCTAGACCCTGAGGCCTTCTGCAAGCAATATGATATCACTCTCCTTGACATACATAAGTTCTTGAAGAAGCCTTGGTTTCTCTATAGGAAGAACTCCACCCTACCTTCATCTTCCTTGGACCTTAAGAAACACATTCTCACTCTGGTATTCAAATCCAATATTCATCCCAAAAAGAATTAGACTAAAATTGCAGAGAATACCACAGTGATTATGTTTTGCCTTCTGAAAAACATCGGAGTCAAGTGTTCTAGATACATTCTTCACATTATGACTTGCTTCGAATCTGAGAAGAACACCCGAGGTACCCACCCACCCTACCAAGCCCTGATTTGTGGTCTCTTCCAATCTGCCACCGAGAAGTCTCTTTTTCATGACCTTCATTACAAACCTTCTAGAAAATGAGTCTATATCAATGAGACCACAATCAAGAAAATCATGCCTACATATTCTTCTACCACACCTAGAGCCTCTACCTCCACCCAGACACCTCCACCTCCATCACCATCCCAACCTACATGTGCCTCATTCAACGTATCATATGAAGCCCTCATGGGTTACATGATGCATCAACATGTGTACAACCTATATGTTTAGGAGCATCTACATCAGGATCTCTGTTCTATCATGTCTTCCATGAACCTACCCTGTGCCCATCCTTACCCTACCTACCAGCCCTACCCAAGTGGTGATTATGCATCCTATTCATATAATCACTTCTACCCAACCCCTTCACCTGCTACTTCCACTACTACACCATCTTCTACTGGTGGATCTACTCTTGGAGTGCTACCTCTCCTTTTTGGCCCTATATCTACCTTTTTTGCAGGATTTTGCACCTCTACTTCCACTTTTCCTCAAGCCCGGGAGTTGCATGATCTTGGTATGTCTTGGGCTGGGCAGAATGCCATGTGGCTCAGTTGTGGTTTTAGTCCTTCTGCCGATGAGGAGATGCCCAACTAGGTTGATGAGGAAGCTACTGCTGATGATGAGGAGGCATCTGAGGATGATGTCAAGGATGGTTTAGATGATGATGGCTTTGCTGGTGGCTCTGGTGACGAAGGTGAAGATGTTGCCTATATTGCATCTTCAGATGGAGATGATGATTGTAACATCCCTGACCTAAGTTACGTGTTAACCCTAGATGTTTTGCCTAATAAGGTTGATTAAATACTTAATCTTATCTTGGTAAAAGTAATTAGGGCTCATGAGAAACTTATGTTTCAATTTTGGTCCTATTTGAACAATGTTGAAGTAATGTTTGCCTATTTTGGACTAAAGTGAAAATTACCCAAGTTGAGGGGTTAGCTTGCAAATTGCACATGATAAGATGTTCCTCTGATGTTGAGACCTCATAAGAATGAATATGATGTAGTTTTACGGTTTTCACAAGCTTGGGCACCAAGATTAAGCTTGTAAAGCAATCCTTGTGCATTAAAACCTAGTTTTGTTGTAAAGTGCAATTTACCTAAACCTTAGGGTTCAATATGCAAATTACCACTTCAACAAGGTCCCTAATGTTTCTTGGCATCTTTTAGAGCAAATAAAATGAGAGGGGTGCCTCATTTGAATTAAGTTGGAGGAGAAAGAATCTTGATATTAAAATAATCAAGATTTAATCCTATGTGAAACCCTAATTCAATTTAGGGCAAAAATGAATGTATTAATTAAAGGAATTTCAACCAAAATTAAAATGGTTGATTTCATATGTGTGTTTATGAGCTTAAATCCTTGCAAAGGCACGAGCATATCCTAAGGAGGTGAAATTCCACTCACCATTATAATAAGAAAAAGAATTTCCACTCAAATATGGATATTTTTATTATAAGGGTTAAGGTGCTTAATTTCTTTTCCCTTAATTCATGGATAATGGAAGGGAACTAGGTGGGGATAGAGATTCCCTTGCATGAAAGAAACCAAGGGGGAAGTGGTGGCAACAATTTCGGAATTAAAAGACTTTTATAAAGAATTTTCTCTCGCATCAATTTTCTTATAAAAGTACTTTTTCCAAGCCAAAACAAAGACTTTTTCGAATTCCTTTCTTTCCCCTTTCTTGGAAAACGACCAAGGATCTGTGGAGGATCAGGAGTACTACCCCCAACCTGTTGGTAAGGTTCTTTACCTCCTTTCACCTTGAATCCATGGTGAAAGTCAAAAATCAATGCATAAATTCTTCATATCTCGATCCCCTCTTCAATTCTAACCAATTCTTTTCACTCAAAGCTTGAGGACGACACTTGGAATAGTGAAAGGAGTTACATACACCATTTTTTCCGTGAGCTTAGAGCTTTGGAGCTCAATTGGAGGCGGGTTTTATAATTTGAACCCTTAATTTTATTATTGCAATCAATTCCTTATCAATTGGTAATCATTTCTACATTTCTGAAATTAAGTTTGATTGATTGATGCAATTTCCATGGAAATCAAAGTAGATTTCGTGAGTTTGTAGCTTTATAATGATGACATAATCATAAGCACACACCTCCCTAAATATCTAGGGCAAACGGTTTCAATGTTGAGTCCAAACAGTTTGCAAACCGTTTGGTGGTTTGGTTTCCAAACCATTTGGAATGGTTGACCGTTTGAGATGGTTGACCATTTGAATATATATTCTGTGGTGCTTGGATCTTGTTCCAATGGTTTCAATTGGTTTGATCTTGAAAGTTTCAATGGTGAATGATTCCTTAATTGCAAACCCTAATCGGCTAAGTGCTGATTTTGAAATTGATTGAGATGTTGTTTTGGGTTGATTGACCCAATCAGTTTCAAAACCATTTGGGGATCACCCAAACGGTCTCAAGACCATTTGGGGGTCACCCAAGACCGTTTGGAGGTCTAGGGTTAAGTATGGCTAAGTGTTTGAAGGTCTAAAGGTACCAAATTGAATTGCAACTAAGTGCTGATTTGATAATCAATCCAATGGTCCAAAACCCTAATTGGATGTCATGGTTTTTGATGATGGAATGGGCAAACGGTCTCAAGACCATTTGGAGATCAACCAAATGGTCTTTGAGACCGTTTGGTGGTCATTCAAGACCGTTTGAGGTCAGGTCATATCATGTGATGATGATAGTTCATTGATTTCAATTGATTTGGTTCCACAATGTCAACCATTGATGGATCTTCGATTTCAAACCCTAAGTGATGGTTTCTTGATTATAAAACCTAGTTCAATTGGGTTCAAACCCCTAAATTGAAGGTATAATTGAATGGTGATTCATTGGTCCAATTGATGAATGCTTTAGTGATTCAATTTATAAATGGTCCATGGATTGAAACGTTGAATTGATTGAGTGTTGAAGTACCTTTTTGGTCCATGCGGTTTTGAGAAGGTTTGGACCAGACGGTCTCAAGACCGTTTGGGACCAAAAGGTATCAAGACCGTTTGGGACCAAACGGTATCAAGACCGTTTGGGACCAAACGATCTCAAACTGTTTGGAGACCCAAAGTGCAAATGGTTTCAATACCTACTTTGTCCAATTGGTTTCAAGTATAACTTGTTCAATTGGTTTTCAACCAATTGATGTATGAGAACCAAGATCATCGAGGGTCAAAGTAATTAACTTTGTGAAGATCAACATGGTTAATCCATTTGAATATCTCATGTAATTTAAGGTCCAATATGGTGAACCTATTTAGATACTTAATGCATTTGAAGATTTCAATGGTTAACCCAATTGATCACTTTGTGGGATTGAAAGTTAATTGGTCAATTCTTTTGAATTCCTTATATAATTGATGGTTTAATTGATTAGACCATTTGGACATCTAATATGATCAAAGGTCAATCAGCTATGTGATTATTAAAGATGTAGACCCATGATGATTGTGAAGGTCAACCCTAGCTATGTGTACTCAAGTGAAGAGTTGACCTAGATTAATCTTGGAGTAATTAACATCTTAAAGAGGATGAGAGAGAGAATGAGAGAGATGAATGCTTATATAATTAAGCCCTAATTCTCTCATTATGAGTAAACTATGTGATAAGGGTTGATCCATAATAATGAGATCATGAAACCCTAATCAATGAGCCTTAACCCTAATTAGAGCAATGCTATGTGTGAAACCCTAATTAGAGCAATGCTATGTGTGAAACCTTAATTAGAGCAATGCTATGTGTGAAATCCTAATTAGAGCAATGCTATGTGTGAAACCCTAATTAGAGCAATGCTATGTGTGAAACTCTAATTAGAACAAAGCTATGTGTGAAACCCTAATCTAGGGAAAAGCTGAGTGTTATCATAAATCCAGGGTGATGATGTAATTCTAACTTAGTGTAACAATGAAGGAAACCCTAATTTAATGGGAATTGTATATCCTAACCCTAATTTGGGTATGAGGTAAGAGAAACCTTACTAGGATGTGAATAGAAAACCTTAATCCCTAAAATGGGGTTAGGTGCATGAAACCCTAATATAGGGTAGTGCCACTAATCCAATGTGAAGACCTAGCACTGGGTGATGTGTTGTGAAATCTTAATTTCACATAATACTAGGTGAATCCTTGACATAGAAGGATGATTATATGAAACTCTATTGAAGAGTATTACTATGTGAAATCCATAAATGTATGGAATATTCTATGTAAATCCTCAAATTATAAATATGGATAATATTATTCCTAATAATGGAACAGTGATTAATGTTATGACAAATGTCACACCTAGAGAGGTTGATAATGAATATCCTTATATTAATAGTTCCTAACTCAAGGATGAGTCCATAGTATTGGAAATGGTTGTATATTCTAAGTGAGTGACTAATGACCAATACTTTACATGATAAATGTGATGAACTGGTGCATAAAGTATTAGGATGGGGAATACCCTAATACAAGATAAGTGTATGAACTCAAGTAAGATAAAGGTGTTGAGGGAAGTGATACATCAAGATATGATAGATGTAAAGAAGTGAAACCACTCCTCTACTAGAAAGAAAAGATCACATCCCTTAAAGGCAAACACCACGTAAAGTTTTTCACAAAAGGGATGAAGATCAATTCATTCAACATGTATGTATCATTACACAATGAGTAGCAGCGGAAAAGAAGTATTATCTAACAATTTACAAAGCTTTATACAACACTTCACCATAAAAGGTGTTCTAAAGGAAAACTAAACATAACACCAAGAACTAAGCCGAGGGTCATCTAACCACCTCTTCAAGCCTCCCAAAGATCAGCTGCAAGGTTGTTGTTGAAGCTACTTTCCTCGAACTAACCTGGGGTTGGAAGCATACCCCACAAAAGAGAAACAAAAGGAAACAATCAGCAAAATGCTGGTATGTGTATACTAAAAGAAACTTTGAGAAATTTAAGCAAACAAGACATCAAAATTAATATGCTTCCCATACAAGAGATAAGGACTACCCAAAGGGGCATAAAAGATAAGATTCATCATCACATAATAAAAGAAGATACTTGCCAAAAAAATAAACAAATAAGGTTGTGTAATACTGGCACATAGAGAGAGCAGGGCACACACCCCATAATCAATCATCAAACCTGCATGGATGTGAGATAAACATAGCCCTAGAACAATATAAATAACAATTGGCGGCCAAGCACAAACTTGAACCTGATAGAGAAAGGAATACTGCCAATCTCCCAACACATAATAGGTTGAGTATGGATTACTGCCATACTTGATTACAGAGGAATGGTATACTGCCACCCTCCAAATAAACAATAGGGGATTACTGCCCCAAAACCAATGTAATTACACTACTCTAGTGCTACTGAATCACATAGCATGTATAATGTAGAGGCAAGTAGAAATGTATAGTCAGAATTATCGAGGTTGCCATCACACGATGGACAACTCAAACATATAAGCAAATCCACTTCAAATGTGGCACATAACAATATAAGAGATCATCATGCACAAAGGAACAAGATATGATATCAAGAAAATATCTGAGTACATAAAAAGTAAGATAGTTCATACGAATCATGATAACAAGAGATAAGACATTTTGTGTAGGCAAAAGTCAAAAGAAAGATAAGATAGGTGAATTGCTCAACAAAGATGAATAGGGGATACAACATACCTTTGTATCAAAGTTCAACAGGTCCTAAGCACTTCTGGGTTTAAAACTAGGTCACCAAAGAGCCTATTAAACACATATACCGATTTTATGTCAATTTCATATCTATAAACCAAACCCTAAAAACTACCATTTTATTATTATGTGAATTAGGTTATAAAAACTATTCTATATTTTAGGTTATGTTATTTTGAGTCTAAAACATATTTTATTATATTTTTCTGACTTATAAATTATTGGTTATGATTTATACAAGTTTTTATCTTATTTATTTAGATCCATTAAATCACCATTTTAAAAGATCATATTCTGGTGACAAAAACCATACCATTAGTTAGATCTTATTTTTTTGATTCCAACGAATATTTTTCCAAAATTTTCTGATCATCCACTACTTAGTTATGAATTTTTAACTACAGACCAATCAGATAATTACAAATAATTCGATCGCAGATACAGAGCATAGAAAATCCACGTAGACCAGAACAGGCCAATCAGGGCCGCCCACGTCAGGGGACCTCTTAAGCCAAGTCAGCGGAACCAGGCACAAAGCTAAAAGGAAGAGGAAGGCGCGAAAAGACCAAAATGCCCCTGGTCGAAAAACACAAAATAAGGAGGGAAAAAGGGGTAGAAAGGACAAATAACACGGGCGCTTGTTTCCCCCGCGAAGAGCACCCCGACAACAAAGATCAGCAGGTCGACCACAACTCCAGATCGCCATAGGGTGCGAATTGGACGATGTGTCCTACATGAACTTTGTTCCAGGAGTTCCGACGAACTCAGTGAACCAAACTGCAATGAAAACGGTCATCGGTAGCTCGAGAAACCCTCTCCGCAACACCCTGCCAACACTGAGATGGTCGGTATTGAAGAAGAAACAGCGGGAAGCCAAAAGAAGAACATGGAAGAGACAGACACCCAAAACCGGAGGTGCTCACACTAAAACGAGGTCAAAAGCGTGAGGATGGCGAACTGGGAACCTCGCTGGAGATAAGAAAAATAAAGCTAAAGGCACTCTTGTCGACAGAGAAGTAGGGCGAAGCACAGACCAAAGCACAAAAAGGAAAAGGTCGAAGGAGATTCAGGGATCCTCACCGAGGAACTAATTGACTTGAGGGTGGCCGAGATGGTCTGGGCGTCGCCGAGGTCGTCGGAGGCGAAACCAAGTAGGCCCGGCTGCACCAAGCACTATTTGGTCCAATTGAGGTCAGGGTTGAAGAGAAGAAAGGTCAAGGATCCTTTCTGGACAGTTACCCACGAAGGAGGAAGGGTGAAAAGCCGTCTGCGAAAAATGATGGAGAGAGGAAAATTGGGGGTTATTTATATAGACCACTAGAGGGGTGATATTAGGGATCAGATTGAGCGGAATCCAACAAGGAAACTGTAGGAACAAAAATTGTGAACTAAGATTGAGTGTAGACCGAGAAATCCTAATCGGAAAATAATGCGTCGAACTAGCCCTGTTTCCGCTTCTGTCGCGTGGTAGAAGAGAAGTCGGTGGCCGTCCGATCAAGAAACGAACGGCCCAGATCCAAGCACGCTAAAACAAACTGCGTGCCAACAAGGAAAAATCGGAAATCAATTGAATAAAACAAGGGAAATTCAAATAATATATATATATATATATATATATATATATATATATATATATATATTCTCTTTCCTGATTTAGGGGTTCTAGAATAATCCAATTTAAACCAAAAGTTGCACATATGTTAAATTAAACATGTAGATTCCGAATATCCAATTAGTTTTGCCTTTCGGAAAACCTTAATGGGTTAAATAAATCAAATAGCATTTCCCCTTTCTTTCTTCATTTATGGCATTAGAATTATCCAAATTTTATGAAACTTGACACACAAGTCATAATTAATGTGTTGGATACGAATTTTCTTTTATTTCCAACTTTTGGTATCATGATTTACATCTATTTATTAATTACACCTTTTAGGCATTTTCTCTCTCCTAAAATTATCTATTAACCAAACATTATCCAAATTAGTTGCAAACTTGCCCAAAGGCTTATTTTTATGTTTAGATTATGAATTTGGAGTTAGTTTTTCAATTTGAGGGCATTGCCTATTTTATTTCACTTTATTGGCCTAATTCCTATTTTCTTTTAGATAAGGACATTAATATATACAATTATCTTTCAAATTAATTGATACTTGGTATTTAAGTTACTTTTTGGTCAAGAAAACGAATTTTAGTGTCAAATTATCCTGATGGGTTTCCAATTATAAATTTTGGCACACTATCTTCTAATTATCTTCTTTACCCATTAATTCCCATATTACCTTTAATTTTGCATTTATCTTCTCCTTTATATAAAATTCGGATTTCTCTTATTTCTCTTATTCTAGAAAGTGCTAGAAAGTTCTAAGATGAATTACTTTATGATTTCTATTACTTAGTGACAAATTATACTTCAACCCTATATTAAGATTATATGAGGAGGTATTTATCCAACTAAGTTCCTTAATTTCTTATTATCACCTAAATGAGTTATTATTAAGCACAAAGTATTTTGTATTCCCTTAATTACATGTATTAGTTTATTCTTGTTTGGCTAAGACAAAAGGGTAAAACTACTAGGATAGTGTTCTAATTCTAGTATGTTACAACACACCACCCCTTAAAGGGATTTCGTCCTCGAAATCAGAACATCCATAGGAAAGTTATTCACCACTCCATAAAAGGGTTCATCTCATAAAATCAAACTTCAATTATAAAAGTTTCAACCATACTTCTTACATCCATTACATAAGCAACATGCAAAAGGAAACATAACTTGTAAAGACTAATCTAAGGAACTATGGGTTAACTTGCTCTTGCTCAACATCATCAGCTTCTTTGCCATCCAAGGCAAAAACTCTACCAGCTCTTTTTCCACAGGTCTTCCTCTATTATTGTTTCCATTATTATTGCCTTGATTATGAGGAGGTTCTTGCTATTGCTGTGCTGGAGCTTGACCATTACGATGCTTAGGGAAATCAGGTCGGATGTGTCCAGGTTTATTGCAAAAGTGACATACCAATGGTGCACCTTGGTTTCTAACATGAGGGCACTTCCCTGGAGGATGGGGTCTATTGCACTTTTCAGAACTGTCTCTTCTCTGATCATCACCTGAGAACTTCCTTTTCTTGTCGAACTCCCTATGCTGGAAACCTGGGTAAGACTCCACAGCCAAAGCTTTATCAACCATCTGCTGAAAGGTCAAGGGCAATTGTGGAATAAGAGCACGTCCCACATTGTAGTTGAGTCCTTGGAGGAAGAGGTCAGCCCTTTGTTCCTCACCCAAACCTACTGCATAACGCTCCAACAACAGAAACCTTTGCACGTAAGCAGAAACAGATAAGGAGCCTTGCTTCAAATTGTAGAACTTTGCTTCTTTCTTTTTCAAAGAAGTAGTGCAGATGTACTTCCCACGGAAGAGTGTCAAAAACTCGGCCCAAGACATAGATGAGATATCTCTAGTCCTTGTAATTCCATTCCACCAAACTCTTATAGGTCCATCCAAAACATATGAACCAAACCTAACCTTTTGGTGTGGAGGATAGGCCATACCATCAAAAGTCCTCTCCAAGGCTAAAACCCAATCATCTGCTTTGTCAACCATCTCTATCTCACCTTCACCCTTGAAGGAAGGTGGTTGCATCTTCATGAACTCCATGATTGTGAACTCCTTAGGCTTCACAGGTACAGACGGGTCTTTCATCTTCCCCACCATGGAAGATGCAAAGAGTTGTCAGAACATGGCCAACTCTTGCTCCGGAGTCATAGCTCCTCCCGAGGTCTCCTGTCCAAACCTAGTGTTTTGAGGTGTCTCATAACCGTACTGGTTGTCAGCTGATGAGTTATCTCCCGCCATTAGGTTTTTGCCTGCACAAGGCAAGGTACTAAGTATAAGCAACCTAAGACAAAGGTAAACATCCTAAGGGAGACATGTTTGAAATAGTTAGATAACCGACTGCTAATGGCTCTGATACCATGCTGTAAAGAAGTGAAACCACTCCTCTACTAGAAAGAAAAGATCACATCCCTTAAAGGCAAACACCACGTAAATTTTTTCACAAAAGGGATGAAGATCAATTCATTCAACATGTATGTATCATTACACAATGAGTAGCAGCGGAAAAGAAGTATTATCTAACAATTTACAAAGCTTTATACAACACTTCACCATAAAAGATGTTCTAAAGGAAAACTAAACATAACACCAAGAACTAAGCTGAGGGTCATCTAACCACCTCTTCAAGCCTCCCAAAGATCAGCTACAAGGTTGTTGTTGAAGCTACTTTCCTCGAACTAACCTGGGGTTGGAAGCATACCCCACAAAAGAGAAACAAAAGGAAACAATCAGCAAAATGCTGGTATGTGTATACTAAAAGAAACTTTGAGCAATTTAAGGAACAGGACATCAAAAGTAATATGCTTCCCATACAAGAGATAAGGACTACCCAAAGGGCCATAAAAGATAAGATTCATCATCACATAATAAAAGAAGATACTTGCCAAAAAAATAAACAAATAAGGTTGTGCAATACTGGCACATAGAGAGAGCAGGACACACACCCCACAATCAATCATCAAACATGCATGCATGTGAGATAAACATATCCCTAGAACAATATAAATAACAATTGGCGGCCAAGCACAAACTTGAACCTAATAGAGAAAGGAATACTGCCAATCTCCCAACACATAATAGGTTGAGTATGGATTAATGCCATACTCGATTACAGAGGAATGGTATACTGCCACCCTCCAAATAAACAATAGAGGATTACTGCCCCAAAACCAATGTAATTACACTACTCTAGTGCTACTGAATCACATAGCATGTATAATGTAGAGGCAAGTAGAAATGTATAGTCAGAATTATCAAGGTTGCCATCACACTATGGACAACTCAAACATATAAGCAAATCCACTTCAAATGTGGCACATAACAATATAAGAGATCATCATGCACAAAGGCACAAGATATGATATCAAGAAAATATCTGAGTACATAAAAAGTAAGATAGTTCATACGAACCATGATAACAAGAGATAAGACATTTTGTGTAGGCAAAAGTCAAAAGAAAGATAAGATAGGTGAATTGCTCAACAAAGATGAATAGGGGATACAACATACCTTTGTATCAAAGTTCAACATGTCCTAAGCACTTCTGGGTCCAAAACTAGGTCACCAAAGAGCCTATTAAACACATATACCGATTTTATGTCAATTTCATATATATAAACCAAACCCTAAAAACTACCATTTTATTATTATGTGAATTAGGTTATAAAAACTATTCTATATTTTAGGTTATGTTATTTTGAGTCTAAAACATATTTTATTATATTTTTCTGACTTATAAATTATTAGTTATGATTTATACAAGTTTTTATCTTATTTATTTAGATCCATTAAATCACCATTTTAAAACATCATATTCTAGTGAAAAAAACCATACCATTAGTTAGATCTTATTTTTCTAATTCCAACAAATATTTTTCCAAAATTTTCTGATCATCCACTAATTAGTTATGAATTTTTAACTACAGACCAATCAGATAATTACAAATAATTCGATCGCAGATACAGAGCAGAGAAAATCCACGTGGACCAGAACAGGCCAATCAGGGCCACCCACGTCAGGGGACCACTTAAGCCAAGTCAGCGGAACCAGGCGCAAAGCTAAAAGGAAGAGGAAGGCGCGAAAAGACCGAAATGCCCCTGGTCGAAAAACACAAAATAAGGAGGGAATAAGGGGTAGAAAGGACAAATAACACAGGCGTTTGTTTCCCCCGCGAAGAGAAACCCGACAACAGAGATCAGCAGGTCGACCACAACTCCAGATCGCCATAGGGTGCAAATTGGACGATGCGTCCTACATGAACTTTGTTCCAGGAGTTCCGACGAACTCAGTGAACCAAACTGCGATGAAAACGGTCATCAGTAGCTCGAGAAACCCTCTCTGCAACACCCTGCCAACACCGAGATGGTCGGTATTGAAGAAGAAACAGCGGGAAGCCAAAAGAAGAATAGGGAAGAGACAGACACCCAAAACTGGAGGCGCTCACACTAAAACGAGGTCAAAAGCGCGAGGATGGCAAATTGGGAACCTCGCCGGAGATAAGAAAAATAAAGCTAAAGGCACTCTTGTTGATAGAGAAGTAGGGCGAAGCACAGACCAAAGCACAAAAAGGAAAAGGTCGAAGGAGGTTCAGGGATGCTCACCGAGGAACTAATTGACTTGAGGGTGGCCGAGATGGTCTGGGCGTCGCCGAGGTCGTCGGAGGCGAAACCAAGTAGGCCCGGCTGCACCAAGCACTATTTGGTCCAATTGAGGTCAGGGTTGAAGAGAAGAAAGGTCAAGGATCCTTTCTGGACAGTTACCCACGAAGGAGGAAGGGTGAAAAGCCGTCTGCGAAAAATGATGGAGAGAGTAAAATTGGGGGTTATTTATATAGACCACTAGAGGGGTGATATTAGGGATCAGATTGAACGGAATCCAACAAGGAAACTGTAGGAACAAAAATCGTGAACTAAGATTGAGTGTAGACCGAAAATCCTAATCGGAAAATAATGCGTCGAACTGGCCCTGTTTCCGCTTCTATCGCGAGGTAGAAGAGAAGTCGGTGGCCGTCCGATCAAGAAATGAACGGCCCAGATCCAAGCACGCTAAAACAAACCGCGTGACAGCAAGGAAAAATCGGAAATCAATTGAATAAAACAAGGCAAATTCAAATAATATATATATATATATATTCTCTTTCCTGATTTGGGGGTTCTAGAATAATCCAATTTAAACCAAAATTTGCACATATGTTAAATTAAACATGTAGATTCCGAATATCCAATTAGTTTTGTCTTTCGGAAAACCTTAATGGGTTAAATAAATCAAATAGAATTTCCCCTTTCTTTCTTCATTTATGGCATTAGAATTATCCAAATTTTATGAAACTTGACACACAAGTCATAATTAATGTGTTGGATACGAATTTGCTTTTATTTCTAACTTTTGGTGTCATGATTTACATCTATTTATTAATTACACCTTTTAGGCATTTTCTCTCTCCTAAAATTATCTATTAACCAAACATTATCCAAATTAGTTGCAAACTTGCCCAAAGGCTTATTTTTATGTTTAGATTACGAATTTGGAGTTAGTTTTCCAATTTGAGGGCATTGCCTATTTTATTTCACTTTATTGGCCTAATTCCTATTTTCTTTTAGATAAGGACATTAATATATACAATTATCTTTCAAATTAATTGATACTTGGTACTTAAGTTACTTTTTGGTCAAGAAAACGAATTTTAGTGTCAAATTATCCTGATGGGTTTCCAATTATAAATTTTGGCACACTATCTTCTAATTATCTTCTTTACCCATTAATTCCCATATGACCTTTAATTTTGCATTTATCTTCTCCTTTATATAAAATTCGGATTTCTCTTATTTCTCTTATCTTAGAAAGTGCTAGAAAGTTCTAAGATGAATTACTTTTTGATTTCTATTACTTAGTGACAAATTATACTTCAACCCTATATTAAGATTATATGAGGAGGTATTTATCCAACTAAGTTCCTTAATTTCTTATTATCACCTAAATGAGTTATTATTAAGCACAAAGTATTTTGTATTCCCTTAATTACATGTATTAGTTTATTCTTGTTTGGCTAAGACAAAAGGGTAAAACTACTAGGATAGGGTTCTAATTCTAGTATGTTACAATAGATATCACATCCAACACCCCAATACTGGTATACCTTTATGTGTTATAAGTCCAGGATAATTGGATGAATGACACATGAGATGTGTCATGTCAATGGTTACATTGAGATGTAATGTACTCTGTTGAATGTAGGCTAACATACCTTACAAAAAGGTTAATCCAAACCTATAAACTATGATGTAATCATATTCTGGCAAAGATGAGAGAGAAACTCATACTTTGTGTTGATAATACATTCAATGATGAATGATGAGAATAAATAAGTATGATTGAATACTTATGTTATCCATATTGATTCCTTGCTATGTGAACCCTAATATAGGGTAATGCTATGTGAAACCCTAATACATGGTAATGCTATGTGAAAACCTAATACAGGGTACTGCGATATGAAACCCTAATACAAAGTGATGCTATGTGAAGTTCTAACACAGAGTAATCCTATGTGAAGCTCAAATACATACTAATGGTTTATGAATGTGATAAGATAACCCTTGTATTGCATAGTACTGATATGTAATGGTATCATGATTACTAATCATGCAGATATGTTGAGATGATGACCATAGCCAAGTATGAGCTATGATGTTTTGTATATTAAAGATGTTTTATAGGCCTTATAAGCCTTCATATGCTTTGTTTCTTAGTGAGAGGTAACCTACAATTAATAAGTCATGTGTGTCACATAATGTGCTAATTATCTTAGATTGTTTATGAGCTTGTGAACTATGTGCAATGCTTTGTGTAGCAAGAATTATAATGTCCCTGGGTCAGATGATATGAAGGTATGAAGTTACCTAATAAGTGGAAATAAGTGTTCTATGGTGAGTTATGGGTTCAAATACTCAGATTCTATAATCATGATAATGAACTTATTAAAAAGTGGAAATGTATTTGATGAGTTGAGGGATTAAGATCCCAACACTTTGTGAAAAGAGTATGGCTACAGGCCATGACTCCCCAATGACAATGCCAGGCATTAGATATATGATCTAAGCCTGAAGAGAGTTAATGATGTGGTAATGATTCTATAGTAAATAAATGGTATACATGTTCTTCATATTCCTTAAAGGATAAGTGACATGTTGTTCTATCAAATTATAGCTGTATTGCTTTTGATAAGAATGATGTTCTAATTTGTTAGACATTGAATTAACTGCTACCAAACAAATATAATTCCTTTGTGTATATTTATCTTCTTAAGCTGCAATAATAATGTTTCTGGCACAGAGTTATATCTCTCGTTGGGGCAATTTACAATTGTCTCACCCCCATGGGAATCACATTTTTAGGTGGATGCGGACGAGGAGGCAGGAATTATTCAGTAGGTGAAGAGCAACAACAACAACAACAGGGACAACAGTGAAGTCTCAGGTGGAGACACTGGCTGTTATGCCTTGTATAGATGTAAACAGAGTCCTATGTGTTGTCCCTGTACTCTCAAGTCCTCAGAGTAGTAGTTAGTGCTTTCGAGATTTTGGCTCAGTGCCTCGAGATTTTCATACTGCCTGTACTTAGTTTAACAGAGCAGCTGATGCTTGTAATTCACAGAAAGAGATGATACAGAATATGTACCTTTGAATAAGAATGTAAATATGTTACTTTGGTTCTATGTGAGAAAGTTTTCCTTTGATGGATATCTTGATAAAAAGGTTTTAATTTTTAGTGGTTTTTGGTAATCCGCTGCTTAGTGAATGCTTCTGCATTAGTTAATTATATTTTTGAGAGTTGGATGCAACAATTAAGTGGTATCAGAGCCCTAGGTTCACTGAGTCTACAGAGACATAGGACTAAGGTTGTAGAGTATGTTCTAAGTGTCTTCCAGTTTATCTGATAGTATCTTCTGCTCACATAGGAGAAGAAGAACTTGAAGATGTTTGGACCACATGAAGAACATGCTGCTGAGGGCAGCACTGCTGCACTAGGAGGAGGTGCAAGAGACCAGAATAGGGGAGGTCATGTACCTGAACATCCCCGGATTGACCCAGCTGTGATAGAAAACCCAGCCCTCCATGCTCTATTTGAGAAATTCCTGATAGCCATGACACATATGGCAGACAGGATGCCACCACCTGCACCTAGGGCACCAGCCCATCATGAGGGTTATGGAGCTGGCAAGACTTTTGAGAGACTTCGCCGGGTTGGAGCCATAGATTATGCTGGTACATCTGATCCAGCAGATGCTGATCTTTGGCTGACAAAGCTGGAAAAGGCTTTTAGGATCCTTGATGTTCCTGAAGCTGAAAAGGTAAGACATGTTGTGTACCTCCTAAAAGGAAGTGATGGTCATTGGTGGATGATAGAGGAAGATAAGAGACCAAGTGAAGAAATTGGATGGGAGGTATTTTGACGAGAATTCATCAGTAGATACTTCCCTAAGAGGTATCTAGATCAGAAGATCTCTCAATTTGAGAGGATCAAACAAGGACAGATGAACGTTAGCAAATATGAAGCTAAGTTCATGGAGTTGTTGCGGTTTTGTCTGCAAATGGCAGTTAGTGATGAGGAAAGAATTCAACATTTTGAGAAAGGGTTGAACGCTGAACTGACCACTCCTGTGTCTGCTTTAGAGAATAGGGAGAGGTTTGCCACCTTTATGGAGTCGGTAAGGAGGATAGAGAGGTCTGAAATTGAGAAATGAAAAACTAGTGGCAAGAAGGTGTACACTCAGTCTCAAGGACAAGGATTCGAAAGTTTTAAGAAGCCGAGATTTTCCAGCATCGGCAGCATCATCGAGATTCCATGCCCAGACACAATGGATGTCAAGTACGGGTAGGGATCGTAGTAATGTTCCAAATAGATCCTCCAACATAGCATCAACATCGGTAACTGGACCTCCCAGACCCTATTTTGCACCTAGGATCTGTTATCAATGTAGACAACCGGGACATCTAGTAAAGGATTGTCTAAGTGGGAATTCAATGATGACTCAACCTCAGGGGCAGAGTCAGCAAGGACCACAAAGGAGGCAGTTTTATAGTAACAACAGAGGACGTGGATAGACATCCTAGATAGGTCAGATGAAATAAATTCATTCTAATATTTCATTTCCTAATTCTATGTGTTAAAGATATAAAAGTAGTTATTTTTGAACTTCCTTTGACTAGTCCTATAAGGACACAAGGAAGATGAGAATCTACATCTTATTCGGTATTTCTTAAAATGCTTTATAATCTCTCTTATCTTTGTGATACAAGATGAGATATAGAAGTGATGCCTGGAGAAAATCTAGGAAATGGAAAATCATGTGTGTATAATGATATGAAAAGTGAGGAATATGATAGCAAATAAAGTGCATACTACCTAATCTCAATACTTATATACCCTGGCCAGGTATATGATTATTGAAGATAAGGCAAGTATGGAACTCTTAGATTGTTATCTTTTTGATTACTCTGGTCAAGTAGTCATTCTGAAACAATCCAGAGAGTATAATGTAATTAAAAAGGAAGAGCTGTGTGAACATTCCCAACTAAAAGGAAAATCTATGTGAACATTCCCAACTAAAAGGAAAAGCTATGTGAACATTCCTAACTAAAAAGAAGAGCTATGTGAACATTCTCAACAAAAAGGAAAAGCTATGTGAACATTCCCAACTAAAAGGAAAAGCTATGTGAACATTCCTAACTAAAAAGAAGAGCTATGTGAACATTCTCAACAAAAAAGGAAAAGCTATGTGAACATTCCTAACTAAAAAGAAGAGCTATGCGAACATTCTCAACAAAAAGGAAAAGCTATGTGAACATTCCCAACTAAAAGGAAAAGCTATGTGAACATTCCCAACTAAAAAGAAGAGCTATGTGAACATTCTCAACAAAAAGGAAAATCTATGTGAACATTCCCGACTAAAAAGAAGAGCTATGTGAACATTCTCAACAAAAAGGAAAAGCTATGTGAACATTCCTAACTAAAAAGAAGAGCTATGTGAACATTCTCAACAAAAAAAGGAAAAGCTATGTGAACATTCCCAAATAAAAAGAAGAGCTATGTGAACATTCTCAACAAAAAAGGAAAATCTATGTGAACATTCCTAACTAAAAAGAAGATCTATGTGAACATTCTCAACAAAAAGGAAAAGCTATGTGAACAGTCCCAAGTAAAAGGAAAAGCTATGTGAACATTCCCAACTAAAAAGAAGAGCTAGGTGAACATTCTCGACAAAAAGGAAAATCTATGTGAACATTCCTAACTAAAAAGAAGAGCTATGTGAACATTCTCAACAAAAAAGGAAAAGCTATGTGAACATTCCTAACTAAAAAGAAGAGCTATGTGAACATTCCCAACAAAAAGGAAAAGCTAAGTGAACATTCCCAATTACATAGAGTTTGCTAAGTGAACTTTATGAATAAAGGATTACTGAGTGAATTACCTTTGTTAGATATATATGTTTCTCTTTTGGAAAATATTCTTGGGTGATGATATAAGTATGTTCTTATATGTTTCTTCCTTTCAATAATATGGACATCATATGTTAGGGGTTTATGCTCTGCATAAACATAAACATTGATAAGGTTGAATTAATGAAAGGAACTTTGTGTGGATTACAGATCCATGATACCTCCATGATATTAAGATATTATTTGGAGATTTGAGAGTATGACAAATGAATAAATTTGTTCCTCCTTTTTCCAGGGATTTCGGGTACGAAATCCTTGTAAGGGGTGGATAATTTGTAATATCCCTGACATGGGTTATGTGTTAACCCTAGATGTTTTGCCTAATAAGGTTGAGAAAATACTTAATCTTATCTTGGGAAAAGTAATTAGGGCTCATGAGAAACTTATGTTTCAATTTTGGTCCTGTTTGAACAATGTTGAAGCAATGTTTGCCTATTTTGGACTAAAGTGCAAATTACCCAAGTTGAGGGGTTAGCTTGCAAATTGCACATTATAAGATGTTCCTCTGATGTTGTGACCTCATAAGAATGAATATGATGTAGTGTTATGGTTTTCAAAAGCTTGGGCCCCAAGATTAAGCTTGTAAAGCAATCCTTGTGCACTAAAACCTACTTTTGGTGTAAAGTGCAATTTACCCAAAAACTAGGGTTCAATATGAAAATTACCACTTCAACAAGGTCCCTAATGTTTCTTGGCATCTTTTAGAGAAAATAAAATGAGAGTGGCGCCTCATTTGAATTAAGTTGGAGGAGAGAGAATCTTGATATTAAAATAATCAAGATTTAATCCTAAGTGAAACCCTAATTCAATTTAGGGCAAAAATGAATGTATTAATTAAAGAACTTTCAACCAAAATTAAAATGGTTGATTTTAGATGTGTGTGGATGAGCTTAAAGCCTTGCAAAGGCACGAGCATATCCTAAGGAGGTGAAATTCCACTCACCATTATAATAAGAAAAAGAATTTCCACTCAAATATGGATATTCTTATTATAAGGGTTAAGGTGCTTAATTTCTTTTCCCTTAATTCATGGATAGTGGAAGGGAACTCGGTGGGGATATAGATTACCTTTCATTCAAGAAACCAAGGGGGAAGTGGTGGCAACAATGTTGGAATTAAAAGACTTTTATAAAGAATTTTCTCTCTCATCAATTTTCTTATAAAAGTACTTTTTCCAAGCCAAAACAAAGACTTTTTCGAATTCCTTTCTTTCCCCTTGCTTGGAAAACGACCAAGGAGATGTGTATGATCAGGAGGACGACCCCCAACCTGTTGGTAAGGTTCTTGACCTCCTTTCACCTTGAATCCATGGTGAAAATAAAAAATCAATGCATAAATTCTTCATATCTCGATCCCCTCTTCAATTCTAACCAATTCTTTTCACTCAAAGCTTGAGGACGACCCTTGGAATAGTGAAAGGAGTTACATCCACCATTGTTTCCATGAGCTTGGAGATTTGGAGCTCAATTGGAGGCGGGTTTTATAACTTGAACCCTTAATTTTATTATTGCAATCAATTCCTTATCAATTGGTAATCATTTCTACATTTCCAAAATTAAGTTTGATTGATTGATGCAATTTCCATGGAAATCATAGTAGATTACATGATTTTGGATCTTGATGATGATGAAATCATCATAATCACACACCTCCCTAAATATCTAGGGAAAACGGTTTCAATGTTGAGTCCAAATGGTTTCACCAAACCGTTTGGTGACCAAACAGTTTGCAAACCGTTTTGTGGTTTGGTTTCCAAACCGTTTAGAATGGTTGACCATTTGATATGGTTGACCGTTTGAATATATATGCTTTGGTGCTTGGATCTTGGTCCAATGGTTTCAATTGGTTTGATCCTGAAGGTTTCAATGGTGAATGATTCCTTAATTGCAAACCCTGATCGGCTAAGTGCTGATTTTGAAATTGATTGAGATGTTGTTTTGGTTTGATTGACCCAATCGGTTTCAAAACCCTTTGGGGATCACCCAAATGGTCTCAAGACCGTTTGGGGGTCACCCAAGACCGTTTGGAGGTATAGAGTTAAGTATGGCTAAGTGTTTGAAGGTCCAAAGGTACCAAATAGAATTGCAACTAAGTGTTGATTTGATAATCAATTCAAAGGTCCAAAACCCTAATTGGATGTCATGGTTTTTGATGATGGAATGGGAAAACGGTCTCAAGACCGTTTGAAGATCAACCAAATGGTCTTTGAGACCATTTAGTGGTCATTCAAGACCGTTTGAGGTCATGTCATATCATGTGATGATGATAGTTCATTGATTTCAATTGATTTGGTTCCACAATGTCAACCATTGATGGATCCTCGATTTCAAACCCTAAGTGATGGTTTCTTGATTATAAAACCTAGTTCAATTGGGTTCAAAACCCTAAATTGAAGGTCTAATTGAATGGTGATTCAGTGGTCCAATTGATGAATGCTTTAGTGATTCAATTTATAAATGGTCCATGGATTGAAACATTGAATCGATTGAGTGTTAAAGTACCTTTTTGGTCCATGCAGTTTTGAGAAGGTTTGGTCCAAACGGTCTCAAGACCATTTGGGACCAAACAGTCTCAAGGCCATTTGGGACCAAACGGTCTCAAGGCTGTTTGAGACCAAACAATCTCAAACCGTTTGGAGACCCAAAGTGCAAACGGTTTCAATACCTACTTTGTCCAATTGGTTTCAAGTATAATTTGTTCAATTGGTTTTCAACCAATTGATGTATGAGAACCAAGATCATCGAGGGTCTAAGTAATTAACTTTGTGAAGATCAACATGGTTAATCCATTTGAATATCTCATGTAATTGAAGGTCCAAATGGTGAACCTATTTAGATACTTAATGCATTTGACGATTTCAATGGTTAACCCAATTGATCACTTTGTGGGATTGAAATTTAATTGGTCAATTCTTTTGAATTCCTTATATAATTGATGGTTTAATTTCTTAGACCATTTGGACATCTAATATGATCAAAGGTCAATCAGCTATGTGATTATTAAAGATGTAGACCCATGATGATTGTGAAGGTCAACCCTAGCAATGTGTACTCAAGTGAAGAGTTGACCTAGATTAATCTTAGAGTAGTTAACATCCTAAAGAGGATGAGAGAGATGAATGCTTATATAATTAATCCCTAATTCTCTCATTATGAGTAAACTATGTGATAAGGGTTGATCCATAATAATGAGATCATGAAACCCTAATCAATGAGCCTTAACCCTAATTAGAGCAATGCTATGTGTGAAACCCTAATTAGAGAAATGCTATGTGTGAAACCCTAATTAGAGCAATGCTATGTGTGAAACCCTAATTAGAGCAATGCTATGTGTAAAACCCTAATTAGAGAAATGCTATGTGTGAAACCCTAATTAGAGCAATGCTATGTGTGAAACCTTAATTAGAGCAATGCTATGAGTGAAACCCTAATTAGAGCAATGCTATGTGTGAAACTCTAATTAGAACAAAGCTATGTGTGAAACCCTAATCTAGGGCAAAGCTGAGTGTTATCATAAATCCAGGGTGATGATGCAATCCTAAATTAGTGTAACAATGAAGGAAACCCTAATTTAATGGGAATTGTATATCCTAACCCTAATTTGGGTATGAGGTAAGAGAAACCTTACTTGGATTTGAATAGAAAACCTTAATCCCTAAAATGAGGTAAGGTGCGTGAAACCCTAATATAGGGTAGTGCCACTAATCCTATGTGAGGACCTAGCACTGGGTGATGTGTTGTGAAATCTTAATTTCACATAATAATAGGTGAATCCTTGATGATTATATGAAACTCTATTGAAGAGTATTACTATGTGAAATTCATAAATGTATGGAATATTCTATGTAAATACTCAAATTATAAATATGGAGAATACTATTCCTAATAATGGAACAGTGATTTTATAACAAATGTAACACCTAGAGAGGTTGATAATGAATATCCTTATATTAATTAGTTCCTAACTCAAGGATGAGTCCATAGTATTGGCAATGGTTGTATATTCTAAGTGAGTGACTAATGACCAATACTTTACATGATAAATGTGATGAACTGCTGCATAGAGTATTAGGATGGGGAATACCCTAATAAAAGCTAAGTGTATGAACTCAAGTAAGATAAAGGTGTTGAGGGAAGTGATACATCAAGATATGATAGATATCACATCCAACACCCCAATACTGGTATACCTTGATGTGTTATAAGTCCAGGATAATTGGATGAATGACACATGAGATGTGTCATGTTAATGGTTACATTGAGATGTAATGTACTCTGTTGAATGTAGGCTAACATGCCTTACAAAAAGGTTAATCCAAACGTATAAACTATGATGTAATCATATTCTGGAAAAGATGAGAGAGAAACTCATACTTTGTGTTGATAATACATTCAATGATGAATGATGAGAATAAATAAGTATGATTGAATACTTATGTTATCCATATTTATTCCTTTCTATGTGAACCCTAATGTAGGGTAATGCTATGTGAAACCCTAATACACTATGTGAAACCCTAATACAAAGTGATGCTATGTGAAGTTCTAACACAGAGTAATCCTATGTGAAGCTCAAATACATACTAATGGTTTATGAATGTGATAAGATAACCCTTGTATTGCATAGTACTGATATGTAATGGTATCATGATTACTAATCATGCAAATATGTTGAGATGATGAGCATAGCCAGGTATGAGCTATGATGTTCTATAGACTGAAAATGTTCTATAGGCCTTATAAGCCTTCATATGCTTTGTTGCTTAGTGAGAGGTAACCTACAATTAATAAGTCCTATGTGTCACATGATGTGCTAATTATCTTAGATTGTTTATGAGCTTGTGAACTATGTGCAATGCTTTGTGTAGCAAGAATTATAATGTCCCTGGGTCAGATGATATGAAGGTATGAAGTTACCTAATAAGTGGAAATAAGTGTTCTATGGTGAGTTATGGGTTCAAATACCCAGATTCTATAATCATGATAATGAACTTATTATAAAGTGGAAATGTACTTGATGAGTTGAGGGACTAAGATCCCAACACATTGTGAAAAGAGTATGGCTACAGGCCATGACTCCCCAATGATAATGCTAGGCATTAGATATATGATCTAAGCCTGAAGAGAGTTAATGTTGTGGTAATGATTCTATAGTGAATAAATGTTATACATGTTCTTCATATTCCTTAAAGGATAAGTGACATGTTGTTCTATCAAATTATAGCTGTATTGCTTTTGATAAGAATGATGTTCTAATCTGTTAAACATTGAATTAATTGCTTCCAAACAAATATAATTCCTTTGTGTATATTTACCTTCTTAAGCTGTAATAATAATATTTCTGGCGGAGAGTTATATCTCTTGCTAGGGTAATTTACAATTGTCTCACCCCCGTGGGAATCAGATTTTAGGTGGACGCGGACGAGGAGGCAGGAATCCTTCAGTAGGTGA
The DNA here is from genome assembly GCA_963693085.1 of Alisma plantago-aquatica. Lineage (NCBI taxonomy): Eukaryota > Viridiplantae > Streptophyta > Magnoliopsida > Alismatales > Alismataceae > Alisma > Alisma plantago-aquatica. The sequence continues at coordinate 208,996,258 of OY856412.1, read as the reverse complement.
AGGGAAACAACAACAACAGTAGGGACAGCAGTGAAGTGTCTGCATGCAGACACTGGATGTTATGCCTTGTATAGATGTAAATAGAGTCCTATGTGTTTTCTCTGTACTCTCAGGTCCTCGAAGTAGTAGTTTGTGCTTTCGAGATTTTGGCTCAGTGCCTCGAGATTTTCATACTGCCTGTACTTCATTTAACAGAGCAACTGATGCTTGTAATTCACAGAAAGAGATGATACATAATATGTACCTTTGAACAAGAATGTAAATATGTTACTTTGGTTCTATGTGAGAAAGTTTTCCTTTGATGGATATCTTGATAAAAAGGTTTCAATTTTTAGTGATTTTTGGTAATCCGCTGTTTAGTGAACACTTATGCATTAGTTAATTATGTTTTTGAGAGTTGGATGCCACAATGACTATGAGCTTGAAGTTGATGATGATGGTGTTGATGATGATGTTGTGGCCATAGATGCCATAGATGTTTAGATGTTTTTCAATTTTTAGTCATTATATACTGATCATATATATGTGTGTACTTAAAACATCTAGGCACATTATCTGAGATGTACTGTTTTCAATCGTCATGTTGTTTTCTTTGTTTTGGCTTGTAGTTGCCTTGAGAACATGCTTATGTGTTGTAATCTTAATCATTTGTATCATAAATCTATGTATGTTCTATCATATGAGTTATTGTGAGTTATTGGTATGCTTTACATATTATTTCTCTCTCGTCTCTGTTTGTTGTGTGTTATGTGGTTGCATGTTTTATCTTGTGGTTGGATGTTTTTAGTTGTTCTTGGAGAAGACCTATTTTTGTACTCTTCCATCCCCCTTACTTTTTGATAATGCCAAAAGGGGGAGAGAATTTCAATGTTTTGAATCTCAACCATATTTCTTTTATTGCCTATGTGTTCCTTTTCTTATCTAAGAATATGTTTTATCACGTGACTTGCAAAGGACCATGTAGTATACATGTTATATTGTTTTGTGTAGAAAGACTAACTATGCAATATAAGATGACGTGGAGAGGCGGAAGGGCAGGTCGATTTTGTGGGAGGGGGGCGAACCCTAGGGGCGGCGCGAACTCGGGGGTGAGAAATCCTTCACCAGAACCTTCATCAGTTCCTCCTGAGAGCTTACATGAGGCTGAAGGAGAGTGGAGGTCTTCATCGCCTCAGACTAGTGGAAACCCTGAGGCTTCATCCTCCTTGACCAAATCCACAACCCCGTCCTCTTCCATGACTTAGCCTCCAGAGAAGACTGGGGACTCTTCGGCAAGCTACGAAGCGATTGATAGGCTATGTACTAGTCGATCAGGTGAGCCTTGCAAAGAAATCCCCACAGTCAGTTATATCGAGCCGGAGATCATTGATGGCGTCATTTGTTGTTCCATCTCGAGTGTGGATGAACCTCTACCTTCATGGTAGGAGTTCGTCTCGATTAGATTCACCGGAAGAAAACCCTTCCGAAGTCACCTTCATGGCTGGATCCGCCGTCAGTGGAGACCCAGTGGTGCCTTTGACATCATTGCTGAGGAAACAGAGGGATTCATCGTGAAGCTGCCAACGGCCAAGGAAAGGGCGAGGATCCTCAGAGAGGTGTCGTGCATGATGGATGGGTCTCTCGTCATTGTCCAGGCATGGGAGACGGGCCTTCCTCTTCAGCCTCTCTCTTTCTATAAACTTCTTATGTGGATCACTCTTGAGAATCCGGGACTACACTGGACATCGAGAAGGCTAAGTGTAATTGCTAGCATCGTTGGCAAACCCCTGGATATTGAAGACTCGTGTCTTTCTGTCCATTGCCTAAGTGACGCTACCGTTTGCGTGGAGATAGAAGCCAGCTCTTCTTTCCCACAGACTGTAAAGTTTTTCATTGATGGTACCCCAAAAACCTAAAGGTTAACTATGTGGCGAAGCCTCATATCTGTTCTGGTTGCTCTCAGTTTGGCCACCGTCTACCCTCATGCCCCATGGCTACATGGTGCAGGACACTGCCCAACCAACTGCAATTGAGAGTTGGGAACGATACAAGGCGGCAAGGTGCTCGACGATCTGTCGAGGATGACATCCCCATTAGCGAGGAAGATACTCGGGTTAACCAAGCATCTGAGCAAAGGATGGATGAAGTTTGCGTGCAGCCGGAACCAGACATGAGAGGGAGCTCTCCAACAGTGAGTGTGGGTGCCTTGAACTTGGATTGGGAACTTGCCTTTTCCAGTTCGTTGGCCACCCCTTCCTGCTTGAAGCAACTTGCACATGATACTGGGATTGCCTTGGAGTATCATCAAATATTCTCGTGGAACTCCGATGAAGGATCCTCTCTTAGTTCCTATGATCTAGACGAGGAGGTGATTGAGGACTTCAGCGTGAATAAAGAACCAAGGTCTAAAAAGAAGAAGAAGAAACATAGGAGGAATAAATCTGAGGAGATCCCCATGATAGACTTCTCTGAGTCTATCTAGACTCCCTATTTTGTTTCTGTCTCGTGGATGTCTTTGTGCAGGTACCTGAATAGGTTTAACGCTTTTGGCTGATGTGAGCTTCTTTCTTGGGTTGTCAGTTTCTGCTAGTGCCTAGTTGGACTCTTTTCGTTCAACACAGTCTTTTCGGGTGCTCAGAATATCAGTGTTCTCGGACTGATGAAGACTGGATACTGAAGAACTTGATGTGTCTTGGAAGGGACTCCTTTTGCCCATTTTTTGTTGACTGTTTAGTTATCTTTCTCATATGGTGGTGATTTTGGAAGTGGCAGTCAGATCACCTCAGGAAGTCTTGTATGGTGTGGCAGGCCTTGCAACTCTCATTAGCTTTTATAGTGATTCTCTCAGTTATCAAACATCTATTACAGCACGGTGAAGAGCTATCAGTAGAATGGTCCTTAGTGGAGTTGCATGAAGAATCATACGGATATATTTGTGGGTGTTGTTAACGCATCAGTGCAACCTCCTTGCTCTTTTCTAACTCTGTCCCGCCTATTAGGTCTTTATGTTTGCTCATAGTTTCTGGATAACTGAGGCCTTTTCTGGGGGGTTTTTAGATCTGATGTGCTCTTCCTGCGTGGAGACACATAGATCTAGTTTATTCGAGGCACTTTTATACCTAAAGTTTTAGTTTCATAGTAACAAATTTTTTTGCCGACAAAAAAAAGACTAACTATGCAGGTAAGAGTGAGCATAGATTGAGGGGGAGCAATTCATATTGTTAAAATTATGAATCCCCTTGAAATTCACAAGGCTAAGGTATAACTTAACATATCCTTTTCAATATGTTGAGGAATAGTTTGTCATTGTCAAAAAGGGGGAGAATGTTGACTTGAAAGTTATACAGTGTCCATATTTTGATAATGACTTAACCACTCCATTCATATGTATCTAATATGTTTGTTTAAGATTGATTTCAGGCTTTAGGCGCATGAAAAGGATCAAATTACACAAGCCCTAGCTTGTTCAAGTTCAAGTCAAAAGCAACAAATGTGCAATTTGGGAAATCACTCCAAACCACCTTAAAATATTTTTATAATCAGTTGTATTGATAATACGACTTGTAACTAAAATGAGAAAATACCAGGGACACTTAATTCCATCGTTTGATCACACAAAAATTATTTTGAAAAATTTGTCACAACAACATTGTCGATCGAGTTTGAATCTAGACCAATCCGTGATGGATTTTTGGAAATGGTTGCATCGGTCGAGTTGTACACTCACATAAATCAATTGATTGACTCACTGATCAAAACTAATTTTGACTGATCGGTCAAGTTTCCCCAGGATAAACTTGATCGATAGTTTGAAAATTGACTTTGTCGGTTAGTGGATCGGTCGAGTTACCTTTATTGAAACTTGATGAAATGTACTATATGTAAAACACAGAAAAAGTATATCCAAACATTGGAGAGTTGTTAGAAATGAAAATAGATCGATTTCAAGTTGTAAAATGATTATTTTTCATTGTTAAGTGATACCACACTCAAAGGAACACCCCCAGCTATAAATGGGACCTCTTGTAGTTCATTCCAAGGTTGCTCATTCATGTTATCCTTGGTCCTTGCTATAGTTGAGTGTGCTACAACCCTTTGAGCCCCTTTCTCTTTCTCATTTACAAAGCATTTCGTAATTATGAGTGAGTTAGGCATGTTGTAAGAGAGCTACCTCCATGTTATCTAATAAGTCTCTCCATATTTCCATCTTCCCAATCCTCTTTTTCAAATATCAAAGGTTGAAGTGATCTTCTCTGTGTGAAGGAGTTGTTGTTCTTCTTTCTTCAAGGTTGAAGAAGGTGTAAATATCTTCTCCAAGTGAAGGAGAAGGACAAGGCGGAAGATTCAAGAAGAGTGAGTAATCTCTGTGAGGCCAAAGACTTGATAAAAGTGTGGATAAGTTCTTGGTGAAGGTTGAAGACATCTTAATCAAGTGGATAAGTCCTTGTATAGGTGAAAGACTCTTGGTTTGGATAGGTAAGTCTTTGAATGTAAGGTAGTTTTCTTGTATCTCTTATAATGGAATATAAGTATACATGGGTTGCAAAGTCTTAGAAGTTGACCTCTCTAGGTAGTGGATTGGTGGTCTCCTAATTTGGAGATTGGAACCACTCTAAACACTTTGTACAAGTTTTTATTTCAATATCTCTCATCCTTACTATGCTTGTTTAGATAGGACTTCAAATTCAACTTTAGCATTTGATTTCAATTGATATAATTTGAAGGTCTAACTATTCTTGTGAGAATTTTGAAGCTCTATCCACCCCCTCTGGAGTCCTAGATCCAATAGACTCAAAGAGAGAAAATTTGTCAATATTTAATGGAATTACTCTCTGTCAAGAGCCTAATGTCCTATTCTTGTAAAGAACGGGAATGCATGAGTAATATGCCATATGTTGCAATTGGATTTATCATGTATGTAATGTTATGACCTCGTCCCGTTGTCTCACATGTTTTAGACATGTCAAGCATATATCATCCATATCCCAGTGAAGGTCACTGGACTGTTATAAAGAAAATCGTTAAGTACTTGAGAAGCACTAAGGATTAGTTTATTATTTATAGTGATAAAGAAGAGTTTAGTATAAAGGGTTACACCAAAGCAAGCTTCCAAACTTCCAAACTGACAAAAGATGATTGTCATTCAGAATTCAAATTTGTGTTTGACCTTAAAATAGAATTGTAAGATGGAAAAGTTCCGAACAAGAGATAGTTGTTGATTCTACAATAAAAACCAAGTACCTTGTTGTTTTGAATACACCACAGGATATTGTATTGATCAATAAGTTCATTTATATGAACTTGTGGGTGGTTCCAACCATTGATGACACAACAAAAATACTGTGAAAACAATGTAGCTTTTGGATAGACTAGGACACTCCGATAGCATACTACGACATTTCCATCTCATATGAGAAATTATATAATAATGAGACGTGAGGACTTGCAAAGTGTTGACTAGAAGCAAATTTTGCTAACCCTCTATAAAAGCACTTGTGCAGAAGAAACGTGATGGATATGTAAAGCAATAAGATTTGTAGGTGATTGTCTTTAGGTGCTAGTGGGATTTTGTTGGAATTTATGCCTAGAGAGCCAATCATATGATGATTGTACTGGGGCATCATGTACTTGATTTGATAATAATAAAGGTAATTCCATCTATTATGTTTATCTTAGTCATGAGATAATGACACAAACATGGTAGATGTCTAAAGAAAGATGTTACTCAATGACATATATCTTCAGGTTGAGGACCTGAACAATGGGATCATATGTATTATATGAGTACATACATTCTTGTTATGTCCCTAGTCAGATCTACTACAGAAGAAAAATCGACGACAGTAATACGTAAGACTAATGTATGTTGATTGATTCAGAGTCTCATTAGTCTTTGATAACACCCAAATGCGTGCAATATCACCATTTATTTTAGCTTAGTTTTTGTACCTTTATTAGCCATGATATGCCTTTAATTGTTTAATTCTTAGTGTTTTGTGATTGTCCTTTTTATAGTTTAGATGCTTAATTAATGCACTTTTGACCTGGAGACAGCGCAAAACAAATTTATTTTTCCATTAAATTAGTTGTGGAAATTAAAGAAAATAAGCCAACAATTTTGCATTGTTCGGAAGGCTTGAAAACTCATTAAAGTATTTGACTGAAATGAAAAGTGTAAACAAAGAAAAAATGAAGATACATGGAAACTGAGTAAATTGTGGGTCAATAAATTAATACAAGAATGGAAACAGAAATGACATCACAATATTAGTATGACAACTACAATATTCAAAGCCATCAAGTTATTTCTTTGACCATCTAGCTGCAAAAGAAAGTAATTATGCGGTCTCCTTAATAAGAGGTATGCAATCTGTGACCCTTGATTTGCATGGAAACAATCCCTTAACAAAGGATTCCCTTCCTTTATCCGCAAGGCAACGGATTAAAAGCTATCGAGGCAATGCTAATTGTGATGATCGAGGCATTCATAAATAAAATACTTAGAAAGGCGAAAAGCTATCGAGCACTTGTCTATTTAAAAATCCATTGAGTCTTTTCTTAGTCATACGGCCATAGACCTCATCGCCCTTCAAGACCATCGAACAACATTTAACCAAAACCGTTACGTGCCGACAATTATAATAAACCAAATCAAGGCTATCGATCTCATATGGTGTAAATCAGGCCATCGAGGCCCATGTAATTCAGCAGCTGAAGCATATGCCTTCAGCCACTGCGTACACTTATGCAATCTCCATTGACCACCATTTAACTAGACATGCAATCGGGCACATGTCAATTAAATACAGGGTTATCCACCTCATGGTGTCCTATTGACGAGATCAACTAGCACATCGAGGCAAAGAATTCCTAGACACAACATCCATCGACCTCCACGGTGTCGACCTCTAGCAGCTCTACACCTCCAGATGGCATCGATGACTGTGCCAGCAGACACCATAGGACGGTCCCGGTCGACAGTCACAAGTTGATAGTCTCGACCAACAACTACCTGTTGACTTTCTCGGTCGACACACACCAACATGTCGACCATGTCGATTTCCAGCTACAGTCCCACTGCATTAAATGTTAGGACTTTTAAATCCCAAGACCAACTCTAAGACTTCTCATCTATTCCTATAAATAACAATCATCCGCTACCAGATAAAGACATCTTGAAATTTTGGGACGAACAAGCTGAAAGGTTGTTGCCAAAATCAAAGTCAAGTACAAACACCATCGACATTTAGACTTGGCAACCATCCACCTTTTCTCTTTTCCGTTCCTATCATGACCGGTTCAAGTTGAAATATGTTTCCTTTTTATGCCATGAATGATAGACTTATAACTTGGGGTTGGAGTAGTTGTAAGGCCCTCTCAATCATATAACTTTTGTTCTTCTATTTATTACATATGTTCTTACAGTTTTGTTTCTATACTCTTGTGTTAATGCCTCGTATGTTGATTAGCTACCTTCCTGTGACATTTGATATAAATTTATTCGAGAGAATGATTTTTTGAGACACGAGAGTGAGGGGTTACTATAAAAAGGTCATACAATTATACTTGATCTTTTGGTTATCATCTTGAGAGAGAGATACTTTTAGATAGAAATCAACTCAGATCTTGAGAGAAGGAAGAAGTGTATATCTTTTATGATTGTTTGGAAAATATGTTAGGAATATACATAAATTAGAAGAGAAATTTTACATAGTTGTGACTGGTTTGACTGGTGAAACACAATAGAAGCTTTCTCTATTATCATTTCACAATTATCTTCATTTCTTTTTGATATTTCATAACTTAGATTTACTGCTGGAATATATTAAGCTCATTTCTTAACTGGAATGCCAACTTCACCACTTTGATTTGACTAAACTAAGTCAATATCTCCTATTTTTATTCTATTATTCTTCTTGTCCCTATTTCGACCGCACACTACTATAAAGACTCTATATTGAATTGCGGTCGTCTCTTGAAGTCGAATATAAATTTAAAATAAAAAATGCTATATTTTGGCGTTGTTGTTGGGAAAAGGAAACGAACAACCACTAAGAACTTGGGGTCTACTTAGAATTAGTCAGTGTTATTAAGTTTAGTAATAGAGTTGATTTAAAAATTTTGTTTTCTCTATTTTTTTTCTTTATTTTGATAAAAAAATCTTATTTTTCTCGTTAGACTTGTTATTTAGTTCTCTTAAAAAATTAAGATCTTTTTTTAATCAAATCGAGATCCATTCAGGTAGTGTACTCATCTTTCTATTGAGATTCCATTCTGCTAGTACTATTTTTTCTTAGTTTATTATTTTAATTTTATTTTTGTAATTCTGGAAGTATAACCTAATGTGTACACATGTATATGAATGGATAGATTTCGGGGATGAAATCTCATTTAGGGTGGAGTGTTGTAACATAGTCAAAACTAAAACCATATCTACACGCTCCCTTTCTTAGGCTTTTGTTGAATTGGAAATTTTAGAGTTAAAATCAATATAAGATGATAAATATCCTTATTTTGAATTCTTGTGATTAATTAGGAATATAAATCCTTTTTTGAGGTGGCTTTTACAATTTACCAATAAATTAGCTATAACCTTATTTAGTAATCAAGAATCTTAATGAGACTATAGCAGAATACACTCAAGTAGTTTCTCATGATGAAATATTTTTTCAAAAATCTAATCCGTTGATCTTCTTAAACATCTTGTGAATAACTCATATACAAAATTTGAGCACATTTGGACATTTATAGGTCATGTTATACAGACCGCAAAAATTATACATTTTAAATTAGTTTCGCGCATCGATTTTATTACCCTCAGGTGGGTGACTTACACTCATCCAAATGGGCTCAAAATTTGTATGTAGCCTAGTTATAGTATGACAGTGAAGATCAATAGTTTATATTTTATAAAAAAAATAGTCTTGATATGAAAACAACTTGAGTATATTTGTGTGATATGTACACTCGAGTGTATTCTAGTTTGACTTTCTCTCTCTCTCTCTCTCTCTCTCTCTCTCTCTCTCTCTCTCTATATATATATATATATATATATATATATATACTTGTAAACACACACGTGCACATGCACGTGTCAAATTAAAAATGTTGAATTTATAGTTAATAATTTTTAAAATTAAGATTGTGTCACTAAATAAAATTATTTATTAAAGTCCATGATATGTTTAAAGAACATTTTTTAAATAAAAGTAAAATTAATTTCAATTAAAAATAATCAATTATCTAAGATGAATTTTATTGGTCATATGCATTATTATGACTCGACATTGTAAGGTTAGTGTGAATGTAATTAATTTAGTGAAATGAACAAAATCATAGTTAGTTTAATACATGTAAATTTATCATATTTAAATGTTAGATTAGAGACCAATTGTACTTATAAATGCTATTTGCATGCGACTTATAATGTTTTATCATTTAACAAAAATATATTTAACTAAGGAATGTATTTATCCAACCCAAATGGAAGTGTCATAAAAATAACGAATTATAACCAGGTGTACTTATTTTTACCATTTCTATGCTTAGAAAAAGACAGTTTAAAAACACATTTTTTAGTATGAGAAACAAAAGGTTTGTCATTACAAATCGATTGGCAAGGAAGGAGCATTTACTCAAGCCCATTATAAATATACATATGATGAGTGATATATAGGCATAAATTTGTTGAACAAAGAATAGTCTAATTGTATTTATTAACCTTCATAACAAAGTATATTCTAATTCATCAACTCAACTGAACAAAAGTTAAATAAACTTTATTTGATAAAAGATCATCGTTCATAGTTTGGTAATTTAATCATAAGTCTTCCATTTTTTCTGTATCGTCCATATGAAACATAAATGGTCGTGTGTGCTATGAACTGGTGGCTGACAAGAACACTGGATTTGCTATATTTTCAAGGAATACCTTATTACGTCTTTGATGGAAAAAGAGAGATTGACTTTTAAGCAAGAAGGATGAAAAATTGAAGTTGTGAAGTACATATCCAAATATAACCCAGACTTTATCACTGATTGTAGTCGTAGTGAAGAAGCTTTTAACATAGATATAACACATTACCATTGTTATATGTACTAAATTTCTGCCTCCATTACCCATTACATCCGGAACGCATAATTACAGAGCTAACCAGACTTAAACCGTTGTCTATATCATCTTGCCAAAGTATGTTATCATGAATGCCAACATAAAATTTTTGTAGAAGGTAAAAGTGGCAAGAGGAACTTATTATCAAGATCGCATGCACTAAATTTCTGCCTCCATTACACATTACATCCAGAATGCATAATTACAGAGCTAACAAGACTTAAACTATTGTCTATATTCATCTGCACAAAGTATGTTATCATGAATGCCAACATATAAATTTGGTAGAAGGTAATAAGTGGAAAGAGGAGCTTATTATCAAGATTGCATGCACTTCCATATGTATCTTGCGCTCACATATCAGAGACTAATAAGAAAAAGTTGCTTTTCGTGGAGACAGACGTGGGAAAATGTTTTTTTACTTGTTCACTGGTATCTGTCAGTTGAAAATGATAAATACCTAACAAAATATGTGTACATTATAAGTACCTCTTCTCAAATAGAAAAATACATTAGTATGCGACAACACTACAACACTTAATAGACATCAACTCTTCCCTCACTTGGATCTTTTACCGACGTGAGTGAAGGTTAGTAGACTAACTTGGGTTCATATTTGTTCAGGTCAATCGAGAGACATCCTCTGCATGTGAAGGAAACTAATCAATACATCCATACTGTTTTCCCAAGAAGATGCACATCGAACCTACTAAGAGAATCATGAAGGAACAAAAACAATATGTAGAAACCATACAAGAAAAGAAGTATTGTTGGCAGCACACGAAGATGAGTAGTTTAAGAAGATGGAAGGAAATTGAGGATGAAGAACGCCATTATCATTATTAGTGTGAATATAATAGTGTGGAACAAGGAAACGTAATGTGGAATTCTGTATTTTTTTTGTCAGTTGTCCGTGAAAATAAAATAAATAACATATGGTAACATGTAATTATAGATCTCATACATTAAGAAATAGGAAGCAAATATAAAAGTATATAATTCAAATTTGCCTAAAGATCTCACCTAATACCAACGTCATGCTAATCTTGTATATTTACGAACGCAGGCGAGGGCAGAGTTGGACATGAAGTGGAACTTGTGACAATCTGATTCATCTTTTGGCCTCCGCCATTAAGATACATGCGGATGATAATCAGATATCTAAGAAAAGTAAAGACAATGATATCATAACATATCTGTAGATAACAAAAGAATGAATACCATTTATTTTTAAATAAAATTATTCATAAAGAACACCTTAAATCAGCAGAAACTATATGAGAAGAAAAAAGAGAAAGAAAAAAAATACATATCAATATTTGCCCATGTAAACTTGTAACAGAATATTGGAGACACGACACAATGATCGGACTCATGGAATCCAACTTTTAGAGGCATATGAACCCGTAGACATGGTGAATTGACTTTGTAACCGAAGACAACACCACTGGTAGATTCATCATTTCTAGTATGGCTGCTACACGTTTTATATGATGTGGAGGAGGAAAACAAGTTTAGTGTCTATTAATATTAAAATATAGCTAAGAAGATAGAAACAGTAATTAGGAGTAATCACTGGTTGTTGTCAATAGAAACGCAGATTGGCAATGAGAAGAGAGAGAGAACGTATTGCGAAGATATTGAGAGCATGTAGTTACTGGCCTGATATTCGTAATTTCCATTTTCGTTTGGTTGGACTGGAGTGGAAGTAGGACGATGAGAAGTGGTGGGCCTCGGTAGTTTCTAGGATTTGAATGGAGATGTTGTCTATGTATAGGGGATGGGAAGTTGAATGGGTTTAACTTTGAAACGTTGCTGAACGCACTCCTGATCTCCTAGATGGCGATCCACCAGAGTGGTTATGCCAATGGTCTCAGCCAAAAGGTGAAAGCCTTGGTGTTGCCTCAGCTCCAAAGCTAGGGAAGTCATTCACTATTCAGAGTCCAAGTGCAGGCTCGCATTCCATGGAAGATGCCGCAGCGAGATGGATTGTGACTCAATCGAAGATCGAATGGATTAGCTAGAGCAGCAAACGGCAATTATGTGAAGTAACTATTAAACAAATACCTTGGAGGCTTGAACATTTTCGGTATGGACCTGCCTTACGAAGACCCTGGTGATGTTCCTTTATCGAGTGTGGGGTCCAGGAACCCGTCCAGGATCGATGACTCCCACCCGTCTCCAGACATGAGAGACATGATGAACAGCCTCGCCCGCTCGGCCAACATCTGTTGGTCCCTGCTGCGCATGGAGTACCAGTCAAAAAAGACCATAGATATTATCATTGGTATCTGGCAAAACACACAAACCTGTGGAGAAAGATAAATATTCAGTGGTTTATAAGAGTATAACGTCAGGAAGTTTTCTTTCCATGCAATTCTCCAAGCCCCACAAACCCTCGTACAACAAATCATTGAAAAACTTCTCCTCCCGCGCACCCTACCACATATCCCTTCAGAATGGACCGAAGGAGAAATAGGCCTAGAGCTATGTGCAATCGTGAGATTGGCTCCCTGCCAATTTTTCTCTATCTCACACATGTAGAAAGGGGAAGAAGATAAACAGGGATGGAGGGACGGGAGAAAGAAAAAATATTTGCCAATGACGTAAGAGCCGAGAGCACAAAAATTTACAGTTAGTTTTGTGTGAAGGTGTAGTTTCTTATTTCTTCTGTTGTTCCGCATTTTGTGTTTTATGGGCGACGATGGCGTGAATGTGGACAGTTTGTGAGTTCAGCTGATAGACACGTGGTGGTCATTCTGTTCGGAAGTTATTTGATAGGGGTGTAATAGTGTTAAACGTGGGCAGTCTGTTCGCCGATAAACCTGTGGTGGTCGTTCGGTGGAGTAGGCTATTTGTTTATTATAGTTTTAAATGCATAAGATAAAAGGAATTATGATGGTAGTGTAGCAAACCATTCGTACAATTTCCAAAATCTAGACCACGTTTTAAGGAAGAATGAGATTGTAGACCACGTGTCAAGGAAGAAAGAGATTAAGCGAGAGTGGTAGTTAGGCATTGAGTGAGAGTCACGAAGGAGGGTTTGAATAGGTTTGCGAGAGTAGGGGAGAGATATTAGGGGAGGTTACAAATAAGTAGTTCCGGTTTGAAGTAAAAAAAGTTGAAAAAATGTGAAAGCATCTTGAGTGAAGGAGAGTGCAAGCTTTTGCCACGTTGGCAAAACTGTAGTATGTGATTGGTCAATATGACTTTGGACGGTTGTATTTGAACTACCTACAAAACTCACTCTTTTTATAGTAGTATATATATATATATATATATATATATATATATATATATAGAGAGAGAGAGAGAGAGAGAGAGAGAGTTAGGCTAGGATACACTTAAGTGTATTGGGGCTGTGCTACAATGAACTTTTAAGTCGTTGGATTTCCCACGATTTTCATCAGCGGCTGGCAAAAATTTCACCCACTGACGCACATCACAGGCGCTGGGTCCACATCTGTCACCCGATCCTCTCTCTCCCCGCTATCTCTCCCTCTCTCTGCCCCGTTCTTCTCTTCCTCCTTCCCTTTCCTCCGACGCTCTCTCTCTCCCCCGACGCTCTCTCTCCCTGCTCTCTCTCTCTCTCTCCGCGCTGGAGGCGGGCGGCTGCGACGGGGACCCCGACTCGCCGGGGCGCCACGGTGCTCACTAATTCACAGCGGCAGGGAGGCGCTGGGTCCAAGCTGCACGGACAGGGAGGCGTCGGGTCCAAGGACCCCGACTCGCCGGTTGCTGACGGCGCTGACACCTTCATCGTGATCGGGGGGCACCTTGGCGCAGCAGAGCAGACGCTGGAGACCCCAGGTCTTGAGAACAGGGAAGGGTGCTGTGGACTCACGGCAGCAAGTGTCTTTTCTCCCCCCCCTTCATCTCACTCACAGGCAGGAAGGTCTCCCTCCTCCGCCTGCGACGCTTGATTGGATTCCGCGTGCTGTGGGAAATCTGTTGAGGGTTTTGATTTCTCTACAAAGGTACTCATCAACTTTTCCCTCTTTTGCCTGTTCCTTGGGCATATATCCTATTCTCATGAAATTCATCGCCGTTCAATTGGTACTGTGCTCTTGTTTCTTGTGTGGCTAAGTGTTCTGCTGGTTTCCCTCTCTTGCCCTCCCTCTGCCATTGCAGGAGAGGCTGATGGTTCTCTAAAATCCAGGATGGCCCAAGCCTGAGCTTGTTGCCTTTGTAAAGACGTAAGGGACTCACCTTCAATCCTGGTTTCTCCCAAACGACCACATTTATCCATGCTTTGATCGTTATTTCTCACCTCCAGAGTTGTGCTCGATGCCATTGCAGAACTTAGATGCCAGGCGCAAGTTTTACCGTAGTACCCATTTGTTAGTCATCCCAAGCCATGGCCAACAAAAATGAAAACGAAAACAGTTACCCGATTTCAACATGTTCACAAAATTTTAGTCAGAGATTTGTGATCCGAAGAGGGACCAAGTATTGCAAATGTGGTGATTTAGTTGAGGCTAGAATAGCTAAGACTCAGAAGAACTATGGTCGAGCATTCTTTGGTTGTCCCAACTACAACAAAGAGGTGATTTTTGTGAATTTTGTTCTACTTATATGAGAATTATGAATGTACTGAATTTTCAGAATGTACTGAATTGAATATGTTTCTTATTGTTTGTAGGGACTTTCATACTGTAATTTTTTTGAATGGGCAAACTCAAGTGCAACAACTACTGAAGACTCCAAGAATTTACAACTTGAGCGAGAGTTAAAGATGGTCAGGACAAAATATAAATGTTGTTTGGTTGGATTAGTGGCTTCTTGGGTTATATTTGTACTTGTGTATGCCGGATCCAATTGTTAATTGTAATGTGATTGGATGGCGGCAATGCCTTAACTTTATGGTTTGTAATCTCTTTTCAAATCAATGAATGAATGAATGACGAGAAAAGCATTTTGTGCACTGATTCTCTCTGTGTGTCTTGTTATCAATGTATGTGTGAATATCTTTTTGGATATGTGACATTGCTTGAATGGAATGGATTTGAAACATCATCATATTAATGGCTTGTGTATTTACTAATTACAGAGAAATTGAGACGAGAGCCTAAATACAAATATTAAAAAGATGTCTGCACTGGCCTAAGTGCTGTTGGAACTAACAGGCCAATATCAGAGTCCATTGAGCGGGCTGTAAGAAAGCACTGAACTAGCATATGCACATTGGCTCTTTTTAGAGTTATACATGGTTGCAAGCAAGATGAATATGTATTAGAATTCTAAAAAAGACGTTTTGGGTGCTCAACTAAATACAGAGCTATATCCCACGTGCAATGAGATTACCAGTATGAATGGGTGCTGTGGACTCACGGTTCACAAAGAAGGAATTCGCAATCACAGCTAACGTAAAGCAGTAAAACAAGGAATTGATTGCAGGAATTCTTATTTTAAACTTCTTTACATCCGTTTCTTAGCATCCATCAGGGTGGACTAACACCATGGTGCCAGAACTGGAATGGCGTAATTTCAATATACAATAATCTGGCAGGTATGGAGTTCACACTGAAATGAAGCCGTTCACACTGAAAGATAAGAAAGAGTACATACAGTAGGTAAAATCTTTAAAAAAACCAACCGAAATGAAACACAATAAAATACACGGTAGGAAGAAATCTGTACCCACCCAATAAATGATTTAAAAAAAAACAGATGCGATGAGATTATATGTTCATACCGTTCATAAACTAAACAAGATGTCTGATTATATGTGCAGACAACATAGCATAAACTAAACAAGATGTCTGATTGTTGGATGACAAAAAGCAAGCAATGGCCAATTGGGGCTGTAAAAAATAAAAAGCACATGGATTTACAATCGAGCAGTGTGTTCTGGACTAACATCATAGCGACTAAGTTAGTTGCAATGTGTTCTGGACTAACTGAAGTGCAGCAGGTTACTGGAAAATCGTTGAAGTGCAGCAGGTCCTGGAAAATCGTTGAAGTGCAGCAGGTTACATCCACTCATTCACAGGCCATGTCACCTATGGGTCATCAATGGATCTCAATTACACTGAATAAACCACACACTCAGATCAACAATCGAGCCAAACATGAACTGAACTTAATCCAACAACAAGTCCATTCATTTCAGAATTTTAGATAATCATTATAGAAATCATTTCAACACAATAATAGGAATTTTATTGGATAGCCACCACTGTTATAAAAAAATCTTATAAATAACATTGACCAGTGCAAAACAAACAGATGGAATCATTTCAGCACATTCATAGGAATTTTATTAAATAGTTCATCCTATCAAAATACAACTCTCACGAAGCAACAAGTGCGAAATTACAACCAAAGAGGTGCTATATGTGAAAAACTGAAACAAGGCTTTGCACATCCATGGGAATTCAACTGTAAACAGGTCATCGTAACATTCTTTTCCGGCACCTTGGTATCTCCCTCCTGGCATATAGCTTCTCCATTTCATTTAATTCACGGCTAGAACCATCTGTAAGCATTCCCTCTTCTGCACTTGTCTTGAGGTCCTAGCTTTTCAATTGTGAAGTTCCATCCTTTGGGAAGTCGCCTTCTGCTATACTTATGATGGCACTCTTCACCAGCTATCTGTACGGCAAAAGAACAAAATCATATAAATTAGCTGAATATAACTGTGTTTTTAAGAGTCCAAAAAAATCTAAGATAACGAGCATCCAGAAATCAAGACAGTTTGAAAGTAAATTCCAAACACTTAACTGAGAAATTGCCAAAAGCAATTTAACATTTGAATATGGACAAACATATATCACACATTTCAAAACCTGCCTGCTAAGGTATCTGTGCCTCTATAACCATAGCTGGAAATTACGAGCGGAAAATTCACCTTTGCTTTTTCTAAGGTAAAATAGACATACCAACTCCAGATTTTAAGCTGACCGATCAAATTGAATCATCTAACTACACGTTAGGAAAATAAGATGTCGTTGACTCTGAACAAGGCAACAAGCTTACTGATACCTCATTGTCAGTGCTACGACCTCTATGCAGATTCAATAAATAGACCATATTTTAATACAAAACTTGGCAACCATCTAGAACTCAACAATACAGGACATATCAGAGAAGGTGAAGCCCATGGATTAATGGAAGAGTTTGATAAAAAATCTAGTTACTCCAAGGAATCACTTGGTATAAGTCGGGGTACTTAAATGTATAAAACATTCAATACAAAGGTGGGCTGAAAATTCATTATATATTGGATGTACAAATCATAAAGCTGGTGATAAAGTTTTTGCTGAAAGGTATGGTTCCAAATGTAGGGAAAATAGTATAAAGTTGTTCTGGAAGAATCCATTTATTGGCAAGTGATTGTAACCTTACAGCCACGTGTTCACTGTATCTTATTCTTCCCCAGACTCATAAATTTGATCAAGGTCATCTGCATCGGATTTATCATTGGCAACCTGCAATATACATTTCCATAACATGAGAGACAAGGATTATAAAATTCAAAGATCATGCAATATAAGATTAGAGAAACTACAAGGCTTTGTAACTTACCCCAGATCTACATGTACGACTATTGTGCCCTTTTCCATTACATGTACTGCATGTCCTTTGTCTTTTTGCTTTTAACTCAGCTTGTGGCTTAAACCTTTGTGGTTTCCTGGTTCCTTTACAATGTGATGGTGGTGGATCTCTTGCTTGCATATCATCTTCCGCATCTTGAATTCGGAGCACACATTGACTACCTTGTGTTGGAATGTGAGTTTGAGATGATGGCATGCCTTCTCCATAAGAAGCCGTTCCCATTTCTTTTTGTAAAGACACAATGTTGGCATAAGTGTTTTCAAATAGCTCATGCACATCAAGGTAGGTGTCCTTATGTTTAGAAGATATATCAACTAACTTCATTGCCGATCTACAAAGTGAGTTGAACCTGCCCAAAGGGGTACTTCCATCAACTTCTTCACAAGTCTCTTTCACATAATGATTTGCACTTTTGGTTTTTGCTTCCCTAGTCCATCTATTCAGCACATATAGAGGTGGTATCTTATGAACTTTAAGATAAAGCATCACTTTTAGTATATGACCACATAAGATGCCAGAAAACTGAAATAGCTTGCATTCACAAAAGAATTCTTCATAATTTTGATTAACTTGTACTTTGTAGCTATTCTTTGATACAAATGCAAGTGACTCACCGCCAACACGTGAAATTTCATATATGGAATCTTTATGAACCTCCTCTAAATCATAGCATGAGGTCAATTTCATTTGTTCTTTGAAAGATTTAAAAACCGATCTTGTGTAGACATCCCTAGCATGTTTCTCAATGGGAGCATAAGACCATAATGATGGTTCGCCATCCTTAGTTCTGTAGTCTTCTTCATCCTCTTTGTCAAAACGGTTCTCAACCACCTTCTCATATGCTTGGACAAATTTAAACAATGGCAAATGATTGTTTACATGATCTTTGAATATTGCATTCATGCTCTCACTTCGTTGTGTTGTAGACATGTTGGCAAAGAATGTGTCTCTAAAGTATACAGGTATCCATTTCTCTCTGATATTCCATAACAAGGTTAGATGTGAGTTGTCACCCAAATTGTATGATGTTATCATCTTCTTCCATCTTTCTTCAAACTCATGAACGGTGATGGGTTGATTGATGCAAGATTTAAACTCTTCACAAAACCCGACAACAGTACCATAAATCACACCCAGATGTTCACGTGCCTTTCTCATTATGTGCCATTGACAACAACGGTGTACTACATTAGGAAATACAATGTGAATGGCCTTCTTCATTGCAGGATCTTGATCAGTTAAGATTGCCTTGGGGTGCTTTCCATACATAACTTCCAGAAATGTGCGAAAAACCCATACAAATGAGTCAGCGGTCTCATCTCGTAATAAAGCACAACCAAACAAAGTAGACTGCTTGTGATGATTCACCCCAATAAAAGGTGCGAATGGCATATTGTATCTATTAGTCATGTAAGTTGTGTCAAATGTAACCACATCGCCAAATGTTTGATACGCCATTCTTGACCTCGCATCTACCCAAAAGATATTGTGTGCACAACCCTCATCATCAAATAGTACAGAATAGAAGAATGCAGGGTTTTTTGCTTGTTGCTTTTTGAAATGCTCTAATGTGGAGGCTACATCAACACCTATGTATCTCCTCCTCAAAGAAATAAGTTTGTTGCTTAAATCTTTTCTTGTGAATGTGACATTATGAATTCCACCTTGTTGGCTAGCAATAAGTGACATTATTTGTGCACTAGAAATATTTTGATCATGCATCGCCTGAATCAAATCATGAACCTCAGAAGACATACGACGGTGTGACCGATGAAACCTCTTTTTAGATGGACTCTTGGTGAGATCATGGTTGTGCTCTTTGTCAAAGCTCACAACCACCCACTTTGTGTCTTCTAGCTTGACTCTCATTTGAGCCTTACATCCAGTTCGATTAGAAATGACATCTTTTTTTGGGGTACCCTTATCACCATTGTCTTCCTTCTTTTTCGGTCTATATAACCCTTCCTTGGAACACATGAATACCCTATTTGTGATTGTTTTGGTTTTAGCTGAGACATAGTGATTCCCCTTCCTTATGCTAAATCCCATACGATATGCATATTGATTGTAAAATTCCTCCGCCTTATCAAGACTGTCAAATTGCAAACCTATAAAAGGTTCTAGTTCAGATTGTACTTCCACCCTTTCGACATCCACATCGGTCTCATTTTCTTCAACAAACATTTCATTTGCATCCACTGCATGGTCATGAGCTAACCAATCTATTCCCGCCATACCATCAACATCATGAGAAAAATCCATATCTACACATAAAACACATAATCACCCCCTTGTTTGTATTTAGAAAAATGAAACCATATTGTTAAATTAAAACAAAATCTAACCATGTACAGATTGTTGTGTGGTGTTAGTGCCTTCCATATCCGACCAAACTGGGATATAACAGTCCATATTTATTAAGGGCAAAAAAAGATTAAAACAGTCAATATCTATTATTTGGCCAGAAGCTATGATTTATGGTATTTCAGATGGGTGTTTGCTGCTACGGAAATAAATTAGCGCTTCAACCAAGTTATACATATGAGATTAGCATAGGCCTATACAAAAGTAAATACACAAGATGTGATCTAACGTCTGTTTATGACGAGCATGCCCGTATTCACAAAATTCTGATACAGGGAAAGAAGAGAAAACGCAGTGGCAATTCAACAGCAACAAGCAGCATCAATTCATATACCCCAAAAAAATAACGAAAAAGAATTTCATGTGCATCATGTACATGGGATAGAGAAGACATAACTGGAACTAGGTAAACCTAAACTTGATTATTCTCCTCTAACCTAACCATGCGCCGACCAGAGTCTTTTCGTAGGCAGGAGGAGGAGCGACGATGAGTGGTAGTAAATTGGAAAGGAGGTAACACACCTTGGTAGCTGCACTTTCTTAGCAACGCCGCTACGATCTGCCTTGTGGAGTCGTCGTGCTCAACTAGCAGTACCCTTAGACACCTCCTTGGAAGGAACCTCTCCAATCGGATGAGCTGCTTGGACGCCTGCTGAGGCTGTTGTTGGAGCTGGTGTTGGTGTTGTTCTCCTTGGACCCGGCTCCTCCCTGCCGCTGCGAATCAGTGAGCACCGTGGCTCCCCGGCGAGTCGGGGTCCCCGTCGCAGCCGCCCGCCTCCAGCGCGGAGAGAGAGAGAGAGAGAGTGGGGAGAGAGAGCGTCGGGGGAGAGAGAGAGCCGGAGGAAAGGGAAGGAGGAAGAGAAGAACGGGGCAGAGAGAGGGAGAGATAGCGGGGAGAGAGAGGACCGGGTGACAGATGTGGACCCAGCGCCTGTGATGTGCGTCAGTGGGTGAAATTTTTGCCAGCCGCTGATGAAAATCGTGGGAAATCCAACGGCTTAAAAGTTCATTGTAGCACAGCCCCAATACACTTAAGTGTATCCTAGCCTAACTCTCTCTCTCTCTCTCTCTCTCTCTCTCTCTATATATATATATATATATATATATATATATATATATATATATATATATACACGATTGATTGTATCAAATTCAATTTTTAAATGAAAACAAATACATTAAATGTATACTTATCGTTCTCATGAAGAAATAAAATAGTAAATATTTTTAAAATAATAATTTGACTTTAGAATTAGATTCTCAATATCATTTTTAGCTTACCTATAATTTTTCATGTCAAACAAATTTCATTTAACCATCTATTTAACTGGTTGAAAACCCTAGTTCTATTATGCACAATTGTTTGTTTTAATTACATTACCGTGCCGTTGTATGGTCTTTTGAACTCCTTGTAACGTCGCGACCGCTCCCTCCTTAACCCCTCTGTCCGTCTTCCGCACTCGCAGAACGCACGCGGGCGCTGGCCGTTTTTCCTCCTCTTCGTTTCTCTTCCTTCCCTCTCCTCTTTTTTAACCTTCGTCATCTACACGACACCAAGAGCCCTAGCCGCCGGTGGATCTGCCTCCCCTACCACCCAGCCGCCATTGTTCCAATGAAGCGCCGCTCACAGGTCTCGCGGTGGCAGCGACAGTAGAAGTTCTAAATGCTGTTGCATCCATCTCCTACCTCTGTGACCGTCTTCCTCTCCCGTGACCCTATCCGCACCGTTCTCCATCACCTCCCACATTGTGGCTACCACTACGGCTGCAAGGAGTCACCAACTGCAGCTATACGTCCACCTCGGCAGGTATCGCCACCACCTACAACGCCATCACAAGGCACTTCTTCATGTGCAGAAGTAGCAGTCGCCGACCCCACTAGACGCAACCTTGCCTTCAATCGGGACTCTGTATCCTCCCTCCACCTCTATTTCCTTGTCCTTCCTTCCACCATGATCTGCAACTGCCCTGGACGACAGAGACGCGGACGAGTGCTGAGACAACCTCCCCTCCTCTCCACTTGTTCAGCCGCCCGAACACTGACGCCTGCAT
Source organism: Alisma plantago-aquatica (assembly GCA_963693085.1). Lineage (NCBI taxonomy): Eukaryota > Viridiplantae > Streptophyta > Magnoliopsida > Alismatales > Alismataceae > Alisma > Alisma plantago-aquatica. Next base: position 208,974,196 of record OY856412.1, on the reverse strand, counting down.
GTACTGCTCCTGCCATCCTCTTCCTGGGTACCCCCCACAACTGTGGCAGTTGATAGTCGTCATCTCCTCTCATGGCCGGCGTCGACTCCATCTACTGATCCATCTCTCCAACACCATGACCGCCCCCAGATCTGCTTCACACCCCCACCAACGTTCCCATTTTCGTCACATAAACCATCCTCAGCCTACTAAAATGGCTTGTAGCCTGGCTTTCGAAGAACTTATATCAGTTCCACATTAGACGCTAGGAAGCCCCATGGTCACTACGACCAACCAATGCAATGACGATGAGGGCATGAGAGTGTTGCTGTTGTCCTCTTTACACTCTGCAACAACTGGTGTATGCTTGGTCACCCCTAAGGAAGCAGGCCATCATGGGCAACCTCCTTAGCGAGACGTGGTTTTGATTCTAATCCTCCGAGACGAGTAGAGTTCCATTAAATGCGTAAGTAAGCATCAGTGTTCATGAATTCTGTTTCCAGAAATAAGTTAATTGAATCAGACTATGAGTGTACTATGGGTTCATATATACCAAAACAAAACATTTGAGATATAAATTAGGTAAGAGTTTGTCAAGCATTCCTGAACATAAACTCATGTTACTACGGAATTTTCATTCTAGATACTTTGATGATATTTATAAGAAGCTAGACACTAGAGAAGGAAAAAAAGATATTTATAAAATGGCTCATATAAGAGAAAGAAAATGTTGATATTTATAAGAAGTTGTACACTAGAGAAGGGAAAATATATATATATAAAATGGCTCGTAGAAGAGAAAGAAAAGGAAGAGACTTGAGTCAAGTAAAATGCATCAAGAATGAAGATGGTAGCGTGCTGGAAAAGGACTATGATATCAAGAATTAATGGAAAATTACCATCATAAGTTTTTCAATGGAGATACTATAAATAATGTTAGAGATCATGTGATGGAGATACTATCAAGAACAAAGGTGATGTTCATAGTTGTACAAATTACAGAGGTATCAAGTTGATGAGTCACACAATGAAGCTTTGGGAAAGGATTATTGAGCAGAGGTTAAGATCTATAACACAGATATCAAACAAACAATTTAGTTTCATGCCTGGTAGATTAACAACAGATGTTATTTTTCTGATAAGCAGACTTATGGAGAAGTATATGGAAAGAAAAAGAGATCTTCACATGGTTTTATCGATTTGGAAAAAGCTTATGATTGAGTACCCACAGAAAGGTTGTGGATGGTTTTGAGGAAAAAATGTATGACAATCCAATATATTGACTTGATTAAAGACATGTATGGTATCTCTACTGCAAGTGTGAAGACTCCTGGAGGAGAGAGACACCAACTTTTTCCATCACAATTGGGGTACACCAAAGATCCATACTCAGCCCATATCTATTCGTTCTTATTATAGATGAGTTGATGTTGGTTGTTTACACTAACGAGCTTCAATCATGAAGATGATCTTTTACTCAACTAGTTATATCTCGCAAGTATACGAGAGTAGTTGTAGTCGAGGTCGAACACGAGGAGCAGAATGATAACTTAATTGAACGCAACAGTACTAAAGTTCAATAATCTAGATCGGTTTTAGATGGGTAGAAAGATCTGTTCCAAAAGCATAAAAGATTTGATTTTAACTACAAGAGATATCATATTTTTATCAACAAACTAGGATTACAAGGAACGTTCGATTTCAGAGTTAATGAATCTTGGACATTAGGATTTCACTCATATGCCAAAGCAAACAAAGAACAAAGCAATTTAAACATGCATAAGATCAAGTTTCTAGGAAAAGAAGTGTTACAGTTCACCTCCCGGTGTAAAAGCAACGACCATAACTCAAAACAGCTCTCTCGTGCATGAATTTCGTCTATGATCACAAACAGATCCTCAACTCATTCTTCCCTACTCTCGTAGAAGAAGAAAAGTTGCCAAAAAGGACGTCTCCTTACAAACCTACTTGTTTTCTCAAACTAAGCAAGAAAGCAGAAATCATGCATATATGGCGGCCAACGATACATGCAAGGAAAAGAGTTACCGACGCCTTTAAGGTAGAGAAACAAGAAGCAAATGCATTTAGTATGAAATTACTTGTTCAATACATGCTATGGCGTGGGAGTTACTCTCCCATGCCCAAGAAAAAGGATCTACTCGTCCATAACTGTGTACAACAGGATTTCCACAGAATTCTCAAAGCTAGACATCGTTTTGGGAAGAAAAGGCAAAAAGAACCAAAGATGTAACCACAAGGGGTAAGGAATCCGGCTTTATGACGAGACTCCCTTCCTTTAGCTGCTCCAAGACGGACCAACTCCTCTCCCGAGAAGCTGCACGGAGTTGGAGAAGCTTTGCTGCACCTTGGGGAAGGCAATGGAGAAGTGGGGAAGAAGAAATGGCTTCTTTGCTCAAGAAACCACCTTAGTTCCTCCAAAATCTCCTTGCTCTGCTCTCCTCTGCCTTTGGGACGAGAAAAACTTCCTAAATGGTCGAACGTAACCGTCCCATTCCTTCCCTCTTTCTTTTAAAAACGTGTTCTGAAAATTCGGAATTCTGAAACTGACAGGTGCACGCCGTGCACTTTGGAGGTGCACGCCGTGCACCTGCAAGGCAGTTGTAACCGGCTGATCTGTGCACGGCGTGCGTTGAGGAGTTGCACGACGTGCAACCTTACAGGTTGTTTTTAGCAAATTCCGTCCCAGGTGCACGCCGTGCATTATGGAGGTGCACGCCGTGCATTCTCTTTTCTGGACTGAACGGATTCCTCTCGAATGTCGCACGGCGTGTCTGGAGATTGCACGCCGTGCACTTTGCTGCTTCAGCCAAATGATCCGTCTGGAATGGTGCACGCCGTGCATCTGTGATCTGCACGCCGTGCATTTCTTTGTTTCTGTAGAAAAATCATCTAAAATTAATCCTTTTTGTGGCAATATTGCAATACAAGTTATGGAACGTGTAGAGAAGCTAAAAGATGGCAAAACTAATACAAAAGAGACTGAATTACGCTAGAAAGAACCAAATTTGTGTGTGAATATATGTAGAAAAGATGATATACGAATCACACAACAAATCCCCCTAAGCTTAAATCATTGCTTGTCCTCAAGCAAAAAGAGCATGGAAAAACAATTAAAGAATTGCGAAGAACATGATTAGGTCAAACGAAATGAAAGGTATGCGTAAAACCAAACCAACCATGATCAACACGTTTATGCTCGCAGCCATCGATTCAACTCGAACACCCAAGAAAAAGATTTTAGTTCAGCAGGGTTTGCATCAATTTCAATGAAACAATCAATCAAACAACACTAAATAGAATTTGGATGACCAAGCCAAACAATCAGTAGATGTGCAACTCTTACTCTCAACTATTAAGGATAACAAAGGATGAAATCATAGTTGAAAAACTACAGTTTTTGCTGTACTCTTCCTCTTTCCCTTTTTTTTTTCAGAAATGATAAGATCAAAGATTGGGGGCTCCGACACTCGGCTGCTAATGTAGGCTTATGCACACGAGGAGTGACGGTTGGGGTATTTTACCCTCTTTTAAGACATACCACCTAACCATCATTGCCAGATCGAACTTACACTAGGCTAGCATGATATGTGGGCGGTTTAGTCATCTTTTATGGAGTATAAATATTATATATATATATATATATATATATATATATATATATATATATATATATATATATATATATTATTTTTTTCAAGGAGAGTCAACAGAAATGCAACATTAACTAGATTTCATTCATCTGTTTTGAAAATTTTTCATTGAAAGAAGTTTGCATATGCACTGAGAGCTTGGCAAGGTCATCCCGTATTCTAAATGGTGTTGTACAGTTGACTGTATTCATAAAAAAAAATGATACAATTACATGTTTTAAACAATCAGGGATGTTTAAGGTGAATATTCAGGCTAGAAGCATAAACTGGAGTTAAATACATGTTGATGGTTTCAAGGTTTCATTTGATTGATGCATGTCTTTCACACTTCTTCAATTGAAAATTTCTCATCAAGAGAGGACGAACAGTTAAGCAAAGGAGTTCTTTCCACATAAAAAGGATGAATCTCATTTTGTATTAGATTTTGCCAACAGAAAAATAAAATAAAAGACAACAACTAAGAAGACAACAGAACAAAAGTACGAAAACAAATGACAAGAAGCAAATAGCATGGAAAATAAAAGCTAACTACGATACCGTCCGGATGCTCCCCCCTAAGCTTGAAATCAGCAGTGTCCTCACTGCGTTATCCAAACTTTAGGAGTTTACACCGGATACCTGGAAAGAGTGATATCAGAAGAATGGTCCGCCACCTCCTAGGTCCGGGAGGAACTGATTGACAATGTCGTTGATCTCTTGTTGATCGTGCTGACGCTGTTGTTCTTCGGTAAACGGATGTTGTGGGGCATCGGGGGCTGTCGTCTCCTGACGGGACGGGGACTGGTAAGACTGGGGCGCTGGGTAGTGGCCCTGTGAGATATGCCACGCGTCCATGCGGTTTACCATATCGTACACAGCGGAGTACTGTGTACTCCAATGGTCGAACCTGGTCTCATTAATCGCACTCATCTGGTCCAGGCGGGTGTCCAAGTGATCAAAACGCCGCTCCACGTATGTGAAGAGATGCTGAACATCTGGCATCGTCCAGCCATACTCAGTCTGAGTACCAGTGGACGGTGGCTGTGGCGTGGGCGCTGCTGGAGTAGGTGCTGCTGGAGTGGGTGCTGGTGTCGAACTGCTGGCACCCCCAGCGGGTGTCCCTTCTTCATTTTCTGGCTGAAGCTGCACTTTCCAGGTTGCCTTGTCTCTAATGTCATTACGGCTGGCATCTGGGATAATGACAAACTGGGTCTTTGTGATATGAACTTTGAACCGTGACTCGCTGTTGCCATGTCTGGAGATCAGACCACAAGAGATAAGATAGGTAATGTCCACGAGATTCTTTCCCGGTGCAGGTTCAAGGTCACCTATCTGCAACCCCAACTGCATAGCAAGAATGCTAATGACCCCGCCACACATGATATCACCTGCTTCCCTCTTCTTTTGCTTCTTTGTTTCAAGCAGCTTGCACATTATGTAGTAACCTGAACTGATGCGCTCGTTTTGTACCACACACCACAGAAAGAACAGATCAGTCTTTCCTACAACACCATGTGTTTCATTCTTTGCAAAAGGTCCTGTGCTGAGGAGACGATGAAGTACACGGAAAATGGGGTTATGTATGCTGGAAGCCCTTGCATTTCGTGCCTTATGCATCATGTCAGAAGTGATTTCAGACCAAAACAGATCACTATTGAAAGATGAAGGATAATCAGTGTAACCACCAAAATTGCATTTAAGTAAGATACAGAACCGTTCTAGACTCATGCAGAACTCTTTATCCAACAGGAGGAAACTGATTTTCTGAAACGGGATATGAAAACGATCACCCTCGGCTTTGAGGGTAGTAAGAAACTCGTATACCAACCGGGGGTAGGTTTTTGTAACCCGAGTGCAGAGGTATTCAAGGCCCAAGAATTTTAAATGGCGTTCTACCTCGTCTTTGAATCCCAGCTTGGCCACTGCTTCTTTGCACATGTACCTTGAGGGGAGAACGCGCCTAGTAATTAGAAACTGATAATCTGCGTCCTCCTCAGGCTTGACCGCGAACTGCGTGGAAGGTACAAACGTTGGCGTTCTTGATGCAGAAGGTCCTGCTTCAGGTGCAATGTGGTATGCCGGACGGCTGCTAGCTTTTGCGTTTTGTTGGTGCCATGAGATGAAAGGAAGAATACACAGGAACTCGTCTCTGGCGAGCAGTTGCACGGCGTGTCTGTGAGATGCACGGCGTGTCTGTGAGATGCACGGCGTGCACCTGCAAATTTGGGGGAAGCCTGAAATCTGCACGCCTGCTGTGCGGTTTGTGGGAAAAGAGGGGCGACTTCGGCTGCTCAGCTCGGCGTGGAGGCGGAGGTGCGACGGACTGTTGCAAGGGCTGCTTGACGGCTTCTTTCTGGTTGCTAGGCGGCTGCTTGGGCTTGCTGCCGGCTTGGCTTGCTAGGCTTGGCTTGCTAGGCTTGCTGCCGGCGTGCGGTGCGGGGTCTGGAGTTGTTGCTGGAGGAGGTCGGCTCCGTGCGGAAATGCACGGCCGAGCGGAGAGCAGGTGAGCTGGAGTGGCGGCGGTAGGAACTGCGTCGGAGGCGGGCTGGAGTTGTTGCTGGAGGAGGTCGGCTCCGTGCGGAAATGCACGGCCGAGCGGAGGATCGTTGCACAGCGGTTGGCGGCGGAGCAGGGAACTGGCGCTGATAGATTTGCTAGGGTAGGGAGTGCACGGCTGCTAGGGTTAGGGTTTTAGGCCGTGCATTCGGGCTTTTTATATTTCGAATTTCACTTGAAAGTGCACGGCGTGCATTCCATAATACATGGCGTGCATGATTCCAGACAAAATTCGGACCAAATAGCTCCAGCTGTACGGCGTGCGTTTCCGATGTGCACGGCGTGCAGGCTTCCTGTAGAATTCACATTCAAGATGCACGGCGTGCGGCATAAACATGCACGCCGTGTTTGCTTCCAGGCTTTTCATTGCTGAATTTCGTAGTGGAGTGCACGCCGTGCATGTGTGAATGCACGCCGTGCACTATGCGATTTCTGCAGAAAATTTCAATTAGTCAGCATAAAATTATGACGGAATGAATGGAGATCAAGTCTAAATTATTACATTCATCCATGACGAGCTAATTAACAAAATTTAAGAGAGTTTTTGACTCAAACAACTTAAACAAATCTATCCTAATGTGGGGTCAACTCCCACAAGGTCCTCCGTTTAGAATCCGGAGTAAGACTCTTCAATCTTTTCATGCGTCATGGAGGGAGCAAGAGGCTCCCTTGTCTAGAATCTCCGAAGATGAATACAGCTTGCATCTTTGTCCATTCACTTTGAAACTCCCATCTTTTCCTTGTAGTTCTACAGCTCCATATGGAAAGATCTTCAATACAAGAAAGGGACCGGACCACTTAGACTTTAGCTTTCCCGGAAATAACTTCAGCCTTGAATTAAATAATAAGACTTGATCTCCTTCTTGAATGTCTTTCCTGCGGATTCTTTTGTCATGCCATGCCTTTGTTTTTTCCTTGTACAGCTTTGCATTTTCATAAGCATCGAGGCGCAGCTCTTCAAGTTCTTGCAATTGTAGAAGGCGTTTCTCCCCAGCTTTCTTCATATCAAAATTTAAGAATTTGATAGCCCACAATGCCCGGTGCTCAAGTTCAAGCGGAAGATGACAAGACTTCCCATAGATAAGCTTGAAAGGAGTGGTTCCTATGATGGTCTTGTAAGCTGTGCGATACGCCCAAAGTGCATCATCAATCTTCAAAGCCCAGTCTTTTCTTGAACTGGAGACGGTCTTCTCAAGAATGTTTTTCAGCTGCCTATTAGAAACCTCCACTTGCCCGGATGTTTGAGGATGATAGGGCGTAGAGACCTTGTGGGTGACACCATACTTGGAGAGAAGGTTGTTGAATTGTTTCTCGGCAAAATGTGTCCCTCCATCAGAGATGACAGCACGTGGAACACCGAACCTAGGAAAGATGATCTTCTGAAAGAGCTTTATTACTGATTTAGCATCGGGTGATTGGGTTGGAATGGCCTCAACCCATTTAGACACGTAATCAACAGCAACAAGAATGAAATGATACCCACATGAGGATGGGAATGGTCCCATGTAGTCAACACCCCATACGTCAAACACCTCAACCTCTAGGATAGAGTTGAGCGGCATGTCATCACGGCGAGATATACCTCCAGTTCTTTGGCATTTGTCACAGGATTTAACAAAAAGATTTACATCCTTGAAGAGCGTAGGCCAATAGAAACCGGCTTGGAGAATTTTTGCAGCAGTCTTCTCTCCTCCAAAATGGCCTCCATAAGAAGAAGCATGGCATTCAGCAATGATGGTGGGAATTTCTTCTTCAATCACACAGCGGCGTATTAATCCATCACTCCCATGTTTGAATAGGAAGGGATCATCCCAATAATAGAACTTTACGTCGTGAAAGAACTTTTTCTTTTGTTGATATGTCAAGCCGGGTGGAAGCTGCCCTGTAGCAAGGAAATTTGCAATGTCAGCAAACCACGGTGCTTGAACGGATGATAGAGCACAGAGTCTTTCAATGGGAAGATGATCTTCAATAGGTAGTGAGTCTCCCGCTGTAGTGGACAATCTAGAAAGATGGTCAGCAACGCTGTTTTCAGTACCTTTCTTGTCCCGAATTTCCAGATCAAATTCTTGTAGGAGCAGCACCCAACGAATAAGGCGTGGCTTTGCATCCTTTTTGCTCAAGAGGTATTTGATTGCAGCGTGATCAGTATAGACAATCACTTTGGAACCCACAAGATATTGCCGGAACTTCTCAAAGGCATATACAATAGCAAGCATCTCCTTCTCTGTAGTTGTGTAGTTGACTTGCGCATCATTGAGGGTCTTGCTTGCATAATGAATGGCGTGGAGTTTCCTGTCTTTTCGCTGTCCTAGAACAGCTCCTACTGCATAGTCACTTGCATCGCACATTAATTCGAAGGGAGCATCCCAATCTGGAGGTTGAATGATGGGGGCTGAAATGAGAGCTTCCTTGAGCGTAGTGAAGGCTTTATGACATTCTTCATCAAAGATAAAATCTGCATCTTTTGCAAGGAGAGAACACAAGGGTTTTGCAATCTTTGAAAAGTCCTTTATAAATCTTCTATAGAACCCTACATGTCCTAAAAAACTTCTTATGTCTTTGACTGAAGATGGGGTGGACATTTTCTCAATAGCTTCCACCTTTGCCCTGTCAACTTCAATGCCCTTGTTAGAAATCACATGTCCTAGTACTACACCGGATTGTACCATAAAATGGCACTTCTCCCAGTTTAGCACTAGGTTAACCTCTTTACATCTGGCTAAGACTAAGGACAAATTAGACAAGCATTGATCAAACGAATCGCCGTAAACACTAAAATCATCCATGAAAACTTCCATAATATTTTCAATGAAATTCGAGAAAATGGCCATCATGCACCGCTGAAAAGTGGCGGGTGCATTACAAAGACCAAAAGGCATGCGGCGATAAGCATATGTGCCATATGTGCAAGTGAACGTGGTTTTTTCTTGATCAGGCGGGTAGATAGGAATCTGATAAAACCCGGAATATCCATCCAAATTACAAAAATAAGAATGTTTAGCAAGGCGTTCCAACATTAAATCAATGAAAGGTAAAGGGAAATGGTCCTTGCGAGTTGCTTTGTTTAGACTCCGGTAGTCAATACACATACGCCAACCTGTGACCATGCGTGTCTGTATCAACTCATCATTGTCTCCCTTTATAACAGTTGCACCCCCTTTCTTAGGTACTACATGAATAGCACTAACCCAGGGGCTGTCACTAATGGGATAGATAATTCCGGCATCCATTAGTTTTAAAATCTCTTTCTTTACCACATCAAGCATGTTTTGATTTAAACGTCTTGGTGGTTCAACAGTTGGTTTTGCATCATCCTCCATGTTTATTCTATGCATGCAGATTTTAGGATGAATGCCTTTCAAGTCATCAATTGAATAACCAATTACATCTTTATACATGCGCAATTCAGCAAGTAATTTATTTTCTTGTTCTTTGGTTAATTCATCATTTATTATAACAGGAGATGAAGAATTTGGGTCTAGAAACGCATACCTCAGCCCCGGTGGAAGGGCTTTAAGTTCTACCTTTTTCTTTGGAGCTTCTTCATCAACCTTTTCGTCCTCACGTGGAGCTTCTTTTTGATTTGCTTGAGCTTTATAAACAGGAATAGCTCCAGAATTTTCAGAATTATTATTTTCAGCAATGACGTCGTCACAATAGTTTATCATGAAATCTATCATATCATCAACGTAATCATCCATTGGATCAGCAGTATCAAATAGACAAATCTCCTTTACTTGTGTGGGTGCTTTCATGGCATCTGAAATAGAGAATTCAATTTCTTCTTCTCCCACACGTAGGGTCAACTTCCCTTCCCGAACGTCAATTAGACAACCGGCAGTCCTCAAGAAAGGTCTCCCAAAAAGAATAGGATTACGGGGGGCCTCTACCATGTCAAGCACTACAAAATCACATGGTATGTAGAATTTTCCAATATGTACAAGGACAGCTTCTAATACACCTTTAGGGTGTTTAAGAGAATGATCAGCTAGTTCGATAACCATCTTTGTTGGCTTTAGATCTCCAAGATGTAGTTCTTGCCATAAAGTGGTTGGAATGAGGCTAATGCTAGCCCCCAAATCTACTAAGCCTTTTTCAAAAGTGACATCATTGATTTTGCACGGCAATGTGAAAGGTCCCATGTCATCCAACTTTTCCGGAATAGAAGGGATGCAGTTTTGAATAATGGAGCTCACATGTTCAGAAAGTTTAACTATTTCCACTTGATCAACTGTTCTCCTTCTGGATAAGATGTCTTTTAAGAACTTGGCATAAGAAGGCATCTCAGCAATAACGTCAGTAAAAGGAAGATTAACTTGCAACTTGCTAAGAATGTTCATGAATTTTCTGAACTTGACATCGTCTTTATTATTGACAAGCCTATGAGGGAAAGGTGCTGAGGCTTTGAAAGACGGCGGGTTTTCAGATTTACCTTGCTCTTTGTGGCAATGGGGAATGTGAGACTCTTCCTCATTAAGTACCTCCATGTCTTTCTCCTTGGGTGGTGAAGGTCTTTCGATTTCAGCTCCACTCCTTAGAATAATGGCATTGGCTTGCTGTCTTGGATTTACTTCCGGCACACTAGGGAGAGAACCAGATTTCTGTCCTTGTTGAGAAAGAGCTTGTTGAGCTATTTGATTCTCCAGCATCTTTGTATGAGTGGATATGTTGTCTACCTTGGCTGAAAGTTGAAGAATAGCATCCTTAAGTAGTTTATCATTCCCCCTAAACTCTTCATTTTGCTACGTTTGGGTGTTAATGAATTTCTCCATCATAGCCTCAAGAGAAGATCCTTGGGGCTGTTGTTGCTGCCCTTGATAACCCCGATTATTGTAACCTTGCAGATTACCTTGACGGTTGAACTGTGATTGCTGCGGTGGTTGTTGTTGTTGCCCTTGCTGAAAATTTTGAGCGTTGTTATTGTTCTTGTAGGAGAAGTTGGGATGATCTCTCCATCCTGGATTGTATTGGTTAGAATAAGGGTTATACTGCTTGTTCCTCTGCATCTCAATCGCATTAACCTGTTCAAGATCTCCCTCCATAGTGTTGGGAGCAAAACATTGAGAAGAAACATGCCCTGGCTTACCACAAGCTTCACATGTGGCTTCTACAGATTGGACCGGCAATGTAGTCAACTTCTCGAATTTTTGGGTGAGAACATCAAGCTTTGCAGCAATAAGATCAACGGCGTCAACAGCGTACTTTCCTCCCGGCTTTGCACTAGAAGAATTTGCATTTGATGATGAGTTGGCTCTTCTATCACCTCCCCATTGGCAATGGTTGAGTGATATATCTTCGATTATATCATAGGCCTCCCTATAAGATTTTGTCATAAGAGCACCACCGGCTGCAGCGTCTAGCGTCATCCGGGTGTTATAGAACAGCCCGTTGTAGAAGGTCTGAAGAAGTAGCCAATTAGTAAGACCGTGGTGAGGGCAAAGACGTTGAAGGTCTTTGAACCTCTCCCAAGTATCATAAAGTGTTTCACCATCATTTTGAGAAAAGTTAGTGAGTTGATTTCTCAAATGAGCAGTCTTGCTTGGAGGAAAATATTTGGCAAGAAAAACATTAAGTAGCTGGTCCCAAGTTTTTATAGACTTCTTCGGAAGAGATAAAAGCCAAGTTTTGGCCTTATCCCTTAGAGTGAAAGGAAACAGCATCAGTCGTACTCCATCTGCAGATACGCCATTAATTTTGAAAGTATTCAAGTACTCCAGAAATTCTACAATGTGAAGACTTGGGTCTTCATTAACGGTACCCCCGAAGCGGTTTTGTTGGATCATCTGCATCATAGAAGGAGCAATGGAGAAATTGTTCGCTTCTATGGCTGGTAGGTCGATGGCTCCACATATGTTTGTGGCCACCGGCATTGCAAAGTCCTTGAGCGGGCGGTCGTCTTCCATGATTGGAAGGTTTGGTGAAGTTTCTTCAAAGGATGAAAAAGACGGCGTGGATGATGACGGAGATGGTGGCGGAGTAGTATCCTCTAGCTGTGGTTGTTCTTTCCTCCTTCGTCTTCTCAAGCTTGAGAGGCTTCCCTCTATCTCAGGGTCTAACAACGGAGTTGTTTGAAGACCTCGTTGCGAGCGACGCATACAACCTGAGAAGTGACTAGAAAAATTAAGAACACACTAAGAGGTATGTGAAATTCGAAAATGATGTATAATGATCTAGTCTCGAATACTAAGTAATACTTATTACTCCAATTAAATTACCGAAGCTCCCCGGCAACGGCGCCAAAAACTTGTTGGTTGTTTACACTAACGAGCTTCAATCATGAAGATGATCTTTTACTCAACTAGCTATATCTCGCAAGTATACGAGAGTAGTTGTAGTCGAGGTCGAACACGAGGAGTAGAATGATAACTTAATTGAACGCAACAGTACTAAAGTTCAACAATCTAGATCGGTTTTAGATGGGTAGAAAGATCTGTTCCAAAAGCATAAAAGATTTGATTTTAACTACAAGAGATTTCAGATTTTTATCAAAAAACTAGGATTACAAGGAACGTTCGATTTCAGAGTTAATGAATCTTGGACATTAGGATTTCACTCATATGCCAAAGCAAACAAAGAACAAAGCAATTTAAACATGCATAAGATCAAGTTTCTAGGAAAAGAAGTGTTACAGTTCACCTCCCGGTGTAAAAGCAACGACCATAACTCAAAACAGCTCTCTCGTGCATGAATTTCGTCTATGATCACAAACAGATCCTCAAATCATTCTTCCCTACTCTCGTAGAAGAAGAAAAGTTGCCAAAAAGGACGTCTCCTTACAAACCTACTTGTTTTCTCAAACTAAGCAAGAAAGCAGAAATCATGCATATATGGCGGCCAACGATACATGCAAGGAAAAGAGTTACCGACGCCTTTAAGGTAGAGAAACAAGAAGCAAATGCATTTAGTACGAAATTACTTGTTCAATACATGCTATGGCGTGGGAGTTACTCTCCCATGCCCAAGAAAAAGGATCTACTCGTCCATAACTGTGTACAGCAGGATTTCCACAGAATTCTCAAAGCTAGACATCATTTTGGGAAGAAAAGGCAAAAAGAACCAAAGATGTAACCACAAGGGGTAAGGAATCCGGCTTTATGACGAGACTCCCTTCCTTTAGCTGCTCCAAGACGGACCAACTCCTCTCCCGAGAAGCTGCACGGAGTTGGAGAAGCTTTGCTGCACCTTGGGGAAGGCAATGGAGAAGTGGGGAAGAAGAAATGGCTTCTTTGCTCAAGAAACCACCTTAGTTCCTCCAAAATCACCTTGCTCTGCTCTCCTCTGCCTTTGGGACGAGAAAAACTTCCTAAATGGTCGAACGTAACCGTCCCATTCCTTCCCTCTTTCTTTTAAAAACGTGTTCTAAAAATTCGGAATTCTAAAACTGACAGGTGCACGCCGTGCACTTTGGAGGTGCACGCCGTGCACCTGCAAGGCAGTTGTAACCGGCTGATCTGTGCACGGCGTGCGTTGAGGAGTTGCACGATGTGCAAACTTACAGGTTGTTTTTAGCAAATTTCGTCCCAGGTGCACGTCGTGCATTATGGAGGTGCACGTCGTGCATTCTCTTTTCTGGACTGAACGGATTCCTCTGGAATGTCGCACGGCGTGTCTGGAGATTGCACGCCGTGCACTTTGCTGCTTCAGCCAAATGATCCGTCTGGAATGGTGCACGCCGTGCATCTGTGATCTGCACGCCGTGCATTTCTTTGTTTCTGTAGAAAAATCATCTAAAATTAATCCTTTTTGTGGCAATATTGCAATACAAGTTATGGAACGTGTAGAGAAGCTAAAAGATGGCAAAACTAATACAAAAGAGACTGAATTACGCTAGAAAGAACCAAATTTGTGTGTGAATATATGTAGAAAAGATGATATACGAATCACACAACAGTTGACAAAGAATGTCCATGATGATGTTCCTTGATGTATGTTATTTGTTGATGATATTATATTGATTAACGAAACTAAAGTTGGTTTGAATGATTAAGTTGAACTTTAGAGAAAGGCACTGGAATCAAATGAATTGATGATTAGTAGAAGCATAATTGAGTATATGTGTTGCAATTTCAGCCAATCTCACAGTGTGAATGGTGGAGCCAAGTTGGACGGAGTAGATATATCAAAATGTGATAAATTTGTTACTTGGGCTCTATCATTCAAACAGATGGCGATGTCCAAAATGATGTTTGTCATATGATCACTGCATGATGGTTGAAATGGAGAAGTGTAACTGGAGTATTATGTGATCGGAAGATCCTTCTCAGACTAAATAACAAGTTTTATAAAACTGCTATACGACCAGCCATGCTCTGTGGGAGTGAATGTTGGGTGGTGAACAAATAAAGACTCAACAAGATGAACATGGATGCAATGTGTATATTGAGATGAATGTGCGGGAAGACAAGAAAATATCGTTTGAGAAATAATTATATCAAGAATAAAGTGGGAATGGCGAGCATTGGGGACAAGTTGCGCGAGGGCCGACTCAGATGGTATGGACATGTGCAACGCAGACCGACTAATGCGCCTATACGAAGCAATACTATTGAGGAAAACACAATTAATAGAAGAAGAGGACGGCCTAAATTAACATGAGACGAGCTTACAAAGAGAGATTTTGAATCTCTAAATCTCAACCAGAATATGACCCATGATAGAGTTATATGGAAAAGAAGGATCCATGTAGCCGATTCAACATAGTTGGGATTGAGGCTTAGTTGATGATGATGATGAAGACGTATCTATGTAAATGTACTAACATAATGAACTCTAATTTTCTTCAATTATGTATGTCCTCTACGAATGTTCTCTACCATAAGCATCTTCTATGTAGGAGTTAAATGGAATAATGCCGGCTTGTATTAGTTATCATTACCATACTAATATATGTAGTAGTGTACATATTAGTAATCAGTACCTCAGTCCAATTACAATGATCATCTTAACTCCATTTGGAAAATTATTCACAAGTAGTTTACATCTATAATCTATATAGTATCATGCTAGTGCTATATACTGAAAGATCTAGAGGGGGGTGAATAGAGCTTTTGATACTTTAAATTTTTATTAAAAACTTAAAGCAAACAAGGATGAGGAAACAAGGAAGACACTTTGATTTAAAGTGGTTTCAACATTTGAATCAAAAGTTGTCAGTCCACTACCCAATTGTTTCCAATTGAGATTTTGAAAGTGATTTATTTTATTTACCTCACAAAGATGTTACAACAAAATACATTCACTTTCACCTTGAAGTAGCCTCAACCTCCTTGAAGCAGCCTTCTTGAAATAACGTCAAACAACCTTGCAGCAGCCTTCACCACCTTGAAGTATCTAATCACCTAGAGATAACCGTCACCTAGAAGTAGCTCCAACCTCCTTTGAATTAGCCTTCAAGAAGTAACCTCAAGCAACCTTGGAACAGCCTTCACTTCCTTGAAGTATCTCCACCACCATGAGATAGCCTTCACCTAGAAGTAGCTCCAACCTCCTTCGAAGCAACCTTCTTGAAGTAACCTCAAGCACGCCTTGGAGTAGCCTTTACTTTGTTGAAGTAGCACCAAGCAACCCCCTTTCAATAGCCTTAAACCCTAGGAGTAGTCAAGGAGAACAAAGTACAATATAAAAGAAATAGATTGGAAGAAAGAAAGTACTTAACCAATGAAGTACATCGCTTTGATCCTATATCAAGCGTATAGATCTCCTATCCACTTAAGATGGACATGGCTATATGTGGTAACTAGGAGATTATAGCTATATGACACAACTTTATAGCACAAGGAAGAAGATATCAAGGCAGTGTTCGGCAAGGTGTTGGTTTCCAATGCCGACAACTCAACGCTAAATTTTTCACCGGGTAAAATACTTGCGATGGAAAAATCTAGTTGCAGGGCGTCCGTTCAGCGCTGGCTGTATAAATCCTAAGTGAAAAAATGAAGCGGTAAACAATCCAAGTTTGGAAAAGCATTTCTCTCCAGATTTGGCCTGCCCGGGTTGAACAGCCGCTGCCCAGAAACTTGGAAACACGTTCCCAAACGTAGCCCAAGTGAATCTCAGCTTTGTTGCTCTCTAGAATGGATTCTCAAGTATAACTTGTGTGTTTTAGCTGTCCTAAGGCTTTTCCTATTTATAGGAATAAATTTGTAAGTGTTTAGGAACGTTCTAGGGCGTCTCTAGAGTGTTAGTGCTTAACTAGTTGTTTGGTAGAATGCAGTTGGGTTGCAATGGCTAAAATGTTCGTTAAATGTGAAGTTTCTAGAACTTTTTTCGATCGACAATATTATCGACCGAATGACTCTCGATCTACAATATTGTCGACCAGATGACTGTCTGGGTTCAAATGACTATAAGTATGTTTCTCTATTGTTTAAACCTATTATAACGATTATATCTCGATCGACAATATTATCCACCGAAATTGACTCCCAGAAAGACTTTTTGCAAGAATTTGCAATGTATGTGAGGTCCTATTGATGACTTATATGAAACCTATCAACCCTAAAGTCTTCATATGAGTACAAGAAAGGGTTTTGGATGGATAGGAAAAATCTAACACTTTATTTACATGGTATCTAAGTACTTGTACATTATATATTTGTACAAGTTTTTACATTGAGTACAATCATGAAAATATCAAACATTTAAGTGCATTGATCTTCAACTATCCACTTAGTATGACCTCCTCATTTTCTTGATCCCTGAAATACTCAAATAGCATGTTAGATCCATAAGAATGAAATGTTTGTCATCATCAAAACAAAGGGTATGGTAATGTCCAATTTAGCCAACAACTCCCCCTTTTTGAAGATGACAAACATTCCTAAAATATAAGCAAAATATTTGAAATGAAAATGACTTTCATACTTGTGATATACTTGAGATGAATTGGTTCTTTGATCTTATAAAATGTATGATAATATACCTAAAGAGATATGGAACATGATATCCATCTCTTGAGGTAATTTAGCACCAATTAATGTTAAGTCGGGAGATCATTAAACTCATGAAAATGTTTTAAATATCTTACTTTATTTTGTCCCCCCTTGTCATTTCAAAAAGATAATCATATGTGTAAATCAATGAGACTCCCCCTTAATTGATTACTCCCCTTAATTGTTTACTTGAAAATAATGTCAAATTTAGCCACAATTTAAAAAACCAATATTAATTTCTCAACCATTTGTAAGGGATGGTAAGCCCTGAAATGATATAAGATTCCTTTAGGCTCATAGTGGGATCAATAAATGTATCTCTAACTAGTTATAAGGGATGTTAAGATCATATTGGTATAGAGAATCTAATTAAAGTAAGATCAAGAAGATATGCACATGATATCCACGAATTTTGTGAGCTCCCCCTTAATCTCATAACAAAAGTGAGCTCATAAATATTAATGTATTTCAAATCATAACCGACTTTAAAATCAATTGATCAAGTAAGACTATGAGTCAATTTTTTAATCTTGTTTCTTGCACTATTTTGGTTTATAATTTTCTCTCATTCTAAGTATTTAACATGATGAGCAAATTACATATTTAATATTCCAATGTTGGGTTACAAATAAGCATTTTTGTCAGGCTTATTTTCAGTCGATCATGACTTCGACTGGGGTGCCCCTCATTCGAACTCTTGTTTGACTGAGAGGCAGTTATGTAGATTTCTAATTAATCCAACTTTATCTAGAATGAACCATGATATAACATTGTTTTCCTATATTATCATAATTGTCCAATAAGATTTCTTTATTTTCTTTCAATTCATGGGTTTAAGCTACATAGATATCTTCCTTTATAATTTTATCAAGAAAACATTTTTTACATTTCATTTGATGAGTTTGATCTCCTTATGAGTGGCTAGAGTTAAATAACATATTGGACCTCAAGTCCTAGCCATCAATACATTAGTCATATCAAAGTCTATTTCTTCTCATTATATACTAGCTTTATTTAATTTATTTCATCATTTATTTGTCAACTTTCTTAGTGTAACATCCCTGACCTGGGTTATGAGTTAACCCTAGGTGTTTTTCCTAAATATGTAATTAAATCCTTGTGATTAACTTTGGGCATGTAATTAAGTTTCTCAGAAACATATATTTCAGTTTTTGCTCCTTTTTATATAAAGTTGTAGCATTGTTTTGTAATACAGGGACCTATGTGCAAATTACCCAGTTAGAAGGGTTAACTTGCAAATTGCACATGTTGAGATGTTCCTCTGATGTTGAGACATCATGAGAATGATTATGGTAAGGTTTGAGGGATTTCCCAAGCTTGGGCACCAAGGTGCAGCTGTGGAAGCAATCCCGGTGCTTGAAAACCCTAAATTGGAGAAAAGTGCAATTTACCCAATTTGAGGGGTGCAACTTGTAAAATACATCATCTAAAATATCTTTTAAGACTCTTGTCATCATTTAGAGAAGAAATGATGAAAGGTCACTTCAATTGATTAATCAAGTTATGAAAAAAAACACCTTTGTGATTGAATAATCAAGGTGTATGTGCTATAGCCCTTTTATGTGTATGCTTAACTAATAGGTTGATCTTCTTTGCCCTCATTTCTTGACCTTAGAAGAAGGTTTGTCCTTAGAATTAATATGAAGGGACGAGCATAGAAGGATGGAGGGACTTAGTTGAAAATATGGAGAACTTATGAGCTTATGTTGAAAATCTCACCCCAAGTATATATACTCTCCACTTCACTTAGCAAGGAAACCCTCCCTTCGTTCCTTTCACTATTCTATCCACCCAAACCGACTAAAGAGGAGCTGTGGATCTCATAAGGACGACCAAGGAAGGCAAGGTAGGTTTGAATCCTCCCTTTTGCTTAAGTTCAAGGTTAGAACTCGAATTCAAGGTCAAATTGATGGCTAGCTCACATAGCTCTACCTTTCTAGCCATGTCTTCTCGACTTTCCTTGGAAGGATCACCTTGGCCGACCTGTGGAAACTCAAGGACGCCATTAAAAGCTTGGAGCTCAAAAGCTTGGAGCTCAAGGAGCAAGCTTTAGGCGGGTTTTATAACTCTAAACCTATGCTTTGTTATATACATCTCGTTTATGCTTTTAGATGATAGTTCTTCTTCTTCTCTACCTTCCTTTGCTACCTTGCAAGCCAATCCGTGAGAAATCATTGCTGTTCTTGAGCTAGGAGATGAAGACATTATTTCCAAAGTTAATCCACTACTTTTCACTTTACTAAACGGTCTCCACAAATTGCTCTCTCGGTTTGCAAAACCGTGTAGTGAGCAAACGGTCTCAGGACCGTGTAAGGGAAAACGGTCTTCAAGACCATTTAGCCGCGTTGACCGAGCATGGACCGTATAAGATTTCTGTTCATAATTATGTAGGATAATCACCCACAACATTTGAGATGATAACTCCAAAGTAATCGTGAGATATGGCCTTTTTAATCAACAACTTTAATTGAATTTACTCCTGATTTCCAATCTGTTGAAATCGCCCTTTTTGGGCAAACGGTCTCAAGACCATGTAAGAACGTTGACAAAGCGTTGAACGTATGAAATTACTTTTCATAATAATTTTGATTAACAACTCACCAAATTTGATGGACTAATTCCAAACGAGCTAAGAGTTGAAGGATGATTACTAGGGCAAACCCTAATTGAAATCAGTACTGAAATCTCAATGAATAACTTAGTGTTTTTGGGTTGATTGACCCAAACGGTCTCAAGACCGTTTGGGGATCAATCAAACGGTCTCAAGACCGTGTGAGGAATCACCCAAGACCGTGTGGAGGTCTGGGGTCAAGTATAGTTGACCAATTAAAAGTACAAAGATACCAAATTACATTGCAATTAAGTATTGATATGATAATCAATTCAATTGATCCAACCTTGAAGAATTTACACTAGAATACAAAAGTTGGATGGGCAAACGGTCTCAAGACCATTTGGAACTCATCCAAACGGTCTCAAGACCGTGTGGTGACAACCCAAGACCGTTTGGAGGTCTAGGGTTAAGGTAATTTGATCAATTGAGGGCCCAATTGCAATAGGTTATTGAATTAATCAAAATACTGATTTGAGACTCAATCAAGGTTCAACTCCTATCAAATCACATTATATTTTGATGAAATCTTGGGCAAACGGTCTCAAGACCGTGTGGAGTTCATCCACACGATCTCAAGACCGTTTGGGCCAAGTTTGGGCCCAATTGGAGCTCAATTGAAGGGTTCAACCTTGTGTTGATTCACATTGTTGAGTGTTGATGGTTGAACGTTGATGGACCTTAATTGAACCAACTTCAACCCTAATTGGATAACAATTGAGGGTCAATTGAGTGACCAATTGGTTAAGAATAACCCTAATTAACTCAATCTATAAGTGGTAACCATGGCTTTGACCATTTGGAGGCTTCAACATTGATAATCATAAACGATTGAAATCATTGAACCATGTTGGAGGTCCAAACGGTTTGAGACCAAGTGGACCAAACGGTCTCAAGACCGTTTGAGGCCTCACGGTCTCAAGACCATTTGAGACCTCACGGTCTCAAGACCATTTGAGGTCACACGGTCTCAAGACCGTGTGAGGCCTCACGGTCTCAAGACTGTTTGGACTCAAACGATCTCAAGATCGAGAGACACCAAACGGTCTCAAACCGTGTAAGCCCTCTCGGTCTTGAAGTCAAACTTGTTAAATGGTCTACACCCTCACACGGTTTGGGCAAACGGTCTTGAAGGTCACACGGTCTTGGAGTCAACCCTAGCAAACGGTCAACTCATCCAAACGGTTTCAAACCGTTTGGAGGTTGAAGGTTGAAACCGTTTGAGGTTTTCAAAGGTTGATTTCACTTAATCACTTGAAGGTGTAAATGGTTCAATGATGCTCTAATATTAACCCTAATGATAACCTAGTACATTAGGGGACTAAGTGACTAATGAATTCACCCATGATGGTGATCAATGGGTTGAATTACCAAAATACCCTTGAGGGGTTCAATTGAGTAAAACCTTGTTCAAATCAAACCCTAATCACATGATAGTGATGTTTTGGCTTATGTTAGCCCATGAGGACTTAACCCAACCTGATATAGAGTGGTGTTATCACCATCTACTGGTATGAGGAGAGAGAAAGTATCTTAAGAGAGAGAAAGTACCCTTTTTGGGTGGAAACTCAAGTAAAGAACCTTCAATACACATGAATGTGCATGATTAGGGTACGATCCACCTATGTGAGATCATGGAAACCCTAATTATGATATATGATGAATCTTAAGCTAATCTGAGAGCATCAATGATGATGTTCCTCATACATGATGATGTTATGAGTTCAATTCACCATGTGATGTGAATAGTAAACCCTAATTCAAGGGTAATGATATGTGATGTGAATAGTAAACCCTAATTCAAGGGTAATGATATGTGATGTGAATAAGTAAACCCTAATTCAAAGGTGATGACATGTTATATGAGTATTAAACTCTATTTGATAAGAATCAAAGAACTTAGCTCTTATGACAAGAGTGGAAAGTATAATCATTGTTTTGAATTACCTTTATTAGTTGAATTAACCATGCAGGTTCTGATATGGAGGTGATCATATCCAGGTATGGATGATGATACTATATTCATTAAAGGCATATTAATAGCTTTATGAATAAGTAAAGTATCTTGATGCCTTCTCAGTGGCATCCTATGATAATAATGAGCTGTGAGAGCCATGAATACCATCAAGGTCATGCTTTAGAGATGACTTGTGATGAGTATAATGAGAAATGATGTTTGATGTGAGTTAGGCTTGTTACATTTAGTATTCTCCTTTTATAGTTGTTATGCTACTGTTATTGTTTGAAGAACAATGTGTGATGTTAAATGAATACTGAATGTACCTAACTAATCAATTATAATGTAGAGCCCTGATCATAGACCCATCATTGTCAGAGATCAAATGATGGTGAAACAGATTTTCCTAAGGGAACTCCTGGATCACATACTATTGAGTATGTGGGGTAGATGGATGTGTAGAACCTTACATCCTAGTATAGGAATTTGATGTAGATATGTAATCCGTCAATCCTTCACTACAATCCCATACCGTATCAGTAGTAGGTAAACATGAAACCTCCTGATGACGAAGAAAACATAGATATCCGTATCAGTGGAGATAAACATGAAATCTCCTGATGACGAAGAGAGTACAGAACGCCACTGTAACTCTAAAATAGCGAAGGACCAGTTTACCCTGGTAAGCTATAATAGTAGAGACACAAGATGTCCTACAAGTGATCCTCTTAGTGACCGAGGAAGGTGAAGGTCATGAGAATCCGGCTCTCTTAATGACCTATGTATGATACTGATGTGACTTCTTAGCAATCAGTTGGAGTATGAGTGGTATGCCTCATCTCCACAGGGCATAATATTGTTTGTAAAACATAATCAACCGCGTAGTATACCTATTAGAGATAACTACGAGTTAGTTGATTGATGATACACAGTAATAGTGCTTATATTCTTCATGTCTCATAAATGTTGAGCTCTTGTTTATAGTTGCAACTGCTATTGAGTGCTTTGAAAGCTTTACTGCTTAAGATATTCTTTGATGTTATAATAAAGCTTCTGGCGAAGAGTTATAACTCTCGCTGGGACAATTATGTAAAATTGTCTCACCCCGTAGACTTCAACTTTTTAGGTGGACGTCGGAGACGGAGGAACCGGTCTACAGGTGACCAGTCCCTGCAGCAGCAGCAGCAGCACCAGAAGCAGCATTAAATCTCAGGTGGAGATTCAGCCTGCCATGTGGTGTAGTTAGAGTCAGTCCTATGTATCCTCTGTACTCTCAGGTCTTGGAGTCTTTTTTTATGAGTTCTTGAGATTTTGTATCTTGATGTATATAATTACTCAAGAAGTAATTATCATGAGATGTAAACAGTTTATCTCTTGTTATGAAAGAAGCTTTTAAGGATTCAAGCTCTTGTCTCGAAAAGTTTTAAATTTCCCGTGATTTTTGTCTTCCGCTGTTTATCGAATCGCTTCCGCTAAGTCTAAATAGTGATTATTTCGTGGTTTGGAGATCAGAGCCCACACTTAGATAAATCCTAGTGCTTTGCTAGCTGTTGAGTATTCCAGGATAGAGCCTTTTTGTGACTTAAGATTGAATTTGTCTCTACTATATTTTGTTGAAGAATAGACAACATAAAATTCATATAGAACCAATAGATTTATGTGAATAAGTTCTAGTGAGCAAAGTTTTAATTTTGAAATGAGATCTTACTTTTTCTTGCCTAGAATACACAAATCACAAAAGTTTGGGTAGGAATTTTCTTGTATCAACAATAATTCCTTGCTTGCAAATAGTGTCCATAGAGTTTAATAGGTTTACAATATCTTTGATGTTTTTCTATGAATCATAACCATTGTCATATCACTTATGATGTAGTTGTTAGCACATTAAAAATTTGCATCAACATCATTTATACCAATAGTTTTACCTTTGAAATTTTCTTCATATGTGACCAATAATTTTACCCTTCCTCTAAGTGTATGGAAATCTTCTTTTTGTCAGTAATATGCTTGTTAGAGAAATTTCTATAGACCATTCAAACCTACAAAGTATGAATGTTTTGGTCCTCATATAGTGGTCCTTTCAGTTAGGATTATTCAAATATTTAGAACAATCTAATATGAAGAGTCCATTATAGATTTGAGTCATCAAAGTTAATTGCAATTGGATGATTTTATTTTCAATAAATGATTCTGACAGAACTATCTTCGGTCGAACTTTTCTTTGACTGAAATAATTCTTAGTCAAACTATTTGTTGACCGAGAAAATTTGTTAGTAAAAGTAATGTTTACATAACTTCCTTCGGTCAAACTTTTTTTCAATCAAAAGAGATCTCGGTCGATATTTTTGTCAACTGAGAGAAGTATTGTGCATTTTCAGTAAATTTAACATTTCTAATGTAAACAAATCAAGCTATAATTTTTGGATAACACAATTGCGCAATCAAAACATACAAGAATACACAAGTTAAAGCTTATTTTAGTTGAGATAAGACATTATGAGTTTCAAAATGAAGTTTAAGTCAAATCTCAACTAATATGTCCAATAGTTTTAAGTTGGGGGTTTTGGAACCCAAACCAAGTCAACATATTTCTTTTTCTCGCATGGATAAGAGAATGAATAGTGTCTAAGACATCGACAATAGTGACAACTAATAAAACAATTTCATTTCTCTTCTTAGCATTTTAATTATGTGCTAGATTGTCTTTGGGCACATACATGATCTTTGATTTGGGTTTTTGTGTTTTTCTTGTTCTAGGCTTTTGAAAAATTTCTCTTGAGGTACATAGCCTAGACCTCTTCTTTCTTTTTGTCCAAAAGAGTTTTCCAAGATTTTATCGAGAATATTATAACTCTTTAGACTATCAACTTGTTTTTGTAACTTAGTAATTTCATCAATTTTCTTTGCAATATCTAGTTTTTCTTGATCTAAAATTGAAAGCAAAGAATCTCTTTCTCTAATGATGATATCATAATTTGAATGGGAACATAGAACATGTTGAGTTTGATAATTATTCATCTTATCAAGCAATTCAACCTTTTCTTGAGAAAGAAGATTATTGTTGGTTTCTAAGGCAAGCAACTTGATATTGCAATCATTAATAGATGATTTTAGAGTATCTTTTTAGACATAAGGCTTTCTTTTTCAAAGGTAAGATCAGTCAATTAAGTATACAAATCATCATTAGTTTTTGTAAGTTTCTTTAATTTCCTTTTACAATCAATATATTTATCATGTAGTTCTTGAATACTAGTGACTAGCTCTTCTTTAGATAAATCAAGAAGACTTACCTAATTTTCTTCTTCATTGGTTGTTGCAATGAAACAACTTACCTTGTCTTCTTTAGTCATGAGACATTCCATTTCTTCTTCTCCACTCTCACTATTGTCTCTTGAATCATCCCAACCTTCTTTGTAGGCCTTTTCTTTCTTCTTGAGAGAGGGTTTATTTCCCTTCTTGACTTTAGGGCACTCATTTTTTAAATGTCCCTCCTTTCCACAGTCAAAGAACCTAAGGGAAGAGGAGGAAGAAACATAAGAGTTTTTTGTAAGATTTAAATCTTCTATATTGCTTACCATTTACAATGAGTGTATCCTCTTTGTTTTCCTCTCATGTTGTCTCTTCACTTTCTTGAGTGATGACTTGTGCTTTAGTTGACACTTTAAATGCTATGTCCTTCTTTCTTCCCTTTTAAAGCTCGAACTCCAATCTTTGTTCTTCTTCAAGAGTAACTTCATGAGTTTCTAGATTGTCAATGAGTTTCTCCATTCTTAATATGGTAAGATCATTTGCTTCTTCAATGGTTGTCACCTTTGGCTTGTACTTTGGAGGGAAGGATCTAAGAATCTTGGACACTTGATCTTCCTCACTTGTATACTTACCTAAGGCACTCAATCTATTAACAATAGAAGAAAATCTTACACACATTTCACTAATAGACTCATTAGGTTGCATGCAGAATTATTCAAACTTTTATTTAAACATATTAATCTTGGTATTCTTAACTTGAGTTGCACCTTCATGTATAATTGAAAGTTTATTCCATATTTTATAAGAAGTTTCACATGAAGATATCCTATTAAATTCACCAATGGAAATAGAACAATATAAAATATTTACCGCTTTTGCATTCAATTGAACTTGCTTAACCATTTCGGGATTCCATATTGCAAACTCCGTTCTAGAAAGATCATAGGAAAAGGACACCCCTCCAAAGGTCCAGGTTGATCCCTTGGAAGTAAAATTGCATCCTTCTTTTCCAATAAGTATTGTTGCTTCTATTAAAAGGTGATGGCCGACTCACATAAGTCCCTTCAAGGTTGAGGTTGCAAAGCAAGTCGACCCTCGTTCTTCAAGACCTGTTAGTGATCCTTAAAGACCTACTCTGATACCAATTGAAAGATCTAGAGGGGGGAGTGAATAGAGATTTTAGTACTTTAAAATTTTAATTAAAAATGTAAAGCAAAGAAGGAGGAGGAAACAAGGAAGACACTTCGATTTAGAGTGGTTCCAACCTTTGAATCAAAGGTTGTCACTCCACTACCCAATTGTTTCCAATTGAGATTTGAAAGTGATTTATTTTATTTACCTCGCAATGATGTTACAACAAAATACAATCACCTTCCACTCGAAGTATCCTTCACCTTGAAGTAGCCTCAATCTCCTTGAAGCAGCTTTCTTGAAGTCACCTCAAGCAACCTTGGAACAACCTCCACAACCTTAAAAGTATATCCAACACCTAGAGATAGCCTTCACCTAGAAGTAGCTCCAACCTCCTTTAAAGCAGCCTTCTAGAAGTAACCTCAAGCAACCTTGGAGCAGCCTTCACTTCCTTGAAGTATCTCCACCACCTTGAGATAGCCTTCACCTAGAAGTAGATCCTATTGACTCAAGGTCAATTAGGTCAATGTTGACTCACGTCTAAATTGACTAAACCCATGTTTTGATGATGAGTAACCATTCCACATATTGGTGTCTAATGTCTCTACTTGAGTGATTTCATATTAGGTATAGACACACTCCAAATGCCCTAACTTGCGCATATCAACTTGGAGAAAGACAAGTCAAAGTCAATACAAGTGCACGTTTTTGTAATATGATGTAAATCTATTAGAATCATGTTGTAAATCACTTGTAATGATTGTATGACTTGTAATTAAACTTGGAAAAAATCAGGAGCACTTAGATCGAATGTTTAAGCACTCAAAAGCCATTTTCTAAAATTCACATCAGGTTGTTCATCGGTCGAGTTATGTGAGTTGCAAACTTGACCGATCCTGATTGGATCTTGAAAATGACTTTTAATTGGTCGAGTTTACACTACACAAAACTCAACCGATGGAGTAACTAACCAATTCGATTTTCATTGGTCGGTTGAGTTTCCCCAGGACAAACTCGACCGATGGTCTGAATATCAGCTTTGTCTTTTACTCTATCAGTCGAGTTACCCTTATAGAAACTCAACCGATTGCACTGTACGAAAAAGTGTAGAAAAGTGCTTCTAGCCGTTGTGGAGTTGAAACAAGTGAAAATATATTCGTTGCAAGCCAAAAAATAGCTAGTTTTCATTCTCAAGTGTTCCCAAAGGCTAAGAGGCATCCCCAACTATAAATAGGACCCCTTGGGCTTCATTCCAAGGTTGAGCATTCATTGAAAAACTCTTCCTATTCTATAGTTGAGTGCTACCTACAACCTCCTCTCTCTCTCTAAGTTTAATCACTTGCTACATCCATTAGAGTGAGTAGTAAATCTGTAGGAGAGCTAGTCCTACATGTATATCTTATGAGTCTCTCACTTCCACCACCTTTTTATCTCTCATTTCAACCATGAAGATGAAGGTTCTCTCTCTTAGCTAAGAGATGTGAAGAAGAACAAGGGAAGTTGACCCTTGGTGAAGATCAAGGCTGAAGACTTGGAGCAAGAGTGGGTAAGCCCTTGGTGAAGGCAGAAGACTCCTTGATCAAGTGGGTAAGTCCTTGGTGGAAGCTTCTCTGAGTGAAGGTGAAGTCAAAGGCGGAAGATCTAAGAAGAGTGGGTAATTCCTGTAAGAGTGAAGACTTGTGCAAGTGTAGGGAAGTCCTTGGAAGAAGGTGGAAGACTCCTTGCAAAGTGGGTAAGTCCTTGGTAAGGTTGAAGAATCTTTGTATTGGATAGGTAAGTCCTTTGGTTGGTCATGTATTGTAAGTCTTATGAATGAATATAAGAGTGCAATGGTTAGGAAATCCTAGAAGTTGACCTCTCTAGATAAGTGGACTGACTCACTTCTAGTTTGAAGTGAGGAACCACTCTAAAGAGCTTGTCATCTTGTGTTTGTTCAATATCTCTCATCCTTGCTATGCATGTTTTAGTTGCACACAAATTTCCTATTTAGCAACCTTATCTTGTGATATATCTTGAAGGTCTACTGAATTTTGTTTAAGTGCATTCAGCTATATTCACCCCCCTCTAGAGCATCTAATCACCCATCTAGGATCCAACAGCTCCAACCTCCTTCAAAGTAGCCTTTTTGAAGTAACCTCAAGCACACCTTAGATCATCCTTTACTTTGTTGAAGTAGCACCAAGCAACCTCCTTTCAATAGACTCCAACCCTAGGAGTAGTCAAGGAGAACAAAGTATAATATAAAAGAAATAGATTGGAAGAAAGAAAATACATAACCAATGAAGTACAACACTTTGATTCTATATCAAGCATATAGATCTCCTATCCACTTAAGATGGACGTGGGTATATGTGGTGACTAGGAGATTGTAGCTATAAGACACAACTTTCGAGCACAAGGAAGAAGATGCCAAGTGAATCTCAACTTTTTTGCTCTCTAGAATGGATGCTCAAGTGTAGTTTGTGTGTTTTAGGTGTCTTAAGGCTTATCCTATTTATAGGAATAGTTTGCAAGTGTTTAGGGACGTTCTAGGGAGTCTCTAGAGTGTTCTTAGTGCTTAACTATCTGTTAGGTAGAAAGTAGTTGGGTTGCAACAAATAAAATGTTCGTTAAATGCGAAGTTTCCAAAAAATTTCTCGATCAACAATATTGTCGACCAGATGACTGTCTGGGTTCATCTAGCTATAAGTTTGTTTCTGTGTTGTTTAAACCTATACAATGACTATATCTCGGTCGAAAATATTGTCAATCGAAATTAACTCTAAGCAGGACTTTTTGCAAGGAGTTGCAATGTATGTGAGGTCCTATTGACGAATCATATGAAATCTATCAACCCTAATGTCTTCATGTTAGTGTAAGAAAGGGTTTTGGTTAGATAGGGAAGATCTATCACTTGATTTATATGATATATAAGTAATTATACATTATATACTTGTATAAGTTTTTACATTGAGTACAATCATAAAAATGTTAAACATTTAAGCACATTGATCTTCAACTATCCACTTAGTATGATCTCCTCATTTTATTGAACCCTGAAATACTCAAATAGCATGTTAGATCCATAAGAATTAAATATTTGTCATCATCAAAATATAGGAGATGCTAATGTCCCATTTAACCAACATATACTCTATATGTGTGTGATTATTATGAGTAGTATGATTGTAGACTAGACTAATGAAAAGTAAATCTAGTGAATCCTGATAAGATTTTATAACAACCCAAGATTCATATCGACAAAGACATATATTAGGGTTTTTAAATATGGAGGAAAAAATGGCACTTTCACATAATGAGATTGTAATGACTACATCTAGAGGTTATAGAATGTTAGGTTGTAGATCTAATACCCAAGGAATTCATAATAAAGACACTCAGGATACTCCAATCATAATTAGTTAGTCATCGAATTCCAAATGAACATATATATATCAAAAGGATATTACCTTGATGAATAATATTATGAAGACCTTCATATTTTGAAACATAAATTATATGTGACTCCCTTTAGTAATTCATGTACAACATGCACCTTATGCCTTTGATAAATGAGAGACCTCAAAATTGGTAAATATAATTCCTAAGAAGTAAATATGGTAACATCAGAATGGCATGTGTTAATAATATCCTATCCCACTCCTAACTCTATATATGGTTATTCCTAAGATGTAAAAACTCTAACTCCACATATGGTAACCAATTCTAGATTTCAATACACCTTTGTTTATGATTTGGTCTCTTTAGACTAATGGATTTATAAAACACTTTTAGGTCAAGAAGGAGGCATTTTGAATTTCACCCCTAGAAGTAGGGTTAGTTGGGAAGATTAGGTATGTGCTCTTCCCTATATAATTTGGACATTGATATGACTAAACTTTCCCCATAATGAAGCATATTTTTAGTTACACTCCTCTTTTTGAATATCTTGAAACCTTTTGGGAATCTCATGTATAATCCACATATTTATTCATTGTTTATTGTTGGAATCCTGATTCAAATGTATATGGGTCTTTTGACCCCAATTGTTATATGTTGGATGCTTTTATTATTTTTGTATTTGTTTCACTAGACTAGCTTGCCTACTATATTATGCATGTGTGATTTTGACAAGTCATATCTAGAAGTAGTTACACCATATTTTATTGGCAATGAGGTTTTAGTCCTCCTGCCACGACACTAAGGTTTTAGTCCTCCAACCAGGCACTGGGGTTTTATTCCCTCTGCCACATAATGATATATTTAGGAACTAAGGTTTTAGTCCTCCTGACATTCTATATTTATTTGGCATTGAGGTTTTAGTCCTCCTACCCTTAATATATGGGTTCCAACCCTACTTTTTAGATTATGCTAGTCTTTGTTGTGATCAACATGTATTTCTCTATTTACTATTATTTGTGGATTTATTCAAAATGGCATGAATATTTATTGTTCATATGAATGTCTCATTCTTTTGATATTGATTCTCTTGAAATCAATTCTCTTAAAATTACTTAAATTCTATTAACCCCTCTTACGAGAACTCCCTCATTTGTACTTCATGTTCTTAAAATGATCAATGCTTTTATTATGCACATTTACTAGTTTTTACCGACGCATACCATTTGTATACTTATTTTCTGGGTTGTTCCCAAACCACCCAAGTGTAGGTGCTTTAAAGGACATAGACTCATTAATATGGTGAGTTCACTGGTGAACATATGGACCACTTGAAATAGCCTTGTTACCCTCTTCATATGGATCTATGTATATATAGATGTAACCTTTTCTTTTTATGTACCACCCTTAGGGTGAGAAAATTATATACATGAAAATATTTTGTAACTTTGTAAATAGTTAGGTTTTTTGTTGCTTAAAATTTTATTTCTCATGTTTGTACCATTGAGTGGGCCCACTATTGGGTCCCACTTATTATACTTCATCCCTCTTGGAGGGTGACAATAATATGGGGATGTAGTTTTGACAGACTTTGAGAACACAGTTGCAACTCATGAAAACATCCTACCCCCTTGCTCACTAACAACCTTGGAGTGAAGGATTCACAACTTGATTCACTTAAGATTGCTCCGACCATAGAAGGTGATTGGATGTCCCATATTCAAATTTGGTTTACAGAAAGTAATCCAATCTTAGACTTTGAAAAGGAGGTTGATGAAGATAATTATTTGTCAAACTCAAAACCTCTTACCTCCATCATTTCATGTGTTAACATCTCGGGGAGCAAGTATGAATATTCTTAATTTGTAGGATATCTTGAGGATGTTATGCTAAGAAATTCATTTCTTGATCAGTACAAAAATGAAGTCACCGATACCTTGAATTTTATTATCCTATTTAAGACTTGGAAAGATCAACCACTTTTTATATTCTACTCATACATGATGGATATAATATGCAAGACACAAGTGACCGTGCTCCCAAAACATAGGATCTGGGATCCAAGTTTTGGTATCACTCAAAGACCCCCTTTCCTTTAGGGGATAATGACTGCAACACACACGTCCTTACTATCCTAAGTTTAGGATTTACTCGAGGATGAGAAAAAATTTAAGCTTGGGGTGGTAGGGCAATATGCCCTTCAATCTCTTTTATCTTTGGTTTCAATTTATTTACTTTTTAATATTTTTAAGGACTTTGTTGTGTAATTTTTAGTTTTACCAATTGTGGCTATGTTAGTATGAATCATAGGTTTAATGTTGATCTTGTGTTAAATCATCCCATCATCAATTTATTTACTTAACCTTCAACTTCGTTCATCTCATTGATTACATTTTACAATCTTGGCAATGAATTCTAAGATTATGCGTTCCTACCCATAGTTTAAATTACTCGATCGCCTGTTTCATCTTGTGAATGATGAAACCAAGGTTGTGCCCTATTGTTGGAACTAGTGTAAGATCAAAACTTCTAGTGATATTTTCACATATATGACAATATTCTAAGGATCCTTGAACCGTATAAAAATATTCACTAAGGTGTAATCGAGCGATGATGAGTTTTGAGTTTGATCAACATGGATTATTTACTATGATAGTCTTCATACTTCCCCACATTAGGGCGAGTCAAAAATATCAAAAATGAGCAAAAAAAAGGCATGGTTGACCCAAAAAACCTCATAAATATTTTATTTATATATAAGAAGAAAATTCTAAAAAAATAGCTAGCACCAATGAGCAATTAATTAGAATGCGGTGTTAAAAGTCTGAGAGTGAATAAAAGTATGAGTGTTTTATTTTGCTTTTTAGGAGAGTTAAGGTTGATGCCAGCGGGTGTAAGACTGGCTCACAAATACGGGTATGTCGTGTCTAGTATTGTTATCCAAAACTCATTAGAAAGTCTTTTAGGAACCCCTAGGAGAATAATGAGACTTTCCTAGTAGCAGGGTTGGTTCGAGCATAGTAAGAGGAGATCATCTTACTATTTTGAGCCAAATGGGTTGGATTGCAGGGACCACCGTTCATTACATGGACCAACCTGATGCAAATCGGGAACCTCATGAGTCATTACAATCTTTTCCCTTTATATTTTCATTATGAAATAAATAAGTGGGAGGTGTGTTGTACTTGATTGGCTTACATAAATTCCTAATGACAACTCATTAGTCATATTCATCATTTTTCTCATTTTCCTAAGTGATTGTGCTTTATGCTTATATATATGGTTTACATCCCTACGAATTTTGTTGTACTGCAGTGAAATCACTTAAACATGACTGGTGGTTCTCTGATCTTACATTAGCAGGCTTGTTTTTATGGTGGGGGTTCATTTCGAAACAACATGTCATGGATAACTTGTGATTTGAAATTGTTTGTCCTAATCTTAGTATTTATTGCCATGCTCCATTTGGATGTTATAATGGGATCTTTGAGTTTGACTGTTTGAGTCTTTCTTGAGGACAACCAAATTATAAGCTTCGAGTGGTTAATAACACCCAAACTCGTGCACATTATCATATATTTTACCTTAACTTTTGTACCTTTATTAGCGATGATATGCCTTTAATTGTTTAATTCTTAATTTTGTGTAATTTGTCCTTTTTCTATTTTAGATGCTTAATTAGTGCATTTTTGCATTGTAGACAACACAAAACAAAATTATTTGTTTCCATTAAATAGGCTATGGAAATTAAAGGAAATAAATCAACAATTTTACAGTGGAAGAAGGCTTGGAAACTCATTAAAGTATTTGACTGAAATAAAAACTATAAAGGAAGGAAAGATGAGGAGCCATGGGAATTGAATAAATTAATGGAAGGATGGAAACTGGTAACGACATAATAGTTTGGCAACTACAATATTCAAAGTCGTCAAGTTGTTTCTTTGACCAGCTGCAAAGGAAACTAATTTCATGGTCTCATTAATAAGCCGTATGCAATCTGTGACCCTTTGATTTGCATGGAAACAATCCGTTAATAAAGGATTCCGTTCATTTATCCGCAAGGCAATAGATTAAAAGCTTATGAGTTTGTTTTAAAAAAAAAAACTATCGAGGCAATGCTAATTGTGATGATCGAGACATTGATAAATAAAATACTTGGAAAGGCGAAAAGCTATCAAGCACTTGTCTATTTAAAAAAGTCATCGAGTCTTTTCTAATGTAGTGTTTGGCAACGCGATTGGTGTGTCAATGCTCTAGTGCGGTGAGATGAACCACCGCAAGATTTTTGTCTGGTGGAAAAAAAACTACAATGGACACTACTCTACACTAAAAACAATACAAGCTCAAAGTGGTGGATGATCTTAAGTTTTGTAACAACAGCTACCAACGATTACAACCTGTCCAACGTTGTCCATCGCTACCCGGGCAATCACACCGCTTTACCAAATGGAACATTAGTCATATTGCCATCGACCTCATCGCCCTTCAAGACCATCGACAACATTTAACCAAAGCCATTACGTGCCAGCAATTATAAATAAACCAAATCAAGGCAATGCTATTTGGGAAGCCGCAAAGCTATCAAGCACAACCAATTAAATATAAGGCTATCAATCTCATATGGTGTAAATCAGGTCATCGAGGCCCATACAATTAAGTAGCCGAAGCATGTGCCTTCAGCCATCGACTTCGTACACTCATGCAATATCCATCGACCACCATTTTAAATAGCGATGCAATCGAGCACGTGCCAATTATATACAAGGCTATCGATCTCATGGTGTCCTATTAACAATATCAATCAGTCCATCGAGGCAAAGAATTAAGAACAATCATTGACCTCAACACAACAGCCATCAACCTCCACAGCCAGTTCGCATGTCGACCACCGGTAGAATGACACCTCCAGATGGTATTGACGACTCTGCCAGCAACACTAGTCATCGGTCCCCGTCGACAGTCACAAGTTGATAGGTGGCAAACAACCACCTGTCGACGTTCCCGGTCCACAATCACCAATATGTTGACAATGTCACTTGCCAGTCAAGGTCCCACTGCATTAAATGTTAGGAGTTTACAAATCTTAAGAACAACTCTAATACTTCATGTCTATTCTTATAAATACTAAACAACCGCCACCAGACAAAGATATCTTAGATTTTTGGGACGAACATACCAAAAGATTGTTACCAAGATCAAAACCAAGTTCACAGACCATCAACCTCTAGACTTAGCGACCAACCACCTTTTCTCTTTTCCCTTCCTACCGTGACTAGTTGAAGTTGTAATTTATTTCCTTCTTGTGCCATGAGTGGCCAGACTCATAACTTATATTGGGTATCTGCCAGGCCCTCCTAACCATACAATTTTTTCTTCTTATGTTTATTACATATGCTTTTATAGTTTTGTTTCTAAACTCTTGTGTTAATGTGTCATATGTTGATTAGCTACCTTCTTGTGATGTTTGGTATGGATTTATTTGAGAGAATAATTTTAGTTACATCTGTAGTATAGGTTAGTAATGATACCTGAGAGTGAGGAGTTACTATAAAAATGTCATACGGTTATACTTGATCTTTTGATTATTATCTTGAGAGAGAGATACATTTAGCTAGAAATCTATCCAAATATCGAGAGAAGGAAGGAGTGGATGTTTTTTATGACTGTTTGCAAAATATGTTAGGAATATATATGAATTGGAAGATAAGATTTTATATGGTTGTGGTTGGTTTCACCGGTGCAACCCAATCTAAGTTTTCTCTTT
This sequence comes from Alisma plantago-aquatica, assembly GCA_963693085.1. Lineage (NCBI taxonomy): Eukaryota > Viridiplantae > Streptophyta > Magnoliopsida > Alismatales > Alismataceae > Alisma > Alisma plantago-aquatica. The sequence continues at coordinate 208,938,969 of OY856412.1, read as the reverse complement.
TATAATTTCACAATTATCTTTATATTCTTTTTGATATTTCATAACTTAGATTTATTTATTGATTAGATTAAATTTGTTGCTTAACTATAATACCAATTTCATGTCTTTGATTTGACTAAACTAAGTCAAGATCTCCCATTCATATTCAGTTGTTCTCCTTGTCCCTGTGTTCGACCCCTCACTACTAAAAAGAATCTGTATTGAGTTGCAGACATCTCTTGAAGTCAGATATAAATTTAAAGTCTGATATCTTTGACCAGACAAACATGTTTATACTTTTGACCCAAGAAAAAAGAGCAATCACTCTTGATATAGGATATCAAGTCAAACACATATGTACTTGTTAGAGAACAGTACACCAGAAAGACCCACCTTGAGAGTTATACATGGAAACCATGAAATGACAGTCAAAATCATCTCTCGAAGTGATATTGATGACCGTGGTTCTTAGACCTAAAGTCAATACACTCATCACGTGTCATTCGATGAACTTTGACATCATCCAACTAGACCTTGAATAAGGTTTTCTATAAAGGTAGTGCTCAGGTACACTATGACACATGGGGATTGACTACTAGTGATGTTTATGGGATTAGTCCCTCTTATAGAAGTTGATATGCTAGCCACTAGATAAGCGAGACTGAGAAACGTATGACCATACGCTGGTGACTCAATATATGATATGTGAGCTCACATGCATCTCATACAGTCTTATCTAGTTCAAAGAACATTGATTAAATATTAAGAGGACGAAGATTATATGACTCAAGTTCAATCTGGATATCAAAGACAAAAGAAATAAATATGATCATTGTAACTCTAATCACATATGTAGGTTCAATTTGTTATATTACTTTCCAATTACTTGGGTAGAAATGATGTGTTACTAGATACTTCTCATTGCTTGTGATGCCATAATCTAGTTATGAAAATTTACAGTCAACATAATTTGGGACATATAGGGTCACACACATAGGATGCACCTGGAATAGCAGTTCACTCATGGATAAGGTTGAAATTGATTACAAAGGTGTTTAGGTAATCAACTTAAACAACACTGGTTGTCAGTTGGCTAATTAGAGTCTCCAGTCGACCAACTGGTGCACCATTTGATCAACTGGAAAGTCTAGTCGACCATCTGAACGATTAGTAGGACTAGATCAAGGAATTGATGTTGATTGCATGACGTGTATTAATTTTTGCATTAAAATGCAATAATATTGAGAATAGGAAAGATAGCCAATTGATCGACAGGAGTGTCTAGTCAATCGATTGGCATGCCAATTGATCGATTGGTAGTCCAGTCAATCGATTGGTTATTCGCAGTAATAGAAATTACATGAAATTCATCCCATCATTTCCTTAGGTATGTGGAAACCCTATCCCATCCACTCCTATATAAAGAGGGGTGGCCGTGGCTCTCAACGCTCTTACATGATAAGACACCTCATCTCGGTATTGTAGTAATGTGAGAGCTAGAGGCATATTATCCCTAAAAGGGAGAGATAGACAAAGGGAGAAAAGTTTAGGCAAGCACGTTGACAACATGAAGGAACAACTCCTTCTTGTCGATTCTAGAAGAACAAAGAGGAGTTCTTGGTGGTCCACGTATACTACATAGAGGTGTGGTGGTCTTCAGCATCACACTAGGAGAACTCCGTCAACCACCATCTGTAGTGCTACATCGGGAAGCCTCCGCTGTCGAGCATTCATGTGTTGCTTGAGAAAGAAACACAACTCTGGAAGGATTGTTGTTGGACTTCTGTAGGACCAGGTATATGTCTTGCATCCTCTTTCCCACTTCATATTTATGGACGCAATCCCCTGGTTATGGGGAACATGACAAGAATTTTTTTATTCTTGCTTCCATCTCTGTCACCATATTTCCCTACATAAGAGGGGAGTTAAACCGTGTGGATTTCCATACATGAGTTCCTACATGCAAGCAAGTCCAGCAATTTTCACAAACACATGCAAAATAGTAATGAATGAGCACCTATGTCAACCCACATTCTTTTCACAATAAATGATCAAACCCTAAGAATCTAGGGATTGCTCTAATTGCCTTGTAGCTATTCAATCCAAAACAAGAGAAGTGGAAATATTGTATAAATTCAAGAATGTAACTCTATCAGTCAAAAATTTGTGAGCTACATTCATTAATGGTCATTCGATTTAGTTTTAATTCAAAGAGATAGATATCAAGCTAAAACATCCTTTAGGGCAAGGTATATAAATCTTGGGCAGAATTGGCAAAATGGTGCCAAATTCCCCTACTCACATCAAAAGAAAACTAGAAAGAAGAAAATAACTTGGAAGTAAACACTAATTAATCACATAAGAGTAAATTACAAAATCTTCATGTGATGTAATGCAATGTATGGCTTGGAAATAAAATGCAAAAGTTTTGAAAAACTACAGAAAGATGCAAGAAAACAAGCTACATGACACACAAGGATGTAAAATGTGCACAATTAAAGCGTGTGGAGAGTAAACTAGACAAGTGTAGGGGTCAATCAAGAAATTTATCATCTCAGGCAAAGAAATTAACAATTGAACAAAAAAAGGCTTACATCCCTACAACTCCAAGATTTTAAATCATGTAGTTCTCACATGAAACGAAGGCTTAGGATTGTAGGGTTATGATCATGGATTTGTGGTGGCTAAATATCAAGGGGGGAGGATCCAATTCGCTCAAGTAGGATGGGCTAGGGCCACTGCGGCCTTCCTATGGAGGACCTTCATTTTGGGCATCTTTCACCATAGATGTGGTGAAGAAAATGTCCATGGCAGTAATGAAAGCTTTGAAATCTTTTAGAAATGGCAACAACCAAGGTGAAGACATTCATATGATATCACTCTAACATCACATGTAATCAACATAGCAATGATTTACATGGGCCACAAAGGCAACATCAAGGAAAAAAATACAACTCAAGGTTTGAGGAAGAAGTTCTTGGTAGGATAAGGAACCTAGGTGAAGTGAAGAAAAATGTTTCCACTCATGGAAACAATTGGTAGGCTTAGAAAATGTCTAGATTAGATCACCTTTTCTCTTCTACGCCATTAGGAGGGAAGACTTCCTTCCCAAACCATGGTGACTCCAATCAATGCATGGATAAATGGCATTCCCTCAAAGCTCCTATGATGTATCACAATGAAAGGACAACACATGCAACGGTGTCAAGGTCCCCCTAACCCATATTCTGCTCCACCAGATTATCCATCATTTAACTATCAGTTCCCTCCTTCACCATGACAACCCTATATCCAACAAGCACCTCCACAACAACCACCATCACAAAAACCATACACCATTCAACATCATCCTCATCATCAACAACATCAAATACAACCACCACAAGCATCACAAATTCCTCCTCCTCTCCATGAGAAAGTGAATTGTGACCATCTTAAAGAGTGGTAAAGTTCTTGAGCAAGCCAAAAGCGAGAGATGAAAAGATCATGCTAACCAAGGTTACGTTGATAACATTATGTCGAAGAATATCATTGATGATATTTTGATAGCTAAAAGTGATACCGTGATGAGGAAGATTATGTTGTGATGCCTTCCTTTGATTTTTTTTATTCCAAGTGTTCCACTTACTACTCCATTTAGGAGTGATCTTGTTCCCTCTATTGTGATTGTGATTCCAAGAGTTCTTTTTGTGACAATACAAGATCTTACTAGTGATTCGAGCAAGGAGAGTATATATGAACATATTTTCCCTAATTCTTTAGATGAACCTTCTTCTAATAAGATAAAAAAAAACATAATTTAAATATTCTTGAGGTTCTTTGATAAGTGAAAGTCAATATCTATAACATCTTAAATTTTATCTCTCCTCCAACTATGTACACATTGACTCAAAATGCAACCAATTCGACTCAATGAACTTCCTCATGGTTAATTGGATGTCTTGGAATCACATGTTGCTCAATTGATGAGTTATGATGACTAATTACAATTTTAAAATTGATTGTATAATGTTAATTGACTTTACATACTTTAAGGATAGATTTGAATTTCTTAGACCCTTTAAAATTTTTTATCTTGATCTCAATCCCTTTTTATTAGATATAAGGTGAAATTTGTGATCCAACGACAAATATTTCACCCAATTCGAATAACTGAGGTGAATGTTCTAAAACAATTTCCTTTGATTTCTAGTCTTTTTCACTCGTTTTCTCCTTGATGGGCCTCAACCATGGATCTTTCTTAGGCTTGGTCCATATCGTTCATGCATCCAAAGAGAAAATTGGATGGCACAGGGTCATCTTCAACCTTGGGCATTAACGCCATAGTGCCCTAGGGTGCTCGCCCAAGCAAGTGGCATAATGCCACAATGGCTTTCAAAGAATTTTTAGATTTATCGTAGTCTTTCTCTCATCCTCCATGACCTTACCCCTATTTTTTCATGTAGTTTGGATATTGAGTAGGGTCTTGAAGAACTGCTCCATCATCATCGGCTACCATGGGCCATGACCACCATGAATAGGGGCATTTCGTCCCCCCCCCCCGTGCCTTCTATTTAAGTCCTTTAGCTCAGCATGAACTTGCCTTTTGTTTTCCTCAAGTTTCCCAAGCTTTTTCCCCTCCCAAGGTTTCCCCCTGATGCTACATGGAACACTCTTGAGCACTATTTGACCATATGTGGCACAAATGTGACACTTAATATGATCTTGATGTACATGTTGATATTGGATATCTAATCTTGTACAAGTGTTTCCCACATGATGATCCATGTTATACCACACCTCAAATTAGTAACTTGTTGGTTTATATGACAATAAATCAAGCTTGATCTCATATGTACTCTAGTGTAGGCTATCTTGTATAAAATTACTCAATATGGCTTAAATGGATGATATGATGAATAAGTCCTTAATCTATTTCAAATCTTATGATTTCTTTAATAAGATCATTGAAAACTTGAGTTTGAAATCCCTGATCTTGCAAGGATGTTTCACCCTAAGTTCAAAATGATATGTGATATAGTATTTATCTTGATGATGAATATTACATGAGCATTAGATATTTCAAAATCAATTATTGAGAAATATGGAACTTAGATTGGGTGAAAGATCCACCCTTGATGAATATGTTTAATAAGACTTAAATCTTGTTGAGGTTAATCATATAGCCCTTTCTTGTAATGTCAAGATCTCTTTGATGGTCTCTGTTCAAATATCTAATCTTGTCCTCAATGCTAGTTAGCTCGTATCAAGGTACACTTTATCCTCCTATTGACTGGACTAGTGGTACTGAAAATTGCATGTATGTATGTAGTATAAATGCTTGCCTTAATATACTTATTTGAGTTGTATGTTCCCTACGACTTATAAATTTTGATCTTGATTATTTATGTTGAACAAACTTCAAAACATAATGATAGATGTCCATTATATAACTATATTCACCTGCCTGTATTCTCAGGGTAAGGACACAAGGTTGGGTGTCCTACTTGAGTTGTGATGATAGGACATACCATGTTGATACAAGGGTTAGCTCTTAGCAAAGACCTTGAGGTCCCTTACAAATAGGGTTAACTCTTAACATTTAGTCTTATATTCCCTCATGTTGAAACAAGGTAGTTAATCTTGAGAACCCTCATAGACCCCTTCTTTTGAGAAGTTGGTAAAAGGCCTTATGGTTTTGTTGGTATAAAGAAAATGAACATAATATACCCTCACAGACCCTCAAAGTCTTTAAATGTTGTTGCTTTTTTCTTGATATTACTTTATGCTTTTTCCAAGCAATATATGTTCTTTCAAACCTACAATTTTATATGTTTGCACAACGTACTCATCATAGTTGTGCTGACGTGTACCCATTTCATGATTTTAGGTAACTATGAATCCCTAATGATAATAATTCTTCCACACTTATGTTAATCTACTCATACTCTGATAAATATAATGACATGTCAATGGAATACAAATGGTTGATATATGGGACCTAAGATCTTGTCAGGTTTTGGTTTAGCATTTTTTATACTTTGTTATCTCATACCTTAGTTGTTGTTTTTGGATTTATTCATGCACATGTTATGTGATCCATTTTATAGACAGATGCTTGGGTCTACTCTCCTTTGTCTTTCTAGCCAATGGGAGAGAGTATTTGGATAACAAACACTTCTGTCACAATATCCCTATGTTTAATGTAATCAAGAAAATTCTAGACTATACAAAATTTCTTAAGGATATGTGCACCTCTAAGAGAGCGAAAATAGGGAGAATATCCAACACTGAGCAAGAGATATCTATTTTGTAGCATAACCTCCCCTTAAAAAAAACATAGCCTTTCATTTTGTGCCTGATTGACTTGGCTTACATGTGAATCCTATGCCCTACAATATGTATTTTGAATTTTCTTGTGGGTTAATTGAAGTAAAAAAATATTCTATAATTGGCTGACTGGTCTGTTAATGTCTCAAGGGACATGATGAATGATGTGTTTCTAATGCTTGAAACAGTAGCAACAATGGTGTTCCCAGTGGACATCATTGTTCTTGATATGGAGTTAGAGGACAATAAAATTCCCATCATCATGGTAAGGCCCTTCTTGGCTACTACTGACAGTGATATCCATGTGCACACTGGCACAATTATGGTCATCTTCATGAATTTTAGATTTACTCAGCATCTTCAAGATATCATCACCCCGAGAAGAGAAGAAAGACAAGTTTGAAGAAGAAAAATTTGAGGACCCACATGAATAGTGCCTTGAGGAGAAGTTTTTAAATTCCATTGAGAAGGCCATCTAATTCAAATGTGATCATAAGCTTCTCTAATTGATGATTGATAGGAAGAACACCATGCCTAGATGAGGCCAATAAACTTAACACTGGTGGGAGGAAACCCACGTCAGTTTGTAATATTTTGACTGTATACCTCACATTACTTTCATTTTACTTTTACTTTTATGATTTCTAAGAAACACATATACATACCACACTTGATACATTTTCTTACTCCATCTTAGAGAAGGAACTTTGAGTGAAGAATGATCCATGGAGTGGATTAAACCATGAGAAGATCCAAGTTGAGAAGAAAAATAAAATTGAACCAAAATGAAAAGCTACAGGAAAAGGAAAATGATATGGATGATATATTAATAGTATGTATAATACAAGAGAAACCATATCCCTTATATAGAGGGTGGACATGACTCTGGATACTTACAAACCTAACTAGATTCTAAATGGGACTATAACCATAGACCCATATATCATATGATATGATAAGAACTTTACTTCTAACACTCCCTTGCAAGCTGGAGCATGATACAATCACGTGACCAGCTTGGATGCAAGCATAATCACAACACAGAAAATGTTATGACTAAAACATGATAGACTATGACTTAGCATGGCATGACTCTAACATATTTGACATCGAAGCTTCCCCCTGGGATTGATAAACATTGGATATTTGCGACATCTAAAGCTTTGATTGGATTGGAGCTTGTATCTTAGAGTATGTTGAAGGAACATGCAAATATCATCTGAGTCTCCAAATCAGTTGCTATTGTTGTTGAAGTAGTTTCCAAAAGAAGATCACCATGTGATATCCTTGAAAACATTAGTGCCATAAGAATACTAGGCTACATAAGAAGGTCTATGTTCTTGACAGGTTATGGACAAAAAAGGAGGATATATTATTGACATAGATGACCGAATGATATTTGAAAAATACAGGTGTGTCAGTCTAGAACACAAACAAATGTGCAAATAATACAAGATATTATGATTCCAGAAGAATGATGTAGAGTGTCTGGTATATGGTCAATGAAGAGACAAATTGACATGATATAGAGAATCAATGACCTCCGATTTACCTACGGAATCATCTTCTTTAGCTTACGATGATATAAGAAAATGAAATATGAATGAAAGATCAATCATTGGAAACTCTCTATATGAATGTTGAGTATGGGCGTTGACCTTGAACTGGATAGTCACATTTGGACAAAAATGAAGCTCCACATGTAGAAAAAAATTGCATAAGATATATACGGGAGATAGAGACATATTTCTTCTTTGTATTTAAGCTTCCTCCTTCTCTTTTTTAAACCTACACCTCAGCACTTCTCCTCATTCTCTTCTTCTCATCTCCTATATTCTCCCCCCCCCCACACCAACCAAGAATAGACTATGGAAGTGGTTGGGGTGGATGATGACAATGACAAAGCCCATTGACAAGATTTCAATGGAAGTGGGGGGATCAAGATGGAAGAATCAAGAAGAGATAGTGTTGACATGAATTGGACACGTTGTGTGTTGGACTGCTCAACAATCTTGAGAGATCGATCTAACATGTAAGAAAGCTTTCCTTTATGCTGGAAAGGGATGAATCACCTCACATCAGATAGGTCAATCATGTGCTTGAGAGTGAGTTGCATCACATGTGTGAGTATAGGACTTCATGTTGGAGCTTTAGAGAGGTTGACTTGTCAAGGAAACTACAGTCAACGAATTGATCACAATATTATATGTATTATGTGACCCTAATACAAGATCCATACAAGAAAATAAATGGACTTCTTATGACCCAAAAATGTTCTAGGGGTGCAGGGGCACAACCCCATGATATGGACTACATCGAAAAACATATTCATAATGATTGGTCTTTTGTGGACTCGGTACAACATTTGGGATGGACTACATACCATGTGAAGACTTGTTGGGGAGATTCTAACCTTTGACTTATTGTGTGGACTGACAGACATGACGTATTTGAAGATACATAGAAAAACTAATATAGGACACATCATGTTTGACATATGACACACCGTGTCCACCACCGTTGGAATGTTTGAAACTCTAAAGGAAACACACTATGTCCAAAGGGTGACACACTATGTGTGTTTCTGCTAAGAGAATTGAAACCCTAATTGTGACACAATGTGTTGGACACCTACACAAAGTGTTAACCGTAAAAGATGATGAAATCCACTATGAATGAAGTTACATGTCATGCAAGTGACTAACATGACATGTAACCTTATTACTGGATGAAAAGTTACCACTACAAATAACAATATATGTCATTTTGACCATTTTAAATGACATATAATGTGCCGCCAAGACATTTTCACCTATAAATCTTGAAGATGAAAGATCGTTGGATTTATGCACCGAAGAGTAGGTAGAGACAAATGTCAAATGATGGATATAACTTCCACCATGGAAACAATCACCATGGGTTTTTTTATGTTGAAGATAATGTCCACTTGTTGGTTTGGCTGGACAATGATTAATGATGATGATGCAAATAGGGTGACAGTTGGATAGTTGATGAATGGATCTTCTTAATGGTGGGAGAGACCATAGGAGCTTTTTTGTGGCTGAACTTCACGCATGGGGAAGATGGACCCAGGGAAGATGAATCGCGGGAAGACAAAGTAGGGAAATATAGCTACATGGGGGATGTTGCACAACGAGGAATATGATGAGACCATGGATACAATTTGGACTCAAAGATGAAGATGATGAAGTACCTTCAGAGAGAGAATGTGGTGGATATGGCCATGTGGGCATCCATCTTGGACTGAGTGGAAGACACACCGTTCTCTTTCTCTCTAGGGTATCATTCCATGTTGCAATAATAGCATATAGAAGGAAAATTATATGGATAATATATTGAAAATGTGTATAATTCAAGAGAATCCCTCTCTTTTATATAGGATAAGGTGGACATGACTCTAGATACTTCTTGATCTAACTAGAATCTAAATTCCCTAAATACTTTGGGGCATATATCATATGATATTATATGATATGACATTAACTTCTAACAAGTTCCAATGGCTTGCATTGAGTTGCTTGAAGCACTTCCACCTTGGTTCTTTGTAATATTCATCATTTCAAAGACAATATTCATCAGCTTAGGGTCATCTCAAGGTAGAGGATTGGCTCTAATAGAAGATCCATTCAGACTTCTACATATCCATTGATCTCAGTAGAAGTTTGAATGTCTTGAGTTTTCCACCATGCTCATACAATGGCCAAGAATATTCAAGATGTTTTCCCATGGAAGTGCCACTACATAAAGATTTCACCATAGTTTAGCACAAGAAGCATATATGAGAGTATAAATCTTGCACCAATTTCTGTAGGAGGGATCTCATGGTGGGGGCAGTCCCTAAGTAATATATGAAATCTCTCTTGGTTATCATGGAAGTTCTCATGGCTCATTTGATTTAAATTCAAAATAGATTTAAGGGTGAACTTGGAAATATATCAGAAATTCTTCAAGAATGCATTCTCATATCCTCCCAAGTCATGATATCGGTCCTTGAGATAAACCCTTTTATACCTTTATCCTTCTAGGGGAATGAGAATGTGGTTTTGTGGATGGCATCATTGGTGGTGATGGAGTCTGGAAGGTTCAACATGTGTCAATGACAGTCTATGTGATGGTATGGGTTCTACTTATCAAGTCCATGGAAGTGAGGAAGCATTTCCACTAGTGTCAGTTATGTAGAAAAAGCTTGCACTGACATCATACTTTGTAGCAACTGGAGAATTGTATTTGCATGGAAATAAGTAGTCATGTAAAGGACTAGGGTTTGTAGGTTGAGAACCCACCTCCTTATTGTCTTCATGGTTTCCCTCAAGGGATGGTCCATTTGAGTCAGCCATTACTTGCTCTTATCCATCCCATCTATGTCGGTTTGTCCATTTAAAGCTTTTGCCCATTTATCAACCACAAAATTATATGTGAAAGCAGCAACACACATATAATATAAATCAACAACACAAGTATCATACCTCTAGCATACAGTAACATGAAAAATAACCATGATAACTGAACAAAAAGGCAAAGTCTAAGATTATGAAACTACAAGTTTGGGAATCACAATCCCAACATCAACTAAAGAAGAAACAATGAAAGATAAACTCCTAATCTAGAAGGATTTCCTAAGATAATGTCCCACTAGTGAAAGATATATTACTTTCTTGAATATGAACTTCCTCCAAATCATCCCTCCGGCTACTGCTCACTATCTGCAAACATTTTGCTCCCAATCATGCATAAATAAAAGGAATTCTATGTTAGAGTAAGTGGAATTGAATTCTATTTCATAAAATAAATAATTGCATTATGAAGTCTTACAATCTAAAACTATAATAAACATATTTTACTTACATCTTTTATATTTATGTGGCAACTATCATACAATAAGTCATCTTCTATGGTGAAATGTGCCTTCTATGGTAGAATGTACCTTAAGTTGGTGCAACACACCTTCTATGGCATTATGTGCCTTCTATGGCACATAGTGCCTTCTATTTTGTGTACCACAATACTTCTATTCTGTGGGGAATTATCATATAACATTTTGATATGTTCTAGTGTTTATTTTCTGTTCTCTTTCTATTTCTATGTCTAATTCTGAGGTAAATTCTGAGATTATATTCTGATATGTAACAATATTCTAAATTCTACTCAACAATAGTTACCTAAGCTTGAAGTAAAGAAATTCTAAACTCCGGTAGTCCTACACTTCTAGTCATTATATGAATAAATGACGACTTAGCACTTGATGAGGATCGTAATCTACCAGATCTACTATTGAAACTAGATTCTTGAGCTTCATGACATGCATAAGAAAATTTCTACATTGCCTTAAGATAAACATATCATCACATATGTATTTGGAAATTTGAATGTAGTGCACTAATACATTAAAGGGAAAATTCAAAATTTAACAGTTTAGACCACTTGTCTAAATATAATAGAAGGGTCTAGAATTCAAAGGAATGGCCCACTTACCATTCATAAGGCTAGTCTTATCAAGAAAACAATGTTTGAAGACATGCTTCTAACCTTATCCTGAAATACCAAAGTGTCTATCAATGTTCATGTTTTCTCTTAGGGTCAAGACTTCTAGGTTTATTAGTGTTTTGATTAGGTTTTTTGGGTGCATATGTTTGAATCTTTGAGTAAATTCTAGGATTATACCCATCAACTATTTTAGTGATTACTAGGGTGCATAATTTTACCCTCTGAAGTGGATGTGTTATATGAGTTAGGGCTAGGGTTTTTATTGCATTCACTTCTTATTAACTTACTTTATTCACCCTACCCCTAAATATTTTGTGTTTAGGGTTTACTTATACTAAATCTTGTGTCTAGCCATAGATATATTAGGATTCATGTTTGAGTCTCAAAAGGAATTAAAGGTTCTAATTCAAATCTCATCGAGTCACATATATATACGGTACCTCTATATTCTAATCACATAAATTCTTCATATTTAGAATTTATATATCAGATAACATTATCGTTCTTCACGTCACTATTAGTGGTTACTTGTCTTCAATCTAGGTTACTAGAATGTTTGGTTTATCTATTAGATTAGATAAATAGCTTCTAAATCATAATGTTAGACTAAGTGGTATTATTTCCATAGATGAGGGATATTTAGCAAAGCACATCATTAGTATAATCATGGGTCATCATTATCCTCATTACCTACTCATTCTCAAAAAGGGGAATTTTGGTTATTGTTTTGATTATCTGGATTGGATCGGTAAATTCCAATTGAGAATTGTGATTGCTTAATATTAGTCTAATAATTATAGTGCCCATATCTAATTAAGGAGCATTTATCTAAGGTTATAATCATGGGGTAAGTAATATGATACATTGACAAAACATATGACAACAAAAATATAATTATCACATGCAAAAACTACTTGTGATCTAGTTCTATCAAAGGACCATGCCATTGGAGCGTCCAAGCATTGATGACGATTGGAAAGAAATTGAGACTAAAAGGGCTAGTAGGTTGGCCTTTGTGGGCTAAGATGAACCTACAATTCCCTAGTAAGGGTCTGGGGTCACCAGGGAGTAGAGAAGGTACCTTGCCATGTCCATTCATTGGAAAATAGAGAAAGAAAATCAAAGCAAGGAGAGGGGGAAAAGGAGGGACTTGTGTCCTTAAAATGGCCAGAAAACACCTAGGAATCTTCTTAAGGATCTCATGAAGCTAAGAAATAGATCAAGCAGACAAATCTAGGGGTGAAGCAGTAACATCTTCAAAAGTTACAAGGAACATAGTAGCTAGAGAGGAGATTAAAGGTAGGTAGATACTACTACAGATGACTCGACTAGAACTAGAGGAGCTCTGATACCATCTAAAAACATTCATGTTCACTTCCCGTGTGTCGAACCTGCCTGGATCTCTCCTATGGTGAAGCTCTAAAGGTTGTCATTAGGCGCCTTTGTCGACCTGACGATCCGACATACCACACTCCGAGAGGAGACTGGGTTTGGTTTGTCTAGGGTCTGCATATGGTGAGGATGTGCGGGAATTGTCAGAGATGGTATAGAAATGGAGAACTACAGTGGATTGATGGAGTTTGAAGATAATGTTTTGGGTTTTTTGGGGGTTTAGCCAGTTAAATTGAAGGACTGAAAGGTGACATGATGAACCTGGCAGATCTTCCTGAGTGCCCAACGAGGCAATTGGTGTCTCTCCTGGGGGACTGCAACCAACACGTTGTAGGAGGCTGATGGCTTGATTAGGCATTTTCTGGTGGATGAGATCTGGGGATTGTGTGTGGGCTTAAAAGATGCGGGGAAGTCTCCCGAAGGCGATGGTGAATTTGGTTTTGAAATGATTGAGAGAGTTGTGAGGAAATCAAGTTTGATTGAAAGAGGAAACCTATTCCGAGAAGAACAGAGGTTGTAGAAAGTATGAAAGGGGCAGATGGATGTGATAAAGTGTGTCTACCCTAGGCACCTATCTGAAGACCCAAAAAAAGGCCAATAGAACTCAAATTAAGAAACATTACATATATCCTTATCTAAATGCTTTCATGTATGGTAAATTGATTGTCCATTCAAATGACCTCAAATAAAACCAAATTTTAACTACTTCTTAATTTTAGTGTCTAGAATATTGTTGTATAGTTACTTTTCCCATTAAGTCGCTAGAATAATTAATATGATTAAAGCCAGATAAAACTTAAATATTACATAACAAATTATCAAAATATAATTAGATCTTGAAATTTTGTGTATTGTTATTTTTACACGATATCAGTTAACATGAAATTTTTCAGTGCATCTTAATAACCCAAAATAAATCAAAAGGTTCTTTTTTCTTTGTGATGACCAGTAAATGTATGTAATTTAGAAATTATATAAATTTCTCAAAAATTAGAATGTTACAATCCAACTTTTCCAACCTACATAAGAGTCCTCAAAGAATGATTTAATAAAGAGAGTAGAAAACAAAACATGCACAATCACTTATGCATGCACAAACAAGCCAAAGAGAAAGTTATCGACCTCACGCAAAAGTAACACAAAGAACAAAGAATACAAATTATGATGGAAATAGGAAAAGTCAAACAAGAACAAATGAGATAGTGTGAGTGGAACTCTTTGCGGAAACAACACCATAAATCTTAATGCGCTTAGGGAACACCGAGATATCATATACTTATAATCTCCTAATTTAGACACACTCTCGATAAAATACCCTCAAGCACATGGCACAGAATGATGTTTGGGAGAGTCGAGTCAGGGTCGATATGTGTGGACAGATGGGAGCACTAGAAATAGGTCTATTTTGGCTAGGTTCCTACTATAGAGTGTAGGGTTTTAAGGGTTTTATCTAGGGGGTTTGAGTTACAATAAGTTGAACATGCAAGAAGTAAAGATAATAATTGAACATAGATTAACCTTACACAATTAAGGCTATCTAACAAGCTAAGGAACAAGTACACCAAAGCAAGCACGAGATATTATATTTAACATCTAAACACGACAACCGACCAAGTAATGCAATCTAGAACTACACTAAGAAAGTCACTACACAAAGCCTAACACAAGAAACGAAGGGTAGGAACTACTCTAAGAAGGACCAACTAACATGAGTAAGAAATTGAACTAGGTAAATAAGAGGAAACTGTCTAACAAGATGGAAAGTTAGGCTTTTAACAAGTAATGAGGGTAATCGACTATTTGGGGGTATATAACCATCAATCATGTATAAGGGAATATTCAAGCATGTACATCCAACAATTAAGCTACCAAACCAAACAAAAAGGAATGATGAAGATTACAAATCGTATAATAATAGTTGACCATGGGTGGCATGGGAGTAAAAGGATTCGAACCTTTGCATGCCGGTACCAAAAATGGATGCCTTATTACTTGTATATACTCTATATGGACTGGGGAGAGGGGTAAGGGAGAAGCGGAAGAAGTGAGCAAGCCGTACAAGGGTGGTGTGTAGAGGAACTAGTCCCTACCATTTCATATCCAACATTATGAGGCTCTTTTGACTAATGGGCAGGTAAACCTTAGTCTTGACTATCTAAGTCTCAGTTTCTAGGTGTAGTTATTCTAATACACTTAGTGGAAATAGGTGGTATAAGATATAGGAAGAGGGCATATCATATGTTATATCCCCTATCTAACATCCTTGTATGATCTTTGTTAATATCATATGAAGGTAGATACCTAGTTACTTAGATCTCTCTCATACAACAAGTGTAATGGAGGGATAAGGGGAAGCGGGAGAAACTAGCTAAGGTTCATCTAGGGAGCTTAGGAGTTCCTCTACTAAAAAGCCTAAAATTTCCTTTTTCTATTCCTTAAGTAATTCCTTAACTCAAACAAACATGGAAAGAGGTAAGGAAGGATAAAAAGCACTTACACATCAATAGACAATGAAATCAAAGTATCATGCATACATATTCTCCAACAAGGTATCATAGTTACATATTTTTCCTCAAATAGCCCAAAACGGGGGCTAACTACTCATAGTAAAAGAAGAGTACAAAAGAAAAGAGAGATGAAGATAAAACTCCACTAACATGGGTGGAGAAGCTTCAGTCTTCAGCTCTAGAATACAAAAGAACATGCTTATCCTCCAACATGATGGATTGGCATGGAATGTAGAGTGGATACGGTCAAAATGCTAGCAAATTAGGGTTTTATGGTGGACAGTGGAACAGAATGAAGTGGGAGAAGTGGGGTAGATAAGGGGAGCTAGTAATGGCTTAGAAGAACTAAACCTCAACTTCCAAACACCACTAGCATTTATATATTGGCCTAGGGGTCTAGGGTAAAGTGGAGGTAAAGTGATAAATATCATAGTGGGAAGCATTAGGGTTAGGTGGGTAGCACAAATGTGGTGTGGTCACCATGGCCATGGTGGGTACCACAATTGTGGTGGGATGAAGGTAGAATGGTCATGTTGAGTACCATGTTGTGGTGGTCAGGAGGATGAGGAGTCATGGTCTAGACTATAGTCATCATGTTGCTCTACTGGCATGGACGAAGGGTCATGGCCTTGACTGTAGTCATGTTATTGCTCTGTTGGCATGGCATTTTGTTCTACACGACCGTGGCAGGTCTATCTTGCTAAAACCATTTTCTTAGGATGGTTGTGGTGGCTCGAGTGTCCTAGTCTTGATGAATCTGTAACTTAATTGCATATTAAGGTGTTGTAACATGGCCATGGTGAAGTACCATGTTTGTTTTGGGGTCTTTCCCATGCACTTGAGTGTTGGATTTTCCTTGTCCAATTTGGGTAGTTGGGGTTAACTTTTATTACTCAATCTTCACCTCCATCTGTGTTGGTGTCCTTGGGATCATCTCTCTTTACTCCTTCCATCAACTAGTGCTAAAATACCTACAAAAAATGAAAAGAGCATCCATACATGTATTTGACAATAAAACAATTACGGGGAATATAACATGCATTATGAAGCATCTATATGAGAATAGGGAGTAAAAAGGCACAATATGAAGACCCATGTAGGGCTCCATCACTTTCCTTTACCATTGGTATGTTGGACTCATTCATGATCACATTCCTCTTAGTATGGACCATGATGTATAGGCATATGTATGTTCATATAGGTTTGAACCAAGCTATCATATATATATATATATATATATATACACACATATATATACATATATATATATAAATAAATTTAGTTGGTATTGCATGTTTTATTAGTTGGTTGAGGATGTCTTATTCCTAATCATCTAAAAAATCCTAATAGAAGAAAAGCAACCTTTGGGTCCATAGGGTTTTGGGAAGAATCATGCAGGGGAAAGAAAATTCTAGAGGTAGGTAAGTCCTAAGTATTTGGCCAGGAAGGAATTATATTGGTCCAAGAGTCCTCATAAGACAACTAGTGGTGCGGAGGAAAATATTGCCAGTCACAAGTTGTAAAACATTCTAGACACCATTTATTTTTAGAGAATACCCTAACAATTCCCTTAGGGACCTATGGTGTTTTTGAAACTAATAATTACTACAAATCATTCATATAAATATGGCTTTGATACCAATTATAATATACCCCTCCATGCATTATCCTATTGAAGGCATACCAGAGAGGCAAAGACCCTTAAGCAACGTTTTCAAGGATCCAAAAATTTGAACAAAACACTTCTAAAAATTAATAACTCCAAATAGAGTAGTGTTTTAAAGAAAAGGAAATATGTGTATCATCAATAGGAGCTATAATACTATTGCAAATGGAACACATAATTAAATTTCTAGAAAATAAATCTCACTAAAAATTCTCCTTATGTATCATCATCTTAGGCATTTTGGATTATTTCTCTTGAAGTACATTCCTTGGTTGCTTAGATATTCAGTCAGCATAAAACACCAAGAAAAAAAATGTAGTCAGTACATAATTATGCTATGTATGTGGTTTATATAATTGATAACCACTTATTATGCTTTCTGATGATTCATGAATGTTTTACGTTGTGCATCATGTTTGAACTACTTGATTGTTTCAATTCTTTCAATCCTTCAAGTACTATGTTTATTACATATGTAAGTAAGATTATTATCTAAATTGGATGTTAAATCTCAAAGGGTGAATTATGGAGATAAACACTCCCATTAATTAAGGGTTGATCACAAAAAGAGTGGCTACAAACCTAAGTGAAAACTTGTGATGTGATTCCATTGCTGGAATAGTCACCAGTAAGCCCAATGTTGGAACCAAATTCGTGGAGTCCATTGCTGGATAAAGATATTGATACACCCAAGGAGATCATCACAATTACCCTAATCCCGGTCCCAATTCCACATGGGTCGTGTTAAGGGTATTAAAGTGGTTGTCTCCAGTGGCCCAAAGATTGCACACAACCATATACACAAAGAAAAAACGTTCCACTTTGTTTATAATTGAACCATAGTGTTTATACATGGTACAATTAGGTAAAAAGAAAAGATAAATGACAAGATGAAAAAACTATTAAACCAATTACCAAACCCCAATTATAGTAACATCCCTTGTGCTTTTTTGATGTGGTATATCATTCTTTATTTCATTAGATAATGAATAAAATAGCATATGGAAAAGTACAGGTTCTTAAATTTATTGCATGAAATAAAATCTTCTAAATCAAGACACATTCAAAGTGACGTATTGGTATACTATTAAAAATAGGTATAATAGTTTAATAACAAAATAGTATACTTGACATGACTTATATTCAAAATAAACAACATGTGATTCAAAACTTAGTTCATTCAATAAGATTTTTATTATGAGTTTTCCTATTATGTTGATATTACTAAAATTATATGGCTTGATTGCCTCAAAAAGATGAGGGAGGTGACTTGGATCCATCTCTTCATTCAGAGGAGGAGGTCACCATTTCTTACAAGCTCCATCTCTTTGACACAAGGAAGTCACTTGAACCCAATATCAACATCATTATTCAGGCAATCATAATGAGAAATATAGTTTATGTTCGGATTATTTGGCAAGATACAATATAGAAATTCAAAAGAATACCCATTATGGAATGTGTTAGTTTAGGAAAATAGATATTCAAGATATTTCTACAAGTATTTTCTAAGGAGGAAACATAAAATCTTGCTATTTTGGTTTGTTTTTAGAGTAAAAGATCCAAAGTACATTTATCAATAGTTCATATCATACTTACAAAGACGATGGAATTAGGTGTTATAAAGGCTTTGTAAACCTTATGGGGATCATGTGCGAGCTTCAGCTGATCATAGAGATGCTTGATGGTACTTCCAAACAAATAAGCAGGAGGTCATGAGTGGTCTTCGCTAAGGGAGATCTTTGGGCAATGATGCCTCTTCTAGATGGTTGGGTAGGATCTGCTATATTTATTTGATAGTGTGAGAGTGAGGAATTGATAAGAGGAGGACTATGGTGAGACTAGAGTGCTTTGGTTTTGATGGACAATGGTAGAGCTTGATGGAAAAGATGAGGTGCATCAGGTTCAGTTACCATTGGGTTTGGTGAGTAAGAGATTCAAGGAAGGTTGTAAAGGGTTTAAATAGTAATCATGGGGCTAGGTTTGCATCATAAGGAGGAGGTGACATGTCTATCTCATTGCAAAATTGGGATTTTTCAAGATAGTGAGAGAGACGAAGGTGGTTAGGGTTCAATGGGTATAGGAGAAGATAACAGGTCTGAGGAATTGATTTTGACCTGATAAGGAATTGAGGGGAGTGAGGTTTGAGCATTTTAAAAGTAGAACCACAATGTCCTTGTCTCTTTTGTAAAAGTTGGGAAGGGGAGATGAAACCCATGGGCACGACTCTACCCAGGCCCAGATCTGGGTCAGGTTCCAATTAGGGCAAATGTTAGGTAATTAGGTGGATTTTTAGTGCATGTTTTTTAAAATTCACATCTTATAAATACAAATTTTAAATTTGATGAAATTTTTATCATTGCTCCATATAAGTATCCTCAACATATAGAAAACTTTTCAGGTACAAAAAGCATAGTTAGGTCACAAATTTATTAAGTTGAGTACATGATTATGAAGTTATGTTCTGATTTCACAAGGCACATATTACTTGACTTGAACATTATATTTTCAAATTGAGTGTTGTAGTCAATCCATGACTGATTAAATAATGGAGTGAGGTCAAGAGTAGACATCATGAAGGGTAACAATAATTGAAAAAGGACAGTGCAAAAATGTACTTTATCACAGTTATTCACTTAGAATTAATTGAATTGTACTATCTATGTTGATACATCTATATGTACACTTTTTATTTCACCCATGTAAATAGAATAATTATGTACTAAACATGTTTTATTTTTCATTTTTTTAGGTTGAAGTTATATCTGATGAACCAAGGAGTGTACTTTAAGAAGATTAATCTATAAGGCCTAAGCTTATGATTCACAAGGAGGATTTTTAGCTAGATTTATTTTCTAGAACTTTATGTCTAATCCCCAATATTATTGTAACCCTTTATGAGGATAATAATCCTCCCTTTTCTATCAAAAACTACTCTATTTGGAATTATTAATTGTTAGATGTGGTTTATAAATTATCGATGCTTGGAAATGTTTCTTAATGGCATTTGCCTCTCTTATCTGTGTTCAGCAGGGATAACGATGAGGAGATTGCACATTATTAGATTAATTTTAGTAACTTGCAAATGTTCTCCACAGGTGATTGATTATGTTTCTTTGGCTTAAGTATTTTTCTTGGATATGAGCAAAGGCAACACTTATAGGGAACTCAGGGCCACCACGTCCTGGTGAAAGTATGAGTGACTTCCTCATGGACGATCTAGTCTTTTCCATCAACCCGCTAGGTTATGTGGTTACTATGGAGACATCTTACACTATATTTGGGGTAAATTCATCTCATTTCTATGATGCTTCTTTGGGAGTAGATGAGTAGTCCATCAACTTCATCTTTTAGACATCAACAGTCCATCAACATCGTTCATCTTGATGTGAGTAGGGAGTGTAGGTTTTTGGTATTTTGTTCTTATAATCATTGACATTTAGTGAAACACTTGACATGATGGTTGAAAAAAGGTTGAAGAAGTAAGTATAATCAACATTATATGCTCATAAATCTTTCATTTATCTATATGTTGTGTTTTCTCCTACAAGAAAACAATGTATTGGTATATTTCTAGAATATTTTTGCATGCAAGAACTTTGATAAATAAATTGAATTAGACCAAATCCTATTAAATGAATTAAAAATATATTTTAGAGTCTAATTATCACATTGCTATTGACTATTGAGTCATATTTGTCAAAGGTCGAGGTCCAATTTATAGAATCTCATATCCATGCACCCTAGTTGGATTGTGGAATGCTTCACTCCATGGGTTATCATTATTGGAAATATAGTTTGCCTTAAGAAGTGGGTCTATCATGATTTATGATTCAAAAACCTATAAAAAGATTTGTTTCTATGTTTATTTGTCATATCTCGGTTCTTAAGTTTTAAATTCATGTTGCAATTGGTGATAAATGAAATTATGCTCTTGAGACAACCTCCAATGAATCTGTGCTTGGTGTGGCATTAGATTACATATATTTTTAGTTGGAGGAGGTTGACTTATTGAGCTTTGGTGTGACTAGACATCTATATCAGCTAGCTTAATGTTCCTTGTGAAAGGGAATTGATGTCATTAGTAATGCCCTTCTACGATCCTCTTACTTATACTTTCCATTTTTGGAATGTCATGATGGCTTCAACTTTGGAGTATGTGGACAAGATTACTTCTCTTCCTTTTGCATGAATGTTGGCCCATTGTCCCAAAGATGTCCAGTTGGATTTTGAGTTGGTTGGTCTTCTAGGAATGAAGAAAGTAGAGTTGCTAAAATGTTGACTGAGGATGGTCTCTTCATCAAGTAGGCTTCTCTATAGGAGTTGTTTAAGAGTGAAGTGCAACATAATGTTGGATCTCCATCTATACCACATATGTGATAGTATACTTTGATCATTCTAATAGAATTATTCTTGGGAGAGATTGTTGGTCAGGTGATGATGAAAGTTTCTAGTTTTATAACACTGATCTAGAAAATGAGACAAATGCGCCTTTGACATTATGTGAATTGTATTAGGGCCTAGATGAAGCTTAGTTGACTAGAACTATGTTGGGACCCTTCAAGGTATTTTTAACGACCATGCCTCCCGGTAACCCCCAAACAATCGAGACCAAGAGGTCAGAGACACTATCCCAATATGACATGATCCATGGTTTGACATTTAATCAAAAATAATTATCAAATTCTTCGATTACTAAACTGAAAAGCTGTAATAAAATAAATCATTATTTTCATACCCTTTAAAATTGGGATTCTAGACTTCTATCCATAGAAAAGTCTATCTAACTAATCCTCCTTGAAAAGATTAATTGTATCTTCACAATATTTCAATTTACTATTTGTCCATATTCAGAATTGTACCTAAAACACCAACAAACAAAACGTCGGTCAGTATATTTCTATACTGGTATGTGGGGAACAATCACAATTTCACAAATAGTTTCTAACAACCTAATTATCACAAATAATTTATTAACAATCCAAATTACGCTTTCTATGTGACTTCTCAACCACTTTTTCCCTAAACCCTGGATTACCCTCTCTTAGGGTTTTGTCCTTGCAAGGGATATAAGGTCACCTTCTCCATACTAAGTTTGGTGCTTGGGGTCACCTCTCGAGGTGCCCAATGGTCTTCCCTCTGGGGAATGACCAAATCATACCTTCCCTCTGGGGCTTGGTCTTGCAACATACATCAGGGTGGCATGTAGGTTCGAGAAACACATTCATATTTAATTGTGATACTCATATGGACTTTATAGGATTGCATAATTGAACATCCAACAGTTTAGGTTGCAATCAATCGAGAAACATTTGGGAAACGCCATGAAACTAAAGATGATTATTCATAAAGTAAACACATACATGTTCAGTCGAATCAACAAGCTAATACTAATCCAAGCAAGAAAGTATTCCAGGCAACTAGTTCAATCCACACACACAAGCAAGAATCTTGAAAAGTACATGTAATCTAATTACTATTCACTTTCTCATATTCCACTCATATGAACTCGCTTCCTAGGGTTTCCTACTTCCTTTAGGGTTTCATTAGGGTTCATCCACATTATTGACACTATAAACCCTAAAATAGCAAATCAAATCACAAACCCTAACTAGCTTATTATATTCTTCCCAACAGCCTTTGGATCAACTCATAATAAAATTTTTCCAAAGAATTTCATATTATTCAAGTTAATCACCCTTTTTACCCTAGATTAGGGTTTCTATATGCATTATCATAGATTCATGGACTAAAACCCTAAAACAAGACAATTATTATCTAATATCAGATTCAAATCTCACTTTATCTCCCAATAGATTATTAATACTCGAATTAACCCATTAAGAATCTTAAATCTGATCTCAAATCCTAAGTTTAATGCAGTATATGATCATCTTAAGGTACTTTTGCAATTAGAAACGAAATTAGGTGCTAATAACAATTTTAACAGATTCCTCATAATTTTCTGTTCAATTTCCATATAAAGTTCACTTTAAATTGATCATCCTAACATTAGTTATGATTTTTTCAAAGAAAGGTATTTTTCTTCAATTTTCTAGCAGAGAGGAACTATTTATCGGAAATTAGGAAATCGCCACAAATTCTCAGTCGCTGATCAGTGATCCACTGGACCATGTGGGATAGGACGACTCGTGGTGCGCACCTCGCCCGTGAACAAAAGAAACAAAGGATGAGAATGCCCTCACCTGGACTGAAGGAGCGGGAGGGCAAGATGGTAATTTGGTAGAGGTTTGTCTTCAACCTCTTGTGCGTGCCTGCAGCGAGTCAGGAATCAACTCCCAGGTTGACTTCGGGCCTCTGTTTTCCTGTGAGCAATCCAAGAATGTTGGAAGCACCACCTTGCTTCCTCGGACATGACGAGCCTATCAATTGGTTGTCCTCATCCTACCACCTTCGTGGCGGCAGAGCTCTATCATCGGTTGAGGTCCTTCTGAGCAGAGGTCGAAGACAATGATGATTTTGCCAATTGAACGCTCCCATCAACTCGTCGGTGTCTCTCGCACTCTCAGGGAAGGTTTTTAGGCTCGCTGGTGTCGTGGGATGCCACCTCCTTATATAGGCAGGGTTGGCGAGAGATCCCTGATTGGGGAAAACTCCATCTCGCCTCAGGAGTCCCCAAAGTTAGGGTCATCTGGTTCGGGAAGGTCCCCCGGATTTGATGGTGGCGTTTCTAAACTCTCTCACACATCTGTGATCGAGAAAAGGTAGGAGATGTCCATGCCTGAGTCCTGCTCAAACTAGAGTCCCGATGCTACTCCAGCACCTTCGGATCCTAAGATCCGTGATATGGATCATGAGATCTAGGGCTCAGATCGCCTAGTTTTCCAATAAATCGAGATATATGATTTTGTCAAAGGATTTTCCTTTCTCTTTTAAGAATTTGTAAAATTCATAACTACTTATTCCTTTATCTATTTTCATCCAAATTTTAAAGCTTTAGATCGATATTATCTACTTGTGTACCAAAATTGAGTCCCAAATTCCAAAGGAACAGGGCATTACCATCATAGGCAAGTTATCTTTCAATAAAGCTAATTTAATTGGTATTTTCTCTTTCCTTTCATATTATCTTTGCAATTTGGGCTCCTTGGAACCCAAGAAATCCCAAAGATACGAAATCCCTCTTTGAAGGATATTCCCTAGCCTTCTAGAGGCTTCTACCTCTTTCTTTTCTCCTTATCTTAATTATTCTTTTATTAACTGAATTTCTTTTTTTCCTTTTATTTCCTTTTCTTGTTATTGGGCCCAATAGCCAATAAGGCTTATGAAATCACACATGCAAGGCTATTTATTAACAAAATTCATACATTCAAATCAAATCAAACAATTACATGTTCATATATCTTTAAAAGGAGAAATTACATTTCAATCCTGAATTAGGAAAAATGAGGTTATAACATCCTCCCCTCCTTGTAAGAATTTTGCCCTCAAAATTCAGCAATCAAACAAATAAGTCAGGATATGCTTTTTCCATGTCTGTCTTCAGTTCCCATGTGGCCTCATCCTCTCCATGGCGCTTCCAAAGAACATTTACCATCTCTATATTCTTAAATCTGAGTTCTTTCACCTTGGTATCTAGAATCAACAAAGGTGACTTAGGATATGTCAGCTTTCCTTGAAGCTCAATAGGCTCAATGCTCAACACATGGCTTGGATGTTGCACTACATATCGCTTCAGATTGGACATGTGAAACACATCATGCATCATACTATACTAAGGGGGTAATGCCAACCAGTATGTAGCTTCACCAATCCATTCTAACACCTCAAATGGACCCACGTACCGACGACTTGGCTTCCCTCTGCTCTTGGCTATAGCTCGGAGCGATCGAATTTTCAAAAACACATGCTCTCCCATAATGAACTACACGTCAGTCTGCTTTGCATCAGCATATGACTTCTGTTGATTCTGGTCTCTCTTCAGCCTCTGCTTGATCAAAGAAACTTTATCTTCATACACTTAGAGCTCATCTGACCTCAACAAAGTCCTCTCATCAACATCATCCTAGTGAAGTAGTGACTGACACGGTCTCCCATAAAGACCTTCATATGGAGGCATCCTGATACTGGCTTGGTAGCAGTTGTTGTAGGCAAACTTGGCTAAAGGTAAGTATTGCTCCCATGATCCACCCCAATCGAGCACACAAGCTCTCAACATATCCTATAATGTATGAAATGTCCTCTCTGACTGACCATCCGTCTGGGGTGATAAGCGATACTGAACTTCAACCTTGTATCAAGTTCTTCTTGTACCTACTTCCACAACTTAGAAGTGAACTTTAGGTCCCTATCAAATATCATGGAACCGGGTACACCATGCAAACGTATTATCTCCCTGATATACAGCTCATCTAGGTTTGACACCTTGGCAGTGGTCTTCAGGGCAAAGAAATGTGCTGACTTGGTAAGGCGATCTACCACAACCCATATCGCATCATGACCTCTCTTGGTCTGGGGTAAACCCACCACGAAATCCATGGTGATCTGCTCCCATTTCCACTCTAGAATCCCTATCGAATGTAAAAGCCCACTGGGTCGTTGGTGTTCAGCCTTCACCATATGGAACGTAAGAAAGCTTGCCACATATGCCGCAATGTCTCTCTTCATTCCTGGCCACCAGAAATACCTCTACAGATCCTTAAACTTCATTTTGTAGTGCCTGGGTATATTGTATACTTAGAACCATGAGCCTCTTGTAAGATATGTTCCTTCAATGGTGAATCTTCAGGAACCCAAATACAGTTCTCGAATCTGATCCCTCCATCTACTCCCACCGAGAGATGGGTCTGTGGCTTCTCCAACAAGCCCTTCATCCTGTAGAGTTCTAAACTGGTCAATTGTGCTGCTACTATCTCGTTCAACAACTCTGACTGAATTTGAATATTGGCCAATCGAACTTGGTCCTCTAACGGCTGTGGAGTCCACTCCACCAGCTCTTCCCAATTTTTCCACTGGATGGACAAAACAGTTGCACACCTGAGCTGCTTCTGACTCAGTGTATCAGCTACGACGTTCGCCTTCCCAAGGTGATAGGCTATGGTGAAGTCATAATCCTTCATATACTCCATCCATTGTCATTGTCATAGGTTCATGTCTCTCTGTGTCAGGAGGTACTTCATACTTTTATGTTCAGTAAAGATCTTAAAGGTAGCTCCATACAAGTAATGACACCATATCTTCAAAGCATGAATGATAGCAGCCAATTCTACGTCAGGTGTCAGGTAATTCACCTAATTGGGCTTGAGTTGTCGGGAAGCATATGCAACCACATGCTGATTCTACTCCAACACACAGCCAAGTCCCATCTTTGATGTGTCGGTGAAGATCATAAAACCCTCATTACAGGAAGGCAAGGTCAACACTGGAGCTGTGGTCAACTTCTCCTTTAATTCTTGGAAGTGAGATTTACATACGTCGGACCACATGAACTTTTCATCCTTCTGGGTCAACTTGGTGAGCGGTAAACAGTCTTTGAGAAATCCTTGATGAAGCATCGATAGTATCCTTCCAACCCCAAGAAACTTCGGAGGGGTTTTTCAGTGCATGCTAGTATCAAATAGCCGACACTTTAGCTGGATCCATGATGATCGTTCCTCCTGAGATGATGTGTCTGGGAAACATGACTTGGTCTATCCAAAAATCACATTTTCAGAACTTTCCGTAGAACTTCTGCTTTCTCAAGATATCAAGGACTCTATCCAAATGGTCACGGTGTTGAGCTAGGTCATTAGAGTACACCAAGATGTTGTCTATGAACACGATCACAAAGGAGTCAAGGAAGGGCTGGAACATACTATTCATAAGGTTCATAAAGACACTAGGTGCGTTGGACAACCCAAACAACATGACCACAAACTCATAATGGCCATATCGGATTCAGAAATCCATCTTAGGATACTTGTTCTTAATGGTCACCTGATTGATCATCTGGTAATCAATACACATCCGGAGTGATCCATTCTTATTCTTCACAAAAAAGACTGGTGCTCCCCATGGTGATGTACTTGGTCGGATAAAATTTTTATCTAACAACTACTGCAACTGAGTTTTCAACTCAAGAAACTCAGCAGGGGCCATTCTATAGGGTGCCTTAGATATAGGGCTAGTCCTGAGAGCTAACTCAATGGAGAAATCTACCTCCCTCTCAAGGAGAATCCCTGATAGATCATATGGAAACACGTCTGCATACTCCTAAACCACCTCTATCTCCCCGAAGGGTCGTACCTTGTCCTATGGCTCGGTGACTATGGCTAGGTATGCTCAACAGCCTTGGGATATCATCTACTCGGCCTTCAAAGCCGACACATAAAGGTTGGTAGTCACATATCTCCTTCCTCGAATAGTAAAGTGTGGATGACCAAGTTTCCTAATGAGGATCTTCTTTTCTCTACCGTCAATCTATGCTCTATAGGTGTAAAGCCAATCCATACCAATTATTACATCGAAATCATTCATATCGAGTAGGATGAAGTCAGTGGGAAGCTCGTGACTCAGGTACTTAACTGGCAAGATAGGGGTTTTTAAAAGAGATGTATATATTCGACCACTGGGGGTTGTGACATCCAAAACATAGCCTAAATCATTGATGTCCAAACAAAGCATCGTTGCCATATTTCTCAAAATAAATGTATTAGTAGAACCAGAATAAAAAAGAGCTTTGACATTTTATCCCATGACTTCAAGCATGCCTACATTGTTTCATACTGGATCATATTACTATTACATGGTCAAACTAAACTGAAAGTAAAACTCTATGGGTTATTACCCTCGATCAACCTATTAGCATTTGCCTGGGCTTCTTCATTGTCAATGGTGAACACTCTAGCTTGCCTTCTCTCTCCAATAGGTAGACCTCCAACTAGTACTCCTCCTCCTATTGGGGGTGTTGCTGCCACTAGACCTCTCAGATCGGACAGAAGACAGTTGGCAATGAAGTGTCCGTCCTGCTGGCAACGGTAGCACACCCTCTTCTCGAAGCAGAACTTCCCAAGATGTGTCCATCCATAGGTACGTCTCTTTTGAAAGCGACTTTCACCACATGGCTTTCCTTTGTTTCCATGCTTGCCTTTGGTGTGATTACGTCCTTGTCCTTTCTTGCAATCATTCGTCTGTCCTTGAGTACCTTCAGTGAAACCCAAATATCATTTGGGTGAGTACTCAGTAGGAATCACTGTCCTCTCCATGTCTAAGGTAGTGTTATTGGCTTCTGTGAAGGTTGTTGGTTTACTCACCATCACATGAAGCTTGATTTTAGGATGAAGACGCTCCATAAAATGGTCCACCCACCTTTCCTCGATCATCATGTGCCCAAAATGCTCTAAGATGCAAAACTTGCAGCCAAAGTCCACAACAGATAGGCTACCCTAGATCATGTTGGTGAACTCTCTTTCCTTCTCCTTCTTAGCTAAAGTGGGGATGAATCTGGTTGTAAAGATAGTCCTTAAGTCAGTCCATGCCATCGGCTCCTCACTCAGATCTCGACCCATGATATGGTTCTCCCACCAGATCTTGGTGGCTCCTTCCAAGAGATGAGCAACAAAAGGAACCTCCTTGTTCGTCTACACCTCCAACATGCAGAAATCATTCTCGAGAGCCAGCAGCCAAGCATCAACTTTGTCGACCACTTCGGTCTTACCTTCTCCCCAGAATTTCTCATTGTTCAGCTTGACGAAGTCCAGAATGGTGACTCCAAGTCAGGGATGAACGGAAAGTGACTCACCATTTTCATCTCTGGCTATATCCCTGAGGGCCAGGGCACTAATGGCCTCAGTTAGCCTCTTGTGTTGTTCCATCCACAAGGAATCAGGGGTGTGAACTACCATTGTAGGTCTTGGACCACCAGTCAGGTTCTCCTCATATTTGACATCATCCTCGGACATGTGTTCCTCTTCCTGGTCCACCTCAGGGTTGTCGAAGGGGACTGTCTTAGGATCAGGGCCTTCTTTTGAGGCTCCCTCAGGTCTCTTTCTCTTCTTTGAGGACTCGTCACCCCGATCCCACTTCCTCTTTTCAGAAGATCCCTTCCTCTTATGGGGAGGCCAACCCCTAGCTGGCTTCTTGGTGGCCTCGACGGGAGTAGCTATGGTCTTCACACGAGCCATCTACATAAGCATAAAATTAAACTTTAGTTTACATTTGAACTAATTATACTTATGTCGATGACATCTTGTTTATGTACCTTTTATTAAATTGGTGGAGGATCCCTTAATACTTATCATACTTACCCTAACCTCAAGAGGGTGGGAAGAGAGAGAAAAACCCTAAATCCTAGAATCTTTAAGTGGATTAGGGTTGAGAAGGGATAAAATAGATGAGAAAGTCCTAAAGGTATCTTATTTCGAGTCAGAACCTCATATATTGGCCAGGCAATCACACTGCATCCATGAGTCCTCATGACCGACTAGTGGGGCAGAGGAAAATATTGCCAGCCCCCGGACCGTGATCTTTTTCCAAACACCTCCGTCTTTAGAAAATCCTCTAATAACTCCCTCAGTTCTACAGAGTTTGTAAAATTAATAATTACTAAAGAGCAAATGAGAAACCACGGCTCTGATACCAAATGCAACAAACCCACCTCCCGGTAACCCCCAAACAAGGGAGACCAAGAGGTCAGAGACACTATCCCAATATTTCAGGATCCATGGTTTGACATTTAATCAAAAATAATTATCAAATTCTATGATTACTAAACTAAAAAAACCGGAACAAAATAAATCCTTTTTTTCATACCTTGTAAAATTGGGATTCTAGACTTCTATCCACAAAAAAGTCTATCTAACTAATCCTCCTTAAAAGATTAATTATATCTTCACAATATTTTGATTTACTATTTGTCCATTTTCAGAATTGTACCTAAAACGCCAACAAACAAAACGTTGGTCATTATATTTCTATACTGGTGTGTGGGGAACAATCACAATTTCACTAATAGTTTCTAACAACATAATTATCAAAAATAATTTATTAACAATCCAAATTACACTTTCTATGTGACTTCTCAACTGCTTTTTCCCTAAACCCTGGATTACCCTCTCTTAGGGTTTTGTCCTTGCAAGGGACATAAGGCCACCTTCTCCATCCTGAGCTTGGTTCCTGGGGTCACCTCTCGAGGTGCCTAATGGTCTTCCCTCTGGGGCTTGACCAAATCAGAAATTCCCTCTGGGGCTTGGTCTTGCAACATACATCAGGGTGGCATGTAGGTACGATAAATACATTCATATTTAATTATACTCATAGGGACTTTATAGGATTACATAATTGAACATCCAATAGTTTAGGTTGCAATCAATCGGGAAACTTCGTGAAACTAAAGACGATTATTCATAAAGTAACCACATACATGTTCAGCCGAATCAACAAGCTAATAGCAATCCAAGCAAGAAAGTATTCCAGACAAGAAGTTCAATCCACACACACAAGCAACAATCCTGAAAAGTAAATGTAATCTAATTACTATTCACTTTCTCAGATTCCACTCATATGAACTCGTTTCCTAGGGTTTCCTACTTCCTTTCAGGGTTTAATTAGGGTTCATCCTCGTTATTGATACTATAAACCCTAAAATAGCAAATCTAATCACAAACCCTAACTAGCTTGTTATATTCTTCCTAACAAGTTTAGGATCAACTCATAATAACATTATTCCAAAGAATTTTAGATTATTCAAGTTAATCACCCTTTTTACCCTAGATTAGGGTTTCTATATGCATTATCATAGATTCATGCACTAAAACCCTAAAACAAGCCAATTATTATCTAATATCATATTCAAATCTCACTTTATCTCCCAAAAAGTTATTAATACTAAAATTAACCCATTAAGAATCTTAAATCTGATCTCTAATCCTAAGTTTAATGCATTATATGA
The DNA here is from genome assembly GCA_963693085.1 of Alisma plantago-aquatica. Taxonomy (NCBI): domain Eukaryota; kingdom Viridiplantae; phylum Streptophyta; class Magnoliopsida; order Alismatales; family Alismataceae; genus Alisma; species Alisma plantago-aquatica. Next base: position 208,907,723 of record OY856412.1, on the reverse strand, counting down.
TCATCTTAAGGTACTTTTGCAATTAGAAATGAAATTAGGTGCTGATAGTAGTTTTAACAGATTCCTCGTAATTTTCTGATCAATTTCCATATAAAGTTCACTTTAATCCGACCATCCTAGCATTAGTTACGATTTTTGAAAAGAAAGGTATTTTTCTTGAATTTTCTAGTAGAGAGGAACTATTTACTAGAAATTAGGAAATCACCACAAATTCTCGGCCGCTTGATCAGTGGTCTACGGGCCCACGTGGGATCGGATGACTCGTGGTGCGCGCCTTGCCCGCGAATAAAAGAAACAAAGGATGAGAACGCCCTTACTTGGACTGAAGGAGTGGGAGGGTAAGATGGTAATTCGGCAGAGGTTCGTCTTCAACCCCTCGCACGTGCCTACAGTGAGTCAGGAGTCAACTCCCGGGTTTACTTCGAGCCTCTATTTGCCTGTGAGAAATCCAAAAACGTCGGAAGCAACACCTTGCTTCCCCAGACACGACGAGCCTATCAATCGGTTGCCCTCATCCTCCCACCACCGCGGCGGCAGAGCTCTATCTTCAGCAGAGGTCATTATGAGCAGAGGTCTAAGGTCAGGATGATTTTGCCAATTGAATGCTCCAATCAACTTGCTGACATCTCTCGCACTCTCGGGAAGGTTTTTAGACTCACTAGTGTCATGAGATGCCCCCCTCCTTATATAGGTAGGGTTGGTGAGAGATCTCGGATTGGGGAAAACTCCATCTCACCTCAGGAGTCCCCAAAGTCAGGATCATCTGGTTCGGGAAGGTCTCCTGGATTTGATGGTGGTGTTTCTAAACTCTCTCGTGCATCTGTGATCGAGAAAATGCAGGAGATGTCCATGCCTGAGTCCTGCTCAGATTGGAGTCCTGATGCTACTCCAGCACTGTCAAATCCTAAGATCCGAGATCTGGATCGTGAGATCTAGGGCTCAGATCATCCGGTTTGCCAATAAATCGAGATATATGATTTATTCAAAGGATTTTCCTTTCTCTTTTAGGAATTTGTAAAATTCAATATTCCTTATTCCTTTATCCTTTTTCATCCAAAATTTAAAGGAAGCTTTGGATCGATATTATCCACTTGTGTACCAAAATTGAGTACTAAATTCCAAAGGAACATGGCATTACCTTAATAGGAAAGTTATCTTTCAATGAATCTAATTTAATTGGTGTTTTCTCTTTCCTTTCCTATTATCTTTGCAACTTCAGCTACTTTGAACCCAAGAAATCCCAAAGATACTAAATCCTTCTTTGAAGGATATTCCCTAGCCTTCTAGAGGCTTCTACCTCTCTCTCTTTTCTCCTTATCTTAATTATTCTTTTATTAACTGAATTTCATTTTTTCCTTTTATTTCCTTTTCTTGTTATTGGGCCCAATAACCAATAAGGCCTATGAAATCACACATGCAAGGCTATTTATTAAAGAAATCCATACATTCAAATCAAATCAAAAAATTACATGTTCATATATCTTTAAAAGGGAAATTACATTTCAATCCTGAATTAGGAAAAATGAGGTTATAACAGTATTATAGATCTATCTAGGGAAAATGAGACCGATGTGCCTTTGATATTCTATGAGCTATATCAGGGCCTAGATGAAGCCTTGTTTACTAGAAATATTTTGGGACCCTTCAGGGTCTTATATATCTATCTAGGGATGTGCATTGGCCCGCATAGATATAGTGAGTACTCTGATCCACATTATGTTCTTGCATGAGAATACTTGTAATCATATCAAGATTGGTGAAACTCTCTAGTAGCATGGCGATTTGGCTTTGTGTCTTTTAGATTTGACACATATAGATGTGTGTTGGGAATGGATGAAGTTTCTCCTTAACACTTTAGATAGTGGGATATTGATGTGTAAATTTTAGTGGTTAATAATTCTTATGGGACAAGAGCGGCGTGTTTCTTGCTACCAGGTGTCAGTGTTGAGGTTGTTCAATCATTTCCAATCTGCATACACCATTGAAAAGCTTTCACCCTTCTTCTAGAAACTATTAGTTGGTTTCCACAAAGTTCAAGAAATAGTCCTAAAGATATGTTGGATTGAAAGAAGATGACTCTTGATGTGTTTTCCATCAGAAAATATTGTTCCTAAAAAAACTTGAAGTAGCTTGCGTCATCTTCCTTAGAGGTAGTGACTTGTGACCCATTGGGAGAACTTGCATGATTCTGTCATCCTCCCTTTTTAGAGTTTCTGTCTTTGACTTTTTGTTGGTACGAGGTGCCATTTTGGTTTTTTCATAGCTTTCTAATAAATTCATGATAAAGTAATAAACATATATTAAATTTACCTTTTCCTCATGGTGTATTGCACCATCTTTGGGTACTTTCTTCACAATTTTCATGATGCATTTGACTTGGATCCCCCAATAAATTTTTAGGTCCTTATCATTACAAGATCTGTTTGGTTAATTAGGTGACCTATGTTGGTTTGTATTCCCTAGAAGGGTGTTTAGACTATCAAGGATGACTGTGTGAGCTTAAATATTTTGAAAAAGGCCACATGTCTAGGAATATCTCCTCCTTGTTCACTTTTTCTACTAGAGTTAGAGGGTTGGAACCCCAGTCATTTTTTAGATTTTCTTACTCTTCATTCTTCTCCTTGTAGGTGGTTCCTCTCTTCAGATATTCATACCACATCTTGACACAATAGGATCCTTCATTCCGTAGTAGAAGATTGATTAGGGTTGTACTAACCCTGGATGTCATGCTAGGGACTAAACCCCTACCATTTAGATGGTGTGCAAGAAGAAACTCCATATTGAATTAAGGAATGATGTGCTAGAGACACCCCATTGGGTTCTACTTCCATCATGCTTTAGCATCGCAATGAATCACATGAATATGTTTGGTTTACAAGAATGCCACTTTGGTAGTTCAAAACTATTTTTTGATAGGTGCTCACATTTAGTGGGTATTAATTGAAGTTTGAATAAAAATTGATGCTCATGGCCTTATTGAGGGAGCTTAGGTTGCATGAGGAGTGAATAGGGGTTTCCTATCAAAGATTTTCCCTAGTTGTTTCTCCTTGGTTGGTCCATACAATGGTTGGCCCCACCTCCTTTCAAGAAATGAGGTGTGATGGCCCCAAGGAGTTCTAACTTCCACTCTGGTCCACACGTCCTTATAGTGATGACTTGATCCAAGAAGATGTCACTCTTATCATAAAAGTAATGTGAGTTTCATCTTGGTATAGGTATCATGATTCCTTGACCTTTTTAGATCAGGTCTAACTTGCCTCTGGGAGCTTATAGTCTTATATACCTCCTGATATTATCATGATCATAACTTTGTGGTTAATTTTTCACAACCACAACCATGGATCATTTTAATCAATCTGGTTAATATTAGTTTATGTTTAAGAGTTGATTTAGGTTGGTGAACCATTGGATCCTGTTCTAATCATACCTCCTTGCTTTAAAAGCACAAGATACACTTTGAGTTATTTACCTAGATGTCATATGTATTGTAAAAGGTAGGAGTTCTACTCAAATACATGGCTCTTTTTCTAGAGGCTTGGTGTCGTTGAAGCTTTCTTTTAAGTAGTAGTATAACTTATGGAGGTTGGCGTTGGTGTGATTATGATGAATATCCCCATCCATATCTTTCACATGTAGGCCATCCCAATCATAGATGGCATGGATGATGTAAGGTACTTCCCATTTGGGATTTAAATGGCCCCTATTACCAGCATTCTGGATGACCCATAGCATCAGATCTCCCTTTTGGAAAGTGTTGGATGGATGTTTTGGTGAATGATCAATCTTCTCTAGCTTTATGGAATATAGTGCGGTGTAGAACTCTTTCATCACTCCTCCAATGTGTGTTGAGGCAATAGATTTCATCCTGAACTAAATCTACCTTAGGGATTTCTGCTTCTTGTAGTATAATAGAGGGACATAATTTCAACTTCCATTGGAACGATTACTTCCATTCCATATACAAGAAAGTACAATGTGGCTCCATTAGAGTATCTTATAGATGTTTTATACACCCACATAGCAATTAAAAGATGTTCATGCCTATTTTCATTGGAGCTAATTGTCTTCTTGAGGGTCTTTATTAGGTTTTTGTTGGAGGACTCTACAACTCCACTCATCTAGGGTCAGTATGGAAACTTTTAGTGATACTTGATCCCCAAAAATTTCAAATACTATTTGGAAGGCTTGGTGATGAAGTATGTACCATATTTTAGAGATGATTTCATGTGGTATTCCTGAGGAACTTGATTAGTTGATGAGTGGAAGTGTTGGTGATAGAGACAACTTCTAACACATGGTAAAGTATGTGATGGAGACTAAAATAAAGCAATTCTTATTCAAATCTTTAGGGTTCATCTTTCGGTCATGTTTATTCACCTTGTAGAGAAATGCCAAGGCACGTTGTAGGTGCATGAATGTAGTTACCTTGGATTTTGAAGGCTCAAGATTCGTTGACATATTTGCAGCAATTTGTCTCCATGGTGTTCCATGTGTGCCACATGATCATCGAAAGACCTCCTTCATCAGTGTTCTAGCTTTTGACTTTTTGACACATCAAAGGAGAATTTGATTTTAAGATTTGTGGTATAGATGGCATGCCCCTAGGATGTCTTACATGTTTTGTCATTGAAGCACTTGCTTCTCTCTTCATGTGAGGTTTTTTAGGGAAGACTCAGTTCTCCAGATATTCTTTAATGTCATGGAATCGTATCTTTACTTCATTATTTACTATAATATCTATGTCCATGCACTAAGAATGTTGAGATATCTTCTACACTTTGAAAAAGAAGGTTGATATCCTTGTATGTCGATCCATTAGCGATGGTATCCAAAGCATCAACAAAGGAATTATGTCCGTATTTCATGAAATTGAAGGATATTTTCTCAAAACCACATGTGAGTGAACACAAATATTCTAGGTAGGGAAACATATTCTGATGGATATTCTTTCAATTATCCTGGATTTGAGAGATTACAAGGAGGTAATTACCATAGACTTAGAGATGGCTTGCCTCGTGTTTATTGAAGAGATGGAGTCCTAAATTGCATGTTGCATAAGCTCGAGTTCCTTACTACGTGCAATTATTTGTCATGTGAATCTCTGAGGACTACTCTTATGTCTACTTCCTTATGATTGATGGCTCCATCGAAGTCCCCAAGTTGTCAGTCCAACTTTAGCAAATACCAAAGTTGTCAGTCCACTACCCGGTTGCTTACCCAACCGGGATTTTGAAAGTATTAATTTTATTACCTTCACAAGGATTTACACAAAATACAATACTTTCTTTACACCCCTTGAACAGCCTTCACTTGAAGTAGATGCACCAACTTGAGGTAGCCTTCTTGAAGTAACTCCAAGATCCCCCTTGAAGTAGCCTTCCTCTCTAGAAGTAACCTCCCATTGCACCAGCCTTCTTGAAGTAGCTCAAGGTCCCCTTCTTCACCAAGAAGATCTTCAACCTCTCCAATCCGCAACCTCCAACCTAGGAGTAGCAAGGAGAGTACAAACAACAATAGAGAACAAGAAAGGAAATAGAATTTACAACTTATCCTTTTGTAGCAAAAGGCTTGATTTGCCTAGATCAAGCGTGTAGATCTCCTAACCAAAGTGTATGGAAATGTAATTGCAGTGAATAGGAGATGCTAGCCTATAGGACACGAATTTTGAGCTAAGAGAAGAAGTAGCCAATTGTCACTATGCTCAATTTGCTCACAAACAGGTTGCTCAAAGTATGCTCAAAGATTTCTCAAGTGTAACAAGTGAGTTTAGGTGTCCTAAGGCATGTCCTATTTATAGGAATGTCCTACAAGTGCTTAAGGACGTTCTAGACACCTTCTAGGGGTTTCTAAGTGCTTAACTATCCGTTAGGTGTAAGTTTGTTGCTTTAGCAACGGCTAATTAATTAATTTTGCAGTTGCTGTCAGAGTCCATCTCGTTCGAGAAATGGTCGACCGAGACACCTACTCGGTCGAACTTTTGTCGACCGACAGGCTCTCTGAATCAAGTGTTTTGCAACGTTTATCTCCAACTGTCAACTACCTTGTCAGATGTGTCTAACGGCTACTTGAGTCTTTCTCGGTCGAGAAGATTGTCGACCGAGAGTGTCTCGGTCGAGGAGTTAGTCGACCGAGATTGACCCTGTTTCAATTTTTCAATTAAAGCACTAAGTGTGTGTATGAGTGTGCATATGTGACACTTATTTGAAGGGGATGACCTATCTAAATGTGATTTTAGCTAGGGAGAATCTAACGCTTGATTTACATGAAATCTAAGTACTTGTACATTATATATTTGTACAAGTTTTTACAAAGCGATTACATTTCATGAAAATATAAATATGTAAGCATATGGATTTCCCTAATTGCTTTGTCATCCACCTTATTCCTGCAACACTCAAGTAGCACGTTAGATTAATAAGAATGAAATGTTTGTCATTATCAAAACAAAGGGATTTACAGATGTCCATTTAGCCAACAATCTCCCCCTTTTTGAAGATGACAAACATTTCCTAAATATAAAATAAGAAAGTATAAAGACTTGTGAGTTTCATACCTGAAGATTACCTTTTGTAGCTTTCTCTCTTGTTTATAAAATGTGTGCTTATTATTCCCCATGAATTATGGAACATGAAATCCAATTCTTTAGGGAATATAGCAACTTTCAATGTAAAGCCAAGAGTTTGTTTATGAAACTCATTGATTGAGTTTTGCATAATTACTAAGTTTTATATTTAATTCTCCCCCTTTGTCATTTCAAAAAAGATATCCGTTTAAGAATAAAAACTCCCCCTTAATTAGATGTCTCATCAAATCCAATGAAAAAGATGTCCATTAAAAGCCAAAATGATGTAAGTAAAAGTTATTTTTAAGAAGCACAAATATCAAAGAAAACATCTTCCAAAGGAGTGATAAGCAGTTGCTTCCTAATTTTGTTAAATTGGTCTAGTGGAAGCGGTTTTGTAAAAATATCAGTCAATTGATCTTCTGTATCAACATGATGAAGGGAAACATGATCCTTGGAGATATGATCCCTTAAAAAGTGATGACGGATTTCAATATGTTTAGCTCGGCTGTGTAAAATAGGATTATGTGCTAAGTTTATAGTGCTCGTGTTGTCACAAAAGATAGGCGTATATGAAAGAGTAAAACCATAATCATTTAGCACTTGTTGCATGTAAAGTACTTGAGCACAACAAGATCCGGCTGCCATATATTCAGCTTCAGTTGTAGAGAGGGCAACCGTGTTTTGTTTCTTGCTAAACCAAGATACTAAAGCTCTCCCTAACAGGAAACAGCCACCACTAGTGCTCTTGTGATCAAGTCGACAACCAGCATAATCCGCATCAGTATAAGCTTTAAAATCCAAGGATTGTCCTTTTGGATACCATAAACTAAAACATGTAGTGTCGGCTAAGTATCGAAGAATTTGTTTAACTGCTTGAAAATGAGAATGCATGGGTTGTGATTGAAATCGAGCACAAAGACCAACAGAAAATAGGATGTCTGGTCGAGAAGCAGTTAAGTAAAGCAAACTACCAATCATGACTCTATACAAGGAATCATCAATTGGTTCCCCATTTTCATCCTTATCAATTTTAATAGAAGTGGCCATAGGAGTTGTAGCATGTTTGCACTGATCCATCCCAAAACATTTTAAGAGTTCTTTAGTATATTTTTCTTCGCTTATAAAAATTCCGGCAGGCGTTTGTTTAATTTGGAAACCAAGAAAGAAAGTTAGTTCACCCATGAGGCTCATTTCAAATTCTTTTTGCATAATGTCACTGAATTGTGTGCACAACGATTCATTAGAAGCTCCAAAAATAATGTCATCAACATATATTTGCACAACTAGGAAATCAGATGTATATGTTTTGAAAAATAAAGTAGAATCGGAATTTCCAATAGAAAAACCATTTTCAAATAGATATGTCTTGAGCCTTTCATACCAGTTCCTAGGTGCTTGTTTTAAACCATAAAGTGCTTTCTTAAGTTTATAAACATAGTCACCTTTTTCCAGTATTTCAAAACCGGGTGGTTGGGCAACATATACTTCTTCTTGAATGATTCCGTTTAGAAATGCACTTTTTACATCCATTTGGTAGAGTTTGATGTTTTTATGTGCAGAAATAGCTAGTAACATTCTTATAGCTTCAAGTCTAGCTACTGGTGCATACGTTTCATCAAAATCTATTCCTTCTTGTTGATTATATCCTTGTGCTACTAACTGAGCTTTATTCCTTATTACTTCTCCTGCCTCATTTAGTTTATTCCTAAAAACCCATTTAGTTCCAATGATGGTTTTATCTTGTGATTTGGGAACTAAATCACATACATCATTTTTAGTGAATTGGTTTAGTTCTTCTTGCATTGCTATTATACAATAATCATCTTTAAGAGCTTCAGATATCTTCTTAGGTTCAATGATAGAAACAAAAGCCATGTTTGCAACATCCTTAAAGGAAGACCGAGTTTTTACTTTATCATTTGGATTTCCAATAATTAATTCTTGAGGATGATCCTTAATAAGTCTAGGTATAGGTTGTGTTTCAGCTTGGTTATTGTTTGTAGTATCTTTCTCACTGTCATTTGGTATGGTTAAGTTTTCAAATTGATTAGTAAGATCAATTATTTCTAGATTTTCGGATTTGGATTCTTCATGAAAAGAGACATGAATGGATTCCTCAACTTTTCTAGAGATAGTGTTGTATACTCTAAATGCTTTGCTAGAAGTAGAATATCCCAAAAAGAATTCTTTGTGTGATTTAGAATCAAACTTATCTCTATCATCTTTGGTATTTAAGATATAGCATGTGGATCCAAAGGTATGAAAATAATCAACTCTAGGTTTCTTAGAATGTATTATTTCATATGGAGTTTTCTTCAAATGGGAATGAACAGTTACTCTATTTAACACATAGCATGCAGTGTTTACAGCTTCATCCCAAAAGGTTTTGGGTGTGTTATGTTCGAGCATCATAGTTCTAGCCATTTCTTGTAGTGATCGATTTTTCCTTTCAACTATACCATTTTTTTGTGGAGTGCGTGGAGCAGAAAAATTGTGAGTGTACCCTGAGATGTGCAAAATTCTTCAAATACATGATTTTCAAATTCTCCACCATGATCACTTCTAATGGTACATATTTTGCTTTGTAATAGATTTTCAATCATAGGGAAAAATTTTATAAAAGCATGAATAGTATCATCTTTGGTTGCAATAAAATGTACCCATGTATATCTACTATAATCATCAACAATAACAAAACAATATCTTTTGCCACCGATAGATTGTGTCCTCATAGGTCCAAATAAATCCATGTGAATTAATTCTAAAGATCTACTGGTGCTAAGTTCATGTTTAGGTTTAAAAGAGGTTTTTGTTTGCTTTCCCGATGTACATGGTTCACAATTTTCAACTTGATCAAAGGATAAAGTAGGCAAACCACGAACAAGATCATATTTCACTAACTTTTTGATAACATGTGAACTAGCATGTCCTAGCTTTTTATGCCATAATTGTAAAGTATTTTCATTTGCAGGCAAGCATTTTCCTACTACAGATTTCATAGAGTTAGGTCTAAGAATATAAAGATTTCCAACTCTTTTTCCTTCATAGACAACATTTGTAGTGTTTTCTATTAATAATTTGCAGCGAGTTTTGTTAAATAAAACATCATAACCACTATCACATAATTGACTCACACTTATTAAGTTATGGTGCAAACCATCAACAAGTAGAACATTCTTTATTTCGAGGTTTGTACCAATGTTACCTATTCCAACAATTTTACCTTTATCGTTATCTCCAAAAGTGACTGTTCCACTCTTCTTTTCTTCAAAAGTTTGAAATGCATCCTTGTTTCCGGTCATGTTTTTGGAACATCCACTGTCAACCACCCAATCCTGCATTAGAATGTAGGTTTTGGTACCCATGTGATGGTCCGATATGGTTAGAAGCATTTAAGTAGAGACTGTATAAAAATTCGGATTCAGAACATCAGTCGGTCGACAATTGTTCGACCGACATCTTTCTCGGTCGACTAATCGTCGATCGAGAAGGTTTCTGTATTGCAAATTAAAGACAGAAATTCAGCCAGTTGACCAATTTTCGACCGAAATAGTTGTTGTTTGATTTTGATTTGTCACAGGCATCTGGTCGGTCGACAAAAGTTTGACCGATTATATTTTCGGTCGACAATACTTCGACCGACTAAGTTTCTGTTTCAGGTAAGCAGTTCAGAAAATTATTATAATGCATAAAACCTTTTATTAAGTTGAGATAATACAATATGAATTGCAAAATTAAGCATTTGATCATATCTCAACTGAATTGCATTCTACTCTACTAAGTTTGGGATTTTGGGACCCAAACTAAGTAGGAATCCTTGGTCTTATACGGGCATGAAAATGAATAATGTCCAAGACGTAGACAAAAATGACAAGTAATAGAGTCAACTTCATTTCTCTTTCTAGGAATTGTGTTCTTAGGTACAAACATAGTCCGAGTTCTTTTGGGTTGATTTTTCTTTGGATCATATCCCAAACCTTTTCTTCCATTGAAACTAGAGGAGGCTTTTAGGATGTTGTCAAGGATATCTTTTCTTCTTAACTCATGTAGGTTTCTTTGTAGCTTAGCAATGTCATCCATCTTCTTGTGTAAATCTTTTCTAGCTTGATCTAAATCAAATAATAGGGAGTCTCTTTCTTTTACAACATTGTCATAGTCTAGATGGTTACACAGAATTGGTTGAGTCTGAAAGTCTTTTAGTTTAGCTAACAATTCAGTCTTTTCTTGAGAGAGAAGATCAATATTTGTTTCTAGAGTGAGTAGCTTGTTAGTGCAATCATTTAAAGATGTTTTTAAAGACAAATTCTCAAGATTAATGTTTTTATTTTCAGAAGAGAGATCATTTAATTTAGCATATAGCTCATCATTTGTTTTGATAACCTTTTTTAGTTTCTTCTTGACATCAACATACTTATCATGAGTTTCTTGTAAACTAGTAATTAACTCTTCTTTAAGAAGATCAAGTAGGCTTACCTCTTGAGAGTCTTCATGATCTTCTCTTGCCATTAGACATTCCACCTTTTCTTCTTCGCTTTCACTTTCACTTTCACTTGACTCGTCCCATGCAGCTTTATAGGATTTTTCTCTCCTCTTCTTGTGTGAGCTTTTCTTTCCTTTCTTTGCTTTAGGACATTCATTTCTGAAATGTCCTTTCTTTCCACACTCAAAGCACCTAGGAGGAGAAGAAGAAGAACTAGAAATTTTGTTAGATTTAAATCTTCTATATTTCTTACCATTGACAATCAATGCTTCTTATCCTTCTTCTTCACTTGACTCCTCACTTTCTGGTGTGATTATCTTTGAAGCTTTTAGAGCCACATCCTTCTTCTTTCCTTGCTGAAGTTCACGTTCTCTTCTTTCTTCCTCTTCTAGGGTTGCTTCATGAGCTTCTAGATTGCCAATGAGTTGCTCCATTTTCAGCCGAGTGAGGTCATTAGCTTCTTCAATGGTTGTCACCTTTGGCTTGTATTTAGGAGGAAGTGAGAAGGATTTTTGATACCTGATCTTCTTCAAGAACAGTTTTTCCTAGGGCATTTAAATCATTAACAATAGAAGAGAATTTTGCAAACATTTCACTAATAGATTCATTTGGATCCATACGGAAGTGTTCAAACTTTTGTTTAAGCATGCTAATCTTAGAATTCTTGACTTGAACTGTACCTTCATAAGTTATGGACAGTCTATGCCAAATGTCATAGGTTGTGTCACAGTTTGATATCCTATTAAATTCTCCTACTGAAATTGAACAATATAAAATGCTTACAGCTTTGGCATTCGTTTGAGCCAACTTTACCGTGTTTGCATCCCACTCTGCATATTGTGTTTGAGGAAGCTCGTATGGGGTTGACACCATCCTCCATAAGTCCCAATTGATGCCTTGGAAGTAGAATTGCATCCTTCTCTTCCAATATGTGTAGTTTGTTCCATCAAACGTCGGAGGTCTAGCAACAAGTGTCCCTTCAAGGTTAAGGTTGTTAAGCACCCTGTCACCCATTCTTCAAGACCTTGTTAAGGTTCCTTGAAGCCTGCTCTGATACCAATTTAAAAAAACACTAGAGGGGGGTGAATAGAGTTTTTAAATATTTTAGCAATTATTTAACTCAAACAACCACAATTGAAAATGGAAGAAGGAGACATGTGTTTAGAGTGGTTCCAACTTTAGCAAATACCAAAGTTGTCAGTCCACTACCCGGTTGCTTACCCAATCGAGATTTTGAAAGTATTAATTTTATTACCTTCACAAGGATTTACACAAAATACAATACTTTCTTTACACCCCTTGAACAGCCTTCACTTGAAGTAGATGCACCAACTTGAGGTAGCCTTCTTGAAGTAACTCCAAGCTCCCCCTTGAAGTAGCCTTCCTCTCTAGAAGTAACCTCCCGTTGCACCAACCTTCTTGAAGTATCTCAAGGTCCCCTTCTTCACCAAGAAGATCTTCAACCTCTCCAATTCGCAGCCTCCAACCTAGGAGTAGCAAGGAGAGTACAAACAACAATAGAGAACAAGAAAGGAAATAGAAATTACAACTTATCCTTTTGTAGCAAAAGGCTTGATTTGCCTAGATCAAGCGTGTAGATCTCCTAACCAAAGTGTATGGAAATGTAATTGCAGTGAATAGGAGATGCTAGCCTATAGGACACGAATTTTGAGCTAAGAGAAGAAGTAGCCAATTGTCACTATGCTCAATTTGCTCACAAACAGGTTGCTCAAAGTATGCTCAAAGATTTCTCAAGTGTAACAAGTGAGTTTAGGTGTCCTAAGGCATGTCCTATTTATAGGAATGTCCTACAAGTGCTTAAGGACGTTCTAGACACCTTCTAGGGGTTTCTAAGTGCTTAACTAGCCGTTAGGTGCAAGTTTGTTGCTTTAGTAACGGCTAATTAATTAATTCTATAGTTGCTGTCAGAGTCCATCTCGGTCGAGAAATGGTCGACCGAGACACCTACTCGGTCGAACTTTTGTCGACCGACAGGCTCTCTGAATCAAGTGTTTTTCAACGTTTATCTCCAACTGCCAACTACCTTGTCAGATGTGTCTAACGGCTACTTGGGTCTTTCTCGGTCGAGAAGATTGTCGACCGAGAGTGTCTCGGTCGAGGAGTTAGTCGACCGAGATTGACCCTGTTTCAATTTTTCAATTAAAGCACTAAGTGTGTGTATGAGTGTGCATATGTGACACTTATTTGAAGGGGATGACCTATCTAAATGTGATGTTTAGCTAGGGAGAATCTAACGCTTGATTTACATGAAATCTAAGTACTTGTAGATTATATATTTGTACAAGTTTTTACAAAGCGATTACATTTCATGAAAATATAAATATGTAATCATATGGATTTCCCTAATTGCTTTGTCATCCACCTTATTCCTGCAACACTCAAGTAGCACGTTAGATTAACAAGAATGAAATGTTTGTCATTATCAAAACAAAGGGATTTACAGATGTCCATTTAGCCAACATTGAATGTTCCAATGTCTTCATCTGGGAACTCATACTTATGTTTTGGTTCTTTGGGGAGTGGGAAATCTTCTAGTTGATCGGACAGAGCTTGCTCTTTGTCTGCCTTCATCGGTAGGCAAGTGATGTTTATTTTTGAAAACATTACTTGTCACTTTGTTCATCGCCTAGTGAAGGTAGGGCATCTACACAAGTAGCAGAGTGGGTCATGATATGCAATTAGCTGGACAGATTATCCTTGTTGGATATACCAAGGTCAGGCAATACTCTATAATTGTAGTGTATTGGACCTCATTGTCATTGAAATTCTTGGATAGATAATATAAGACATTATCTACATAAGTTTTTTATTGGCTCAAGACCTCTCCTATTTACGTTTCATGTAGTGATAGTCAAAGGGTGAGAGGGAGTCGTGGTACTTCTAGTTTCAAAATGGGAGGCCTGGTGAGACAGTCTTTAAGACCATGAAGGTTCCCTCACATTGTTCATTCCATCTTTAGTAACTGTTCTTATTGAGAAACTTGAAGTTGATCTCACACATAGGTGTGATCTAGGTAATTACTTTTTGATATACTAGAAAATGAACGAGTAGGCCCCGTAACTCCTATTCTATTTTTAGAGAAGGCATTTCCCAAATTGTTGAAGCTTTCCCCTGGTAAACTTTGATCCCTCTTTGGCTAATGATGTACTCAAGTGGATTAATAGATGTAACCCTGAGTTGCACTTTGTTGGGTTCAAATTCAGCACGAATCTACATAGTCACTAAAACAACTTCTCTAGATTGACAATATGGTAGTCTAGACTCTTAGAATTAGCTATCATGTTGTTTATGTAAACCTCTACCTCTTTATGCATCATGACATGGAATTGAGAAACCATCACTCTTTGATAAGAAGCTTTGGAATTCTTGAGGTTGAAAGTCATGACATGTAACAAAACACTCCCCCTTATGTGATGAATCTGGTCTTATCCTTGTCTTCCTTATCCATTTCTATTTGATTGTAGCAAGCAAAACTATTCATAAATCTTAGGATCGCATGACTAGTGATGTTTTTGAGGAGCATGTAAATGTGTGGTTGTAGAGAGTTTTAATTAAGAGATACCTTGTTGAGATCACAATACTCCATGCACATTCATACTTTGCCATCTTTCTTCTTCACAAGTATAATGCCGGCAAGATAAATTATATGATTTACTGACTCTATGAAACCACACTGTATTTCTTTTGAACTTCTTCACAAAACTTGAGGCTCCGTTAAGGTTGTACTCATCTACCTTTCTCTTGACTGGGAATGCACTTGAGTTGATGAACCATGTCCTTCTCATCCAACCCATACATATTTGAGTATCTCCTTACTAACACATCAATAAAGTTATATAGTCTCTCTATCAACTGGTATTTGATAATTTGCAACACACCCCAATTTTCACTTTGTGTGTCTTGGGGCCTGAGATGAGAGTAACTATCTCTATCTCATCATAAGTTTGTAAGGTTGATGCTCTTTCATCATGTAGACCATAATATGTATGCCTTTGAACTCTACGTCCTCAAGATTGTAAATATGTGCTACTTCTATTAATTAATCTACAAAATCTTGGAGAACTAGAGTGTATTCTACTCTTTTTTGGGTTTCCTAGTTTCATATTGTTTTAAATATTGTGTTGGAAGGTGGAGATACTATAGCGGGTGTATAAGCATTCACTCTAGGATATCTACGATGTTGTAGTGCCATTCTTGTAATGGGTATATTTTTTAGGCAGGGTAGGGTTTTTTTCTTCAATACATTATGCTCCTCCACATGCCAAATTTAAACTTTGTCTATGCTTTGAATGGAACAAATGTGCATTTATGGTTCTTATAAAGCTTGTGCTTCAACAATAGTTTTGATCCCCCATCCTTCAAAAATTTCATAGGAATCATTGTATTCCTCATACGGGACACCATAGTCTTCTTCCATGTCTTAATCATTTCACTTCTTGGAATCTGTTAGGAATGGTGAATGATGCATAGTCATAAGTGCAATGAAGATGTACAATCTCAATGATACCTACATTGATTTAGGTATTGGATCGAAGACCTCCTACATGTAATCATCCATGAATCCATCATATTGATCATCAAAATGACCTCCATAATCCTTCTCCATGCTTCCTCAGTCTGAGTGTCTTGAGCAGGGCTAGTCGACCATAGGATCTATTGTGAATTTGGTCAGTTCCTCATTTAGAAGGTTGATCATGTCTTTTTTGTGCTTATTGATTTGGTAAGTCCAGATGCCAATTTATAGCTTCACTAATGTGGGTGATCTCCTTAATGCTGGAAATGTTGCCTTGGTAGTCATCATGTTTGTCTTCACCAACTACTTTAATGAGGTATCATATAGTCTAGGGGATGATGGCTTTGGAGGTGTTGGTTGTACGACAGTACAAGGAAATTTGGTATGGGAAACCTTGACATCATGGCCTAGGTCCCATTTTTACAACACCCTAAATGATGCTCTTCAATGAGGCATAATTCTTGAGCTTCTCTACTCAGTTTTTCGATAGCGAAAGGTATTTGAGATAGCTGCTTTTAAACAAATCACTTATAGCTGATCATAGTGGGGCCCCTCTTCCGATATTGTTTCCAAATTTTGAGCTATGGACGGTCATAGTATGAGCCATGAAATATGAGGAAAAATCATTTTCTTCTTGGTGGGATCTACATAGTTTTCAAATGATTCAATCATCTGATCCTAATGCCTTGGTTAGGGCGAATATGCATTTTCCGCAATCATTAAAAAAATTGCACATGGTCATAAGGGAGATGATGTGGTTGTCATATTTGTCATGGTACATAGCTGATGGAAAATACATTAAACCTCTCAAACCTAAGACGGTGCTCATCTTGCTCTATGCATGCTATGGTACTGTTTGGGTTGTCAGTGTGGTCTGCAACAATGGCATGTCCTAGTCAGTACTTGAGCTTTTGATGTAATGGTGAGGGGATCACCCGCTTCTAGTGAATCCTAGGTCTATATAAGAGGAGATTAAAGGAAGCGCTCATGTCCATGACCATGAACAAGACTTCAAAAGTTTATGGCCTAATTTATAGAACAAGTGTGATTTCTCCAAAGACATCCTTTAGTACACCATGGATGTATATTTCTTTTAGATTGCTAGTTCCAGATCCTATAGATCCCTCCTCAGACTAATAAGCATCTTTAGGGGACATACATTGAGGTATGCCCCCATTTTTGATAAAGTAGGAAGATCTCTTGAAATATCTATATAAGGTAATGACCAACAAGGGCTTGTTATGGTTCCCTCCCTCAAGTATTTATTCCTTGGAGAAAGATATCAAATGTGTGGTTATAATCTATTTGATTGTTAGAGCAAGTGCTTTCGGTTTTACCTCTTTATAGAAGAAGTATCCTTCAAGGGAATTCATTAGGAATTCCTTTATAAGCTGGAACTTTGTATCATATCATCTAGTGATACCTCTCCTTTGATATCGTTCAAGAATTGAATTACTTATGACCCTTCAGGAGTAGTTTCTTCATAGAAATTGGGAGTAGGGGTACTTTCATTGTGATGATCGTGGGAATGACAACTCCCTAGGATTTTACTTTTTTTTATTATCTGTGAGGGGGTGTTTTTAGGGACTCCTTCATAAACTTTTACCTTAGTCTTCCCTTTGTCCAGGAACAACAAAATATCTATTGACATGGCCTAGGACAGAACCTGTACAATCACTAGTTTGAGAGCTTTTAGTTTTTTTTGGCATGTTGAATCATTATGGTGGGTGTGGGTATTGTGACCATAGTTGGCCAAATTATGAAAATGTGCATGATGTCTATGTGGACTAGTACTTTTGGGGCCCAAACTTGCTCCTAGTACGATGATTGGCCTTTGAGTGCTTACATGATCATGTGTTTCTTCTCTTGGATGGTACAAATGACATGGGTGATTTTCCAATAATTCTTGACATTCCATTTCAAGGAACTATTTGGTTTTTGTACTTGGTCTTCTATCTGAAATATGGTGACCATAGTGCGGATTATGATGGTGTGTCTTCTGGTGCAGCCATATTGACTTCTCCTTGATTGAATCAAATCCTTCCAAGCATGCTTAAGACTGACACACAAGTTCACGGTGTGATGAAAATCACAACAAGATTTTGCGTGATATCTCTTAGGTGAGGGGTTTGGCGATTCCCTTATATCAGGTGCTTTAGAAGATGTTCTATAATGGGAATGATAGGGGTAATACAAATGCATGTTGTTATGAAAATCACAGTAGGAATTTGTTTTATATCTCTTAGGTAAGGGTTTTGGAGGTTCCCATATAGAGGGAACTTTATAAGATGTTGTATAATGGGTAGGATAGTTTTAAGGGAAGCTCCCAAAGGACTGAACTTCCTCTTATGTTTTGTGGCCTTTTATGCTAGTGGAGTTGTTGATTGTGGTTCTACTTGCAGTAGAGGGATGCTTGCAATGGGTTGTTGTATGGGAGGCTAGAATGGTATCGGTGCATACCTATAGAACTAGCTTGGATGGAATTGCTATTGTGGTAAATGTACTGAGGCTGTAAGTATTAGGCATCAATTTGTTCCTTTTGGGCTTGTTGTTATTGTTGTGCATAGTGGCATTGGTATCTTAATATTGTTGTGCCTAAGCTGGATCTATTTGAACAGTTGGCTGCTATCATTTTTTATTATTTTTGCCAACTAGAATTAGTATGGATCCCACTATCAAGACAACTCCCTTTGTATTTCCACTTTGAATTATGATTTGTTATTGAGGACATAGATTGAGGCCTAATGGTGAGGTCTATGTTGTGGTAGACCCCTCTTTAGGTGAACTTCTCAATCTAACGACGGCTTGAATTAGTGTTGGGAATGTATTGTACCTTTGTAATAATAACAATGTCAAAAGTGCATGTGAGTCTTCCCTTATTACCATTTTAGAGGCCTACCTATTGGTGGGTTCAAACTCTAGTTGGGCTTCCAATTCTCACCATTAGCCAACAAACTCAGATAAACATTCCTCCATCATCTATTGTAGTGCTTTGAAGTCTTATTTGGTTGGGACTTGATCATGATTCTAGGCATATTGATCAATGAACCTCTCAACCAGATGTGCCCAAGTGGTGAGTGTTCTCGGGTATTGACTGTTTTACAATGCTAGGGTTGAGCCTGCTAGAGGATGTGCAAAATAGCATATCAAAACCTTGTCATTGTCTTGCACCTCAACCATGTCATAACAATATGACTTGAAATGGATGAGCGGATCACCCTTCCCTATGTATTCATGTAATTTTGGCATATAAAAATTATCTAGTATATTCTCATCTAGAATGTGAAGATAATTACTGAATGCTTCCCACCACCCTTCTTCCTCTCTAATTGTTTGTGCTTTTGTAAAATCTTGACCATGAGTGGATCTGTGCGGAATATTGTGAGATGACATCCACTTTGTTGGCTTCTACAATAGGTACTATGGATGGTTTGGCTGTTGTTGGACTCACCATGTACATTGATGGCATGAGCCAATACGATCCTCCTATAATGAACTATACCAGGAGGGTGGTAATGGGTAACGTGAATGGGGGTTGGTGAATGATCCCCTATTATTTTCATGTTGCGCAAATATTTGTAGAAGTTTTGCCCTTCTCCATGGCTTTGGAATTCTCTTTGATGACCTCAACCTCTCTTTCCTCTTCTCTTTCTTAACTTTGCCATCTAGGATTGGAACATATGTCATTGTCTAGGATTTTTCAGTACCAAAGCAACATTCATATGATGTGGATACTCATACGGGCCCAAATGATGTAGATACGAATTTCAGATATTGCAAGGGAAATAGTGTGTTACTCAACTAGCACAATAATCTCCCTAAACTATGGATCCTAGGTGGTACTACCCATCAAGATAATTGATATTGTATGGATGCACGTAGGGGATGGTGGCTAGTTGTTCTATAATACTTTGTTGTGGGACCTCCTAAGAGGTGGAACCTTATGGAACCTGGGTAGTTTCCTTGGGCTTGTCTCCTCCAATAGGCTTGTACCTTCTCCTATTGTTAGCATCTCCTTTAACACCACCCTTAGGTTGTTGGTCCACATTGCTTAACCTGTCCATCTTGATCGAATACTTCTAAGACTGGGTGAAATATTAGCTCCTGCTAGATCTCCTAATTTCTTGAATTTAGGTTTGTGGGGTTCACATTCATGATTTAGTATGGAATATATCGATATAGCGTGCCTCAGATAAATCCATTCGCACACATTTTATCACTTGAAGAGTATTAGGATTTCCCCTTTATCTAGGAGAGCTGAAAAGGATACTTATGGTATTCCTTTCTTGAATGAAAAATACATGCAAAGGATTTTTGGGATTGAATGGTGGATAATTCATGCATGGTTGTAAATGAGGGAAGATAGAAGGGTTTTCTAATTCTGATTTGAGATGTACCTACTAACCCCATGATAGGGTAGATTGAAGGGTTTGAAGATAATTGGTGGTAAAGGGTTTGACAACCATCAACCAGATTTTTCCTAGTGATTGTGTCTGAGTAATCAACTTCTTTTCAAGGTGGATGTGATTTGATTCCCCTCGGGGGACGTTCCTGAAAAAATTATCTAGAAAACTAAAAATTGGGGAAAATTAGGGATTGGGTGATGAAACAGGGCTAAGGTAATCTATTTAATGTTAGTGATTATAGTTGATTAACCACTCACTTTCCCAGGGTTTCTTTGTTTGAAGGGGATCCCAATTTATTTGGGACCCTTGACCACATCCTAGGCACCATATCTCTTACTGTATTTGATAAACATTTTCTTGGAATGCCTCCCCTTCTTGACTGAGGTAGTAGAATAAAGGAATGGAACCTCTTCTAGGCTTATCCCTACTGATAGGGAAATCTCAAATGGGTGGTGGTCTATTTTTTGGTCATGATCCATGATCATATAGAAATGAGTGTGACATTGATGGGAAGGTCCATTTTAGGTAATAATATAGGACCATGGCTGGCAGAGGTGGGCATGCCATATGTTACTAGGTGGCATCTCAGTCATAATGGAAGATATGTCAATCTTGATAAATGGAGAAATATTCAGAACATGGGTTTGGTACCTAACTACAAGTTGGCAGGGATCAAGCTGAGTTATAATATCCTTCAAGGAGGTAGATGTTGTTTAAACATGTAAGTAACTCAAGTATAAAGCCAAAGTTGGACGTGGTTCACTTGTAAAGCTTATAGTTTGTAGATTTAAGTCATTTGGAAAGATTTTCAAGATTTGACCCACCTTTTGGTAGTGATCTAATCAAAAGATCTTGGAAAGGTTTCCAAGTGTCTTGACTGTTGATTTTGGTAGTCTTCAAGCACAAAGTAGATCACCAAAAAGATGAAAGACAACCATTCTGGCAAAACAGGGTACACATGTACATTTTGGCAGCCTAACGGTGAGGCATCATCTTGTAAAAAATTCAGGATAAGATGGTTAGAAAGATTTGAAATAGCCTACATCATAGGGTAAGTTGAGGAATTGCCTAGAGCATTGAATATGGTAAAATTCCACACCCGGTTTTAAAAAGATTGTTCAGCAATGTTCAACTTTTGAGAAGATAATTCACCTTTGAAGGATTGTTGAATTTTTAACAAGTTTATTTCATTTTTTTTAAAGATAATTGAATTTTTTAAAAGATAATTTTATTGTGAAAAAATATTATTGATCTTTGATAAGATATCAAATTATTGAAAAGATTATTGATCTTTGAAAAGATTGTTGATTTTTTAAAAGATTGTTTATTTTGAATCAAGTGTTATTTTTTTAAGATTGTTTCATTTTAAAAACATTGAATATGTCTGTAAAGCATACACTATAATGACGTCCAATTTGGTGAATTTGAATTATATAAATACAAGACTTGAATGGATAAGTAAATTCCTTAATTGTATTATTGATAGAATTACAATGTTATCCACTTTGTGGCATGGGTGCAACCCATGGCCCAAGTGAGGCCCATGAGACTGTTTGCTTTGCAAATAGATGCTTGGGTCACAAGTTGAATAAATAAGAGACTTCATGCATAAATAAAGGATAGTGACTTTGTGAATTATTTGATAGCTGAAATATGAGATAATAAGCAAGTTTTCAAAAGTAAATAAGTTATGTGGGATTTCAAATTATTGAAGGAATAATTATCAAACCATAAATGACAACACAAGATTTGAGGCATCAAAAAGTGTTATCTCGTCCTAACATTTGGAATACTTAAAGAGAATAAGGAAATTAAGAGCATTCTAGAATTTGGGATAAAAAAGACTTTCCATGTTGTGTGGGTAATTAATTTAAGGATATACTAAAAGAGGTTGTTTCAGCTATGAAAGTTATCCCAATAAATCCCACAAATTAGATATAAGTTTCATAGAGAAGGGAGGTTCCTTAATGATAAAAAAAGAGAAGGGAGGTTCCTATTGGCCTATAGAAAATTGAGAAGGGAGAGGGACCTATGTGCAATAAATGTATTTGGTTCTATATTTGGAAGCCAATTTGTTGATATGACTTTAGATTTCGTTTAACAACACCCCATTGATATGTCATGTTGGGTGTGACCATCGAATCAGTGATTGACAATGTTGTTGTTGTCTCCTACCTTGTGATACAAAAGGAAACTAGAACAGATGCCTCACGATAATCTCTTGAACCCTTTTCCCTCTATCCTCGATCTTTTGCCCTGGTTTTTCTCCTAATGAATCTGGGAGAGGAAGGAGAATCCAACAAGCCATAAAATAGTGGTTATCTCACCAAATTTGGAATTTGCCCCCAAATCTCGTTCGGTCTAGGGATCTAGGTCTGATGGGCACCGACCCTTCCCTCACCCTAGTATCTATATAAGTTATCCAAAAGAACTACCTTAGTTCATAAAACTCAGAGCAATTCCTAATTGGAGCAATGTCACTCAATGTACAACCTCCCTTCAACATTGTCGTCTTTGGCAACAGACTCAACCCCAGTGTTATACAACAAACTATACCAATTTTCGATGCCCAGACTATTGTAAGGAGGTCAAAAAGAGGTTCCGACCCTTGGGGCTGGACACAGAACACTAGAATTGGACCCCCTATCTCCATCACCTAGATCATGAAGAATCTCACTCGAGACACTTCCATGGGTCGTTGTAAGACATTGTAGAAGGTAAGAAGGATTCACAGGACCCTAAGGAACCTAGCCCAATATTCCTTTAGCCCTGAATTTGGGTATGCCACTCCCCTATCTTTCCCTAACCTCTCTACATTGGTAAGGAGCATGAATCCTCAAGGGGTCATCTCTAGTCCAGACAAGAACTTTGCCGAGTTCGATAGGACCCAGCGGGGAGACTAGCACTTTTGCTCTAATCTACCCAGAACCATAAGGTCAACATCTGGATTGCTTGCTCGGTAGCTTGATTGCAAGAAGGAAAAGAGAAGAGAGGTAGAACATGACTACCCGTGAAAAGACGTACATGTCCCCAATTCGCCAATTATAAGGTAATAGATAAATAGGTCATTTTCCCTCCTTTCCAATATCATCCATGTGAGCATGGAGCTCTAGGTTGGCATGAGCCTATTGGCTTAGACCTGACCCCACCATTAGCATGGATAATGTTACCCATGATGAGGTGGCATTCTTTGATTGGTCAATAATGATTTATCTTGTAAATTTTGTAGCTAATTACTGGTAACTTGGCTCATAGAAAAACTAGATATCAAATTGATCAAGAAAATGAGAGGAACAAGAACAAACTATAATAGAGGATCGTTTCTCATTGTAGTTCCAAAGTACTTGAATACATGGATAATAAGTGTTTAATATATGGAAATCCTAGATTAGGTTATGAAGATGTTAAATATGTTTACTTCGCCATATTTACTAATATTATTGAATAAGATGTAAAATCAATATGATGATGATAATTAGGGATTTTAGACCAATAATCACATATGTGTATAATTAGGGTTTTGAAACGAAAGATCATAACTTATTATAATCTTGATGAACTTAAATTAACTTAGATCTAATAATTATGGTGTCACCTAATTATTAATATGTGATGGAGTTAGGGTTTGTAGCCTTATTCCTTAACCAAATATGTGACAACCCTAAATCCTAGATTAGGACTTAAGTAGGGTTTAATATGAATAATATTATGGTAACACTTTAGGATGTATATACATGTAATTAAATATTGATTGCTTGGGTCTGTTGATTAGATTGATTGAACATACTTGAAGTATGATTGCATGATCTGCATGGTTCTCCTTTGAGGTACGTGGTTACAATTAGGGATACTCACATTATTGACTATTGGTGTTTGCCAAGGATTTCTCATGGATTGATGAAATAAACTATTGGATGTTTAGTTACATTCGGTTCAAATATAATGCCACTATGAGTATCACATAAAATAAGATATCTTGAACCCTAGGATGACATGTATCAAGGGGTGATGCACATAGGCCCAATGAAGGGATAGTCATTACGCCCATGATAGCATATCAATTTAGGGTTAGAATATATAATGAAAATGACAGTTCTTATTTGCAAGTGATAAGTTGGTTATTGTTTTTATATTACTTGCACACTTTGTATGCACCCACGTACACAACATAGCAATATATTGAACTGTGTTTTGTTTCTCAAAGTTTTAGGTTTATGCCATATATAAAGATATCAAGACATGAGGAACTAGATGGAATCAACTGAAGATATTAAATCTAAGTAAAGGAGGATTAGTTAGATACTTCTTCTTAGTATATGTTAGTTCTCAAGTTGAAATGTTCATAGAGGATCTCATTATACATCTTGTAATCAATATTTATGAAATAATGGAATTCATTTGCTATTATTTTTATTATCTAAATCTGGATCCTTAGGATTAGAGGTAATGTCTCTCAATTTGAAGGTCTTTCTTATTAGGGGACATTGAAAGTGAGGTCATTACATAAAAAATCTATGCATGGGGATATTAATCTTAAATCATGTACCAAGTAACAATCTTGGGAACATAAAAAGAAAACAACAATCTTAAAAACCTATGAAACAATCCACACACTTGAGATGCATTTTGTTAAAAGATCACACCCTTATCACATGAGTTAGATATTATTTAGGTCCTCACTCAAATATGACCTATATATGAGGGTTGGTCCTTAGATTCTCTATGGCATGATTGCACTTGTCGTGGGGGTAATTTAGTTTCATCAAATATGAGCATTGCTCCCAATAATTCTTGTGACTATAGTGGCCACAATCATTCGTGGGTGTTAGGTAGGGGTGTCAAAATATTTCAAAAGTTGTACTCGGTCCAGATCCAACCCAAAATCTAAACCCGCAAAAAGAAGAAGTTGATGTCAATATGTTTTAATTTAAATTTTATATCAAGTTTAATACCTTATTTTATAGCATTTTAAGAACTAATTCTGCCCAAATGAATAAAATATACTTTTTTAAAAGTTTACGTAGCTTCAATATTTTTTCTATATAGTAAAGTACTTTGCATTGAAAAATAAGAAATATATGTATAAAATAATTGTTTATTCTGACCTGGATTCCAATCTGAGCCAAACCCGACCTAAAAGTTTGACAACCCTAGTTCTAGGAGAGGGGGTGTCCTTAAGGCCTTTGGACACTTAGCATTATGTTTCACTTGTACATTCACTAACACCCTCGTGCATCATCTAAGGATCCAACATGAAGGTTTGCACCCATTTCGTAGATGCATGGGTTTATAGGTGTGTGAAGTGAAAGTGTATCGTTTGGGTACTTTCTCGAAAGCAATCCCATGAAATGAGAAGAGAAATTTGAAAGTAAGCGAGAAACCCCCATGACGACAAGACATCTTTATCCCTTTTCCGAAACACATCAATCATGCAAGAAAGCACAAGTGAATAGAAAATAGTCTTCCTCATAATGGAAGGATCCCTTATCCATTTCTCCTTTTTTGAGTGACTTTTCAATAAAAAAGACAAAACAAAAAGGACAAGTGAATGAGAAGCCATGTAACACCTTGGCCCATTGCCCTAGGTTCTAGTAGAGTTTTAGGAATGACGACTGGCCTCACAGACCACCACTAGCCTTAACTGCATGCTTTTTACTCACTCATGTGTAAGCCGGGGTCAACTTCCCGAATGGTCACCCATCTAGTACTACTTTAAGTTGAGCATGCTTAACTATGATGTTCTTTAGTGACGAGCTCCCGGAAAAGGAGGTGCAACTTGGTGATATGGGTAGTCCAATCATTCCTTTTATTATCATTTTATCCAAGGCCTCAAATCATGGACCATATGGCTTAAAGACTAGCATGCCACAGGCCCATGTAGGCCCCACCTATTGGAGGGGAATTGGCTCTAATACCATTTGTAACACCTGGGCCCATTACCCTAGGCTCTACTAGAGTTTTAGGAATGATGGCTGGCCCCACAGACCACCATTATCCTTAACTGTACGCTTTTTACTCACTCACTTGCAAGCCGGGGTCAACTTCCCGACTGGTCACCCATCCTAGTACTACTCCAAGTTGGGCACGCTTAACTATGGAGTTCTTTAGTGACGGGCTCTCAGAAAAGGAGGTGCACCTTGGTGATATGGGTAGTCCAATCATTCCTTTTATGATTATTTTATCCAAGGCCTCAAATCCTAGGACGTTACAAGCCCTAGATGGGATGTTATGACAAGAAATCCTATAAATAGGATCATAAATAACCCTAAAAAAGGCATAAGGCAATAACCCAAAACCCCCCCAACAGATGCCTGATAGGCAAGAGGAAGCTAAATCTAGAGAACTAGCATGAGGATCCATGTTCTAGTTGAACACTAGATTCTACAGAAGGTACATGACTAGTAAAATTCCTAGTTCTTCCACCTCATCTCTACTCTTTCACCTTCAAAAAAAAGGAAAAAATAAAATATAGGAAAAAACCTCAACCAAAAAGAAAGATGGACAAAATAATAAGAGAAAGGGGAAATCAACCCAGATTGTTAAGAGCAGAGCCACTATATTATTTTACCTTCTTGAAAAGAACTTCCAAGGAAGTTATGTTGACAGTTGCAACATCACAATAAAATGATAAAATGATAAAGCTTGGAGTTGCCAAACATTTTTTTTGCAAAATAAGGAAAAATAGATTTATGTGTTTATATAAATGAAAAAAAACCATGTATTTGACCTCACCCAAGGGTGGATAAAGAAAAGTTGGAAAGTATAACCAAATATCAATCTCAACAATCTAATTATGAGTGGGGAAGGTGTTATCACCCTAATGATGTTGTATAATTGACATTATACCCTTTTATGATCTTGAGTTAAAGGCCTTTTTAGGTTGAATTAAAGGAAATGTAGTAATAAAAAAGATGAAATGTAGGGGATTTTTAGTTTGGGATCTTTAGGGCTGGAGCCTATCATGGGTTCTGTATCATTGCCTCAAATATTTATTTTAGGTGTGGGGGTCCTAATAGCCCTAAGATCTCCCATGGAAGAGATCCATCCTAGGAGGTTAGAAACAAAACATGAGTAGAAGGGAGGAGAAAATAGAGAGAAGTGTTTCTTTATGAGTAAGAACCATTTTGTTTGATCGACGATATCAAGAATAATGGAATTTAATCACATGAAAGTAAAGACGAATTATTGATATTGACAACAATAAGCAATTTAAGTAAGAAATTGTTATAAATTATGAGTAGGAAATATAGACATCTTGAGAACCCCTCCTTTCCAACTCATCATCATTCCTACCATCCGTGTTCATCATCTTCTTTCTTC
Organism: Alisma plantago-aquatica; assembly: GCA_963693085.1. Classification (NCBI taxonomy): domain Eukaryota; kingdom Viridiplantae; phylum Streptophyta; class Magnoliopsida; order Alismatales; family Alismataceae; genus Alisma; species Alisma plantago-aquatica. The sequence goes on along the minus strand of OY856412.1, from coordinate 208,880,418 downwards.
TCCACCATTGATTCTCACACCTACGGATTTATTCTCCCTTATAGCCATATCCTCTTTTCCAATAAGAGGATGTAAGATTTGGCCTAGATATGTTGTTTCACCACATTACATGGCGTGTCTCTAGTTCGACACAATGTGTTGTCATCTGTTGCTATGTGAATCTATTGTTGTGAATTTTGATACACTTGAAGCAGCATGTCAGCATCCTGACACCGTATAAATGACTTATAATCTTGGTTTCTAGTCTAAATTTTTTTCTCCTTTATACCTTATTTTGGTATATTATGGGTTCATCTTCTTCCTCTATTGGGATCCCCGAGGTACACCCCAAGTGTGAAACTTTTGTGAAGTCTAATGGCTCCAACTACGTCCTATGGGAACGGTCCTTTTAGATCCATGTGCATTCTTTGAGAAACCTGTAGCATATCATTGATCCACCTCCACCTAAAGAAGATATAACTAACAAAAAGAAATCTACCGAAGAAGCATATGATAAAAGCAAGACAAGCTATAAAAAGTGGGATGGACATGACTCTTTGGTTCTCTCCTAGATTATGAATAGATGTGAATCACATATCTTTGCTAATCTATCCTTCATCCACATAACCAAGGAGGAATGGGATCACCTTTCTCAAGCTTACTCTATCAAAGAAAATGCATCATGAGTATTTTATCTATAAAAACATTTGCATTCTCTTAAACTTGAAAATGACTTAGCCTTTACTTCACGTTTTGACATCATTAAAATAATTTGGGGCAAGCTCAAGCTACCCCTTATCATCCAATCTCTCCAAAATGTAGAAGTAGTAGGAGGAAGTACAACTATGTTAGTTTGTAGCATCTCTACCTCCTAGTTATGAAGTTGTTTGCCAACAAATTCTTCCATTTCAACCCTTCCCAATGTTAGATGATGTTTTTCTTTAACTATCTCATTCTATGTCTTCTAGTACTGAGGTAGAGGAGCCTGCTGCACTAGTTGTTGCAGGATGAGGGTGTGGTAGTCCTGGTTGTGGTTGGCGTAGGAGTCCCAATAAGAGTGAGAGAGAATCCTCTTCTTCCCAATCTAGATTCCACAATTTTTTCAAGCACACTAATCACAATGAAGACAAATGTTGGATAAATCATGGGAAACTAAAATGGGACAATAAAATGTCAACTACTAATGGTGATGGTGAATCTACTTCTATCCCTAGCGGTACTAATTGTCAGATGGTAACACTGAGTTCTTCTGAACTTGAGAAACTGATCAAGGTCGCTTCTACTGCTACTGTTGCACCTCAAGCAAATATTGCCCAACACTCAGGTGACCCCTCATGTCTTCAAGCCTCTCCCCCTTCATTAAAAGATGAATGGGTTACTAATTTGGTGTGCTACATCCCATATGACTTGTAATAAGAAATCGTATACTTACTTGGAGAAATATACGTGCCATCCTCCTATTCCCCTAGCAGATGGATCCACTTCTTCACTTATTGGGAGAGGAGATGTGAATAAAAATCTTCTAAATATGTTTTGTTTGTGCCAATGTTTTTGTTAAACTTGATGCTTGTTAGTAAAATTACCAAAACTTTAAACTAAAATGTATCCTTCTTTTCTTACAATGTCTTCCTGTAGGATCTCTAGATGAAGAAAACGACTAGTGGGGGATATGAAGGTGGAGGTGGTCTTTACTACCTACAGACCTCATCAAACCCTCCTACTACTACTCTTGTGACCCATTATATCTCTCTTCATCAATGGTGCTTGAGGATTGGTCAACCTTCTGCTTATATATTGAAGTCTTTATTTTTGACTTTGTCTCCTAGAAACTTTTCATGTCAGTCTTGTTAGCTTGGAAAACACTATTGGATGGTGTTTCCTCCTTGTAGTAGCAATCGGAGTCCAAGTTTGTTTTATTTAGCTCACTTTGATGGCTGGAGATCGTGTCATATTGGTAATCATACTGGTGTATTGCATTTTGTAACTTCTACTAATGATTGGTCTCATGCTACTTGGATGTATTGGCAAAAAGATCATTCTAAAATTTTAGTTGTTTTCTCCAAATTCCTAAATGCAATAAAGACTCAATTTGTTGTTGCTACTAAAATTTTCCACATTGATAATGCTTCTCAATATGTGCAACATGGTTTTCAAAATATATGTATCACTAAGGGGATTATTCATCAAACTTCTTGTCCTTATATCCCACAACAAAATGTAGAAGCTAAATGAAAAAATAGGCATTTTCTAGATGTAGATCACACTCTCCTAATTGAGATGACAGTCTCTAAGTTTTATTGTGTAGATGTCATACTTTAAGCCAATTATCTCATCAGTCAGATGCTCTCTTATATTCTCCAAAATAAGGTTCTTATCACCTTCTCTACCCTAAAAAACCAACCTTTGCTCTACAACCAATATTTTTTGGTTTTTGATGTTTTGTTCATAATCACCAACTTGGGAATGATAAAATATCACCTCTAGCTTTCCGTTGTTGTTTTCTTGGTTACTCTCATACACAAAAGGGATATAAATTTTACTTGTTACATGTAGTATGTATGTTTCTAAATTAGTAAATAGGTTCCACTTCCAATTGTGCCCATTCTTGACCCTATCATATCTATGACTCTAACTGAAGTATCATTTACTTTGTCATCGTGTGAGAGTGATGATCCACTCAATACAATGGTAATATCATTGATTTTATTACAACTTTTGATTCTAACATTCCCATTGCATTGCAAAAGGGGTGACAATATGGTACCATTATTGTATCCTCAACATGTTTTTATAGCTCATATGAATATTTTCATGCCTCGTTTTACTACTTCTTTATCTTCAATTTCTATCCCATAGAATGTTCAAGTGGTACTACTACACTTTGGGTGGAAATGAGCCATGAATGAGGAGATGCATTCACTTTATTCTCATGGAACATGGGACCTTGCTGAACTCCCTACATGTAGCAATATGTTGGATGATGATGTGTTTTTATTGTGAAATAGTTACCTTATGGGACAGTTGAACATCTAAAGGCTAGACTTGTTTCTAAGGGATACATGCAAGAAGTTAGGATTGATTACTTCAAAACCTTTTCTCGTGTTACTTGTCATATTTATGTTTTTATTCTTATTTTTGTTGCTATCAATTAAGGTTAGCACTTAAATCAACTAGATGTCAAGAACACCTTTCTATATGGAAATTTACAAGAGATTGTGTCATGGAATCATTCTTACCCCAATCCTAATTTCACTGCCTAGACAGTGACAAAGGGATTGAAGTGCCCGTCTCTGAGTGGCCCAAAAAGATCCCACACACTGAAATATACAATAAGAAATAATAACTCATAAAATAGGAGATTCAAAGAAAAAACTAACCCAAAAAGGATATTTTTCCAATTTATCTTTGTCATCGGAGTATATCAAGCGTGGAAGCGGTCTAGTCGATGTTCCAATAAGTTTGCCTAAAATCAAGAAAATCAAGACACAATCATGCAATTGCACGGTACACTATAAAAACAAGTAAAATATTTTATAGAAAAATAGTATACTTGGAAGGACTTACATTCAAAGGCATAACAAGTGATTTTCCAAAACCAAAATTTATTTGACAAGATGTTTATTTCAAAACAATTCAATTTTTATTACAAGTTCCCATTCTACTGATTCAAGAAGCATGTTATATATTTTGTGTGGCTCCGTCGCCCCAACAAGATGGGGGAGGTCACCAGGGTCCTTCTCTCCATATGAGGTAGGAGTTCAATGTACAAGTTCCACCCTCCAAATGAGGAGGTTGTTTGCACTCAATATCAATATTATCAACATCATCATCATCAATATACAGGCAGTCATAATGGGCAATATCATTTATGTTCTCATGTTTTTCTCAAAATATAATATAGGAAAAATGGAAGACTAAACAATAGGGTACAATAGCTAAACCAAGTATATATCCAATTATACAATCAAGAGATACATAAAAGGTATCTTCAATACAACCAAGGAGGAGATATAATCGTGTACTTTTCACCAAAGATTTTAGAGTACAAATCAACAAGTAATAGGTCAACCCTTCGAGTCAAATCCTAAATCAATAATATTAGATCGAGGGTCAAGATCATGATGTTTAAAAGATCATGTTTCAATATTTGAGGTTAGGGTTATACTTTTCCTATGTCAACCTTAGGGTTAGGTCATCCACTTATAATCAATAATATTCCAAGATGTCCAACATTATGCAAGTGTCAAGATTATTTCAAGTGTGAAAAACCTACCTAGGTTTTCTAGGAGAATATGTGTTAACCCTAAATTTATGATCAATATCCAAGTCATATCAAATTTCTATATCATCATCATGATAATTAGCATCATTGGAATTTAAGATTAGATTGATAAAAAGTAGAGTCACAGATCATACACATGATCAAGGTTTTTGTAAGATTTAGATCAATATCAAGATTACTCATTATTCATAGATATCATATTCAAGTTTGAATCAAGTAAATAGATCTAGATCACTAATGGTTCAAGTCTTCATTTTTGTGTCTCAGGGCAATCTTCAGAGTCAAATGTTGGGGTTCCTATAGATCAAATATGATTATTGAGTCATTTGACAAATTAAATATGCATGAGATTAAGATTTAGGAATATCAGTGAAATACATAAGAAATTAGTCTTCAAAAGCATATTTAATAAATTCCTTGGGTTTTCTCTTATCAATATTGACTATTTATTCATAATTTTTGGAGCTAGGATGCATTTTCTATGATTTAATCAAGATCTAGTTATTTTGGTGAATATATGTCACAGAGAGATAATTACCTTAATAGGGAAAATTTGTGACTATCAAATTACACGATCAGAGGGGCAGAGTTAGGCCATGTAGATACTATATATTACTAGTTCAGTACACCAATTCGATCTCTAATTTGTTGCTTTGGTGCTTGATTGAGCGGTTCAATTGGTGGTTTGTTGGGATCTTTTGAACCGGGTGATTTCTTTCTTGGACCGAGGGTCCGAGACCCTCCCTTCCTTGCGCAGAACATCCTTGTAATCCCAGAAGTAGGGTAAAGGGCCTCTTCGATGAGGGGAGAGCTTAGGAGAAGGATCGGCTGATGAGGGAAGAGAAGGTGTCACCCGACCTCATCACACCCTCGTGAGTTGAAAGGTGGTGGTGGATTGAGGTGAGAAGTAAGGAGGTCAAGATGCCCAAAAAGCAAAGATGGAGGCACTGCTTGGAGTAGCAGGAGATTAGGGAGAAAGTTGGGATGGTTGAGTCCAAGATAGCGTGCGAGACACGAGCTTTGAGAAAGATATCATTGTTGCAATCGTCAAGGTGTCCTTTTATAGGGTCTAGGGGTAGTCTTAGGGCTCGATCAGGTCTGGGTAGCAGCCATGGTCATCGGACAGAGAAGGATAAATGAAGGAAAAGTTTTTTATGGAAAAATTGATTATGAATGCTGGTCAAGATAGGGCTCGTTTAGTTCAAAATTGCAAGGAGATCTTTTTGGCTCGGTTAGAAATTTAAATTGTGGTCAAAGCATGAGGATTGAGCATTAAGGCCCCATTGTCTCCTCCCCGCATATTGCAGAAGGTAGAAGACGAACTGATGATCGTAGGATCGGGCCTGGATCTACAAGAAGCATATCCAAGGGCCAACATGTGCCCCTTCTTCATTCCACATATCATTGGCATGGACAAAGCCAAATCAAAAGGCCAATCAAGAGATTTTCAACACATTAACTTCAATAATTCGTAGAAAATTATAGGAATGTCCAAATGAAATTTGGACCATAGCTTCACAAAAATGTGAAGAATATTTAGGGAAAGTTTGAGGACCATATGATGAAGTTTGGTAGACAAATTTACTTCTTTTGATCCAGTAACAAATTGTCACAAAGTGTATAAAGTTCACATTGATTGTCATATTTCAAATTTGAGTATTAAAAGTGATCAAGTAGCTAGAAAAATATATTGAGGTCAAGAGTGAACATAATTAGGGTAAAATTGGAATTAATTCATACTTATGCAAAAAAATGCACTTTGTCACATCCTTCCCTCCTTAAAAAGGAATTTTGTCCCCAAAATTCAACAACAACCTCAAATTTTGGACTGTCCAATCCAAGTTGTATCCTCAAATATTGGTACATCCTCAACGAAGCAGTACAAAGATCATAATTGGGATTCCATGTTCCATACCATAACCAACTTGGTACGAACATCATTTCATCATCGAGAAATTGAGTATCAAGGTCAATGTATATATTGTTCGAAGCCATCATATGAGCCACAAATATGGAAAGCATCCTATTGATCACAAATTTGGAGAGATCATATTATAGGTCAAACAAATAGAGTTCTTGAATCAAGTGTACAAGGTGTCTTTCAATCCCAATATCTTAGGTACCTAGATTCTACATTGGCCTAGGTGGTGTTATACATCCATGATTTGAGATTTCATATTTCAACATTTCAAGACAATTTCATACTTTCAATATCATGATATCAAGCTCAAAATCAATTGGAAGTCCCATCCTAGTCCTAACGAGAGCTAAACCCTAAGTCATAAATCGAGAGAGTCAAAATAGTCATCATTTCAGAAATTTCAAAACTTGGATTATGAAAGTCATTACTTAAATATCGAGGGTGATCTTGAGATCCATATCATGTTTCAAGATTTTGTACATCAATATTGAGAGTTGAAGTTTAGACATCAAGATCATATGTATAAATCTAAAGCTAGGTTTAGATTCCTATTTAGACCTTAGGGGAGATCACTCGTTTGTTTTCAATTTTTAGAAACAATATTCAAGCAATATTCGAGCAGTCATATCAAGATTTCATTATCATGGTATCCAAGTTTGATGAATGATCTTGGCCCAGGTCTATCTAGGAAGTCAACCGCAAGCTATAGTCAACATTATCATAATTCAATATCATCACTAAATCAAGATTCAAGATTGAGTATCAATATCATTCTAGATTTAGCCTATTAATCTTAGGTCAACCAATCCAAATTGGGTAAATGGGAATACCTTTCCAAACTCTAAATAATCAACAAGGTGAAAATTTAGAGGTAGTCATACTAGGGATGTGACCTAGGTTAGGGGAGTCATGAGTCAACTACCACCCTAATCTAGCACATCATCTACATTAGTCATTATCCATTGAGTTTATTAAATGGGGAGAGAATCAATGGTCAAATCATATATATCAAGGTCATAAGGCCAGAATTTCAAGATCATAATAGGGCAGCTAGTTCAAGATTTTTTTTGTTTTCATGACCGAGGTCATAATTGTATTCTCTTTCTTTAATGATCAAGGTAGTGATATAATTTGAAAATAGTTGCATGATTTATGTCTGTGTTCATCGTATCAAAATTGAGATTACAAAAAGGCATCAATAGTCAATGGGGAATGTACCTTTTGTATTAAAGTCTAACGTCATGCTTTTTAGAGTCCTAGGCTTAGTCATTAGATGACATGATCCTAGTGTGTATCAAATAGAGTATGAGTTTGCTTAACTATGTTTGAGGTTTAATCAACAATAGGGCAACATGGACATTAATAAAATAGAGACCTCATCAACAATGAGTATAAGGTATAAGTCCTTATTTCACCAAATCATAATTTTTATCATTTACTTCAAACATAGGGAACATGTAGTCCAATTTTGGTTAAATTGAGTTTTCATGAATGGGTCGTGCATGAGTATTTGATTTCAAAGTTTTCATAGATCAAAATCGAGTTTTCAAATGAAGGTCATATCATGGTATCAACTTTCACAATTTTCTAGTAGTTTTTATTTTCCCATACATAAGTTACCCATAATTGAGACATCATGTAGCAAATGGTCATAAGAGATGGACCACATGAGGAGATGAGAAGACTACCTAAGCATCAACTACTAGGGTGGCTTAGGGTCGTCCTTAAAGAAGAGATGAGATTCTAGAAGACTCTCTAGGTGCTTCAACGGAGAACCTTTAGGTCAAGTTCTGGATCAATCAAGGCCAGGTAGAGCGGGGAATCTCAACCACCGTGAAGACGGATAGGAGAAATAATGCCAGAACCCTTAGTCTAGACACCTCAATTTTCACCATTATGGATTTTAGGGTTTACAAGGTTTAAGAGACTCAAGAAATTATTTACTTAAAGTATGTGGGAGTGTGTATGCTCTGATGCTAACTGTCACGAAATTGTTCTTACCCCAACCTCAATCCCACTGCCTAGACAGTGACAAAGGGATTGAAGTGCCCATCCCTGAGTGACCCAAAAGGATCTCGCACACTGACATATACAATAAGAAATAATAACTTATAAAATAGGAGATTTAAAGATCAAACTAACCCAAAAAGGAGATTTTTCCAATGTATCCTTGTCATCAGAGTATATCAAGTGTGAAAGCGATCTAGTCAATGTTCCAATTGGTTTACCTAAAATCAAGAAAATCAAGACACAATCATGCAAATGCATGGAATGATATCAAAAACAAGTAAAATAGTTTATAACAAAATAGTAAACTTGGCAGGACTTATATTCAAAAGTATTATAAGCGATTTTCCAAAACCAAAATTTATTCGACAAGAAGTTTATTTTGAAACAATTCAATTTTTAACTATGAGTTTCCATTATGATGATTCAAGAAGCATGCTTATATATTTTGTGTGGCTCCATCACCCCAACAAGAAGGGGGAGGTCACTAGGATCCTTCTCTCCATATGAGGTAGGAGGTCAATGTACAAGTTCTACCCTCTGAATGAGGAGGTTGCTTGCACTCAATACCAATATTATCAACATCATCATCATCAATATACAGGCAATCACAGTGGGCAATATCATTTATGTTCCCATTTTTTTCTTAAAATATAATATAGAAAAAATGGAAGACTAATCAATAGGGAACAATATCTCAAACAAGTATATAGCCAAGAATGCAATCAAGAGATACATAAAAGGTATCTTCATTATGACCAAGAAGGAGATATAACAGTTTACCTTTCACTGAAGATTTTAGAGTATAGATCAACAAGTAATAGGTCAACCCTTCGAGTTAGATCCTAAATCAATAATATTGGATCGAGGGTCAAGATCATGATGTTTGAAAGATCATGTTTCAATATTCAAGATTAGGGTTACACTTTACTTATGTCAACCTTAGGGTTAGGTCATCCACTTATAATCAATAATATTCCAAGATGTCCAACATTATGCAAGTGTCAAGATTATTTTAAGTGTGAAAGACCTACCTAGGTTTTCTAGGAGCATATGTGTTAACCCCAATTTTATGATCAATATCCAATTCATATCAAATTTCTAGATCATTATCATGATAATTAGCATCATTGTAACTCTAGATTAGATTGATAAAAAGTAGAGTCATGGATCATACTCATGATCAAGGATTTTGTAAGATTGAGATAAATATCAAGATTACTCATTATTCATAGAGATCATATTCAAAATTTAATCAAGTAAATAGATCTAGATCATAAATGATTCAAGTCTATAATTTTGTGTCTCAGGGTAATCATCAGAGTCAAATGTAAGGGTTTCTAGAGATCAAACATGATTATTAAGTCATTTGACAAATTAAATATGGAAGAGATAAATATTTAGTCATATTAGTTAAATACATAAGGAATTAGTCTCCAAAAGGATCTTTAATAAATTCCTTGGGTTTTTATGATCAAGATTAACTATTTATTCATAATTTTTGGAGCTAGGATGCATTCTCTATGATTAAATCAAGATCTGGATATTATGGTGATTATCTATCAGAGAGAGAGAGAGATAATTACCTTAACAGGGAAAAATCACGACCGTTGAATTACACGATCGAAGGGGCAGAGTCACACCATGTATATGTCGTAGCTCACTGATTTAGTACACCAGTTCGATCTCTAATCTATTGGTTTGGTGCTTGATTGAGTGGTTCAATTGGTGGTTTTTTTGGGTCCTTTCAAATTGGGTGATTTCTTTCTTGGACCTACAGTCCGGGACCCTCCCTTCCTCACGCTACACATCCTCATGAGCCTAGAAGCAGGTTGGAGGGCCTCACAGGTGAGGGGAGATCATAGGAGAAGGAGCGGCCGATGAGGGCAGAGAATGTTTCGCCCGACCTCACTGCGCCCTCGTGAGTTGAAATGTGGTGGTGGATTGAGGCGAGAAGTAAGGAGGTCGAGATGCCCAAAAAGTAAAAGACGGAGGTGCTGCTTGGAGTAGAAAGAGACTGGGGAGGAAGTTGAGGTGTTTGAGGCCATGATAGCATGCGAGACCCGATCTATGAGCAAGATATCGTTGTTGCGATCGTCGGGGTGTCCTTTTATAGGGTCTAGGGGTTGTCTTAGGGCTCGATCAGGTCTGGGTAGCAGCCCTGGTCATCGAACAGAGAAGGAGAAATGGAGCAAACGTTTTTATGGCAAAACCAATCATGAATGATGGTCAAGATAGGACTCGTTGAGTTTGAAATGACAAGGAGATTGTTTTGGCTCAGTTAGAAATTTGAATTATGGTCGGAGCACGATGATTGAGCATTAAGGCCCCATTGTCACCTCCCCCAAAGATTGCAGAATGTAGAAGACGAACTGATGATCTTAGGATCAGGATTAGATCTTCTAGAGGAAGATCCAAGGGCCAACATGTGCCCCTTCTTCATTCCACGAATCGCTAACATGGATAAAGCCAAATAAAAAGGCAAATCAAAGGATTTTTAACACATTAACTTCAATAATTTGTGGAAAATTGTAGGAATGTCCAAATGAGATAAAATTTGGACCATAGCTTCAAAAAAATGTGAAAAATATTTAGGAAAATTTTGAGGACTAGATAATGTAGTTTGGTAGACAAATTTACTTATTTGGATTCAGTAACAAATTAATCAAATATGTGGTGTCACAAAGTGTATAAAGTTCACATTGATTACCATATTTCAAATTTGAGTATTAAAAGTGATCAAGTAGCTAGAAAATATATTGGGGTCAAGAGAGAACATAATGAGGGTAAAATTGGAATTAATTCATATTTATGCAAAAATGCACTTTGTCACAGATTGTTTGTATGTCATAACCTTTGAGTTATGTTTCTTAGGGGGAGTACTCTGGGAAAGTTTTTCTTCTAAAGAAAAACATTTTTGCCATCAAATAGTGTCCCCAATCATGGTTTGACAAGTTATCCCTTGTACTGAACAATTTTTTATTTCATACACTCTCAATGTGACTATAATTGTGTTTATTGAAACTAATACTTTTGACATAATTGTTCTCATTGTTTACGTGGATGACATCATCTTGTCTAGCAGTGATGAAGCAAGTTTTTTTTATACAAAGAAATATTTTATGAAGCATTTTGTAACTAACAACCTTGGGTGTTTATGATATTCTCTTAGCATGGAGGTAGCACAGAACAAAGATGCAGTATCTTTATCATAGATGAAGTGTACTCTATATTAGCTTACTTAAACAAGAATTATTGGTTGCCGATGTGTAGTCTCCCTTATGGATCAAGCACATGATCTATGGGCAGAATCCACTTAGCTCTTAGAAGATAAATTTAGCTATAAATGCTTGTTTGGCAAACTTGTATATCTTACTATTACTAGGCCAGATATATACTTTATTGTTATTATTCAAAGCCAATTTATGGATTTCCCTAGGCAATATCATTGTAAGGCTACATGTCGAGTATTGAGATATTTGAAGAATGCACCTGGAGAGGGATTGTTCTATAAAAGAAATGGGCATCTAGATGTAACTAGACATTATGGTGTTAATTATGCAGGATGTAAATTTTGACTGGAGATCTACGTCTAGTCATTGTACCTTTGTAGGGGGTAATTTGGTTAGTTGGTGAAGTAAAAAATAAAATATTTACTCTAGATCTGGTGCGGAATCTGATTATCGTGCAATGGCACATACTACTTTTGAACTGTTATGGATCAAATATATTCTAGATTTGGGTTTTATATCACTCATGTTATTCTGATATAATGTGACAATCATGTTACTGCCTTCATCTTTAGTAATCTTATCTTTCATGAAAGGATCAAGCATATTGAGGTAGACTACCATTTTCTTTGAAATGTTATGATAACCTAGAAGATCACTACCCCTTTTCTTCCTACACATGAGCAACATGTAAATATTTTTACAAAGTTTAACTCTAGAAAGAGAGTTGAGGAGTTGTGGTGTAAGCTTGATATGATTGATATATATGCTTTAACTTTAGGGGGAATATTGAGATATATTTATATCCAGCTGTTGTGGTTCTCTTTATTTTTGTTTTCTTTTGACTTAAGTCTTATGTAATATGGGCCTATGTATAATAAGACAACTACTTTAAACAATTATAAATTATTAGCCTATATGCAAATCAAGTTGGTTATACGAAGATATGTATATTAGAGTAGTTATTTATATATATATATATATAGAGAGAGAGAGAGAGAGAGAGTCAGGCTAGAATACACTCGAGTGTACGGATCGCATGAATCTACTCAAGTGTGTTTGCATATCAAGACTATTGTTTGCAAAATGTAAACTGTTGATCTTCACCGTCATACTATAAATAGGCTACATACAAATTTTGAGCCCATTTGGATGAGTGTAAGTCACTCATCTGAGGGCAACAAAATCGACGTGTGAAACTAATTTGAAATGCATAATTTTTGCGGTCTTCATAACATGAGCTATCATATCCAAATGTGCTCAAATTTTGTGTATGAGTTGTTCATGAGATGTTTAATAAGATCAATGGATTAGATTTTCAAAAAAAATATTGCATCATGAAAAACTACTTGAGTGTATTCCGCTCCGGATACACTCGAGTGTATTCTAGCCTGACTCTCTCTCTCTCTCTCTCTCTCTATATATATATATATATATATATATATATATATGCATATCAGTGTAGTTATTATTACCATTATGTGGCATAAAGACGTATCAAAAACAATTGTGATAGACTAAGGATCCTCTCGTCACTTGAATGATTAAAAGTAAAAGGGAAAGTAGTTTTCTCCCAGGATTTAGGAGAATTAAAAAGGGTGAACTAATACAATAGATATTGAGGGATATTTATAAGACATCATCAAGGTTCTAGACTAGATTGGAACATTCTATAACCAGTGATAGATCATAAACAACCATGAGGAAGATGCATGGAAAATCTTCTGGTTCCATCATGTGACACCTGGTGGATGGGTGCAATCTGTCGGGTGTCCTCGAGCATAGAAACAAAATCTTCCTTTTATCCAAATTTATGTATTTTTGGGGAATATTCTGAAGATGTTTTAGATAAAGTCAGTTGGGATTGTGGGACTAAGTCATATATGAAATAAAACTCAATAAAAAATAAGAAAGATAACATAGTAATTCTAGAGGTTTATTGTTCCTTGTTATCCAAGGATATGGATTTTGTGAACATAATGGAAATTGAATCTTCCAGCAAATTTTTAATTAATTTTGATCCTTTTTCTCATTTTCAATATCCAAAATACAATCCCAATTACCAAATCATTACATGATATTGCTAGGGTTTCCTCAATGCCTCCTCTTCCACAAGAGTGATTTGGGTTTCAAGGTATTCCTTGTTAGTGTTGAGTTCTACATCCACAATATTTAATGTGGTATCCAAAGAGCTACCCACGGAGTTGTTGATGTCCAAACAAGACTCATTATCTCTTGTTACTGCTTCATTGAATGACCCTGTCATTAACAGAATTTGCTAATGTCCAAAGAGGACTAATTATCTCCTAATACTCATTATCTCAACATTATTTGCATATTTTTTGTGTTCTTAGAGTTTTTTTCATTGTCTTCTAGGTTCCTTTCTATTAAAGGGAACTCGTTGGATTCATTTTGTGTTCACTTTTTAGGGGTATCTGATTGTTCCTCCATGATTCGTTATTGTCTTCACTGTTCTTCCTTTCATCCCTAGGAAAATCAAACGTATACTAACATCTCCAAGTTCAACCCTAGGGCATGTTTTCAACCCTCTTAGTAACACAATTGGGTCATATATGTCAATAGGGTCCTGAAAAATCATGTCACTCCATGGATCCTCATCCCATGGATTTACCAAGCCTCCCCACCCAACCAGACTCCCCCCCCCCTATATTTCCATCGTTGATGCAATTTCCTCTTCCCTCATGCCCTGTATTCAGACCCCGTGACATATACCTCATCAAAGTGTTTATTCTTATTCTAAGATAAACGAAGGATTTATAGGTAAACCTCCAAGTGCTAATTTAGTTTTCACTATCAACACTTATTACACCAACAATTGACTGTATAAAAATGCTTAAAAGATGAGCCAATCTACCATTGAAAAGATGGGCTTAAATTTTAGGCACAAAAGAACATTTGGAAATGTGTTGAGGGAGAGGATTTAGGGACCCATGACAAAGCTCCTTAATCTTGTAGTCCTTGTAACCATGCAAAATAATTTTTCATACATGCATGGATTGGATATATAAAAAAATTCCTCTTTGCGTGTAATTATCAAGCCTTATAATATCTCAATTCTCACATGGTTCAACTCAATCCATCTCTAAAAAATGAACATCCTACAAATACTTGTCCCAATAATATTGACATATACAACCCTTCCTACAATTATTCTAAACATATGTTGCATCCTACTTACAATCATATTAAAAATCTCGTTCCTCAACTCTAAGACATTAATGCTTACTTCAACTTTGATAAAGAACCCAACTTCTTGGATGTGTATGTGCTTAGTGCTAATGGGACCCCACCGCTGCTTATTATGGAAAAGATTGATATGTGGGTGGGTACCCAAATGTTTATGCCTTATTCACAACTTTTTCATAGGATTTAAACATATTATGTGTGGTTGTATTATATTTCCAATTTAAATTTGACCATGTTAGATCATGAGCTATTTTTCTTTTTAAAGAAAATTATTATAACTAGCCTTATGTTTTTGAATATTTTTATCTTGATTTATAGTTATACATATCTTTTTGTCCAAGTTGCTGTATCATACTATTTTCTTCTGAGTATCACTTCTATTTTCTTTAACTATACTTTATCATATACCTAATTTTCATTGATTACACATTGTCTATACCCATAGCCAAAACAATTTACTTATCAAAAATAGTTTTATCACCTAGGATTTGATTTGCTTCACTTTTTTTTATTCCCTAGCTTTTATTTCTTTTTCAAAGTGGTAGGATCAAATCAATGGGTAAATTATTAGGTTTCTATACCCAAAACAACTTTCCTTTTTCATTTTGACAAGGAGGGAGAAGGTAAGTGATTAAAAAAAGCTTTGCAATGAGATTTCCTTGAGTTTATATCATATATATTTTATTTCTCAAAAAGAGAAATGAACGATTTCATATTCCTGATTAAGAGATAATTTTTTTATCAAAGAAAAAGTATAATTGAATCGTACATCAGATATGAAACTATATTTCCTAACTCTATGGTTGACATCACTTACATTTCATTCAAAAATTCAATAGTAATTTTTGCACATTGTATTATATAAGGGCTTGCATATCTCTCCATTCAAAGTACAAACATTTCGACCATATTTTAACTTTACTTGAGAAATAATTTTTATTGTTAGAAAGGAAGAGATTATCAGTCCAAGTACGGGACGAGCCAATCTAATTTTTAGGAGGGGTCACAAATACAATTAGTCATTAACTAAAATCTATAAAAAGAGTCGTTAACACTAGTGGTTTTCAATTAATATTAGAGACTTACTCGAACTAATAATATTTGATATTAAGAGAGAAAGATTCCCCCCCTCCTATGCCCGTGACAGAGGTCGAATGCCCAGGAGGGTGATAAATCAAGGCGGCAATTGGGATTCGAACCTGGAGCTAATAATATTTGGATACACAAGTACATTCTATAATGAATAACATAATCTCGTTCAACATAATATTATATTATCTTCAAGTTTTATCCCATGGAATCACTCCACTATATTTTATTACTATTGGTATGAAATATTTTTTGTTCAATATAGACAACCATTAAATCAATAAGATGCTCATCAATCATCCAATTGTGTCGATGATTTATAATAATATTCATGACAAAAAATAATCTTTCCACTATCATTGTTGCAACTGTTATATCAATGTTGATTTATTATCTTATATACATCTAAATGGAATTTATGCTTTTTAGTTAAATAAAGTGAATAATGAAGTCATGGATATTTTGTATTAAATATCATAAGAATTTATATTAAACTAATATCTCAAAATTTGACAAGAGTAAATAAATGGACAGTGGTGCATCCAATACATCAATCACTAATATATTTTGTTTGTCATAATTGCTACATGTATTCTATTAAACTAACATCAATAATACAAATTGAATCAAATAAAAATAATATACAAGAAAGTACCTATTTCTCTTCTAATGGATCAAAACCTCAATAGTGCTCGTTAATTTCCAACTAATAAGGAATAACCACGACTGGTTGAAATATTAACGACCGCTTGTCATTGGTAAGCGGTCACCAATCAGTATGCTAAAAGAATTGTATGTATCTGGCTTCATGACTACAAGGATGTACATGTTATGGTGATTTTGAAAACACACCATAACATGTACATTCTTGTAATCATGCAGCCAGATACATGTGATACTTTTCACATACAAGTTATTGTGATAGACATAAAGTAAACTCTAAAACTCATATTGTCATTGTAAAGACAATTTTTAGCTTTATAAGATTTGATAAAATTGCAAGAACATTTTTGCTTTGGCATTGTATTTATCTATTTATATGAATAATAAACACTATACTTAAACATTTTTATCTAATTAGTCATCTTATTTGGGACCCACACTAACTACCACATGTCACACTAGGTAAATCTATTTTTTCCTAGTAATCTAGTATATGATATTTTTTGTGTTATGCACTTTGTCATGAACGTGTCATGAAGATAAATGTGTATGTAATAAACTTCCTCACACATGTTTCATTGAACTGAAGTAACCACAAGTATTCTAGCCAATACAATTTAATTTTCTAGATTGTATATTGAAAAAGTCATTTCTGGAGTTATCTTTTTTTAATCAATTGTTTGAATACTACCTTGAAGAAAAATGGACATCATATGCACTTCCTTGCACATGTTTTGTTGAAATTGTACATGTCAACACAATCTAAATTTTTAGATTTAATGTATATTGAATGGAGTAGTTTTTGGAGTTACTTTTTTGAGTCAATTTTTAGAGTATCATCAGGTAGAAGTTTGATCAAAATTGGTCCAAAGACATCTAAAAAGAAATGGAGTGAATGTCTCCTGGTCAAACTTCTTGTTCGATCAAGTGCTATCTTGCCTAAAGTTATAGTTGAAACAAAGGGTAGTCAAAACAACCTAATTTTTTGTCATGGTCATTATGTTAAACCAATATGCAACCCTAGACGCTTCTATCTAACTCACAATTAGATCGAAGGAAACCTAGGCCAAAGTAATGTTCAACCGACAGATTAGTCAAAACACCATTGGCTTCATTACTTCGTTTTTCACTCAAACCAATGTATCTATTGATCAAAGATGCTCCTACACGCTCCAACTTCCTTCTATAGGATACACTTATATATAGGGACCATATTTTATCAATTTTCACACACCCCAACAATACAATTCATTTTAAGAAAAGATTTTAGTATTGTGTTTTAGTTATCCACATTGTGCTCAACTTCTTTTGCTAAAAGATCTTGAACTCTTTATATGATCTCGTCATAGAATCCTTTATATTTTTATATTGTATTTTACTTTCTTCCAATCTCTTCCTTAAGGAGTCTTCTAGATGTGCCACAAGGTGAGTGAAGTGGCAACCAGTTTATAAGTAAGTGGTGGTCTTCCTTTGTCTTAGCAAAGAAGACATAGGCGGTAACCTTCCTTTGTCCAAAAACAAAAGAAGGTATTGATGTGGTTTCTCAATGGATATATAAGGAAACAATGGTGATCTCTTGCAGCGAAGATCTATAGGAGACAGTTATGATTTGATCTTTATTTTTTATTGTTAAATATATAATGTTGTATTAAGCCTCAACTATTAATAAATATTATTTTCCTGAGCCTAGTGGCTCAATATCCAACTAATAATGTATTAAGAAACCTTTATAGTTTCTGAACCATGCTAAATAATTGTCTTCAATCTACTCCTTCCTCCTTGCCTTCGTTACTTAAGTATCTTGCATATTAGAGTTCGTTTCATCTCTCCCCTCCAGGCTCTATTTTCAAGATCCTAGATTCACTAAAACATATAGTAAAAACCATACGCACTCATAAAATCACGCGGCTTGATCAAACCAATCAATTGTGGCTGAGGAAGCGACGTGCAAGTAGATGAATGCCAATGTAGCTATCCAAGAATCTATGGAGTTATGTAAAGAGAAGTTTACTATTCACTCTACTAATATAAGTATGGCTGGTTTATGTATCTCTTTTCTCAGTAATATTTTACAATGATCAATATATACATATAATCTGACGCTTGCTTTTACAGCTTTTTGTACCACCATGACTCCAATTTTGGTATATACCAAATCTTGAATTTTGCAAACCCTCCATAGATAGGTTTGTATTTAATAACACATGTGATGTGGAGCCTTGGAAGTTTACATGAACACTACATTTAGGTGTTCAAAAAGAATGATGAAGGTGTCATTTTTATCTGTACAATATGAAGTAAATGTATAATCTATCACCATTTAAAGTTTTGTTCACTATATCAGTTTGACTTTTAAAATTATCAATGTACGAATGACAAGAACTGACATTGACTTTTGTTGGTTATCCGGCCAAACAAACTTTTGGTGGATGTTTTTGACCCTAGCGGTAATCTGCTAGATTTTCAGTCCTTGGAATTTGTCTTAGTCTATAAGTTTCTTCAAACTCATAAAATATCCCGTGAATGTTTTCTCATTTGGTTAACCTACATAACTCAACATTATTTATAGGACACTCAAAATTGACCATCCTAGTGCACCTACACTTGCCAAGGTTTGTCAAGTGAGAAAAATAAATTCAAAAGCAAAATATTAAATTTTGATATAATTTCTATAAGTGTATACTCTTCAGCTCTTACATTGTTAACTTACATATTTTGACATGTATATAATTAACCTCACCCTGCTTCCTCTAAAGATGACCTTTCATGTTAGATGATGTTGCCTTGCTCTTGAGGTATTATATAGTGACAAGGTGTTGCGTAGGTGTCGTTGGTTGAGTTCACTTACCTCATAGACCAAAGATGACGATGAAGAAGCTATCTATATGGAGGACATGTGTACTCCCTAACCTTGCAAAGATGCCATACTTGGAAGAGTATTTCAAACAAGACCCTATGTGTGCATTCATAACTAGCGCACTTTATTGTGTACTAGTGCAGTAGAGTGTACAAGAGAGGAGGAAGACAAGCTTGTATAGACGATCATTGGTTCTCTAATCCTTGGCTAATCATTAGCCATGCAGCCCATTTTAGACCTAACTTTAGGGTTGTAAATGGATAGGGTAGGATAAGATAAACACTTATCTTTATCCACGTCAAAGATGTGGGTAGTAGGTACGATAATTCCTTTTTTCTTAAAACCATTTACCCTTTCCTTACCTGCTACCCTTCACCCGTAGGGTAAATGGGTAGGGTAACATGAAAAATGGGGAAAATAATATGAAGATAGGTATAGAATATTTTGAACAATAATTCTATATATCGCCTACATCAAACACAAGTCACTCTTGAAACTTATTTTTGGTAGTAATAATTATGTTTTGGTTATATACAAAAGAAATTATACGTAATATATTTTCAAAAACAAGCTTAACCTTTTTAATATATTATTTCTTATTTATGAATCATTTTTCTGTTTAATATATGACTATAAAAGGTGGTTACATGTTACCCATTATTTATTAAAGTTTTGAGAATCATAATAGTACAAATTAAGAAAGTAATGGTGTTGTTTGTTGGAATTTTGATAGTCATTTATACATGTTTAGAATTTGAAACTATAAATTCAAACATATACTAAAGGGTAAATGGATAAAGAAGGTAGGGTAAAGCTTCTCCCTTATCCTACCCTCTTTAGATGTGGGTAAAGAGTAAATGGGTGGTGGATAAAAAATATGCTTACTCTTACCCTACCATGCAGGGTATGTGTTGTAGGTAAACGGGTAATATCCTACCCATTTATAGCCCTACCAAACTTATACCAATCGGAGCAAGAGTCTAGTGGTATGGTTATCCATTCAATTCTTTTTTTTATCAGGAAGCGTTATTATTCATCTTACCTTTCTCTTGCAAGTAAATTTGAATTTAAAGTACATTCACTAATATTATCTGTTTGACCCTTATTTGACTATCCAAGATAAATGATAGATCTCTCTGTTTCATCTTTTGCATAAAAATAATCATTGAATGAAATAACTAGGATTAAGTTAAAAATGATTTATTCAATAGAAAAACAATTCAATTTAGAATGGAACAAGTTTAAAAAGGTGGACTAAAAACCAAACCGAATAATAACTGATTTGCTCTGTACTATAACGTGCATATACTAGACCCTGACTAGACATGTTGAACAATCTAATAATATTCCACTAAGAACTTTTGCATAATAGTGTTGGATAAGTAATACTATTAAATGGTCTAGTGCATATATTTTCCCAATTTTTTTATTTCAAAAATTCATTGTTTGGTCCTTCTCCACTCCTGGAAATAAACGTCATACACAGATTTAAGTTGGAAACTAAGGTAATATTACTCTATTTTTAGCAAAATATAGATATATGGGAAGAGTGAATAACTTGTATATTATTGAATAAGACAACGTACACAATAATAACAATAGTTATTGCAACTTCTTATTTTGTTATCTTCTTTTGTGATGTCAGTTTACAACCATCCATCCATCTTGGTTATTTCATTAACGGATAACATTAGTGTTTTGATGGCTCTACTTAGTAGTTTCCACTAGGAATAGGGGTAAACAATCATGTTGCTGACTCGATATTTGTATCTAATGGAATTGGTGATATAATGGCATAAGAAGTTGGAATGCCTTCGAAATATGAATAAGTATTTTTATTTTCTTAGACAATTTAGTAGGCTTTTTTATTTATCTCCCCCTCTTCTTGCGAGCCAAGTCAAAAAGTTACTACACGCAATAGAATTCAAACAGAATGAAGATATTACTTTTATCGTTGCTATGCTAAATGGGTCATTTTATTGTTGGCTTCATTTTCTTACGTACTTATAATGCACAATGACTATCGGCTGGCTAAGTGGATGCTAGACACATGAAAATTCAAATATCTTAATTTTTTTCCATAGATGGTGTGTTTTTATCGGTATTGAGAACCCATGTCTTACATACAACGGTGTGGATCATGCGATGAGTTGGATAGACCACACCCGCCCTCCGGATATGTTAGCTCGTGATTGTTGTAGGTGGTAGCGAAGGATGGAGAAAATGAAGGGGAGTGCACACTTCCGATCCATATAAGGATCCCATTAAGCTGTATTTACATTTTTGGAAATGTGGCTTGTGGAAGTGGCAGGTCCAATAATGATACTAATGATACTAAAATACAAAGTAGAAGAATTCATCGCGCATCTAATTGTTACAACCGTATATATAAAGCCTATAAGGGCGTACACAACTGGCAGGAGGAAGCTTCCCTTGGGATGGGCGAGCGTGCATCTTTTGATAGTCACATGGCTTCCAACCCACATCCCTCGATTGTTTGTCCGGCCAGCACAAGAGTATAAAAAACATGGCGTACCGTTGCCAATTAAAACAGAGGAAGAAGAACAATAACCCCTGGTAGTGAAAACCCATGTGTCTGCATGTGGGCAAGGGTGGATGGATCGTGGGTGGTTGTTGGCCTCAACTCAATTGATGCAAGCAGAGAGAGAAGGATACACCAGCTCGGTTTTCGACCTGTATTAATCTCTCATCAGTTATTTTTTCCTGCAAGAAAAAAACTTAATCTAACCTCTCTATCTCTCTCTCTCTCTCTCTCTCTCTCTCTCTCTCTCTCTCTCTCTCTCTCTCTCTCTCTCTCTCTCACACACACACACACACACACAACATGCAGCCAATCCCAATTATAATTAACGCGTTCATAGCATAGCTAATTAAGTGTGGGGACAACTTGGAAAGATTCCAGATAAAGGCAATATGATTGATCAGGCCCAGTGATAGGCTCCAACGCTGCTTGCCCACTAACACACCGACATGCTAGCAAATTAAGCCATTAGTCTATGAACAGAACGCAATCAACAACTCCCCCTCTTTCATGCATGAAAAGGAAAAAGAGAAGGAAAAGGATCCTAGCAAATTATAGAGCGGTGGTTAGAATCCCCTATCAAATAAATAATGGCTCTTGTCCAGCCAGCTAGCTCGTCCAGACAAGCTAGCAAGTACCCTTGATGGACATGACCGTTTGATTTGATTGCTAACCAATAACAGAGCTTCCAATCATGAAACAGAAGGATGAAACTGAGTGTCACATCTTTGGGTGCGACGAAAGGCCGCCCATCTGCAATGATTCTCGAATGATGCAGGTCACCTCCGATGCAAATCGTGCTATGATGTGTATACTGTTTGTGGGAATCAAGTATAGGTGGTAAAGAGATGGCACTCATGTTTACATGGGTTGATATCTGTATATATAAACTCCCATGCTTGCAAGCCCAGTTCTTGCCGTGAGACTGCTATCCATCAAACAGGGTTATGAATGCAGCTTGATGAACATTCTCAGAAAGAAAAGGCAAAAACAGAGTCTCTACTTACAATGGTCTATTGACGGATCAACCCTGCCAGGTCAAGTAAAGAATGCCAGAGAGAGAAAAGGTCGAAGAAGCTAATCAAATTGACCTTGTTAGGGAGACAGGTTTGCCCCACTTAATTTTGGTCTCTACACCACCAGCTATATAAGACTTTTGTCAGCAGTCATGTCCAGCTTGGCTCCACTCTGCCAACTAACTCCAACCTCTCGGCCAGATCAACACATGCACCGGTTACAGCTTTTCACAGCACTGTGGTTCCCCCTTTGAGAAACTTTTCATTGAATTCGAGGATTTATTTTTTCCATATGGGGGAGCACGGACAAATGATCAGGACACGATACAAACAAGTGGAACAGACCGACTGACATGGAAAGTGGCGGTTAGCAAGAGGAGTTGATGACCATAGCCGTAGGCCTCTTAGTGGGCATAAGGAGGTCAAGTTGGGCTGTCAAAATTAAATATGTTATCTAGTTAAACATTTTCTAATGGAAATGTCCATTACCACTCACTCATCTGAATGCAAACTCCACTCTCCCCGCATGTACGATGGGTGATATTTATGACTACTTATTCCATGAAGTGTGCTACATCAAGGTCACTAATTAGGTCTAATAGTAGTAGCCACAGCAAAGTATGGTGTTGTATGTTCAGTATGGTAAACGGAATTTTTTTAATCTCACATTGTCTATCTTCAAGTTGGCGTTAGCCGTTGTATAAGGGAAGGCAGATGCTCACATACTCACAAAGCCTAGAGGAGGGTATGGAGACTAGTTGTACATGAGTGTGTGTGCCATGCTAGACCGGCCATGGGCAGTGTCTTTGGTTTTCAAGGTTATTCAAATGGGAAATAAAAATAGAGTTTGCTTCAACTAGATGTTGACCAGCTCAAAATGTGGGTCCAAAATACAGGTATAATGAATTGGGTTCTAGGAGTCAGACATTAGATTTGTCACCCCACACCTTGAAACGTCGGCAACAATATCTAGGTTCAGAAGTATTAGATGGGGTCAAATAGAGGGACAAAGTTTGTAAGCTATCGGGAAGCTTTATCTTAGCTTAGTTAAGTCAATAGAGAAGTTGATTTGAGCGTTCCTTACAAAATGAAGTAGCAAACTAAGGAAATAAGAAGTAAAACCTAAGTTAACAAACAAAATAAGGATGATAATGGTCTTTGGATTTTTGATATGTTTAAGGAAATTTGGATTGGGTTTCACCTACTAGCACACTCAAAAACATGCAAACACTCAAACTCATTTCATACCCTTCATCTAGTTTATGAGCAATCGTCATTTATGTCTATTCCTTCCTCTCTTGAGCTCAGGATAGATATATGTTACTAGCATGCCTCCCTCTTGAGATGAAAAATAAACAATCATACAAATTTATGATCATTATCTCAAGATATCCAACATTCTCGGGCATTCACACAACTCGCTACTCTAGATCTCACCAAACACGCTATCTTGAGGTCGTAAGGAATCAAACATTGAAGATTGGTAGCTAAGCATACACACAATGCAATGTGAATAGTGAGTAAGGAGATAAACATGCTAAGAATATGTATATTCTAAATGAATTTTAAGTATGTATGGTTGGGAGGAACCAGTGGCTACTCCCGAACCAAGTTAATAGACTAGTTACTCATGTTAATGAGAGATAATACATATTTACAATATAGCATGGACATCGACCAAAATAGGGAACGAATGGAGTGATAGAGTGAAAAGGAGGAAGAAAGGAGAGTGGATCCTATCATATTTTTTGGTCACCAATGTTGATCTCCCTTTGTTTATGGAATAAGGATGAGATGAGTAATAGTCCTAAAAAAATTAATCTCTTTAGGCTACTATCAGACGCATGGTGTTGTCAATGGACTAGACCAATGATGGATAATGAAATCCACACTATGAATAGGAGCCATGGACAGACTCCATCTTCCTGCATGAGTAGTCGACAAAGGTAAAGAGCAGACACAAGGCTTCCCTCTATGGATTCCTTGGCATCATTGTTTGATGAATGTGGTCGATGAGAGATCTCATCCTCAATAATGGTTTATGGTGGAAGTAATGATAGTTTGTGGTAGTAAAAGAAAAGATGTCTCACTAGTGAGGCCAAGGGTTCCTATTTGTAGGAACCGATGGGGGGTTTTGACACCTCAAGTACCCTCATGCAGTGTACTTTTTGTCATCCTAATGCAATGGAACATGTGACTCAGGGCATGCACTGCGTTATTGTGGAATCTATGGAATCATGTAATTGACTTAGTGACTTTGTTGGTTTGACTCTCCATAGGTTGATAAACCTTGGGTCTCATGGGTTTATCAGGCTAGATTCTCATCAATTTTCAGCTAGTAACCTAGCAAGGCATCTGTTGATGTCTCATCAGTTGTTGGTTTGTCAGCTATTGAGGCATCAATTGATGTCTCTATCGGTGGATGACGTAGGGACCTCATCAACATATTTATAGAGATACATTCACAATTTTAAATGAAGTAACAAAGAATTAATTTGATTGGCCAATTAATTCACTCAACTAGATATGCATGTACATCAAAAGATATAACCTATATGACCATGTCCTCAACCGAGTACCATACACACTCGACAACATGCAATGCATATTGAATCAGATAAATGTGAGGTGTATAGATAGAAGAATATCATGTTCGAATAGGTTCTACTTCGACTTAGTCAGACACACATAATAACATTCAATTTTGTGAATGTTATACCTATTTACCCCACTTTTCCTCATATTATTAGATCCTAACATGATAATCATAATCTTTTGATTACATAGTTGTTAAATCTTCTCCTAAAATGAATGTCTTACATTTCCAAGACATTCTCCAAGCTTTGAAGAGTATTGGGTCTCTATCGGCCTGAGGCCTCATCGACCATCCGCATAAACCAAAAAATCTATTGTTTATGAGACTTTCTTAAGTCAGAGTTCCCATCGACAAATGATAGAGCCTTCATCATCTAAAGCAATCTTCTTCCAATATCAATAAGAAAACTACCCCACTAATGGGTACCCAGCCGAACAAACCTCAAAGTGATGAGGTCCATGTCCCCTCCAGCTACAGACGATCAGTCGATGGGACCTCAACTAATGAGGTCCTTGCCCCATCCACCAATGGACACTCAGTGAATACGGTTAATCTTATTAGTATTTCACTTGTTTTCTAGTGGTGTCTTGTACCCAAGTGAACCTCTGCCCCTCAATACAAATTCTCATTTTCATGCCAGATTCTTTATTTCTCTATAATATACTCTTAGTATTTGAGGTGTGGTTGACGTTCATCCAAACTATGGTATGTGACTCTGGCATGTGAACGATATATCTTGAGAGGGGGTAGGCAATCTACACACACATGTAACATGATATTATCTATTTCTATGGAAAGTCCTTATAGACGAGTCCTCTAAAAAACTATTGTTCCTTGTTGTAATCATTTATTGTTTGATTTACAACATATAACATCAATGCTTACCTTTTCATTGTCAATGCATAGTATATGTTCAATATTTCTAACAATCTTAAAGGGAATTTTTTGTTTACATGGGTCATCAACTGACCTAAGATTGACATGGGCATAGTTGTTGAGGGACCTGCCTAGGCATCTAGGAACCCAAAAGGTGGTTTGCCTACACCATCAGCTACCTAAAATGGGAAGTGGGTGTCTAGGGCTATCTATGGCTGCCTTTGTGGCCACATAAGGACATCTATGGTGCCTAATTAGAGTTTTCTATATGTTTCAATGCATATATATATCTTGTTTATATCTAATCGACATGTGTAAGTGGTTTCATGCATTTTTAAGCTATTGCCTCACTCTTACATGAATACATAAGATTTAAAACATTAGACACTCACAAAAAATGTATGTGTAATATATTTTATATGTTATATGGCACTCATAAAAGTGAAAAAATACGATAGTTATGGACATGGTGAGTACGTGTAGATTTTTTTTTGAATATCAGTAACATCAGATGAAGATATTGTAGGCCTTTTTGGATATGTCATATTCTATTCAGAAGATGAAAATATTTCCTATTTGTGTTACTAACATGTGTATGCATTGTTTATGGTGATTA
Organism: Alisma plantago-aquatica; assembly: GCA_963693085.1. Classification (NCBI taxonomy): domain Eukaryota; kingdom Viridiplantae; phylum Streptophyta; class Magnoliopsida; order Alismatales; family Alismataceae; genus Alisma; species Alisma plantago-aquatica. The sequence continues at coordinate 208,853,537 of OY856412.1, read as the reverse complement.
AGAACATAGAAATGATCCAAGAAGAACAATATGCTACAAGGATGTGTTTGTATGCTTTTTTAATAAGTTGTACCTAGATGTATGGTTTGTACTTCTACAATTATATATAGTTGGGTAAATTTTGTGTTAAAACAAGTGATTATGGACAACAATCATCTTAAACCTAATTTTACATTTGTATACACCCATTCAGATATGTAGTTAATATTGTAAATTTGGGCATCTTAGATCTTATTATTTTTAGTCAAATTTTAGTTTTGTTGAAAATGTTTCATTTGAACTATACTTTGTGAAAATATATTTGTTACCCCAACAGAGGTTTCGATTGAGTCTTGGTTACAATATAGTTTGGGGAAGAAGCTTCCCAGTTAAAACATTTGTACACATTTTTGTCAGTGTGTAGTATAGCCATATTATTTTCATTAACTTTCACATAATGACTAGTAGAGTACTATCATGTCCTAAACATTGTCAATAGTCATGTAGACTATTCCTAAGTGGTTTGTATACATGACTATCATATGACATCCCAAAGAAAATTTAAGAAATTGCTTACATATTCTTTACAGTTGAGATTATAACTTCATTTTGCAAATCTCAACTACTTCCCAATTAGCCTTAGCACAACTCATCTTAAATTTCCTACTCCAACACATCAAGTCATACAAAAAATCATGTATAGTTGTTTTTCACTTGTTCAGAAGTGCATTACTTATAATATTTGTGAGACCCTTAAGTCCTTGTTGTTATTTTGGTTAGGATCTTAGTAGATACTTCTTATGATAAGGCTATGTACAAAGGTGATGGAAGGATATTTTTATATTGTTTAAGGATATTGTAACACACCAATATTTGGTTATCCTGAATCTAAAAACCTTAATCTTAAGATTAGGAGGTTAGTATGCTAGTTTTTAGAATTGACCAAAAAAGGATAGAGATATACCCTAATGCACATATGTGTACCCTAATGAACTTGAGTAAATCATCATAGATACATGTGACCCTGACCATGCTTTGGATAATTAACCCTAATAAAATGAGGAGATGGGTTTATGTAACATAACCCTAGACTTGATACATGATGATGAGGTGTATGTGATATATCGTAATCATGTTGACTAAATCCTTAGTTAGAATCAATAAACCCTATTACATACATTCGAAATACACTATGTGATACACTACTACAGAAGTGCCTTTTAGTGTCGATTGTTTAACCCCCTTTGGCGTCGGTTTCTGAACGACGCCTATGTGGGCGCCGCTAAAAGGTTGGACACTTCAGCGTCGGTTAAAAAACCGACGCCTATTTAACATCAAGGCGTCGATTTATTATAAAACACCGACTCCAAAAGGGTTCGCGCCACAGAAAACGGCGTCATCTAGGACGCTTTCTGCGTCGGTTATATACTAAAAAACCGACGCAGAAAAGTGTCCTAGATGACTCCCATTTCCTGTAGTGCGAACACTTTTGGCGTCGGTGTTCAACAAAAAACCGATGCTGTAAGTCTGTGCTGACGGTTATCGGTAAATAACCGACGCCTATATCTATTTTTTTTTTATAAATCTGTTTGCAGGCCTGCTGTGGCTGGTCAGCAGGATGAGAACCTGCAGTTCAGTTTTCTGAACTGCAGGTTTACGACATCCATTGATATCAGCCTACAAACAGGCCACAAACCTGCAAAATTAACATAAAAAGATTCACACAAGTAGATACATTCAGACATCAATTCAATTGTCACGTTCACACATATAGAATCATTCAAATACATTTTTTTTAATATTCAGAAACATTCATTTACAAAGTATCATTCATCATCACTATCAACATCCCAATTATATCTTACAGTTTATGACCCCACATGCCTTCCTCCCCAGTTCCTGCCGCTAGACAACCACACAATGGATCCAAGAGGATATGCAGGCGTTTACAAAGACTATAGGCTGAGTTAACTATTGAGTTAACTCAGCCTATAGTCTTTGGCGAACGCCTGCAATCCTCTTGGATCCATTGTGTGGTCGTCTAGCGGCAGGAACTGAGGAGGAAGGCATGTGGGGTGATAAACTGTCAGGACTAGCACAACAAGTTGCGATGGAGGTGGAGACGACGACGACGGTGGTGCTTCAGGCGACGCCTGCTTGGCCGGGTAGGGCTCGGCGAAAGGGTTCAACTGCGGCATGGCTTCGATGTAGTAGAGGGAAGGGAGGGGTTCAGAATCCTATGAGAAACGTTTAGAGATGAGGATATTACTGCGGAGGAGGAGGAAACGGTAGACGATATCTCGAGTTGGAATGTCCTCTCCACGCATCAAGTTGCTCCAGTGCTTCAGTGGGTACATGTGCATCATCAACCTAAAATTTGACAAAAATAAACACACTGAATTAGGCCAATATAGAAATATAGGATATATGACATAACTAGAAGATAATGAATTTTATAGAAATAAAGGATATGTTTTTAGAACTTACATTGGTATCCTCGCCATGCTCGTCATGGACAACATGCTCATCATGGACTTCATGCTCATCATGAACATCATTCTCATCATGGTCAGCCACCTGAAAATGTCATAAAAAAGGCAAACATTTAGCATTTGTATCAACTAGAAAAAGGAAAACATTTAGCATTTGTATAAATTAGAAAAAGGAAAACATTTACCATTTGTATAAACATACATGTCTCTAAAATTGTGATCTTTTATCAATTAACAATCCTTCATTGTGATCTCCGCGCACATATAAGTCATCATTAGCTTCAATATTTTGTGGATTTGGCAACCCAACTGAGAATGGACTGGAGTCATCATACTTATCATAGTACTCTTCTTCATCTATAGGATCTTCAATGAACTGTCTTTTACCATGAAGAACAACCGACCATTTATCATTTGCAGGATCATCGATATAGAATATTTGTTTTGCCTGTGATGCCAATATGAATGGTTCAGCCTTCTCGCCAATCATTTCAAAGTTCACCAAAGTGAAACCCAATTCATCCACTATAACTCCTTTGGTGTTATCAACCCAATTACATTTAAAGAGCGGAATATTGAAAACTATGTAGTCAAACTCCCAAATGTCTTCAATGACACCGTAATATGACATTTTAGCTTCACGTGGACTCTTATCCTTTGCACTTGCAAAGTACATAGTTGACGCTTGAAGAGTGACCCCACTATTTTGGATGACACTCTTATCATCTTGGCGCTTTGTGTAATATGTGAATCCATTAATGTCAAACCCTTCATAAGACATAACATTCGGTTTTGGTTTAAAGGCGAGACATTTGATAGTTTCTGTAATATCATTTGGTGTTTGAGATAGTTGATGTAAGACTTTATCTTCAAACCACTTAGTAAAAGTCTTATTATGCTCTCTAGCAAGCCACATTGAACTTGCTCGAGGATGTTGTCTCTTTATGAAATTGGTATGTTCCTCGATATAAACACTCACTTCGTCCATATTATGTAAAATATACAAGTGAGCTTGTTCCAACTGCTCACGGCTGATTACTTTCACCCGTGATCCCAAAATTCCTTTGCCCTCCTCAATATTCTTGTCATTATCAGGAGTGTCATTACCACTGAGAAAGTCATTGCAGAAATCCATAACCTCTCTCGCCACATAACCTTCAATAATACTCCCTTCAGGACGATAACGGTTTCGAACATCACCTTTAAAAACGCTCATGTATCATTCAAAGGGATACATCCAATGCAAGAAAACCGGTCCCAAGATTTTCACTTCCCTAGTCAAGTGGACAACAAGACGTACCATGATATCAAAGAACGAAGGAGGGAAATACATCTCAAGCTGACATAGGGTAACAACCACTTCTCTTTGCAAATTATCGAGAGTATCAGGGTCAATAACTTTGCTGCATAGACTGTTGAAAAAGAAACAAAGTCTGGTAATTGCAAACCTTACATGCTTCGGCAATATAGATCGAATTGCCACGGGCAATATTTGTTGCATTAGAGTGTGACAATCATGAGATTTAAGACCTATCAACTTCAGATCTTTCATTGATACCAATCTACGGATGTTGGATGAGTAACCATGTGTCACCTTAACATTTACCAAGCATTCACAAAAAGTTTTCTTCTCCTTTCTAGACAACGTGTAACAAGCGGGAGGTAAGTATGTTCTTTTATTACCCATTTCACGTAATTCTGTTAATTCTGACCTTATTCCCATTTCACGTAATTCTGACCTTATTCCCATTTCACGTAATTCTGTTAATTCTGACCTTATTCCCATTTCACGTAGGTCCAGTCTGGATTTTATCCCATCTTTAGTCTTACCTGGTATATTTAATAGAGTACCAATGATGCTATCACAGACATTTTTCTCAACGTGCATTACATCGATACAATGCCTGACTGACAAAGAACTCCAATAAGGAAGATCCTAAAATATTGACTTCTTTTTTAATGAAGAATTGTCACTCCGTGTGGCCATACTACATTGTGATTTCTTACCAAATTCATTGACAATGTCTTTTACTCTTTCATAAACAACATCCCCTGGTATAGGTTTAGGTGCACTCCGTTCATCATTCCATCCATTGAATGCTTTGCGCTTCCTATGATACGGATGGAATTTTGAAAGAAACCTTCGATGACCAAGATATACAGTCTTGCCGCCATATTTTAGTCTTATTGAATCAGTGTTTTCTTCACATATAGGACACACTTTAGCTCCTTTGACACTATATCCAGACAAATTCCCATATGCCGGAAAGTCATTAATAGTGCAAAACAACATAGCATGCAAACGAAATGTCTCTCTTGCTGAAGCATCATAGGTCATCACACCTTCAGCCCAAAGTTTCTTTAAGTCATCAATCAAAGGTTCAAGATAAACATCGATATCATTTCCGGGTTGTTTAGGGCCCGATATCAACAATGACAACATAACGTACTTATTTTTCATACACAGCCAGGGAGGAAGATTGTATATAACAAGCATGACTGGCCAAGTGCTATGTTGGCTGCTCAATGTCCCGTACGGATTCATCCCGTCTGTACAAAGCCCAAGTCTTAGATTCCTGACTTCTTCACCAAATTCAGGGAACAATACATCAATCTTCTTCCACTGTGGGGAATCATACGCATGTCGTAGGATCCCATCATTATTTTTCTTAACATCTGCATGCCACCTCAAATTCTTCGCATCTTTCGGATTTGCAAACAAGCGTTGAAACCGTGATGTTATAGGTAGATACCACAACACCTTGGCAGGAGAACCAGTTTTGGACTCCCCCGAAGTCGTCAATTTATATCGTGACGCACCACATTTTGGACAATCTTTCAAATCTACATAGTCCTTTTGAAATAATACACAATCATTCGGGCATGCGTGTATCTTTTTGGCCTCCATTCCCATTGGGCACAACATTTTCTTTACCTGGTATGTTGAGATTGGCAGCTCGTTTCCTTCAGGAAGAATTTCTTTCAACAAAGTCAACAATTCAGTGAAGCTTTTGTCGCTCCATCTATTGTTAGCTTTCAACTTATACAATCTCAGCACAGCGCTAAGCTTCGTAAACTTAGCACAGCCTGTGTATAACGGTATCTCAGCATCATGCACAATGTTTGTAAAGATAGGAGGTGGATCGGTGTGCTCTACCCTACAACTATCCAGCATCGCATCAACAATGTCTGCTGGAACTGGTTCGTTCACATTTACGTCATCGGAGGCAATTTCTTCTTCCACCCAAGCACTGCTATTGACATCTACTGGATTCGATTTTGAAATCTCTCCATGCCAGTGCCATTCTGTATAGCCTTGTACAATCCCGTTGCACATGACATGACTTTTGATTTCCTCACCAGTGTTGACTTTCAAGTTGTTACCGCAATGCCTACATGGACAGTAGAACCTATCTGTAGGTTTTTTCCTATGTTCCTCGGCAAATCTAATAAACTGATCAAGACCAGATATAAACTCTGGGGTGCAACGATTACGAATAGACATCCATGATCTATCCATTCTATGATCAGAGAAAGCAAGTATATATTAGGAAAGCAAGTATATATTAGGAAACAAGTATATAAGCAAGTATGTCATATTACAGTTCATCATTAAGAAAGATATAAGCAAGTATGTCGTATTAAAATAGACTAAACAATAAAAGAATTTTTTTTTGAGGCAAGACAATATGAGAAAATAGTAGTGTAATCATGTAAATGGGAACATTCATGGGAACACACACTTCAGTTATAAGCATTCATGTAGCAACTTACAGTTCCATTCATGGGAACACACACTTTAGTTATAACAATAACTAAACAAAGGGGTTGGTGTACCCCTAAACATGCGCATAATTAAAAAAACTATTAATACAGACAAGTCTAGATAGATAGACAACTAAATACTACACCAACATGGTCCCGCATGCATCAATAACTTCTTTTTGATGATGAAGCTGTGTCACGAAGCTCTCCAATCCAATCACGCCTCAGATTCAGATTCCTCATAGATGATATCCGACGCCGTGCGCTCATACCGCAGAAGATGATCGGGGGTCTCGCAGTTGTTGTTGGTTATCCAAACTTTGATGGAATTATCGCCAACTGGACGGAGAAAAAGCCTATTCCAACGGACCAGATACAGCTCTCCAATCCAATCACGCCAACCGGATTTTGATACAAGATTTCCCGCCAAATCATACTCAACCTCGATTACATGTGAATAATTTCCAAAAGTTAGGGTCACTTTACCAGGCATGTAGTGTCTTCCTTTTAGAAAACGCCAATGTTTGGGTATGACCAATTGGTTTAAGGAACGATCATCTAGGATGATGTCCAATTGTTCTTCAATAGGGAACGTTAACATTGACATAGAGGCCCAATTCATAGTCATTGTTATGGGAAGACAGAGACTGCACAATATTAGTATTAACAAAGTGTAAGTACATATAACGATGTTATATATTTTCAGAAAAAGTTGTATAACATCAGTTAACCTTTTAAACAAGTATATATTAGGAAACAAGTATATATTAGTCAATCTTGGACGGGTTTCTAGGCCAACAAACACATTTGATGTCAATCTTATATATAATAAATGTGTACCACCTATCCCATCCTTGAACACCTAATCTCACTTAGGATGTAAGTGTATAATGTGTATTTGGTTTTCAAGAAAATTTCGGCAGCATTTCCCCGTTGTTCTCTAAGTACATATGTACTTAGAGAACAAACGGGGAAATGCTGCCGAAATTTTCTCAAAAACCCAATACACATTATACACTTACATCCTAAGTGAGATTAGGTGTTCAAGAACAGTCCCAAACTGGGGACTATCCAAGATTTACTCCTACTGAGTAAATCTTGGACGGGTTTCTAGGCCAACAAATACATGTGTTGTCATTCTTATATAAACCCTATAATTCATGAAATCATTCTAATTCAATTTAATATGTTGGGATCACATAATTATATAATGACATCAGAATATATAGAAGAATCATAATTAACATGATTAACAACATGCTCATCAAACTAGGGTTTTCTTGAATATCATCTAATAAATCAAGAATTTCATAGTTTCAAACATGCAATAATTCACAATGCAATGTTATAAACTATAGGCAACATGGATAGATGAAATAAATAAACATCCAGCATCTATCACTTATTCAATCTTCAAGAAACCTTGACAAACATCCAACATCTATCACTTATATAATTTGCATGTATATACACCCTAAAGTGCCACAAATCATATAATAAAACTATCATGTTATGATATTAGGACCACTTAAAGCAGATTAGGCACATTAAGCAAGCAGAGTAGGGAGCCAATTTCATGCAAGCAGATTAGGCAAGCAGATTAGGTCAGCACATAAAGAACCAATTTCGCGCCTGGGTAGGTCTGCAGGTACCTGGGCAAGAAGAGTAGGGTGAGGTCGAGCTGGTTGAGTACGTGGGTGGCGGCCGACGAGCTCCAGAACCAGCGGCAGTGACTCCGACGAGCAGGAGCGTCAGCCGCAGCAGGCAGGCAGGCGGCCAGGCGGCGGCAGGCAGGCAGCGGCCAGGCGGGGGAGAAGGAGAAGGGGGTACGGCGGCGCCGGTTCTCAGGCGTGGCAGGTAGGTGGGCACCAGGCGTTGCGGCGGCGCCGGTTGTCAGGCGTGGCGGCGGCGCAGGCAGTTGGAGTAGCAGGGCGGGCAGCAGGGGTGCCAGAGAAGAAATGCGTCGGAGAGGGGCGCCGGAGAGGGGACGCCGGAGATGGGGCACCGGAGAGAAGCGCCGGAGAGAAGCGCCGGAGAAAAACTAGTACCAGCAGCAGAGAAATCGCCGCAATAGGGAAATAGGGTAGCAATGAAACATAAGAAAGGGGAAGAGTCGGGCGATCGAAGGTTATGAAGTTCCCAAATAGCGTCGGTTGTTTACAAAAACCGACGCCTAAACATCTTTACCGTCGGTCGTTCGCAACATCCGACGTCCATTTAGACGATATTTTCGTGAAAATGTTTGGCAAGAACCACCTTCAGCGTCGGTGATTAAAGGACGACCGACGCAGAAAAGGACACTTTTCGCGCAAATTTCCATCGCACATAAGCGTCGGTGTTTTAACTACAGACTCGACGCCGAAAGTGACATTATTTTTTTCGCTCGAAAATTGGATGACATTATGCGTCGATTTTTTATAAACAACCGACGCTGTATACAAAGCGGTACCCGTGTTTGGCTGGTCTTTGAATATAGACGTCGGTTCTTCTAAATAGCCGACGCCTTTAATATAAGGCGTCCGTGTTCCTTAATAACCGACGCCCAGAAAAGCGACACTGAATGCTATTTCTGTAGTAGTGATACATTAATAAAAGTCGATGTGTAAATACATAAAAAATCTCAATACACTTAAAATGGACCTCATAAACCTAATCGTGGCTTAATATGTAAATGAGTTCATTAAATGTGTAATATATGTCACCTGCTACACATATAATAGCTCAAGTGTGATTATAAGTAATGGGATGGACATAAATGTGCATAAACGGATAATGTGGGTTAAATGTGGATAATTTGTAATAGGATGTGAGTGGATATAAATGAATGATTTTTTTGGAAAATATGTGACTAATATATATAATGTGATAATAATTGGATGTTTAATATAAGTGGAGATAACTAATTGCCATAATATGAGTTAATGTCAAAAATTAATGGACTTAATGAGATATTGAGAAAAACAATATTTTATGCAAGATAATCTAACATAGTTGTGATGGTGTTAATTTGAGGACAATAGAACTCTAAATCCAAAAAATTGAGGACAATGGTAATATGTAATAATAATTAAGATAATGGAACTAAAACATATTAGAAATCATATAAAATAATAAAAAACAATAACTCTAACTCCAAAATCATTATTTACATGGCTATATTAGCTTAGGTACGAAGTTTGAACCTAATTCAATAGTGTTTTCTATTCCAATTTTATTCGAGAAGATAATCCTTAATAATGAATTCCCAATTTAAATCTGACTAAACCTAAGCTTGATTTAAATCAATATTTATCTATATTTGTGGTCATGCATCTAATTGCATGGCTTCCCCAAAGTCGGTGTGCCATGCGGGCCATAGATTTGGGTTTTATCGGGCTCTTTTTGAGACATTTGATCAGCATCCCACTATCCACAACTCTTCTCCTTCCTCAAGTCCCTAGCCTCTTAGACTCGATAGTTCATAGACTCCTCTTCCTATATATATATATATCTCATTACAACTCCTTGCCACCATCTTTTTATCTCTTCATGTTACTCGGGGCAATACAATCTGATAGAATTCTAGTTCAACTAAGATCCATATCCTTGATATCTCATTCTACAATGGAGTGCTCCTTTCCCCTATTTACCATATCCGTCAAGACTATCAGCTACCATACACCTAGCTACAAGCTTATATATATCTATTTGTATACAATATTCAACTTTACAAAATCATTTTATACATCTGGTTGTGCCTCCATCAACCTAGAACCCAACCATTGATCTTCATTTTTCTTATCAAGCTACCTCGAGTTTGTGGGTTCATTTTAGACCATGCAAAGGTCCAAAAATCATCCAGAATTGTTGTACTCATGAATATGCTCATGTTCTCGGTTCCCATGATTTCAAGTATACTCATGTTTCCCTTTTGTAGTTAGTCTACTTATCTAGTATCAATTGTGATTGTTCAACCACCATTCTCTATGGTTTCTCGCTCCCTCCATTCGTTTTGGTCTTGAAAATATCTAGGTAATGTCTAAAAAGAGTTTTGCTTTTAGGTTTTAGGCAATCGACCCCTGAGTAAGAGTAAGAGCTTTGTGATTTCATGCTAGTTGGTCTGATCTTGTAGAAGATGATCTCTTTCCAGTTTATGTATCTAATCTTATGATGATTTAGTTGTGTCACATTGATCATAAGTACTTCTATCCTTTTATCCTTTTGTTTTTATTTTTATCATGTGACCTTTGACCTCTAAAATGTATGGATATAACTTCCCACGCATATGATACTGAAAATCAGATGTAGGGTATGTTGGTACTTTTCCAGAGATTTTTCTTTCAATATTTTACTTTATGGATTAACTTTGACAATTCATAACTAATTATTTACTCATCTAATAAATGCAATCAAATACTCATTAGAATTAAAGAAAATCCTTCATGGTAACTTAGGTTTGGCAACCTAATTTCAGTGATGATAAGATTTGATAATCTAGAGTATAAAGTATACACATATTATAAATGGTTCATATACTTAATGCAACAATAGGTGAAATACCCTTCTCAAACCTAGGGTTTGACCTTGACCTATTGAGACACAAGTTGAGGTATGTGCTTCTCTTTATGAGTCATATTTGACAACGGTATGTATTCTCTCTCTCCCTCTTACTTGATCATGGAATATTGCTTTATACATCACTTAATTGTAGATTTTTGACCCAATTGGGTTCAAATTATAGAAATTAATGTTATAGATTGTTGAAATTGCAAATTGAATCTATTTTACTTGATATTGTTGATACTTACTCAATTTTTAATCCCTACTCGTTATTCCATTTAATCATGGAACCCATAAATTCATGATTTTCTTGGATTGGGCTTATCTTTTCTATCTATTAAATGCATGACTGATTTGTTAAGACAGTAATTATATATTATTAGTAGTACATTTTGAGGTTGGATCCCAGTGTACAACCTTTCCATATATGATATTTTTGGTTCTCTCACCTATTATATATTCATTACATAGAGGATTGTGAGTTCTCTCACCTCCTTCTTAGGAATGTAATGTGGAAGTGTTCTAGCCCTACTCTTAGATGGTTGTAGTCTAAAGTTTAATTTTCATGCAAAACATCTTAATAGTTATTTTTTTCTATAATTTCATATATAAAGCCAGGGATTGTTAATTCCAAACTTTATTATTTCTTCATATAAACTTTTTGACTTACAATATGAAGATGTCTTTTGATATCTATTTGAATGTTTTGCTTCCTTGTTCATTGAGAACCATGTTAGTTTACTTTTGATATATTTTATTCCTAAATTTTGTTGATTCCCTATTTTAAGTGCATACCATCTTTTGCTGATAAATTGCCACCTTTCTTCTCTTGTTAGGGTGTTCCCAACCCCTTGGGTGGAGAATATCTTACCATATGTGACCCCAAGCTAGAGCCTACATAGGAGTATTCTCTTTCTTGGATATAGTTTGGAGTAGCCAAGTTGTCCTCTGTAGCCTCTTAGCTATAGTTTAATTTTCCTTAGTTTTTATGCACAATGTTTGGTGTTGAATATATTATCATAACGAGAAATGTCATAGACTTTTATCTCATGTTGTTGCACTTTTGATCTTTGATACATCACATACTTAAAATTTAGTCTACCATCCATTGTGAAAAATACTTTGTAATGTTTGGGATTGGATGTATTGTAATTTTCTCACTAGTAAGCGAGTGGCTCCCCTATAGGGTCCCAATCCTTGCAAATATGGTATAATATACAAGACATTCAGTTTATCTAATTATTTCATTTTTATCTTCTATAGTTATTTACTATTTTTGTATATTTGTTACATCTTATAATGTTGCCAATTGTAGGAACATTACTATGAATGGAGACAACGCAACTATCAATAACCTAGTTGATTTTAAGACATCCCAAGACCCAAAGTATAGAATGCCAAGGATGGATCCTCCTTTTACCCATTCAGTGTCTCAAGCTCCCCTGACAGCTGAGATTCAACCCCTAGTGGTGCCATCTACCTCAACACCAACATCAACTACTCTAAGTTGGAGTACTCCCCCTAATCAGAAGATGACTAAACTCTAAGGACTTCTTTTCTTAGACCTAATGAGAATTGTTACTTCTCTTGAGGATCTTAATAATCCTAAGGATTTTTTTCTAACAACATTCTTGAAGATGAGTCCTATGCACTTTCATGGTGAAAATGAATTCAATATGGTGGAAAAAGTTGATGATTAGATTATAGCCCTTAAAAAATTGAAGGCATAGCTTATCTTGAGCATTAAAATTTTTCATTTTTCTATGTACATGCTAAGAGGGTCAGCTCATCACTGGTGAAATAGTATGGACAAAACTCAGGATGCTTCTACCTTGAAATGGGATTTGTTCTTAACCCTATTTAGAGAGAAGTATGTATCATCTATAGCAATGAGAAAGAAGGAATCTGAATTCTATAATATACATCTAATTCCATCATCATGCTGGAGTATGTGCACGCGTTTCTTCAGCTTGATCTATATTCTAATGGTTTGACTAAAGATAGAAAAGCTATCATGTTTCTCATTGGTTGTTTCTACAACATTGGATAAAGGTTGGTTCCCAGTTACCACTAACATTCTCAAAGCTAATAGATAAGGCTCTAGCTATAGAAGCTTACCCAGGTTATCCGGCTGAGAATAAGAATAAGAGGAAGTTCTATAATGAAGACTTAAAAAGTGATGTATTATATAGTTTCAAGAATAATCATTTGTTATGAATGTTTGTTCATCATTTTTTGTCACATTTTAGATTTAATTTTGCATTTTTTTTTACATTCTACTCAATGTTTCACTTGTTTTAAATTTTGAACAATTTGTGCAATTTGTTAACAATTTCACAAAATGTTGGTATTTTGTTTGTAGCTAGGTTGATACAAGAAGAATAGATAAGCAAATATTCCTCAATAATATCCTAGGAGAATGATCAAAGATTGCATATCATCACTCCCCAACTGCAAAAACTGGAGTGAGGATCATTAAAGTATATATGGTCACTCAAACAACCATAACTTTCATATATAAGTTTAGAATTTGATTACCTAAAAGGATCAAATGTACTTTACATTACCCTCAAAACAAATACATGCATGATATAGATTGATTGGGATATTTTCCCTTGAATTATTTTCTTGATCAGATAATTTTCCTATAGGTAGAAGAAGCCGAAAAGTTGATCAACTGATCAATATTTTTGATCAGTCGACTTTAATTAATTCTCATTTGGTCGGTATCCACAAGACTTTCTACACACTTGTGACCACCTAATCACCTTAGTAGATTGGTTGTTCTACGTTTGTGGGAAATCCTTATTAGTTAGGGTGTCACCCAATCACAAAATGGGTCATCCAATTAGTAAGTATACATCAACACTAAATTGGCTCTAAGCTTCACATTTGATGTCCAAATTTAATTATTCAAGTAGTGTTGAAAAGATAATTCAATTTGTGTAAGTAATGAATATATTCGATGGGTACTTTAGATTAGTCTATCGACCCAAAAGTAGACATCTACAATTGACAACCATTGGATTAATTTAGATGGATTTGATATTTTATGGGAGGAATTAAAAATAGTTGTGAGACGTACATTAAAAAAAGGTCGAACTTATTTTTTTCCATCCACAACCTAACCATCATCAAAGAAGGGTAGAGATAAAAGCTACTGGTTTGACATGAAGACGTGCTCTGTCATAGATCTGGGTCAAAGATTGCATCTATCATTCGGGAGTTGAGACGAGACACATTGAAATTCTCCTCCATGACACTACTTTCTCTATGATATTCCTCTTATCTTTATAGTTTTGTATCATGAAAAAATTAAGCAGTTTATCTTTCAGTGTGGTATAGGGTTAGTCCTGACGCCCGTATATTTTAATCTCACATTATAAATTACTATTCATCAGGATTCTATATTTGATTGTCGATTGATTGATTGCATTCTCTATAGATTAGCTACCTATATTTCATGATTATTATAATCCTAGACATAAAAACCTTGAAATATAGGATAGAATATCAATCAATATAGTTGAATCCCATATGAGACCACGAAAGCGAGTTCTCTGGGATGATGGATTAAGGATCCATAGGTAAAAATACCTCGAAACTACAAGAAAATATATCCTTGTGAACTTCATATTCTAAAAATTTATGAAATTCTTGACCCCAATATAAATATCTAAACAAATGAGTGATGTAATGTGAGAGAGTAGATATGTAGGTAGTAGTCATGAAACATGTCATATTGGTATTTTTATCACAGTATAAAAATCATTTCTTTCTTAGTCTGATTTATTTCTTGCCTGTTAATTTCTTTAATCATTTTTTAACTTCATTTATCATTGTTAAATATATTTTCTTAATTGGATTACAAATCTAAATTGTTGTTAATAGTGTTTCTATTGAGTTAAATCTTAAAATTATATTGCAATAAGACTTGTTCTCTTGCATGTGGTGATTATTGTATATTAAATTAAGTAAAATTTAGGGACTTTCCTCTAGGTAAATTTATTGTGCTATAATATACCACATCAAATTTTGGTGTCATTGTCGGGGACGGCATGGAATTTTTGGATTTTTAGTCTATTGAGATAACGTTAGGATTTTTTTTCTTTCTGTTTTTTAAAATTTTAGTTTGGTTTTATAATTTATAGTTGTTTTGTAATTTCTTAGTTTGTTTATATAAAATTTAAAATTGTTAACTTTTAAGTTTTCTTTTGTAATTTTTAGTTAAGTTCTATAATTTCTTTCTACAATCTTAGATTTTTTTAGTTATTTTTCTTGTATAGATTTTGATTATTTCTAGTTTTCCTATATTTATTAAAACAAAATTCATTTATTGGAATATCATTTTCTTCTCTTGAGCTTGATAATTGGATTTTATATTTTCAAGTATTCTAATCAGATGGAGTGGTCAACCGCACAGCTCGAGCAATATCAAGTATGTGGTTATTACAACCATACATCACTAAAGTACCCCGACGCTCCTCCACAGTTTAAAGCAACATTACGGAAAATCATCACTAAGAAAAATTTCATGTATTATCTGGGAGAATACATTTTCAAATCCAATCCACCATATTTGGGATCCTACTATGAAGAACCATGCCATGTAGATGATTTACCTGAAGAGGCAAGCTACAATATGCAATGTTTTAGGGTCTATGGTGTAGAGCCTTACAATGCATATCAATATTCACCTAAAATATATGAGTAGATGGATGCCCTCTAAAAAATTCTAGCAAACCAACAATCAATATTAGATAACCAACAAGCAATCCTAGCTTACACAAAAGCACAAAATAAAACATTGGAGGCACAACTGGCCCATCTTATAGCACACATCTCTCAATCAGTCACGTCACTTGAAGGTCAATCAGAGTGCTCCTCGGGAAAGATGGAACTGTTGGTATGTATGCCCCGAGATCCAATCATACGATATGTAATTGGGCATTGGATACCTGATTTGATAATATTTAAGTTAATTATGTCTATTATGTTTGTCTCAATCATGAGATGATGAGACATACATAATATATGTCTAAAGAATGATGTTACTCAATGACATATGTATTCAGGTTGGGGATCTGAACAATGAGATCATATGTATGATAAGAGTAGATACATTCTTGTTATGTCCCTAGTCAGATATTACTATGGAAGTAAAATAGACAACAGTAATACATAAGACTAGAGTGTCTGTGGTTAATGACAGAATATCATCAGTCATGATATGTGATATCAAACAAAACACATAGATACTTGTTAGGGAACAATGTTCCAAACAGACCCACCTTGCGACTAATACATAGAGACCATTGAATGGCAGTTAGATTCAACTCTCATAGTGATAGTATCGATTGTGGTTCTTAGACCTGAAGTCTCTGCCTCATCATATGTCATTCAATGTATTTTGACACCATCCAATGTGACCTTTAATAAGGGTTACCATATCAATGGTGCTCGGGTACGTTGTGGTACATGGGGATTGGGTATAAGTGATGTAGATGGGATTTATGCCTTTTACATGAGCTTTATATCCATGCCACTTCATAAGTGAGACTGAGAAATGTATGGCCATACTGGTGTGACTTAATATGTGATATGTGAGCTCACATGCATCTCGTACAGTCTGCTCTAGTTCAAGGAACATGGATTGAATGATAAGGAGGATGATGATTCCATGCCTCAAGTTCAATCTAGATATCAGCGATAAAGGAACTATAATATCACCATAACACTAATCAGATATAACACGTTGAAGATGTTCTTCAACTTTCCAATTACTTGGGTAGTAATGATGTGTTGATAGATATTTCTCATTGTTTGTTATTTCATAAATTGGTTATGTACATTCACTTCCAACATAACTTTGTAACTATAGGGTCACACGCATAGGAAGCATCTGGAATAGGAGTTTAGTTATGAATATGGTTTAGCTTGACTAGTAAAGTGTTTAGGTATTCAATTTAAACAACAATAGTTGTAAATTGACTGATAGGATTGTGAACTGATTGGTTCAAGTGTTGAACCGATCAGTTCAAGTGTGATCGGCCTAAAAGGTGGGTCAAACTTTACATTTATAAACCTGAATTCTTCTAGGACGCCCACAACTTTATTACAGGGTTGAAGTAGATATATGGGGTCAAACACAGGGATGTGGTGATGTTTAGTATGCCGCAGATCTCATTCTTGAGTCAGATAAGCCAAAAGTGATAGTCGATAAAAGTATGTGCTAGAACTAGTCTAGCGGGTTGTCACGAATTAAAAGAAAACAAAGAAAACAAAACAAAACAAAATAGAGCTTGTGGTTCTACTAATCTGAGAAAGAGAGTTTCTGGCTATGTAACCACAAATGGGGCAGTCTATGCACTCATTCTCGGGCATAGACAACCCTCGAACACCTAAGAAAACATCTAGTACGCACAGTGGCATCTGTCCTGTGGGGTTCATCCCACTCGCCTTCGTGATGCGTGACTAAAACCATCAACCATATGTCATTGACCCTCTCTAGAGGAATGACATATCAACACCTCAGAATATGCTAAGTTCCCTCTCAGGTCTTAGGATATTCTGGGATGTTAGGAACAGAATACCTTGGATCATCCTCCTCTCAAGTTCGGATCCAAACTATCTTCTCTTAACCATTCCTACATGGATCTCGCAATACAGGCAAAAATAATAGTTCAAACTAGTAAGAGATCAACCAAACTAGCAATCATAACTTGGAAAGAGAAAATAGAACATGCAACATACTAGATCTGAAATGAATCTACTTGCTTAAGGCAAAAGTACATAAACATGCCCAGATCGGGCTGCATAGCCAAGAAGGAACTAACTAGCCATAGACAAGCATGGTTAGCATCGAACAAAGATGGATGAACATCGTTTGTACAAGAAACAAAGGAATGCAGCAGAATGAAAGAGAAGAAGAAAGAGATATATCCAGTAGAGGAAAGGTGGCTCTCGCTCCTCGGTCTCCGTGTAGGCCGGATCTCATTCCTTGGTCCTCCTCTTCGTCCTTCTAGACTCATTGGTTCTCTCTCTCTCTAGATCTACTCCGAACAGTAGCCCGGTGGATGTGAGAGGATGTTGGTGTAGACTGATCTTCTCTCTCCTCAACTTCTACCTGTAGAGATCATAGACCAACAGTGGAGGAGGGCGGTGATGTAGATCTTCTCTCTCCTTGGTGGTGAGGATGAATGTAGCACATATCTACTCTCTCCTTGGTTTCCACCCTTGGAGATAGTAGATCTGAGATGGGGATGGAGGAGAGAGAGAGTAGAGGCTGGTGGCTACTAGAGCATGTAGACTAGTTTCCTCGGTCCTCTCGGAACTTGGGATGCTTCCCTGAGGCTCTGGATCCAACACGGCAGCCTTCTGGCATCTGGACACGACCCAGCAGCCCTTTGGCTTCAAGGCTGGCTCTCTTTGAATAGTTGGGGTATGGGCCTATTTATAGGCCTGGCTAGCACTGACTCAAGATCACGATCGCGATCTCCCTTTCAGTCTGATTGCGATTCTATTCTCGTTCCTTGGGTCGCAGTATTCTCTGCTCGCCTGGTCGTGATTCCCTTATCGATCCCACGGTCTCTTACTGGAGGGTACGGTATTGGAGGGTTGAGGTCAGGTGTAGACTGTGATGTGGCGATGGATAGTGGTGGTGATGATCTCAGGTCGGGGTCCCTATGAGGAAGAGAAGGCTGCGAAGGTTGCAGGTGGAGGAGGACAAGGTGAAGGGGCAACAGGTGCAGAAGTCTGCGGTGTGTAGGGGATGAAGCAGAGGTTGCGGTAAAGATCGCGATCGCGATCAAGATCGCGACCAGATGCAGGGTTGCGGGTATGAGTCGATGGCGCCATGGTCATGATAAAGATCACGGGCGCGATCATGAGGGCAGGGGCCGCGGCGTGGCCACTGGTTGGTGACGGTGGAAGACCACGGGCAGAGATCATAGATGGAGAGCATGGGCAATGGAACCGCGGTTGGTTTGCCTGGGGTCGTGCAGACCGTGAGAAGGTGGAAGGCGAGGTCATGGTGTTGACAGTGCTTCTGTTGGGAGGTGAAGAAGCATTTCTGCGACGTTGAATGATCATGGGATTTACCACTATGAAGGAGATGGAGGTTGCAAGAAGCACCCGGGTGCAATGAGGTCGACTGCGGCCTTGTGCGGTGGATGTGGAGGGAAGCAGGCACGATCGGGGCCGAGATGATGGAGTAGACCGCTTGCTAACATGTTGTGGCTTGAGGAATCGCGGCCTGTCCTTAGTCGCGATTAGGGTAAAGGGGAGATGAGAAGATAACCGCGGGTGGGAGAATTGGTCGCGATCCTGAGACATGTCGTGGTTTTGGAGGAGATGTTATGATGTAGAGGCAGGTCACGGTTCCTGTGAGGTGGAGTCGCGATTGTGAGCGAGAGGAGACTGTCGATCGTGGTGACTTGATAGGGGGTCGTGGTTACTGATCTGTTGGTCACAGTTTTCTGGAGTGGTGCCCGCAGTTGGTTGGAGGTGAGGTGATGTTGGAGGCATTGCCGATGAAAGAAGCAGGTAGTCACGGTAGTTACTGTGGATAGGTGTCCATGCTTTTGGAGGATGGAGAGGAGCGAGGGGTCACGGTGTTGAGGGTGCTGGGAGGTCACGATCTGGTAGGCGCTAGTAGTCGTGATTCCTAAAGATCACGGTCGTGATTAGGGTTTGAGAGAGTGAACTTTGATCTGTAGGAGAAGGGAGTCATTGACTGTGCTTTGACCAAGCAACCAAAGATCCCAAACAGAGCTATGGGCTTTGTATATTGGGCCCAAAAGCTCCCAAATGACATGCACATGCAAGATAAAATCCAATAAAAATATGAATTAAATCCACTAAGTTTAGCATGGGTATATAAAGAGGATAAGACAATAAAAGCAATTAATCATAACTTAACTGGGCCCAGGTTAGTGATCAGACTGTGGTTATCATAAGATAAGGTGTTAAGAAGTATAATTCACTGGGCCACAATTTAGGAGATATGAGAGTCAGGAGAGAGGTAGTTCATCCATGTTTGGTGCACGCAAGTCCAATAATGGCTATATAGCTACGTTATTGGCTATTCTAGCTACATTACCTAAGCAGAGATAGAAAGCATAGAGCATGAGCATTATTGGGCAGATTAAGACTAAAGTGATGTAAACCATAGATAAAATGCATGGAGAAAGTGCATAGATTTGGGTGTTATCAACTACCCCAAGCTTAAAACTTGCTTGTCCTCAAGCAAGACTGTGCTCAAAGAACAAAAAGATAACATCCAAATTAAGCTTGGCAATAGATGCTAAGGTTAAGAAAAATAGCTTAAAGCATCAATTCTCCTAATCCATGTCATTACAGAACAAACCCCCACCAATCAATCACAATCCTACCAAAGCAAGATCAAAGAGTTTCCAGGAAAGATTAAGAAAATTCACTACAGTCTGTCGATACTCATGAGGGGTTGAATCATAATTATTTAAACATGAAAGAGTTGTCACATAGGTGATCACGTAGGTGATGAGAAATGAGCCATTACCATGAATCCATGAATACCAATCAGGAATACCACACCTCTCACTTATTCATGTCCTAAGAAACAAAGTAAAAAGACTCTAATGACTTCTGAGGATCCCGATCTGCGTCAGGTTAGTCCATGTAGCGAGCAATAGTCCCTGCAGTCCAAACCAGTTGGTCCAAAGCAGTGAGACAAACTTCTCGTACTGCGCTCAAACCAGCCCTGCTAATGAGATGATCTCAAAGGTCACCTAGGGGGTCCTAGTGACTCTCTAATGAGATTTTAGAGTGGTACTACTAGGCACGACATATCTGTGTTCATGAGTGCAGTCATACACCAGCTGGGCACCATCCTTAACTCTCCTAAAAGAGAAAACAACGCTCATTTATTGTTCACACACAGGCTTTTATCATCTACATTCTATTTGTAGGCTTGGGTGAGAACTATATTTGGGATTTTGTGGGCGGCCAAGCCTCTTTTGCACATTTTTATATTTTTCATCTTTTTGACTCAATCTAATGTGAGAAGGCACGTAGTCCATCAAGGAAAACATTTCATCATGATCATATCTCAAAACTCATCATAATCTGCTTGACACCTATGTGAAAAGTTGCAATTACGATTCAAGAATCCTTAGAATAGAGACAAGCTTATGAAATCGCAGCTAGGATTCTTTGATCATGTTTTATCTCATTCCAGCGGTTCTTTACCATGGATTTTCCATTCACGACATAGATCAAGGGAATTTAGCTTTAAGCTATGAAAAAGGGACATAACCTTAGATTTATTACCAAACTCAAGGAAAGAGTCAAAGATCAAGTCAAGCAAAAGGTTAAGAAATTTTTAAGATAAAAACTGTGCATCTAGGCATAAAGTCAAGCATTTATCTATTAGATTTGCACCACTTAGCCATAATTGCAGAGCTAAAAGGCAGAATTTTTTTTAAAATTTAAAACCAAATGCAGGAAGTAAACATGCATGCAAGAAGGGTGAAGAGAAAGAAGGGTGAAGCCTACCACCCCCAGCTTAAAATTTTGCTCATCCTTGAGCAAGACTTAAACTTGAAATAGTGAGGTAGCAATGCATGATTTTAACGGGAGTTATTGAAATTCTAAGCATGATGCATGGATGCAAGGATATAAAAATAGTTAGAGGAAAGAAATTAACTAACAAGATCATGAAAATCAAAATTTATTGTAATAAAAGGGCAGGAGGGTGGGTAAGAGAAAAAGTGGGTGGCTGCCCCATGATACCGACACTGGGATCCCAAATCCTATGTTTTGGGACCAGTGTCACAAGTGTCTTGCCAACGGGTTCCGCCACATAATAGGAGTAGAATAGGCGGATGTGTTGGCCCTCCCAAGTCTGAAAAAGGGGAACGTAATTTGGTGACTCGGTGAAGTCATCTTTGTGCTGAAAGTGGCTTGAACTGCATTGGGATGAATTCTTCGGCATATCATCCTCGGGGTACCTTTCATTATACAAATTTGAATATGAAGGTCCTGGGATGTCGACACAGGATGAGATGGAGGGTATAGGTTGAATGACTTGGGTAGGATCCATTTCTACTTCCTCCATCTCTGAACTTGAGGTTGGATGCTCAGATAAATCGTCATGTACAGTCTGAGTCATCCAATCATCTTCTGAACAAGAAGTACTCCCTGAAGATTCACTTTCTACCACCCCAAGCTTATCACTTGGCAAGGAGTCAGGGGTATCTTCATGCTCAAAAGCCATGTTGTAGTGAACTATCCATCTAACTCCCTTGAGTTCCACCAGGCCTTGAGGGGGGGTGGTGATTGTAAGCTCGTGTTGTTCTAGCTCATCGTCGTCAGTGTATTCGCTCCACTGAGATGAATAGTCATCATCATCCTCACCATATAGATTGTTCCAAACCATGATCGACATATTGCTCGAAGCTAAGTGACAAGTCTCAATGTGAGGGTTATCACTCTGGTCTGGATTACTATCTGAATCTGATTCGTTGGAACAAGACTCACTTTCTGATTGTGAGTTTGTTTGACTTTCTCTATGAGGATAGGAGTCACCATCTTCATAGACCCATTCTTGTTCCTTCATTGGTTCATCAACTGGCTCATCTGGATAGAATGAATAACTTCCCCACATATGTTGGTCTTCACAGAAAAATCCTGGTGAATCCAGTTGATGGTGTGAATGGGATGATGGTGAAGCATACTCCTCTTCAGACCCAATGGAATGGTCTTGAAGATTGGCTTCTTCATTGTCTTGTGATGGCAATTGTAACCAAATTGTAACCAAATCGATGAGCTCTTGGGGCCTCCTACTTTGTTCAACATCTTCATCATGAAGTTGTTGTACTTGAGCAACAATTCTTTTGAGACCCGTCAATTTTTCCATGCACACATGAGGGGAATCCGTTGTATCAAATTGATGTACTTGGATGGATCCTTGCTCAAGAGTTCTAAGTAGACTTCTACTACGGTTTATAGCCTCGGCAACTAGTTTGAGATGACGATCCTGCTCTTCTAGGAGTTGTTGCATTGGATTGACATCTTCTCAGAGATGAGGGGCTAAGGAAGTGAGTGTGTTGGCACTTTCTCGGCTCAGGTCCACTGTCTTGATCAGTTCTTTCTCCCATTATGGCACGGAAGTCAAGGGCTGGCTCTGACCTTTAATTATTTTCCAGTAGTCCGAACTGTGGAAAAACTCAGGAGGATAGGTGGACAAGATCACTTGTCTTGCCGAAGCGAGATCCATGGCTGAAAAAGGTATAAGAAAAAGAAAAGGTATTCAGTATATATGAATAGGTATGTTTAAAACAAAAGAAAAATTATGCATATATAAACATGTTTATAGTGACAGAACAAAAATATTTTAGGCGTGTAAACGTGGAAAACCACGTCCCTGGCAACGGCGCCAAAAGTTGATCGGCCTAAAAGGTGGGTCAAACTGTACATTTATAAACCTGAATTCTTCTAGGACGCCTGCAACTTTATTATAGGGTCAAAGTAGATATATGGGGTCGAACACAGGGACGTGGTGACATTTAGGACGCCGCAGATCTTGTTCTTGAGTCAGATAAGCCAAAAGTGATAGTCGATAAAAGTATGTGCTAGAACTAGTCTAGCGGGTTGTCACAAATTAAAAGAAAACCAAGAAAATAAAACAAAACAAAATAGAGCTCGTGGTTCTACAAATATGAGAAAGAGAGTCCTTGTCTATGTAACCACAAATGGGGTAGTCTATGCACTCGTTCTCGGGCATAGACAACCCTCGAACACCTAAGTAAACATGTAGTACGCACAGTGGCATCTGTCATGTGGGGTCATCCCACTCACCTTTGCGATGCGTGACTAAAACCATCAACCATATGTCATCGACCCTCTCTCGAGGAATGGCATATCAACACCTCAAAATATGCTAAGTTTCCTCTCGGGTGTTAGGATATTCTAGGATGTTAGGAACAGAATACCTTGGATCATCCTCCTCTCAGGTTCGGATCCAAACTATCTTCTCTTAACCATTCCTACACGGATCTCGTGATACATGCAGAAATAGCAGTTCAAAATAGTAAGAGATCAACCAAACTAGCAATCATAACTTGGAAAGAGAAAATAGAACATGCAACATACTATATCTGAAATGAATCTACTTGCTTAAGGTAAAAGTACATAAGCATGCCCAGATCGGGCTACATATCCAAGAAGGAACTAACTAGCCATAGACAAGCATGGTTAGTGCCAAACAAAGATGGATGAACATCATTTGTACAAGAAACAAAGGAATGTAGTAGAATGAAAGAGAAGAAGAAAGAGATATAGCCCGTAGAGGAAAGGTGGCTCTCGCTCCTCGGTCTCTGTGTAGGCCGGATCTCGTTCCTTGGTCCTGCTCTTCATCCTTCTAGACTCCTTGGTTCTCGATCTCTCTAGATCTACTCCAAACAGCAGCCCAATGGATGTGAGAGGATGTTGGTGTAGATTGATCTTCTCTCTCCTCAGCTTCCACCTATAGAGATCGTAGATCAATAGTGGAGGAGGGCGGTGATGTGGATCTTCTCTCTCCTTGGTGGTGAGGATGAACGTAGCACAAATCTGCTCTCTCCTTGGTTTTCACCCTTGGAGATAGTAGATCTGAGATGGGGATGGAGGAGAGAGAGAGTGGAGGTTGGTGGCTGCTGCAGCACGTAGACTAACTGCCTCGGTCCTCTCAGACCTTGGGATGCTTCCCCGAGGCTCTGCCTCCAACCCAACAACCTTCCGACATCTGGACACGACCCAGCAGCCCTTTGGCTTCAGGGCTGGCTCTCTTTGAATGGCTGGGGTATGGGCCTATTTATAGGCCTAGCTAGCAGCGACTCAAGATCATGATCACGATCTCCCTTTCAGCCTGATTGTGATTCTATTCTCGTTCCTTGGGTCGTAGTCTTTTCTGCTCGCCTGGTCGCGATTCCCTTATCGAGTCTGTGGTCTCTTACTGGAGGGTATGGTATTGGAGGGTCGAGGTCAGGTGTAGACTGTGGTGTGGCGGTGGAGAGCGGTGGTGATGATCTCAAGTCGGGGTCCCTGTGAGGAAGAGAGGGTTGCAAAGGTTGCAGGTGGAGGCAGACAAGGTGAAGGGGCAGCATGTGCAGAAGACCGTGGTGCGTAGGGGATGAAGCCAAGGTCACGACAAAGATCGCAGTCGTTATCAAGATCATGACCAGATGTAGGGTTGCGGGCAGGAGTTGATGGCACCATGGTCATGAAAAAGATCATGGGCATGATCATGAGGGCAGGGGCCGCGGTGCGGCTGTTGGTTGGTGACGGTAGAAGACCACGGGCATAGATCGCAGATGGACAACGTGGATAATGGAACCGTGGTTGGTTTGCTTGGGGTCGTGAAGACCGTGAGCTGGTGGAAGGTGAGGCCGCTGTGTTGGTAGGGATGTTGTTGGGAGGTGAAGAAGCATTTCCGCGATGTTGAATGATTGCGGGATCTGCCACCGTGAAGGAGATGGAGGTTGCAAGAAGCACCCGGGTGCAGTAAGGTCGACCGCAGCCTTGAGCGGTAGACATGGAGGGAAGCAGGCACGATCGAGGCCAAGATGATGGAGCAGACCGCTTGCTAGCAGGTCACAACTTGAGGAATCACAGCCTATCCTTGGTCATGATTAGGGTAAAGGGGAGTTGAGCAGATAACTATGGGTGGGAGAACTGGTAGCGATCCTGAGATAGGTCGTAGATTTGTAGGAGAGGTCGTGATGTAGAGGTAGGTCACAGTTCCTGTGAGGTGGAGTCGTGATTGTGAGTAAGAGGAGAGTGTTGGTCACTGTGACTTAATAGGGGGGTCGCGGTTACTGATCTGCTGGTCGCAGTTTTATGGAGCGGTGCCCACGGTTGGTTGGAGGTGAGGTGTTGTCAAAGGCGTTGTCGATGAAAGTAGCAGGTGGTCGCAGACATGTGTCCACAGTTTTTGAGGATGGAGAGGAGCGAGGGGTCGCGGTGTTGAGGGTGCTGGGAGGTCGTGATCTAGTAGGCGCTAGTAGTCGTGATTCCTACAGATCACAGTCGCGATTAGGGTTCGAGAGAGTGAACCACGATCTGTAGGAAAAGGGAGTCGTTGATCGTGCTTTGACCAAGAAACCAAAGGGCCCAAACAGAGCTATGGGCTTTGGAGATTAGGCCTAAGAGCTCCAAAATGACCTACACATGCAAGATAAAATCCAATAAAAATATGAATTAAATCCACTAAGTTTAGCATGGGTATATAAAGAGGATAAGATGATAAAAGCAATTAATCATAACTAAATTGGGCCCAGGTTAGAGATCAGACTGTGGTTATCATAAGACAAGGTGTTAAGAAGTACAATTCACTGGGCCATAATCTAGGAGATATGAGAGTCGGGAGAGAGGTAGTTCATCCATGTTCAGTGCACAAAGTCCAATATTGGCTATATAGCTACATTATTGTCTATTCTAGCTACATTACCTAAGCAGAGATAGAAAGCATAGAACATGAGCATTATTGGGCAGATTAAGACTAAAGTGATGTAAACCATAGATAAAATGCATGGAGAAAGTGTATAGATTTGGTTGTTATCAAAGTGTTAGGTCAAATTTGAACCAAAATTAGCTGAATAGGAAAGTGAATTGACCATTTAAAAAAGTGAACCAACCAGTTCAGATTCTAAAACGACCAATTCTTTATGAATCACCCATTTCAATGATCAATACGATTGGATCAAACATTGGTGTTGACATCATGTTGTGCATAAATCAAATATTAAATCTAATACAATTGTGAATAGGAAATATGGCGAATCGATCAATTCAAGGGTTGAATTGATCGAATCATATGCGAACCGATCAGTTTAGGTGTGAACTGACTGATTCATGGTTTGCAGATCTAGAAAATTCATGAAATTCCATATTGTTTACTCCCAATTGATTTGGAAATCCTAACCCTGACCCTCCTATAAATAAATGGATAGTTGAGGCTTTTTAGAGACACAACAATACTCTCTAACAAGTGTTGACCTCACTAGTTGTGGTAACTAGAGAGACCGAGTAAGTCCTAACATTAAAAGGGAGGGACAATAAGGGAGAGAATGTGGGAGAGCTAATCAACCTTGGAAGGTCGATGTTCAAAGGGACAACTCCAGTCTGTTGACTCTGGTAGCACAACATGGAATTCTTTATGGTCCATGTGGACTATGTTGAGGTGTGGAGGTTGTTGCCACCTTCTAGGAGAATGTCATAAATTGCCATCCTTGGTATTGCACTAGGAGACCATTGTTGAATACTGCATGTCGATTGAAGAAGAAGAAGCACACTAGCTCAAGGATAGTCATACGACTAGCTTCAGGCAAGTATATTCCTTGCAACCTTCTTTCTCAATCTATATTTGTTGATCTGATCTATTTTCTAAGGGGAATATGGAAGTCAAATAAAAAAACCGCTCCCATGTCTGATGTCATATTTCTCAATAGTGGTATCAGAGTCACGTCAATTTACTATTTTTCGGGAATTTATCAATATAATCGGATTTTAGTTTCATCATTTATTTATAACATATGATGTGAATATTTAAATGAATAATGTCCATATCCTATGAAATACCACATATGATCTATATTTATATATATATATATATATATATATATATATATATATTTATATATATATATCTCCCTAAAAGTTTGTTTTGACGGTGAACGTAAGCATGGTTTGTTAGGTTTTCTGGAGGTGACAAATGCAGCAGAAACAACAAAATTTTCTCCACATATCCTATTAGTGAATCTCGTCAATAACAATGAATTTGAAATGAGGGTGTGTGGCACATACCTTATCGCAGAGCAAGTCTAGTAATGTCCCTTCACATAGTAATATTTGTAGCCTCTCAAGTGTATATACAGTCCTGGTCGACGTCCTCCAAATGCATGTGCTCAATGTATGTGTCTCTACTTCATCCACGCGGATTGACTAAAACTCCACGTTGTACTATCTGAATCAGAGGGAAGGAGTAGCTTTTGCTTGATGACGTGCTAGCATAGTGGTTTCTCTCCTTCTCTCTCATTTGGGAACAAGGATGTCTAGGGTTCATGTACAAGTGTGTATCTTAAAACCCAGCTGACATGCCCCTATAAATAGTAGAGGAAAGAAAGCAGGGTTTACTAAAACCTTTAGGAAAATAAAAGATTGTGGTTGCATTTAAAACAAGCTTCTTACTGACTATTAAAATAATATTTTAGAATCAATTAATCATATTAATTAAGTAACTAATTTTCATCATTTGTCTCAAGTCAATAGCTCGATATTAGCCAGCTGACTTCACAATTTAAATCTAATTAGTTGGCTTAAACATTTGAACCAATTAACTCACATTATATTCCAATATTATTCCAGTAGATTACCTAAATGTTTTAGTAATCAATTTCATTCATAATATTTCCAATCATGTCCACAATTATACTCCTATTCCAATACATCCTATGTGTGTGACCTGGTAGGATCCAAATTACTTTGACAATGATATATGTAACCATATTAAGACTTCACAAGCATTGATTGGTATCTAGCAAAACTTCATTTCTACCTAAGTTACTGGAAAGTTGGAGAACAACTTCGACCTACAATAGGTGATTAGTGTTATAGTGATCAAATAGTTCCTTTGTCTCTAATATCCAGATTAAACTTGAGGCAAAGAATCATCATCCACTTAATGTTCAATTCATGTTCCTTGAACTAGTGCATACTGTTTGAGATATGTGTAAGCTCAATATCACATATTGACTCACGCCACCATGACCATGTGTTTCTCTAATCAAGTGACAAGGATATCAAGCTCCTGTAGGAGGGACAAATCCCATCTACATAAATCAGAGTCATCCCCAAGTGTTACAGTGCATCCGAGCACCACCTTTATGGCAACCCTTATTCAGGATTATGGTGGATGGTGTCAAAGTACATCGAGCAACATGTGATGAGTGCAGTGATTTCAGTTGTAAGAAGCTCAATCACCACCATCACTATGAGAGATGACTCTAACTACCAATCATAGTTTCCATGTGTCACTCTCAAGGTGGGCATATTCAATACATTGTTCTCTAACAAGTATCTGTGTGCTTGGTTTGATATCACATATCATCTCTAATGAGATTTTGTCATCAACCAACACACACTCTAGTCTTAAGTGTTATTGTTGTCTATTAGCCTTCAACAATAATATCCTACTAGGGACATAACAAGAATGCATATACTCTTGACATCCATATGATATCATCATTCAGGTCCTCAACCCGAAGACATACATCATTCAATAATATCATTTTTTAGACATTTATTATGTTACATCATTATTTCATAATAAATTGGAAGATTGCCCTTATTAATGATCAAATCATTTATAAGATATGATGTTGGTATGTATGCCCATAGATCCAGTCATATGATGATTGTAATGGCATACTTTATAAATGATTTGAATAATAATAATAAAGGTAATTTATGCCTACATGTTTAATCTATTTTGATATAAAGATATAGCATGTTAGATGTCTAAAGAATCATATTACTTAATGGCGTATGTCTTTCGGTTGAGCGCCTAAACAATGAGATCATATGGATGTTAAGAGTATACATTCTTGTTATGTCCCTAGTTGGTTGTTATTGTGGAAATAACTATAGACATCAATAACACAAAACACTAGAGTGTGTGTTGGTTGATGATAGAATTTCATTAGTCATGATATATGATATCAAATCAAGCACATAGATACATGTTAGAGAACAGTGTATCGGATAAACCCACCATAAGAGTGATGCATGGAAACTACACTTGGTTAGTTAGGATCATCTCTTATTGTATTGGCGGTGAATGTGGTTCTTAGACCTAAAATCACTGCACTCAGCACATGTTGTTGGGTACACTTTGACATCATCAAACGCAGTCCTAAATTATGGGTTGTTATAAAGGTGATGATTGAGTGACTTTGACACATAGGATTTTCACTATGAGTGATAGACATGGAATTTGTCCCTCCTAAGGGAGTATGATATCATGTCCACTTGATAAGAGAGACTGAGAAATACATGGCCATGTACATGCGAGTCAATATATGATATTGAGCTTGCATATATCTCAGATAGTCTACTCTGGTTCAAGAAATAGGGATTGAACGTTTGTAGAGGATGACAATTCCATGCCTCAAGTTCAATCCATATATCAGTGACGAAGGAACTATACATTCACTGTAACACCAATAATAGATTGTAGGTTGAAAGTTGTTCTCCAACTTTCCTATTCACTTGGGTAGCACTGATGTGTGACTAGGCACCGCTCTTTGCTTGTGAAGTCATAAGTTAGTTATAAACATTCACAGCCAACATGAAATGGGACCTATAGGGTCACACACAAAGGATTAACTTGGAAGAGGAGTTTATCCAATAATTATGTTTAGATTGATTACTAAAGTGTTTAGGTACTCAATTAAACATTCAATCAATAGACTTGACTCAGATCATCAAGTTCAAGTATTGAACCAATAGATTAAAGTGTCAGATTGATTGAGAACGGCATTCACTGAGTTTTGCACAACCTGGACCACCAACTGACCAGTTCATTGGGCGAACTGGTCGACTCATGGTCAGTGAGACAACCAGTTCACTCTAGTGAACTGATTGGTTCACATGGACCAAACGAGCAAGTGTCGGGTTTCCCAGTTCGTGAGAAAAGATCCTCATTTCACTTGTTCAATTCAATTGAGACAAGAATTAATCTTTGTGTTAATTAGAAATGAATAAGGAAAGTCAATTGCAGGCATGTCTACGAAGTGAAACGATCGGTTCACTTGGTGAACTGATCGGCTCACCTGCCCAAATGATCGATTCCATTGTGAAGCAATCGGTTCACCTATTGTAGAACAATCAGTTAGTGTAAAATATGGATCCTTCTATTCCCGCACAGACTGTGAACCCTGACCCTGCCCTCTACTATAAATAGAGGGGTACATGGGGCTTCTCAGAACACACAACTCAGAACATGAGTTGCTCTAGAAATTTTTTGTCCTCTCTGGTTGTGGTAACCGAGAGATCCCAAGAAAGTTGTACCCATCCAGGGAGGAACAACGAGGGAAAGACAACTGCAGAAAAGTGAGTGGTGGTGGGAGAGTGTGTCAGTAACTAGTACGCTAACAGAAGGGGACGACTCCTAGTCTGTCCATCAGGAGGACTAGAGTTCCCGGTGGTCTGTGTGGACTATCTATAGAGGTAGGAGATTTTTGCCGCTCAGGAGGACGACCGTCAACTGCAGTTTGGGTCAAGACCAGGAGCTACATAGACGTCGTTGAAGATTTGGTGGTTGAAGACCACACTAGTTGTGAGGTATTTTATCTGGGTAAGCCTCTTGACTAGGTATATCTCGCTAAAACCATCTTTCCTATTGCATAGTTGTTTATGTGATCTGTTGGTTATGAGTTTGTGCTTGGATAAAAATTTTGTTTTCACTGCCTGTTATGTCCCACAAAACCTAATAGTGGTATCAGATCCACGTCAACATACTATGTTTTAGGATTAAATGATATGATCAGATTTTGGTTTTTCACCATTTATTTATTACATGCGATGTGAATACTCTAACTGGCTAATGTACATATCTGATTAACACCACAAATCCCTATATATAGATATGATATGGTATATATATTCAATTGATATGTGTCACCCTAAAATGGTTTTGAGGGTGGATGTGTAGTGTGTTTATGGACAATAAAGCCCTATGTGTGTGCTTCTATGGTTGTGGTTGTTTGCATCTCGGTCTACATACTGAGTCCATTCTTCTATTCCGGATGTAACTCGAGATAACTCGAGTCGTCTCTACTACCTTTGCTCCCCCTGAATGTAACTCAGGGCTTCCCAAAGAAATATGTAGAAGTAGGATAGTTTTATTTCTTGTTATGTCGAATACTGATGGGCACCCAGATGGACATCTGAAGGACTGAGATGACTAGTTGATGGTGTGGGTTGAGAAGCTGGTGGCCTAACGAGGAGCATGATGACACGATGAACAGACCTTCTGGAGGTGCTAGACTGTCGGTCAGTGACAACCAACTGACCGTCCAAGAGGTGAGTCGACCAGTCATAAGATGAGCTGATCAACCTGAAACGGCTAAAGCACATATCTTCATCAACTACATAATCTTGCATGTGAAGTAGACCTAGAGGACCATAATTTCTTGTGGCTCAAGAAAATACAAATAGGATGGCCATAATCATTGCTTTATCTCTTCGCATGTTTTCTTGTGGGATATAGCATGTATATGATACACACTATATATTTGGTGATTGGATACGTATATGTATATGTATATAAATTTCAAACCCCTCAATATAATATTAAGTCTTAGATGCTTTCCATAAGCACCACCCATGAAAAGCTTGATTGACCAAGTGTAGGTTATGCCAAAGTATGGTGTCGCGGTTCATCTTGTGGAAGTATGATGGTAGATATGTAGGCCTACCAAAGCAGGGTAGATAATCTATCGTGTTGTCTTTTGGGTCAGGCTTAACTAGGTGATCTTAATGAGATTAAATACCTCGAAGCATAAGGATGGATCGTGACAAAGATTTGTGCACACCATCTATCCAAGAGTTACATTCAGATGCAATTGGAAAAGGTTGCCTATCTAAATAATATGATTGTGTGCGATCAGCCAAAGCTGACTCATGATTAGACGAAATATGGATCTTGGCTCACTAGAAAGTTATACGTTGCAATCTTCTAAATTGATAGTGAGGGCTATCAGTTTGAACAAAATAGTGGGAGTTATAATTAATTAAAGGCCTAATTAAATATCGTCAACTTTATTCAAATCAAATCAAATCAAAAGGAGTTTTGACACAATGTAAATGTTTTCTCTTGTAGAATCAAATGGCAAAGAAATCATTATTGAAATCGGACAATTTAATTGATAATTTCCATAATTGGTTAAGGACTATGAGAAGTTTTCTGCATATTCGTAAGATACCAGTGGTTGTAGAATCTACTCTATGTATGCCTAAGGCGTTGTTTGAATGCAAACTGACAGAGGGAGATCCAGTTAGACCCCATGTGCTCAATATGATTGGGCATATAGAAAGTCTATAGAAACTAGGATTTCCTTTGGGTCGAGAGTTGGCCACGAATATGCTTTTGCAATCGTTGCCTAAATCATATAGCATGTTTATCAAGTATTACTACTTGTGCAACATGGCTAAACCGCTGTCAGAGCTTCTTTACATTTTGACAAATGTTGAAGCACAAATGAAGAAGGATAGTTCCATGATAGTGATTAGTGGAATGGAGTCCAAGGACACATGCAAAGAAGAGAAGCGTTCTCCACTCAAGGAAGATGAAGCAAGAGATAGAGATCTCTATTTCTGGTGTATATGTAATTGAGATTAACTTTACTAATTCTTCATCATGGGTAATTGATACCGGATGTGGATCACTCATTTGTTCAAATGTGAAATATTTGAAAAGAAGTAGGCCTTTAGTGAAAGGCGAGGTTGAACTACGTGATGCTAATGGAGCAAGAGTTTCTACCAGTGCAGTAGGAACCTATGAGTTATCTCTACCAAGTGGGTTGATAATAGAGTTACAGAACTACTATTATGTACCTACCATTAATAGGAATACCAATTTTGTATCTTGTTTAGACAAGGATGGATTTGAATTTCTTATTAAGAATGGAAAATGTTCCATTTCTAAAGATGGGATCTTTTATGGTAGTGCCCCAATGTCTTATGGTCTATATTTGATAGATCTACAGACAAGTGTATACAACATAAACACCAAAAGACAAAAACTCAATGACTCAAATAAAACATACATGTGGCATAGTCGTCTAGGGCACATAAATGAGAATCGCATATCTAGACTCCATAAAGATGGTTATCTACAATCTTTTAATTTTGAATCAATAGAGAAATGTGAATCTTGTTTGTTGGGTAAGATGACAAAGACTCCCTTATCAGGTAAAAATGAGAGAGTGAGTGATCTATTAGGACTCATACATACTGATGTATGTGGGCCTTTTAGAACAAATTCTAGAGGTGGGTATCAGTACTTCATTACCTTTATTGATGACTTCAGTAGGTATGTCTATGTTTACTTGATGAAACATAAATCAGAAACCCTTAAAAGGTTAAAGGATTTCATGAATGAAGTACAGAACCAACTTGGAAAAATTATTAAGGCATTTTAATGCTATCGAGGTGGAGAATACTTAGGCTAAGAGTTTGAGGATCTTCTGAAAGCCTGTGGTATTATATCACAATGGACTCCACCTGGAACACCACAGCATAATGGTGTATCAGAAAGAAGGAATCTCACATTACTAGACATGGTGCGATCTATGATGAGTTTTTCTGATCTTCAAATTTCTTTTTGGGGACATGCTCTAACAACCGCCACGTTTACACTTAACCGCATACCATCTAAATCAATTCAAAAGACACCATATGTGATATGGACTAGGAAGCGTCCCAATATGTCTTTTATGAAGATTTGGGGATGTGAGGCTTATGTCAAGAAAATGTTTCCTGATAATCAAGGCCCTAGATCTGATAAAATTTATTTTGTTGGATATCGTAAAGAAACCAAGGGATACTACTTATACAACCCAACTGGAAACAAAGTGTTTGTTACCAGGGATTTTGTATTCCTAGAAAAGGAATTGATTTCCAAAGGAAGCAATGGGAGGAAAGTAGATCTCGAAGAGGTTTGAGACCAATAAGAAAACATTTAAGCAATAGATGAAAAAGAGGAAAATAGAGATTCACAAGTGGTTGTGGAATCTCATTCTCCTCAAGTAACACCAGAGACCTCGTAGATCTAGTAGGACATGCCTTGAGCCTGAAAGATTTGGATATCTTGTGACTCAAGAAGGTCGTGAGTTGGTCATAGATGATGAGCCAACTACCTATCTAGAATCTATGTAGGGACCAGATTCTAAGAAATGATTTGAGGCCATGAGATCTGAGATGGAATCCATGTATTCCAAAAAGGTATGGACCTTGGTGGATCCACGTGAAGGGTAAAACCCATAGGGTGCAAATGGGTCTTCAACAAGAAGACCGACATCGATGGCAACCTGCAAACTTATAAAGGCAGATTGGTTGCAAATGGTTTTAGACAAGCTAAAGGTGTTGACAATGACGAAACCTTTTCTCCAGTCACCATGATTAAGTCCATCATGATCATGCTTTCTATTACTGTTGGTATGTATGCCCTAAGAGCCAATCATGGGATGATTGGTGGGATACATTAAGATTGATTTGATAAACATCAAAGGCAAGCTTCCAATTCTTTCTGGTTTAGTCATATGAGATAGTGATAGAAAGACTGAATGTCTAGAGAATGACAGTACTCAATGACGCATGCCTTCAGGTTCATGACCTGAATGATGAGATCATATGGATGCTAAGAGTTTGTACATTCTTGTTATGTCCCTAGTCGGATGTCATTGTGGAACGTAGATAGACATCAATGGCACACAAGACTAGATTGTGGTGTTGGTTGATGACAGAATCTCATTAGTCATGATATAGAGATATCAAACCAAACACATAGGTACTTGTTAGAGAACAAGTGTACCGGACAGACCCACCGTGAGTTTGACACATGGAACCATGACATGGTAGTCAGAGTCAGTACTCACAGTGATGGTGGTGAGTGTGATTCTTAGACCTGAAATCACTACACTCAACACATGTCATTGGGTACACTTTGACGTCATCAAATGCAGTCCTGAAACATGGGTTGTTATAAAGGTGATGATTGGGTGGCTTTGACACATGGGGCTTTTGAGGGGTGAGTGATAGATATGGGATTTGTCCCTCCTGAGGGAGTTTTATATCTAAGGCCACTTGATGAGTAGGATTGAGATAGGCGTGCGCACGCATGTGTGAATCAGTATGTGATATTGATGTCATACATATCTCGTTCAATCTACTCTGAGATCAAGAAAGTGAATGAATGTTGACAGGATGACTGTTCCATGCCTCGAGTTCATTTGGGATATTAGTGACAAAGGAATTATACATTCGTTGTAACACCATTCACAGATTGTAGGATTGAAAGTTGTTCTCCAACTTTCTACTTTCACTTGGGTAGCACTGATGTGTGACTAGGCACCGCTCTTTGCTTGTGAAGTCATAAGTGTTATGGACTTTCACTGCCAACGTGAAATGGACCTGTAGGGTCACACACATAGGATTTAACCTGGAAGAGGAGTTTTGTCCACAAGCAATGTTTAGATTGATTACTAAAGGAGTTTAGTAGTTCAATTAAACACTCAATTGATTGATAGCTCAAAATCATAGTGTTCAAGGTGTTGGACAGATTGATTAGAGTATCAGATTGATTGAAATCGCAATTGACTGATTATGCACAACCTACACTCCCAACCGATCGGCTGAGGTTGTTGAACCGGTCGGCTCAAGTGTTGAGTCGATCGGCTCATGGTCAGAGTGAAACGATCGGTTCAAGTGTTGAAATGATCAGTTACACTGGTGCAACCGAGCAAGTTGGGAAAGTCAGGTCGGTGAGAATTTTCCTTGTGTTTCACTTGCCCAATTTGATTGGAACAAGGATTGGTATTCGATACCAATTAGAAACAAAAGAAGGAAAGTCAATCGGGAACTGATCAGGACCACGAACCGATCGGTTCAGAAGTGAACCGATCGGCTCATGGGTCCCAACCGATCGGTTGGTGTTCCAACCGACCGGTTCACTTGTGAACCGATCGGTTCAGGTTGCGAGTTGGTTGTTTTTTGGTGGAAAATCTCGAACCCTTCTACTCCTGCTTTTAGTCCCATATTGCCGGGGACAGAGAACCATGTCCCATGTCCCGCCTATATATATAGGGGTATTGGGGGCTTCTCAAAGTACAACTCAGTGCAACCAATAGCTCTGCAAAGTTGTCGTTCTCTCTGGTTTTGGTAACCGAGAGAGAGCACGAGCAAGTACTTCCCGCAAAGGGAGGTGCAGCAAGAGAAGGACAACTGTAGTTGCAACTGGAGGCAGGAGAGTGTGTTGGCAACTAGTACATCAGCAGGAGGGTGCGACTCCTTCCACTTCCTTGTGGGACAAGGAGTGTGGAGTTCCAGGTGGTCCGTGTGGACTACTTTAGAGGCGGGAGGTTTCTACCGCTCAGGAGGACAACTGTCAATCCTGACAGTCCGGTGAGAGGAGGAGTTGTCAGTCCCGGTGCGACCAGGAGCTGCACTGACATCGTCCAAGACCGGAGTTGAAGACCGTGCAAGGCGCGAGGTATTGTTGCCGAGCAAGCCTCGGGACAAGGTATGATTCCACAAACCATCCCTTTTCTATTATATAGACGTTGACATGTTTCCTTGTTCTGGGTTTGGGGGAGAAAATTTTTGTTTCCGCTGCCTTCTCTGCCTCCCCTAAAACCCAACAGTGGTATCAGAGCCACGTCAACTGCTCTATATTTTAGGAATATCTATATGATTGATTTTGGTTTGTCGCTTTTATTGCATACGATGCGAATAATATCGGCTTATGCATGTCCAATCCTAAATCCACAAATCCCAAATTACATATATGATATGTATTATTAATGCACTCGATACGAGTCGCCCTTAAACGAGTTTTGTGGTGGATGTGTGTAGCATGATTATGGCCTATAAACCCCTATCTGTGTGTGGTTGCTTGTGTTTGCTTGCATCTCGGTCTGTGCACCGATCTTCCCTCTCTTATTCCTGATGTAACTCGAAATAATTCAAGATTCTTTCCTACCTTTGCTCCCCCCAAATGTAACTCGGGGTTTCCCTTTTAAGCAATGTATAATTAGGATAGATTTTATTTCCTATTATGTCAAAGACCGGCGGACATCAAGATGACAGCTGAAATGATCGGTTCAAGGAGTGAACCGATCGGTTGACGTTCCAGAAGGTCAGTTCAAGGAGTGAACCGATCGGTTGATGACCGGTTCGAGGAGCGAGACGAGCGGGTGGCGGACAAGATGAGATGCACGATGACCAGGCGAACCGATCGGTTGGAGGAGCCAACCGATCGGCTGGTGGCACCCAGACGACCGACTGGAGAGAACAAATCATTCATGTGATGAGTTGATCAACTCGAATGGCAAGACACAGATGTTCATCTTGTACAGGTTGCGTGTGATGTAGACCTAGATGACCGTGATTCCTCTTGGCTCAAGGAATCACATTAGGATGGCCATAATCATCGCTTTTATCGTTTGTGCATGTTTTCTGTGGGATATAGCATTTATATGATACGTACTATGTATTGTGGTGATTGGATATGTATATGTATATAAAAACCAAATCCCTCATTAAAATATTAAGTCTTATATGCCTTCCATTAGCGACACACATGAAAATCTCGATCGACCAAGCGTAGGTTACGCCAAAGCGTGGTGCGCCGTCTATCTTGTGGAAGTGTGAAGGGTAGACATGTAGGTTCTGCCAAAGCAGGGTGTATGTTTACTGTGTCGGCTTTTGGGTTAGACTTAACTGGTGATTCTTAGAGCGTCTAAGCCCAGAGGCAAGGAATGTTCATGTCAAGGTGTTGTGCATGTTCATTCATCAAGAGTTGCATATGATGCAATTAGCATGATGGCTACCTAAATAGTCAAGTTTGTGGGCGATAAGCCAAAGCTGACTCATGACTTGATGAAATATGGATCTTGCCCACTAGAAGGTTGTACACTGCAATCTTCCGAATTGATGGTGAGGGCTATCAATTTGAACTAAAATAGTGGGAGCGATAATTAATTAAAGGCCTTATTATATTGTCAACTTTTCAAATCAATCAAATAAGTCAAAATGAGTTTTTGGACTAAAATTGCATATATTTCCTTTTGTTGAAATAAATGGTTAATCAACAATAATCACTTTATTTGCGATCGGTCTTTGAGACCAACAAATTAAATGGGAATAATTACACGATTGGTTAGGATGATGAGAAGTGTTCTCAAAGAAAAGAAAGCTCCAAGTCCTACCAAGACCAGATAAACTCAATCCCACCACATCAATGGCAGAAGGTATGCTTATGGAAGCATACCGAGGATGACATTGATGAGGAGTGCTTGATGATGTTGCAGAGACAACATGAGACATATGATGTCTCAAGGACACTGTCCTAGTATGTCATGACAGAAGGAGATCAGGTAAGTTATTCACACACTCAATGTGATTGGGTATGTGGAAAACCTGACTAAGAAGGATTCCATCTGAGCCAAGAGTTGGCTATTGGTATGATACTGCAAATGTTGCGAGAATCATACAGTTCATGATAAACTACAACATGAACAACTTTGACAAGCGGTGACAAAGTTGTTGGACATGTTGAGGACAGTAGAGGCAAATATGAAGAAAGACTAACCCTAATCTTTGATGATATCAATGAAAGGTAAGTCTTAAGGGCAAGGGCAAGGGAAAAGCAAAGAAGTGTTCTGATGCTAGCCACCAATCCAAGCCGTCTTCAGCCTCAAGGCACATGGGGAAAGGGTGTATGATGGAATTGCCCTCTATATCTGGAAGAACAAAAGAAGATGAAGGAGGGGATGGAGATCTCCACCTAAGGTATCATGAAATGAACCGCTTCTTTATCTGAGGTATATGATACCAAGATAGGGATCTATCATATATGATATGCAAGATCCACAAAGAAGTGATGGCCTTTATGAAAGGACCAAGAAAGAAGCACCCATCATTGGAGCAAGTGTTGTTGCCAAAGATAGGAGTATCTTTCAGTTTATTTCATCCTAAAGGGCACAAAATAGAGTTGAGAACTGCTATTTCATATTTTCCAATAGATAGAAACACTTTATTTTTTCATATTGTATGACAATCATGGCAATTAATAAAGAGATGTTTCAATCTTAAAGATATG
Source organism: Alisma plantago-aquatica (assembly GCA_963693085.1). Lineage (NCBI taxonomy): Eukaryota > Viridiplantae > Streptophyta > Magnoliopsida > Alismatales > Alismataceae > Alisma > Alisma plantago-aquatica. Next base: position 208,813,865 of record OY856412.1, on the reverse strand, counting down.
ATCTTTGTGGCAATGCCTTATTTGTCTTGTGATACATGGTATGCATAAGATAAAATGATACCTAAAGTTATAGATAACTCAAACAATCTAATTATCATCAATCATGAGAAATTCATTTCTAGTTTCCATGTGATGGATAAATCTAGACTCTTTTGGTTAGAGAACCAGTAAGAGACATGAATATCTTGGACATGATTAATCAATCTTCACTAATGGTAGTGGGAGAATGATTATCCTATTAGGTATAATACATGTGATGTATTTACATACCTATTGGAATAAATGCTAATACTTCAAATGGTGTTTAGAGAAATACCAATATGAATATCTTGAAGTGTTCAAGATTATCATAGATGAAGTGCAAATTTGGTAAAGTGTTAATTCTTGATGAGAACAATGAATGAAATACTTGGACCAAATGTTTGAGATCCTTATGAGTGATTATGATAGTGTATCATAGTGAACTCATGATTAAGGCATGGTGATGTCTAAATCAAGAAGGAATCATACTCTAAGGAGTTAGAGAATGATTATCAAATAACTGAATTCTTCTTAATAAAAGAATACCCCACACTAATAAAGGACATTGAGAATCACAAGGAGTTGTGAGTTCTTATATCCTTAACAGATACACCTCAATTATCTATGTGATGAGTTATTCATGTGATGAGTCAACTATCTAGATAAATATGAGGAACCGAATTTTGAGTTATGATCATTACATCCTAAATGATTTCCATGTGAACCATAAGGTATGACCTTGATGGTAGCACTCATTGGATGAAATCCATAAGTGCAAATGAGTCGTAAGTGTTAAGACACATGGATAACATTTGGAGAAGGATGATGCTTGTTGATTGCAACTTAATGACTAAGACATTTGGCATATGGATACTAAAACTGCATTCCTATGAGGAATAAAACAAGGATGTGTACGTGACACAACCTATGAGGTTTATAAATCCACTAATGCAAATAAAGTCTATAAGTTACAATGGACTAATCAATGTGATTGATTGAGTACAAGCAACTCAGAATTGGATCTTTACTTTGATGATATAGTCAAAGGGTTTGACTGATATGTCAAAGATAAAGAAGGGATCTGTGATTTAGTGGGAGTGTATTCACATTCCACATGTTGATGTGAAATGGAAATGTTCTAGAATGGAAATCCAAAAGTGGAAATTATCTTTAAGGAAGATAGAGATGTTTCCTATGTGATAGGAATAGAGATCTATAGAGATAGTTCTCGAACTCTTGACCTGAAAAGAGAAAGCATACATTGGCAATCTGTACTGAAGGGTTCAGTATGCACAGATTCAGTGGGAGAAAACTTGTCCATGCTACATGGAGTTAGTATCCCAAGGCCAAGTGTCCAATTCTTATGAAGAATGGGAACACTAAGAATAGATATGGATCTATCATGTATGTAATCATCCCATTGTCTTGCATGTATGGACATGGCAAGAATAAAATGCATTCATCATCTTGTATGTACGACATGACAATATGATGTGCTCATCCTGATAACTCATATGTGGGACATAACGAGTGGATGTCTGTCTACTTCCAGTAAGGGTTACTGGAATACCATGAGAACTTGATAAGTACTTGAGAAGTACTAGTTCTATGGTGATAAGGAAGAGTTCGATGTAAAGAGTTACATTGATGCGAACTTCTGAATGGATAGAAAATTAATCGCAAAATATATATATAGGATATATAAAAGTGAAAGTTTGTTGATAATTGGAAGTGTTCCAATAAAACCACTTAAAAGGAAATGCCAAGTATCTATGCGTTAGAGAACAGCAGTAGATACTATATGGATCTAGAAGTTCATGAGATGAACTTATAGATATTCCGCTCATTGATGACAAGTCTGGAATCCTTGATCATACAATGTGGCTAAAGGTTAGCAAAGGAATACTAGATCGCATATTAAGGCAACTCCATCTCATACGTTTGACGTACAGCGAAGAGATGTGAGACATGCAATTTATACTGACTTTGGCAAGGTGTTGCCATTACTCACTATGTTTGCACTAAGAGCACACTAACATGTGGGACATGTTTGAGGATCACTATGAATATGATTCAAGGGTGATTGGCTCGCAGTGCAAGTGGGAGTCTGTTGGTATGTATGCCCTGAGAGCCAATCATGGGATGATTGGTGGGATACATTAAGATTGATTTGATAAACATCAAAGGCAAGCTTCCAATTCTTTCTGGTTCAGTCATATGAGATAGTGATAGAACAGATTGAATGTCTAGAGAATGACAGTACTCAATGACGTATGCCTTCAGGTTCATGACCTAAATGATGAGATCACACGGATGCTAAGAGTTTGTACATTCTTATTATGTCCCTAGTCGGATGTCATTGTGGAAGGTAGATAGACAGCAATGACACATAAGACTAGATTGTGGTGTTGGTTGATGATAGAATCTCATTAGTCATGATATAGAGATATCAAACCAAACACATAGGTACTTGTTAGAGAACAAGTGTACCGGACAGACCCACCGTGAGTTTGACACATGGAACCATGACATGGTAGTCACAGTCAGTACTCACAGTGATGGTGGTGAGTGTGATTCTTAGACCTGAAATCACTACACTCAACACATGTTGTTGGGCACACTTTGACATCATCAAATGCAGTCCTGAAACATGGGTTGTTATAAAGGTGATGATTGGGTGGCTTTGACACATGGGGATTTTGAGGGGTGAGTGATAGATATGGGATTTGTCCCTCCTGAGGGAGTTTGATATCCAAGGCCATTTGATGAGTAGGATTGAGATAGGCATGCGCACGCATGTGTGAATCAGTATGTGATATTGATGTCATACATATCTCATTCAATCTACTCTGAGATCAAGAAAGTGAATGAATGTTGACAGGATGAATGTTCCATGCCTCGAGTTCATTCAGGATATCAGTGATAAAGGAATTATACATTCGTTGTAACACCATTCACGGATTGTAGGATTGAAAGTTGTTCTCCAACTTTCTACTTTCACTTGGGTAGCACTGATGTGTGACTAGGCACCGCTCTTTGCTTGTGAAGTCATAAGTGTTATGGACTTTCACTGCCAACGTGAAATGGACCTGCAGGGTCACACACATAGGATTTAACCTGGAAGAGGAGTTTTATCCACAAGCAATGTTTATATTGATTACTAAAGGAGTTTAGTAGTTCAATTAAACACTCAATTGATTGATAGCTCAAAATCATAGTGTTCAAGGTGTTGGACAGATTGATTAGAGTATCAGATTGATTGAAATCGCAATTGACTGATTCTGCACAACCTACACTCCCAACCAGTCGGTTCAAGTGTTGAACTGATCGGCTGAGGTTGCTGAACTGGTCGGCTCAAGTGTTGAGTCGATCGGCTCATGGTCAGAGTGAAATGATCGGTTCAAGTTTTGAAACGATCGGTTCAACTGGTGCAACCGAGCAAGTTGGGAAAGTCAGGTCGGTGAGAATTTTCCTTGCATTTCACTTGCCCAATTTGATTGGAACAAGGATTGGTATTCGATACCAATTAGAAACAAAAGAAGGAAAGTCAATCGGGAACTGATCAGGACCACAAACCGATCAGTTCAGAAGTGAACCGATCAGCTCATGGGTCCCAACCGATCGGTTGGTGTTCCAACCGACCGGTTCAGGTTGCGAATTGTTTGTTTTTTGGTGGAAAATCTCGAACCCATCTACTCCTTCTTTAGTCCCATATTGTCGGGGACAGAGAACCCTGTCCCATGACCCGACTATATATAGGGGTATTGGGGGCTTCTCAAAGTACAACTCAGTGCAACCAGTTCTCTGCAAAGTTGTCGTTCTCTCTAGTTTTGGTAACCAAGAGAGAGCCCGAGCAAGTGCTTCCCGCAAAGGGAGGTGCAGCAAGGGAAGGACAACAGTAGTTGCAAGTGGAGGCAGGAGAGAGTGTTGGTGACTAGTACGTCAACAGGAGGGTTTGACTCCTTCCACTTCCTTGTGGGACAAGGGGTGTGGAGTTCCAGGTGGTCCGTGTGGACTACTTCAGAGGCGGGAGGTTTTTGCCGCTCAGGAGGACAACTGTCAATCCCGACAATCCGGTGAGAGGAGGAGTTGTCAGTCCCGGTGCGACCAGGAGCTGCACTGACACCGTCCAAGACCGGAGTTGAAGACCACGCAAGGCGCGAGGTATTGTCGCCGAGCAAGGCTCGGGACAAGGTATGATTCCACAAACCATCCCTTTTCTATTATATAGACGTTGACGCGTTTCCTTGTTCTGGGTTTGGGGGAGAAAATTTTTGTTTCTGCTGCCTAAAACCCAACAATTACAGCCTACTATGACTATGAGATTTGGCAAATGGATGTTAAAACTACATTCCTTAATGGGAATATTGTATAGGATGTGTACATGACACATCCTGAAGGTTTTATAAATCCAAAGTTTGTAAATAAAGTTTGTAAGCTACAAATGTCAATCTATAGATTGAAGCAAGCATCTCGGAGCTGGAATCTTCAATTTGACAAAGTAGTCAAAGAGTTTGTCTTTAGTCAAAATGAAGATGGACCTTGTGTGTATAAGAAGGTTAGTGGGAGCATGACTAAATTCCTCATATTATATGTAGATGACATATTATTGATGGAGATTGACATACCTGCTTTACAAAAGGTAAGGACATGGCTTGGAATTACATTCTCAATGAAAGACTTGGGAGAAGCATCATATATCTTAGGAATCAAGTTCTAATGAGATAGATCCAGAAGGCTTCTTGGACTAAGTCAAAGCACATACATTGACAAAGTGTTGAATAGGTTCAGCATAGAGAACTCAAAGAGAGGAAACATACCCATGGTTCATGGCGTTCCCGCCTCTAGAGCTCAATGTACCAAATCTTGTGAAGTGAGGGAACGCATGAGTGAGATTCCATATGCATCAGTAATTGGATCAAACATGTATGCAATGTTGTGCACCTGTCCTGATGTCTCGAATGCACTCAACATGATGAGCAGATACCAGTCAGATCCTAGAGATGCTCACTAAACAGTCGTGAAGAACATCCTAAAGTACTTGAAAAGGACTAAGGATCATTTCCTTATCTATGACAGTGAGGAAGAGTTAGTGGTAAAAGGTTATACCGATGCAAGCTTCCAAAACGATAAAGATGATTATAGATCGTAATTAGGATTTGTGTTTTTCCTCAACAATGGAGTTGAGCTGGAAGAGTTCTAAGTAAGAGACAGTTATGGATTCTACAACAAAGGCTGAGTATATTGCTGCATCCCGTGTGGCAATGGAGGTTGTGTGGATCAAGAAGTTCATCTCAGAACTTGGGGTGGCTCCTAGCATCTATGATGAAATTGAGCTTTATTATGACAACAATAGAGTTATTGCACAAGCTAAAGAACCCAGATCACATCAGTGGTCCAAGCACATACATCGGTGCTTACATCTCATACGGGAGATTGTATAGTGAGGAGATGTGAATATTTGTAGAGTATCAACCGATGACATTATTGTTGATCCCTTGACAAAGGCACTTTCACAGCAGAAGCATGATGGTCAAGCTAGATCATAAGGAATGAGGTTCATGGGTGATTGGCTCTAAATGCAAGTGGGAGTTTTTTGGTATGTATGCCCATAGAGCTAGTCATATGATGATTGTAATGGCATACTTTGTAAATGATTTGAATAATAATAAAGGAAATTTCTGTCTATATTTTTAATCTACTTTGAGATAATGATATAACATGTTAGATGTCTAAAGAATCATATTACTTAATGGTGTATGTCTTCAGGTTGAGGACCTGGACAATTAGATCATATGGATGTTAAGAGTATACATTCATGTTAAGTCCCTAGTCAGTTGTTCTTGTGGAAATAAATATAGACATCAATAACACAAAATACTAGAGTGTGTTTTGGTTGATGACAGAATCTCATCAATCATGATATATGATATCAAACCAAGCACATAGATACATGTTAGAGAATAGTGTACCGGACAGACCCACCGTAAGAGTGATGCATGGAAACTACACTTGGTTAGTCAGGATCCTCTCTTATTGTATTGGTGGTGACTGTGATTCTTAGACTTGAAATCACTACACTCATCACATGTAGTTGGGTACACTTTGACATCATCAAATGTAGTATTGAAATATGGGTTGTTATAAAGGTGATGATTGGGTGACTTTGACACATGGGGTTTTGACTGGGAGTGATAGATATGGAATTTGTCCCTCCTAAGGGAGTCTGATATCATGGCCACTTGATAAGCGAGACTGAGAAATACATGGCCATGTAAATGTGAGTCAATATATGGTATTAAGCTTGCATATATCTCAAACAGTCTGCTTTGGTTCAAGAAATAGGGATTGAACATTTGTAGAGGATGACAAGTCCATGCCTCAAGTTCAATCTGGATATCAATGACAAAGGAACTATACATTCACTGTAACACCAATAAAAGATCATAGGTTAAAAGTTGTTCTCCAACTTTCCTCTTCACTTGGGTAGCACTAATGTGTGACTAGGCACCACTCTTTGCTTGTAAAGTCATAAGCTAGTTATATATATTCACTGCCAACGTGAAATGGGACCTATAGGGTCACGCACATAGGATTAACCTGGAAGAGGAGTTTATCCATGAATGATGTTTAGATTGATTACTAAAGTGTTTAGGTACTCAATTTAACATTCAATCAATAAACTTGACTCGGAATCATCAAGTTCAAGTGTTGAACCAACTCATTAGAGTGTCAGATTGATTGAGAATTGCATTCACTAAGTTCTGCATAATCTGGACCTCCAACTGACCGTTTCACTAGGTGAACCGATCAGCTCATGGCCAGTGAGACGACCGGTTAACTCTAGTGAAATGATTGGTTCACATGGACCAAATGAGCAAGTGTTGGGTTTCCTGATTCGTGAGAAAAGATCCTCACTTCACTTGTTCAATTCGATTGGGGCAAGAATTAATCTTTGTGTTAATTAGAAATGAATAAGGAAAGTCGATTGAATAATATGTGGGAATTGAAATGATCGGTTCACTTGGTGAACCAATCAGATCACCTACCCAAATGATCAGTTCAATTGTGAACTAATCTGTTCGCCTACCGCAGCTCAACTAGTTCGTGGAAAATCTGGACCCTTCTACTCTCACACAGACTGGGAACCCTGACCATACCCTCTACTATAAATAGAAGGGTACATGGGGCTACTCAGAACACACAACTCAGAACATCAGTTGCTCTGCAAAGTTTTTTTCCTCTCTGGTTGTGGTAACCTAGAGAGCCCAAACAAGTTCTACCCATCCAGGGAGGAACAATGGGGGAAAGACAACTACAGAAAAGCGACTGGTGGTGGGAGAGTGTGTCGGTAACTAGTACATCGATAGAAGGGGACAACTCATTCTAGTTTGTCCATTAGGACGACTAGATTTCCTGGTGGTCTGTATGGACTATCTATAGAGGCGGGATATTACTTCCGCTCAGGCGGATGACCATCAACTGTAGTTCGGGTCAAGACCAGGATTTGCACAAATGTTGTCGAAGACTAGGTGGTTGAAGACCGCACTAGCTATGAGGTATTGTCACTGAGCAAGCCTCAGGACTAGGTATATCTCGCTGAAACCATCTTTTCTATTACATAGTTTTTATGCAATCTGCTGGTTATGGGTTTGTGGTTAGATAAAAAAAATTATTTTTGCTTCCTATTTTGTCCCATAAAACCCAACATATGCCATTACAATCATCATATGATTGGCTCTTTGGACATACATACTAACATGGTTATGGCCAATAACCCCTAGATATTTGTACTTGGTTAGAAGGTTATATTCCTATTTTATAACTCAATTTTCATACCGAGCCTCTCCCGTCTTTTCCATATGTAAAAATATAAATTTTTTCTTCCTATGATCCCCTCAAATGTAACTTGAGGTTCCCCTATTACAATGTAATAACCATGAATAGGATAGTTTTTTATTTATTTTTATGGCAAAGAAGTCATTGTGCTCCAGATGAACCAACCGACTAAAAGACCAAGGAGGCTAGATGACAGGAGGAGCCAACCACTTGACTGGTGCCCCAAATGATCGACTGGAGGAGTCCAGATGTTGCATTGACCAGAGACCAATCGACCAATCCAAGAGACCAACTATCCGGCCAGGAGGCCAATTGATTGGTTCAAGAGTTGAATCGATTGACCTAGACTGGTTCCAGCATAGAACTTCATCAACAATAGGTTGCTACAAATTATGTGTACCTTAGGTGGTAGTAATTCCTTATGTCTCCAAGGAAATGCAATAGGATGACCAAAACCATCACTCGTGTTTCATAATTTCATGTTTTATTTGTGGATATAGTTTTCATATGATACATATAAGTATGTGGTGATTGGATATGTATATGTATTTATATAAATATAGAATCACTCTATCAAATATTAAATATTAGATGCTTTTCATAATAAATACACATCAAAAGCTTGATCGATTAAGTGTGGGTACACCAAGAGTGGTTTGCCATCATTCTCATGGAAGTGTGATAGTAGTCATGTGGGCCTACCAAGTAGGGTGTATTACTACCATGTTGGCTTTTGGGTCAGACTTAACTAGGTGACCTTCATGAGATTAAGTGCCTATAAGCATGTAGATGACTATGGAAAATAATTGTACATACCATCTATTCAAGAATTTCATGATATGTAATTGGCAAAAGTTTTCTACCTTAATAATTGATTATGGATGTTGGCGTTGGCTGGGTAATAACTCAATGTTATGGGTCTTGGGTTACTAGAAGGTTGTTGGTTGCAATCTTTGGAATTGACATGTGAGGGAAATCAATTTGAACAAAATAGTGGGAGAGATAATTAACTAAAATCCTTATTAATATCATCAAACTTATCAAATCAAATTAATCAAAAGTGTTTTGACAAAATTGCAAATTTCTTTTACAGAATCTAATGACAAACACAAACATGTTTTCTTTGTGATTGGTAAGCTGAATGGGAACAACTTCCATGACTGGTTCAGGATGTTGAGAATCATTCTCACTTAAGAGCACAAGCTTTATGTCCTCAAGACACTAGAGCCAAATTAACCTACTCACACCATGCCTAAGGCTGGCAAGGATGCTTACAAGTATCATTCTGATGTCATGGATGTCAAGTGCCTGGTGTTGTGCTCAATGAACTATGAGTTGTAGAGACAACATGAGTCAATGGATGTTATTGAGATAGTAACACAACTTAAGAATAGGTACCAAGATCATGCAAGATGAGAGATATGATGTCTCAATGGTGTCATTCAAATAAGATATTGATAAAGTAGATCTAGTAGGTCCCCATACACTAAGGTTGATTGGGTATGTGGAGAACCTTGCTAGACTGGGATTCCCCTTAGGCTACGAGTTGGACACGGACGTGATTCTGCAGTTACTGCTAGAATCACATAGCCAGTTTTTCATGAACTAAAACATGAATGATTTTCACAAGATGTTGTCAGAATTACTTGGCATGCTGAGGACAACTAAAGTGCATATGAAGAAGCACAACTCCAAATCTGTGATGATGATCAGCAAAGGGAAGTCCATCTAAAAAAGCAAAGCTAAGAAGAGTTCTAAAGCTAGCTAGAAACCAAAGTATTTTGCACTAAAATCTAAGGGAGGAGTGAACAAGGAAGGAAAATGCCACCACCATCACCAGCCTAGACACTAGAAAATGAACTATCCTCTTTATATAGAGGAACTTAGGAAGAAGAAGGAGATAGAGATCTCCACTTTAGGACCTCAGAAGAAGTAAGCTAGAACTATGTGGAGAAAGAGTTTTTGCCACTACAGTTGGTATCTTCCATTCAACCTGATGGACATGTAATAGAATTAGTGAATTGCTATTATGTATCTGCCATTGTTGAAGAGATCAAGTATCATGTATGGACAAGAATATTATGAATAAATTGATGTTTCATTGTAAAAGATAAGATCGTGTATGGCAATGCCATATGTCTCGTAGTTTGTACTTGATAGTTCTAAATATAAATATGTATTACACATACATTGAATGACTTGATGACTCAAACATTGAATACATATAGAATTGTCATCTAGAGCACATAAACTAGAAGAGCATTTATGGAATCCAAAATGATGGTTGTCTAGACTCTTTTGGTTAATGAACCAATAGAGGTATGCATGTCTTATTTATTGGGAAATATGAAAAAAACATCTTTCACTAGAAATAGTGGGAGAGAGAATATTCTATTAGGCTGTGTACATACCATGTATGTATACCTTTTAGCATAAATGCTAAAGGTGGGTACCAGTACCTCATTATATTTATTGATGTTATTAGTAGATATGGAAGTTTGTAGTTAAAGGTATACAAATTTGAATCTCTTGAAGTGTTCAAGAAGATCATGAATGAAGTACATAACCATATTGGTAAAAGTATTAAGACAATTTGATGTAATCGATGTTGAAATATTTTAAACCATGAGTTTGAGGACCTTCTAGAGAGACTGCGATAATGTACACTATGAACTCCAACTGAAACATAATTATGTATCCAAAAGAAGGTATCGCACCCTATTATTCATGTGGTAATCATCAATAAACCTAACTTATCTTCTAATTCCTTTTGGCACATGCTTTACTCTAAAACAATATAACATATAAATTTGTTCTAAAGACACCATATGAGATATTTCATGGGAGGTATCCCCATATGTCTTTGGAAAGATTAGGATTGAAAGCTTGTGTAAGAAAATAGTTTCTTGAAATGCTTTGTCCACAAATCACATAAATGTTGTTTTGTTGAATACTACTTTCATATTCCAATCTGAAAACAAAAGTATTATTGGTAGGATGGATGTATTCCTTAGAGGGATTTAATTCCAAAGGAAACAATGGGAGAAAAGTAGAACTCAAAAAGTTTGAGACCATCAAGAAAACATTGAACCTAAAGAGGTACAGTAGAAATAAGTAGAATTACAAGTTCTTATGGAATCACAAGTTCCTTATGTAACACAAAACTCATAGATCTAGTAGAACACCCCTTGAGCTTGTAAGATTTGGATATCTTATAGATCAAGAAGGTGGTGAGTTGGTCATAGACGTTGAGTCAACAATCCACCTAGAATCTATTGAGGGACCTTAGTATGAGAAATGGCTTGAAGCCATTATATCCAAGATGGACTCGAAGTACACCAACAAGGTAGGACCTTGGTGGATCCACCTGAATGAATAAAATGCATAGGGTGCAATTGGGTCTTCAAGAAGAAGATTAACATGGATGATAATGTACAAACCTATAAGGGAAGATTGGTTACAAATAGTTTCAAACAAGTTTAAGGAGTTGAAAATGATGAAATCTTTTCACCATTTTCCATGGTTAAACCCATCAGGAAATGCTTGTCGTTGTAGCTTACTATGACTATCATATTTAGCATATGGATGTTCAAATCATATTCCTTAATGGGAATATTTATGAGGATGTGTGTGTCACACAAACTAAAGGTTTTATAAATCTAATTACTACAAATAAAGTCTATAAGCTACAAAGTTCAATCTATGGATTGAATCAAGCATTTTAGAGTTGGAATCTTCAATTTGACAAGATAGTCCAAGAGTTTAACTGTAGCAAAATGAAGATGATATATGTGATTATAAAAGTTGAGTCAGAGCATATTAATTTTCCACATAATTATGGGGAATAACATCCTTATACTACAAATATTAAAACCTAGCAACGAAAGTACCTTCTCTATGAAGGTTTTAGGTGAGGCATCCTATATGTTAGGAACTAAGATCTATAGAGATAGATTTAAAAGGATTCTTGACATAATTAAGAGCACATACATTGGTAAGATGTTGAAGGGGTGGAGCATTGAGAACTCAATGAGAGAAAAATATGTGCATGTCCCATGGAATTAGTCTTTCAGGAGTCTAGTGTCCCAGTTCTTGTGAAGAATGGAAACACATGTGTAAGATGCCATATGCATTTGCAACTGGATCTATCACGTATGCAATGTTATATACTCATCATGATGTCTCGTATGTATTGGACCTGATGAGACGATATCTGTCAGATCCTAGTGTAGGTCACTCGAATGCTATAAAGAACACCCTTAAGTACTTGAGAAGCACTACAAGGACTGGTTCTTTGGCTATGGTAACAAGGAATAGTTGGGTGTAAAGGTTACACCAATGCAAGCTTCCAAAATGAAAAAGAAAAATTTACAATCGCAATGTAAATTTGTTTTTTATTTTAAAATGAGAATAAAAAGCTAGAAAGGTTCCAATAGAGAGATAGTTGTTTAATATACAATAGAAGTTGAGTACCTTGTTTCTTTTAAAATAGCAGAGGATATTGTATGGATCAAGAAGTTCATATAGATGAACTTGTGGGAGGTTCAAACTATTGATGGCACAGTTAAATACTATGACAACAATGGAGCTATTGCATAGGCAAGGAATCTCAAATAGCATACTATGGTAATTCGATCTCATATGAGAAGTTGTACAATGAGGAGATGTGAAACCTGTAAGGCCGACCAGAAGCAAATGTTGTTAACCTGCTATAAAAATTCTTATGCAGCAGAAACATGATGGACATGTTAAAGATCACTTGGAATAACATTCATAAGTGATTGGCCCTAAATGCAAGTGGGAGTTTGTCAATATGTATGTCTAGAGAGACAATTGTATGATAATTGTAATGGGGCATTGGATACCTAATCTGATAATGATCAAGGTAATTATGTTATTATGTTTGTCTCAATCATGAGATGGTGACACTGACATAATAGATGTCTAAAGAATGATGTTACTTGATGGCATATGTCTTCAAGTTGAGGACTTGAACAATGAGATCATATGTATGATAAGAGTACATACATTCTTGTTATGTCCCTAGTCAAATTTTACTGTGAAAAAATAGACAATAGTAATACATAAGATTAGAGTGTGTGTTGGTTGATGATAGAATCTCATTAGTCATGATATGTGATATCAAACCAAACACATAGATACTTGCTAAAGAATAGTGTATCAGACAGACCCACCTTGAGAGTGATACATGAGACCATGGAATGGAAGTCAAAATTGACTCATAGTGATAGTGGTGATTGTGGTTCTTAGACCTAAAGTCACTACACTCATCAAATGTTGTTTGTTGTATTTTGACATCATCCAACGTGATCCTAAATAAGGGTTACCATAAAGGTGGTGCTCAAGTACGCTGTGACACATGGGGATTGAGTATGAGTGATGTAGATGGGATTTGTTCCTCCTAAAAGAGAATATCCAGGACAGTGGATATGTGAGACTGAGAAATGTAAAGCCATACTCATGTGACTCCATATGTGATATATGACTCAATATGTGATCTGTGAGCTCATATGCATCGCATATAGTCTACTTTAACTCAAGGAACATGGATTGGACATTAAGGAGGATGATGATTTCATGCCTTGAGTTCAATCTGGATATCAGAGACAAAGGAACTATACAAGTACCATAACAATAATCACATATTGTAGGTTGAAGTTGTTCTCCAACTTTCCAATTACTTGGGTAGCAATTATGTGTTGCTAGATACTATTCATTGTTTGTGATGTCATAAATTGGTTATGTACATTCACTACCAACATAACTTTGGACCTATAGGATCACACGCATATAATGCATTCAGATTAGGAGTTTACTTATGAATATGGTTAAACTTGACTACTAAAGTGTAGGTATTCCATTTAAACAACAATGGTTGGAAATTGACTAATGAATTAACCATTTCAAAAAGTGAACCGACTGTTTTAGATTCTAAAATTACCAGTTCAAGTTTTGAATCACCCGGTTCAATGATCAATGCGATTGCATCAAGGATTGATGTTAATTTCATATTATGCATTAATCAAATATTAAAAAGCCAATATTATTGCAAATAAAAAACATAGTGAAATGATTGATTCAAGGGTTGAATCGATCGACTCACATGTGAATCAATCGGTTCAGGTGTGAATCGATCAATACATGGTTTGTAGGTTCTAAAAATTTCATGAAATTCCATCTCTTTGAATCCCGGTTCATCTAGAAATAGCGGGGTACTCGAGGCTTTCTAGAGACACAACAATACACTCTGACAAGTGTTTTCCTCTCTAGTTGTGGTGGCTAGAAATCTTGAGCAAGTCCTACCCATAAAAGGGAGGGACGGCAAGGAAGAGACAAAATGGGAGAGTGAATCAACCCTAGTAGGTTGGCGTTCAAAGGGACAACTCCTTCTCGTTGTCTCTAGTAGCACAGTGTGGAGTTCCTGGTGGTCTGCATGGACCACGTAGAGGCGTGGAGGCCGTTCCCACCCACTAAGAGAATGTTGTCAACTACCGCCTATTGTATTGCACCAGGAGGTCATTATTGATGATTGTTCAAGCACTGATTGAAGAAGAAGCACGTTGCTGCAAGGATAGTCGTTGGACTTGCTCCAGGACTAGGTATATGCCTTGTTATTGGATCCTAGGATGGGTGATTGGATGCTCTATGGTGGGGTGAATAGAGTTGAATACACTTAAATAAAAGTCAGTATAACTTCATTATATATCACAAGATAAGGTTTCTAATATGGGAATTTGGTGTGCAACTAAACATACATAGCAAGGATGATAGAGATTGAACATGCATCAATTGACAAGCTACGTAGAGTGGTTCCATACTTCAAACTAGAAGTATGTTAGTCCACTACCTAGAGAGGTCAACCTCTAGGATTTCTTAACATGTCAACTCCTTATATTCACTTATAAGAGTTACAACATATGACCTTCCTTTTTCGAGACAAGGATGCCCAGCTTCCCTTTTTGACCAAGGGATCCAACAACCACTACTACATTTTTGGCTAGTAACGTCACTGCCCATAGCGTCATTTTTATTAGAATAACTAACCTAATAGACTATTGCATCGGTTTTATCATAAAAACCGACGTTACAGGTTTCCCACGGAAAAAAATCACACGATTTTGGCTTCGCGCCTCGATCTATAGCATCGGTTTTTCCAAATAACTGATGTTATAGGGTCAAACAAAAACACGGGCACCGCCTTGGAACTCTAGGGTCAGTTTTTATGGATATCCGACCTTATAGATACTGACCTCTAGGGTCAGTTTTTTCAAATACCCGACCTTATAGATGGTCTATGAAAATTCGGGCACCACTTAGGCTTTAGCGTCGGTTTTCTCAAATAACCGACCCTATAGACCCAACTTGTAGCGTCGGTTTTGTCAGTTAACCGACACTAAAGGTCGGGCTAGTATTAGACCAAAACGCATGATAGATCTGATCGACTTGTGTTTCATTTCATTTTCCTTGAAAGCACAGCGCTAGAAACCCCCTCCTTCTCTGTCGTTGTGTCCAAGGAGCCCATTTTCGTGTCCTTCCGATGCCGCCGTCATGTCCAATGAGTCGAGTCGTGTTGTGGCCGCCGTGTCCAAGGATCTGAGCCATGTTGTGCCTCCTTCGAGCCGTGTTGTGCCACCGCCAATCTGTACGTGTTGTGTCGCTGCCACCAACTAAAGGTCGCAAGGTACATTTTATTAACCGAAAATCGGTCACAAGCTTCTCAGTTGTACGTGTTGTGCCACCGTCGAAGATCCCTTCTCAGTTGGAAAGGAGAGGTGGGGTAGGTGAGGGTTGTTGTGGTCGGGGCTGGGGTACGGCGGTGGGTGGTGATGGGTGTTGCGGTTGGGGCTGGGGTCAGGCAGTGGGTAGCGATTGGTGCTGGTGGTAGTAGCACGATCGTGTCATAACCACGACCATTTTTCTTCTTATTGTCATGCTGCGATTGAGGAGAGGTTCGAAGTGAGTACATTTGTTAGGTAGCACAGCCATGGTGGTTGTGGCTGAGTGAATGTAATTATTTGGTAGCACGGTCGTTCTAGGTAGCACGGTCGTGGTGTTTGTGGTTGAGTGAATGTATTTGTTAGGTAGCACGGTCGTGCTAGGTAGCATGGCCGTGTTGGCTGACTTGATGAACTGTATTTGTTAAAATCTTCCTGCTCCTCTAATATTGATGTATATTGACCCTAATGCCTTACATTATAAGAGAATTGAATCATGCATTTGTGTTGTTGCAGGTGTTGTTGACTTTCATATATTTATTCTTTAGCCTTCAAGTGAGGTATAATATTCTCACTCTCCCAATGTGCCATTAGGATTCATTTTGATTCAAATATTTAATACATATAGTAGCACTTGGTAGACATTCCAGAAATATGAGGGTAGACATTGTGTAGTCTCAGATTGACACTTTAGGGTTTATATATGAGATCATTGAATGCATGATGTTTAACTTAATATATAAATATGACAATAATACATTTATGCATGTATCAACTTAGAAACCCATTCAAAATTTACTCATATGAGTAAATTTTAGATAGTCCCCGGTTTGGGACTGTTTTTGGATATTTAATCTCACTTAGGATGTAACTATATAATGTATGTTTAGTTTTGAAGAAAATTTTAGTAGTATTTCCTCATTTGTTCTCTGGGTACATATGTGAGTGGTTATTTACCATTTATATCGGTGTACTTGGAGAACTTAGGGGAAATGCTGCTGAAATTTTCTTCAAAACTAAACATACATTATACAGTTACTAATGAGATTAAATATTCAAATATGGGATAGATGGTACACTTTAGTATAAAAGTAATTAACTTCCTATCAATAAAAACTTACATCTTATAGTATCAATATTAAATTCTTAGTTTTATAATTAATTTTTAATGTGATATAGAAAATGGATCGAAGTTGGATGTCTATCAAGAACCGTTGTAGTCCAGAGTTTGCCAAAGGTCTTGATGAATTTATCAGATTTGCTGAGGAACATAGGAAACTACCTACAGATAGGTTCTATTATCCATGTACAAATTGTGGTAACAATTTGAAAGTTGATATTGCTGAGGAAATTAAGGATCATGTCATATGCAATGGGATCATACAAGGTTATAATGAATGGTATTGGCATGGAGAGAAAATTAATAATGGATCAGAAAATGTCGATACTGATAGTTGTGGCATAGAAGATATAGATAATGATGATAATTTCAATGATGAACCGATTCAGGATGACCCGATTCTGGATGATATGGTTGATGAGATGCTACGCAGTTGTCGGGACAATGTCATTGATCCACCTTCTTTATTTGCAAACATAGTCCATGATGCTGAAAAACCTTTATATAAGGGTTGTACTAAGTTCACGAGGTTGAGTGTTGTGGTGCGATTATATACTCTTAAAGCTCAAAACTGATGAAGCGATAAGAGTTTCACTTCACTGTTGTCTTTGTTAAAGGAAATTCTTCCTGAAGGCAACGAGCTTCCAATTTCAACATATCAAGAAAAGAAAATAATGTGCCCAATGGGAATGGAGGCTAAGAAGATTCATGCATGTCCAAATGATTGTGTGTTGTTTCAGAAGGACTATAGTAATTTAATAAATTGTCCAAAATTTGGTGCGTCAAGGTATAAGACCACAAATTCAGCTAAGGGTAAAAATGACTCTCCTATCAAGGCGATGTGGTATCTACAAATAATACCACGATTTCAATGTTTATTTGCTAATATAGATGATGCGCAAAATTTGCCTTGGTAAGGGGAGTTGAAGGCCAATGATGATGGCATCCTACGACATGCATCTGATTCACCACAATGGAAGAAAATTGATTTATTATACCCTCAATTTGGTAACGAACCAAGAAACTTAAGACTTGGACTCTGTACAGATGGAATGAATCCCTATGGTACATTAAGCAGCCAACATAGCATGTGGCCTGTTATGATTGTTATATACAATCTTCCTCCTTGGTTGTGTATGAAAAATAAGTATGTCATGTTGTCAATATTGATATCAGGGCCCAAGCAACCTAGAAATGATATTGATGTTTACCTTCAACCTCAAATAGATGACCTAATGAAACTATGGGAAGAAGGTATTATGACATATGATGATTCACATAAAGAGATCTTCAGTTTGCGTGCTATGTTGTTTTGCACAATTAATGACTTTCCAGCTTATGGAAATTTGTCTGGATATAGCATAAAAGGATACAAAGCATGTCCTGTTTGTGAGGAAAATATTGATTCAATCAGATTGAAACATGGTGGTAAAATAGTATATCTTGGTCATTGGAGATTTCTCCCACAAGTGCATCCTTATCGAAGGCAACGCAAAACCTTTAATGGGTCAACTGAGGAACGAAGTGCTCCTAAACCTATACCAGGAAGTGTTGTATATGATAGGGTGAAACATATTGTTAATGAATTTGGAAAGAGTTCAAGTAGTCATACACTCGCATGTGACAAATCTCTATACAAGAAGAGGTCAATATTCTGGGATCTTCCTTATTGGAGATCTTTGGCAATTAGACACTACATTGACGTCATGCATGTTGAAAAAAATATTTGTGATAGCATCATCGGTACGCTATTGAACATGCCAGGAAAGACGAAAGATGGCATCAAATCTAGAAAAGATTTAGAATTAATGAGTATAAGAAAAGAAATATCAGTGGAGATCAGGGGTCGCCGCACATATTTACCACCACCTTGTTACACTTTGTCAAAGAAGGAGAAAAGGACTTTCTATGAGTGCTTGTATAATATTAAGGTTCCATAAAGATACTCTTCTAATATTCGTAGATTGGTATCAATGAAGGATCTGAAGTTGATAGGTCTCAAATGTCACAATTGTCACGCCTTAATGCAACAAATTTTACCTGTGGCTATTCGATCTATATTGTCGAAGCATGTAAGGTTTGTAATCAGAAGACTCTATTTCTTCTTCAATGAAATATGCAACAAAGTGATACGTCTTGATACTCTCGATAAATTACAGAAAGATGTAATTATTACCATGTGTCATCTTGAAATGTACTTTCCTCCTTCATTTTTTGATATCATGGTTCATCTTGTAGTACATATTACAAGGGAGGTGAAGATGTTGGGTCCAATTTTCTTACAATGGATGTATCCATTTGAACGCTACATGAGTGTTTTTAAAGGTGATGTTCGGAATCGTTATCATCCTGAAGGGAGTATTGTTGAGGGTTACGTGGCTAGGGAGGTGATGGACTTTTGCAATGATTTTTTGAATTGCAATGAAACTTCTAGCGATCTAAAAAATTCCCATCACACTGAATCTTATTATGGAAAAGGAACTCTGGGAGGACGAGTGAAAGGAATCAGTCGTGAGTTGTGGGAACAAGCGCATTTGTATATTTTACACAACATTGATGAAGTTAGTAGCTACATCACAGAACACAATGATCTTATCAAGAGAAATCATCCTCGATCCAGTTCAATGTAGCTTGCAAGAGAGCATAATTGAACATTTATTAGGTGGTTTGAAGAGAAAGTATTTAATCAACTATCTGAATCACCAAATAATGTTGCTAAGAACATAAAATGGCTCGCCTTTAAGCCAAAAATGGATGTCATGTCATATGAAGGTTATGACATAAACGGATTTTCAACTACACAAAGAGTCAAGATGAAAGTAGTGTAGTTCAAAATAGTGGGGTCACAGTTCAAGTTTGTTCGTTGTATTTTGCTAGTACCAAAGATAAAAGACCACGTGAAGCTGAGATGTCATATTACGGTGTCATTGAGGACATATGGGAAATGGACTATACAAATTTTCAGGTTCCTATCTTTAGGTGTAATTGGGTTGACAACAACAAAGGAGTTTTAGTGGATGAGTTGGGTTTCAAATTGGTGTATTTTGAAAAGATTGGTGAGAAAGATGAGCCATTCATCATGGCAGACCAAGCAAAACAAGTATTCTATATTGATGACCCGACAAATAAAAATTGGTCTCTTGTTCTTTATGGAAAAAGACAGTTTACTGTAGATCCTATAAATGAAGAAGAATACTACGAAAAGTATGATGATTCCAGTCCATTCTCAGTTGGTTTTCCAAGTGTAAATGTTGAAGATAACACTGATGAATATTATAAACGTCAAGACCATGCTGAAGGAATTTTCCTTGACTAACAACTCAACCAATACTAGAGGCATGTATTCTTTGAATTATTTATTTTATTATCATTCAAGCAAGTATACCTTATCACTTGTGGTTTATCACCCTTTTTATCATGTATACTTGTAGGTTCAAAAATGGCGAGTGAAGATGAACATTTTGAGCATGAGCATGAGCACCATGAGGATGGTAGTGGCGATGCTAAGAAAAGTAGAGGTCCCAAATTGATGCGTAGGCTGCAGGAGCTCAGGGCTAAAGGGGACAAATTGCCAGTCCAGTTTGATATCACAGGAGCACATGTTGGGGATCATGCTAGTGCTTTCAAGCATTACGTAGGGGCGACCGCGCGCAGTAAGGTGCCAATAGATATAGAAAATTGGCATGATGTTCCTAATGCCAAAAAAGACCTCATATGGAAAGATATATCTGTGAGTGGAAGTGATATTATTTTAATATGTTTTTTATTTATTGATTCTAATTTAGTTTGCTTGGAATTAATTACTTTTCAAAACAACATTATTAATTGCTTCTTTTGTATGTATAGGGTGTTTTTCATCTAAATGAAAAAGATCACAAGAAAAGAGTACTACAACGTTGTGGTGTACGATGGAGGGGTTTTAAGACATATCTCACAAGGGAATTTATAGATAATCTTAAACAAAAGAAGAAAGCAACAGATGTATATATTTTTATAGATGCTGAGGTGTGGGAAAGATTTGTTGCAGCTAGGAGATCAGAAGAGTTGCAGGTAATAAAGATTGTGATGTATTGTATGAATCTTTAATTGTATACAATTAAGGAGGTGAATCTTTTTATACATGTCTGCCAAGTTTGAATTGCAATATCTCATTTTAAATGATCAGGCTATCCAATAGGCTCAAAAGGAAAGATGGGCCAAAAATGTGCATGACCATCGCTTGGGGCCCGGAGGTTATGCCTTCCTCCGCCAACTACAAGAGAAGCAATCCTCTTCTGGAGAAGAATCTAGTACAACTCAAGTTGAGCGTCCACCCCGACACTTGACATGGATATTGTGATTGTCAACCCTGCAGCTAAGGAGGTGGCACAAAAGATGGTAGGTTTATCCCAACTAAGTAAAGAGTAACTCCCAAAAACTTAGATTTATTTATATCTAATTGATATTGTGATTTAATATTTTTATTAAATATGAATAGATTGATCTCCACGGGCAAAGGAAGGAAGGAAGTTCATCCCAACTGGCCACATAGATGAACTATCAGTTGCTCTTGGTACGAAGGATCATCCTGGCTGTGTTAGGGGATTAGGAGCTGGTATAGGATTCAAGTCTTATTTTAGCCCTTCGCAATCTAAAAGAGGTCATGCAGGAGGTCTTACACAAGAGGAGGTTGAAGCATTAGTAGCACAGAACGTAAAAGAAATAATGTCTTCATTTCAGCCTACTCAACCTTCTCAACCTATTCATATTGTGCATCTCTCAAGTGATGAGGTACAAGCCCATGCTACATTTGTAGAAGTTCATGGGAGCACTCCCAATGACCCATCACAACAATCTACAATAAGTTTTTTCTCTATATGTTGTGTTTTTAGTATGATATATATATGATAATATATATAGTTGTAACATGTATCTATTCTACTGCTTCTTATATAACATATATTATTTCAATCTAGGTTGGTATGAACTATAAACTTGCAGTGGAGGTTCCAGAATATAATGTTGTGGCAGTGGGAAAGGTGTACAACCTTGTTGGTACATTGCATTGCCAACAAATTATTGATGACATTTGTCGTGTGTCCATCCATCTTGTGTATGACGGAATGGGGGACAAACCACTACCCATACCTAATCCTAAATATAGTACAGTTGAAGAAGCAGAGGGTGCTATGGTGGGTTGGCCTAGACACTTGGTTATCAATGACAAGGTATACTTGAATTCTACCATTTTTTTCATATTTGATTGCATATATGAACTCGTGTAATAGAAGTATGTAATTTAATTAACAGGTTTGTAAACCAAAAAGTAAAAATTCTACTAGTCATCCTCCTATGCCCAAGCCATCTATTATTCCAGAATCCACATTCGACAAGTTGGGAAGTAAATGTAAATGTTTGTGTCGATACTTAGCCAATCAAAGCTCTGGACTACAAATGTTGATCAATTTAATAGAAGATGCAACTGGGAGGGACTTTGACAATTATATTTTTATTGATGATATTATAGAGTTATTCTGTTATGATTGGCTAAATACTTTGATATTAGAAGTATGGATAAGGTAAGGATCTATCAATATAGAAAATTCCAATACACATTTTTAGCTTATTTCTACATATGAAAATAATTATAAATGTTTAACAGCCATTTATATATCGAGGCCACAAACTTTGATATAAAGAATGTTGGATTCTTAGTTCCTTCAGTCAGTAGTCAAGTGGAGACACATATTGAGGAAATGAGTGAGTACTTCTCTGATGCATTCAAATATTTTGCTAATGTGGGAAAGGAAATTATCCTAATTCCTTTTAACGTCCAGTAAGTATTATTATTCAATATAATTTTAATAATGAATAAATGTATTTATTTTAATGTTTGTTTTATTCTTACTCAGATCTAGACATTGGGAATTAGTGGTGATTGTCCCAAAATTGATGACTCTTTATTATCTTGACCCAATGAGAAAAACAACAAGGGGTCACAAACTGAAATTGCCAGCTATGGCGTAAGCATAAATATACTCAATGCTTCAACATGATATTTCTATTTAGAATTTCTATTTTACCAACTATCGTTTAATTGATAGGGGTATAAAAGCTTTTCGTGAAGGCGGAGGACAAATACCCACAAAATTAAAGACATTGACTTTGAAAAATGTCAAGGTAGCTACTTTGACAACTTCTTAGTCTTATATGTATTAATTTTCAAATCTTATAGTCTTCTGTTTATAGTAGTTACTAACATTAAGTATAATTCATTATTTGTAGTGTCTTATACAAAATAATGACTGGTCTTGTGGTTACTATGTAATGAAATATATGCAAGCTATTGTCAAACTAGCATCAAATGACATTCAGACTATAGATCAGGTAATAAAGAATAACATCATAAATGTACAAGTGAGTTGTAGTCATTTTATAAAATATTAGCATGTGCATTTTATGTTACAGATCTTTACAACTCAGCCTTACACACGTGAGGACTTAAATGAATTCTGAGAAGAGTGGTTAGATTCTTTTCTAAATGAAGTCAATATAGCATTGGAATAAATATATCAGTTATGTTCTATTTATGTATGTTCTTTTAGTACTCTTTCATATTTACTTTTGTATCTGACATTTAATATCATCTTAGACTTGCAATCTATCATTGTGCAAATTATGATGTGACTATGTGTACTCAACTCAATATATGAATCATTTTTGTTATGAATGTGTGGTTTGGATTGGTGACGGTTGAGCATCAATGCTCCCCTCTCCCATATCTTATTATTGTACTTCGATTTTATTCTATTCAGTTTCTACAGAAATTTAAAAAAAAAAAATCGACCCTATAGCGTCGGTTTTCTTAAAAAACCGGCCTTATAGGTGTCTTGGCCATTCCACGTAGAATGGTCGTGCCGCATAAAACAGTCATGTTGGGATGAGGTAGAACAGTCGTGTCGCATAGAATGACTGTGTTAAGATATGGTAGAACGGCCGTGCCGTGTAGCACGACCGTTCTACCTCATCCCAACACGGCCGTTTTATGCAGCACGGCCATTCTACACGGAACGGCCAAGACACCTAAAAGGTCAATTTTTTAAGAAAATCGACGCTATAGTGTCGGATTTTTAGAGTCGGTTATTTAGTAAAAAAATCGTCCTTAGAAATAATCTTTAGAGTCGGTTATTTATTAAAAAACCAATGTAATAGGGTTCAGGTACAATTTCATTTCTCATTTGGGTTTAGTTTTTGAGATCCTATAGGGTCGGTTTTTACTATACAAAGTCAGTTTTTTTGAGTTAAAAAAACCGACGCTATAGAGCAATTTCTGTAGCGACTGTCACTTAGGCGTCGGCTGAAAAGTGACGCTATAGGCTTAAAAAAATTGACGCTATAGACCATTTCTGTACTAGTGAACCTTACAATCAATAACTTACCTATACAAGAGATACTATTATACCTCAAAAAGGTCTTACCCACTATTGCAATCAGTTGGTTGCCTTCACTAAGGTCCACTCCTTCATGCAATGAGTCTTTGGCCTTAAGGATTTACCCACCAAGCTCATTGTATCTTCTGTCGTGATCTTCTCCTTCACTCAGAGTATCCTTAAGCACCTTCTTCTCCAGCTGAACTGCTACTCCTTCTCTTGGAGAAGCTTTCACTAATTGAGTCTTCAAGAAAGGGGATTAGAGAAAGAGAGAACTTGAGAGCCTCACAAGTATACAATGAGGTGTCTCTCTCACATGAATCCTATATCACTCATAATGAATGAAATGAGTTGTAAACAAGAGAGAGAAAGGGGCTCAAGTGGACTAAAAGCACTCAACTATAGCAAGGACCTTGAATAGAATGAATGAGCAACCTTGGAATGAACTCCAAGAGGTCCTATATATAGCTAGAGGTGTCCATTTGAGTGTGGAATGACTTAATGTTGAAAACTAGCCATTTAGAGGGTTGCAACATATCTATTTTTGATGTTAGCAACTCTCCAATAGCTAGAATCAGTTTTTTTGTGTTTTTTGTACAGTACATTCAGTTGAGTTTCAATAAAGGTAACTCAACCGATCCAGTGTGCAACAAAGTCAATTTTAGACCATCGGTCAAGTTTGTCCTGGTGAAAACTCGACCAGTTAGCTAAAATCAACTTTGTACAGAAAGTTGGTCAATCGAGTTTTGAGGGTGTACAACTCGACCAATCCAAATCATTCTCAAAATCCATCAAGGATCGGTCGAGTTCCAAACTCGACCGATAATGTGCTTGTGATGGATTTTCCAAAATGATATTTGAGTGATCAAATATTCAAATTAAGGGTCCCTGATTTTTTCTCATCTCACTACAAGTCATATCATCAATACAAATGATTATAAAAATATTCTAAGGTGGTTTGGAGTGTTTTCCACAAAAGTGTATTTGCATTGCTTTTGACTTGAACTAAGCAAGCTAGGGCTTGAGCGGTTTGATCCTTTTCATGTGCCTAATTCTTGAAATTAATCTTAAAAAAACAAATTAGATACATATGAATGGAATGGTTAAGTCATTATAAAAATATGGACAATGTTCAACACTTAGGTCAGCATTCTCCCCCTTTTTGACAATGACAAGTGATTCCTCAACATATTGAAAAGGATATGAAAGTTTAACCTTTACCTTTGAAAAAAGGATAGAAAGTTAATCCTTTAACTTGTGAATTGAAAGGGGATAAATGATTTAACAATATGAATTGCTCCCTCTTAATTCATGCTTACTTATACCTACATGGCTAGCCTTTCCAAAAAAAATAACCAAGGCACATATACATACTATATGGTCCTCTATCAAGTCACATTATATGAAATAATAGTCAAGAAAAGGATCATACAAGAGATAAAACAATATGGTTGAGGTCATTTCTCCCCCTTTGTCATATCAAAAAGATAGGGGGTAGAAAGAGATAAAACACATGTCTTCTCCACAAACACAATATTAAACATTCAATCACATAGTACACATCAAATAGAGATGGGGTAAAGAGAAACAAGCAATCCAATGTCATAATCAAAATATACGTAACATACCATAAACTCATGAGATACAGTCAAACATAGAGTAAAGGTACATGTGATTAAGTTTACAACACTGAAAACAACTACAAACCAACAATGAAAGTAGCATCATGATAAAAATAGTACATCACAGATAATGTACCTAGGTATCTTCAGTACAAAATAGTCTTGAAAGATATATATGTTCAGCATATAAGAATGAAAAAATAAAACATATAAACATCTAGGATATCTATGTCCAAAGGGTCATCATCAGCAGCATCATCATCGATCTCATTGTCCTCATCATTGTTTGAAGGTGCAGCAGTGATAGGAGCATCATCATCATCTCCAAAGGCACTAGAAAAGACATCATCGTCTGAACCATTTGTTGAGCCATTATCCTCGATGGCCTTCTCATCATCATTAGCTTCCTCATTAGCCTGGTCGAGCATCTCCTCACTGAAAGAAGGACCAAAATAGCAATTGGGCCATAGGGCATTATTCTCATCCCAATAAATGATAAGATCATGTATCTCCTTGTCCTAAGGGAAAGAAGGAGCAGAAGTTCTAATCCGGGGAAGTTGGGAAGCAAGAGGGCCAACCTGTAGAGGAAACACTTCATGGGTAGTATTGTTTGGTGATTTTTGACAATTTCTCACGCTTTACTTGGACCTTCTTTCTCATTTCAAAAAGTGATACTCTCTCCTAGTTTGGAGAGTGGAACCACTCTAGAAAATAATGTTTACCTAAGTTTTGAACATTGTCATTATTTTGATAACGACTTAACCATTCCATTCATATGTATCTAATATGTTTGTTTAAGATTGATTTCAGGCATTATATACATGAAAAGGATCAAATCGCTCAAGCCTTAGCTTGGCTTAGTTCAAGTCAAAAGCAATGCAAATGCACTTTTGTGGAAAACACTCCAAATCACCTTAGAATATTTTTGTAATCATTTGTATTGATGATATGACTTGTAACTAATATGAAAAAATTGGGGGTCCTTAATTCAAATATTTGATCACTCAAAAATCATTTTGGAAAATTCATCACAGGCACTTTATCGGTTGAGTTTGGAACTTGACCCATCCTTGATGGATTTTGAAAATGATTTGGATCAGGCGAGTTGTACACCCTCAGAACTCGACCGACCAACTTTCTATCCAAATTTGATTTTAGCAGATCGGTCGAGTTTTCACCAGGACAAACTCGACCGATGGTTTAAAATTGGCTTTTTCGCATAGTGGATCAGTCGAGTTACCTTTACTGAAACTTGACTGAACGTACTGTATGAAAAATGTAGAAAAAATGATTCTAATCATTGGAGAGTTGTTAACATCAAAAATAGATCTATTGCAACCCTCAAAATGGATAGTTTTTTAAATTAAGTGATACCACACTCAAATGGACACCCCCATCTATGAATAGGACCTCTTGGAGTTCATTCCAAGGTTTCTCATTCATTCTATTCGATATCCTTGCTATAGTTGAGTACTTTTATTCCACTTGAGCCCTTTCTCTCTCTTGTTTACAACTCATTTTGTTCATTATAAGTGAGATAGGATTCCTATGAGAGAGCCACCCCATTGTACACTTGTGAGGCTCTCAAGTTCTCTCTTTCTCCAATCCCCTTTCTTGAAGACTCCATTGGTGAAAGCTTCTCCAGGAGAAGCAAAAGGAGTAAGTTTCTTCAGTTGAAGAAGAAGGTTCTCATGGCTACTCTGAGTGAAGGATAAGATCAAGGCAGAAGATCCAAGCGGCTTTGTGGGTAAATCCTCAAGGCCAAAGACTCGGTTCATGAAGCAGAGGACCTTGGTGTAGGGTTCTAGTTGATTGCAAGTGTGTGTAAGACCTTTTTGAGGTAGAATACTATCTCTTGGATAGGTAAGCCCTTGCTTGTAAGGTTGTTGGATCCCTTGGCCTAAAAGGGAAGATGTGTATCCTTGTCCTAGAAAAAGAAGGTCATATATTGTAACTCTTATAAGTGAATATAAGGAGTAGGCACGCTTAAGAAATCCTAGAGGTTGACCTCTCGAGATAGTGGTTTGACATACTTCTTGTTTGAAGTATGGAACCACTTTACATAGCTTGTCAATTGGTGCATGTTCAATCTCTCTCGTCCTTGCCATGTATGTTTAGTTGCACATCAAATTCCCATATTAGAAACATTATCATGTGATATATCTTGAAGGTCTAATGAATTCTTTTAAGTGTATTCACCTCTAGTTGCACCCCCCCCTCTAGAGCATCCAATCACCCATCCTAGGATCCACGGTGGCACACCCTCCTTCTGTTTCTATAGTCACTTCTTACATACCCCTCTCTACGAAACAAGGGTGTATCACTAAAAATAAACAAAAATATGTGAATGTGAACACACAAAATTGCAACATATGTATTTGCACCAATAAAAAGCATTCTTGAGCCGAATAGATGATAGATTCACGATTCTTCTATCACACCCCCATTCACTCTATTCTCCACCCATGGGAAGCAAATACCCCAACCACAACCTTTCACAGCCAAACATTGTCCTTGGGCAAAAATGTCATAGGAATATGCCATATTATCTTAAACATCTCTTATTTATAATGTATGTCTTTGGCATGAATGAAAGTTTGTGAAGCGAAGTCGGGATAGAGAATATGGAAAGTTGTGTTATGTGATTTCAGGAAATTTGAATAGTTTGGCCATGCTTGGTGGTAGGGATTCAAAGATAATGTGGATACGAGGCATGTACATTAGTTGAAAGCATTTAGTTCGAGAGTTTTTTTACTTTTTGTCATTTGAGGATGAATAAATTTCAATCTAAGGGTTATTATGAATGTCTATTCTTCATGTTCATGCTTTTTTTATTTGGTCCTATATATTTTGTTTGTGGACTACCCAATATTTCGCATGTATTAAGTTTATGTAGTTTATACAATTTGTCTGGAATTTAATATATTTTTGGTATTTTAATTGTAGGTTGATACAAGAAGAATAGAGAAGCAAATATCCCTCTATGAGATTACATGATCAAATATTGCATATCTACACTCCTCAATTTTGGAAACTAGAGTGAGGATTACTAAAGTATAGACAGACACTCAAATGGTCATATCTTTTGCATATAAAATCAGAATTGAGTTATTTAGAAGTCATGCATAAGTCAATTAGCTTCAGAATAAGTGTATATTTGATTATTAGGATGTATACTCTTGAATTACTTTCTTTAATGAGCGAACTGCTTGTAGGTAGAAGAAGCTTAAAAGTTGATCAATAGATCAGTGTTTTTGATCGGTTGATCTTAATTAATTCTCAATTAGTCAATAACTACATGATCTTTTTACGCACTTGTAATTGTCGATCACTTTTGTAGATCGATTGATCTTCCTTTGGGGGATATCCTTATTAGTTAGAGGGTCTCTCGATCACAAAGTGGGTCGCTCGATCAGGAAGTATACCCCAGCATTAAAATGACTCTAACTTTCATATCTGATGTCGGATTGAGTGGTTAGTTGGGTTGAATACATTATTTCAATTGTCTACACAACAAATATATTTACTTACCACATCAGAATGGCCGACCAGCCTGAAAGTTACTTGGAACTTCTGTGACAGAAATCTACAATTGAACATCATTTGATTAATTTAGATGGATCTGATATTTTGTGGGAGGATATACAAAACTTGAGGGATGTCTAGGTTAAGGGTCCAGACCTATTCTTTCCCAAAGACAACCATAGTTGTCACCAAGGAAGGATGGACATGAAATCATTTGGTTTGATTTGAAGATGCTCTTTGTTGTAGATTTGACTTGGAGACTGCAACTTTCACTTAGGAGTTGTGATGAGACATACTAAGCTTCTCCTCCATGAAACTACTTTCTATATGGGCTTCTTCTATATCTCTCTCTCTTTGTATCATGAACACGATTATGAAGCAGTTCTTTTAATGGGGTGCTAGAATTAGCCTCATTTCCCATATGCTCTCATGTTATAAATTGCTATTCATATGGATTTTTATATTGATTATCGATTGATTGATTGATTGATTGATTGATTGATTGATTGATTGATTGATTGATTGATTGATTGATTGATTGATTGATTGATTGATTGATTGATTGATTGATTGATTGATTGATTGATTGATTGATTGATTGATTGATTGATTGATTGATTGATTGATTGATTGATTGATTGATTGATTGATTGATTGATTGATTGCTCTATAGATTAGATACCTTTCTTACCTGATTGTTAGAATCCTATACTTAAGGACCTCAAAATGTAGGACTAGAATAGCAATTGATATTTTTGAATCCCGGATGAAACCATGGAAGGGATTTCCTTGTGGTAATGGATTAAGGATCTGTAGGTAATGAGACCTCAAATCGACAAGGAAATTTGTCCTTGTGAATTTAATACTCTAAAAGGATGTGAAATTACTTGGCCCCAATCTAAATATCTATATGAATGAGAAAAGTAATGTGAGAGGGTGGATATGTAGGCAGTAATGGTGAAACTTGTTATCCCGATAATTTTATTATAGTATAAAACATCATTTCTTTCTTAGTTTGATTTTATGTCTTGCTTGTTAATTTAATTAATAATCCATCAGTTCATCTATCCTTGTTAAATACATTTTATTAATTAGACTAAAAACATGAATTATTCTTAATAACATTTTCCTTTGGGTGTGATCCTAAAACTATACTGCAATAAGACTCGTCCACTTGTGGGTGGTGATTATTGTACGTTAGATTAGGTAAAAATCTAGGGACGTTACTTTGTGAATTTCTTCTGATATAATCTACCACATCAATCCCCCTGGAAGGAATCCTCCAAGAGATAAAGGTATTATCATTTGTCAATATTGTGGATATCTTGGTCATATCAGGCATCAATGCCCTCGACTTCATGAAGAAATACATGATGAGAACCATGTTGTACATATAAATTCCATTGGTGGTGAAGAAATTCATGAAGAGTGTGATGAAGGTAACCCTTATGCTTCTAGTTAACCTGACTTTATAAATTATGATTCTTTTTGCTCTACCTTATGCTTCTAGTTAACCTGACTTTATAAATTATGATTCTTTTTGCTCTATGTTCTTGTTATGATTATTTGGAGTTAATGTTGATATAGATGATGTTACATGAGATTTTGATTGACTCATATTTGTGGCTTTAGTTTTGTTTGACTTATTAGGTTACATATTTCTAAGGGGTGTAGTGTAGTAGCTTGATAATATATGGATATTCAAACTTCAAGGATGAAATATACTTTAAGGGGTGGAGTCATGTAACATACTAGGATTTGTTTGTCCTGAATCTAGAAACCCTAATCCCAAGATTACTTGGTTAGTATGCTTGATCTTTTGAATTGACCTAAAAAGGATAGAGATATGCACTAATAGACATGTTTTTCCCCTAACAAACATATAATGCATGTAACACCATAAACTCAAATGAAACCCTAACCATGCATACATGTGACCTTGAGCATGCTTTGGATAATTGACTCCTAACAAGACAATGAGTTGGATCTAACCTTGGACTTTTTACATGTTGATAAGGTGTATGTTATATACCTAATCATGTTGATTTAAACTCTTAGTTGGAATCAAGAATCCCTAGTGCATGCATTCTCAATACTATATGTGATACATTAGTAACATTAGGTAATTAATCACATGACATATCTCAATACACTCAAAATGGATTTGATAACCTAATCATGGATTTATATGTAAAATGATTTCATTAAATAAGTAAAATATGTCACATTGTTCACTTATACACATATAATGACTCAGATATGATTAGTAAGTAATTAGATGGACATAAGTATGCATAAATGGCTAATGAGAACTTGGATGTCCATAATTAGTAACCAGGTGTGAATGAACATAAATGAATGATTTGTGTGGATAATTGTGACTAATATATATAATGTGATAATAATTGGATGTTTAATGTGTCGAGATAACTAATTTGGCATCATATAAGCCAATGCTATAATCAATGAAATTAATGAGAAATTGAGTAAAATAATGTACCTCATACAAGATAATCTAATATAACCATGATGGTGTTAATTTGAGGACAGTAGAACTCTAAATCACAAACATTGAGGATAATGGTAATATTTAATAATAATTATTAAAATAACGGAGTTAAAATAAATTTTATTGTAACTCATATAAGATAATCCTAAAAGTGAAATCTAACTTCAAATTTGTAATCCACGTGGTTGATTTAGCTTGTGTACCAAGTTTCAACCTAATTGGATAGTGTTTGTTTTCCCAAATTGATTAGAGAGGACATTCAATAATAATGAAATCCCAATTTAATTAGACTATACCTAATCTTGATTCAAATTAGGGTGTCCATACTTATATTGTCATCGGTCTGATTTCATAGTTTCCCTAAAGTCATTGTGTCACAGGAAACTAATTTGAGGTTTATTAGAATCTATTTGAGACATTTGATCAACATCCCACGGTCATCAACTATTCTTCTTCCTCAAGTCCCTAGCCTCCTAGACTCTAAACACCATAGGTACCTCCACCCTAAAATCTCACTCTCTCTCTATCATATCTACACCTTGCACCTATCTTTTCATCTCTCCATGTTCATCCTGACCACACAAATTGATAGAGAGGTAATTCAATTGGGATTCATATCCCCAGTATCTCAATCGAGAATGGGGTTTTCCTCTCCCTCTATTTCTCATCTCCATCAAGATTCTCAACTACAGTTACCTTCAAACTTGTATATATCTATTTGTATACCATCTTCAGCTACACCAAAATCATTGTATACATCTCATTGTCCCTCCATCGGCCTAGAACTTGATCACCCATCTATGCTTTACGGATTGAGCTACCGCAAGTGTGTGGGAACATTTCAAACATTCTCAAGGTCAAAAAACCATCCACACTCATTGTAATGGTCCTGATGAAGCTCCTCATGTGCTTGGTTCCTCCGATCTTAAGTTTATCTATGTTTCCTTTTTTTGTTGGTATGCTTCTCTGGTATCAATCTTGGTTTTTCGGTTATCATTCTCTCTGGTTTCTTGCTCCCTCAATTTGTTTTGGTCTTGCGATCTCTTGGTGATATTATACATGGAGTCTTTCATTTTGGTGTTACGTAGTCAATCCCTGAATTGGAACTTTTAGAGCTCTGTGATTTCATGTTGGTTGGTCTGGTTTTGAAGAAGATGATTTCCCACCAGTTTATTTTCTTACAATTGTGATGGTTTAACTGTGTCATGTTGATTATAGGTACTTCTGTCTTTCTAGGATTTTGGCTTGGATTTAATCACGTGACCATTTGATCATGGAAATGTATCAATATGCCTAATCAATCATATGATACTAAAAATCATATGTGGGGTAGTTGGTAGTTGTCAAGATATTTTGAATTTTTTCGATTATAGTATATGGATTAAAATAAGATAAGTCATAACCAATTATTTTCTCATCAAGAAATACAAATAAATACACATTAGAATATAAAACTACTTGTTTAGATTTGTTAACTTAATTTCCATGATAATAAGATTTGACAATTTAGGGTATGTACATATAATTAATGATTCATGTATTCATTGCAACACTAGATGAAGGATACCCCGCTCGAACCTAGGGTTTGACCTTGACATGTTGAGGCACAAGTTGAGGTATGTCATTTCTCTTTGTAAGTTATATTGGATAATGGTTTTCATTCTCTCTCTCTCTATTTGACTTTATTCTGGAATATGGATTTATATGTCACTTGGTAATACATATTTGCCCTGGTTGGGTCTAATTTACTAAAATTTATCTTATATAGTGTTAGAAAGTGAAAATTGAATATATCTTCTTTGTTCTTATTAATACTTATTCAAATTCTATCCCTTATTGCATTATTTCCTATGATTATTCCATTAATCACGAAAACCCTAAATTGATGATTATCTTGGACAATCGATGGTCCCTCTATTTGGTTGACATATGATGGTCACCAACAGGTGGTGACAATTAATGGTCATCCTAGAAGGTCTTAGGTCAGTGGGTTTTTTTTTTGGGTTTGGTTCACTTGGATCGGTGGTTCACTTAAAAAGGATGATCAAATGATGGTTCATCACCTAATAAGTTAGGGTTTCAACAAACAATGGTTACCAAGTACTAACAACCAATGGCTAGCCTGGCAGGTCATCATCTGCTGGTCTAGTTGACTCCCACAACCAGTGGAGTTGTTGCTTGCATGAACTTGGAAGCTCTAGACCATGGACACATCGAAAGCTACTAGGACACCTCAAGCTTCTTCTATTCCTTATCCTTAAGATTTATACACCTATCCTTAAGCCCACAAATGAGACCTTTGGTCCCTCATCTCTTCTTTCCTCTCTAGAGATCATCTTTCCTTTGCTGGTTGGTGGAGGAGCTGCCCAAGGAAGAAGAAGGTGACCTACCTTCTTGGTTAAGCACCTAGGTTTTGTTTTGCTCTATTTTAGGGTTTATAAAACTTCCTTTTGGTGGTCTTGACCTAAATGAGTAAGTATCTCCTTCTCCCCTTCATTTATTTTGTTGTTCTTCACCCTCCTACCTTCTTCCTAGATAGAAATTTGTTGTTCCATGGTAAAATTTTCTCTAAAGCTTAAAGAACCTACCTTTCTTGATCTTTCTACCTAGGGTTTGCTTCTTTTGTGGAGAAAGGTGCTATTTGGCCGAGTTCATACCTAAAGTTAGGGTTTTCCTACCTTCTTTGCTTTAGTTTCTTGATGCTAGAAGCCTATTCTTCTTCCTGGAGGTGCGCTTTATAACCCTCTTCACTTTTATTGCTTACTACAAGCTTGCTTACTCATGATCGTTCTCTAAAACAAAGGTCTATGCATATAAAATCTAGGCTTGCTTAGGGTTTCAATTTTTATGGTGTTTGTTGCTTAGTTTCTAGCTCTAGATGAACAAGAAACTAGGTGTAAGTCCTTTATAAGGTGGAAGATGACTTTGATCAGGTTGGTATGGAAATCGATGGTGTTATGCACTTATCAAACGATGGTCTATACTTAAGTTCTAAGTTGTTTTCTTCTTTACACATGAACCTATGGTCATACCATTGTGACAACTGAAGGTGTTGTCTTTGTGACAATCGATGGTGACACCACGATGGTGACAACCAATGGTATCAACCAATGGTCACACTTCATGTCAGTGTTAGGCTCTTTTGGAAGCTTAATGATCAATGATTTAAGTAATTAAATGTTGGCATAAACAATTGTTACACTATCTCAACATCCGATGGAGATAGATGATGGTAGCATTGACCCTATCAATTGATGGTGATGACCAATGGTATAACTAGAAATCATGAGTCACTTCAATTTATCCCCAAACCAATAGTTTCTTGGGTCAATTGATTCAAGTCCCAACACTCTAATTGATGGTATTGAATATTAAACTAGATCCAATGATTGATAATGGATGCTTCAACACCCAATGGATTAGAATGAATCCTATAGTATAATATGTTGTCTCTAATAATGAAAATTTGATAGTCATGCCTTAATTTGTGGTCTTAACTTTCCCTCGTATGAATGCATTTGATAAATCACCAGAATAGGTGGATGTGTAACTTTAATGTGTTAAATCTTGTTACATCAACTCTGATGTGACTAAGTGGTAGTGATTGATTATGATCAACCCTCTTGAATGATTAAATGTGATAATGAAATACTCTCTTCTTGTGTTGAAACTCTAATATGATGCTAGTTAAATGTCATAGTTCCTTTATATCTTAATATATATGTCACTTGTGTGATTGATGATCTGTTGAGCCTTGTTTTAAGGCATTGAAACATAATGATGCTTTTTTAGGGATTGATGTGATGGTTTTATGACCTTGGTCATGGTTGATCCCTAGTGGAAGTGTATTCCTCTTCATGATATTATAAGGGTTGGAACCCTAGAACCATGTGATAAGGATTTGAATCCTATGGTGGTATGATGACAATTTTAGCCTCATGAATGGCAATGTAATAGTACCATGTGGTAATTATGGTTAAGATTTGTATTTCATACACTTTATATCTTCTGGAGTTGTTCTACTTATACATTTGTTAGAAATGAATTAGGGTTTGTATGTCCACTTGTATGATGCAGCCTTAATTCACCCAATTGGCACTAAATAATCAAGTGAAATTTTAATCATGTAGTTGCCATGTCCCATAGATCCATTCTAGTGTCAAAACTTGTTGGATGGTAAAACAAGAAATTCCTGTGGGAAACTCGGAGCATGTATTTTTTTAATATGTGGGGGCACAAGTCGAGAATATCTCCTTGTTTCCATAATTGTATATTATGGAGGATGGTTGAGGTCATGCCTCTGATATGTGTGATATGTGTGAAAGGTAGCCGTACAACTGTAAGATGACTTATATAGAATTGGCATGGGTGACCTGTTCTCTAGCATCGTGACATGTACCAAGGCGGGCTAGTTGTTTTCAGCTTAACTATATGTCATTTTTGGAAGTTGACTGTTATGTCTCTACATTTTCTCTTGTACTAACCGGGAGTTGGTGGTGAGATCATGGAGTCTGACTCTTCTATAGCTATAGTATGGCACTGATTTTGACTTAGCATTCATTAGTTGGATTTGGGTGGTACGACTCAAATTCCTCAGGGCATAATAAAAGATGTAATACAAACTGTGCAGTATATTTGTTAGGGTTAAAAATGTTCACATTGATTGAGTAGCCCTTTCTTTGGCTATATACTACACAATTCTTGTATGATGAAATCTTGTGAAATCTGAGGAATTATATTTTTCCTAAACTTATCTGCTTAACTTGCTTAGTATGTTAGAATAGTTTAATCTACTCAATTTCTGATTAAATACTCGATCTTCTCAGTTTATTTACTATTTAATAATCTGTTGTAATCAATATCTGTTGGAGAGAGTTATATCTTTTACTTGGACATGGGTCTCACCCGTGGGTCACCACAACTTCTTAGGTGGTCATCAACAACATGGTTAAGATTGTGTTGTAGAAGAGAAGCACTTTGGTGATCAATAGAAATAGAAGGTTGGACAGTTTTAGTTGTTAGTAGTAGATTCCTAGTGTCATCCATGTACTCTCAGGTTTGGGTATGGGAAGTGTTTTGTAAATGATAAACTTGTATCGACACAAGTTTTTATCAATACGACAGCATTTGTAATATATGGTTGTACATGCGGAAATATCTCTTTTGTATACAGTTTGTGGCTGAGACCACTGGAGACAAATGTAAATACTTGTTATGGTATATGAGTTTATGGAAAAAGGACCATTGTGCATATTTTTCAGATAATGTTAATGATGTTGAAATTGGTTTTAATGTGATTAGTTAGTACTTAATTGTGTTTTATGTTTTGAGTAATCTCCTTTAGCATGATGAGGTGTCACAGTTAAGTTGGTATCAGAGCTTTAGGTTCATTGAGTCTATAGGGATAGAGGACTTAGGTTTGAGTTTGTTCTTATGTATCCAACATATTTGATCATAACTTATGCTTATGTAGATATCTCTAGAGGACATGAAGAACATGCTAAGAGAATCTATGTTGCACTATGAGGATGTTCTAGGAGGTAGGCATCCAATGAGAGAGTTCCATACACTAGGCCAGAGCATCCCACAATGCCTAAGATAGACGGGGGAAACGATAATCCTATGTTTCAGTATATGTTTAGGAAGATGATGGCCACAATTACACATATAGAGGACAAAGTGCTAGTACCTCAAGCTAGGGAAGTCATCCCTAATGTGGAATCCCAAGGTGTCGGTAAGATGTTTGAACATCTTAGATGTGTCAGGATGATTGAGTATGTTGGTACTTTTGACCCAGCAGATGCCGACATGTGACTGATCGAGTTAGAAAAGGCATTTAAGATTCTGAACATTCATGAAGAGGGCAAAGTTAAGCACGCGGTATACCTATTGAAGGGTAGTGTTGGACACTGGTGGGCCATAGAAGAGGAGAAAAGGTCAGGAGTTGTGATAGGATGGGAGGAATTTTGGTGAGATTTTATCAGTTGATACTTTCCCGAGACTTATCTAGATGAGAAGATATCTCAGTTTGAGAAGATTCACCAAGGAGCGATGACCATTAATGAGTATGAGTCAAAGTTTATGGAGCTTATGAGGTTCTTACCTCACATGGCAGCTACATATAAGAAAAAGATCTATAGATTTGAGAAGGGTTTTAGTATGGAGTTGACTACTACAACATCAACTTTGGAGAATAGAGAAAGGTTTTCCACCTTTGTAGAGTCGATAAGGCGGATTGAGAGGCCTGCCATTGAGAAGTGTGAAGCAAATTCTAAGAAGCTACCAACTCAGTTCCAAGGGCAATCATCTGGTGGCTTTAAGAAGTCGAGGTTCTCTTCTCCAAAATCGCAACAGAGGTCAACGTTTACTGAGCAAAGGTCACATACACCATCACAGTGGTTCCCGAGTAGGGGCAGATATCGTAGTTTTTCACTAGAGAGAGCTCACAGTACCTCATTAGTTTCAGTGATAGGGCCATCTAGGCCATGGTACAAGGATAAGACATGTTTTAAGTGTGTAAAGTTTAGGTATACAAGGCCGTATTTTCCTATGAAATATGAGGAGATGACTCAACAGCCAAGGAAGAGTCAGCAAGGTTCACAATAGTGATAGTTTAGTAGTAGTGGTAGCAGAGGATGTGGTCAGGCATCCCAGGTAGGTTCCTATTGACAAGCTAGCAGAGGATGTGGATGGAAGCAGGAGACGATGATGTTCTATGCCATGAGCTAATCGGAAGTAGTGGTCAACCCATGGGTCGTGAGAGGACATATGGAGTTATTTCATTCCGATTTGTCTCCTTCTTGTTTTGTATCTGTGCTAGTTGACCCAGGTGTGATGCACTCTTTGATCACCAGAGAGGTAATAGATAGTTGTTATCTGCATGTTAATCATAGATCTGATAGTCTTTGACTAGAGACTCCTTTGGTTGGTTCCGTAGAGTTGTGGTAGGTATGTTCCTCTTGTGTTCTTTCTTTCTCAAGACGTAGCATTCAAGTGGATCTTTTTCCACTTGACATTCATGGGTTTGATGTGATCCTAGGAATGGATACTTTGGAACAGTACAAGGTGATGTTGGACTGTAGTACCAAGGTGGTGATGTTCCATGATGGAGATGTATTGTGGATCTTTCAAGGTGATACGAAGATCCTTCCTACATGTTTGATGTTAGCCATGACTGCAAAAAGGTTGATGAGACAACAATGTGATGCTTTCTTAGCACATGTTGTGGATACCAAGTCAAGAGGTCATAGTATCCAGGAGGCATCAGTGGTGCTGGAATTTGAGGATTTTTTCCTAAGGAATTTCCTAGTGTTCCCCCTCTTAGAGAGTTATTTTGAGATCAATCTTGTTTCCTAAAACACAACCCATAACACCAGTCACCGTATAGGATGACACCAGTAGAAATGCATGAGTTAAAGAAACAGCTGCAGGAACTATTAGATAAGGGTTTTATCAGGTCGAGCACTTCCCCTTGGGGTGCTCATGTGTTGTTTGTCAAAAAGAAGGACGGTTCAATGAGGTTGTGTATATATTACCAACAATTGAACAAAGTGATGATAAAGAATACGTGTCTATGCCAAAGATTGATGATTTGTTTGATCAGTTGAGAGGTGCCATTGTGTTTCCAAAGATAGACCTTAGGCTAGGTTACCATCAGTTGAGAATCAAGGTGGATGACATACCCAAGTCAGCTTTTAGGGATAGGTATGGTCATTACGAGTTCGTGGTTATGCCGTTTGGGATAACCAATGTACCATTAGAATTCATGGATCTAATTAATACGGTGTTTAGACAATATCTAGATCAGTGTTTGGTCATGTTCATAGATGACATCCTGGTATACTCTAAGGATACCAATAGCATGATCAACACCTTTGACAAGCATTGACCTTGTTAAGGCAGCATTAGCTATATACTAAGTTTAGCAAGTATGAGTTCTGGCTATCTGAAATGTCTTTTCTAGGTCATGTCATATAGGATAAGGCTATTTTTGTAGACCCTAAAAAGGTTGAGTCTATTCAGTAATGGGAACAACCCAAGACACCAATAGAGATTTGTAGTTTTCTAGGTTTGGCAGGCTATTACAGGAGATTTATAAAGAACTTCAGTTTTATAGCATTACCCCTAACTATGCTAACCAAGAAGGATATTCCTTTTTCTTGGGATGAAAAATGTTAGCGTTCTTTTCAGCAGTTGAAATAGAAGTTGACAAGTGCACCAGTGTTAGTTCTACCAAAACAAGGAAAATGCTACATTGTCTTTTGTGATGCTTCAAAGAATGGGTTGGGATGTGTACTAGTACAGGATAAGAATGTAATTTCTTTTGCTTATCGATAGCTTAATATACATGAGGAGAATTACCCAACACATGATTTGGAGCTTGCAGTAGTGGTCCATGCCTTAAAGATATGGAGACACTACCTTCATGGGGAAAAGTGTCAGATCTTCACCGGCCACAAAAATCTACAGTATATCTTTTCAAAGTAGGAGATCAATATGAGATAGAGATGGATGGAGTTAATCAAAGATTATGATTGCATGATATACTACCATCCATTCAAGGCAAGCGTGGTAGCTAATGCATTGAGTAGGAAGTCATCTTCATCATCATTTGCAGACAATACATAGTCGTAT
The DNA here is from genome assembly GCA_963693085.1 of Alisma plantago-aquatica. Taxonomy (NCBI): domain Eukaryota; kingdom Viridiplantae; phylum Streptophyta; class Magnoliopsida; order Alismatales; family Alismataceae; genus Alisma; species Alisma plantago-aquatica. Next base: position 208,773,450 of record OY856412.1, on the reverse strand, counting down.
TCCTTGGTATGCCATAAGAGAGATATTCTAGTGTCTCTTTTCCAAATGAATGTATAGCTAGAAGTTTCTATGTTGGCAGGTTTTTTGGCATAGTTACAAGTTAAACCTACCTTAAGACATTAGATCTGTGATTTACAACAAAACAATATTGTGATACAAAATATCTGATCAAAATTGGACAGTGAGAAGCATGATGGCTTCCATGAGGCAGATGATGATATAGTTTGTTTTCATAATAGGATAGTAGTTCTTGATGTTCATGGGTTTAGGAAGATGGTACTTGAGGAGGCTCACTCCTCAATGTATGTGATGCATCTTGGAAGTCCTAAGATGTACCATAATCTGAATGACTTGTACTGGTGGCTAGGATTAAAGTGTGATGTAGTAGAGTTTGTTGTCAGGTGTCTAGTTTATCGATAGGTGAAAGTTGAGCACCAAAAACCAATAGGGACACTACAACCATTGTCAATGCCGCAATGGAAGTGGGATCATATAACTATGGAATTTGTGGTTGGTATTCCTAGCACAGCCAAAGGTCATGATTCCATTTGGGTAATAGTGGATAGATTGACCAAGTCAGTTCACTTCCTTCAAGTTAAGACTATTTACAGTAGAGAAACTGGCACATGTATATGTTGATGAGATAGTTTATTTACATGGAATTCCAATAACTATAGCTTCGGACAAAGGTCTATAGTTTACAAGTTGGTTTTGTGAATGTCTGCATTCAGAAATGGGAACACAGCTAAGGTTGCTTTTCATGCACAGATAAATGACCAGTATGAAAGGACTATTTAGATTTTAGAGGATCTCTTGATGTCATGTGTGTTGCAGTTTCTTAGTAGTTGGGATGTACTTATGAGTCTAGTAGTATTTTCTTATAATAATAAATATCAGAGAAGAACAGATATGGCTCCTTATGAGACTCTATATGGGAGACGTTGTTGGACTCCACTTGCTGGTATGAAATCAGTGAGTATCAACTTTTGGGTCCTGAGTTAGTACAGCAGACTATAGAGATGATTAAAGTAATACAACAACAGTTGAAAGTAGCCCAAGACAGACAAAAGCCTTATGCAGATAACTGTCACAGACCGCCTAAGTTCCAAGTGGGAGATAGATTATATCTCGAGGTTTCTCCTTGGAACGATGTGTTGAGGTTTGGGAAGAAAGGTAAGTTGGCTCCTAAGTTTATCGGACCATACCCTATCTTGGCTTGTGTTGGAAAGGTAGCATACAAGTTAGAGATACTGTCAGAGTTTCACAAACTACATAATGTTTTCCATATCTCCATGCTAAGGAAATGTCATCTAGATATAGATCAAACAATCCAACCGATGGAGGTTGAGTTAGATGAGGATGCCTCCTATGTTGTGGGTCATGTGTTGATCATGGATAGAAGAGTGAAAAAGTTGAAGAAGAAAGATATAGTGTTAGTGAAGGTTTTGTGGAACCACCATGACATAGAAGAATCCACCTGGGAGTAGAGGATAAGATGCATAGGAACTACCCATCTCTCTTTGTGTAGGATTTCAAGTGTAAAATCCTTATTAGGAGTTTATAGTAGTAAAACCCTTACCTTGTTTGAAGTGTTGAACATGCTTAATTACCATAATTGAGTTCTTAAAACCTTAATATAACCCTTTGAGGTGTTTTCAAATCATGTGAAAAACTTAAGTTTCAAATTTGGTCCAATTTGGATACTATTTGAGCAAGTTAAGCAATTTTATGTACATTTTGGACTTTTCTACAATTTACCCACATGAGATATTTTCTTACTATTTGTCACATTACTTATTATACTTATATTTTTCTATTTTCATTATTGAGCTTGTTGAGCCATTAGATGCTTAGTTGTACCTTGGTTTGATGGTGATCCTCTTCAATGGTGAATTAGGGCTTACCCCATCATGGATGAGCTACCTTTAGGGGCCATCAAATGATGGTCCCCCTATTTGGTTGTCATCCGATGGTCACCAAAAGTGGTGAAAACTTATGGTCATCCTAGATGGCCTTAGTTCAATGGTATTTTTTGGTTTGGTTCACTTGGACCGATGGTTCACTTGGAAAGGATGATCAAATGATGGTTCATTGCCTAGTAAGTTAGGGTTTCAACAAACGATGGTTACCAAGTGCTAACAATTGATGGCCACCCTGGGAGGTTATCATTTAATGGTCTAGAAGACTCCCACAACTGGTGGAGTTGCTTCTTGCATGGCCATTCAAGCTCTAGGCCAAGGACACATGGAGAGCTGTTAGGATACCTCAAGCTTCTTCTCTTTCTTATCCTTAAGCTTTATATACCTATCGTTAAGCCCACAAATGGAACCTTTGGTCCCTCATCTCTTCTCTCCTCTCTATATGTCATGTTCCCCCTTCTATCTAGCATAGTATTTTCCTGAGTAAGAAGAAGGTGGTCTATCTTCTTGGTTAAGCATCTAGGGTTTTGTTTTGCTCTCTTTTAGGGTTTATAAGCTTCCTTTTGGTGATCTTGACCTAAAGGAATAAGTATCTCCTTCTCCCCTTCATTTATTTTGTTGTTATTCTTCCTCCTACCTTCTTCCTAGATGAAACTCTCATGTTCCATGGTAAATATTTCTCTAAACTTAAAGACCCTACCTTTCTTGCTCTTTCTACCTAGGGTTTGTATCTTTTGTGGAGAAAGGTGTTGCATGTCGAGCCAACGACATAAAACAAAGGTGCTTTTCGGGAGGCAACCCGATCCTTAACTTTGCTTTTTCTTTTAGTTTTGAATTAGAAAAAATTTCCCCTAGTAGACAATGCATTGCAAGATGCAATCTTAAGTTCTGGTAGTTTTCAATTTTGAGATTTCAGATGGAGGACGCATCACCGAAAGGAATGCAACCACATTTGGTGGACCAACCGGCACGATTTTTCCCCTCCATCTCAGATTTAGAGTTTGCTCAAGACGAGAAAATTTATAAGTTCGGTGTGGAGGGTGGGTGGTACGTACTTTACTTTCCACCCACTCCCTCCTGTTTCAGATTTAAGATTTCATCGTTACAATTTTGAGAAAAAAAATTCAAAATTTTCAAAAAAAAACAAATTTTCAAAGTAGTTTTGTATAGAAACTTGATGAAGTTTTGACAGTTTTTGTTTCAGTCAAATCCTTTATCTAGCCGGCTATCCCATTTTTCCATGCAGTTTTGAATCATTATACCCTCCTTATTCGAAGTGAAGCCTCAAGGGGAACAATTTCTGAAACTAGCCAATGGTTAGAAATCACCGTGTGAAGCTTATGAATCCTAACATCATGATCAGTAAAAATGGCAAGTATCTGTCCAATTGAGAAGGATCAAAAACATTTTGCTTCCTAACTGACTAGTGGAACAATAGCATGGAATCTCCACTGGATCCACATCAAGTCATTATTTGAGTAGAGTATGATAAGAAGAACAACCCGGTGCACTGAATTGTAAATCAAGTTGCATTCTGATCTGAACTCTCTTCTACACTTCTTCTATCATCTTCTTACCCCTTCCTCCATCAAAAAGAAACAAAAATATCCAATATAGTGCCAAACCCTAAGTTCGGGGTGGCACACCCTATCTCGCTCTATTCGCTTCTTCCATACCCCTCGATATGCAATAGGGGCGTACCACCAAGAAAAGATGTCAATGCACACACACAAAAATGCAAACTCGAGTCGAATAGAGGAGAGATTTCCACCCAAAAAAAATAAGAGTTGCATTCAATGAAATTGTAACCACATAATAAAAATCTCAAGTCGAATAGAGGAGAGATGTATTCCTTCCTTCCATACCACCCTTCACTCCCTTTTCCACCTACTCGCAAAATGAATGCCTAACTTTACCAATATCTTGAAAAACACTAGTGTCAGATCAGGTGCACACTTGTTGTTCTACGGGTGTCTCCAGAATCTTACAAAACTCTTAGACATGCTTAGTGTTAGAAAAAGTAGGGAGGAAGTGATGTTGGGAAATGAACTCATGAATGAAGATATTGTAAGATGTGTTCAGTGGTCTCAGGAAGTTGAGATGCTTAGTCATACAGAGTAAAGAAGAGACGATCGTGATGTGAAGGTGAGGCAATCACATGAGTGAAAGTATTTATTTGATGACTGTTTTATATTTTGTGTTACTCGAGGATGAGCAACGTTTAAGTTCGGGGTGTTTTGATGAGTGCATATTCATCATGGTTTTAGTCGCCATCTTGGGCCCTATTTTGCTCTGATTAGTCACCTTTATTGGCTTTATCTTCTAATATGCGCATTGACTTGGCTTAATCGAATTTATCCTTGTTTTAATTCAATTTATACACCTATTTTCAGGACTAATAAAGTCCAAGAAGTCAAGTTTGGGCACAATCTTCTCGGCCCATATCTCTAGTTGCACCCCTTTTCTTCTTTATTCAAGTCAATAGAGTCGAGGACTCTCTCCCTTTCTTGTACCTCGACTGAGTCCATCCACTACATCTTCTGTCCCCATTCTCTACACACCACGGGGACCTACAATACCCTTTGGGCCATATCCCATCTCTACATACCGCAAGCCTTTCTTTCCCTACACCCGCAGGCTGGATTTTCATCTACACACCGCGACCTCCCCTCATGTGCTTCTCTTCCTAATACCATGATCGCGGTTTCCCCCAGCCAGACCGTGACTCGGTTCCCCAAGCATCAACACCACGACTAGGGTCCTCGACAGAAACTGTGACCTCCGTGCCTCCTAACCGCGACCTCCAGACAGCGTCGCGATCGCGGTCTTCTCTCCCCCACGCCAACCTCGAGCAGTCATCAGCAACCAACGTCGCTCCCGCGGTTGCCTCACGTCCAGGTCGTGACCCATCATGGTCTGTTGTTCTCAGACCTTGACCTCCTCCATGGCTGTCGCCAACTGACCGTGATCAACTCCTTCTCCTCCCGCGATCAACACCACTAGTTCGACAGCAACGCCTGCACCTTCACTCCACAGCTCGAGATCGCGACCATCCACCCCTACTGATCGCGACTCCCATGATCGCAAGTCATGACCCATTTGTTGCCTCCAAGGCCCAAGACCGTGATCACCAGCACTGACTTAACCAACAACCGTGACCGTGGTTTCCATGTCTCTTCTGCCTGCGGTCTTTCTTTCCTCTGCTACACACAGCGACCAGGGTCAAAGTTCTCCAACCGCGACCCAGGATCTCTCCCCGCCTGCCGACCGCAGCTTCATCACAAGAACTACGACCAGAGCAAGCATATATCGTGACCAAGGGGTGAAAGAAAAGAACCGCGACCGCAGCTTCATTACAAGAATTGTGACCAGCCGTTGAAGAACAAACCACAACCACATGAAAACAGGCCATGACCGTGGCACTTTGCACAGCAAACAATGCCCAATTGGACCTATAAATAGGACCCTACCCCCAGCCATTCAAGGGACCCTCTCCAGACACTGTTAGGCTGTAGGTTTGTCCTCAACCTAAGGAGACGGTCTCCTCCGTAGCCAGGATGTGCCCAAGAAGCATTTGACTCCTGGTGCATCCATCTATCCGCTCCATCTAACGCGTTCATCCCAGATCTACAGCCATCTTCATCATCCACGTCGTGCCTACGCTGCCATCACATCCACGAGTTGCTCCTCCTACTGGGAGCAAGGACTACAAGAAGAGAGAGAGAAGGTGGAGAAAGAAGATCTTCCCCATCTGTCGTGGTGTTCTTCCCTCCCCGTCCAGATCTGCTTTGACATTGTATAGAAGATTGTCTCTCCACTAAGCTATGATCATCTTCTTCACCATGATCATGGAAGAACCTTCCCTCTCTCTTGTTCTTTTTATTTATCTCACCATGAGAGAGTAGTTTCCTTTCGATGGGGTGCGGGGACTACCCCCACTTTCCGTGCTTACATGTCCAATTATTAAACATTCTATGGCATGTATATAACTTTTCATTTCATTGTTAATTGTCGACGTGTGCTTGTGGATTGATCACCTGCTTGTATTTATCTTGTTCTTTCCTATGTTGCGAGAACTTCAATATGTAGGTTTGAATGTCGATTAATGTGGTTGACTCCCTGATGAGAAATCATATGGGATTCCCTGAGGTCGTAAGTGTGTGATCCGTGAGGGGATGAGCCATCTAGCCCACGGTGACGCTTCTGTGTGCCTAAAAATCCTAATGGAGGGCCACAGCTTCAGTTGGATATATGTATATTTGGAACCGTAAGTGCATGATCTGGATGGCAACGAGAAATCCGATGCCTAAAGTGATGCTTACACGAACCTAAACATCCCTCTGGGAGGGTTCACAGCAGTTCTATTTGGACAGTTAGATCTTTCCTGGATGTTTGTGATTGGATATGTTTGCATGTGTAGTGGTGATGAAACCTGGGACCACCCCAGCGATCTTCATCATTAATCTAGATTCAACTTTAATTCCACCCTTTACTTTTCTTGCACTTAGTTTAGTAAAAATCAAATCAATATTTGTTCTAAATATTAGTCTTTATTCAACTAGATTTGACTAGTAAAAGATTCTTTAAAATGTTGTCCCTTGGGATTCAATCCTCAACTATACTGTGATAAGACCCGTCCACTTACGGGTGGTATTATTGCACAAGGTTTTGGTAAAACTCAAGGATTTTAGCCCTAGGTGAGTTTGTTAGTGTGATAATAGACCACGTCAATGTACGAGTGGAAGGTAGTCATACAACCTAAGTGAAAGTGAGTGACTTTAGTCTAGAAGAGAGAGCATCTCTAGGTTAGACGTATAAATCCTTGTTGGAATACATGATAGATGGAATAGATGAAATAAGATTAGATGATATGATCTAAATTTTACATTATGAGATAGGATGCTTTATGATGATCAATTTGGATATGGGAAAGTATTTCACAAAAGATTTGATGATGCAAGTATGTGTGCTTTTCTAAGATAAGATAGGCTATGATAAGACAAAATTTTGAATCAACATGAGCCTCAAGCTCTTTACAAAGGAGGACCTCTAGTGTTGGTACCATATTTTGAGTGAACTCCAAAAAGGGTGAGACCCATAGGGAGAAGGTCAGAGTACCTAACCTCCAAGATATGAGACAATGAGATATATGATATAATATGTCCCAAAGTAGACTACTCCTGAATGAATGAGTTGAGTCGCTTTATGCATGATTCATATAGGTTTTTAACCCTAGATGTCCTTTGGAAGACCACGCCCTGGAGACAAGGAGATGCTACTTATGTACATGTGAATATGAATACGAGAACCTACCATCTAGGTGAGGGAGAGAGTCCCAAGACCTTGGAGGTGCTAATTATGTTAGTATGTTGTGAATCCTCATGCTCGGGTTGGTGGTTCCATACATAGAACTCCAATGGTGTACGTAAGAGAGAGAGAAAATTGGGTAATCAAATATAATGGGTAAAGACATGTCAAGATAATGATGTATCATGTCTTGTTTTGGTTTGTGGTTATGTTGGTAAAGCTTTTGAAAATAATCATCAGTGCTCATGAGGTGGACCTAAGAATCCTAGACAAAGTGGGAAGATAAAGTTGTGTATATGCGATACTCATATAGATGAGTGATCTCAGAGAGACAATGGAACCACCCTTAGGTAATGGGTTAGGATATCCTTTATTGGACATTTTTTTATGTGTTTGACAAGCTGCTCATATAAGTTTGTTTAGCACACCCATGATATATTATATGCATGTCTATAATCTTATTTTGAGATATGATATATGTATATGACATGATGGAAAAGCTAGAGATGGTTTAATAGCTCTTTGTGTATATATGTTTAACCATATACATCAATAATGATGACTTAATGGGGTTGGTGAATCAAGTGATGAAGTCACTAATAAAGTTGTAACATAATATGGAAGTGAGATGAATTCATATTAATGAGCTTTGTTACATGAGTTGTTAATGTTAGGGCTTGATAAAGATGTTGAATCTATCTTAAAAAGTTAACACAATGAAATAATGATGTCACACAAATATGGTCTATATGGATAAAGTGGAATGATTATAATCAATTCCTAAACATGATAAATGTATTGATGGAGCCCTAATGCTTGGGTAAACTGAGGATGCAAATCCTAAAATATTAAACATATCATGACATAACTAGAGTTTCTAACCCTTGCTTCAACCTTATATGAAGTGGTGGTTCACCTTAAATGCTTTTGAAATCCATATATATATATATATATATATATATATATATATATATATATATATATATATATATATATATATATATATATATATATATATATTCATTCACTACACATATGGGTAACTAAGGTTAGTTACCCATGCATCTATTTTGTAATAGGAAGACACATATTTGTAATGAGACAGCCAACGTTGTAATGAGATGACCAATATTGTAATACAAAGACTTGTTTTGTAATACTATGTAAACTGATGTCATAAATATCATTTTTACTATTTCCCAAGGGAGAATAAACATTTCACTCTATATTTACAAAATTGAGTCTTTGTATTATAATTTTGGTTGTCTCATTGCAATTAGGTGCCTTCCTATTACAAAATAGATCCATGGGTAACAAAAGTTAGTTATCCCGTACGGGTAGTGATCATATATATACATATATATGTATATATATATGGTTCTGGAGATTTTTATTTTGTTGATAGGTTGCTCTTAGAGTGGTGCCCCACATATGGTTGAAAGCCTTTTAGTTTTTCTTCTTAGAGTTAGAGAAAGGTTGAGTTTGTAGGGTGAAATTTCTTTTAAGATGTATATGATGTGATGGAGTGTATTTTGGCTTAATTTATAGGACAAAATTTCCTTCAAGGTGTGTATTGTGTGATGGAGTGAAGCATTTTAGGTCTTTCAACACCTAATAAGATAATTGAATTTATTGATTTGTCTTATATTAAAAGGCCCAAGTGTTTTTTGGTGAAATTTGGAAGATCAAATGATTGACATTATATTTCAAGTTCCTAGGTATGTGTACCTTTTTTAAGGAATTAATTGACCATCCTTTTAGCGTATAATTGGAACCAAGTTTGAGTATAAGTTGCATCAAGGGATTGAAAAACTATATTAAAAGAATTAATGATGTTTAGACAATCCTACAAAAAGTTATGGAAGTTTGAATTTTCCTAATTAATTGATGTATGATGTAAGCTAGACCAATTTTTTTTATGGGATGAAGTTCTAACATTTTGGTGTCGCACACCCTTTGAGATGAGTTAGCCATAGAATTGTTCATCTAATGCAACATTTTTGAAACTTGGATGTCATTCGACAGCAAAGAACTCATCCCATACCTCCAATTGATCTGGAGACATGGGGAGGTTCTATGAGCAAGCACCCCATGTCACCACAATCCACATGTGTGGGGAGAGATGAAACTATGGTCGTGCTGTTTTCATTCAAATTGAAGGAAAACACTTCAACCTCTAAGATAGAAGAAATAGAGTAGAGAATGGACAGATTTCATAATCGTGCCACACAACCTCTCCATCATGTTAGCAACTCAGACCGAGAAGTAGAGTGCTATAAATAGAATGCCTTCTAAGGAAAGGAAGACAAAAGAGAAGAAGCAAAGAGGGATTTCTATCGATTGGAAATAAAGTGGGATGGTGGATTCCTATGGTGTTGTAACATACTCTAATCTAGATGTATGGATAATTCTCCCTTCTTCTAGGCCCCTATTTGATTATGTTATCATATGTTATCTCCCCCTAATACAAAGTAGATTAGGAATAATTAGTATTGTGAATGTATAAATATCCTTAATATTTGGTATTTCAGATAAAATAACAATAAAGCATTCAATAATAAGACTCAATGAATAAATATACTAAATGTCATGCTTAATTTGACACCCTAAAAATACCTAGGTGTATCAGACTAAAGGAATCAAATTAATATGTAATACAAGGTTAAGATGAATAAATACATTAAATGTATGTATAACATAAAAATGATGTAATCATTATTAAATTTCATCCAAAGGCAAAATTGATGACAGATCTGGATTCCCCTCATCCTATTTATCTTACATACCAAATTTCATATTAATTGGACATTGTTTACACTATCACTTAATTGATTGGATTATAAGAATATAATTGATATTAATGCATTTAACAACTATAGCTAGACCTAAATTGCATCCCATCAACCATGTAATGTGGGACTCCCTCCGCATGTTACTATTTCACTTCTACCCCGAGATGACTATGTCAGACCTATAATGGATGGTCGTAGTTCCCTCCTTTGCTCCCATCTTCTCTTCCTCTATCCCTCTCCCTCTTTCTCCTTCCTCGACATGACCCGCTCACTCCAAAACACTAGGTGCAACACCGTAACCCATTCAACAGATCTCTCTCCTCTTTGTTTTGTCGTCTACACCTCTTCTTCTTCTCTCCCTCTCTCTCTCTCTCTCACTGTGTCATTCCTTCCTCCTTTCCCTCACCCCCTATACTTCTTATTGTCCTTCCTACAACATGAAGCCTAACCCTAGCCGCCCATTGTTCCCTCTTCTTTATCTCACCTTCATCTTCTTACTCTCATCCATAACCCAAAACCATAGACCTCGAGCACCTAGCTGCCATGGCCGAAGACATAGCAGTCGGTCATTTCAACATCTTACCGCCACAACTTCACCTACTGCCATGGCGCCTCCTCTCACTTTGTGTCACCACTATGACCGTAAGAGATCTCCATTGTGGGAGCATTCACCAACAAGTTTAGCATCATCTACATCAGACTGCAACCTACATCGACATGTAACCCATCACCATCAACCTCCTCTCACCTAGTCGGCCACTCGTAAGATACAACCTTCAGACACTGCCCCAACCTCCAACCTCCTTCTTGATCATGATCTTGATCCTACCCGAAGCAATATGGTGGGACAGCCACGCTAGTAGCATAGGGGTATCTACCTCCTAAAACCATGGAAGAGTCGTTGTACCCCTACTCATGTCCAACAATGGATTCATTGATGGCACATGTGCTCTCATCGATCATCTATGAGGTCTTCTTCTTTCCTTCACTAACTAGTTCACCATCAGAACAAGGATATGAGTTTGCCACCCACTTTTCCATACCTTCTTGTTCCTCTCAACAGCTCTACGATTGAGATAGACGAACTACAACTCATAGTCCTCATACTTTCCCTTTTTCTTCCATCATCTCCAACATTTGGACCCTCTCCTTCCTCATCTCCTTGGGCTCCCTGCAATCCATCCAGACCATCATTTACCCTCACCTCTACCCACCTTTCTCCACATGATTCCACGGCCTCATTGTGTCTATCAATATATGAAACATAGACTTGTTCTCGACCCCATCATTGGACCCACAACACAACCAAAAAATGTTGATCCTCCTCTAGCCTCCTCTCACCTCATCATAGAAATAAGAGCTAACCCCAACACTCTCTCATCTACATCATGTAGAATTCTCATTTCCTTTGACTGTTGAAAACCTAAACTTATCAACGCAATGGTCACCACGCCTAGAAGCAAACTCACCCAATAATCTTCAACCTATGTACATGTTCACCCTTAACCTCGAGTATGGTGACTGATCATGAATTGATGCATGGAAGATCGATGATATGTTGCATGACTTTTAGGTGAGTTCTTTTTTTATTTTCAAGTTTTACAATCCATCTCTTTAAACCAATAACATGTGTAAATGAAGTTGGGATGATCACCAACATTAATGATCATGAACCTATTAAGTAGTAACACATGTTGGTTGATATACTCCATCATATTAAAATATGCATACATATATACATATAAGCATATCTATTTGATATCATTGATTATGAGATTTTTAATTTTGTGGATAATATCAAATATATCAAAAATAGTATAGATAGTAATCTAGGTACATGATATAAAACTTATTTATGATAGTGTTAGACATGTTGATAGACTACCCTAACACTCATCATGTTGTTGAACATAATAATAGCATGCTATCACTAGTATTTGATAAGTTTACAATTTATCATTTAAAGAAATTATCTATTACACATATATTATATGTATAATTAAATAAGGAAGGAAACATGTTAGGTGTAGTCATGAGCATGATAATAATATATATGAGAGGAAGATCGTAGATGCACATGTCGAGTTTTTGATACTAGGAAGTATTTTATCTATGTTATCTTATATGAAGTGAAGAGTATAAGGGAGAAAGAACATATACTTGATTGAAATCAGATAACTATACATGTGAATTGACAAAATCACATTAGAAGACATGTGAGTTGGGATATATATGAATACACTTTAGCTCATTTAACCACATGGGATACACTTGCATACGTATACATACTGATATATGAGTATAAGTATATGACCAATAAATATAAATTATGCCATATTAAGCCTTGGATATTTCTCACAAGGGTATGTTGATAGATAATATCTAATCCCATTCCTCATCCTATATATGAGTAATTTCAAGATTTAAAAACCCTAAAACCATATGATGGAATTAAAAATACTCTAGTTTATTATTTGGCATTATGGGATAATAATTGTGCAACACACTTTTAGGTTGAGAAGTACGATATATGAAATTAACCCCTGGAGATATGGTTAGTTGTGAAGATCAGGTATGTACATCCACTATTATTTTGGGCATTATTTGACTGAAACTTACATTCTTTTAATGAGGTGTCTCTTGAACTGTTAATTCTATTTGAAATCTAATTGCTTACACATTTATACCTTCTGTTCGTATTCATTATATTCATGTTGTTGTTCAGATACCTTATTTAGGATGGGTTTTTGGACCCCTTCTGATTGATTGCCAATTTATGAGAAATTGACTTAAATGCTAGTCTTGAAACTCTATTTTATGCATGCTACGTGTTTGACTAGAATATCTAGAATAGTGGTACTTACATACAACCATACTTATATGGGGTATGTGTGTTCCTCCTGGGGTGTGTGTTTCCACCCTTATTTGTTTTTAGGCCATAATCCTATGGTGTTATGGCCCTATTTTAGGTATATTTAGTCTACATTGTTATGCATGTAGATGTTTATTGTTTTAAATTGGAATTTTGATTAACTATTATGGAAAGACACTTTTATTCTCATTCTTTTAATCTAGATTTTAATATGCCTCATTTCTCTTGATATATTTCTTTTGAACTTACCTAATTGCAAATATCCCCCTTCTTGTGGGGGCATCTCTTTTTAGACCTTTAACCCAATATAATGCCCCAAGTGTTTATTATATGTACATTCTTAGTCTTTGTTGATCTATACTTGTTTCCTATCTTTTGGGTGATGTTCCCTTCCACCCAGGTGTAGGTACATTAGAAGGCAAGGATGTAGGAAGATCATGTACAAGGTATTGAACCTAAGGATAGTTTGGAATGGTGTGTTGCCCTCTACAATAGGTCTTGTGTGCAATTAGATTTGTTAGATGCATACCTTTTGACCTTGTTATACCACCTTTTATGGTGAGGAACAATTGTAAATGAATCATGATGTAACTTTGTAATATTTTTGTTTTGGTTGCTTTACTATTGCATGGGTCATGTATCGTACCATTCGAGTGGGTCCCCTTTCGGGTCCCTCTCTTTACAAAATGGTATCAGAGCCTAGAAGTCAGCAACTTGACTATTTCAAGTTATCCTAGGTTGGCCCTTAATTAGGTAGGTGACCCTTAGAGGTTGTTGATATACCTATTTCTTAGTAGTAAAATACCAATTAGGGTTTTCAATTCCTGACTAGGTTGGTCACTTTTGTTCCCCAAACTACCTATGTAGTTGAGACTCAGTCTTGAGTAATCCCAAGCACCCTAGTCATTCCATGGAAGTAAATATGTCACTGCATGGATTTGATCTAGTAGCATATGATTCTTGTCTCCTAAGTTCTAGGAAGCTAGCTTGAGCACTATGAAGTGTAGGTTGACTTGAATACTCTTAGCTATACATAACCCTAGTTCTCACTTTTAGCCCTATCCTTGTTGTTCCTCTAGCATGCCTCACATACGTCCACTTGTCTATTGAGCATGCATGAATGACAAATGCAAATTGTGAGTAAGTTTTAGAGTTGATATGACCCCCTTTATATAAATGATAATCTGAACTAGTTTAGTTATAGTTAGACATGCCTTGCTTTAAATATGGAGTTTCCCAACATATCTATGCCCAAGGCCATCTACCTAATGACATGACACCATCATCAATGTGCTTGATATTCCTCATACATGAGTTTTGGTTGATGAAAGGTATATGTTTCTATTGACATCCTGAACTATTCATCCTCTCATCTTAGGTAGTGTATTTGGTTTATCTGGTAATTAAGATGGGTAGCTTGACTATATAGGTCACCTTACCTTGTGAAGGTACTATGGTTGTAAGCTAGCTAGTAATGGGATAACCCTAAATCTCTTTCTATAACTTTGGTTATTGTAAGACTCCCTTAGGTCTCGATATGAGGCAACCTTACTAGGGTTTGATACATCTTGGTCATGCATAACAAGAAACCCTTTGCCCTTTTATGCTTACATCTTAGAGATATGGTTGTATGCCCTTCTAGATGAATTCAGTAATGATATAATAAAGTATATGTGTCATGTTGTAAAAGGTGGCTGATTTGGTTCTCGGGTCAATTTTGGCACCAAATTTGGAATTTCATCACAACGTTTTCATATTCAAACTTATTTTCATCATTAGACTATATGTATAAAAAAGAAAGTTTTCAAATTTATCAATGATTTTGGAACCAAGTCGCCACTACAAGAATGGTTGAGTTGTATAGAAACCTTTAAGATAGAAGCACTTGACTGGCATGCTCGACCTGAAACCCTATTCCTAAGTGTGGTGTAGACGGTACAAAATTTTTTTGGATATGTAAGACCTAAATTCACTCTTATTGCCCCCTAGGTGATTAGATGAGTTATAGATTAACCCTTTTAAGGAGTGTATCTTAACTTAGGGAATAAATAATAGTAGTAATTGTTGCAATAAGTAAAATTTGGACAACTCCTAGTCATTATGTTAAACATATGTACCTAATGCTTAACCAAGATTAGTGGGTGAGTCTTGATAATTATGCCACCATGAATGTTACCTTGATATTTAAAATCAATTTCAAAATGTATCTTCACCTATATTTAAAAAAGAAACTTATGTCGGGTAAAGTATTGATTTAAGTACAAAAAAATGATCGGTCGATACCCTTAAGCTTGAACATGATGCCTACACACTTCACATTGTCTATAACGAATGGTATGGGTAACCCTACTCTAGGGACTAGGTTGAATACACAAGGGATGTAAATATTAGTAGATGTGCCTGTTTCCCATACGATCACAACAAACTAAAGAGAAAATGAACTAAGTACAACTTTATCACAACATATTTAATTTTTTTGGGTTCCCTAAAACATGGATGGCCAGTTCATAATTGGCCTACAATACAATAAATTTCAAAAATATGAATGGCAAAACATGGTTTCTAACAACTCCTTGTTGGATCCTAGATGGGTGATTAGATGCTCTAGAGGGGGGCTAAATAGAGTTGAATGCACTTAAACAAAATTCATTAGACCTTCAAGATATATCACAAGATAAGGTTGCTAAATAGGAAATTTGTGTGCAACTAAAACATGCATAGCAAGGATGAGAGATATTGAACATACATCAACTGACAAGCTGTTTAGAGTGGTTCCACACTTCAAACTAGAAGTGAGTCAATCCACTACCTAGAGAGGTCAACCTCTATGATTTCTTAACCTTGCACCTTCATTATATTCATTATGAGAGATACAATACATGACCACCAAAGGACTTACCTATCCAATACAAAGAGTCTTCAACATTACCAAGGACTTGCCCACTTTGTAAGGAGTCTTCCACCTTTTTCCAAGGACTTACCTACTCTTGTACAAGTCTTCAGCCTTGTAGGGATTACCCACTCTTCTTGGATCTTCCGTCTTTGACGTCACCTTCACTCAGAGAAGCTTCCACCAAGGACTTACCCACTTCGGCAAGGAGTCTTCTGCCTTCACCAAGGGCTTACCCACTCTTGCTCCAAGTCTTCAACCTTGATATACACCAAGGGATGCCTTCCCTTGTTCTTCTTCACCCCTCTTAGCTAAGAGAGAGAACATGCATCTTCATGATTGAAAAGAGAGATAGGGAGGTGGTAGAAGTGAGATCCTCACAAGATATACATGTAGGACTAGATCTCTTATAGATTTCTTACTCACTCTAACAAATGTAGCAAGTGATTAAACTTAGAGAGAGAGAGAGGAGGTTGTAGGAAGCACTCAACTATAGAATAGGAACCTCACATAGAGTTTTGCATTGAATTCTCAACCTTGGAATGAAGCCCAAGGGATCCTATTTATAGTTGGGGATGCCTCTTAGCCTTTGGGAACACTTGAGAACGAAAACTAGCCATTTTGTGGCTAGCAACGGATATATTTTCACTTATTGCAACTCTACAACAGCTAGAAGCACTTTTTTCACTTTTTCATACAGTGCAATCGGTCAAGTTTTGTAACGCCAGGGCCCACTAACCTAGGCTCTAGTAGAGATTCAGGCATGACGACTAGCCCCACAAACCACCACTAGCCTTAACTGCGTGCTTTAATCTCACTCACGCGCAAGCCAGGATCAACTTCCCAACTGGTCATCCATCCTAGTACTACTCCAAGATGAGCACACTTAACTATGGAGTTCTTTAGTAATGGGATCCCGAAAAAGGAGGTGCACCTTGGTGATATGGGTAGTACAATCATTCTTTTTAAGATCATGTTATCTGAGGCCTCAAATCCTGGGACGTTACAATCTCCCTCACTTAGACTCTTGACGTCCTCGTCAAGGTTCAGCTATATGGCCTCATAATCTAACCCCATTTCAGTGCAGACCCACTATGACCCATGGACACCCAGCTCCCGATCACAGAATACCAGCGTAAGGGTGTCTACGTCAACCATGGACAGCCCTTTCCTACATGCCTGGACCGCACGGCTCAAGACTGGCATGTCACATTCCCATGTGGGCCCCACCTACTGGAGGGGTTATGGCTCTGATACCATTTGTAACACTCGGGCCCACTACCCTAGGCTCTAGTAGAGATTCAAGAATGACGACTGGCCCCACAAACCACCACTAGCCTTAACTGTGCTCACGCGCAAGCCAGGATCAACTTCCCGACTGGTCATCCATCCTAGTACTACTCCAAGCTGAGCACGCTTAACTATGGAGTTCTTTAGTAATGGGCTCCCAGAAAAGGAGGTGCACCTTGATTATATGGGTAGTCCAATCATTCCTTTTAAGATCATTATATCTGAGGCCTCAAATCATGGGACGTTACAAGTTTCTATAAAGGTAAGTCAACTGATAGAGTAAAAGACAAAGTTGATATTCAGACCATCAGTTGAGTTTGCCCTGGGGAAACTCGACTGACCAATGAAAATCAAATTGGTAAGGTACTCCATCGGTCAAGTTCTGTGAAGTGTAAACTTGACTGATCAAAAGTCATTTTCAAGATCCAATCAGGATCAGTCGAGTTCTATGTATTGACAACTTGACCGATGAACAATCTGATGTGAATTTTGGAAAATGACTTTTGAGTGCTTAAACATTCGATCTAAGTGCTCCTAATTTTTTCCAAGCTTAATTACAAGTCATACAATCATTACAAGTGATTTATAACATGATTCTAATGGATTTGCATCATATTACAAAAATGTGCACTTGTATTGACTTTGACTTGTCTTTTTTCCAAGTTGATATGCACAAGTTAGGGCATTTGGACTGTGTCTATACCTAATCTGAAATCACTCAAGTAGAGACATTAGACACAAATATGTGGAATGGTTAGTCATCATAAAAACATGAGTTTAGTCAATTTAGAGGTGAGTCAACATTGACCTAATTGACCTTGAGTCAACATTCTCCCCCTTTTTGAAGATGACAAACCATTCCATAAATGTATTGAAATCTTTTCAGTAAAATCATACCTTCGGAGAAACCTAGGGGTTTCAATAGGATTGAGCTCAAATGCTCCCCTTCAATTGATGTGCATGGAGTTCTCTTACTCCCCCTCAATTGATGTTATTTATCCTGCATGGTTAGCTTTCATAACATTTATAGAATACTATGTCTTCTACTCATATGTGTTTCTACACATATATGCCTTCTCCCCTTTTACCTTCTCCACCTTACATGGACATACTTCTCTTCATGTAAGACATGCCTTCTCCCTGTTTTGTCAAAAGAAGACATACCTTTCTCCCCCTTTGTCATTTCAAAAAGTGGGGTTATGAAGAAATAAGAACACCACTTGTTAAGAGAAAGGAGATAACAAAAGTTATATAAGGAGAGTATAAGAGCACAGATAGGGGCTTGTCCAAGCATAGAAAGAAAAGAAAGTTAAAACATATACTTGAACAACCCAAAATGCAAGATAAAGTGCTGTAGAAAAACAATAAAATGCAATTTTGACCCTCAAGATGATAGAATTTGCCCAAAAAATATCAGGGCTCATGGAAAAGTGATGAGCCTTGCTCAGAAGATCGTTTTTCCATAAAAAAACACTACTCTTGCAGCAAAAACTAAACTGGAGCAAAATCTGTCTAAATCTTAAAATACTCCAATTTCTACATATAATGTAGATCTATGTACTCTACATCACAATGTTACAAGCAACTCAAGATAGTACATATGCAATTCAAGGAACAATCTTGAGAATGTATGAGACAAGATACAAGCATAGCATATAGATGAGCAAAGATGCCAATTATAAACAAGGTTAGAACTGCATGTATATGAACTAATAGTAGATGTTATCACAAGTTAGGACTACTAGTAGGATCTAGATCATAGCAAGAAATACCAAATTATACTCAAGATAAAGCAATCTATGAGTAGATGTAGAGATATATCCAATCAAAGAGATAAGAAATTTTAGAAGTATGAAAGGATATAACTCACATACAAATATGCATCATTACCAAAAGATGATTACCACTAAGAACCTCAAGGTTGTATCAAAACAAGATATACACCTAGATAGATGTATCAAGTTAGAGCACAACGGAAGCAATTTAAGACACAACCAAGAGATCCAAAGAGATCATCATCAAAACCTGCAAAACAACTCAAATCAAGTAATTACAAGATATAGATATACCAATTTAGAGCAATTTGAAAGATAGAGGTGTAAGAAAGATAGGAAATTTAGAACATGGTAATATGCATTTATAAAGGTACCAAATGAGAGTGCCAAAGAATAAGGCTATTGGTTGATAAAATCTAGTTGAGAGGGAAATTCTCATTCAATAAGCCAAATGTATATTCTATGCACAGTGTTATCGGTCGAGTTCTGTGCATTGACAACTCGACCAATGACAGCTGTTGGAAACACCCATTGGTGCCTATCGGTCTAGTTTAAAATAGGGAAAACTCGACCGACAGAGCTACTGTCAAAAGGCACATATATTTCATAAAAACATATTTAGAGGCATGCCAATTATATAAGCCATATCCAAACATGTGCAAGCAAGCTAGTAATTCACTATGAAAGCATTAGAAATAGTTTTTGAGCTAGAGTGTGAAGAGAAACACAAAATACCACTTTTAACTCAAAAACCACATGCATAGTGCACACTAACTTGACAAAAACAAGTTAGGATAGGTTATAAGCAAGAAATTTTACCTTTGTTATTAGCATTCCTTCTTCCACTTATTGTCACCCTCTACACATCTCACCTTTCTTCTTTCATGTGGATTGAGAGGTCAATTTGCAATTCAATAGCTCAAGTCAATCCATTTGCAAGTACCTACAAGAAGAAAGATGATATAGTCCCCAATCATGTTTTTGGGTCTAGAGGGGTTAGCTTAGCAACCCAACTCCTGTTACTCTTGGGTGCTTTCCTAAAAGGATAACAAGCAGAATAATGACCAATTTCATTGCAATAGTTGCATGTGCCCATAGTCTTGAAACTAGAGGATTCTCCATGGAATATTGGAGGTCCTTTGACTACTATCATACCCTAAACTATGTCTACCAATTTGTTTAGTAGTATGGTGTAGGATGTCATTAAGATTCTTTTTACCAACTAAGAATCTTTGCAAAGAAGATCTCAAACCATCATTATCATGCATAAGAGAAGTAATAGTAGAAGACAAATGATTGATATTATCTCTAGCATGCAAAAGATCATTTTCTCAACAAAGAGCTTTAGTTAAATAAGAATATCTATCAATATGAAGATCAGTAACATTATTCTCTCTACTAGAACAAGATTCAAGCACATTGATCTTAGCAGGCAAGGAGGCATTTTCTATTTCAAGCAAAGAAATCTTTGAAAGATAAACACCATTTTCAGATTCTAATCCTTCCAAAGCAATACCTTTGTCATTGTTTTTAGATTTAATAACATCAATATCATTCATGAGAGAATTAACAATTAAGGTATGCTCTTCATTAGAACTAGGCATAATAGGTTGAGCTTCTAGAAATCTATCCTTATCAAGTAAACCAGTATTTTCAAGTTTAAGAGAATCTACTTGACTAAGACAAGCATTTTTGTCATCAAGCAAGCAAGAATTAGCATGTACAAGATCATCTAGTTTTACATGCAAATTATCAACAATTCTAGCAAGCTTTTTCTTTTTCCTTTTATAAGACTTAAGAGAGGCACAAGTATTATGAATAATAGCAATCAAAGATTCTTTATCTAAAGAGTTTAGATTTACCTCACTTGAGTCCTTACTTTTTGATTCCATAAGATCAAAATGGCATTCGCCTACATCACTGGAACTTGAGTTTGATCCTTCACTTGAATCTTCACTTGAACTTGAGTTGGAGGAGCCACTTGAGCTTGAGTTGGAGGAGTCACTTGAGCTTGAGTGTCATTTCTCCTTCTTCTTGTACTTCTCTTCTCTTTTCTTGTGAAGATAGGTCTTTTTACCTTGTGGGCAATCTTCCTTGTAGTGACCCTTCTTACCACATGTCAAGCATCGGATGGAGGAGGACTTGCCTTTGTAGAATCTACCCTTGGAGTGCATGGCATCTTCTTTAACATGAGAGGATGGAGAGACTTGTTCCCTGATATCTTCAATTTGAGCCTTCATTTCAGCCTTCTTCATTCTCTTTAGCTCTTTCTTCTCTTGTCTTTCAACTTCTTCTCTTTTGTCAAGTGTGACTTCATGTACATATAGATTTCCAATGAGATCTTCAATAAGGACATCCTTAAGAGACCTTGGTTCTTCAATGGAAGTCACATTGGGTTCCCACCTCTTGGAAAGAGTTCTAAGGATCTTTGAGTTGATCTATCCTCTAGATATAGGATGAACTAGAGCCACAAGACCATTCACAATGGTTTTGAGCCTTGAGTACATGATGGCTATCCTCTCCTCCTTTCCCATCTTGAAGTTCTAAAGCAGCCCTTTGAGCATGTACACTTTGCTTTCCTTCACTTGATTTGTCCCCTCATAAGTGATGCATAGCTTTCTCCATACCTCATAGGATGTTTCACATGAAAAAGTACAGTTGAACTCGATGGGGGTCATGGAGGCATAGAGGATGTGCATGGATCTAGCATTCAAGGTTGCTTTCTTCAAGGTAGCATCATCTCATTCTTCAATCTTTGTCTTTGGTAGCTTGTATGGGTTGTTCACCATTTTCCACATCTCAAGACTTGATCTTTGAATGTAGAATTGAAGCCTTCTTCTCTAATAGAGGAAATTTCTCCCATCAAAGATTGGAAGGTTGATCAAGTATCTCCCTCCTTGGTAGTCACCCATCTTCTCCTACTTGTTGAAGTATGCTTGGAGAAGCCCGCTCTGATACCAATTGTTGGATCCTAGATGGGTGATTAGATGCTCTAGAGGGGGGTGAATAGAGCTAAATGCATTTAAACAAAATTCATTAGACCTTCAAGATATATCACCAGATAAGGTTGCTAAATAGTAAATTTGTGTGCAACTAAAACATGCATAGCAAGGATGAGAGAGATTAAACATACACCAATTGACAAGATATTTAGAGTGGTTCCACACTTCAAACTAGAAGTGAGTCAGTCCACTACCTAGAGAGGTCAACCTCTAGGATTTCTTAACCTTGCACCTTCATTATATTCATTATGAGAGATACAATACATGACCACCAAAGGACTTACCTATCCAATACAAAGAGTCTTCAACCTTACCAAGGACTTACCCACTTTGCAAGGAGTTTTTTGCCTTCTTCCAAGGACTTACCTTCTCTTACACAAGTCTTCAGCCTTGCAGGGATTACACACTCTTCTTGGATCTTTCGCCTTTGACTTCACCTTCACTCAGAGAAGCTTCCACCAAGGACTTACCCACTTGGGCAAGGAATCTTTTGCCTTCACCAAGGGCTTACCCACTCTTGCTCCAAGTCTTCAGCCTTGATCTTCACCAAGGGACGCCTTCCCTTATTCTTCTTCACCCCTCTTAGCCAAGAGAAAGAACCTTCATCTTCATGATTGAAAAGAGAGATAGGGAGGTGGTGGAAGTGAGAGCCTCACAAGATATACAAGTCGGACTAGCTCTCCTATAAATTTCCTACTCACTCTAACGAATGTAACAAGTGATTAAGCTTAAAGAGAGAGGAGGTTGTAGGAAGCACTCAACTATAGAATAAAAACCTCACATAGAATTTTATATTGAATTATCAACCTTGGAATGAAGCCCAAGGGGTTCTATTTATAGCTGGGGCTGCCTCTTAGCCTTTGGGAACACTTGAGAATGAAAACTAGTCATTTTGTGGCTTGTAATGGATATATTTTCACTTGTTTCAACTCCACAATGGCTAGAAGCACTTTTTTGCACTTTTCCGTACAGTGCATTCGGTCGAGTTTCTATAAGGTAACTCGACCGATAGAGTAAAAGACAAAGCCGATATTCAAACCATCGGTCGAGTTTTTCCTGGGGAAACTCGACCGACCAATGAAAATGGAATTGGTCAGGTACTCCATCGTTCCAGTTCTGTGAAGTGTAAACTCGGCCGATCAAAAGTCATTTTCAAGATCCAATCAGGATCGGTCGAGTTCTGTGTATTGACAACTCGACCGATGAACAACCTGATGTGAATTTTAGAAAATGGCTTTTCAGTGCTTAAACATTCGATCTAATTGCTCCTGATTTTTTCCAAGATTAATTACAAGTCATACAATCATTACAAGTGATTTACAACATGATTCTAATGGATTTACATCATATTACAAAAATGTGCACTTGTATTGACTTTGACTTGTCTTTTCTCCAAGTTGATATGCGCAAGTTAGGGCATTTGGACTATGTCTATACCTAATATGAAATCACTCAAGTAGAGACATTAGACACAAATATGTGGAATGGTTAGTCATCATCAAAACACGAGTTTAGTCAATTTAGAGGTGAGTCAACATTGACCTAATTGACCTTGAGTCAACATTCTCCCCCTTTTTGAAGATGACAAACCATTCCATAAATGTATTGAAATCTTTTCAGTAAAACCATACCTTCGGAGAAACCTAGGGGTTTCAATAGGATTAAGCTCATATGCTCCCCCTCAATTTATGTGCATGGAGTTCTCATACTCCCCCTCAATTGATGTTATTTCTCCTACATGGTTAGCTTTCATAACATTTATAGAATACTATGTCTTCTACTCATATGTGTTTCTACACATATATGCCTTCTCCCATTTTACCTTCTCCCCCTTACATGGACATACTTCTCCTCTTCATGTAAGACATGCCTTCTCCATGTTTTTTCAAAAGAAGACATACCTTTCTCCCCATTTATCATTTCAAAAAGCGGGGTTATGAAGAAATAAGAACACCACTTGTTAAGAGAAAGGAGATAACAAAAGTTATATAAGGAGAGTAGAAGAGAACAGATAGGGGCTTGTCCAAGCATAGAAAGAAAAGCAAGTTAAAGCATATACTTGAACAACCCAAAATGCAAGATAAAGTGATGCAGAAAAACAATAAAATGCAATTTTGACCCTCAAGATGACAGAATTTTCCCAAAAAGTATTAGGGTTCATGGCAAAGCGATGAGACTTGCTCAGAAGATTGTTTCTATATAAAAATACTACTCTTACAGCAAAAACTGAAATTGGAGCAAAATATGCATAAAATCCTAAAATACTCCAATTGCTACATATAATGTAGATCTATGTACCCTACATCACAATGTTATACAAGCAAATCAAGATAGTAGATATGCAATTCAAGGAACAAGCTTCAGCATGTATGAGACAAGATACAAGCATAGCATATAGATGAGCAAAGATGCCAATTATAAACAAGGTTAGAACTACATGTATATGAACTACTAGTAGATGTTATCACAAGTTAGGACTACTAGTAGGAACTAGATCATAGCAAAAAATACCAAAAGATACACAAGATAAGCAATTTCCCGACCAAAAAAGAAATAAGCAATTTTAGAAGTATGAAAGGATATAACTCACATAAAATATGCATCATTACCAAAAGATGATTACCACTAAGAACCTCAAGGTTGTATCAAAACAAGATATACACCTAGATAGATGTAGCATGTTAGAGCACAATGGAAGTAATTTAAGACACAACCAAGATATCCAAAGAGATCATCATCAAAACCTACAAAACTACTCAAATAAAGTAATTACAAGATATAGATATACCAATTTTGAGCAATTTGAAAGATAGAGGTGTAAGCAAGATAGGAAATTTAGAACATAACAATATGCATATATAAAGGTACCAAATGAGAGTGCCAAAGAATAAGGCTATTGGTTGAGAAAATCTAGTTGAGAGGGAAATTATCATTCAATAAGACAAATGTATATTTTGTGCACAGTGTTATCGGTCAAGTTATGTGCATTGACAACTTGATCAATGACAGATGTTGGCAACACTCATTGGTGCCTATCGGTTGAGTTTCAAATAGGGCAAACTCGACTGACAGAGTTTCTGGCAAAAGGCACATATATTTCATAAAAACATATTTAGAGGTGTGCTAAAGATATAAGCTATATCCAAACATGTACAAGCAAGCTAGTAATACACTATGAAAGCATTATAAATAATTTTTGAGCAAGAGTGTGAAGAGAAACACAAAATACCACTTTTAACTCAAAAACCACATGCATAGTGCACACTAACTTGACAAAAACAAGTTAGGATAGGTTATAAGCAAGAAAACTTTTACCTTTGTTCTTACCATTCCTTCTTCCACTTATTGTCACCCTCTACACATCTCACCTTTCTTCTTTCTTGTGGATTGAGAAGTTAATTTGCAATTCAATAGCTCAAGTCAATCCATTTGCAAGTACCTACAAGAAGAAAGATGAAATAGTCCCCAATCATATTTTTGGGTCCAGAGGGGTTAGCTTAGCAACCCAAGTCCTATTGCTCTTGGGTGCTTTCCTAAAAGGACAAGAAGTAGAATAATAACCAATTTTATTGCAATAGTTGCATGTGCCCATAGTCTTGGAACTAAAGGATTCTCCATGGAATATTGGAGGTCCTTTACCTTTGTTGTTCCTTTTACTACTATCATACCCTAAACCATGTCTACCATTTTGTTTAGTAGTATGGTGGAGGATGTCATTAAGATTCTTGTTACCAATTAAGAATCTTTGCAAAGAAGATCTCAAACCATCATTATCATGCATAACAGAAGTAATAGTAGAAGACAAATGATTGATATTATCTCTAGCCTGCAAAAGATCATTTTCTAAGCAAAGAGCATTAGTTAAATAAGAATCTCTATCAATATGAAGAGCAGCAACATTATTCTCTCTACTAGAACAAGATTCAAGCACATTGATCTTAGCAAGCAAGGAGGCATTTTCTGTTTCAAGCAAAGAAATCTTTGAAAGATAAACACCATTTTCAGATTCTAATCCTTGCAAAGCAAAATCTTTGTCCTTGTTTTCAGTTTAAGAGCATCAATATCATGCATGAGAGAATCAACAATTAAGGTATGATTTTCATTAGAACTAGGCATAAGAGGTTGAGCTTCTAGAAATCTAACCTTATCAAGTAAACCAGTATTTTCAAGTTTAAGAGAATCTACTTGACTAAGACAAGCATTTTTGTCATCAAGCAAGCAAGAATTATCATGTTCAAGATCATCTAGTTCTAAATGCAAATTATCAACAATTCTAGCAAACTTTTTCTTTTTCCTTTTATAAAACTTAAGAGAGGCACAAGTATCATGAATAATAGCAATCAAAGATTCTTTATCTAAATAGTTTAGATTTACCTCACTTGAGCCCTTACTTGTTGATGCCATAAGAGAAAAATGGCATTATCCTTCATCACAAGAACTTGAGCTTGATCATTCACTTGAATCTTCACTTGAGCTTGAGTTGGAGGAGCCACTTGAGCTTGAGTGCCATTTCTCCTTCTTCTTGTACTTCTCTTCTCTTCTCTTATGAAGATGGGTCTTTTAGTCTTGTGGGCAATCTTCCTTGTAGTGACCCTTCTTACCACATGTGAAGCACCGGATGGAGGAGCACTTACCTTTGTATAATCTACCTTAGAGCGCATGGCATCTTCTTAAACATGAGAGGATGGAGAGACTTGTTCCATGATAGCTTCAATTTGAGCCTTCATTTCAGCCTTCTTCATTCTCTTTAGCTCTTTCTTCTCTTATCTTTCAACTTATTCTCTTTTGTCAAGTGTGACTTCATGTGCTTGTACATTTTCAATGAGCTCTTCAATAGGGACATCCTTAAGAGACCTTGGTTCTTCAATTGAAGTTACCTTGGGTTCCCACCTCTTGGGAAGAGTTTTAAGGATCTTTGAATTGATCTCTCCTCTAGACATAGGATGACCTAGAGACACAAGACCATTCACAATGGTTTTGAGCCTTGAGTACATGTTGGCTATCTTCTCCTCCTTTCCCATCTTGAAGTTCTAAAGCAGCCCTTTGAGCATGTAGACTTTGCTTTCCTTTACTTGATTTGTCCCCTCATAAGTGATGCATAGCTTTCTCCATACCTCATAGGCTGTTTTACATGAAGAAGTACGGTTGAACTCAGTGGGGGTCATGGAGGCATAGAGGATGTGCATGGCTCTAGCATTCAAGGTTGCTTTCTTTAAGGTAGTATCATCCCATTCTTCAATCTTTGTCTTTGGTAGATTGTATGGGCTGTTCACCATTTGCCAGATCTCAAAACTTGATCCTTAAATGTAGAATTGAAGCCTTCTTCTCTAATAGAGGAAATTGCTCCCATCAAAGATTGGTAGGATGATCAAGTATTTCCCTCCTTGGTAGTCACCCATCTTCTCCTACTTGTTGAAGTATGCTTGGAGAAGCCCGCTCTGATACAAATTGTTGGATCCTAAATGGGTGATTAAATTCTCTAGAGGGGGGGTGAATAGAGCCAAATTCACTTAAATAAAATTCATTATACCTTCAAGATATATCACAAGATAAGGTTGCTAAATAGTAAATTTGTGTGCAACTAAAACATGCATAGCAAGGATGAGAGAGATTGAACATACACCAATTGACAAGCTATTTAGAGTGGTTACACACTTCAAACTAGAAGTGAGTCAGTCCACTACCTAGAGAGGTCAACCTCTAGGATTTCTTAACCTTGCACCTTCATTATATTCATCATGAGAGATACAATACATGACCACCAAAGGACTTACCTATCCAATAAAAAGAGTCTTCAACCTTACCAAGGATTTACCCACTTTGCAAGGAGTCTTTTGCCTTCTTTCAAAGACTTACCTACTCTTGCACAAGTCTTCAGCCTTGCAGGGATTACCCACTCTTCTTGGATCTTCCGCCTTTGACTTCACCTTCACTCAGAGAAGCTTCCACCAAGGACTTACCCACTTGGGCAAGGAGTCTTCTACCTTCACCAAGGGCTTACCCACTCTTGCTCCAAGTCTTCAGCCTTGATCTTCACCAAGGGATGCCTTCCCTTGTTCTTCTTCACCCCTCTTAGCCAAGAGAGAGAACCTTCATCTTCATGATTGAAAAGAGAGATAGGGAGGTGGTGGAAGTGAGAGCCTCACAAGATATACATGTAGGACTAGCTCTCTTATAGATTTCCCACTCACTCTAACGAATATAGTAAGTGATTAAGCTTAGAGAGAGAGGAGGTTGTAGTAAGCACTCAACTATAGAATAGGAACCTCACATAGAGTATTGCATTGAATGCTAAACCTTGGAATGAATCCCAAGGGGTCCTATTTATATATGGGGATGCCTCTTAGCGTTTGGGAACACTTGAGAATGAAAAATAGCCATTTTTTGGCTTGCAACGAATATATTTTCACTTGTTGCAACTCCACAACATCTAGAAGCACATTTCTGCACTTTTCCATACAGTGCAATCGGTCGAGTTTCTATAAAGGTAACTCAACCGATAGAGTAAAAGACAAAGCCGATATTCAGACCATCGGTCGAGTTTGTCCTGGGGAAACTCGACCGACCAATGAAAATCGAATTGGTTAGGTAATCTATCGGTCGAGTTCTGTGAAGTGTAAACTCGACCGATCAAAAGTCATTTTCAAGATCCAATCAGGATCAATCGAGTTTTGTGTATTTACAACTCGACCGATGAACAACCTGATGTGAATTTTGGAAAATGGCTTTTGAGTGCTTAAACATTCGATCTAAGTGCTCCTGATTTTTTCCAAGATTAATTACAAGTCATACAATCATTACAAGTTATTTACAACATGATTCTAATGGATTTACATCATATTACAAAAATGTGCACTTGTATTGACTTTGACTTGTCTTTTCTCCAAGTTGATATGCGCAAGTTAGGGCATTTGGAGTGTGTCTATACCTAATCTAAAATCGCTCAAGTAGAGACATTAGACACAAATATGTGGAATGGTTAGTCATCATCAAAATATGAGTTTAGTCAATTTAGAAGTGAGTCAACATTGACCTAATTGACCTTGAGTCAACACTCCTTAATTCACATGTTTACCCTAATCTACTTAATAGTTTGTAGATAATGTCTTGGTAGTCAGAAACAAATTAATAAAAAAATGGATAAAATCTATAAATAAATACAACTTAAGAGATGACCATCATGTTGAAAAGAAAAGAAGACTTGTATGTATGTTATGCCTTACTTTCTTCATGAACTCAATATTAATAATCATGGTAATTGTAAATAAAAAATAACAATGATAGTATTGGAAAATATGGTTATAGAGCAGGCAGTAGAAACAAAAAAAATATCTACCATATTCCCCATAACCAGTTGATCGCGTCAATAACTATAAGATGGAAATGATGGTTTTGAGGATATACCTAGTTATGGAGCAAGTCCACCGACAATCTTCATCGTTGTAGTTGTGCAACTTTGACTCCTAGTTGAACTGGGACTCGTCTGACTGCTCCTCCACAGATAACAGACTCAAACGTCATCTTTTTTAGTAGCTCCTCTCATCACGAACTATTGGTTGACGATGCCCTCCTAGCGGAAGACAATGGCCTCCCACCTCTAGAGAAGTCTAAAAGTACCGCCTACAACTCTTTTCATCCTACTAGAATGAACAGACCCTTCCCTTGGCATACTAGTCACCAACTTACTCTCCCACAACAATGATCTCAATTGCTCTCTCCCTTACTATCCCTCCCTAGTCGAGTAGGGCTTTCTTGGGCTCTCTTAGTTACCACAACCATATTGGACAACGTTTGTCAGAGCAACAGATTCTCAATTGTCTGTATTGCATTCTGGGAAGCTCCTCAATACCCATCTATTTATAGGCGAGGTTAGGGTCAGGGTTCCCAGTCTGTGTGGGAGTGGAAGGGACCAGACTATCTTGAATTTCCGTAATGTGCGACCACTAAAATGGCCATATGACACACTAGATGGTCGTTTGGTATGCAAGGTAGCTATTTTGCATATTCCCATCCGCATACAAAATTGGCAATTTATTTCCAATTAATATTACATATTAATTTCCTTGCACAACAAGTAATGTGTAATCGAAATGAACTTGGAAATATCTAGAACCTTCCCATGGCAGAACTGGGCCATATCGCCCATGTGAGATGGTCGTCTCAGTCACCCAGATGGTTGTATGGTGACCTGAGTCGGGCCGTTAGGTTCAATCCAAAGCCAATTTTGACTCAAAATTAGTCTGACACCCCAAATGCCCATCTTAACCCTTGAGATGGTCGTTTGGCACTTCAAAAAGTCATCTCATGCCATGAGACGGGCATTTGGTAGTGCACTCAGGCTTCCTATTGCATGAACTAAATACCTTAAACACTTTAGTAGTCAATTCAACTATTATTTAAGATCAATCTCCTCTTCTAGGTCAAGACCTATGTGTGTGAACCTATAGGTCCCATATTACGTTGGCAGTGAATGTCCATAACAACTTATGACATCACAAGCAATGAGTAGTGCCTAGTTGCACATCAATGATATACAAGTAAATGGAAAGTTGGAAAACAACTTCAACCTACAATCTGTGTATGGTGTTGTAGTGTTTGTATAGTTTCTTTGTCATTGATGTTTAGATTGAACTCAAGGCATGGAGCAGTCAACCTCTTCATCATTCAATCTTGTTTCTTGAACCAAGAGTAGACTGTATGAGATATATGTAAGCTCAATATCACATATTGACTCACTTGTGCATGGTCATGCATTTTTGAATCTCGCTAATCAAGAGGCTTAGAATATCAAACTCATGTAGGAGGGACAAATCACATTTCTATCATTCATAGTCTATCCCTATGTGTCAAAGTCACCCAATCATCACCTTTATAAAAATCCATGTTTCAAGACTGCATTTGATGATGTCAAAGTGTACCCAATGACATGTGATGAGTGCAATGATTTTAGGTCTAGGAACCACTATCACCACCATCACTGTGAGACCTATCTGTGACTTCCATGATGATGGAATCCATGTGTCATTATCACAGTGGGTCTGTCTGATACACTATTCTCTAACATGTATATGTGTGCTTGTTTTGATATTGCCATATCATGACTAATAAGATTTAGTCATCAACCAAATCACACTCTCATCTTATGTGTTATTGTTGTCTATCAGCCTTCTACAAAACCAATCAGGGACATATTGAGAATATGTATATGTACTCTTAACATTTGTATGATATCATTTCAACAAGTCTAATACTTGAAGACATACGTCACTGAGTAGTATTATTCTCTAGACATTTATAATGTTACATCATTACCTCATAACTAAATTGAACATAATAAATTGGAAGCTTTCCTTTATATGTTAATCAAATCAATTACAAGTGATGCCATTACAATCATCTTATGATTGTATCTATGGGCATACATACCAATAGACTCCCACTTGTACTTAGATCCAATCATCCATGACTTGTATTCTGAGTGACCTAACATGGCAATCATGCTTCTGCTATGAAAGTGCCTTTGTCAAGGGGTTAGCAACATTGTTCTCAGTTGATACTTTGCAAATCTTTACATCTCCTCACTTAAGATCTATCGTATGAGATGGAACCACCTTTGTATATTCTTTGAGCACGGATGCGATCTGGGTTCCTTAGATTGTGCAATAGCTCCATTGTTGCCACAATATAGATCGATTGTGTTGTTGATGCTTGGAACAAACCCAAGTTATATAATGAACTTATTGATCCATATATCCTCCTTTGTTGCACTTGATGCAGCAATAAAATCGGCCTTTGTTGTAGAATTGACAATTGTCACTTGCTTGGAACTGTTCCAGCTTACAGCTCCATTATTAAGCTAGAACATGAATCCTGATTGCTATTTGTAATCATCTTGATCAGTTTGGAAGCTTGCATTGGTGTGGCCCTTTACCACCAACTCTTCCTCTTCGTCGTAGACCAAGAATTGATTCATAGTCCTTCTCAAGTACTTGAGGATGTTATTCACGGCTGTCTAGTGAGCATCACCTGGATCTCATTGATATCTTCTCATCATGCTCAAGGTATATGAGACGTCTATACGGGTGCACAACACTGCATACATGATTGACCCAATTGTCGAGGCGTATGGAATCAAACTCATGTGTTCACTTTCTTCACAAGAACTGGGATATTGACTCTTAGATATAGTCATTCCATGAAACGCAGGCAGGTTTCCTCTCTTTGAGTTATCCATACCAAACTACTTCAACACTTTGTCAATGTATGCACTATGCTTGCCATTGCAACTTATCATTACTATGATATTTGGCAAATGGATGTTAAAACCACATTCCTTAATAGAAATCTTATTGAGGATGTGTATATGACACAACCCGAGGGTTTCATTGATCTAAAGTTTACAAATAAAGCTTGTAAGCTATAAAGGTCAATCTATGGATTGAAGCAAGCATCTTGGAGCTGGAATCTTCATTTTGGTGAGAAAGTCAAAGGGTTTGGCTTTATTCAAAATGAAGATGAACCTTGTGTGTACAATAAGGTTAGTGGGATCATAGTGACATCCCTCATATTGTATGTAGATGACATACTACTGATGGGGAATGACATCCCTACTTTACAAAAGGTAAAGACATGGCTTGGAAATGCATTCTCTATGAAAGACTTGGGATAAGAATCCTTCATCTTGGGGATAAAGATCTGTAGGGATAGATCCAAAAGGCTTCTTGGACTAAGTCAAATCATGATTGACTTAACCATGGCCAATGGAGAAAAGGTGTTGTCATAGTCAACACATTGAACTTGTCTGAAACCCTTTGCAACCAATCTACACTTATAGGTTTGAACTTTTCCATCCATGTTAGTCTTCTTGAAGACCCACTTGCACTCTATGGGTTTTAACCCTTCAGGTGGATCCACCAAAGCCCATACTTTGTTGGTATACATGGATTCCATCTCAGGTCTCATGGTCTGGAGCCATTTCTTAGACTCTGGTCCCACAAATAGCATCTTCATAGTATATTGTCTCATCATCTATGACCAATTCACTGCCTTCCTAAGTTACAAGATATCCAAATCTCTCAGGTTCAAGGCATGTCCTATTAGATCTACGAGGTTCATGTGTTACTTGAGGAATTTGAGACTCCACAACGTCTTGTGATTCTCTCTGTTCCTCTAGTTCATCTATTGGTCTAATGTTTTCTTATAGGTCTCGAACCTCTTTGAGTTCCACTTTTCTCCCACTAATTCCTTTAGAAATGAAATCCTTCTCAAAGAATGCAGCATCCCTAGAAACAAACACTTTGGTGTCAGTTTGGGAATAAAAGTAATATCCTCCTGATTCTTTACGATATCCAACAAAATAACATTTATCAAATTTAGGACCAAGCTTATCAGGACATTTTTGACAAGCTTCACATCCCCAAATCCTCATAAAAGACATATTGGGATGCTTCCCATTCCATATCTCATATGGTATCTTTTGAACTGATTTAGATGGTACTCAGTTTAGTGTAAATGTGATGGTTTGTAGATCATACCCTCATAAGGTAGTTGGAAGCTCAGCTAAACTCATCATCAATCGCACCATATCCAATAATGTGTGATTCCTTCTTTTCAGTACACCATTATGATGAGGTGTTCTAGGTGGAGTCCACTGGGATACAATCTCATGGGCTCTAAGAAGGTCCTCAAACTCTTGGTTTAAGTATTCTCTACCTCGATCAGAATGAAGTTCCTTAATACTTTTACCAAGTTGGTTATGTACTTCATTCATAAACTCCTTGAACTTTTCAAGAGTTTCTAACTTATGTTTCATTAAATAAACATAGGCAAACCTACTGAAGTCATCAATAAAGGTAATGAAGTATTGATACCCACCTCTGGCAGTTGTTCTAAAAGGTCCACACACATCAATATGTATGAGTCCTAATAGATCACTATCCCTCTCATTGTTACCAGTGAAAGGGATCTTAGCCATCTTGCTCAACAAACAAGATTCACATGTCTTTATTGATTCGAAATCAAAAGAGTCTAGATAACCATCCTTATGGAGTCTAGATATGTGATTCTCATTTATGTGCCCTAGTCAACAATGCCAAAGGTATGTTTTGTTTGAGTTGTTGAGTTTTGGTCTTTTGGTATTAATGTTATATAGATTTGCCTTTAGATCTAATACATACAGACCATAAGACATTAGAACACTTCCATAAAAGATCCCATCTTTCAAAATAGAACATCAACCATTTTTAATATGGAATTCAAATGCATCCTTCTCCAAATAAGATACATAAATGATGTTTCTATTTATAGCAGGCACATAATAGCATTTCTTTAACTTTATTACAAGCCCTATAGGTAGAGATATACAATAGGTTCCAACTACATTGGCTGCAACTCTTACGCCATTAGAAACTCATAGTTCCACCTCACCTTTTCCCAAAGTCCTACTTTCTTTTAGATCCTCCATATGAGAACATATGTAAGATCCACATCCGATATCTAGTACCCATGATGATGAAGTAGATGGATTTATCTATATAACATATATACCTAAAGTGGAGATCATCGTTTGTGATGCCCCGCACCACAAACCACAAGATAACTCAAAACTGAAAGCAGAAACAAAACTTAAACAAGCGTATTATCGAAAAACACAAGAAATTAAAACCATTTTCATTAAGCACCAAATCAGCAAAACCCTTTACATATAAGTCCTCACATGACACAAGATACTTACATCAACATGTTCTTACCACATATGCCATCAACCTATTATAAGAGAACCTATCCAAACCTATATGCATTCCATTATACCTTTGTATCAAAAGGGCACACAAGCCAATATCATATATCAGAAGCATGTCTACAAAACACACCCAAAAAACTATCCCAAAGACCTGCATGTACAATGACGACTCTAGGACTCTAACAAAAAAAGGACAACCAACATCATTTCCAACCTCGTAAGCTACTATCCTTCTTGGTGTTGCTCAACCTCCACTGCACGATCTCTATCTCCTCATGCATGCCCACCTAAAAATATGTGGGGAACCCACAGGGAGAGATTCCAAATCTCATCGGGAGATATAACTCTCCACCAACACTATTATTAGCACAGATAAGGTGATAAAGAACAAAAGTAAATCTATAACTATTATAAGAAGGTAATCATCATTAACAGTATATGCAATTGCAAGTGGATTATGAAACACCTTATCATCATAAAAGGAATATGAAGTACACATATATTCATTACCAACTATATTGTACAAAAGAAAACAAGGCCTCATCTAATGTTTTTGTATTTGAACCTAAGAGAGATACTACATGGCTGATTACATATTTTATTATGCCTAGAGGATTTGATTCGTACCACCCAAATCCAACCGACCACTGCTAAGTCGAAATTGGTGCCATACAAGGTCTATGGAAGATCTGAAATCTATGAACTCACCAAACCTCGTGGTCAATACACGAGTGCATAGCAGAGACATACCAATCAACTTCATCTTGTGACATATAGTCAATAGTGAAAGTTCTAGCCCCCCCCCCCCGGTACAGGTTATGACACTAGTGAAACTAAGCTACAGACCGCAGCCACACTCATACCAAGGTATGTCCCATATCCAATCATATGAAATCTCATAAGAATAATTGAGCTACGGCCCACAGCCGCACTTATACCAGGGTATGGCCTGAAGCCAATCTTGTGAATGCATATACTCAATAGTATATGACTCCAAGCTTCCTCTAAAGGAAATCTCATTTCATCATCTAGCAAATGCAGACACTGAGATGGATTTATGGCACATGGAAAAACTACAAGATTAGGTTCCACTTGATTAGTTAAGTCAATTAAGTATCTTTTAGCATCAATCAAGTTACAACATATAAAGGCATAACAAATTCTACAAATATAAGGGCATAACACACTTTCGACATATGTAAGCTTATAGGGTATGCTCTTGTCACACTACCACCGCATTATGCATGTATTATTGTCATTCACAACATCATCAACAAAGCCACATACCATGGGATATCAATCCCTCAACTCTTCTTGCATTAGGCCACAAGTCACTGCCAGGTCATAGGACCATTCACATTATTCATGTATCATAAATGCCTCAACATAGTCACCATAGAACAAACTAGCTATGATTATCAACCTTATAAAACATGCATGATTATAAGTTGATAGGCAAGAGAGAGATAACCACACAACATCATAATCCTTTCATAAAGAAATAAGCAAGCTCATTGTTCACTATTAGGGTTAGGGTTTCTTCATAACTGACTAGAGTTTACAAAACTAGGATCAACCATAGAACCATCACCCTCCATCAT
Organism: Alisma plantago-aquatica; assembly: GCA_963693085.1. NCBI lineage: Eukaryota > Viridiplantae > Streptophyta > Magnoliopsida > Alismatales > Alismataceae > Alisma > Alisma plantago-aquatica. The sequence continues at coordinate 208,737,260 of OY856412.1, read as the reverse complement.
CTAGGAGTGTATGAGGATTAGGAGTCATTATTAAGGTTGATCAGATAACATTCTGAATAGCACTATGTATGGTTTATGTATCATTCATATATGACTATCATTAAGTGTTCACATGTGTTTCTCATCCACCTACCATCACCCTATGCTACCCACATGACCGCATAGGTCATGAACACCCATAATGGTTCATGTCACAACTGCGACCCTCATGTGTTTTGACCTTCCATCAGATGTCACAACCTCCACCCTCTAGGTCATGTCGCGCCCGCGACCCTAGGGTTACAGTTCCACCAAAACATCTTGACCAGAAGGTGTCTCGACCTCAACCTATGTCATGACCCAAGGTCATCATGGTTGCAACCCTACTCTCTAGGGTGTGTCTCAAACCAAACTAGATAGGAACGAGATTCCAAAACTAGGGGTAACTAGTCCACTTAGCACCAAAGGACTTGATCCAACATCACTAGGTCAAACCTAACCTCAAAGGAGCATCTCGACCAAAAGTTATCAATGTCACGACCATCATGAGGGGAGTGTCACAACCACCCAAGAGGCACCACTAAGGTCACCAAAATAGAACTAAAACTAAGAGTGAATCTATAGTTATCATGAAGAAAAGGTCGCCTACACACGGTCACCAAGACCCTAAGTAATGGGTCAAGAAACTACCAAGGAAGAACCTTGTCCGAGGAAGAGGAAACCATGCTCAAGATAACCAAAACCAAACCTAACATCCCTCCAACCTCTAGGTACATAAATACCATGTATTAGAGCATGATAAAGAGAAATACATAAAGAAAAACCTTCATAACACATTATCTACCTAAATTGTTTCAAAAGATTAGGGTTTCAGATTGCTTTCAAACCAGGCAAGATAACTTTACCAAACAAGCTCTAGAAGTTACCATTAAGCACAAGCATGATAAGGAAGCAATCTAGAGAGATAAGTCAGTAACAAAATGTATAAAGAAGTGCAATAATATAGTAGGTTTAGTGTTATATAACCCGCCTTAAGTCGATCACCACTAAGAGCTCCAAGCACACGGTCTAAGATTTGAAGGAACTTCACCAAAAGCTCCACCCTCGGTCACAAGAGCACTTTAAGAACAAGAAGACACCAAGGTCAAATATATCCCAAGGAAAGGAGCAAAGAAGCTATTGGTTGAACCAAAGAGGAAAGGAAGAAAAAGAGGAGAATTCCTCTTCACACTTGGGTCTACCTTGTTAAGACATGGTCTATGACCCTTGTGGTGAGGGATTTCTCTCTCAAAATGGCCATCATGGAAGAACCATCATCTAGGGATGAGAAAAGAGAGGAAGACGAAGGTAGGATATCAAAAGAAACATCAACTTAGAAGACAAACACTTACCAAGGATGGAAGATGAGATCAGATCACTACTACCACCACATGCAAGAGGAGATTGATTCCCCAAGCTCCAAGGACGAACCTCCTTGCTCCACCAAGCTCCAAGACAAGAAAAGAAGGAGGAATAAGATAGATGTACGAAAGGGTTAAAAACAAGGAAAGATAAGGGGTTTTATAGATAAAGGATGAGAGAGATCAAAGGGTGAGGTGTCAACACACTAAAGAACCTAAGGGACACTTGTCCTTGCAAAAGACCAGCATGTACCCACATGCAACCACTTAAAAATGACATGCAAGACATGGTGATACACTCTAGGTAGTGTCTCGACCACCATGTCATCCCTCATGGTCATGGTCACGTTCATCTTAGGGTGCACCTCCCATGGTCGCGACACCATCAACCAGCACCACCTCTAGGTTAAGACAAGACACCTCCACAACCCCTAGGTCGAGACAACCCAAGCAAGGTTAACCATCTCGACCCAATACCACACTATACCTTCTAGGTTGCAACTTAACAACTTTGAGGAAGTGTCTCGACCACGACACCCTCCAAAACTAGCCTTGGTCATGACCCAAGGTCGAGACAACACAACCAACTCACACGTGGCCAAGGTACTCAACACCCACATCAACCCTAGTCACCACCTAGGGTGACACTCTTTAACCAAGGCTCAAACAAGGTGACCTACTCTTTATTTTTCTCTAGATGATTTCAAGAAAGATAGGGAACACTCGAGAGGTGGAAAATTTCACATCAACCCCCTATACTGGGCAAATTGCCATTTGCACCAAATCTAGCACAAAAAGCACAAACAACATCCAAACAGGGTCAAACTGGAGACTTAAGCTCTCCACAATCCCTAATTACATATCAAAATATTATATCAAGGTTTTAATCACATGATTAAGAAAAATCAAATAGGGTTACCCCAAAACTCAAGTCAGGGTCCTTACACCGTCCCCAACTTTTGCTTCCTGAAAGCCTTCAAGTACAAAGGATGAGATCCTTTTGCACTTCTTTCTCCTTATCTTGAGTGTTGAAGATTTGGATTTAGGAACAACATCCTAAGTCTGATTGGTCTTGTTTTGATCCTTGGAATCATCCCCACTGATCACCATCACGGGCTTGTCCTTCTACAATTTTGCTTCAACATGAATCAACATGGCAAGAAAATCTAACATATGTCCAGCCGTATTATTCACATGATAACATGCAATAAAGAGGTTATATAATTTTGGCATTGTATTTAGAATCATATCAGTGGCCAACTCTTATCTCAAGGGGAATCCCAGTTCTCTAAGATGATACACATGTCCAATCATATTGATCACATGCTCTTCTACTGAGGTTCCCTCTGTCAGCTTAGACTCAAGAAGCACCTTCAGGATATCGTCCCTCTCTTTCTTTCTAAGACCAAGAGTCACTTTCTTAATATGTGTTACCATATCAATAACACTCATGTCTTCACATTACTCATGCAACTCATAGTTCATGCAGCTAAGCATAAGGTACTTTATTTCCAAGGCATCATTGGCATGCTTCCAGTAAGCATCCACTTGTACCCTAGGTGCATCAGGAGCAGGTATTTCTGGCACTAGTTTTTCAAGGACATAGAGCTTGCACTCTTCATTGAGAACCATTCTCAAAGTCCAAAACCAATCATGGAAATTTCTCCCATCAAGTTTGTCCTTCTTCAAGACCAATCGCAATTCATATTTGTTTGTCATTTGATTCTACAAGAGAAAATTTGTGTTTGTCAAAAACCCTTTTTGATCTAATTTTAAAATTTTCATGATATTAATTGGGTCTTTAATTATTATCACTCCCACTATTTTATTCAAATTGATAGCCCTCAATATCAATTTGGAATATTGTACATACAATATTCTAGTGGGCAAGATCTAAGAAAATTCAATTGTGGCCCGATCAACACTTCTGAACACAGTCAACCATCAAGGTAGGAAAATCTTGCCAATTGCATCATGTGCAATTATGGATAGATGATATGTGCAACCCCTTGCCATAATCATCTACATGCTTCTAGGCCCAGACACTCTAAGAATCACCAGTCAAGACTGACCCAAAAGCCAACACGATCATAATACACCGCGTGGAGGCGGTACCTGCATTATTACAGTCACACTTCCAGGAGATAGACGGCACACCATGAGGAGGTGTAACCTACACTTAGTCGATCAAGCTTTTCATGTGTGCCACTTTTAGAAAGCATCTAAAACTTGATATTTTATTTGAGGGAGGTTATATAAATACATATACTCTATTTGATCACCACATATAGTATGTATCATATACACGCTATATCCCACAATGATAACATGCAATAAACAAAAGCAATGGTTATGGCCACCCTAATGTAATTCCTTGGCGTCACAAGGAATTACATCATCCTAGGTCTACATCACATGCAGAAACTTGTTGTTGATGAAGAACCATGCTTGGCAATCTAGGTTGATCAGTTCAACCCTTGAACAACTATTTTGTAGTTTCTCAATCACATACAAAATTGCAATTCATTTCCAATTAAAATTACATATTAATTTCCTTGCACAATAAGTAATGTGCAAATGAAATGAACTTGGAAATATCTAAAACCTTCCCTCGGAAAATAGGGCCATCTTGCCCATGCGAGATGGCTATCTCAGTCACCCAGATAGTCATTTGGTGACCAGAGTCTGGTCGGTCAGTTCAATCCAAAGCCAATTTCAACTCGAATCAGTCTGACACCCCAAACGCCCATCTCAACCCTTGAGACGGCCATTTGGCACTCCATATGGCCACCTCATGCCATGAGACGGGCGTTTGGCAATGCAATCAGGTAGTCTATTGTGTGAACTGAATACCTAAACACTTTAGTAGTCAATTCAACTATTATTCAAGATCAAACCTCTCTTCTAGGTCGAGACCTATGTGTGTGACCCTATAGGTCCCATATTACATTGGCAGTGAATGTTCATAACAACTTATGACATCACAAGTGATGAGTAGTGCCTAGTCGCACATCAATGCTACCCAAGTAAATGGAAAGTTGTTGAACAAATTCAACCTACAATCTATGTATGGTGTTGTAGTGTTTGTATCGTTCCTTTGTCACTGATATTCAGATTGAACTCGAGGCATGAAGCAATCACCCTCTTCATCATTCAATCGTGTTTCTTGAACCAAGAGCAGACCATCTGAGATATATGTAAGCTCAATATCACATATTGACTCAAATGTGCAGGGCCATGCATTTCTCAGTCTCGCTAATCAAGAAGCCTAGAACATCAAACTCTTGTAGGAGGAACAAATCTCATTTCTATCATTCACACTATATCCCCATGTTTCAAAGTCACCCAATCATAACCTTTATAACAACCCATGTTTCGGGACTGTGTTTGATGATGTCAAAGCGTACCCAATGACAAGTGATGAGTGTAATGATTTCAGGTCTAAGAACCACAACCACACCATCACTGTGAGAGTTGCCTATGACTTCTATGATGATGGCTTCCATGTGTTAGTCTCACAATGAGTCTGTCTGATACACTATTCTCTAACATGTATCTATGTGATTGGTTTGTTATTGATATATCATGACTAATGAGATTTTTTCATCAACCAACTCACACTTTGATCTTATGTGTTATTGTTGTCTATTAACCTTCCACAATAACAATCGATCATGGACATAATGAGAATATGTATATGTACTCTTAAAGTCTATATGATCTCATTTCAACAAGGGTAAAACTTGAAGACATATGTCATTTAGTAATATTATTATTTAGACATTTATAATGTCACATCATTATCTCATAAATAAATTGAACAAAATAAATTGGAAGCTTGCCTTTATATATTAATCAAATCAATTACAAGTTATGCCATTACAATCATCATATGATTGGCTCTATGGGAATACATACCAATAGATATGAATCATTGTGGTAGTGTTTGAGGGTTGATGTTTCTAAATAATTTTAGTCCGCCAACTTAGCAGTTTAATCTGAATGGTTCTATTGGGAGATATATTTACACATATTGGTCATTCATGCTTAAGTGATGGAAAATGATGTATTGAAGAACAACCTAGTGACTTGATGTGTGTAGTGACATGATCCATGTTAGAGGTTAATGAAACCACCATAAAAATGTATGTAACCTTTCTAAATTTAGCACCTCTAAGATAATCTATGTCCTAAAAAAATAGTTTCCTAACTTGATCTAGAATACGAGAAGACTATGGGGACTTGATGTGTGAAATGATATAGGTTCGCCATGGTGTTTTGGATGTAAGTATGATAGGCCTGTTGTACAATAATCCACTATATTAAGTGTATTAGAAACCTTAGATTAATATATAAGTATGACTTAGTCCACGAGGCTAGTGGCGAATACAATTTTGATTAGATGACACTGTGTTTTGGTGTAACACCCCTAGTTTAGCATCCATACGAGAACACTAATGAGTTCGTATAGTTTTCTACCTTGGGAATGGAATGTCATAGGGTACAATAAACCATGATCCATTACATTAAGTGACCTCTAAACCTATAGTTTGGTTGGGAGGTATAATTTAGCATGTCATATTGTAGATGACTAGGTTTTGGGGACGAAATCCTCTTGAAGGGGTGGAGTGTTGTAACATACTCAAATCTAGATGTATGGATAAATATCCCTTCTTGTAGTCCCCTATTCAATTATGTTATCATACATTATCTCTCCCCCCCCCCAAATACAATGCACATTAGGAATAATTAATATCGTGAATGTATAAATACCCTTAATATTTAGTATTTCAGGTAAAATAACAATAACACATTTGATAATAAGACTTAATTAATAAATATACTAAATACCATTCTTAACTCTAATTTGACACCCTAAAATATACCTAGGTGTATCAGACTAAGGGAATCAAATTAATATATAATACAAGGTTAAGATGAATAAATACATTAAATGTATGTATAACATACACATAATGTAATCTACTAGTAAACATATTCCAAAGGAAAAATTGATGACAGATCTGGATTCCTCTCATCCTAGTTTTCATGCATACCAAATTGATGACAGATCTGGATTCCTCTCATATCATGCTGATCGGTCGGGTCCACCATGTAGTCAGTTCAGCTTATCCATCAGGTCCTCCTTGGTCCTCCATCTTGTAGGATCGTCTTTAGGACATCATCTTCTTTGTCATAACAAGAAAAGTAAATTATCCAACTTTTATATGATTATAGAGAAACCTTGAGTTACATTTGAGAGGAGAAAGGGTAGGAAAGAATAGTACTTTTACTTTGGGAAGATAAGATAGAGGCTTGGTTCACAGACTGAGATAAAAGGATCAACCAACCACACAACCATGCATAGATAATAGGGGTTATTGGCCATAACCATGCTACGCATCCAACATCAAAACCTCTTTTAGGGTGATGCATGTAAATTGCATATATATATATATATATATATATATATATATATATATATATATATATTAGTTTGAAATTATTGTGGTATTGGATTTGACAAGATCTTATTTGCATCACATGCAATAATAGAATGATAAAACCAAAGTCTGATCATATCGATGATCCCATAATATAGTAAATTGATGTTGGCTTTGATTCCACTGTTGGAAAATATGGCTACAGAGCAGGAAGCAGAAACAAAAAAAAATCTACCATATTCCTCATAACCAGCAGAACGCGTCGGTAACCATAATATGGAAAGAATGATTTCAAGGATATACCTAGTCCTAAAGCAATTCTAGCGACAATCACCATCGTTGTAGTTGTGCAACTCTAACTCCTAGTTGCATTGGAGCTCGTATGATTGTTACTTCATGGATAGGAGACTCACACGTCGGCTTCTATAGTAGCTCCTCTTACCACGGACTATTGGTTGACGATGCCCTCCTAATGGTAGACAATGACCTCCTGCCTCTAGAGAATTCCACACGGACCACCTAGAACTTTTGTTATCCCATTAGAATGAATAGGATGGATTTGTCCCTTTTGTTGGCAAACTAGTCACCAACTTGCTCTCCCACAACAATGATCTCAATTGCTCTCTCCCTTGATATCCCTTCCTAGTCGGGTAGGACTTTCATGGGTTCTCTTGGTTACTACAATCAGAGAGGACAACATTTGTCAGAGCAACTAATTCTCAATCGTATGTGTTGTGTTCTGAGAAGCCCCCAATACCCCTCTATTTATAGGTAGGGTTTGGGTCAAGGTTCCCAGTCTGTACGGGAGTGGAAGGGACCAAAAGATCTTGAATTTTTGCAACCTACGACCACTAAAATGGCTGTTTGGCATACCATACAGTCGTCTCATACTGCAAGACAGCTGTTTTGTAGTTTCTCAATCACATACAAAATTGCAATTCGTTTCCAATTAAAATTACATATTAATTTCCTTGCACAACAAGTAATGTGCAATCGAATGAACTTGGAAATATCTAAAACCTTCCCTCTGCCAAATAGGGCCATCTTTCCCATGTGAGATGGCTATCTTGGTCACCCAGACAGTCGTTTGGTGACCGGAGTCTGGTCGGTCAGTTCAATCCAAAGCCAATTTCAACTCGAATCAGTCTAACACCCCAAACGCCCATCTCAACCCTTGAGACAGCCATTTGGCACTCCATATGGCCATCTCATGCCATGAGATGGGCGTTTGGCAGTGCAATCAGGTTGTCTATTGTGTGAAGTGAATACCTAAATAATAGTCAATTCAACTATTATTCAAGATCAAACCTCTCTTCTAGGTCGAGACCTATGTGTGTGACCCTATAGGTCCCATAATACATTGGCACTGAATGTCCATAACAACTTATGACATCACAAGCGATGAGTAGTGCCTAGTCGCACATCAATGCTACCCAAGAAAATGGAAAGTTGTTGAACAACTTCAACCTACAATCTGTGTATGGTGTTATAGTGTTTGTATCGTTCCTTTGTCACTGATATTTAGATTGAACTCGAGGCATGGAGCAATCACCCTCTTCATCATTCAATCTTGTTTCTTGAACCAAGAGTAGACTGTTTGAGATATATGTAATCTCAATATTACATATTGACTCAAATGTGCATGGCCATGCATTTCTCAGTCTCGCTAATCAAGTGGCCTAGAACATCAAACTCCTGTAGGAGGAACAAATCCCATTTCTATCATTCACATTATATCCCCATGTTTCAAAGTCACACAATCATCACCTTTATAACAACCCATGTTTCAGGACTGTGTTTGATGATGTCAAAGTGTACCCAACGACAATGGATGAGTGTAATGATTTCAGGTCTAAGAACCACAACCACCCCATCACTGTGAGAGCTGTCTATGACTTCTATGATGATGGCTTCCATGTGTCAGTTTCACAATGAGTCTGTCTGATACACTATTCTCTAACATGTATCTATGTGATTGGTTTGTTATTGACATATCATGACTAATGAGATTCTATCATTAACCAACTCACATTTTGATCTTATGTGCTATTTTTGTCTATCAACCTTCCACAATAACAACCGATCATGGACATAATGAGAATATGCATATGTACTCTTAAAGTCTATATGATCTCATTTCAACAAGGGTAATACTTGAAGACATACGTCATTGAGTAATATTATTATTTAGACATTTATAATGTCACATCATTATCTCATAAATAAATTGAACAGAATAAATTGGAAGCTTGCCTTTATATATTAATCAAATCAATTACAAGTTATGCCATTACAATCATCATATGATTGGCTCTGTGGGAATACATACCAATAGATAGGAATCATGGTATTAGGGTTTGAGGGTTGATGTTTCTAAATAATTTTAGTCCACCAACCTAGAAGTTTAATCTGAATGGTTCTATTGGGAGATATATTTACACATATTGGTCATTCATGCTTAAGTGATGGAAAATGAGGTATTGAAGAACAACCTAGTGACTTTATGTGTGTAGTGACATGATACATGTTAGAGGTTAATGAAACCACCATAAAAATGTATGTAACATGTTTGAATTTAGCACCTCTAAGATAATCTATGTCCTGAAAAAAAATAGTTTCCTAGCTTGATCTAGACTATGAGAAGACTATGGGGACTTGATGTGTGAAATGATATAGGTTCGCCATGGGGTTTTGGATGTAAGTGTGATAGGCCCTTTGTACAATAATCCACTATATTAAGTGTATTAGAAACCTTAGATTAATATATAATAATGACTTAGTCCATGAGGCTAGTGACGAATACAATTATGATTAGATGACACTGTGTTTTGGTGTAACACCCCTAGTTTAGCATCCATATGAGAACACTAATGAGGTCATATAGTTTTCTACCTTGGGAATGGAATGTCATAGGGTACAATAAACCATGATCCATTACATTAAGTGACCTCTAAACCTATAGTTTGGTTGGGAGGTATATTTAGCATGTCATATTGTAGATGACTAGGTTTTGGGGATGAAATCCTCTTGAAGGGGTGGAGTGTTGTAACATACTCAAATCTAGATGTATGGATAAATATCCCTTCTTCTAGTCCCCTATTCAATTATGTTATCATACATTATCTCTCCCCCCACAAATACAAAGCACATTAGGAATAATTAGTATCATGAATGTATAAATACCCTTAATATTTAGTATTTTAGGTAAAATAACAATAACACATTTGATAATAAGACTTAATTAATAAATATATTAAATACCATTCTTGACTCTAATTTGACACCCTAAAATATACTTAGGTGTATTAGACTAAGGGAATCAAATTAATATATAATACAAGGTTAAGATGAATAAATACATTAAATGTATGTATAACATACAAATAATGTAATCTACTAGTAAACATCTTCCAAAGGCAAAATTGATGACAGATCTAGATTCCTCTCATCCTAGTCATCATGCATACCAAATTTCATATCAATTGGACATCATTTACACTACCACTTAATTGATTGGATTATATGAATATAATTGATATTAATGCATTTAACAACTATAGCTAGACCTATATTGCATCCCATCAACCATGTAATGCAAGACTCTCTCCACATGTTACTATTTCTCTTCTACCCTGAGATGATTGCATAAGACCTATAATAGATGGTCACAGTTCCCTCCTTTTACTCCCATCTTCCATTCCTCTGTCCCTCTCCCTCTCTCTCTCCTTCCTCGACATGACCGTGGCAACGCCATAACCCATTCAACAAATCTCTCTCCTCTTTTCTTTGTCATCTTCCCCTCTTCTTCTTCTAACCATCTCTATCTACGCCATTCCTTCCTCCTTTCCCTCACCCCTTGTATTTCTTATTCTCCTTCCCATAGCATGACGCCTACCCTAGCACCCATTGTTCCCTCTTCCTTATCTCACCTTCATGTTCTTACTCTTAGATGTAACCTAGAATCCTAGACATTGTGTACCTAGCCACCATGGCCAGATACATAGCAGTCGGTCATTTCAACATCTTACTGTAGCAACTCCACCTACTACGATGGCGCCTCTTCTCACTTTGTGTTGCCACCACTGTGGTTGTAAGAGTTCTCCACTATGGGAGCATTGACCTGCAAGTGTAGAATCATCTACGACAGCCTGCAACCTGCATCGCCATGTGACCCACCACCATCAACCTGACCGGCCTAAATCGCGCGTCCTAAATTTGGAGGCGGATTTGAGGTAGTCGAGCTTTTACATTTATAAACCTGATTCCTTCTAGGCCCCCGCAACTTTGTTTATGGGGTCGAAGTAGATATACGGGGTCGAACACAGGGACAAGGGGGGTAGTGTTGAGAACCCAGAATCGACACGCTACACTCCGGTAGGTAAAAAGAGATTATAAATTCCCCAGAAGGGAAGCGTAAAGATGTCACAAACAAAACAAGAAAACTATCTCCAAGTGGAGTTACTAGAAAGATTTAAGGTTTTAAGCATTTAGCAGTTTTTAGGGGTTTTCATGCAACAGAAACTGAAAGATAACACTAGAGCTAGAGCAAGGTACGAAGGATAAAACTACTGCAAAACAAGCGGCACCAGTAACACCCTGCACCCCTCCTCTCAGAGCGGGCACCTCTAACCAAGCCTCGGCACCCCTCTCGAGGTTGTTGGGCTCAAGGTTAGAATGGAATGTTACTAAAACAACTCCATTCCAGGCACTCTCATACTCCAGAATCGGACCAAACACTAGAGCCACAACTCAACTCTCGAAGTTGTTGCAACGGGAAAATACGATTCGGTAGCTAAGCGAAACGCGATCCAAAACATGCAAGCTAGAGTTCGGATATCAAACATAGCAGTCATCCAACATATTGCACCAAGCATAGAGAAGCAAGTAATTAAGCATTTCCATTTCTATAAACACTAAAGGTCTTAATTACAATTAAATGATAGAATTAAAGGTATGTGTCGCCTTCTTGATGTAGAAGGATGACATGCTACAGTAACCATCCCACCCGATATCGGACAGGGGCCTAGCCCGATACAGCCGTGTCGGGCGGCACGCTCTCTCAAACGGCAAACTGGGACGGGCGACTGCATCGCTCAAGGACCTAACTGATACGCTCAAGTCGGGCGGTACACCCTCTCGGGCGACACGCCTGACGGGCGGAGCGTATCGGGTTCGTTATCGTGTCGGGCATGGAGCTGCGTATCCTATTACCAGGCACTGGTGTTGGGCACTCGTGTCGCGTATCTACATCGGCCGATATCGGTTCCCAGTGTCGCCCGGTACAGTCCTAGGTGAACCAGTCCCCTCCCTCTCGGGATGAGGAAGAGCTCACCTAGTGTCGCCCGGTACGAACACTGGAGCATGATACGCCTGCTCTCGCAGTCTCCTCCGAAGATCACTCGACTATCCGAAACCTGAAGTGACCAAGCTTGTCCGAACTGTCTAAACTGTCTTTTCGGCTCCCTGTAGCTGCTATTTATAGGCAGCTGGTCATGAGAAAATATGGTGCTCGAATCGCCACGTGTCCTCCTTTCCGCCATTCAGTTGGCGGTCGGCTGACGTGGGTATCGCCCGGTACAAAGAGGTCGGCTGTCGGGCGTCGTGGCAAGAGGCGCCTGCCGGTGGGGGGGCCGATATCGCGCGGCACATGGAGTAGTTGCGGCGTGCTCAGCTCCCTGTCGGGTAAAGAGGCGTGTCGTCCATCGGTACCTTCTCGTGCGGCATCCTTGTGTCGCGCTTCGTCGTATCGCGCAGTCCTGCCGGGCAGCGTCCGTATCGGGCGTGGGGGGCCGAAACAGACTTGGACTTATTTGCGGGCCGGAACGGCCTTATTGGTGCTAAATGGGCCAAAATGGGAGGAAACTCTGTAAAAGATAGAAATATTGGACTGAGAGCATTGCTTGGCTAATTATTACAAAAATGCATATAAAAGAGAGGAAGATGTTAGAAAAGGGCAGTTTTGATAACAGAAAAATAGTCTAAAACATCACAAAAATTGGTGTTATCAACTCCCCCAAACTTAGCTTTTTGATTGTCCTCAATTAATATTTAAACTTTATCTGGCGATACTTCTTCTTGTGTAGTATGCTTCTCAGGCCAAGATGTAAAACAAGTATCGTAATGCCTTTAGAGATAATGCTGCCTCATTACGAACAAAAGACTTCGTCTTTCTTGCCTTATTGTTTAAGTAAGATTATTCTCTACAGCTTCGGCGAGACGTTGTTGTATGATTCCGAAGTTAGCTTCCACACCAAACAGCTTTATTTTTGCGGCAGAAAGTTGTGTATAGGGTAGGCTAAGGGTTTTTGGGTTTTCTTCTTGTTTTCCATCGGTCCATCCAGGTAAGGGTCCGTTAATGGGCAAGTGGTCTCTGCAGTCCAAGCCAGTTGGCTTTAGAGAAGTGATTTCACATCCTACGTACCACTGTCCCGGATCTACCATGCCTAAAGATGGGTACTTTTGGAAAACAAGTGTGTATATTTTTTTTCTTTTCCTTTTATTGGGCACAACTCTCATGCTTTTATTCACTCTCATAAGGTTTCTCTCTCTTTTTAGGATTTTTGTCGGGTAAGGGAAACAAAGAGATACTTGTTGTTTGGGCACCTTTTTCCTTCTCCATACTCTGTCTCTTAGCTGTTTGCGAGATTATTATATTTTTCAAAAAATTTATCGTGGAAAAATGTAATCTTCTGTTTGTTTGAAGAAACATTATCAGAAAGATATAAAAAAACTTTGCATCACATTAAACATACAGAAAACAAACTTTGCAAGCAGTTGCATTAGGTTTTTACTACAAAATAAGCAAAATTTTCAAAAATTTTATATGAGCAAGGGTGCAAGTACATGATATAAGGGAAAAGCAAAATGGCACAAGAGAATGTTTATACCTCCTTCACTGGTACATGGGTACCCCCCTCCAAACTTATCCAATACTCTGTCCCAGAGTATTGAATAAGAGGGTGAGTTCATGTTAGTCCAGTGAAGGTTATTTAGCGGGTTCGCTTGTGCCTTGTAGAAGCTGCAATATGCTTCTTTGTTGCCGCCTCTTTCTTTCTCATTTGGAAATAGCTTCGACAAGTGCGGGCACTTGTGGCTACTTCCTCTTTATTAAGTAGCTGGAACCGGGATGCCCAGGTTCCCTCTGGAGGTCGTCGGCAAAGCGCTTTCCAAGATCAACCTCCGCTTTATTTCCCAGCTCAGCCGGAACACGCGCAATGGCTCTCGGTAGACAGAGAGCTCTTGTGCTGTCCCGGCAGTCACCGGGGTTGTACTCGTGTTGTCTTTGTAGTTGGCCCCAGGCTACTACAGAAGACAGGCTATGATAAGGAAACGAGCCTCTTTCGAGGCTACCTAATCAAGGAAATTTCCCCTTGCTCATTTTCTGGTGGTTGGTGGCCCGTTGTGACGTTTCTGTCTGACAGTTGCTGCTTCGGCTGCGGCCGTCATTCTACTTGTTATCAAGTTCATTAATCATTTAAAATGTTAGATAGGAAAAAGAAACTCGATAAACTTATTACAATCTCTGGGTATCGTCCATCAAAACAAAAAGTCGAGTCGATATGAAATCGGACGATACGAGGTTGCCGCGCGATACAACTTGTCGTGCGACACTGGTGTATCGGGCAACAAGCATGTCGGGCGACAAGGTCACATGAAACTAAAACCCGATAGCAAGACGTGAAAAGCATTGTGCCAGATATGGGTATATCGGCTGATAAGGTCGCCAAAGAGCAACTTCTCGACGGGACATCACAAAAGGAAAACGTGTCGCCCGACATGATGTGTCGGGCAGACACCATCGGCCGTTTTGTCGTGCTTACTGCGTCGGGCGATACAAAATTGTCAGTGCGCGATAGGAAAAACATGTGTCGGGCGATAAGCCTATCGGGCTATACCTTTGCTCATAGGAGCCATCGCCCGATACCACGGTGAAGGCAGCTGGCCGACACGGGAGAAAAAGGGCAGACTACTACATGTGTTACAGGTGGCTAAAATGAGTAAAGTGTGACATCCTGATACGGTAAAACCTTCGTTCTTATTTATAGCCAGCTCGGTTGGGGGCGAATCGGACATCTCTGGTGCGCGCGTCGGCCAACGGGTCAGGCGGTTCCCGAGACGATGGTCACATCAGTCTCATTAAGGGCATTTATTCTTATGCATGATAGGGTGCACGCCGCTCAGGAATGCCAACTGTTACGGCCATTGCGATGCCCTCGAGACCAAATCCCTGGTATGGGCGGTCCTGCGCGCCAGCTGAGCGGCTGCCCGACACGGGTAAAATAGGTGGGTGAAAAACTAAAACCTAAGAGCATAAACAGTGATTAAAGGGTAAAACATCATCGGCCAAGGGTTAAGCATTTGACCTCAGAAAATACTACAGCGGTGGCCCACAAAACAGGAGAGTCGGTGCGTTCGGAACATGCACCGACTCGGACCTTATTACATGCCATAATGTTTGTTTTTGCAAAGAATAAGAAAAATGCATCCTACTCTATGAAAGAAAGAAAAACTCGGGCTGCCTCCCGAGGAGCGCTGAAGTTTGCGTCGCCAGCTCGACCAGTGTGGGATCATCTTGTTCAACCCTTGATTGTGCCCATATCTTGCAGGTCGATCTCTGCTCTCCTGACAAAGGCCTCATCCTCATAGAATCTTTTCACCCTGTGCCCATTCACTTGAAATACTTTGGTCAGATCGTCCTTGTCGTAAAGCTCCATCATTCCGGATGGGTATATTTTTGACACAGTAAACGGTCCAGACCATCTCGTTTGTAACTTCCCAGGGAAGAGACGAATAGAGGACTTGTATAACAAGACTTTATCCCCCTCGCTTACATCTTTTCTCCTGAGGTGGGCATCATGCCACAATTTTGTTCTCTGTTTGTAGATTTTTGCATTTTCATAGGCGTTCAATCTCAGCTCTTCGAGCTCTTGAAGCTGCAAAAACCTCTTTTCTCCTACTTTGTCGAGGTCCATATTTAGGAACTTGATTGCCCAAAGGGCCTTATGTTCCATTTCCAAAGGCAGGTGGCAGGACTTTTCGTAGATAAGTCGGTAGGGGGTGGTTCCAATGGGCGTCTTGTAAGCAGTTCGGTAGGCCCAAAGCGCGTCGTCAAGCTTCATGGACCAGTCTTTCCTTGTTCGGATGACAGTTTTCTCCAAGATCTGCTTGATTTGTCTGTTGGAAACCTCTACCTGCCCTGACGTCTGTGGGTGGTAGGGTGTAGCGATCTTGTGCTTTACTCCGTACTTGCGCAGGAGTGCTTCAAACTGCTTTTCCCCGAAGTGTGACCCTCCGTCGCTTATAACCGTGTGCGGGACACCGAAACGAGGAAAGATGGTCTTCTCGAAGAGCTTGATAACCGACTTGGTGTCGTAGGTTTGGGTGGCTACCACTTCCACCCACTTCGATACATAATCCACTGCCACGAGTATGTACTGATACCCCCGGGATGCAGGGAACGGTCCCATGTAGTCAATCCCCATACGTCAAATATTTCTACTTCTATCCAGCTTGCCATTGGCATCTCATTCCTCCGTCCTATGTTCCCCGTAAACTGGCACTCCTTGCAAGTCCTCACAAATTGTGCGGCATCTTTAAATAATGAGGGCCAGTAGAAACCTGACTGTAGCACCTTCGCTGCTGTTCTTTCGCTACCCAGGTGACCACCGAAGGGGGAGGCGTGGCATTGCTTCAGGATGTCCGCGGTTTCTTCTTCTGGGATGCATCTCCTGTATAAGTTATCAGTGCACCTTCTGAATAGGAGAGGATCTTCCCAGTAATAGTTCTTGGCGTCTGCGAATAGCTTCTTTTTCTGGTTGTACGTGATGTCAGGAGGCAGTTCTCCACAAGCAAGATAATTGCAGATGTCCGCAAACCAGGGTAGACTTTCTTCTTGAGCTTCTGACAACTTAAGGGCCTCGTCGACGTAGTCATCATTGATAGGTGGCCCTCCCTGTCTCTCAGTCACGATCCTTGATAGATGGTCGGCGACCACATTTTCTGCGCCCTTCTTGTCGATAATTTCATGGTCAATCTCTTGGAGCAATAGGGCCCACCTCAACAGCCTGGGCTTCGCGTCTTTCTTTTGCATCAAGTATTTTATTGCCCCATGATCTGTGTATACTTTGACCTTTGCTCCGACGAGATATGACCTGAACTTATCAAACGCGAAGATGATAGCGAGCATCTCCTTTTCAGTTGTTGTGTAGTTTACCTGAGCTTCGTCCAATGTGTGACTAGCGTAGTAAATCACATGGTGCCTTTTGTCTTTCTTTTGCCCCAGGACTGCTCCAACCGCGTAGTCACTAGCGTCGCACATCAGCTCAAAAGGTAAACCCCATTCTGGCGCTTGAAGGATAGGTGGTGATACTAAAGTGTTTTTGAGGGCCTGAAAAGCACTTAGACAATCGTCAGAGAAAACAAATTCAACGTCCTTTACCAGAAGATTGGACAGCGGTTTGGAAATCTTTGAGAAGTCCTTGATGAATCTTCGGTAATATCCCGTGTGCCCGAGGAAGCTTCGCACCCCCGTCACGGATCTTGGTGGAGGAAGCTTGGATATTGCTTCAACCTTGCTTGCGTCCACTTTGATCCCACACTTCGAGATCTTATGCCCGAGGACGATGCCCTCCCGCACCATGAAATGGCATTTTTCCCAGTTTAGAACTAGGTTGTTCTCCTCGCACCTTTGAAGAACCAATGACAGATTCTTCAGACAGCTATCGAAGTCCTTTCCATAGACGGAAAAATCATCCATGAAAACTTCTACGATGTCCTCTAGAAAATCCGAGAACATTGATATCATGCATCGATGAAAGGTGGCGGGGGCATTGCTGAGTCTGAAGGGCATCCTTCGGAAGGCATAAGTGCCATAAAGGCAGGTGAATGTTGTTTTCTCTTGATCGTCGGGAAAGATGGGTACCTGGTAAAAACCTAAAAAGCTATCAAGAAAACAAAAGAAATCGTGATGCGCTAACCTTTCGAGAACTTGATCAATAAAAGGTAGCGGAAAATGATCCTTCTTTGTAGCTTGATTTAGCTTTCGATAATCAATACACATCCGCCATCCGGTGATGGTTCTTACCGCCACCTCATCGCCCTTCTCGCCCCTAACCACCGTCATTCCACCTTTCTTGGGTACTACGTGGATAGGACCTACCCAATTGCTATCGCTGATTGGGTAAATAATCCCCACATCCCTAAGCCTTATTACCTCTTTCTTGATGACCTCCTTGAGCATCTGGTTCAGCTTCCTCTGTGGTTGAGCCAGAGGCTTGGCTGATTCATCTAAGCTGATGCGGTGCATGCACAGGGCGGGGCTAAGGCCCTTGATATCCTCTATTGAATATCCTATAGCCCCCCTGTGGAGCCTTAACTCCTCAAGGAGTCGATACAGCTAATTGCTTGAAAGATTGGCGTTTACAATGACGGGGTTCTTCTGCTCTTCGTCCAAGAACTCGTACTTTAGGCCTTCAGGCAACACTTTTAACTCTGGCTTCGGTCTGGGTACCTCCTCTCGAGGCTCACCTTCGAGGGAGGCATACCTTGCAGACTCCACCACCTCATCTTCTTCTTGTAAATCTTTGTCAGAATGGTCGAAAAGGTGGAGATACCTCGGGACTTCAGGATCTTCGAGGTCGGGATCCTGACTGCTTATAACCCTTGCGAGGGGGTCCACTGTCCGGATATCCTCCTCTATTTCCTCGCAGAATTTATTGTAGCTATCTGTGAAACATGCTGATTCAGACAGGGAAGGGCTTCTCATGATATCCTTCAACTTGAATTCAATATGGTCGTTTCCAACCCTCAAAGTGATCATCCCCTCGGAGACATCAATCAACGCTCTTCCTATTACCAAGAAAGGACGTCCAAAGATGATCGGGCAACGGGGGTCTTCAGTTGTGTCGATAACGACTATGTCACAGGGGATGAAGAAATTTCCAACCCTGATCGGCACATCTTCGACAACGCCAACGGGTCTCTTAAAGGTGTGGTCTGCCAGTTGAATCCGCATGTTGGTTCGAACTATATTGGTCAAACCCACTCTTCGTGCAAAACTGAGGGGCATGAGGCTGATGCTTGCTCCCAAGTCTGCTAGACCCTTTCGCTCAACATTGTCTCTGATGGCAAACGGGATTGTGAAAGCTTTGGGATCCCTCCTCTTATTAGGCAAGTCGGGCTTTATGAAGGCAGAGGAAGCAGAAGCTAGGTGAACTGTCTCTATCCTTCCTCCCCTTCTTTTCTTGGTGACAAGGTCCTTGAGGAACTTGGCGTATGTGGGCATCTCCTCCAAAGCGTCCAGGAAGGGGACTTCAAGATGTAGTTTCCTGATCGAGTCCATGAACCTCTCATGACGCTTCTTCATATTTTCCTTTATCAGCTTATACGGGAACGGCGGCCTTGGGGTGTAAGGATTCCTCCCACCAGGTAGCTCATCTGAAGTCTTCTGTGCAGGCTCTTGAGCTTCTTCTTGTCCACCTTTTCCCTCTGCTGGCATGGTGCTCTCAGACCTCGGTTCAGGCTCCGGTTCGGCTTCAGCTGTGTGCTCCACCGTCTTCCCAGACCTTAGTACCGCCATTCTGGCAGTTTCTGGGTAGGATAGTGTCTCTCCCATAGGGTTCTTCATCAGTGCAGCCATCTGGGCCAATCATTGATCGACTTCCCATTGGCGCATCTGCAGACTCGCCATCTGGTGTTGCATGGAATTCTGAGCTCCGGGGCTGGGAAGCGTACCATGTACCAGTTTGCTGATAATGGTATCCTATCTCTTTATGTAGGCAGAAAGCTGACCAACCAAGCTAGGCTGGCTCGTCCTCCCGCCTCGGCCCTGACATTCACCTTCAGGAAGAGACTGCTCACAACGAGACATGATATCAAAACTCAGTGGAGCAGGTCAGCTTTCAGGGTTCCTACAAGAGCATATAAAAATCAAGTTAGAAAATTGAATTATTTAGCCTAGGCTAAGAATAAATAGCATTAAAAAGAAAGAAAAGAAAAGAAAAAGGGTGTTTTCAAACTCGTTTCTAAGCTTGAGGCACGGGAGTGTAGTTAGTGGATTTGGATTCGTCTACAGTACCATTTTTGCCTTGTCCCCGGCAACGGTGCCAAAAAGTTGACTGGCCAAAATCGAGCGTCCTAAATTTGGAGGCGGATTTGAGGTAGTCGAGCTTTTACATTTATAAACCCAAATCCTTCTAGGCCCCCGCAACTTTGTTTATGGGGTCGAAGTAGATATACGGGGTCGAACACAGGGACAAGGGGGGTAGTGTTGAGAACCCAGAATCGACACGCTACACTCCGGTAGGTAAAAAGAGATTATAAATTCCCCAGAAGGGAAGCGTAAAGATTTCACAAACAAAACAAGAAAACTATTTCCAAGTGGAGTTACTAGAAAGATTTAAGGTTTTAAGCATTTAGCAGTTTTTAGGGGTTTTCATGCAACAGAAACTGAAAGATAACACTAGAGCTAGAGAAAGGTACGAAGGATAAAACTACTGCAAAATAAGCGGCACCAGTAACACCCTGCACCCCTCCTCTCAGAGCGGGCACCTCTAACCAAGCCTCGGCACCCCTCTCGAGGTTGCTAGGCTCAAAGTTAGAATAGAATGTTACTGAAACAACTCTGTTCTAGGCACTCTCGTACTCCAGAATCGGACCTAACACTAGAGCCACAACTCAACTCTCAAAGTTGTTGCGACGGGAAAACACGATTCGGTAGCTAAGTGAAACGCGATCCAAAACATGCAAGCTAGAGTTCAGATATCAAACATAGCAGTCATCCAACATATTGCACCAAGCATAGAGCATCAAGTAATTAAGCATTTCCATTTCTACAAACACTAAAGGTCTTAATTATAATTAAATGACAGAATTAAAGGTATGTGTCGCCTTCTTGATGTAGAAGGACGACAGGCTACAGTAACCATCCCACCCGATATCGGATAGGGGCCTAGCCCGATACAACCGTGTCAGGCAGCACACTCTCTCAAACGGCACACCGCGACGGGTGACTGCATCGCTCAAGGACCTAGTCGATATGCTCAAGTTGGGCGGTACACCCTCTCGGGCGAAACGCCTGACGGGTGGAGCGTATCGGGTTCATTATCATGTCGGGCATGGAGATGTGTATCCTATTGCCAGGTACTGGTGTCGGGCACTCATGTCGCGTATCTACATCGGCCGATATCAGCTCCCAGTGTCGCCCGGTACAGTCCTAGGTGAACCAGTCCCCTCCCTCTCGAGATGAGGAAGAGCTCACCTAGTGTCGCCCGGTACGAACACTGGAGCACGATACGCCTGCTCTCGCAGTCTCCTCCGAAGATCACTCGACTATCTGAAACCTAAAGTGACCAATCTTGTCCGAACTGTCTAAACTGTCTTTTCGGCTCCCTGTAGCTGCTATTTATAGGTAGCTGGTTGTGAGAAGATATGGTGCTCGAAGCGCCACGCGTCCTCCTTTCTGCCGTTCAGTTGGCGGTCGGCTGACGTGGGTATCGCCCGATACAAGGAGGTCGGCTGTCGGGCGTCGTGGCTAGAGGCGCCTGCCAGTGGGGGGGCCGATATCGCGCGGCACATGTAGTAGTTGCGGCGTGCTCGGCTCCCTGTCAGATAAAGAGGCGTGTCGTCCATCGATACCTTCTCGCGCGGCATCCTTGCATCACGCTTCGTCGTATCGCGCAGCCCTGCCGGGCAGCGTGCGTATCGGGCGTCAGGGGGGGCCGAAACAGACTTGGACTTATTTGCGGGCCGAAATGGCCTTATTGGTGCTAAATGGGCCAAAATGGGAGGAAACTCTGTAAAAGATAGAAATATTGGACTGAGAGCATTGCTTGGCTAATTATTGCAAAAATGCATATAAAAGAGAGGAAGATGTCAGAAAAGGGCAGTTTTGATAACAGAAAAACAGTCTAAAACATCACAAAAATTGGTGTTATCACAACCTTGTAACATCCCTGACCTGGGTTATGCCTTAACCCTAGATGTTTTGTTTAATAAATTTAATTATATGCTTGCTCTTATCTCTTAAAAAGTAATTAAGGATCAAGAGGAACTTATGTTTCAATTTTAGTCCTTTTTGAATAATGTTGAAACATTATTTTGCTTGTTTAGACTAAAGTGGAATTTAAAATGAAATGATTAACCATATCCCTAATGATGGATAATGGGATGAGTATCTCTAATTGACAAACCCTAATCCTAATAAAGGATTAGTGGTGTTACCTTTGTATAGCATGGTACTAAAATGTGATTGATATAACTATTATCAAGTGTACTAACCATGCATGTATCATGAGGAGATGAGCATAGCCAGGTGTGAGCTATGATGTTTCATTTATTATTACTAATGGGCCTTGTGAGCCATAACATGCCTTGTTTCCTAGTGAGAGGTAACAAGAGATGAAATGGGACTTGTGAGCCATGTGAGATGCTTGTGTAGCAAGTATCATGTTTACCTTGGTCATATGACCTGAAGGTATTAGTTACCTGATAAGTGGTAACAAGTGTTCTATGATGAACTAAGGGTTTGAATACCCATATTCCATAATCATGATGATGAGTTCATTGAGGGATGAGAATACCCCTGATGAGATGAGGGATTGAGATCCCAATGCTTTATTAAAGGTGTGGACAATACTTGATGGAAGTATTACACATTCTTTGTAGCAATTGTTAAAATAATTAATGTTTGGAAACTTGTTTGATGCTAAAAGAATATAGTAATACATTTAATTAATCAAGTGATATCATATAAGGTAGTTTCCCTGACCACAGATCCATCAGCATCAGAATTTGCTGAATGGTGAAATGAGTTAAACTCGGAACGCATATTTTTGAATATGTGGGGGTAATTGGGCAATTATATCCTCATGCCCCATAGGAATGGCTGCAGGCTATATCCTATGTACGGGATTGGTTACGGACCATACCCCGGTATGAGTATGTCTATGGGCCATGACTCCATGATATGATACCAGGCATTGGCTACGGGCCATAACCCTGAAGAGAGTATATGTTATGGGCTATAACTTTATAGCAAAGATGCCAATATACCCTGGCAAGCTAATTGCAGTTTGACACATGATGTCTCTGCCATATAATCTCATACTGATCGAGAAGGTTGAGGTCTTGGATTCCGGCTCTTCCATTGACCTTGCGTGGTACTGATACTTTATGTAATCGTGGTCGGTTGGAGTATGAACGGTATACTTCATCTCTTCAGGGCATTAAGTGTGATTGTAAAATGTAATCAGCCGTGTAGCATATTTGCTTAAGGTTGAAATATGAGAATCACTGGTTTATGTTATCTTGCTTAGCATATCCTAGATGGATAAATGTTATACATGTTCTTCATATTCCTTTTTGGATAAGTAACATGATGCTTTATCAAGTTATAGCTGAAATGCTTTGAATAAGAATATTTCTCTAACTTGTTTAGACATTGATTTAACTACTGTTGAATATATATGATTCCTCTGCTCAGTTTTATTCTAATAAACTACAATAATAATGTTTCTGGCGGAGAGTTATATCTCTCACTGGGACATGGGTCTCACTCCGTTGGTCTCCAACACTTTTTAGGTAGACCCAGCCATGATAGAGAACTCATCTTTCCATGCTCTGTTTGGGCAGTTCATGGCAACCATGATGCATATGGCGGACAGGATGCCACCACCTGCACCTAGGGCACCAGCCCATAATGAGGGACAGGGAGCTGGAAAAACTTTTGAGAGGCTTCACCGGGTAGGAGCCACAGAATATGCTAGTACAGCTGACTCAGCAGATGCTAACTTATGGTTGACTGAGCTGGAGAAGGCTTTCAGAATCCTCAATATTCCTGAAGCCAAAAAGGTGAGACATGTGGTATACCTGCTGAAAGGGAGTGCTAGTCACTGGTGGACTATTGAAGAAGGAAAAAGGCCAGGTGTCGAAGTTGGATGGGAGGAATTCTGATGAGAATTTGTCATTAGATACTTCCCTAAGACTTACCTAGATGAAAAGATATCTCAGTTTGAGAGGATAAGAGAAGGACCGATGAACATTAGCGAGTATGAGGCTAAGTTCATGGAGCTTTTACGATTCTGTCCGCATATGGTAGCTACTGATGAGGAAAGAATTCGGCATTTTAAGAAAGGGTTGAACGCTGAATTGACCACTCCTGTGTCTGCTTTGGAGAACAGGGAAAGGTTTGCCACATTTGTGGAGTCCGTCAGACGGATAGAGAGGTTTGTGATTGAGAAGCGATAGACCAGTGGTAAGAAAGTGTACACACAGTTTCAAGGACAGAGGTCTGAGAATTTTAAGAAGCTGAGGTTTTCTACACCGGC
This sequence comes from Alisma plantago-aquatica, assembly GCA_963693085.1. Taxonomy (NCBI): domain Eukaryota; kingdom Viridiplantae; phylum Streptophyta; class Magnoliopsida; order Alismatales; family Alismataceae; genus Alisma; species Alisma plantago-aquatica. The sequence continues at coordinate 208,713,113 of OY856412.1, read as the reverse complement.
AACACCATCAAGATTCAATACCCAGACACAATGTACGTCAAGTAGGGGTAGGGGCCGTAGTTTTGTTCCAAATAGAGCCCCCAGCATAGCATCAACATCGGTGACTGGACCTCATAGACCCTATCCTAAGACTAGGATCTGTCATCAGTGTAGACAAGTGGGACATCTGGCAAGGGATTGTCCAGTCAGAACACAATGGTGACTCAACCCCAGAGGCAGAGTCAGTAAGGCTCTCAAAGGAGGCAGTTTTCTAGTGGCACTCGAGGACGTGGGCAAGCATCCCAAGTTGGTTCGTCGGCACCCAACAACCGAGCACCGGGTCAACAGCAAGCAATGGCTAGATTCTATGTGATGAATCAACCTGAAGCAGTAGTCAACCCTAGAGTTGTGACAGGTTAGATGGAACTATTGCATTCTGATATGTCTTTATCCTGCTTCGTGTCTGTTTTAATTGATCTGGGTGCTACGCATTCCTTTATCACTAGAGAAGTGATTCTTGACTGTAATATGACAGTTGGTCATAGGGCAGAGAGTTTGATGTTACAAACTTCTTTGCTTGGATCTACAGTGCTGTAGGAGGTGTGTTCTCCCTGCATTCTTTCCTTTTCTGAACATCGCATTCAGGTGGATCTTATCCCACTTGCGATGCACGGGTTTGATATAATTCTTGGGATGGATACCCTAGAAAAGTATAAGATTGTCTTGGATTGTAGTTCCAAGCAAGATGTGTTCACTGATGATGGTGACACATGGATCTTTCGGGGAGATAGAAAGATTCTTCCAACCTGTCTTGTGTCAGCTATGGTAGCTGAGAAGCTGATGAAACAAGGATGCCTTACATTCTTGGCTCATGTGGTAGACACCACAATGGAGATCCCTAATCTTTCTGAAGTTCTGATAGTTAGGGAGTTTGAAGATGTGTTTCCTGAGGAACTTCCAGGTATTCCTCCGCCCCGAGAGATTGATTTTGAGATTAATCTAATCTTGGGCACGCAACCAATAGCACAAACACCATATAGAATGGCACCTGCTGAGATCGCAGACCTCAAGAAATAGTTGTAGGAGTTTCTTGAGAAAGGTTTTGTCCAACCGGGTACTTCACCATGGGGTGCTTCAGTTCTCTTTGTTAAGAAGAAGGACAGATCGATGCAGTTATGCATTGATTATAGACAGTTGAATAAAGTAACCATAAAGAACAAGTATCCTCTGCCAAGGATAGATGACCTGTTTGATCAGTTGTGTGGTGGAACCGTCTTCTCTAAGATAGATCTGAGGTCAGGATATCATCAATTACGTATCAAGGAGAGTGACATACCTAAGTCTACCTTTAGGACAAGGTATGGTCACTATGAGTTCATAGTTATGTCATTTGGAATAACTAATGCACCAGCTGCATTCATGGAACTCATGAATAGAATCTTTCGACCTTTTCTTATCAGTTCATAGTAGTCTTTATAGATGACATCTTGATATACAGTAGAGATGCTCAACAGCATGAGCAGCACCTCCGTCAGGATTTGACTTTGCTAAGAGAGCATAAGTTGTATGCTAAATTTAGCAAGTGTGAGTTCTGGTTACCAAAAGTTTCTTTCCTAGGACATGTAATATCTGCCTCAGGTATCCGTGTTGATCCTAAGAAGGTAGAATCTGTCCTGCAATGGGAACAGATGAAGACACCGATGGATATTCGTAGTTTCCTAGGATTGGCAGGCTATTACAGAAGGTTCATTAAGAACTTCAGTTCTATAGCTTTACCCCTAACCAAGTTGACCAGGAAGGAGGTTCCTTTTGTCTGGAATGACAAGTGTCAACATTATTTTCAGTTGTTGAAAGAAAGGTTAACAAGTGCACCTGTGTTGGTGTTACCTGAGCAAGGGAAGGGGTACATAGTTTTTTGTGATGCATCTAAGAATGGTTTAGGATGTGTGTTGATGCAGGATAATCAAGTGATTTCTTTTGCCTCTCGACAGCTTAAGAAATACGAGGAGAATTATCCAACACATGATCTAGAGCTAGCTGTTGTGGTTCATGCTTTGAAGATCTGGAGAGATTATCTTTATGGAGAAACATTCCAGATTTTCACAAACCATAAGAATCTAAAATATATCTTCTCACAACATGAGTTGAACATGAGATAATGTTGCTGGATGGAGTTAATCAAGGACTGTGATTGTATAATTGATTATCATCCAGGGAAGGCTAATGTAGTGGTTGATGCAATGAGTATAAAATCATCATCACCGGCCTTAGATAAAGAACAGTTGAACTCCTTAGTGTGCTTTAAAAGATATATGCTTATCTCTATGAGGAAAAACAATATACAGCTTAAAGTATCATTGTTAGCTGGGCTGTTAGCTGAGATGCAAGTGAAACCTACTTTGAGACAGTAGATTAAAGAAGCACAACAAGTTGATGTTGTAGTTCAGTAGATTAGGTCAGAGTATGGTAGTGAGAAACGGGATGGCTTTCATGAGTCAGAGGATCAGGTAGTCTGTTACCATGGTAGGATGGTAGTACTTGATGCCAATGACTTAAGGAAGTTAGTCTTGGAGGAAGCTCATACTTCGATGTATGAAATGCATCCAGGGAGCACCAAAATGTATCATAACTTGAAAGATATGTATTGGTGGCCCGGATTGAAGAAAGATGTTGCTGAGTTTGTTATGTGATGTCTGGTGTGTCAGCAGGTTAAAGCTGAACATCAAAAGCCCGCAGGAACAATGCAACCTTTGCCTATACCACAGTGAAAATGGGATCATGTGATCATGGACTTTGTGGTTGGTTTGCCTAGAACAACCAAAGGTCATGATTCCATATGGGTGATAGTTGATAGGTTGACTAAGACAACACACTTACTTCCTATCAAAACAACCTACACTGTTGAGAAGCTGGAACAGATATATATAGATGAGATAGTGCGGTTGCATGGGGTTCCAGTTACTATTGTTTCTGATAGAGGTCCCTAGTTCACGAGTCATTTTTGGGAGCGACTACATAAAGCTTTGGGTACGCAACTAAGGTTTAGTACTTCCTTTCACCCACAGACATATGGACAATCTTAGAGGACCATACAAACCTTAGAGGACTTGCTTAGGGCATGTGTCCTTCAATTTGTAGGAAGTTGGGATCTACACATGAGCTTAATAGAATTTGCTTATAATAATAGCTATCAACACAGTATTGATATGACACCATATGAAGCATTATATGGTAGATGTTGTAGATCTCCTTTATGTTGGTATGAAATAGGAGAATATCAACTTTTAGGTCTTGAGCTTGTGCAGCAGACAACTGAGAAGATTAAAGTAATACAACAACAATTAAAGATTACACAGGATAGACAGAGGTCCTATGCCGACAAATAGTGAAGACCTTTAGAATTCCAAGTTGGAGACCGAGTATATCTCAAGGTCTCACCTTGGAAAGGTGTCCTTATATTTGGAAAGAAGGGAAAGTTAGCTCCTAGATTTATGGGGCCTTATCCAATCATTGAACGGGTTGGAAAGGTAGCCTATAAGATGGAATTGCCACCTGATCTGCATAAGTTGCATCCAGTGTTCCATATCTCTATGTTGAGGAAGTGTCATCCTGACACAGAGTTAGTTTTGCAACCCTTGGAGGTAGAATTAAATGATGATATATCATATGTTGAAGGACATGTGATGATCCTTGATAAAAGAATTAAAAAGTTGAAAAATAAAGACATATTTCTTGTGAAAGTTCTTTGGAATCATCGTGGTATTGAAGAATCTACGTGGGAACTCGAGGAAGAAATGAGGAGGAAGTACCCTTCTCTTTTCTCTTGATGATTTCGGGGACGAAATCCATGTTAGGTGTGAATAATTTATAACATCCCTGACCTGGGTTATGCCTTAACCCTAGATGTTTTGTTTAATAAAGTTAATTATATGCTTGCTATTATCTCTTTATAAGTAATTAAGGCTTAAGAGGAACTTATGTTTCAATTTTAGTCCTTTTTGAATAATGTTGAAACATTATTTTGCTTGTTTTGGACTAAAGTGCAAATTACCCAAGTTGAGGGGTTAACTTGCAAATGTTACATGGTAAAATGTTCTTCAAGTGTTATAGCATCATAAGAATGAGAATGATGCAGAGGTATGGCTTGTGAAAACCTGAGTACCAAGAAAGAACTTGTTAAGCAATGTTTGTGCATTAAAACCTAGTTTTGGTGTAATGTGCAATTTACCCAAAACCTAGGGTTCAATATGCAAAATAACATTTCTAGAGAGTCCCTAATGTTTCTTGTCATCATTTATATACAATAAAATGAGAGGGTCATCTCATTTGAATCTCTTTGGAGGAGAAAGAATCTTGATATTAAATAAATCAAGATTTAAGCATAATTGGAAACATAATTCAATTTAATGTAAAAATAAATATATTAATGGGAGTGCCCTTCAACCAAATATGTGAAGGTTGAATTTGGATAATTGTGGATGTCTTGTGCCTTGCTATGGCACCGAAAATATCCTAAGTGAGTGGAGAGCCCACTCACATTAGTTAACTAAAAAGTAATATCCACTAAAAATGGGATATTAGTATTATATGAATTAAGGTGCTTAATTGCCTTTCCTTTAATTCATGGATAATGAAGAGGAATTAGAAGGTGTGGAATATGGCTTTGCATTCAAGTAATTGAGGGGGAGATGTGGCACCAATTTTGGGAATTAAAAGATTATTAAAAGACTTTCTCTCTCTTGAAATTCCCTTATATACATCTCATTTTCCACCCACTTGAAGACTCTTTTTCAGATTTTCTTTCTCTCCTTGCTTTGACTGAGCACAATGGAGATTAGGAGCAATAGGATGACGAACTCCAACCTATAGGTAATCTCCTTAATCATCTGCAACCTTGATTTCATGGTGGAAATCGAAAATCAATGCTTGATTTCTTCTTTTCTCCATTCAATCTTCAATCCTAGCCATTTCTTTTCACTCAAAAGCTTGAGGACGGACCTTGGGAGGTTGATAAGCTTCATTCACCATTAGAGACGTGAATCTTGAAGCTTGGTTTCAACTTTGAAGGTGGGTTATATAACTTAAACCCTTAAATATTATTATTACATTCAATTCTTCATCACTTGTTGATCATTTTGTTCTTCTTGAAATTCCTTTGAATAATTGATGAAATTTCCATAAGAATGGCAGTAGATTTTGGAGTATTGAAGCTTGATGATGATGGCATCATCATAAGTACACACCTCAATGAATATCTTGGGCAAACGATTTCACTCTTGAGACTAAACGGTCTCAAGATCGTTTGGTGAGCAAACGGTCTCAAGACCGTTTGAGGTCAAACGACCTCAAGACCGTTTAAGGTCAGATGATGTCATAGATTGATGATGATCCAATAGTACTTAATTGAATTAATTCCAAAAGGTTCAACACTTTAAGGTTCCTTGAGTACAACCCTAAATCGGGTTATTGAAGAAACCCTAATTGAATTCAACCAATTTCAGTGATTGGATGGGTCAAACGGTCTCAAGACCGTTTGGGGTCACATGACCTCAAGACCGTTTGAGGTAAGGTCATGTCATGGTTGAATGGTGATTCAATGGTTTCAATTAAATTAGTTCCAATAATGTTAACAATTGATGGTTTCTTGATTTCAAAACCCTAATTGATGGTTTCTTGATTTCAAAACTCTAATTGATGGTTCAAACAGTTTTATCAAACTGTTTGGTCATGTTGACCGTATGGAAGAGTTGACCATTTGGAGGTCTAAACGGTTTCAAACCATTTGAGGTGTTGATTCCAAACCGTTTGATCATGTTGACCATTTGGGAGAGTTGACTGAATGAAGGTCATGCACCTCAAGACCGAATGAAGGTCATGCACCTCAAGACCTAATGAAGGTCATGCACTCAAGACCGAATGAAGGTCATGCACTCAAGACCGAATGAAGATCATACACCTCAAGACCGTATGGAGGTCAAGTACCTCAAGACCGTATGGAGGTCAAGGACCTCAAGACCGTATGGAGGTCAAGCACCTCAAGACTGTATGGAGGTCAAGCACCTCAAGACCAAATGGAGGTCAAGCACCTCGAGACTGTTTGAAGGTTCAAAAGTAACTAAACCATTTGGAAATCTAATAGTTTCAAAGTTATGAAAGACCAATTAATCCCTTGATTGTTAATAAAATATATCCAAGTTAAATCCAGTGGTTGTACCTCTAAAGTACTTAGATGATTAGTACCTTTAGAGTGGTTAAACTTTGATGCTTATGGAAGCAATGACTTAATACACTATGTTAACCATTCATTCAAATTGATTCAACCCTAATCAAGAAGGTTAATGAACCCTAACCCTAATTTAGGGCAATGCTAAGTGAAACCCTAATCTAGGGTGATGGTGTAACCCTAATTTAGGGTAATCATATGATAAACCCTAATTCAGGGTATTTTATTGGTAAACCCTAATTTAAAAGAGGATGTTTCATGAAACCCTAAATTCGGGTAAAGCTTCATGAAAATCCTAATTTGGGGGAACATGTTGTAAGAAGCCCTAACTCAGGGTAATGATATGTAAAACCCTAATACATGGTATTAATGCTAAAAGAATATAGTAATACACTTAATTATTTAAGTGATATCATATAATGTAGTTTCCCTAACCAGAGATACATCAGCGTCAGAATTTGTTGAATGGTGAAACGAGTTAAACTCAGAACACATATTTTTGAATATGTGGGGGGAATTGGGCAATTATATCCTCATGCCTCATAGGAATGGCTGTGGGCTATATCCTATGTACGGGATTGGTTACAGACCATACCCCAGTATGAGTATGGCTACGGGCCATGACTCCATGATATGATACCAGGCATTGGCTACGGGCCATAACCCTAAAGAGAGTATATGTTGCGGGCTATAACTCTATAGCGAAGATGCCAATATATCCTGGAAAGCTAATTGCAGTTTGACACATGTTGTCTCTGCCATATAATCTCGTACTGACCGAGAAGGTTGAGGTCTTGGATTCTGGCTCTTCCATTGACCTTGTGTGGTACCGATACTTTATGTAATCATGGTCGGTTGGAGTATGAACGATATACTTCATCTCTTCATGGTATTAAGTATGATTGTAAAATGTAATCATCTGTGTAGCATATTTGCTTAAGGTTGAAATACGAGAATCACTTGTTGATATTATCTTGCTTAGCATATCCTAGATGGATAAATGTTATACATGTTCTTCATATTCCTTTTTGGATAAGTGACATACTACTTTATCAAGTTATATCTTAAATGTTTTGAATAAGAATATTGTTCTAACCTGTTTAGACATTGATTTAACTACTGTTGAATATATATGATTCCTCTGCTCAGTTTTATTCTAATTGACTGCAATAATAATGTTTCTGTAGGAGAGTTATATCTCTCGCTGGGACATGGGTCTCACTCCATTGGTCTCCAACACTTTTTAGGTAGACGCGGAGGAAGAGGTAGAAACCCTACAGTAGGGGAAGAGCAGCAGCAGCAGCAGGGACAGTAGTGAATTCTCAGGTGGAGACACTGGTTTTCATGTCTTGTATATAGAGTCCTATGTGTCGTCTCTATACTCTCAGGTCGTCAGAGTCAGTAGTTAGTTTAATGAATCGATCTGAGATTTTGTCTTGATGCCTTGAGGTTCTTATATTGCTTGTGTATAGTTTTAAACATGGCAATTGATGCTTGTAATCCTCGAGAAGGAATGGAACAAGATATGTACTTGTGAACCATAATGTAATTGAATTACTTTGGTTCTTTTTTAAAGAGTTTTCCAGTGTATGGATCTCTTTGTAAATGGTTTTAATTTTAGTGATTTTTAGTAATCCGCTACTAATGATCGCTTTCGCTTAGTGAATGATGTTTTGTTCGATCAGTGTATCACAAACATCCTCTCACCAAGTCAGCCACTTGCAAGATACAACCTTCAGATGTTGGCCCAAACTATGACCTCCTTCCTAATCATGATCTTGATCCTAGGCGAAGAAATATGGTTGGATAGCCATGCCAGCAGCACAAGGGCCTCCACCTCCTACAACCATGAAATCATTGTTATGCAGCTGCTCATGTCTAACAATGGATTCTTTTATGGCACATGTGCTCACCAATCACTTGTGGGGTCTTCTTCTTTCCTTCACAAACTGGTTTACCATCAGAACTAGAATCTAACTTTTCTGCCAAATTTGCCATACCTTCTTCTTCCTCTTGAAAACTCTATAATTGAGATAGATGATCTGTAACTCATAGTCCTCATACTTCACTTTTAATGTCATCATCTCCAACATCTGGATCCTCTCCTTCCTCATCTCCTTGGGATCCCTACGATCCAGCCAGACCATTAAGTAACCTCACCTCTACCCGCCTTTCTCCACATGATTCCATGGCCTCATTGTATCTATCAATATATGAAACCTAGACCTATTCATGACCCCGTCATTGGACCCACAACACAACCAAAAAATGTTGCTCCTCCTCCAACCTCCTCTCACCTCATCGTAGCCATAAAATCGAACCCCAACACTCTCTCATCTACATCATGCAGAATTCTCATTTCCTTTGACTGTTGAAAACCTAAAATTATCAACTCAATGGTCTCCATCCCTAGAAGCAAACTTCCCTAGTAATCTTCAACCTCTATACCTACTCACCCTTAACCTCAAGTATGGTGACTGGTCATAAAGTGATGCATGGAAGATCAATGATATGCCACATGACTTGTAGGTGAGTTCTTACTTTTTATATTTCAAGTTTTACAATCCATCTCTTTAAACCAATAACATCTGTAAATTAAGTTGGGATGATAACCAACATTAATAATCATGAATCACATGTTGGTTGATATACTCCATCAATATTACATATGCATACATATATACATATAAGCATATCTATGTGTTATCATTGATTATGAGATTTTTTATTTTGTGGTTAATATCAAATATATCAAAAATAATATAGATGGTAACCTAGGTACATGATATAAAACTTATTTATGATAATGTTAGACCTGTTGATCGACCACCCTAACACTCATCATGTTGTTGCACATAATAACAACATGCTATTACTAGTATTTGATAAGTTTACAATTTATCATTTACAAAAATTATCTATCACACATATATTATATGTACAATTAAATAAGGAAGGAAACATGTTAGGTGTAGTCATGAGCATGATAATAATCTATATGAGAGAAAGACCCTAGATGCACATGTCTAGTTGTTGACACTAGGAAGTATTTTATTTATGTTCCCTTGTATGAAGTGAAGAGTATAAGGGAGAAAGAGCATATACTTGATTAAAGTTAGATAACTATACATGTGAATTGACAAAAATCACGTTAGAAGACATGTGAGTTGGGACATATATGAATACACTTTAGCTCATTTAACCACATGGGATACACTTGCATACGTATACATATTGAGATCCGAATATAAGTATATGACTAATAAATATAAATTTATGCCATATTAAACTTTGGATATTCATCATAAGGGTATGTTGATAGATAATATCTAATCCCATTTCTCATCCTATATATTTAATTTCATAGACCATATGATGGAATCAAATATACTCTAGTTATTATTTGGCATTATGGGCTAATAGTTGTGTAACACACTTTTAGGTTGAAAAGTACGGTCTATGAAATTGACCCCTAGAGATATGGTTAGTTGTGAAGATTAAGTATGTACATCCTCTACTTTATTTTGGGCATGATTTGACTGAAACCTACATTTTTTTAATGAGGCGTCTCTTGAACTATTAATTCTATTCGAAATCCAATTTCCTAGACATTTATACTTTCTGTTCTTATTCATTATATTTTTGTTGTGTTGAGATACCTTATTTATGATGGGTTCTTGGACCCCTTCTGCTTGATTGCCAATTTATGAGAAATTGACTAAAATTCTAGTCTTGCTACACTATTTCTGCATAATACATGTTTTACTAGAATATATAGAATAGTGGTATTTATGTACAACCATACTTATATAGGGCATGCATATTCCACTCAGGGTGTGTGTTTCTACCCTTATTTCTTTTTAGGCCATGATCCTATGGTGTTATGGCCTTGTTTTAGGTATATTTAGTCTACATTGTTATACATGCAAATTTTTATTATTTTTAATTGGAATTTTGGTTAATTTTTATGCTAAGACACTTTTATTATCATTCTTGTAATCTGGATTTTAATATGCCTCATTTCTCTTGATATATTTCTTTTGAACTTACCAAATTACATATATCCTCCTTCTAGTGGGACAACTCATTTTGGACCCTTAAACCAATATAATGCTCCATGTGTTTATTATGTGTACATACTCAGCCTCTATTGATCTATACTTATTTCTTATGTTCTGGGTGATGTTCCCTTCCACCTAGGTATAGGTACATTAGAAGGCAAGGATGCAGAAAGATTGTCTACAGGATAATTAACCTAAGTATAGCTTGTAATGGCATGCTTCCCTCTGCAATAGGTCTTACGTGCAATTACATCTATTAGATGTATACATTTTTACCTTGTTATACTATCTTTTATGGTGAGGAGCAATTGTAAATGAATCATGATGTAACTTTGTAATAGTTTTGTTTCTGGTACTTTATTATTGCATGGCTCATGTATCATACCATTTGAGTGGGTCCCCTTTCAGGTTCCACTCTTTATAGGTTTAGTGTCTAGCTGACCTCCTCAAGCTCATGAGTGCAACCTTGAAAGGTAGGACACCAATCCAGTAGCACTCAGGAGGAGGCCTCTAGACATTCATCATTGTAGTTTGGATGTCTTGATATGTTGCATGCACATCTTGAGATGTTGCTACGAGAACTGATTTGGAGCTTCATGCATGGGAAATTTATTCCCTTTGTACCACCAAGGCATCAACATTTTGTGTCCATATCCTCCATCCCAATGGAGGAGCCATCAGCGGCAAGCCTGAGAGGCCAACAATGTAGTTTGTGGTCTATATAATATCTTGGGCACAATAGGTAATCACTAGGAAGTGACATTAGAGATTGAGCACTCCCAAAGTTCAACCTCACGATAGTGGTTACTCATGTAGAAGAACAGAGAGCCACATCATAGGTCTCCATGGATAGTGTTGGGCATGAATGTGTTCATGCGAGAAAGATAGAGGAGTGGATCGGGTCCAGCTCCCAGACTAGATCGCCCGACTCAATTGTGAACTAGTTATCTCAAAGAAAGAGTAGAATCACATTGATATCCATGTGGTCTTCCTGATTGGCCTAAAAGGGTAAATATATTGTAAATCCTTGAAAAATACTGAGATGTTAGATAATTCATAGGAAATAGCTCATACATTAGAAAAATATGAACAAACTACAAAAGTTCTCAAAAAATTATGTAAAACATCATGAAATAATAATATCAGTAATTTTATGCATCAATTTGATGATATCATGCAACATGTATTATACTTATTTCACACATAATAATATGCTAATGACGGTCAAATATTACTAAATTACATCAGAAATTCTATAATCATGTTTAGGACTCACGTGAAGTCTAGGATAATGATTTTAATGCATATATTCATGTAATATGCTTCATATAGTCTATTAAAGTTAATAACCCTACATAAAATAAAATAAATATGTGTATGATCAATAAATCTTGGAGTTGAAATATATGTTAGAAACAATTTATGTAACCTTATATGGAACTAATACATTATCTTTACATACAAAATTCATGTGACATGAAGACTGCTCTAAATACATGGTTTGTAACCCTTGCAGGATTAATGAATGTAACCTAAGATTCATATGTGTACGTAATAATGTGAAACATGATTAACAATTAAGGAATCCTAGTCTGTGACATAATTGGAAATAAGATCAGTGATATAACTATAAGAAGATAAGACAAATAATGATGGTCATATTCTAATGAACTAGGCTTAACCCTAAATTGAATCAAAACTAGGATTAATGATGAGATTTAATGCATGGAATGTATCATGTTGTCTTAATTAGGGGTTGACCAAGATACAATTAACAAGAGGAATATGTGGTATAGATTATCTTGATTCAAGGCATGCTTTACCTCTTACTTGACCTACTACATAGTATGATTGTATAGTATGTGTGAAAAATACTTGGCATATGATATTGGATGAAATAGACATTTTTGTATGCTACCTTTCTTGACTTTCTATATGTATAGTTTTGATTACATGAAACATAATATATATGACCCATTAATATCAAATCACTTCAAATATTTGGTAGTAAAGTGATGGAAAGTAAGGTACTTCAACTGTTTGGTAGTCAAGTACTTGAAAGTGATCCAACTCTTTTGTAGCCTGGTCACATTGTAAAATGGTCCAACTCTTAAGTAGTCGATCATAAGACCTTCAGTGCATTCAAACTTTGGCGGTCAATGCATGCAGATATAATGGAAAATGTGCTTAAAATATGTGTTCGCTTTTGCCAATAAATACTTAGGTTTTGGAAAGCACAATGCGGGAAGCAAGCGATTAGACCTCCTAGGGCACTTAAGCTTGAAGAAAATTTTGAAGGGGGACTTTTCGAAGAAGCGTCCATCATATAAGAACAACATAGAAAATATACTTGTGAATATCATACCCATTTTTTGGAGGCTAACTTGTAAGCTTCAAAATTGTTAATTAGAAACTGACCATCCATATTTTACTAGATTAATTAGGTTAACATGATACAATATTCTAACCATTCAAAAAATCTCAAGTTGTGTAGTAGGTAATCTTCAAAAGTAGCAACTATTTAGTAGATCGGTACTAAATTACATCACATGAATGTACAAAATGAGTAAATAAATATTGTATAATTACTTCAAGTTGGACTAATCATGTGCTCATCATCATCATAATCTAGGCCTCATTCCCAACCATGTTGGGTTATGTTACATGGATCCTTTTTTCCATTCATCTCTATCATGGGTCATATTATGCTCAAGAGGACTAATTACTTGCTACTTCTGAATAATTAACAACACCCAGAAACTGTGAAAGCATGCACATATTTTAAGTTAATTATTCATTAGTAATTAATGATTCAAGAGTAGTTAATAAATAACTACCAGTAAGGTTTACTGAGACAAGACAACCCATAGCATTCAAAAGAAAATCTTAAGTTATTGTTGGAATGGATGTATAAATACTAATGATACATAATGTACTACAATGTTAGGTGTTGTTTTCTTCTAAATTCTGCAATGTATTTGGTACAAGAATACATTGCAGCAATATGGTGGGAGGAAGATTGAGTTTCTATATATATATATATATATATATATATATATATATACATTATCAGGTAAAAAGTAGTACTTTGTAATATCATAACATAGAAGCAAGCATATTTGGTAGAATTTAGCATTAATAATAAGTTGTACCAGTACAAAAAGTTGATACAATATGAGTATGTCACTTGACTATTATTCTGTTGGCCCAACTAATGTTCTAACAAAAGTGTGCCTTATAGGCCGCCTAACTAGGTTTGCTTAAGCGGCTCGAAGCAAGAAATAGCATCCCAAATCACCTGCTTCACTCCATTTCACTTAGTAGGCTGCTTCAACAATAATTTCTACGGGGCTACATGGTTGACCGCTTAAATGGTTGCTTAAGCACTAAGCAAACTGCTTTTTTAATCAATGATATGTTCATGTATGCCTTTTGTTACATTTGTTTATTACTATCAAGTTTTAGTTTTATCCTATATTCAAGTCAAAGTATTAGAGAGGTATGTGAACTTGTAGCATGCTCAACACGATATTTTATTATATTATGTTGACGTGTACCACTTGTAATCTCTTTAATAGGTTATATGGACATATGATCTTGAAGACTCTTGATAGTTGGGAGTTGTGTGGTGAGCAGATGTACAGGTGGGTCTATTTTTAAAAAGATGTTGTTATAGATTTAGTATGTGCATATGTAAAATTTTATTATTTAGTGTGTAATATCAGATGTTGTAACTATTCAATTTTTAATCATATGATGAATGGTAAGCTTGTATTGTATGGTTGTTCTTGTTCATGTGCTTGTGCTAATGTTATTTCCTTCTGACTTCCTCTGATTTTCTTCTTATTATCCTAGTATGCAATGTTTGAATTGAGATTCTCTCTTAGGTGCGGGTTTTAATTTGGACATCACATGTTTGGTCAAGGAGTTGAAAACTCAGGGACGTCACAATGTCTCATTAGTCATGATATTAGATATCGTGTCAAACACATAGGTACTTGTTATGAGCAAGTGTATTGGACAAACCCACTTTGAGTGTAATTCATGGAAGACATAATGGCAGTAAGAATCATACCTCAACATGATAATGGTGGTTGTGGTCCTTAGACCTTCAGTCGCTATATTGATCACATGTTGTTCAATGTGCTTCAACACTACTCAGAGTGACCTTGAATAAGGGTTACCATATAAGTAGTGCTTGGGTACATTGTGACACATGAGGATCACTGTGAGTGATGTAGATGGAAACTTTCCCTCCTACTGGAGTGATATCCTGACCACTTAATGAGTGAGACTATCAAATACATGACTATGCTCATGTGAGTCAATATATGATATTGAGATAACGTATCTCATATAGTATACTCTAGATCAACAAACAAAGACTGAACATTGAGAGGATGATGTTTCTATGCCATGAATTGAATCTAGATATCAGAGATAACGGGATTATACAATCACTATAACACTAGTCATTATGTTAGATTAAAGTTGTTCTCCAACTTCTTTAGTTACTTAGGTGGCAATGAAATCTTTCTCGATACCAATCATTGCTTGTAAAGTTGTAATTTGATTGTGGACATCACTACCAATGTATGCGAAGATTATAAGCACATAGGATGCACTGGAATAGGAGTATAATTTTGGACATGGTTGTAAATGCTCCAAGTTATATTGATAAGTAAAATTCTTAAGTAATCAACTGGAATAATACTGGAATAAAATCCAAGTTATATTGACTTTTGTGATAATTCGACCGGCTAACCTCAAGCAATCGATTGGAGTTTGCAATTGGATGACTAAAAAATGTTAATTTATTAATATGATTAATTAATTAATTAATTAATGGCATGATTCTATAATATTCTAAGTACTTGTTTGGTTGTTCACAAGTGAGCTGCAATGCATCCTCCGCCTTTTCACTTCCCAAGGTTTCAGAAATCCTACATCCTTGCCTCTCCTATCTAATGGGACATGACGATCGGGCCATATATGTACATTGTTGTATGTGAATCCTAGATGTCATTATCTCCGAGAGAGAGAGAAGGAGAATGACTGTGATGCTAGTCAAGTGATAGGCTTCTCCTTTCTATTGGCTCAAGTAGCACGACGTCGATTTCTTATCATCTGTGTGGGCTACATAGAGATGCAGGCACCGTGTGACTATGCTCAAAGAACGTCTTCATGGGCCGACCGTGTAATACTAGGAATGACACACACCACTACATGAGGACGTTGTCGGACTTGCTCCACAACAAGGTATACCTCACGCACTCTCTTTCTGAATACATTGTTGTTGGTAAGATCTTCTTGCAGGAAACATGGATATGTTTTTGTTTTCGTTGCATTTGTCCCCTCCACGAATGGGGCACACCTGGAAGGGTTTGACACAACTTGTGAGACAATTTGGTTGTCAAACGTCTCTCTTTTATATTGATATCTTTCTTTATTATTGATATTTATTATTGTATTTTTTGTTGATATCTTTCTTTTATATTGATCTTTTTTTAATTATAGTGGGTACTTGATTTACGCATTACCTTATACTTATGGTGTCACATATCTCATTCCCATTCGACATCTCCGGCATGTAAATATGGTATGAGAAGAAACGATGAAGGATATCATCCCATTTCATTCATAATAATTGGATATGCCAAGCAATCTCTTCATGAATCTAGACCATGGTTTGTGTATCGTTTATTATTGTTTACTATAGCTTGAATATATACTAAGCTTCAGCTTAGAACCATAACTAATATAAATATCATCCCCGTTTATTTATTTGAGATTGAATAAGACAATTGTGTTGTCTGAATAATACTAAATTATCTCTCCTTTACTATTTATATAGCATTGGCTATAAGAATTAGAAATCCTAACTAGGAGGCATTTCACTTTTAGTTGGTCAAGTGTGACTAGATCTAGTCTTGAATGCATTGAATGAATCATATTAGTATTTTTCTGTAATTTGGATATATTGCAGGTTCATACACTGAAAACCCTAGAATTGAATACTTTCAAGGGAGAAATCGAAATGAATCTTAAAATTCTCTACACGGTAAATTACATGCTCATTTCATCATCTAATCATCATTTTGTCAAGTTCTAAACAATTTAGGAATTGTTTAATTTGTGTTAGCTATAACGGAACAATAAGTTTTTTTTTTAGCCGACTCAAGCAAAATGATAATCTATGAAGAATTTATCAAGGTACGAAAATGAGCGAGAGATTGATATACCCACTCACGAAAATCCAACACAACTTTGATTTCGGATATTTTTTTTTTTGGAGAAAGAGAATTCATTCTTGATGGAATCAAATCCACAAAATGAGACTCACATTTAAGACATAGAGCTCCAAACAACCCCTGAGATTCAACCTATAAAGAAAACATGGGAAGGGATGGGAAAAGGAAGAAAAGCTAGCGATTCAACAACATTTTTGTCGTATACCTGATAGTCGTTGGACTCTCTTGTAAGTTGGCCCGGTTTCAGGGATCTAATTTCTGCTCCAATCACTGCCAAATGTGGTCGACTCCGTGGCACATGTTGAGTCCCAAGTCATCCTGACTTGCCGCGATTCGTCTGAGCTTTTACATACTACTACTATGTAGAAAATATAGCATGCATATTGTTTGTAGGGTTTTCTATAATGGAAGGTTGGTCCGACCTCTCTCTAAGTCGGTCAATTTCTAAGATAAATCATGGATGAACATGTTCACACTTGTGAAAAAATGCATCGAAAATGCTACCACAACCCAGATTTAATATGTATAAATAGATGTTTGGGGTATCGTATATGTTGTTTTCTAGAATCTAATGAGAATTAGACCTTCATTGTCTACTAAGAAAACTAGGGTTTATTAGCTCTATGAAGATTCAATGTTATCAAGCTCTTAATGAGTTGCTCGATTTGCTAAGTTTGCAGTGCAGACAGAAACTAGCCATCCACTTTGATATCACAGACGTGGTTTGTTGGGGATTAATATTCACCTTGCAAATCCATCACACGGGTAAACTATGGTGAGAACCTGGCTTGAAAATTTCGAAATGGGTGAGGACAGCCAATAGTTGAGTTTCTTGCACCCCCATGTGTAGAGTTTGGAAGAATAAACAAAAGTGGCAGTATCGACATTCTCTGGCCACGCCGCATGTCGGCCTAAGCTCCGCATAATCCAAGCTAATCGAAAAGCAAAGCCTAAAACAAATCGAGAAATCACCACCCCGGGCGAGTTTCAACTTTCAACCCGGATGCATCCAAACCACCATGGCGTCGCACTGTTGTCGGGTGGGTCCCGCCCTGATGATGGATGTCCAGCTGTTTATGGAGGGTCCTCTTCCTTTTCCATGATCCATCCTTGTTTCTCCGACCTGGAGACCCCACGCCCAGCTCTGCTTGTTAGTTCTTATGGCGTCCCTCCCACATGGATAACAGCCAACACCCAGCGGCGGTGCTTACTGCCTACTCGATTAATTTAATTTAAAAGGAAAACAATCGGCTGATCATGGGCTGGCGAGCCCCACAGGACACATGGCACGGTATATCTAGCCTTGTGGTGCTTCGGATGTCAGATTCAGAGGAGCATAACGTGAAAATGACAGAAGAAGAAGAAGCAGAGAGGACTGACTGATAGCAAGCTGCGGGTGTCAGTGATGGGAGTAGTATCAGCATAGAGAACAGAGCCAGCTTGGAGTTGGAAGAGGACCACGAAGGTCGAGGTAGGAGGTGGGAAAGGGAAGGGGGAGGGGTGGAAGCTCCTATTGTCGGACATGGAGATGAAGCCCGTCTTCCAATTCCTCCTCCTCTTCCTCCTGTCTCTCCTGTGCGGCAATGCCATCCCTAGTCAAGTGGCGGCGGCGGCAACGACTGGCGCCAAGGTCACGGCGCCCAGCGAGACCGACACGGTGGCACTGCTGCTGAAGCTCAAGGCCTCTCTAAAGGACCCAACGGGCGCCCTGAAAGACTGGGTCCCAACGACCCCACACTGCAACTGGACCGGCGTCCGCTGCTCCACAGCTGTTACCGGCGCCGTCGAGGCAATCGTCCTACCGGGCCGTAACCTCAGCGGCACCCTCGACGGGGCCGGACTCCGCGGAATCGGAGGATCACTCACCGCACTGGACCTGTCAGGTAACTCCTTCGACTCCGCAATCCCACTGGCCATCGCCGATCTTCCTGTACTCCGAGACCTCGACCTCAGCGACAACCTCTTCGCCGAGCTCCCGCGTGGCTTCTTCTCCGGCGCCGCCTCCGCCACCCTGAGGAGCCTCAACATGTCCGGGAACAACCTCGGTGGAGAGCTCCCGAGCGACTTGATCAACGCCACGGCGCTCGAAGTCCTCGACTTCCGCGGCGGATACTTCATTGGACCCATCCCGCCAAGCTACGGGTCGCTCCGAAAGCTGAGCTTCTTAGGCCTATCCGGGAACAACCTCACCGGCCGAATTCCATCGGAGCTCGGACAGCTGTCCCAGCTGGAGACGTTCATCATTGGTTACAACTTCTTCGAAGGCCCCATACCGCCATCCTTGGGTAACCTCACGTCACTCCGGTACTTGGACATCGCCGTCGGAGGGATCTCCGGCGCCGTCCCACCAGAGCTCGGGAACCTGCCGCAGCTCGACACGGTGTATTTATTCAAGAATGCTCTCGACGGAAAGATTCCCAAAGAGCTCGGCAACCTCTCGTCATCATCCCTGGCATTCCTCGACCTCTCCGACAACCTCCTCACGGGCCCCATCCCACTGGAGCTCGGACGGCTGAAGAGCCTCCAGCTACTCAACCTCATGTGCAACCGCCTGACCGGTAGTATTCCCTCGGGTCTCGCGGAGTTAACCCAGCTCGAGGTGCTCGAGCTCTGGAACAATTCACTCACCGGCCCGCTCCCCGCGGCACTGGGGCAAAACTCTCCGCTGACGTGGCTGGACGTGTCGTCTAACTCGCTATCCGATGTGATCCCGTTGGGACTCTGCGACAGCAAGAACCTCACCAAGCTGATCCTCTTCAACAACAACTTCTCCGGCGGAATCCCGCCGTCATTGACAACGTGCGAGTCACTCGTGCGTGTACGGCTGCACAACAACCGGCTCAACGGCACCATCCCCACGGGTTTCGGGAAACTCCCCCACCTCCAACGGCTAGAAGTGGCGGGGAACGAGTTCACCGGTGGTGTACCGGAGGATATATCCTCCTCGGCCACTCTGTCCTTCATCGACATCTCCCGCAACAAGCTCGTGCTCCCACTCCCACAGCAGATACTGTCCGTGCCATCGCTCCAAAACTTTCTCGCTTCTGGAAACGCCATCCCTGGATCCGTGCCGGACGACTTTTTACAAGGCGGCGGGTGCCCATCGCTCGCCGTACTCGATTTATCTGGTAATAAACTCACTGGTGCGGTCCCGTCCAGCCTCGCCATCTGCAAGCGGCTCGTGCGGCTGGATTTATCCGACAACAATCTCACAGGTGAGATCCCGTCGGCAATGGCGTCAATGCCTGCATTATCCGTGCTCGACCTCTCCGGCAACCAGCTCACGGGCCGCATCCCAGACACACTAGGAAGCTCCCCGACACTAGAAACACTCGACCTCTCCCGTAACAGACTCTCCGGCCCCGTCCCACCCGTCGGTCTACTCCGCACCATCAGCCCCAACGAACTCGCCGGCAACGCCGGCCTCTGCGGCGGCGTCCTACCACCCTGCGACGGATCTTCTTCGTCAACGTCATCAGGACAGCGAGGCATACGCCTCAGACACGTCATCGCCGGGTGGGCCATCGGTATATCCGTCGTCTTCGCGATCGGCGCTATCCTCCTCGGATCACGATACGTCTACCAGAACTGGTGGTGGTACTACTTGGAAGGCGGCGGCTGCTGCGACCGGTTCGACCGCGAGACAGGGGAGTGGCCGTGGCGGCTCACGGCGTTCCAGCGCCTCGGGTTCACGAGCGGCGAGGTGCTGGCGTGCGTTAAAGACGCCAACGTGGTCGGGATGGGCGCTACAGGGGTCGTGTACAAGGCCGAGATGCCGCGGCACCACGCGACTGTTGCTGTGAAGAAGCTCTGGAGGACGGCGCCGGGAGGCAGCCCGGTTGTTCATGGAGGTGTAGGCAGCGAGGATATTGCCGCGGAGGTGGCGCTGTTGGGGAGGCTAAGGCACCGGAATATCGTGAGGATGCTGGGGTTTTTAAGGAACGATACGGATGCGATGATCTTGTATGAGTATATGCCGAATGGGAGTCTGTGGGAGGCGCTGCATGGGTCGAGGAAGGACGAGGAGGAGGCGGCACGGGTTGGACCGAGGCCTGGCGGCGGGGGTTTGCTGGTGGATTGGGTGTCCAGGTATAATGTGGCGTGTGGTGTTGCGCAGGGGCTGGCGTACCTCCACCATGATTGTCATCCGCCGGTGATTCACCGTGATGTCAAGTCTAATAACATACTGCTGGACGCTAACCTTGATGCTAGGATCGCTGACTTTGGATTGGCAAAGACCATGCTCAGGAAAAACGAGACGGTATCCGTCATCGCCGGCTCCTACGGCTACATTGCACCGGGTTAGTACTTCTCATTCTGATTCAACATAAGTACGTACCCCTTCTTTCATATATCTTACAAACTTTTTCTGGGTTCTTATCATCTACAGAGTACGGCTACACCCTCAAGGTGGATCACAAGAGCGACATCTACAGCTTCGGCGTGGTGCTAATGGAGCTTCTCACGGGACGCAAACCCATCGAGACCGAATACGGAGAATGCCATGACATCGTGGGATGGGTGCGTGACAAGCTGATCAAGAACCAAGGCATCGAGGTGTTGGACCCGGATATAGGCGGCAAGTGCAGGCACGTACAGGAAGAGATGATGCTCGTCCTCCGTATCGCCGTCCTCTGCACCGCCAAGTCGCCTAAAGACAGGCCGTTGATGAGGGACGTCCTCTCCATGCTCGCCGAGGCTAAACCCAGGAGGAAGAGCAGTAGCAATAACGTTGTTGTGAATACCGTGGTCAATGACAAGCCGGTATTCACCACCGCACCTCAACCTCACTTCCCATAGTATACGTATAGTCTTGAGGACAAATATGTGCATGCATGTATAATATTGTTTACACAGAGATCATGTTTCATGTAGTTGCTACTAATGAAATTGATGTGTAGGTGCATGCCAATCTAATAACAAAGCATGAAACAACTTACTTTCTATTCTTTTTTTTATTATTTGTAAATACAGCAAAATTGCATTCCAAGTACATGTGTATTCTATATATAAGATTTTAGGGATACATAGATGCCACTTAAGTGGGTAAACATATACTTACATATCATAATAAAAAAAAAGCTATAAATACAATAAGCCTTAGTCTTATTAACCAATGAGCCACTAAAAATGTTGGATGGAGTGATTTGTTCAATATGTCAGCAACTTGATCGCCGGTTTGTATATATGTTGATGAGTCACAATTTCTTTTTGGCTATGATCTGACCCCCTACAAAATGAAAAATCCACCTCAATGTGTTTTGTACACTCATGAAATAATGGATGTCACACAACTTGATCATTTCAATTTTCCACCACTCAACATTGAGCTTAATATGAACCATTCACTTTATGCGGATATAGATGATAACACCAATCAATGGCATATTGTTCAAGCGTAAGCGTACATATCCTTACTATAACACTATGTGCTTTAGATGTCTTCAACATGGACACATACGCTCACACTCTAGATACCAGATGAAACTGTCTCACGGCTACGGAGTTGTAGGGATATCCCCTCTTACTAGAATACGTCATCAGTCATATGAATGCTTAAAACACCCGTCCTAGAATCCAAAATGTCGATGAATAGATGAATGAATACAACACTCTCAAACGGCCACACTACAAACACATAAAACTGTCTCACGGCCACAAAACATCCTTGTTCAAACTGTCTACTCCTCACACCCAATCTGCGCACCACTACCCCACCAAACCAATACATATACCACCCCACGACACGACACATACGAGACACATCGCCAATCACAAGCCTTCAGCAATTCAGAGGATATCATGTTTGCTACAATCTATTTTCCCCTCTCCACGATCTTCACCATGTCGAGCACAAACCCTTCAAGCCCACCTATCCCCGACCATCAAACCCTGCTCCTTTGGATGGCACAGACGGTAACATGTCCCTAAAGATCTCTCCCGACATTCTTTTTTTTGCACCTATCCAGTGTTCTCAATGACACCAAGAATTTATACCTCCTCATGCCTCACAAAAAATGGAGAAACCATCCACTAAGTGCAACTCCCCTTCAACCATCATTGTCCATACAACTCTATCACTCTTCAAGGACATGACACAACAAACCAAATACCCCTCCAACATTGAGTGTCCACTTAACATCCGTGCGTCGTGTATGAGGATGCCCAACGTCCTCACCTCTCATAGTTTCATTCTTAGTATCATCAACCATCAAGCTTACCCAAACATTGAAATGCATTTATGTCACTTGAGCTCTAGCTACCCTTCTCCCTGGATGCACCATTCCTAAGCCCAAAATCCTTTCATCAAGCCTACTACTCTACTCAATCCCTACTGGCACAAAATGTGAACAACTTATCAATCAGATCATCACTTTCCCATGTAGAGATGGCTATGCTCTAGCTCAAGTCAGTCATTGTACGATGGAAACTGGAGTCTACCTATCATGTACCGATGGATCCAGATGGGTCTCCATCTCTAATTTTTCAACACACCTCTAGGATAGAGCCATCTTTGGACAGATTGCTAATGTTTTTGGAGCCACCATGCACTTTATTTGTGCTAAAGCCCTCCAACCTACTGACTTTAACAAAGCATATTGTTTCTAGAATCTAACAATCAATCTGTCATTAACTACAACATGGTCAACTTTGTTTGACTATTGTTAGAGTTGCTTGTCATGTTGGGAATGGTAGAGACTCAAATGAAGAAAGAGAAGGCAAAGTCTACTTTTGGTGATCAACAAAGGAAAGGGCAAATCAAAGGGAAAGAGTAAAACTAAGAAGATTTCTAAAGTTAGCTAAAAGTCTTGGTCTTCTGCGCTTAAAGCTAAGGGAGGACAAGGCAATTGTCACCATTGTTACTAGGATGGACATTGGAAAAATAATTTCCTTATTTACCTTGATCAGCCAAAGAAGAAGAGAGATGGCCTATAGATCTCCACTTCAGGTATATATGTTATAGAGATAAACTTAACTACTTTCTGCATCTTGGTTATTAGATATAGGATGTGGACCTCACATGTGCTCTAACATGCATTATTTGAAAAGTAGTAAACCCTTATTGAAGAGAGAGATGAATCTATGAGTAGCTAATAGAGCAAGAGTTTCTACCACAGTTGTAGGCACCTATAGTTTATCTCTTTCCATTAGGTTTGTAATAGAGTCAGATAATTACTATTATGTCCCTACCATATATAGAAACAATGTTTATGTATCTTATTTGGACAAGAATATATTTGAATTTATAATAAATAATGATCGAACTGTTATTTCAAGATATGAGATATTCTACAACAATACCTCAATGTCTTATGACATTTATTTAATAGATCTTGAGACAAGTTTATATAACATAAATACAAGAAGTTAAAACTCGATGACTCCAAAAGCCGTACCTATGTCACCTTCGTTTAGGACACATAAATGAGAAATGCAATTTTGAAATCCACAAAGATGGTTATCTGGACTCATTTAATTTTGAATAATAAAGATATGTGAATCTTGTTTATTATGCAAAAGGACAAAATCATTGTTTATCGGTAACATCAATAGGGTGAGTGACTATTATCACTCATATATATTTATGCGCATGGACCTTTTAGCACAAACGTATGGAGGTGGATATCAATACTTCATCACATTACTTATGACTTAGTAGATATGGATATGTGTATCTTATAAAACACAAATTAGACACTCTTGAAAAGTTTAAAGAATTTATGTTTGTATTACATAACCAACTTAGCAACAATATTAAAGCATGACGATTGGATCACGATGGGGGATATTTAAGTCAACAGTTTGAGGCCCTTTAGATAGATCTTGGTATTATATCATAGTTGACTCCACATGGAGCACCACGCGACATAATGGTGTTAAAAAGGAAGGAATTGCACCTTACTGTACATGGTATGATCATTGATGAGTTCAAAAAATATTATAAATTCCTTATGGGTATATTCTCTTAAAATCGTCACATTTACACTTAACTATGTACCTTCCAAGTCTGTATAAAAGACAACATATGAGATATAAAATGTGAAGTGTCCCATATGTCTTTTATGAAAGTTTGGTGATGTGAAGCTTGTGTCAAGAAAGAGTTCTGTGAAAAAAATTGGACCCAAACCAGATAAATGTTTATTTTTTGGATACCCTAAAGAAACTAGAGGTCATTACTTATATATTCCAGCTCACAAAATATCCGTTTCTAGAATTTTGTATTCTTAAAATAATAATTCATTTCTAAAGATTCATTGGGAGGAATATGGACCTCGAAGAAGTATGAGGCCAACAAGATAACATGTAACCTATGGAGGTAGATGATGAATAATGATAATCACAATCCACTGTGGAATCTCAAACTCCTCACGTGGCATAAGAACCTCAAAGTTCTAATAGGACGTGTCTGGAGACAGAGAGATTTGGATTTCTCGTGCCTCACTCAAAAGATTTGTTGTTCATGAATGATGACGAGCCAACAACTGACATTATGGCTATTGAGGGACCATATTCTTGTTTTTGGATTAAGGCTATGGGATCTAGCATGGATCCATTTAAGCCAACAACGTAAAACTTTGGGGGATGCACCTAAAGGGGTAAAATCCATAGGGTGAAAATGGGTCTTAAAAGGAGGACTACATGGATGATACTGTAAAAACCTATAAAGGACAACTGGAAGAAAAAGGTTTCAAACAAGTTTAACGCGTTGACCATGATGAAACTTTTCACCAGTTGCCATGCTTAAATCCATCATATTCACTACTACAGAACCTACCTTTAGTGTCGGTTATTTATGGCCTTTAGTGTCAGTTTCTGAGCGACGCCTATGTGGGCGACTCTAAAAGGTCACCCATTACGCGTCGGTTCCAGAACCGACACCCAAACTCTTCGTGCGCGACCGAAAACGCGCCATCAGGGGACTATAGGCGTCGGTTATTAGATAAGAAACCGACGCCCAAACCCTTCGCGCCACAGAAAGGGCGCCATTCTTGGGCGCTATCAGTGTCGGTTATAAGCCAACAACCGACGAAATATGTCTTCGCGCCAAAAGAATATGTGTCGGTTACATTTAAATAACCGACACTGTAAAGTTATGTGTCGGTTGTTTACAATTACCGACGCCTGTTATTGGCACCAGCTTGGGCACTATCAGTGTCGATTTGTATTAAGAAACTGACACCATATATGTTCGCGCCACAGGAAATAGGCGCCGGTTATATCTAAATAACCGACGCCTATTGGTTTTTTTTTTTTACAGACCTGCAGACCTGCTGTAGCTGGTCACAGGATGAGAAACCTGCAGTTCAGTTAACTGAACTACAGGTTTTACGACATCCATTGATATCAGCCAACAACAGGCCACAAACCTGTAAATTTAACAACAAAAATATTCACACATGCATTTAGCAATACAACCTGCAGTTCCATTTTATTTTCACACATTTTGAAACATTCATGTAGCTAGCAATCTGTAGTTCCATTCATTCACATTCACACATGTAGAAACATTCATATAGTAACCAACACTTTCATTCATTTTCACTCAGACACATGTAGAAACATCTAGACATGTAGAAACATTCACACATATTATAATTCAGAAATTCATTTACAAAATCCCCACTATTTGTATGGTTGTTGCCCATTCTTCTCTTACTTCATTTAATTCTCCCATCGTATAGGGAGCATGTACATCTGGTAAGTCAGTTCATGTAGTGGGGTCAGCTTTAAACACCTGTAAAGAGAATGATGTATATATATAATTAATGAGCTATAAATAAGATTGATATATTTCATATTATCTAATGAGACTATATAATACATGAGCAATACAATCGATGTCCATACAACATGACAGACTAACACATATATAGTACATAACAAGAGCAGCGTCGAATTTACATACAACACTAGCTTAGTACATATATAGTGGGACTTATGAGGTGACGATCCCACCTGGTAAAACAGGTTACCGACAACTATATGTTACGACTGGGAGGTCGTGATTCAGCAATAGTATGCACTAGCAGGAGGACAAATAGATCACCATATGTTTGTCCTCATATGGTGATCTCTTGTCCTCCTGCTAATGCATACGTTGCTGAATCACGACCTCCCAGTCGTAACATGTAGTCGGTAACCTTTTTTAGCAGGTGGTATCGTCACCTTAGTCCACTATATATGTACTAAGTTAGTATTGTATGTAAATTCGGAGTTGTTGTTGTTATGCACTATATATGTGTTAGTTTGTCATGTTGTTATATGAATATGAATCTGAACCACTTGTGTGTGTTGCACTTTATGTATTGTATCTGTATCCTGCTTCTCTTCATTGGGGCTTCTTCCTGCATATCCTGCATAGCTATGTCATGTCCGTCCTGCATAGCCTTCTTCCTATATTTATTTTTCAAAGAGAATACAAACAAAAATTATTAGTGTAGAGTTAGTGAAATACTGATCAATGTCTAGAATTGGAATAGATCAAGAACCTACTCTCAGCATCGCGTATGTAATCTCGGGTGAGATTGGTCCTATAGTTCTTTAGCACCCTCCCACAATGTTTAGCATTTGTATTAACTAGAAGATAATGAAACATCAAATCAGAAAATAATATTGATATTAAAAAAGTAAACATTTAGCTTCAATAAAAAAATATAAACATGCATGCCTCTAAAATTGTGATCTTTTATCAATTAACAATCCTTCATTGTGATCTCCGCGCACATATAAGTCATCATTAGCTTCAATATTTTCTGGAGTTGGCAACCCAACTGAGAATGGACTGGAGTCATCATATTTATCATAGTACTCTTCTTCATCTATAGGATCTTCAATGAACTATCTTTTACCATGAAGAACAACCGACCATTTATCATTTGCAGGATCATCGATATAAAATACTTGTTTCTCCTGTGATGCCAATATGAATGGTTCAGCCTTCTCGCCAATCTTTTCAAAGTTCACTAAAGTGAAACCCAATTCATCCACTATAAATCCTTTGGTGTTATCAACCCAATTACATTTGAAGAGCGGAATTCTGAAATCTATGTAGTCAAATTCCCATATCTCTTCAATGACACCGTAATATGACATTTTAGCTTCACGTGGACTCTTATCCTTTGCACTTGCAAAAAACATAGTCGATGCTTGAAGGGTGACCCCACTGTTTTGGACGACACTCTTATCATCTTGGCGCTTTGTGTAATATGTGAATCCATTAATGTCATACCCTTCATAAGACATAACAGTCAACTTTGGTTTAAAGGTGAGGCATTTGATAGTTTCAGTAAAATAATCTGGTGTTTGAGATAGTTGATGTAAGACTTTATCTTCAAACCACTTAATAAAAGTCTTGTTATGCTCTCTAGCAAGCCACATTGTATTGGCTCGAGGATATTGTCTTTTGATGAAATTGGTATGTTCCTCGATATAAACGTTCACTTCGTCCATGTTGTGTAAAATATACAAATGACCTTGTTCCAACTGCTCACGGCTGATTACTTTCACACGTGATCCCAAAATTCCTTTGCCAAATATCTCGTCAATATTCTTGTCATTATCAGGAGTGTCATTACCACTGAGAAAGTCATTGCAGAAATCCATAACCTCTCTCGCCACATAACCTTCAATAATACTCCCTTCAGGCCGATAACGGTTTCGAACATCACCTTTAAAAACGCTCATGTATCGTTCAAAGGGATACATCCAATGCAAGAAAACCGGGCCCAAGATTTTCACTTCCCTAGTCAAGTGGACAACAAGATGTACCATGATATCAAAGAACGAAGGAGGGAAATACATCTCAAGCTGACATAGGGTAACAACCACTTCTCTTTGCAAATTATCGAGAGTCTTAGGGTCAATAACTTTGCTGCAGAGACTGTTGAAAAAGAAACAAAGTCTGGTGATTGCAAACCTTACATGCTTCGGCAATATAGATCGAATTGCCACGGGCAATATTTGTTGCATTAGAGTGTGACAATCATGAGATTTAAGTCCTATCAATTTCAGATCTTTCATTGATACCAATCTACGGATGTTGGATGAGTAACCATTTGGCACCTTAACATTTATCAAGCATTCACAAAAGGCTTTCTTCTCTTTTCTAGACAACGTGTAATATGCGGGAGGTAAGTATGTTCTTTTACTACCCATTTCACGTATTTCTGTTAATTCTGACCTTATTCCCATTTCACGTAGGTCCAGTCTGGATTTTATCCCATCTTTAGTCTTACCTAGTATATTTAACAGAGTACCAATGATGCTATCGCAGACATGTTTCTCAACGTGTATTACATCGATACAATGTCTGACTGTCAAAGAACTCCAATAAGGAAGATCCCAAAATATTGACTTCTTCTTGAATGAAGAATTGTCACTCCGTGTAGTACCTTGTGATCTCTTACCAAATTCATTGACAAAGTCTTTTATTCTTTCATAAACAACCTCCCCTGGTATAGGTTTAGGTACACTGCGTTCCTCATTCAATCCATTGAATGCTTTGCGCTTCCTACGATACGGATGGAATTTTGGAAGAAACCTTCGATGACCGAGATATACATTCTTACCGCCATGTTTTAGTCTTGTTGAATCAGTGTTCTCTTCACATATAGGACACGCTTTAGCTCCTTTGACACTATATCCAGACAAATTCCCATATGCTGGAAAGTCATTAATAGTGCAAAACAACATAGCATGCAAACGAAATGTCTCTCTTCGTGAAGCATCATAGGTCATCACACCTTCACCCCAGAGTTTCTTTAAGTCATCAATCAGAGGTTCAAGATAAACATTGATGTCATTTCCAGGTTGTTTAGGGCCCGATATCAACAACGACAGCATTACGTACTTATTTTTCATACACAGCCAGGGAGGAAGATTGTATATAACAAGCATGACTGGCCAAGTGCTATGTTGGCTGCTCAATGTCCCGTATGGATTCATCATGTCTGTACAAAGCCCAAGTCTTAGATTCCTGACTTCTTCACCAAATTCAGGGTACAATACATCAATCTTCTTCCACTGTGGGGAATCAGACGCATGTCGTAGGATCCCATCATTAATTTTCTTAACATCTGCATGCCACCTCAAATTCTTCGCATCTATCGGATTGGCAAACAAGCGTTGAAACTGTGATATTATAGGTAGATACCACATCACCTTGGCAGGAGAACCAGTTTTGGACTCCCCCGAAGTCATCAATTTATACCGTGACGCACCACATTTTGGACAATCTTTCAAATCTGCATATTCCTTTTGAAATAATACACAATCATTAGGGCATGCGTGTATCTTCTTGGCATCCATTCCCATTGGGCACAACAATTTCTTTACCTGGTATGTTGAGATTGGCAGCTCGTTTCCTTCAGGAAGCATTTCTTTCAACAAAGACAGCAATGACGTGAAGCTTTTGTCGCTCCATCTATTGTTAGCTTTCAACTTATACAATCTCAACACAGCGTTAAGCTTCGTAAACTTAGTACAACCTGTGTATAATGGCATCTCAGCATCATGCACAATGTTTCTAAAAATGGGAGGTGGATCGGTGTGCTCTACCCCACAACTATCCAGCATCGCATCAACGATGTCTACTGGAACTGGTTCATTCACATCTACGTCATCGTAGGCAATTTCTTCTTCCATACAAGCACTGCTATCGACATCCAGTGGTTTCGGGTTTGAAATCTCTCCATGCCAGTGCCATTCTATATAGCCTTGTATAATCCCGTTGCACATGACATGAGTCATGATTTCGTCACCAGTGTTGACTTTCAAGTTGTTACCGCAATGTCTACATGGACAGTAGAACCTATCTCCAGGTTGTTTCCTATGTTCCTCGGCAAATTTAATGAACTGGTGAAGACCAGAAATAAACTCTGGGGTGCAGCGATTGTGAATGGACATCCATGATCTATCCATTCTATGATCAAAGAGAAAACAAGTATATATTAGGACAAGATTAGGGTCTAGGGTTAACAAATACATGTGATGTCATTATTATATATAATAGATGTGTACCACCTATCCATTCTTGAACACCTAATCTCACTAGTAAGTGTATAATGTGTATTGGGTTTTCAAGAAAATTTCGGCAGCATTTCCCTGCTGTTTTCGAAGTACATATGTACTTAGAGAACAAACGGGGAAATGCTGCCAAAATTTTCTTGAAAACCCAATACACATTATACACTTACATCCTAAGCGAGATTAGGTGTTCAAGAACAGTCCCAAACTGGGGACTATCCAAGATTTACTCCTAATGAGTAAATCTTGGATGGGTTTCTAGGCCAACAAATAATGTATTGTCATTCTTATACCTAAAATCCTAGTTCTTCATTTAGGGTGATTATTGATGTCTTTAAAAGCATGATTGGCAATTTAGGGAAAAGTTCATCATTTACATTCCAAGCATGTCACATGTGTGCATTACAGTTCATCATTAAGCAAGATATAAGCAAGTATGTCATATTAAAATAGACTAAACAATATGAGAAAATAGTAGTGTAATCATGCAAATGGGAACATTCATGGGAACACACACTTCAGTTATAAGAATTCATGTAGAAACTTTCAGTTCCATTCATGGGAACACACACTTCAGTTATAACAATAACTAAACAAAGGGGTTGGTGTACCCCTAAACATGCACATAATTAAAAAAACTATTACTACAGACAAGTCTAGATAGATAGACAACTAAATACTACACCAACATGGTCCCGCATGCATCAGTAACTTCTTTTTGATGATGAAGCTGTGTCATGAAGCTCCTCACTGTATTTAGACGAATCTGAACTGACAGGGGCCTCAGATTCAGATTTGTCCGAGCTGATATGCGACGCCGTGCGCTCATACCGCAGAACATGATCGGGGGTCTCGCAGTTGCTGTTGGTTATCCAAACTTTGATGGAATTATCGCCAACTGGACAGAGAAAAAGCCTGTTCCAACGGACCACATGCAGCTCTCCAATCCAATCACGCCAACCGGATTTTGATACAAGATTTCCCGCCAAATCATACTCAACCTCGATAACATGTGAATAATTACCAAAAGTTAGGGTCACTTTACCAGGCATGTAGTGTCTTCCTTTTAGAAAACGCCAATGTTTGGGTATGACCAATTGGTTTAAGGAACAATCATCTAGGATTATGTCCAATTGTTCTTCAATAGGGAACGTTAACATTGACATAGAGGCCCAGTTCATAGTGACTGTTATGGGTGGACAGAGACTGCACAATATTAGTATTAACAAAGTGTAAGTACATATAACGATGTTATATATTTTCAGAAAAAGTTGTATAACATCAGTTAACCTTTTATTGCTTGTCATAACCAACTTTATTGTGGTAGACATGATAGCTTGAAAAGAAGTCTACAAATGTACTTAGAGAACAAACGAGGAAATGCTCCTAATGAGTAAATCTTGGACGGGTTTCTAGGTGCTTACTAAAATAGAACCATTATATGGAACTAATCCTACATTATACACATACTTTTCCTGAGTAAGATAATGTGCACTTCATGGAATTATTAAGATCTGAATATATATAAGTTGTTTCTACCTACTTTGATGGGATTTTATAACATTCGAGTCTTCTATTTAAGGCGTTAGATGCATATATTGCAGTCCATTGTGTTGAGATAAGAATCCCATGTGATACACATGATTGAGAATCTTTCACGATACTAGGAAAATACACAACTAGATATTCATTTAGGTGTTAGACATTCATTTAGGTGTTCCTGATAACTCGCAGGTATGCACAACTATAAAATAATATACTTGTCACACATAAAACACCCTATACAACTATAAAACAAAAAAGTATTAAGATATGCATGATACAATAACTATTTTGCATCACATTACAGCAGACTTATCATTGATACCTTACTAACTTATTTCCACATTTACATATCATCACTTGATCAAAATTACATGTATTGTATAGACAATAGAGGATTCAACTCAGTAGAAGCACAAAATCAGTACCTAAACCCTAAACACAAATAAGTAAATAACTTTAAAAAAAAAATAAAAAAACGCCCAGCAGTTGCTTGGGCGTGCCTTGGCACCGCCCAAGCAGCCGCCGGAGCAGAGGAAGAAGGAAGAAGGCAGGGCGGGCGGACATACCTTGAGGGAAGACGAGAGCAGCGGCTGGAGCACAGCAACCACCGGCGGAGGCGGCGACAAAGAGAGGAGAAGCGCTGGCGAGGACACGGAGCAGCGGCGGCGAGGGCACGGAGCAGCGGCGAGGGCACGGAGAAGGAGCACGGACGGCCGCCGGTGAGCACAGAGGGCAAGAGCAGGAGCACGGCCGCCGGTGAGCACAGAGCAACGGCGAGGGTAGGAGCACGAGTACGGCAGCGGCGGCGGAGGAGCAACGATCGGTGGGGGCGAGCAAGAAATCGCCGGACCTAACTGAAATTGGGAATGAAACTGGGAAAGGGGGAAGAGTCGCTCGTGCTGGTGAGATACTAAGTTGACAATAAGCGTCGGTTATTCAAAATAACTGACAACTAAACCAACAGTGTCGGTTCCTTTCCAACAACCGACGTCTATACTTGATTATAGTCGTCGGTTTTTAACTAAAAGACAACCGACAACTATTCCTGTCTCGCAAATAATCTTTGGTCGTCGGTTATTCATTTATAAACCGACGCCATATGTGAAATTTTGGAGGTAATTTTTTCGCTGGAATTTTGGTTTTGGCGGTTGATTTTAGGTGCCGGTTGTTTATTAATTAACCGACACTTAATAAAAGCGGTACATGTGTCTGGTCGACCTTCACATATTGTATGTCAGTTTATGTTATAAACCGACACTGTAGAGTTTAGGTGTCCGTTTATGTATACAACCGACACCTGGAAAAGTGACTTTATAAGCCATTTCTGTAGTAGTGATTCATGCTTTTTCATGCAAGTTATCATGGCTATAAGATCTGACAAATGGACAACAAAACTATTTTTCTTAACGAGAATCTTCTTACTGATGTGTATATGACACATTCTGAAGGTTTTATTGCTCCAAATGAAGCCAATAAAGTTTACAAGTTATAAATGTCGATCTATGGATTGAAGCAGCCATCTAGAATATGGAATTTTCATTTTGATGAGATTGCCAAAGAGTTTGGTTTTATAAAAAATGAGACAAATCTTATGTTTACAAGAAGGCTACTGGAAGCATAATTTTAGTTCTCATATAATATGTGAATGACATATTATTAATAGAAAATGACATACCTACTCTATAATTGGTGAATACTTGGTTGGGAAAACCTTCTCCATGAAGGACTTGGGCAAAACATCTTATATTCTGAGAATAAATATCTATAGAGATAGATCTAGAAGGATTCCTGGCCTAAGCCAGAGTACGCACATTAATAGGGTGGTGAAAGGTTCATCATGCATGATTCTAAAAAAGGTAACTTACCCATGTCTACTGGAATATGTCTTTCTAAATTCCAGTGTCCAACTCTTTAGAAGAAAGGACATGCATGAATATGATTCAATGTGCATATGCAATTGGATCCATCATGTATGCAATGTTACGTACATACTCATATGTCTCTAATGCTTTAAGCATGACCAGTAGGTTTTAGTCACATCCCAGTTAAGGTCATTGAATTGCCATGAAGAATATCCTAAAGTACGTACTTGAGAAGAACGAAGGAATATTTCTTGATACGTGTAGGTGAATAAGAGCCACTTGTAAAGGGTTACACTATTGCAATCTTCCAAACCAACAATCATGATTACCGATCACAATCATGATTGATGTAAGCTAGAAGAGTTACAATAAAGATATAATGGCTAATTTTATAATTTAAACCGAGTATATTATTGCATCCAACACAACAAAGGAAGCAGTATGGATCAGGAAGTTCATTCGTTGACTTGAGGTGGATATCAATACTTCATCACATTACTTATGACTTCGTAGATATTGATATGTGTATCTTATAAAACACAAATTAGACACTCTTGAAAAGTTTAAAGAATTTATGTTTGTATTACATAACCAACTTAGCAACAATATTAAAGCATGACGATTGGATCACGATGGGGAATATTTAAGTCAAGAGTTTGAGGCCCTTTAGATAGATCTTGGTATTATATCACAGTTGACTCTACATGTAGCACCACACAATATAATGGTGTTAAAAAAGAAGGAATTGCACCTTACTGTACATGGTATGATCATTGATGAGTTCAACAAATATTATAAATTCCTTATGGGTATATTCTCTTGAAATTGTCACATTTACACTTAATTGTGTACCTTCTAAATCTGTATAAAAGACAACATATGAGATACAAAATGTGAAGTGTCCCATATGTATTTTATGAAAGTTTGGTGATGTGAAGCTTGTGTCAAGAAAGAGTTCTATGAAAAAACTTTGACCCAAACCAGATAAATGTTTATTTTTTGGATACCCTAAAGAAAATAGAGGTTATTACTTATATATTCCATCTGACAAAATATTTTTTTGGTGGGTCCAAAAAGCGTGTTACTATTAATACTTGAGCCCTAGCTACCCTTCTCCCTGGATGCACCATTTCTAAGCCCAAAATCCTTTCATCAAGCCTACTACTCTACTCAATCCCTACTGGCACAAAATATGAACAACTTATCAGTCATATCATCACTTTCCCATGTAGAGATGGCTATGCTCCAGCTCAAGTCATTCATTGTACGATGGAAACTGGAGCCTACCTATCATGTATCGACGGATCCAGATGGGTCCCCATCTCTAATTTCTCAACACACCTCTAGGACAGAGCCATCTTTGGACAGATCGCTAATGTTGTTGGAGCCACCATGCACTTTATTTGTGCTAAATCCCTCCAACCTACTGACTTTAACAAAGTGTATTGTTTCTGGAATCTAACAATCAATTTGTCATTAACTACAACATGGCCAACTTTGTTTGAATATTGTTAGAGTTGCTTGTCATGTTGGGAATGGTAGAGACTCAAATGAAGAAAGAGAAGGCAAAGTCTACTTTTGGTGATCTACAAAGGAAAGGGCAAATCAAAGGGAAAGAGAAAAACTAAGAAGATTTCTAAAGTTAGCTAAAAAATCTTGGTCTTCTACGCTTAAAGTTAAGGGAGGAGAAGGCAATTGTCACCATTGTTACTGGGATGGACATTGGAAAAATAATTTCCTTATTTACCTTGATGAGCCAAAGAAGAAGAGATATGGCCTATAGAGCTCCACTTCATGTATATATGTTATAGAGATAAACTTAACTACTTTCTTCATCTTGGTTATTAGATATAGGATGTGGATCTCACATGTGCTCTAACATGCATTATCTGAAAAGTAGTAAACCCTTATTGAAGAGAGAGATGAATCTATGAGTAGCTAATAGAGCAAGAGTTTCTATCATAGTTGCAGGCACCTATAGTTTATCTCTTTCCAGTATGTTTGTAATAGAGTCAGAGAATTACTATTATGTCCCTACCATATATAGAAACATTGTTTATGTATCTTATCTGGATAAGAATGTATTTGAATTTCTAATAAATAATGATCGAATTGTTATTTCAAGATATGAGATATTCTACAACAATACCTCAATGTCTTATGGAATTTATTTAATAGATCTCGAGACAAGTTTATATAACATTAATACAAGAAGTTAAAACTCGATGACTCCAAAAGTCGTACCTATGTCACCGTCGTTTAGGACACATAAATGAGAAATGCAATTTTAAACTCCACAAAGATGGTTATCTGGACTCATTTAATTTTGAATTAATAAAGATATGTGAATCTTGTTTATTATACAAAAGGACAAAATCATTGTTAATTGGTAACATCAAGAGGGTGAGTGACTATTATCACTCATATATGTTTATGTGCATGGACCTTTTAGCACAAACGTATGGAGGTAGATATCAATACTGGATCACATTACTTATGACTTAGTAGATATGGATATGTGTATCTTATAAAACACAAATTAGACACTCTTGAAAAGTTTAAAGAATTTATGTTTGTATTACATAACCAACTTAGCAAGAATATTAAAGCATGACGATTGGATCACGATGGGGAATATTTAAGTCAAGAGTTTGAGGCCCTTTAGATAGATCTTGGTATTATATCATAGTTGACTCCACATGGAGCACCACGCGACATAATGTTGTTAAAAAAGAAGGAATTGCACCTTACTGTACATGGTATGATCATTGACGAGTTCAATAAATATTATAAATTCCTTATGGGTATATTCTCTTGAAATCATCACATTTACACTTAATTGTGTACCTTCTAAATCTGTATAATAGACAACATATGAGATACAAAATGTGAAGTGTCCCATATGTCATTTATGAAAGTTTGGTGATGTGAAGCTTGTGTCAAGAAAGAGTTCTATGAAAAAACTTGGACCCAAACTAGATCATCATCATCATCATCATCTAAGCCTCAAT
This sequence comes from Alisma plantago-aquatica, assembly GCA_963693085.1. Classification (NCBI taxonomy): domain Eukaryota; kingdom Viridiplantae; phylum Streptophyta; class Magnoliopsida; order Alismatales; family Alismataceae; genus Alisma; species Alisma plantago-aquatica. The sequence continues at coordinate 208,676,156 of OY856412.1, read as the reverse complement.
CCCAACTATGTTGGGGTCGGCTACATGGATATTTCCATTCACCTCTATCATGGGCCATATTCTGATTGAGATGTAGAGATTCAAAATCTCTCTTTATAAGCTCATCCCATGTTAATTTAGGCCTTTCTCTTCTTCTATTTATAGTGTCTGGCTCAATAGCATTGCTTCGTATAGGTGTACTAGTAGGTCTGCGTTGCACATGTCCATACCATCTGAGTCGGCCCTCACGTAACTTGTCCTCAATGCTCGCCACCCCCACTTTATTCCTGATATAGTCATTTCTCAAACAATCTTTTCTTGTCTTCCCACACATCCATCTCAACATATGCATTTCAGCCACGTTCATCTTGTTGAGACCTTATTTCTTCACCGCCCAACATTCACTCCCATAGAGCATGGCTGGTCGTATAGTTGTTATATAAAACTTACTTTTTACCATGAGAGGGATCTTCTGATCGCATAAAACTCCAGTTGCACTCCTCCATTTCAACCATCTTGCAGTGATCCGGTGACAAACATCATTTTGGACATCCCCGTCTATTTGAATAATAGAACCTAAGTAACAAAATTTGCCACATTTTGGTATATCTACTCCATCCAACTTGGCTCCATCATTCACACTGTGAGATTGGCTGAAATTGCAATGCATATACTCAGTTTTGCTCCTGCTAATCATCAATCCATTTGATTCCAATGCCTTTCTCCAACATTCAACTTTATCATTCAATCCATCTTTTGTTTCGTCAATCAAAACAATATCATCAGCAAATAACATACACCAAGGTTATTACTTATAGAAATTAGAGGTTATTACTTATATTTCCATCTGACAAAAAAAAAATTTGGTGGATCCAAAAAGTGTGTTACTATTAATACCAAAAAACTTTGGGCACTAAGTACCCCATTACATCAACATGAGCTAAAAAGCTCATTACAACCAGGATGTAAGACACCCAGAGAACAAAAACAAAAACAAAGACTATATCTGTAGGCTAAGAACCCCCAATAGCCTTCGATCTAGGTAACAGAAGAAAGGTGTCCAGTCACACTAGACTAGAAGAAATAGAAGAAAGCCAAAGAAAATCCCAAACTACACAGACTGCCATTGGCAATTAAAACATTCTCTAAAGATGTGACAACATGGGCAACTGAAAAAACTTCAGCACTTTTGGAATCACAAGAATAGCGTAGATGGGCAGATTTCAACCTATATCCAGACATTGGATCATCCAACAATAAAAAAGAAACACCAAACATGGCCTTCAAGTGATGGAGACATTATCCCAAATTGTCACAGCGATCCATCCATTCACACACTAGCAATATGCTCATTCACTGAAATTGTGCATAAAAGAGAGCTAGCAAGAGACAACAAGATTTTGAAGCCACCATTTAGGGTCCAAGTGGTCAATCCTTTATTTGCACCAAAGGCCAAAAGGCAAGGAGGTTAATAGAAGAAACAGTTGAATACAACCTATTTCCCTACACTTCCTTGCTACTTTCTCTTTTTCCTTTTGGACCATGATTCCTCAAACACTCGTTATCCAAAAGATCAACAGCTACTGCTTTCACAGAGTCAAAACGTCAAATACCTTAAAGGTGTTCCTTCACACAGCTAAGAAGAAGCAGTCTGGATGAAGAATCTGTCCCCAGAACAGTCGTTGCAATCTGAAGAAACATCGCACCCTTGAGGGTGTTCCAGCACGCAGCTGTAGAGGGCCAACTTTACCTCAGGCTAGCCTCCCTAATCAATCACCAGCCACCCTTCTTCCAAGGTTGCCGAGATGGATAGGGATGAGCCACGAAACTGTTTACACGAACTCCCCCTCTCATGGATACCAGAGCAGTAGGGACCTGCCGCCCCCTTGACCCAACCCGCGCAGCACCAAGTGTCTATGGGCCATCTGCCGGATCGACAGGGGAGAAAGGAGATCGAGCTGCCCTAAACTTTGAGGTGGAGCTGTCGAAGCATAGCATCCGGTGGGGAAGTAGCAGCTGCACAACAGTCGAGGAAGGCCTCCCCGCCAAGCGATTGAAGCCTCCTACCGCCAATAGGTGCCGTAGCAAGGTCCAGTCAAGGCCGAAGAGGCTTCCTCATCCACTAGATAGCAGGTGCGAGTGAGGAAGGTGGCGCGGAGACCCTCTAGCATCACCAACGGTGGAGCAGTAGCACAAAGGTCAAGATCCGGACTGGGATTGGTTTCTATCCATCCATCATGCTTGAATGGAGTGGATTCGGCAAGGCTGATAGTCCGATCCACCAGTCTGGGTTGAACCCTGCAGCGCATCACATTTGCTATGGCCCAAGGCAGACGAGGAAACCGATCGACGGAGTTCCGGCTCCAATAATCCTCCATAGAAGACGTTGCAGACCGCATAACCTAGCCTTCCGTGGTTGGGGACAGGGGAGGGAGGCTTCGAGGAGAACGCCCCCTCCCCCAAGTGGTAGCTGCCGAGGAGAAACTAGAGAGAGGTCAGAGTGCAAGCCCTAGAGAGAGAGAGCCCATCTGACAAAATATTCATTTCTAGAATTTTGTATTCTTAAAATAATAATTCATTTCTAAAGATTCATTGGGAGGAATATGGACCTTGAAGAAGTATGAGGCCAACAAGATAACATGTAACCTATGGAGGTAGATGAGGAATAATGATAATCACAATCCATTATGGAATCTCAAACTCCTCACGTGGCACAAGAACCTCAAATTTCTAATAGGACGCGTCTGGAGATAGAGAGATTTGGATTTCTCGTGCCTCACTTAAAATATTTGTTGTTCATGAATGATGATGAGCCAACAACCTACATTATGGCTATTGAGGGACCATATTCTTATTTTTGGATTAAGGCCATGGGATCTAGCATGGATCCATTTAATCCAACAAAGTACAAACTTTGGGGGATGCACCTAAAGGGATAAAATCCATAGGGTGAAAATGGGTCTTAAAAGGAGGACTACATGGATGATACTGTAAAAACCTATTAAGGACAACTGGAAGCAAAAGGTTTCATACAAGTTTAAGGTGTTGACCATGATGAAACTTTTCACTAGTTGCCATGCTTAAATCCATCATATTCATGTTTTTTCATGCAAGTTATCATGGCTATAAGATTTGATAAATGGACAACAAAACTATTTTCCTTAACGAGAATCTTCTTACTGATGTGTATATGACACATTCTGAAGGTTTTATTGCTCCAAATGAAGCCAATAAATTTTACAAGCTATAAATGTCGATCTATGGATTGAAGCATGCATCTAGAATATGGAATTTTCATTTTGATGAGATAGTCAAAGAGTTTGGTTTTATAAAAAATGAGGCAAATCTTATGTTTATAAGAAGGCTACTGGAAGCATAATTTTAGTTCTCATATAATATGTGAATGGCATATTATTAATAGAAAATGACATACCTACTCTATAATTGGTGAACACTTGGTTGGGAAAACCTTCTCCATGAAGTACTTGGGCAAAACATCTTATATTCTAAGAATAAATATCTATAGAGATAGATCTAGAAGGATTCTTGGCCTAAGTCAGAGTACGCACATTAATAGGGTGGTGAAAGGTTCATCATGCATGATTCTTGTTGACCTAGGTGTCGCACATTGCCCATATTTTGATAATGACTTAACCATTCCATTCATATGTATCTAACAAATCTATTTGAGATTGTTTCAGATATTAGGTACAAGAAAAGAATCACATTCAACTCAAAAGCTACTCATCCAGCACATGCAAAACATGTGACTTTTGACCATTTTGGGAAATAGCCCTTATTGGCTTAGAACAATTGATGTAATCACTTATACTCATGTTTTGCATTGTAACTAAGATGGATAAAATTATTGGGACTCAAAAATCCATCATTTGTATGATTATACAAAAATTCCAAAATACCCATAACAGGGATTTGGTCGGCCGAATTCCAAACTCGGCCGATCCATATATTTTGGAATTTTTGTTGCAATCGGCCGAGTTACAAACTCAGCCGATTCCCGTTCGGTCGAGTTTCTAGCTAGGAAACTCGGCCGATCCACTGATCGGTCCAAGATGAAAGTCGACCGATCGGCCGAGATTCTCCAAAGGAACTCGGCCGACAGTCTAGCTTTCAGCCTTGTCTTTTAGTGGTTCGGCCGAGTTACCTTTATATAAACTCGGCCGATCAGACTGTACTGGAATGCAGAAAAAGCAATTCCAACCGTTGGAGAATTTGGTGGAACTCAAAATAGATCCGTTGCAAGTTGTAAAATGGCTATTTTGTGTCCCTTATCTCTCCCAAGTTCAAAGGGACACCCTCAACTATAAATAGGACCTCTTGGACTTCATTCCAAGGTTGCTCATTCACATATGCTTGGTCCTAGCCTTAGTTGAGTGTTTTCTAATCCTTTGAGCCCCTTTCTCTCTACCTTCAAAGCAAAATCGTGAGTATGAGTGAGTTAGGTCACCATGTATGAGAGCTATCATTTGTAATGTTGTAAAGCTCTCCATTCTTCTTCTCCTACCTCCATTCCCTTTGAAGATTGTTTGAAGATTCTTCTCCAAGTGAAAGAGAAGAAGGATTTTGTTCTTCCCCGAGTGAAGGAGAAGAAGGCAAGCTACTCCATGCCTCCGAGTGAAGGAGGAAGGTGCTAAAGCTCTCCAAGAGAAAGAGAGGTGAAGAAGAACAAGGGAAGGAGTCCCTTGGTGAAGATCAAGGCTGAAGACTTGGAGCTAGAGTGGGTAAGTCCTTGGAGAAGGTAGAAGACTCAAGCTCAAGTGGGTAAGTCCTTGGTGGAAAGCTTCTCCGAGTGAAGGTGAAGTCAAAGGCGGAAGATCCAAGAAGAGTGGGTAATTCCTGCAAGGCCGAAGACTTGTGCAAGAGTGGGTAAGTCCTTGGAGAAGGCCGAAGACTCTTGCAAAGTGGGTAAGTCCTTGGTAAGGTTGAAGACTCTTTGTATTGGATAGGTAAGTCCTGTGTTGGTCATGTATTATATGTCTTATTAAGTGAATATAAGAGTGCAATTGTTGGAAGTCCTAGAGGTTGACCTCTCTAGGCAAGTGGACTGACACACTTCTAGTTTGAAATGTGGAACCACTCTAAATAGCTTGTCTAATTGGTGCATGTTCAATCTCTCTTATCCTTGCTATGCATGATTTAGTTGCACTCAAATTACCTATTTAGCAACCTTATATTGTCATATAATTTGAAGGTTTAATGAATTTTGTTTAAGTGCTTTCAGCTCTATTCACCCCCCCTCTAGAGCATCTAATCACCCATCTAGGATCCAACAAGTGGTATCAGAGCGGGTCTTCTCCAAGCATACTTCAACAAGTAGGAGAAGATGGGTGACTACCTAGGAGGGAGACTCTCGACCAGCCTTCCAATCTTTGATGGGAGCAACTTCCTCTATTGGAGAAGAAGACTTCAATTCTTCATCCAAGGATCAAGTCTCGAGATGTGGCAAATGGTGAACAGCCCATACATTCTACCAAAGACAAACATTGAAGAATGGGATGAAGTCACCTTGATGAAAGCAACCTTGAATGCTAGAGCCATGCACATTCTATATGCCTCCATGACCCCCACCGAGTTCAACCGGATTTCTTCTTGTGGGACGGCCTATGAGGTATGGAGAAAGCTTTGCATCACTTATGAAGGGACATATCAAGTGAAGGAAAGCAAAGTCTACATGCTCAAATGGTTGCTTGAGAACTTCAAGATGGGAAACGAGGAGAGCATAGCCAACATGTACTCAAGGCTCAACACCATCTTGAATGGTCTTGCTGTTCTAGGACATCCTATGTCTAGTGGAGAGATCAACTCAAAGATCCTTAGAACTCTCCCCAAGAGGTGGGAATCCAAGGTGACTTCCATTGAAGAAGCAAGGTCTCTTAGGGATATTCCTATTGAAGAGCTCATTGGAAATCTACAAGCACATGAAGCTACACTTGACAAGAGGGAGGAAATAGAAAGACAAGAGGAGAAAGAACTCAAGAGAATGAAGAAGGCTGAAATCAAAGCTCAAATCAAGGCTATTTTTGGTCAAGCTTCTCCATCCTCTCAAGTTGATGAAGATGCCATGTACTCCAAGGGTAGATTCTACAAAGGCAAGTCCTCCTCCACACGGTGCTTCACATGTGGGAAGAAGGGTCACTACAAGGAAGATTGCCCACAAGGCAAAAAGACCCATCTTCACATGAAGAAATGGAAATCAAGCTCAAGTGGCTCCTCCAACTCAAGCTCAAGTGAAGATTCGTGTGAAGGATCAAGCTCAAGCTCTAGTGATGAAGGAGAATGCCATTTTGCCCTTATAGCATCAACAAGTGAAGACTCAAGTGAGGTAAACCTAGACTCATTAGATAAAGAATCTTTAATTGCTATTATTCATGATATTTGTGCCTCTTATAAATCTTCTAAAAAGAAAAAGAAAAAGCTTGCTAAAATTGTTGATAATTTGCATATAGAACTAGATGATCTTGAATATGCTAATTCTTGCTTGCTTATTGATAAAAATGATTGTCTTATCCAAGTAGACTCTCTTAAACTTGAAAATGCTAGTTTACTTGATAAGATTAAATTTCTAGAAGCTCAACCTCTCATGCCTAGTTCAAATGAAGAGCATACTTTAATTGTTGATTCTCTCATGCATAACATTGATGTTCTTAAATCTGAAAACAAGGACAAAGATTTTGTTTTGCATGAATTAGAAATAGAAAATGCCTCCTTGCTTGCTAAAATCAATGGGCATGAATCTTGTTCTAGTTCTACAAATAGAGAGAATGATGTTGCTGCTCTTCATATTAATAGAGATTCTTATTCAACTAAATCTCTTTGCTTAGAAAATGATCTTTTGCATGATAGAGATAATATTAATCAATTGTCTTCGACTATTGCTTCTCTTAAGCATGATAATGACAGTTTGAGATCTTCTTTGCAAAGATTCTTAGTTGGTAAAAAGAGTCTTAATGACATCCTACACCATACTACTAAACAAATTGGTAGACATGGTTTAGGGTATGATAGTAGTCAAGGGAACAACAAAGATAAAGGACCTCCAATATTTCATGGAGAATCCTCTAGTTCCAAGACTATGGGCACATGCAACTATTGCAATGAATTTGGTCATTATTCTACTTGTTATCCTTTTAGGAAAGCACCCAAGAGCAATAGGACTTGGGTTGCTAAACTAACCCCTCCGGACCCAAAAACATGATTGGGGACCATTTCATCTTTCTTCCTGTAGGTAATTGCAAATGGATTGACTTGAGCTATTGAATTGCAAATTAACTTCTCAATCCACATGAAAGAAGAAAGGTGAGATGTGTAGAGGGTGACAACAAGTGGAAAAGGCAATGGTAAGCACAAAGGTAAATGTTTTATTGCTTATAACCTATCCTAACTTGTTTTTGTCAAGTTAGTGTGCACTATACATATGGTTTTTGAGTTAAAAGTGGCATTTTGTGATTCTCTTCACACTCTTGCTCAAAAAATGTTTCTAATGCTTCTATAGTGCATTACTAACTTGATTAGACATGTTTGGATATGGTTTGTATTTTTAGCATGCCTTTAAATATGTTTTTATGAAATATATGTGCTTTTTGACAGTTGCTCTGTCGGTCGAGTTTGCCCTAGTGAAACTTGACCGATGGGCACCAATAGGTGTTTCCAACAGCTGTCATCGGTCGAGTTGTCCATGCACAAAACTCGACCGATAACACTGTGCATAGAATACACAGTTGGCTTATTGAATGAGAATTTCCCTCTCAACTAGATTTTCTCAACCAATAGCCTTACTCTTTGGCACTCTCTTTTGGTATCTTTATATATGCATATTGCCATGTTCTAAATGCCTATCTTGTTTACAACTCTATCTATCTAATTGCTCTAAATTGGTATATATATATCTTGCAATTACTTGCTTTGAGTTGTTTTGCAGGTTTTGATGATGATCTCTTTGGATCTCTTGGTTGTGTCTAAAAATTGCTTCCGTTGTGCTCTAACTTGCTACATCTATATAGGTGTATATCTTGTGTTGATACAACCTTGAGGTTCATAGGGGTAATCATCTTATGGTAAGGATGCATATCTAGTGAGTTATATCCTTTCATGCTTCTAAACTTGCATATCTCCTTGTTTGGATATATCTCTTCATCTAATCATAGCTTGCTCTATCTTGTGTATCTTTTGGCATATCTTGCTATGATCTAGATCCTACTAGTAGTCCTAACTTATGATATCATCTACTAGTAGTTCATATACATGTAGTTCTAATCCTGTTTATAATTGGAATATTTGCTCATCTATATGCTATGCTTGTATCTTGTCTCATATATGCTCAAGCCTGTTCCTTGAATTGCATATCTACTATCTTGAGTTGCTTGCATAACATTGTGATGCAGGGCACATAGAGCTACATTATATGTAGAAATTGGAGTATTTTTGGATTTTATGCAGGTTTTGCTCCAATTTCAGTTTTTGCTGCAAGTATAGTGTTTTTTATGCAGAAACACCCTTCTGAGCAAGACTCATTGCTTTGCTATGAGCTCCGATGGGTTTTGGTCAAATTCCATCATCTTGAGGGTCAAAATTGTGATTTATTGTTTTTCTGCAACACTTTATCTTGCATTTTTGGGATGTTCAAGTATATGCTTTAACTTGCTTTTCTTTCTATGCTTGGACAAGCCCCTATCTGCGCTCTTCTACTCTCCTTATATATTTGTGTTATCTCCTTTCTCTTTAACAAGTGATGTTTCTTTTTTCTTCATAACCCCCACCTTTTTGAAATGACAAAGGGGGAGAAAGGTAATGTCTTCTTTTAAAAAGAGGAAGAAGGCATGTCTTACATGAAGAAGAGAAGTATGTTCATGTAAAGGGAGAAGGTAAAGGGGAGAAGACATATATGTGTAGAACATATATGAGTAGAAGACATGGTATTCTATAAATGTTATGAAAGCTAACCATGCAGGAGAAATAGCATCAATTGAGGGGGAGTATGAGAACTCCACTAGCATCAATTGAGGGGGAGCATATGAACTCAATTCCATTGAAACCCCTAGGTTTCTCCAAAGGTATGAATTTACTTAAATACTTTCAATAAATTTATGGAATGGTTTGTCATCTTCAAAAGGGGGAGAATGTTGACTCAAGGTCAATTAGGTCAATGTTGACTCACGTCTAAATTGACTAAACCTGTGTTTTGATGATGACTAACCATTCCACATATTGGTGTCTAATGTCTCTACTTGAGTAATTTCATATTAGGTATAGACACACTCCAATTGCCCTAACTTGCGCATATCAAATTGGAGAAAAGACAAGTCAAAGTCATACAAGCATAAGTAAGCATGAATTGAGGGGGAGCACTTCAAATTGATCATTTTTTGCATCCCCTTGCAATTCCCGAAGAAAAGGTATAACTTTCGTATTCTTTTCAATATGTTGAGGAATGGTTTGTCATTGTCAAAAAGGGGGAGAATGTTGACCTAGGTGTCGCACATTGCCCATATTTTGATAATGACTTAACCATTCCATTCATATGTATCTAACAAATCTATTTGAGATTGTTTCAGATATTAGGTACAAGAAAAGAATCACATTCAACTCAAAAGCTACTCATCCAGCACATGCAAAACATGTGACTTTTGACCATTTTGGGAAATAGCCCTTATTGGCTTAGAACAATTGATGTAATCACTTATACTCATGTTTTGCATTGTAACTAAGATGGATAAAATTATTGGGACTCAAAAATCCATCATTTGTACGGTTATACGAAAATTCCAAAATACCCATAACAGGGATTTGGTCGGCCGAATTCCAAACTCGGCCGATCCATATATTCTGGAATTTTTGTTGCAATCGGCCGAGTTACAAACTCAGCCGATTCCCGTTCGGTCGAGTTTCTAGCTAGGAAACTCGGCCGATCCACTGATCGGTCCAAGATGAAAGTCGACCGATCGGCCGAGTTTCTCCAAAGGAACTCGGCCGACAGTCTAGCTTTCAGCCTTGTCTTTTAGTGGTTCGGACGAGTTACCTTTATATAAACTCGGCCGATCAGACTGTACTGGAATGCAGAAAAAGCAATTCCAACCGTTGGAGAATTTGGTGGAACTCAAAATAGATCAGTTGCAAGTTGTAAAACGGCTATTTTGTGTCCCTTATCTCTCCCAAGTTCAAAGGGACACCCTCAACTATAAATAGGACCTCTTGGACTTCATTCCAAGGTTGCTCATTCACATATGCTTGGTCCTAGCCTTAGTTGAGTGTTTTATAATCCTTTGAGCCCCTTTCTCTCTCTACCTTCAAAGCAAAATTGTGAGTATGAGTGAGTTAGGTCACCATGTATGAGAGCTATCATTTGTAATGTTGTAAAGCTCTCCATTCTTCTTCTCCTACCTCCATTCCCTTTGAAGATTGTTTGAAGCTTCTTCTCCAAGTGAAAGAGAAGAAGGATGCTTTTCTTCCCCAAGTGAAGGAGAAGAAGGCAAGCTGCTCCAGGCCTCCGAGTGAAGGAGGAAGGTGCTAAAGCTCTCCAAGAGAAAGAGAGGTGAAGAAGAACAAGGGAAGGAGTCCCTTGGTGAAGATCAAGGCTGAAGACTTGGAGCTAGAGTGGGTAAGTCCTTGGAGAAGGCAGAAGACTCAAGCTCAAGTGGGTAAGTCCTTGGTGGAAAGCTTCTCCGAGTGAAGGTGAAGTCAAAGGCGGAAGATCCAAGAAGAGTGGGTAATTCCTGCAAGGCCGAAGACTTGTGCAAGAGTGTGTAAGTCCTTGGAGAAGGCCTAAGACTCTTGCAAAGTGGGTAAGTCCTTGGTAAGGTTGAAGACTCTTTGTATTGGATAGGTAAGTCCTTTGTTGGTCATGTATTGTATGTCTTATTAAGTGAATATAAGAGTGCAATTGTTGGAAGTCCTAGAGGTTGACCTCTCTAGGCAAGTGGACTGACACACTTCTAGTTTGAAGTGTGGAACCACTCTAAATAGCTTGTCTAATTGGTGCATGTTCAATCTCTCTTATCCTTGCTATGCATGATTTAGTTGCACTCAAATTACCTATTTAGCAACCTTATCTTGTCATATAATTTGAAGGTTTAATGAATTTTGTTTAAGTGCTTTCAGCTCTATTCACCCCCCCCTTTAGAGCATCTAATCACCCATCTAGGATCCAACAATTCTAAAAAATGTAACTTACCCATGTCTACTGGAATATGTCTCTCTAAATTCCAGTGTCCAACTCTTTAGAAGAAAGGACATGCATGAATATGATTCAATATTCATATGCAATTGGATCCATCATGCATGTAATGTTACATACACACCCATATATCTCTAATGCTTTAAGCATGACAAGTAGGTTATAGTCACATCCCAGTTAAGGTCACTGAATTGCCATGAAGAATATCCTAAAGTACGTACTTAAGAAGAACGAAGGAACAGTTCTTGATACGTGTAGGTGAAGAAGAGCTTCTTGTAAAGGGTTATACTATTGCAAGATTCCAAACCAACAATCATGATTACCGATTACAATCATGATTAATGTAAGCTGGAAGAGTTACAATAAAGATATAATGGCTAATTTTATAATATAAAGTGAGTATATTGTTGCATCCTACACAACAAAGGAAGCAATATGGATCAGGAAGTTCATTCATTGACTTGAGGTGGTTCCAACCATTGAGGATGTAGTAGACCTTCAATATGACAAAGATGGAGCCATTGGAAGCTACAAAACCCATATATAATCAATGTTCCAATAACATAGTACAGTGATATCATATCATACAAGAGATCGAACAATGAGTAGATGTAAATATCCACAGAGTACAAACTGAAAACAGTGTTGTTGATCCCTTAACCATAGTACTTTCATAACAGAATCATGACGATCATGCCATATCACTAGGAGTTTAATTCATGAGTAATTGGTTCTAGTATAAATGGGAGATTGTTGGTTGCATTCCCTAAAAGTTATCATGTGATAGGAATACATTGCATATGATTTGATTATGGGTAAAGGTATTTCCATTTATTATGTTTGTTTTGTATTGAGGTACTTATACACATAATAATGTCCTAATAATGTCTTAACTTGATAACATATGGTTTGGGTTAAGGACCTAAACATGAGAGTATATGTATATTTAGAGTAGTCATTCTTATTATCTCCCTAGTTAGTTATTATGATGGATATGATAGGGAAATAATAATACGTAATAATAGTTAACTTTGATCTCATTAGTTATGATATTAGATATCAATTTAGATAGGTTACATACTTGTTGGAAAACACATTGTACTCAATATACCCACTTTGAAAATGACACGTGGAAGCCATGTCATGACAGTCAATCATATGTTAATGTGACAGTGGTGATCAAGATCCTTCTACATGAAGACACTACAATTACCACATGCTTCTATGTATGTTGTAACTGTTGGGTTTTAGGGGAGGCAGAGATAGCAATAGAAACAAAAAAAATTCTCCCCAAACCCAGAACCCAAAGAGATCTCATTAACATCTATACGGTAGGAAGGATGGTTTGTAGAGGCGTACCTTGTCCCGAGGCTTTCTCAGCAATGTAACCTTGCAGCGATTGCGGTCTTCACCTCTGGTCTTGGACGGTGTCTGTCCAACTTCTGGTCACACCTAGACTGACGAATTGACGGTTGTCCTCTGAGCGGCAGAAATCTCCCGCTTCTGTAGTAGTCCACACGGACCACCGGGAACTTCAGTCGTCCTGTCCTATAGGACACTAGAAGGAGTCGTCCCCTTCTGTCAGCGTACTAGTCATCGACATGCTCTCCCATCATCAGTTGTCATCCTGCAGTTGTCTTTCCCTCATTGTGCCTCCCTAGTCGGGTAGCACTTGCTTGGGCTCTCTCGGCTACCACAACCAGAGAGGACAACTTTGTAGATCAATTGGCATTTTTTGAACTATATCTGAGAAGCCCCCAATACCCCTCTATATATAGGAGGGGTCAGGGTCAGGGTTCTCAGCCCCAGGCAATGCGGGACTAAAGTGGGAGTAGAAGGGTCCGGAATTTCCACGAATTAATACACTGCGGCAGGTGAACTGATTGTTTCACAAACGAACTGATCATTTGGGGACTGAACCGATCAGTTCATCTAATGGACCAGTCATTTGGGGAGCTGAACCAATCATTTCATTCATGAACCAGTCATTTCACTTCCCAGGGTAGTTCCCAATTGACTTTCCTCTTTCCATTTCCAATTAATCCAAAGATCAATACTTGTCCCAATCAAATTGTACAAGTGAAACGAAAATATTTTCTCACCAACCTAACTTTCCCTAATTGGCTCGTTTGGTCCAGCTGAACTGATCGGTTCAACACTTGAACCGGTCATCTCACTTGACCCTGAGCCGATCGATTCAACAGCTTGAATCGGTCAGTTGGCAGTCTAGGTTGTGCATAAATCAATCAATGCAGTTCTCAATCAATCTGACACCCAAATCAGTTAGTCCAACACTTGAACTTGGTGATTCTGAATCAAGTCAATTGATTGAATGTTTAATTGAACTTCGAAACACATTTAGTAAACAATCTAAACATCATTCGTGGATAAACTCCTCTTCCAGGTTAAATCCTATGTGTGTGACCCTGCAGGCCCATTTCACATTGGCAGCAAAAGTCCATAACACTTATGACTTCACAAGCAAAGAGCAGTGCCTAGTCGCACATCAGTGCTACCCAAGTGAAAAGGAAAGTTGGAGAACAACTTTCAATCCTACAATCCATGACTGATGTTACAATGAATGTATAATTCCTTTGTCACTGATATCCTGAATGAACTCAAGGCATGGAATAGTCATCCTTTCAACGTTCATTCACTCCCTTGATCTCAGAGCAGACTGGACGAGATATGTGTGACATCAATATCACATATTGATTCACACATGCATGTGCATGCCTTTCTCAGTCCTACTCATCAAGTGGCCATGGACATCAAACTCCCTTAGGAGGGACAAATCGCATATCTATCACTCACCCCTCAAAAGCCCCATGTGTTAAATTCACCCAATCATCGCCTTTATAACAATCTATATTTCAAGATTGTGATTGATGATGTCAAAGTGTACCCAACGACATGTGTTGAGTGTAGTGATTTCAGGTCAAAGAATCACACTCACCACCATCACTGTGAGAGCTGACTGTGACTACCAAGTCATGGTTCCATGTGTCACTCCCATGATGGGTCTGTCTAATACACTTGTTCTCTAACGAGTACCTATGTGCTTGGTTTGATATCACTATAACATGACTGATGAGATTCTGTCATCAACCAACACACACTCTAGTCTTGTGTATCATTGTTGTCTATCAACCTTCCATGATGAAATCCGACTAGGGACATAACACGAATGTATACTCTTAACATCCGTATGATCTCATCATTTAGGTCCTTAACCTAAAAGCATACGTCATTGAGTACCGTCATTCTCTAGACATTCAATCTGTTCTGTCATTATCTCATAACTGACTGAACCAGAATGAATTGGAAGCTTGCCTTTGATGTTTATCAAATCAATCTTAATGTATCCCATCGATCATCCCATGATTGGCTCTCAGGGCATACATATCAATAGTAACACTACCCAATGTGACTCTAAATAAGGGTTGCCATACATGTAGTGAGTGTGTGCAGTGTAACACCTACAAATTATATTGAGTGGTGTAGATGGAATTTTTCCCTCCACTGGAGTGATATCTGGGCCACTTGATAATTGAGACTATGCTATGCATGGACATCCTCATGTGAGTCTAAATACAATGTTGAACTCACACAACCTCACTAGTCTACTATGTATTTAGAAACATATACTTAATGTTAATAGGATGAACACTCCATTCCTTAGTTTCAATTAGGAAACTTGCGACAAAAGGATTACATAGTCATGGAAACATAGTTCACTTTACGGGTTGAAGTTGTTCCCCAACTAATTCCTATTACTTTATTAGCAATGACATTGTAACATCCTCAATTTATAGCTAAAGTAAGCCTTTAATGTGGGGTTTTCTAGTAAGTGTATGCCAAGGGACCTAATCAACCTATTATGACTAGGTATGTAATTATGTTCACAAAATGTGTGATACAAGCCATCTAAAACAACCAATACACACATGATGACTTAAATGTGTGTGATTGTAGTCGGTTGTATATGAACATAAAAGAATTATTTCTATGGACAATAATGTGACGAATATCTAATATGATGAGTCCAGATCATGGCTTGAGCCTTGGACCTAGATTAGGTCTTCATGTTATGTAACTAATGAAATATTGATCACATGTGTTATACATGGACTTCTATTGAGAAATTATATTGGTTGAAGACTTATTTTCATGATTTGGAATACAATCCAGCTCATGGACCCTTTGAAATACTAAGGGGTGGGCCATGTGCCCTAGAGCTCAATTCCAGCCCTATTGGACCAATTATATTCTACAAATAGGTCCTTGGAGTGCAAATTGAGAATTGAGTATTTTGTGGTCATAATGAATGCTCAAAATATTTTTAGTAGAATCATAATTAGAATATAAGATGGTGGAAGAAATTTTAGATGATTTTGATTAATATAGTAGTCTAGGTAATTAAATTAGTAATTATAATTTTTTTATTTAAAAGACACGTTTGGATTGTTTGTACATTTAGTTTTTACTTAAAATCTTGCTCGTGTGAAGTTGATGATAATATATCAGTTACCCCAAAATTTGAGTTCAAATGGGGTCATGTAGTGGTCTGTAGAAATATTTCTAGAAACTGGAGTTTTATGCAAAAGAAATTAAAAAAAAAGAGGGCGACCCCAGTCCGCACAGACTGGAGGCCGCGACCTCTATTTTCTGGGTCCAAATAGAGCCGCAAGGATAGGCGGTTGTTGCCCCTAGATCGGGTCAGTTCGGGATATAAAACCCCTCGATCTTGGATGCTTGGTGCCGGCCGGACCCTATGTTAGGGCTTTACCATAGATCGAGAGAGAACGAGAGAGAGGGGACATGGAAACGGAGCTCGGCGGCGGTAGTTCTAGGGTTCGGATGAGGCTTGGTTTGGCAGCCATCAAGGTAGCATAGCATCGACGGAGATGAAGGGGAGGAGGATCGGCGGCTAGGTCAGGCTTTGTCGGGTTCATCGTCAATCGAAGGCACGAGCATGTCCACCGTCGGAAGCACCAAACATGGCGCCCTGTTCTTGCGGCAAAACAGGGGAGAAACCCCCTTTTCATCGGGTGAAGAAGATGCTGCCCGGATCTGGGAAGCCATCGTCGGATCAATCTTGAACGGTTAGCATTGTTTTGATAAGTTAGTTCTTTGAAAATTCATATCTTGAGCTACAGATCTCGGTTTGGGACAAACAAGATACCTATGGAAAGCTATTCGAGTGTACTATCTTATAAAAATAGTTTCAGAGTATGATTTTTATGTTTTCTATTTATTAAATTCTGGGTAGACAAAACTATATGATTTTGATGTTTTGCCAATTAAAAATAGTAAACGCCTTTAGAAATTTATACAAATTTGACTGAATGTGTATTTTGACATGTCTAACATTACTTCAGATCCTGATCTTTCATATAAGAAGTTTTATTGAGATTTTTGATATAAACCCTAATAAGGGTATTTTGGGTATTTCACCCATGATATGATTTTTTCTTATGACCTAATATTTTATACATGATCTTACTACATTGTGTGATTACTTTTCTAGAGATTTTATGGATTTTCTTGTGTTATCATATTTGTATTATGATTTGGACCTAAGTGACCATTATGTGAGGGTAATAGATGATTATCTTGAGACAATAAGTGATATATATGTCTAATTAAGTCTGATATTATTTATCTAAATGATTTTAATTTGATTTCATAATAGAGTCAAGTAATATTAGTATATATGACTATGTTTGAGATTTTCTTTGATCTATATGTTCATATGAGTTCATAAGACGACTTATATCTTATTTGAGTATAAAGATAATATTGATTATATAGTATGAGTTTTATTTTATTTCAACACCAATATTTTATGGTGATTTCAGATTAAAGTTATGCTTAGTCTAAATAAGAACCCTAAGTTGGTATATGTAGTTAGGAAGATGGGGTTGTGAGATTTAGAAATAGAAAGAGAGAATATAGGCTTGGACTTATAAAACTTTCATTATATCCAGGTGATTAAGATTTGGAACAAGAAATCAAGACTAAGTTAAGGACATCATCAACACAAGAGGTAAGTGGTTCATGCCCATGAGTATTTATGTTTGTCAAACCAAGTACATTTACATGCTTCTTAAGTAAGCCATTCATGTCCTACACTCTAAGTTAAATATGTAAGAATGATTTTATGTGCTTATGATTGTAGAATTTCATATGCTCAATATCTTAAGTAGTGATGTGTCATGGAATGATTCTAAATCATGAAGTTAAGTTCATAAGAAGGATAAGAAAATATAGTTCTATCATATCTCTTAAATGTAGATGTAACCATGTATTGAGATTTCAAATAGGAACATGTCATCAAGGTTTCTTATATATGTAGCGATCTAAGAAATTAAAAAGTGAAATAGATTACTTAATAAGGTTGATGTTTAAAAGTTAAGTATTATGTGAGAATATGGATGTTGCACATGGTAGACCATGGCCCAATTTCTAGGATAAATGTACTAAGGTGGCATTAAAGATATTGTAACATGAGTTTGTGATGATATTATCATATTATGAGATATTAAGCCATGATTGAGTTTCACGAAGAGAATCTATATGATTTCTACCTTAAGGTTTAAGATTTAAGTTCATACAAATGTATTGAGATCAGACTTAATGAGATTAAATTGGGTATGATTAAGATGCAAGTTAAGATTTTCTAAGGTTCTATTCTATGGTTTATGATCTTAAGACTTAAGTCCATTAAGATCAGATTTTGATGAGGTTTTAACATAGAATGAGTTATCTTGCCAAGAATCAGATATCATACTTTAGCTATACACATTACTTAAGTTACTTTTGTATATTTAGTATTTCTATACTCATTTCAGATCTCGTCTCATAAGACATTAGACTCATGTGTGATATAATTGGTATAATGAAGTAATCTTACCAAATCAGAGTTTTAGAATAAAGTTTACCTAGATAATGAGATACATGATTAAATCCAATAACAGATTCAGTTTAGAACTCTAGAATAAGAGATTTAGATTCGGACTTAGACTACTCACTGTGTGAGTAGCCATATTTTGAATAAAAGGTACATGATATGCATATAGACCCAATCTCAAATATGTTGTAATTTGAGATACATATCCAAATTCTATAATAGATTATGTTCAGAATTTAAAGAGTAGAGATTCAGATTCAAATTTCAGATTCAGAATTCAGTACATGTTTAGTACTCAGTTTCAGATAAGCTTGGATTCAGTATTTAGTAAAGATAGATGTAAGATAATTAATTTGAAACATTCACATAATGCATTATATAATAAGTCCTCACCAGAGAGTCCCGGGACAATTCAGAGGCGCGTTGCGCCAGACACTGCGGGTGTCACAGAGGGCATGTTATGCCAACAGAGGGTGCGTTGCACCATAGAAGACACTTCAGTGTCAACAGAGGGCACATTGTGCCAACAGAGGGTGTGTTGCATCATAGAGGACACTTCGGTGTCACAGAGGAGGACTTATTGTATAATGGTGGCCACAGTCAGATAAAAATTGTAAGTAAAAGATACCATAGATTAGATATGCCCATATTCTCATCCATGAGTAAGGATGAGAGGGTATTAGATAAGATAAGTAAGACCTAGGCGCTTTGGCGTAGGTCATGAGATCCATGTACCAGGGTACATGTCTCTAGAGAAAGATAAAATAGAAAGATATAAATTTCTGATTAAGAAATAAGAGATTTTATGTTTCAGATTTTACTCAGAGCTTGATAGTAACTTGTCGTTTATAATGTCGATTTCAGATTATTAGTCATGTATATTTTTAGAATACTCATGCCACTTACTCTAACGACTGTTTTTCCCAATGCATGGCTGGGGACGCGATGTCCGCAGGGTTTGGAGCAGCGGAAGATTTAAAGAATAAGAAAAGATGTAGCAGGTTTTCAAGCTTGCCTAGTGGGGTGCCATCTACCGAGACGGTCCAGAGTTTAGACAGATCTTTTTATGCTTAGTCTTGTTTAAAGAGTAGGTTAGATGAGTTGTAGTTTTCTTCTTATCAATGACTATGTATGAATCAATTTTACCTAATGCAAAGTGTTTCATTTGCTTTAATTGCAAAGACTATCATGTTTGTGACAATCCCAGAAAAAAAAATTATTGCTTCCGCTCATGTGTTATGAGAATCTGGGTGTTACAGACATGTTGCTAGATACTTATGTTTTTTTGTGAGGTTTTGAATGTCACTGTAATGTAATAAGGAACCTACATGGTCACACATATAAGGATGTTTGAAGAAATTAAATTTCATAATAACAAATTTGATTAGAATGATTTTGAATCATTTACATGCTAATTGTTTGCCCAATTGGGGACTGGGCAAGTCAATCATCCGATTGGAAGGTTTGAATCAACTAGGTGAATTGAGTGTCAATCGACCAATAGATTACCAATTTGGCATGTAGCAAGTCAACCAACTTAAGAGTCCAATCATGCAACATGATGTAATAAAGGTTGAACAAGAATTACAAAGACTCAATTGATTTGGAATTGAATTAAGCAATTCAAATAAGAATTTGACTTACTAACTAAACAAAACACACTACTAGATGATCTAGTTGACCGACTAGGCTAGTGAGTCAGATGATTCATTAATGAATCAAACTGACTGCAAAGTCTATCTGATTTTTCCAAATTGATTCTAACTATGAGTTAGGATTAAGAACGAGATTAATTTTTGGGATAACCAAGGCCATGAGTCTTTTGTATAATGGGGTGGACATCCAAGGGGAGACAAAAAATACTGTGACATAAGTTTTTTGAGATTTATTCCTATTGGAGAGAGAAAAACTCACCCAAAGGACAACAACCCACTATAGGTGAAGTAGAGCTAGAGACACTAGTAGGACTGGCAAAACCAGACCCAACCTGATCAACCCGATCTGACCTGACTAAACAGGGTCTCGGTCATGAAATTTTTGACTCGACCCAAAAAAGACCTGAACCCAAAACACCCGTGTCCAGGTTTGACATTGTGGACCAAAAACCCAATAGACCTGATATTGTTTCTAATATAATATTATTTCAATTTAAACAGTAGATACTAGCTGCGTACATCAGACTCAAACTAGCGGAGTGGGGCGAGTATCACAAGAAAAAAAGAAGGAAAATCAAATCAGAACTCGTAGGAAAAAAGAAGGAAAACTGAACTGGCAGTAAAAGTAATGTGCAATCGCCATTGTATAGCACACACAACCGTTGCCCTGGCTTCCCCTCCCCGGCTGCCCCCCAAGTCCTTGACTACTATGATTTGTAGGCATAATCGCCATCACCAAAAGTCAGGTACGCGCAGCCACTAGCTGTTCCACATAGATCCTGAACGGCAACATGGTGGACATGTTGGTGTTCTTTTTGTCGTTGTGCTTCTATATTTGTAACGACCCTGACCTGGGTTATACTTTAACCCTATAGGTTTTGTTTAATAAAGATAATTATATGCTTGATCTTATCTTTTGAAAAGTAATTAAGGCTCAAGAGGAACTTATGTTTCAATTTTAGTCCTTTTTGAATAATGTTGAAAACAATGTTTTGTCTGTTTTGGACTAAAATGCAAATTACCCAAGTTGAGGGGTTAACTTGAAAATGTTACATGATAAAATGTTCCTCAAGTGTTGAAGCATCATAAGAATGAAAATTATGCAGAGGTATGGCTTGTGGAAGCATGAGCACCAAGAAAGAGCTTAATAAGCAATGTTTGTGCATTAAAACCTAGTTTTGGTGTAATGTGCAATTTACCCAAAACCTAGGGATCAATATGAAAAATACCACTTCTAGAGAGTCCCTAATGTTTCTTGGTATCAATTAGAGAAAAGAAAAGTATAGGGGTATCTCATTTGAATATCTTTGGGGAGAGAGAATCTTGGTATTAAAATAATCAAGATTTAAGCATAATTGAAACCCCAATTCAATTTAATGCAAAAATAAATATAATAATGGAAGTACCCTTCAACCAAAAATGTGATGGTTGAATTTATATAAGTATGAACGTCCTTGTGCCTTGCAATGGCACCGAAATATCTAAAGTGAGTGGAGATCCCACTCACATTAGTTAAAGAAAAAGTAATATCCACTAATTTTTTGATATTATTATTATTATATTGATTAAGGTGCTTAATTGTTTTCTTTTAATTCATGGATAAAGAAGAGGATTTAGAAGGGGAGGATGATGGATTTGTATGAAAGTAAGTGAGGGGAATAAGTGGCACCAATTTAGAGAATTGGAGGATTTTTATAACACTTTTTCTCTCTTGAATTTCCCTTATATACACTCCATTCTTTCACCCACATGAAAGACTTTTTCGACTCTTCTTTCTTTCCTTGCTTCGGCCGAGTAGAAGGAAGCTTAGGATCAACAGGAGGACGTACCCCAACCTGTAGGTGATCTCCTTAATCATCTTCAACCTTGATTACATGGTGGAAATCGAAATTCAATGCTTATTTTCTTCTTTTCTCCATTCAATTTTCAACTTTAGCCATTCTTTTCACTCAAAGACTTGAGGACGAACCTTGGGAATTTGAGAAAGCTTCATTCACCATTAAAGACATTAATCTTGAAGCTTGGATTCAACTTTGAAGGTGGGTTATATAACTTGAACCCTTAAATGTTATTATTGAATTTAACTCTTCATTTCATGTTGATCATTTCTTTCTTCTTGATATTCCTTTCGGATAATTGATGAAATCACCATATGAATGGCAGTATATTTCGAAGGTTTGAAACTTGAATATGATGATGTCATCTTAGCACACACCTCAATAAAAATCATGAGCAAACAGTTTCATCTTTTGGTGACCAAACGGTCTCAAGATCGTTTGAGGTCAAATGGTCTCAAGACCGATTGACACCAAACGGTCTCAAGACCATTTGAGGTCAAGTGGTGTCATGATTGAATGGAGATCCAATGGTTACAATTGATCTAGTCCCAAAGGTTTCAACATTTGATGGTTCCTTGATTACAAACCCTAAATTGATTGATTGTAGAAACCCTAATTGATTCAAACAATTTTTAATAATGAATGGACCAAACGGTCTTCAAACCGTTTGAGGACCATTCTGTCTCAAACCGTTTGAGGACCATTCTGTCTCAAATCGTTTGAGGACTAAATGGTCTCAAACCGTTTGGGGTTTATTAATATTTAAATCAAAAGGTCTCAACCCGTTTAGGGATTAAACATTTTCAAAATTGATTTGATCAAACAGTTTCAAAACTGATTGAAGGAATTAGAGCAAGACCGTTTAAGGTCTAACGGTCCTGAAGACCGTTTGGAGGTTAAGCACCTCAAGACCGTTTAGAGGTATAAAAGGTTCAAGACCATTTGGAGATTCAATTGAACCAAGACCGTTTGAAGGTCTAACGGTCTTCAAACCATTTGAGGTTTTAGACCAAGACCGTTTAAGGTCTAACGGTCTTCAAGACCGTTTGAAGGTCAAGTGACCTCAAGAACGTTTGAAGGGCAAGTGACCTCAGGACTGTTTGGAGGTTGAGGGGTCAAAACCGTTTGGAGGTTCAATGCAACCAAAACCATTTGAAGACCTAATGTGATGAAAGATCAATTAACCCCATGATTGTTAATGATGTATATCAAAGATAATTACAATGGTTGTACCTTTAAGGTACTAGGGTGATTAGTACCCTTAGAGGGGTTAACCTTTGATGCTTATGGAAGCAATATCTCAATACACTATGCTAACCCTAAATGTATGTACTTGAATGAAGGGTTGACCTAATCTAATCAAGCTTGAAGTAATCAACATCCTAGAGGGGATGAGAGAGAGAGGAATTCATACATGTATAATAATCATGCAGTGGTTAAGCCTCAACACTTTCAACATGAATAAAATATGTAATTAGGGTACGATCCTTGATAAAGATATCATGAAACCCTAATTGAGAAGGTTGATGAGCCCTAACCCTAATTTAGGGCAATGCTAGGTGAAACCCTAATCTAGGGTGATGATATGAGAAATCCCAATTTAGGGTAATATAATGAAAAACCCTAATTTAAGAGGATGCTTCATGAAACCCTAATTTCAGGTAAAGTTACATGAAACCCTAATTTGGGGAAAAGTTATAAGGAACCTTAATTCAAGATAATGATGTGTGAAACCCTAATACAAGGTGATGTTATGTGGAACCCTAATATAGGGTGATGTTATGTGAAAACCTAATATAAGGTGATGTAATGTGAAACCCCAACATAGGGTGATGTTATGTGGAACCCTAATATAGGGTGATGTTATGTAAAACTCTAATTGATAAAGAGGGGAACCCTATTCCTAATAATGGAATAGTGAATAATATATTAGTAGGTGAAACACATAAAGTGGTTGATAATGGATAACCTTATATCAATTACTGCCTTAACCCGAGATGAGTCCATATTATTGATAATAGTTGAATAATTCAATTGAGTGACTTATGACCAATACATTACATGATAAATGTGATGAACTAGTGCATAAATTATTAGTATGGGAAATACCCTAATACAAGATAAGTTGATGAACTTAAGTAAGTTACAAGTAATGAGGGAAGTGATGCATCAAGACATGATAGATATCACATTTAGCACCTCAAGGTTGATACACCTTGATGTACCCTAAATCCAATATACTTGGATGAGTAACACATGAAGTGTGTCATGATAATTGTTACATTGAGATGTAATGCACTTTGATAAGTGTAGGCTAACATAACTTAAGAAAAGGTTAAGCCAAGTTAATAAAATATGATGTAATCATATTCTGGAAAAGATGAGAGAGGAACTCATATCTTGTGTTGATGATTCATTTTATGATAAATGATAAGAATAAATAAGTATGATTGAATACTTATGATATTAATATTGTCTCCTAGATGTGTGGAGCAATGAATTAGGGTTTGATCATTAATAAATATGATCTTGAAAACCTAAATGGTTAATAATGGAAAACCCTAACCCTAATGAAGGGTGATGATATGTAAGAGAAACCCTAATCGATAAGAAAGGGAAAGTTCTTTTGTTGCATAAACCTTGTAAGGTATGTTAAATACTTGAATAAAAGTATAATGATTAATGGGCCTTGTGAGCCATGTGAATAAGTTGTTACCTAGTGAGAGGTGACAAGATGTGCAATGGCCTTGTGAGCCATGTGAATAAGTTTTTACCTAGTGAGAGGCGACAAGATGTAATGGCCTTGTGAGTCATGTCATAATTTGTTGCCTAGTGAGAGGTGACAAGATATTTAATGAGCCATGTGAGATGTTTGTGTAAGAAGTATCCTGAATACCTTGGTCAGAAGACCTGGAGGTAATAGTTACCTGATAAGTGGTAACCATGTCCAGTGATGAACTAAGGGTTTGAATACCCAGATCCAGTAAACATGATGATGATGTTGTTGAGGGATGTGAATTCCTAGCAATGAGATAAGGGATTGAGATCCTAATGTTATATAAAGTTCTGAAAGGTACTTGATAGATGTATTATACTTTTTGTTGTAGCATTTGTCATAATAATTCATGTTTGAAAACTTGACTGATGCTAAAAGAATACAACAAAGTACTTAATTAATCAAGTGGAATCTTATCGTGTAGTGCCCTGGCCATAGATCCATCAGCGTCAGGATTTGCTGGATGGTGAAACAGGTTGCTCCGCGGCATAACCTGGAAGGCATATTTTTGAATATGTGGGGGTGATGGGTGAAAATATCTGTACACCCTAATGAAGGAATTGATGTGAGATAAATATTAAATATCTCAATCTTTCATTATATATATGTCAGGATGGATGTATCACTAATCTCCCGATGTCGGGATGGATGTATCATGAATCTCCCAATGATGTTTAATGTCAGATCGATGTGATATAAACATGAGATCTCTCGATTGCAAAGAGAGTGCAGCCGCCGCTGTAGCTCTATAGCGAAATTGCCAGTATACCCTGGAAAGCTATTTAGCATCGACACAAGATGTCTTGCATGGGATCTCGTACTGACTAAGATAAGGGAGGTCATGGAAGTTGACTCTTCCATTAACCTTGTATGGCGCCGACTTTGGGTTTCGCAACCGAAGGTTGGAGTATGAGTGGTATACCTCATCTCCTCAGGGCATAAGTGTGATTATAAAATGTAATAAGCCATATAGTATGTTTGCTTAAGGATTGAATACAAAAATCATTGGATGATGTTACATTTCTTTTATGCATCTTTAGTTGATAGATGATATATTTATGTTTCCTTACATTTCTTGAAAAGTAGATAGATGATGTATAATTCTACCATGGGTAGATGCAATGTTCTCCTTAAGAAAGGAGATTATCTTATAATGTTCATACAATGATTAATACTGCTTGTTAATATAAAAGAACCCATGCTTAGTTTTATAATGTTTATCTACAATAATAATGTTTCTGGAAAAGAGTTATATCTCTCGCTGGGACAATTTCAATTGTCTCACCCCCGTGGGATCCAACATTTTTAGGTAAATGTTGACGAGGAGGCAGGAACCATACAGCAGGGGAAGAACAGCAGAATCAGGGACAGCAGTAACATCTCAGGTGGAGATATTGACGGTCATGTCTTGTAGATATGAGTCTTATGTGTCGTCTTTATACTCTCAGGTCCTTGGAGTCAGTAGTTAGTTCTTTTATGATCGATATGAGATTTTGGCTTGAAAGCCTCGAGGTTTTATGTTGCTTATGTATAGTTTGGGCAAAGCAACTATTGTATGTAATCCTCGAGAAGAGATGGTACATGGTATGTACTTTGTGGACCAGAATATATATAGTACTTTGGCCCTCCTTATAAAAGTTTCCTAGAATTGTATCTCTTTGCAAAAAGGTTTTAATTTTTAGTGATTTTTGATAATCCGATGCTATTGTTTTCTTCCACATTAATCATTATTCGATGTTTGGGGTATGTCGCCACAATATTGCTATTGTGCCTCTATGCTTACTCTCTTACAAGCTTTAGATTTCTGCAACCAACTAATATAAGATCTCTGAGATCAGTTCATGCCGCAGCTTGCACCTCAAATTGAGTCTTCTAACAAGCTTAATTAGCAAATGCCAGACCAAGCACCTATATGATTTTGAAAAGAAGTTGTATCCTGACATGTGTCTACTCTGAAATGCATATCAACTGTTAATTCTTCATCTTTTTTAAATTTATTTATGCACATATTTGTTCCTGTGGTTTTAGCCCAACCATTATATTTGTAATATGTGCCCTTATTTTTCTTCAATCTTCAATGCTTGTTTGGTCTTCTTCTTGAATATACTACGATAACAAAATCATTTCTATCTTTGTGGTTGTTATGCCATCCCGATTGCTAAGGTGCTAGGCTGCTAGCTACTATTAAACATCTCTACAAAATGGGAAGCCGCAAATTCTTTATCATTAGTTCTCCACGAACTGTAAGATTTCCCTCTTCCCTTTAAATTTTTTTTATCACTGAATACCAATATGAATTTAGAACAAAAATTTCTTAGTAAAACATCAAAGTATGAGACTCAATTGTATATCTCTTACACATATTTGTACTTTTTTCTAGATATGAACATGACAGGAAGGGGGAAAGCACCTAATATTGTCACACTCGATAATGAAGATTCACATGCTCAATATTTAAATGAAGATAACCCAATAGAAGTTGACAATCAATCTAAGAATGAGGGTGGGGTTTTGAAAAGGAAGCATGGACGTCAACGAAGATCTCTTATTTGGTCTCAATTTGTGCCAAATTCTCCTTACCCTACAACTAGTAATCAAAGGGCCAGGTGCCTTCAATGTAGCACAAAAATTATATCAGTAGGCATGGGACTTCTAATTTCAAAAGGCATATGATAGTTTGTAGGGCTGTTGGAAATTGAGATATAGGGCAAATGTTGTTAGCAAAGTCACAAGGATATGACTCTTTGACTACTAAATCCACTAAGCTTGATCAATCAAAATTTCGTGAGCTAATTATAGTTTCTGTCATCAAACATGAGTTTTTTTTTCACTTTATAGAATATGAAGCTATTGGAGAGCTATTTTTTTTATCTTTCTGTGGATGCTAAGATGATGACAAGAAATACACTAAAAAGTGATGTTTTGTCAATATACCATAAGGAAAAAATAAGATTGAAATTTAAATTTTAAATCTCAAACTGGGAGGATTAGATTGACATCTAATTTGTGGCATCTATCACCACTGATGGCTATATTTGTTTAACCTCTCACTATATTGATGATGCTTGGGTGATGCATAAACTGGTATTAAATTTCTCTTTCTTTGCTCCACCACATAGTGGATGTGCAATTGCTGAGAAGATTTTATTCTTTCTATGTTGGTTGATTGGATGATTGAACATAAATTATTCTCATGCACATCACATAATGCATCTGCCAACAAAGTATTCATTGATAACTTGAAAGATAATCTGAAGTTGATCGATTCCCTTTTGTGTGTTTGAGATTTTTTTCACATTCATTGTTATGCTCATATCTTGAACTTGACAGTGATAGATGGTTTGAAGTGTCTTGATAATTCGGTAGAGAAAATACAAGAGTTTATGAAATATGTAGAGGTTCACAAGCTAGAAAGATGAAAATTTTATATTGTGTCAAAATTGTGTCTCTTGAGAAAACTAGGGGGTAACTCAAGATATCCCTACAAGATGGAATTCCACATATCCTATGGTTGATAGTGCATTATACTACAAAAAGGATTGTATGGACCTTATGCTAACCGGTAGTCACTACACTTCTTGTCCATCTTAAGGTGAGTGGAGTTGGTTGAAGAAGTTATACAAGTTCTTAAAAGTTTTCCACAATGCTACTTGTGTATTTTCTGGTTCTAACTATGCAACTGCAAATATGTATTTTCCTCAAGTTTTCGTTTTTCATTTTACTTTTATCCAAGCAAAAGAGGGCAGATATGAGTTCATGAAAAAAATGGCTACTGATATGTTGGAGTAATGCTACAACCATATTTGTGGGAAGAATTCTAAACAAATGAAAATTGTGAAAGACAAATTGGATGCTCTTATTGAGTCCTACCAACCAGTGGAATCAAGAAATCCCAATATAAGATCCTCCAAAGAAATAGAAGTAGATGTTTTACCTAATTCCTTTGACATGATCCAGGTTAGTTTAATTTTGAGTCTCATATGCTTTATAATTTTTAATACATAATTTTCATGTTATTATTCTTGTTTTATACATAGGACTTTGATGACTTTGAAACGAGTTGTCTCTCCCATATAAAAAAATTCACAACTTGATGCATATTTAGACCAGACTAAATATGATAGAAAGACAAAACTTGACAATCTAAACTATTGGAATACTAATAGGTTTTATTATCCTGAGCTTGCTAGCATGGCTAGAGATGTGCTAGCTATCCCTATCTCTAATGTTTCTTTCGAGTCCACATCCAATACAGGTGGACGTATTCTTGATAAGCACTAGTGTTCTCTAAAACCTAACGTAGTAGAAGCCATTATTTTCACTCGTGATTGGCTCTATGACAAAGGTATATGGGACAACCTATGTTTACACTATGATTCCATGAACTTTTTCTATATGCTAACTTGTTGGGTCCGGGCATCCTCTATGTGTGCTCTACTTTTGCAATGTAGGTGTTGATGAAATTAGCTTAGATTATGCTTTGCAAAATCATGATGAGGAACAATCAATAGGGAATTCAACATAATCAAATTTTGCTTCTGCTTGAAATATATTTGCCTATTTGGATAGAATTTATTCTTTGAAACATTATAATTGAAATAATAACATTATTACATACATATGGTTTCTAATGCAGGTTGATAGTTGAAGACATGAAGATCGACATGGAGTATCATGTAAGCATGTTTGATAGTTGATAGTTGAAGGTACAAAGGTCTTCATTGATTTGTATTTTATGGTAGGAATCTTAGTAGCTTCGGAAGTTTGTTATGTACTTCGATTTGAATGTTTGTTATGTACTTAACAGAATCAATGTTGTTCATTATGCTTGGAAATATTGGACATGCCAAGTATGATGTTATGGAATTGTAAACTATAGTTTTAGAGACTTGTTGCTTGTTTATATATCTTGCTTTTTTTAAGTTTGTGACTTAATGAAAGACAATGCTTGTATTAGAGACATGTGTTTGGGATATTTGCTACACTTGTGTTAGAGAATAAAATATAGAGACATATCACATGCTTTTACAAGTGTATGGAATTCAGGAACGTAAGTACATATTTTTTACACATGCTTTTATATTATAAATGTCAAGATTCAAGAATGTAAGTGGATACATTGTACATATACTTTTGTAAGTGTTGACTATTGAGATTCAAAAACATAGTTGTGTGTTTTATTACAAAGTAAGTGAATAGTTTGATAATATGATGTCCATTTTGATAGGTCGTACAAGCTTGCACATCAATGCTATCATATATAATATTTATTTATGAAATGATGGCTAACTAGAATCACTACTACAGAAATGGCTTATAAAGTCACTTTTCAAGGTGTCAGTTGTATACATAAACGGACACTTAAACTCTACAGTGTCAGTTTATAACATAAACCGACATACAATCTGTGAAGGTCGACCAGACACGGGTACCACTTTTATTAAGTGTCGGTTAATTAATAAAAAACCGACACCTAAAATCAACCGCCAAAACCAAAATTCCAGCGAAAAAATTACCTACAAAATTTCACATATGGCGTTGGTTCATAAATTAATAACCGACGACCAAAGATTATTCGCGGGACAGGAATAGTTGTCGGTTGTCTTTTAGTTAAAAACCGACGACTATAATCTAGTATAGGCGTCGGTTGTTGGAAAAGAACCGACACTGTTGGTTTAGTTGTTGGTTATTTTGAATAACTGACGCTTATTGCTAACTTAATATCTCACCAGCGCGAGCGACTCTTCCCCCTTTCCCAGTTTCAATCCCAATTTCAGTTAGGTCCGGCGATTTCTTGCTCACCCCCACCGATCGTTGCTCCTCCGCCGCCGCTGTCGTGCTCCTGCTCTGCCCTCGCCGCTGCTCCGTGCTCACCGGAGGCCGTCCTCCTGCTCCTGCTCCTACCCTCTGTGCTCACTGGCGGCCGTCCGTGCTCCTGCTCTGTGCCCTCGCCGCTGCTCCGTGCCCTCGCCGCCGCTGCTCCGTGTCCTCGTCGGCGCTTCTCCTCTCTTTGCCGCCGCCTCCACCGGTGGTTGCTGTACTCCGGCCCCTGCTCTCCTCTTCCCTCAAGGTATGCCCGCCCGCCCTGCCTTCTTCCTTCTTCCTCTGCTCCGCCGGCTGCTTGGGCGGTGCCAAGGCACGCCCAAGCAGCTGCTGGGCATTTTTTTTTAAGTTATTTACTTATTTGTGTTTAGGGTTTAGGTACTGATTTTTTGCTTCTACTGAGTTGAATCCTCTATTTTCTATACAATACATGTAATTTTGATCAAGTGATGATATGTAAATGTGGAAATAAGTTAGTAAGGTATCAATGATAAGTCTGCTGTAATGTGATGCAAAATAGTTATTGTATCATGCATATCTTAATACTTTTTTGTTTTATAGTTGTATAGGGTGTTTTATGTGTGACAAGTCTATTGTTTTATAGTTGTGCATACCTGCGAGTTATCAGGAACACCTAAATGAATGTCTAACACCTAAATAAATATCTAGTTGTGTATTTTCCTAGTATCGTGAAAGATTCTCAATCGTGTGTATCACATGGGATTCTTATCTCAACACAATGGACTGCAATATATGCATCTAATGCCTTAAATGGAAGACTCGAATGTTATAAAATCCCATCAAAGTAGGTAGAAACAACTTATATATATTCAGATCTTAATAATTCCATGAAGTGCACATTATCTTACTCAGGAAAAGTATGTGTATAATGTAGGATTAGTTCCATATAATGGTTCTATTTTAGTAAGCACCTAGAAACTCGTCTAAGATTTACTCATTAGGAGTAAATCTTAGATAGTCCCCGGTTTGGGACTGTTCTTAAACACCTAATCTCACTTAGGATGTAAGTGTATAATGTGTATTGGGTTTTCGAGAAAATTTCGGTAGCATTTCCTCGTTTGTTCTCTAAGTACATATGTAGACTTCTTTTCAAGCTATCATGTCTACCACAATAAAGTTGGTTATGACAAGCAATAAAAGGTTAACTGATGTTATACAACTTTTTCTGAAAATATATAACATCGTTATATGTACTTACACTTTGTTAATACTAATATTGTACAGTCTCTGTCCACCCATAACAGTCACTATGAACTGGGCCTCTATGTCAATGTTAACGTTCCCTATTGAAGAACAATTGGACATCGTCCTAGATGATCGTTCCTTAAACCAATTGGTCATACCCAAACATTGGCGTTTTCTAAAAGGAAGACACTACATGCCTGGTAAAGTGACCATAACTTTTGGCAATTATTCACATGTTATCGAGGTTGAGTATGATTTGGCAGGAAATCTTGTAACAAAAATCCGGTTGGCGTGATTGGATTGGAGAGATGCATGTGGTCCGTTGCAATAGGCTTTTTCTCCGTCCAGTTGGCCATAATTCCATCAAAGTTTGGATAACCAACAGCAACTGTGAGACCCCCGATCATCTACTGCGGTATGAGCGCACGGCGTCGCATATCAGCTCGGACGAATCTGAATCTGAGGCCCCTGTCAGTTCAAATTCGTCTAAATACAGTGAGGAGCTTCGTGACACAGCTTCATCATCAAAAAGAAGTTATTGATGCGGGACCATGTTGGTGTAGTATTTAGTTGTCTATCTATCTAGACTTATCTGTATTAATAGTTTTTTTAATTATGCGCATGTTTAGGGGTACACCAACCCCTTTGTTTAGTTATTGTTTAGGGGTACACCCCTGTGTGTGGATGTAAAAAGAGATTAATGAATGGAACTGAACGTTGCTACATGAATGCTTATAACTAAAGTGTGTGTTCCCATGAATGTTCCCATTTGCATGATTACACTACTATTTTCTCATATTGTATAGTCTATTTTAATATGACATACTTACTTATATCTTACTTAATGATGAACTGTAATGCACACATGTGACATGCTTGGAATGTAAATGATGAACTTTTCCCTAAATTGCCAATCATGCTTTTAAAGACATCAATAATCACCCTAACTTGAAGAACTAGGATTTTAGGTATAAGAATGACAACACATTATTTGTTGGCCTAGAAACCCGTCCAAGATTTACTCATTAGGAGTAAATCTTGGATAGTCCCCGGTTTGGGACTGTTTTCGAACACCTAATCTCGCTTAGGATGTAAGTGTATAATGTGTATTGGGTTTTCAAGAAAATTTTGGCAACATTTCCCCGTTTGTTCTCTAAGTACATATGTACTTGGAGAACAGCGGGGAAATGCTGCCGAAATTGTCTTGAAAACCCAATACACATTATACACTTACTAGTGAGATTAGGTGTTCAAGAATGGATAGGTGGTACACATTTATTATATATAATAATGACATCACATGTATTTGTTAACCCTAGACCCTAATCTTGTCCTAATATATACTTGTTTTCTTTTTTATCATAGAATGGATAGAAATGATGGATGTCCATTCGCAATCGCTGCACCCCAGAGTTTATTTCTGGTCTTGACCAGTTCATTAGATTTGTCGAGGAACATAGGAAACAACCTGGAGATAGGTTCTACTGTCCATGTAGGCATTGCGGTAACAACTTGAAAGTCAACACTGGTGATGAAATCAAAACTCATGTCATGTGCAACGGGATTATACAAGGCTATACAGAATGGCACTGGCATGGAGAGATTTCAAACCCGAAACCAATGGATGTCGATAGCAGTGCTTGTGTGGAAGAAGAAATTGCCTACGATGACGTAGATGTGAATGAACCAGTTCCAGTAGACATCGTTGATGCGATGCTGGATAGTTGTGTGGTAGAGCACACCGATCCACCTCCCATTTTTAGAAACATTGTGCATGATGCTGAGATGTCGTTATACACAGGTTGTACTAAGTTTACGAAGCTTAACACTGTGTTGAGATTGTATAAGTTGAAAGCTAACAATAGATGGAGCGACAAAAGCTTCACGTCATTGCTGTCTTTGTTGAAAGAAATGCTTCCTGAAGGAAACGAGCTGCCAATCTCAACATACCAGGTAAAGAAATTGTTGTGCCCAATGGGAATGGATGCCAAGAAGATACACGCATGCCCTAATGATTGTGTATTATTTCAAAAGGACTATGCGGATTTGAAAGATTGTCCAAAATGTGGTGTGTCACGGTATAAATTGATGACTTCGGGGGAGTCCAAAAATGGTTCTCCTGCCAAGGTGATGTGGTATCTACCTATAATATCACGGTTTCAATGCTTGTTTTCCAATCTGATAGATGCGAAGAATTTGAGGTGGCATGCAGATGTTAAGAAAAATAATGATGGGATCCTACGACATGCGTCCGATTCCCCACAGTGGAAGAAGATTGATGTATTGTACCCTGAATTTGGTGAAGAAGTCAGGAATCTAAGACTTGGGCTTTGTACAGATGGGATGAATCTGTACGGAACATTGAGCAGCCAACATAGCACTTGGCCAGTCATGCTTGTTATATACAATCTTCCTCCCTGGCTGTGTATGAAAAATAAGTACGTAATGATGTCGTTGTTGATATCGGGCCCTAAACAACCTGAAAATGACATCGATGTTTATCTTGAACCTCTGATTGATGACTTAAAGAAACTCTGGGGTGAAGGTGTGATGACCTATGATGCTTCACGAAGAGAGACATTTCATTTGCATGCTATGTTGTTTTGCACTATTAATGACTTTCCAGCATATGGGAATTTGTCTGGATATAATGTCAAAGGAGCTAAAGCGTGTCCTATATGTGAAGAGAACACTGATTCAACAAGACTAAAACATGGCGGTAAGAATGTATATCTCGGTCATCGAAGGTTTCTTCCAAAATTTCATCCGTATCGTAGGAAGCGTAAAGCATTCAATGGATTGAATGAGGAACGCAGTGCACCTAAACCTATACCAGGGGAGGTTGTTTATGAAAGAATAAAAGACTTTGTCAATGAATTTGGTAAGAGATCACAATGTACTACACGGAGTGACAATTCTTCATTCAATAAGAAGTCAATATTTTGGGATCTTCCTTATTGGAGTTCTTTGACAGTCAGACATTGTATCGATGTAATGCACGTTGAGAAAATGTCTGTGATAGCATCATTGGTACTCTATTAAATATACCAGGTAAGACTAAAGATGGGATAAAATCCAGACTGGACCTACGTGAAATGGGAATAAGGTCAGAATTAACAGAATTACGTGAAATGGGTAATAAAAGAACATACTTACCTCCCGCTTGTTGCACGTTGTCTAGAAAAGAGAAGAAAGCTTTTTGTGAATGCTTGGTAAATGTTAAGGTGCCACATGGTTACTCATCCAACATCCGTAGATTGGTATCAAAGAAAGATCTGAAGTTGATAGGACTTAAATCTCATGATTGTCACACTCTAATGCAACAAATATTGCCCGTGGCAATTTGATCTATATTGTCAAAGCATGTAAGGTTTGCAATCAATAGACTTTGTTTCTTTTTCAACAGTCTCTGCAGCAAAGTTATTGACCCTGAGACTCTCGATAATTTGCAAAGAGAAGTGGTTGTTACCCTATGTCAGCTTGAGATGTATTTCCCTCCTTCGTTCTTTGATATCATGGTACATCTTGTTGTCCACTTGACTAGGGAAGTGAAAATCTTGGGACCGGTTTTCTTGCATTGGATGTATCCCTTTGAATGATACATGAGCATTTTTAAAGGTGATGTTCGAAACCGTTATCGGTCTGAAGGGAGTATTATTGAAGGTTATGCGGCGAGAGAGGTAATGGATTTCTGCAATGACTTTCTCAGTGGTAATGACACTCCTGATAATGACAAGAATATTGACGAGCTATTTGGCAAAGGAATTTTGGGATCACGTGTGAAAGTAATCAGCCGTGAGCAGTTGGAACAAGGTCATTTGTATATTTTACACAACATGGACGAAGTGAACGTTTATATCGAGGAACATACCAATTTCATCAAAAGACAATATCCTCGAGCCAATACAATGTGGCTTGCTAGAGAGCATAACAAGACTTTTATCAAGTGGTTTGAAGATAATGTCTTACATCAACTATCTCAAACACCAGATGATATTACTGAAACTATCAAATGCCTCGCCTTTAAACCAAAGTTGACTGTTATGTCTTATGAAGGGTATGACATTAATGGATTCACATATTACACAAAGCGCCAAGATGATAAGAGTGTCGTCCAAAACAGTGGGGTCACCCTTCAAGCATCGACTATGTTTTTTGCAAGTGCAAAGGATAAGAGTCCACGTGAAGATAAAATGTCATATTACGGTGTCATTGAAGAAATATAGGAATTTGACTACATAGATTTCAGAATTCCGCTCTTCAAATGTAATTGGGTTGATAACACCAAAGGAGTTATAGTGGATGAATTGGGTTTCACTTTAGTGAACTTTGAAAAGATTGGCGAGAAGGCTGAACCATTCATATTGGCATCACAGGCGAAACAAGTATTTTATATCGATGATCCTGCAAATGATAAATGGTCGGTTGTTCTTCATGGTAAAAGACAGTTCATTGAAGATCCTATAGATGAAGAAGAGTACTATGATAAATATGATGACTCCAGTCCATTCTCAGTTGGGTTGCCAACTCCACAAAATATTGAAGCTAATGATGACTTATATGTGCGCGGAGATCACAATGAAGGATTGTTAATTGATAAAAGATCACAATTTTAGAGGCATGCATGTTTATATTTTTTATTGAAGCTAAATGTTTACTTTTTTAATATCAATATCATTTTTTGATTTGATGTTTCATTATCTTCTAGTTAATACAAATTCTAAACATTATGGGATGGTGCTAAAGAACTATAGGACCAATCTCACCCGAGATTACATACGCGATGCTGAGAATAGGTTCTTGATTGATTCTAATTCTAGACATTGATCAGTATTTCACTAACTCTACACTAATAATTTTTTTTGTATTCTCTTTGAAAAATAAATATAGGAAGAAGGCTATGCAGGACGGCCATGACATAGCTATGCAGGATATGCAGGATATGCAGGAAGAATCCCCAATGAAGAGAAGCAGGATACAGATACAATACATAAAGTGCAGCACACACAAGTGCTTCAGATTCATATAACAACATGACAGACTAACACATATATAGTGCATAACAACAGCAGTGCCGAATTTACATACAACACTAGCTTAATACATATATAGTGGGACTAAGGTGACGATACCACCTGCTAAAACAGGTTACCGACTACATGTTACGACTGGGAGGTCGTGATTCAGCAACCATATGCATTAGCAGGAGGACAAACATATGGTGATCTATTTGTCCTCCTGCTAATGCATACGGTTGCTGAATCACGACCTCCCAGTCATAACATGTAGTTGTCGGTAACCTGTTTTACCAGGTGGGATCGTCACCTTATAAGTCCCACTATATATGTACTAAGCTAGTGTTGTATATAAATTCGACGTTGCTGTTGTTATGTACTATATATGTGTTAGTCTGTCATGTTGTATGGACATCGATTGTATTGCTCAGGTATTATATAGTCTCATTAGATAATATGAAATATATCAATCTTATTTATAGCTCGTTAATTATATATACATCATTCTCTTTACAGGTGTTTAAAGCTGACCCCACTACAGGAACGGACTTACCAGATGTACATGCTCCCTATACGATGGGAGAATTAAATGAAGTAAGAGAAGAATGGGCAACAACCATACAAATAGTGAGGGCTTTAAAATATAATTGGGATCCTGATAGCGAATAATGACTAAACAATGATATTTTGTAAATGAATTTCTGAATTATAATATATGTGTGAATGTTTCTACATGTCTGGATGTTTCTACATGTGTCTCAGTGAAAATGAATGAAAGTGTTGGTTGCTATATGAATGTTTCTACATGTGTGAATGTGAATGAATGGAACTACAGATTGCTAGCTACATGAATGTTTCTAAATGTGTGAAAATAAAATGAAACTGCAGGTTGCATTGCTAAATGCATGTGTGAATATTTTTGTTGTTAATTTTGCAGGTTTGTGGCCTGTTGTCGGCTGATATCAATGGATGTCGTAAAACCTGTAGTTCATAACTGAACTGAATAGGTTTCTCATCCTGCGACCAGCCACAGCAGGTCTGCAGACTGACAGAAAAAAAAAACAATAGGCGTCGGTTATTTATATAAAACCGACGCCAAATAGTTACAATGTCGGTTTTTAATAGAAACCGATGTCTATTTCCTTAACACCACGGCCGTGACAGCGGACCAGACACCACGGCCGTGCTGGCCAGCACGGCCGTGGCAGCGGACCAGACACCACGGTCGTGCTGTCCAGCACGGCCGTGTTGGAAGTTATATGGCGTCGGTTATTAGCTAATAACCGACGTCTATAGTGCCCAAGTTGGCGCCCTCCTGTGGCGTGAAGATATATGTCGTCGGTTATTTGTAAAAAATCGACACTGATAGTGCCCAAGATGGCGCCCTTTCTGTGGCGCGAAGGGTTTGGGCGTCAGTTTCTTATTTAATAACCGACGCCTATAGTGCCATGATGGCACGTTTTCGGTGGCGCGCGAAGAGTTTGGGCGTCGGTTTTGGAACTGACGCCTAATGGGTGAGCTTTTAGTGTCGCCCACATAGGTGTCGCTTAGAAACCGACACTAAAGGCTTTAAATAACCGAGACTAAAGGTAGGTTCTGTAGTAGTGAATATAGTTTCAAACAATTTTGGGTTTGTATTTTCGAACAATTTCGGGTGGGATTTTTGGGTCTATACTTTCAAGACATGAATTTTGATATTTTCGAGTTTTTCGGGTTAGACCAGCAAATTCTATTTCTGGGTTTGGGTCAGCCAAAGTGACCCCAAAATTAATTTGGAGTTGGGTTCGTGTCCACTGAACCGAAATGACCCGAATTAGAACCCAATTAAACCGGAGGGGATTGCCAGCCCTGGACACTAGCATGTAGATAACTCTAAGGGCATGTTTGGTTTACAATATTATGGGTGGGATAGGACTTACATTCCATTATTAATCCCAATCCTATATTTGTTTGCGAAAAAAAGACACAAGGATTATAATCCCTTTGGGACAAGAGTCCCACCAAAATAGAATTTTCAGTTCTGCACCCCCTAGGTATTAAGTGGTATAACTATTCCTAAACACCCCGACCCTCGACCGCCGACCCCGACTTGCGATATTTTTTTTTGCGACGGCGCCTTCCTATTCTCTCAGTGTGCAGAACACCGACGGAGGATGCCTCTGGTTGTGCACACTAACAGCTTCGCAGATGGTCTGACTTCCAGCATGTACGTATCTGATCAAATCAACTATCCATAGGCGTAAAGTCTCTCCAGCTGATCCGGCTGTGTACACCAACAACTAATTTGTTAATCAGTTTATAGATCTTAGTCTGACAGGAACTTTTCCCCCTTTTCCAGTGTGTTGCTATTGCGGCAAGGAAGCACTATTGGTTGGTTGTTGGGCGCTGATTTTCATCAACGATCAGTAGCCGGCTGATCATCCTTTATTTATATATACTTTCTATTCATCTGTTCGAGTTCAGAACCGACTCTTCTCAGAAAAAGGCATTGTTGATGGTCTTTTTTTATTGGTATTTTATTACTGATTGGTGGATGATTACTTCAAAGAATACCCAACAGGTATCTCTTCTTCTTCATATTGTTGTGTGTTATTGTACAATCACATGATTCTCAAGCATGTACCTTATTCATTCAATAAGTGATTCTACTCCAGTTTAAATTAACAACACATGTCAAAATATTAACATGCTTCCTTATTACAAATATTATCAATCAGATTGTGTTTTCTATTTCATAAACTTCAAAACAACCTTGTTAGAAAGTTGCGCCCAATTGCAAGTCATTGAATAGAAGAAAAATAAATCATTATAAAAGTTTTTATCTTACAATTTTTTTTGACTAGAATGTTATTATTTGTATAAGATGGTTATGAAGCTAAGTAGAAGTTTGTTATCATTTGTACTATGCTACATGTGTCATGACTTCTTGCACATATATTTTTAAGACAAGATCAATA
Organism: Alisma plantago-aquatica; assembly: GCA_963693085.1. Taxonomy (NCBI): domain Eukaryota; kingdom Viridiplantae; phylum Streptophyta; class Magnoliopsida; order Alismatales; family Alismataceae; genus Alisma; species Alisma plantago-aquatica. The sequence continues at coordinate 208,636,803 of OY856412.1, read as the reverse complement.
TGAACAACATGAATTTGGGTTCATTTTATATTATCACCCGAAGGCTGTCTTTCTCTATTTTAATGTGTTTATTTCTTTCAATAGACAAATAGAAACTATTATTGAGCCACATTATCATTTTTTTACAAAAAAATTAGAAATATTTTGAGAAACATTTTTGACATTTATATCACATGTATACTCTTTTTAGTCATAAAATTTAGAGATATCATCCATAAACATTTACTTATATTGTATAATATATGTCTATCGCAGCAATGACACACTTGTCAAAAAGAGACAAAGTTACAAGGAATAAGAAACTATTCATGCATGTTGTGCATGAATCATTTCTCATGTTGATTGTCATCATTATCATAGTTGCATGGACGTATGAACGTAAAGTGTTAAGATCCCGATATAGTTTAATGGATCATGATGACAATAGAAGTGGCCTTATCAATAGATTGATATATAAAAGTGATAAGAAGTGTATTAACAAGCTCAGAATGGACCGTCTAGCATTTCGACGTTTGTGTTTATTACTGACATCAGTAGGAAAGCTTGCATGTAGTAGGAACACTACCATAGATGAGATGGTTGTAATTTTTTTGTATATCTTAGCTCACCATTCAAATAATAGGATAATTCAAGATGACTTTTTTAGATCTGGTGAGACAGTGAGTAGGTACTTCCATGAGGTGTTAAATGATGTCATCAGATCACATCGAGAATTGTACCAAAAACCAGTTCAAATATCTGATAATTCAAATGACCACCGCTGGAAATGGTTTAAAGTAAGTGAAGAATAATATATTTTTATATATACTAGTCGATACAAATTATATGCTAATTTAAATTCATTCTATAGGGTTGTCTTGGAGCATTAAATGGCACATATATTGAACTACGAGTACCAGAGGCGGAAAGGGCAAGATATAGGAATAGAAAAGGATTTATTGCAACTAATGTACTAGGAGTTTGTAATAAAGATATGCAATTTCTCTATGTGCTACCAGGATGGGAGGGTTCTGCATCAGACATGAGGGTTCTCAGAGATGCTATGGCTAGGCCAAATGGGTTTCGTGTTCCTCATGGTATAGATCTAAAATTCAAAACAATTACATATTTACTATTGATTAATATTCATTACTAATGTATTTCATGATTGTAGGGAACTACTACTTGGTAGATGTGGGGTATGTTAATGTAGAAGGGTTTCTAGGACCATATAGAGGAAAAAAATATCATTTGAATGAATGGAGAGTAAGTCAACAACCGTCTACAACAAAGGAGCTTTTTAATCTAAAACATGCTTCAACAAGGAATGTTACTGAAAGATCCTTTGGGCTACTAAAACAAAGATGGGCAATATTGAGAAGTCTGTCCTTTATCCAGTCAAAGTTGCAAATAAAATTATTCTTGCTTGTTGTCTACTACATAAATTTATTAGGCGAGAAATGTCCAATGACCCAATGGAGGAAGAAGTCCCTGAAGTTGTTGCAAATGAAGGATATACAGATGATGATGTGAAAACTGTGGAACCAAGTGATGAATGGTCTAATTGGAGAGATAATTTATCTGAGCAAATGTTTTGTGAATGGTCCAACATGAATTAATACGATATGTCTTTTTATATTGTTGTAACAGATGATTTTCAAAATATAGTGATTTTTTCAATATAGCACACTTTATTAATTATAATATTTCGTATTGTTATCTTTCCCTCTTATTTATATTGGTAAAATCTTAACTTCATATTTAAAATATTAACCGTATGATTAATATGATTTAATGATGGATAATGTCAATCAAGTTTGTCAACAAATTGTTGTTAGTAGCCATGTACCACCTATCACACAACAATAACAAGACGGGAGATCAAAGAAGAAGCAAAAGAGAACCGTGACACTAGAGGAGGAGAAAATTTTGATCGAGGCATTATTAGAGATGGTTGTTTCTGGGAAATACAAAGAAAAAAATGGTTTCAAACCTGGTTTTTTGACTGCATTAGATAAGGATCTTGAACAAAGAATACCAGGTTGTGGTTTAAAAGCTAAACCGCATATTGAATCAAAGATAAAGGTGTTGAAGAGAGAGTTCAATGTAATTTATGACATGTTGCATGGGAACACCAGTGGGTTTGGATATAATGACAATACACGTTGTGTTGAAGCTGAGAAAGTTGTTTGGGACAACTACATCATGGTAAGCAATATTTAATTTTATATATTTCAACATTTAATTTGTGAGCTATTAATATTTTTGTATGTGATAATGACAGAGTCATCCTGAAGTAGAGTCATGGAGAAATAAGAAGTTTCCACATTTCAATAGCCTGTGCACTATCTTTGGGAAGGATCGGGAAACGGGAAGTAACGCCCAAGATGCTGAGGACATGACAACTGCCATGGATGACCAACAAAAAAATGGGGAAAATATTGATGTTGAATATTTGGATGAAAGTAATAATGGTCAACATTTCCCCCTCACAGGTACACCTGATTTAGGCATAGAGAACAAAAATCAAGGCAGGAAAAGAAAAAGAAGTAATGAGAACAATATTGCAAATGTGTTATCTGATGTGGCAAAGAGAATTGGGAAAGACATTATAGTAGCAGCAGAAATAATGAGTGATCCTGTGATGACAAAATTTGAGAAGGAAAAAGAGACTGTTGGTGATGAAATTGGGAAACTATCCAATCTCACTGAGGAGAAGATCGATGCCATAGTGCAACTAAGCATAAATGATTGTCTATGTCGTGCATTTTTCCAGTTGCCCAAAGAAGACCGTGAGTTATTCTTGAAGAACTTGATAAATAAGAAATATAATTGAAGTCTTATCAAAAGTTCAGAATACATTTTATTTGAACTTATGCAAGGATGTTACCTTTTCTAGGCTCAACTTTTCTAGATTTTTATGATTTGGTGATTTTTTTTCTTTTAGATTTTTTGTTTCATGGCATGTGTTGAACCGTGTGTGATGATTCATGCTGGTATATTTTATTTTAAAAATAGTATTCAAAATTTCTTTTATGGAAAATATGACACTTTTCATTGTTACATCATTACTCCATTACTCAAAAATCCATAATGAGAAAAATTATTCTCATATAAATATATTAAATATGAGGGTGAAATTGTAAATTTTTAATCTTTATTTGAATTTTGTGATTACAAAGTTGACTTTTTGGCAATGAACATTGATCTAGATGATCATTAAAACAAGATTATAGGAACACTTCATATGTCTACATAAGTCATGACAAGTCTTATCCTGTATTGAATCCAAACATAGGATGGGATCTTCACAACTCCCATCCTCCACCTATACCTACTAATTCCATCCTTTAGCATATCCCGTCCTAATCCTTTCCTACAAACCAAATATACCCTAAGTTCTTCCTCTTGACACCAAGGTGTTGTACTAAGAGTTTTCACATATGTGTGGATGACATAGAAGCTGAGACCCTGCTAGGCTTGCAACTTCTACAAGGAGAATATATAATGTTGCTGCGAAGACAAGGCCACAACAACAAAAATGACTTCGGATCTGGATCCAGAAGTGTAAGTTCTAAATTAACATAAGACATGTGTAGTTCTTGTACAACTAATGCACATTAGGGTAATATACCAATATTTTAAAGTTATGATGGATCCGTTGCTTAAGAGTTTGTTGAATCTTTTTGTATGTCCGGTGTGTCCCTTTCGCTAAAACCATACACTATTATCCGTCGATGATCGAATGCAAGGATTATATTTATAGATAGTTGTTTAAGCCAAGGAGTAGATGCTTCTTTTCTTGTTCTGAATGAGTCTTGAACAAGATATTTAAAAGTTAATAAAAAATTAGTAACGTCATAAAATATACTTATGAGCCTATGCTGGACTTTGATCTTGATATAAAATCACTTGTAACATGTTGAAGTACGTTTTATCAAGGGTCATACAAACACATAACCATTATGCACATATAATATAATGTTTCCACTTTGAGATATTTCTAAGGTGTTGTTTGGTTGGGGATCGAAACCGGATTGGGTGCTGTCTTTTTGTGCCACGTAGGCGCTAATCCCTACTAACCCAATCAGGATCCACTCGTGTTTTGTTTGACAAAAACTGGACTGACGGGGTCCGTTCTGGATTTGGTAATCCTCTAATCCATACCAAGTCAGTCCTGCAAACAGCAGAATTTCATGAACCCAATCCGGATTTAGCTCTGTCTTTTATGTTATTTTATTTTATATGCCAGACTGAAAAATACAAGTTACGAGGCCAATCCAGTTTAATGAGTGCTTGTAATGGGATTGAGTTGCCAAACAAAAATAGGATCGAATCCAGATAAATTAATCTGGATATATTGACTAACCCGATCCGGACTTCGTAATCTCAATCTCCAACTAAACAAACAAGCTTTAGAGAGGTGATAACTCAAAAATACGTTTGAACATATACATTAAAGGATACATAAAGTTTGTGTTGAAGATGGTTTTGCCGATGCGGTGATGGTTTCCGGATGCTGACACGGACAAGTGATGATTGATGATATGACAAGGACATTCATAACACCCTTTAGCGGTCCGTATTGAGTCATGATCTTTACAAAGTGGTCCAAATGGATTATCTACAAAAGATCTAGAGCACAAGAAGTCTGACGAGAATATAATAAGAATGGATGCCGTATTTAAGAAAAAAAATATACTAGTTAGCGAGTTGTTTGAAAGGAAAACCAGTTAATACTACAACACCATAACTAGACGATCTTTGTCTATAATACCCTATATTTTTCCTTAAGAAAATCACAAATTTATTGGAAAAAACAACCAAGTCACCAACGTTTATTCATAGAGTAACATATTATAGATAATATATTCTAAGTTGATCTGGAAATGGATATTTGAAATGTAAAAAATCGATAAGATTCACATATTATACTTTTAAAAAACATGATATCATCATAAGAACATATTTCAAATACATATTTCTAATTTGAAAATTTTGAAATAAATATCAAATATTGTTGTATATCTACTCTCATAAGATATCGAGTACAAAAATCTACACAGATATTACTGAAATATATCACCAAATGCATATATATATATAAAATATACTATAATATAATATATATTTATAATAACATCATTTCACACGTATAATATATTTAGTAAATGAAAATCTATTTTATGTTCGGATGGATAGTCATGGCAATTAGTATCCTAGCAAATTGAATTCAAATATCTCCACATGATATTTGTCAGCTATAATCAGATATTAAATCATTTCGTTTTCAGATTCGAATTATATGCATTATTTCAATCAATTTCGTGCACTATCCTTCCCGAATTCGATCTGGTTACATGCCTAATAATTTTACGACAGTGCGCTGGCCAGAATAATATGTTGGGCATGTATATAAGCTTTGATGTATTGGGTGGGATGGAGCGTTTCTGGGCTAATGTATTGAAGCGCAGCCCCAATAGAATGAGCAATACCTCTAAAAATCTCAAGCTCCCACAGGTGTGGAGGAAGATTTGAAATGGCTACCCAATCTGAGCCACCTCCAGGGGCCGGGAAAGAGCCTGAATAAGCTGACCATTTGGATAGACGTGCCATGATAAAGCTGGAGCCACAAGGTATAGTGAGTACTTGGTTGAAGATATGATTTATCTTCGTCCTTCAGGAACAGTATAAATGAGCTGGGTGGGCGAGAAGATTTTGAGTTTGAGGATGGTATGGTCAGGGAGAAGAAGAGTTAAAGCTCTAGTAATGTCGAGAACGTTGATAGGATTATTGTCCAAGTTATTTTCTATTGAAACAAGTATGCTTCTGAGGGAGAAAACTTTGAGTAAGCGCATGGAGTTTGCAGGGAGATCCATGGCTATAGCATATTCAAGGTGATCAGGTATCTTCATGATTGGAACGGAGGGAGGATGGCTAACACTATGGGTTTTGGCAGATGGGGTCTTTGAAGGGGGGATTTTTTGCTGAGTGTAGCGTTTGGAAGGGTTTCTAGGCGAGAGGTAGGGTTTTGATATAGGAGGTATCCTTGAGTTTGAGTTTGAGAGATATGAGTTTGTTGTTTTTGCATGTTCGGGCGGGAGATTTGCTAGACATGCAAAAGGATTCTTTGAATGGTAATGATGATGAGAGGGCGCAACGTTTGGCCTGTAGACAGAAGAAAGTCGTTTTGGGACCGTTGAACTACTTTGGAAAGGGGAGATTTGCGTCGAACGAGAGTGCATGTGAGAGAGGTGGAGATTTGGCTGGTGTGTATTCCTGTTAGGGTGAGGACGCGCCAAACAGAACCTTTTTATGTGTCCTAGGCAACCGCAGCCAAAGCAAGTGCGTCGTGAGAAGCATCTGGAAGTAGAGTGACTGTTGCTATGGCAGAGGGAGCAGAATAGGGCTCGAAAAGGTTTTTTTGGGGGGACCGTTTTCCAGATATGGGCGGTGGGGTTTTTTCTAGAGTGTCATTTATGAGAAGGGAAGATTTAGCTTGTCCCAGGACAGGAAAGGAGAGATTTAAGTGGTAATCATCCTTAGGGATGATGTCCCCTATCGGGGGGAATTTGGAAGGAGGTTTTTGTATAAGGACGAGAGTTTTGGTTTGTAATCTTTATCTTTAAAGGATGGAGTAGGAAAAAGCTTATACCTTTCAGCGATGGAGTTGTGTTGTTGAATCGGGGGAGATGTGACATCGTCTTCTTCATCTTATGACCCTAAGGAGATGGAGATGGGCCATGATTTTGCACCCATAGGGGGTTGATGTTCTTCTCTGACGAAGAGTTGGTCCGCAGAGTTTGAGGATGATGAACTGTCTTGATCATGTCTTTTATAGAGGTAGGCGAGAGCTGGTGGAGTTTCATGGACGAAATCACGAACCCATGCATGGAAAGTGCGATCTTCGTAAGGTTGAAGGAACATCGACCACTCCGGTTGTAGATTCAGTTCCATGCGCATCTCGTTCCAACCTTCCGAGATGAGGAGGAAGGGGGCTTTTTTACCCCAGGTTGTTTCCGAGGGGGTTGACCATGAAATCGTGACCTGGAAAGAGCGGTGTCAAATGTTAATCATACTGATGCCTGGAGAAATGTCGTATTTGTGGTAGATCCATGCTCTTGGCAGCGGGATAGTTGTTGAGAAATTAGGGTTGGAGAGATGGATCTCGAGGAAGGGGAAGCGCGAGTTCATGTTGTTTGAGGAAGATGGGGTTTTTGTGATGTTGCTCGACTTCAGGGTTTTATGTTTCTGTAAGGCATGACGAAAAGTTGAGATTTTGCCTGAATGGTGCATGCACGGAGCTTTTATGCATGAGGCGAGGGTGAGGGAGCCTCCAGTTCTCATATTGAAATCCGATCGTTAGGTGGGGGCTTTTATTGCGGCTAACCAAGAAATAGTAAAGCCGATGTGAACCTGGTATCCAGCAAAATCTAGGGTAGGGAATATAACCGACAGAGAGAATGAAGAGGGGCAATCAATGAGATGTTGGCTGCGTGTTTCTAAGACCGTTTGGGAGACACGAGGTGTGGTGTAACTGTTGTAGATATACTCGAAAATTTTATCACACTGTTTTTGAAGGGTTCAGAAGATGTAAGTAGTTCCACCGCAATGAAAAGAGAGACCGTCAGAGAAGATGAAGCTTTCTCGGCGAAACCAGAGAGCTTTAACTGAATTTGGCTGAGGCGATGAAGCTTCTTAAATCAGATGTTGCATGCTCATATTGTAACAAAGTGCTGAAGCCGATTGATGAGATGGTACCATTAGCCTGCAAAGAGGAGAAGAAACATGGGAAATTTACCTGAGGAATGAAGATTCTTGTGGCCCTGGAAAGGGAGGAGCTGATTTTGGATGAGGCAGAGACCCGAACGAGCCGATGAAGGGTATCTCCGTCCCTAAGGAGGAGAAGCCAGCGACAGGAGGAGATCGCCGGGGAGGGAGCAACTGACCTGGGAGACGGCGAACCGGTTGGAGAATTCTAGAGAGAAGTTGGAGCTTTCTCCCTCTAACTCAAAGCTGCCATCTCCCTTCCACCTTCCATCAACATTAGGATTGGAGAATCTATCTATCACCTTAAGCTTGCTGTTGAACACCCCACTATAAACAACACTGCTTTTTCCGATCTTACCTCACACCCTCCTTCCTGGTTCAGCCCAAACAAAGGTAAAAACTCTATCTCACATACTAGAGTTCCTCCTGTCAGAAACGAAGTCTGGATTAGGAAACCCACAAACCTTTATGAAAACACCTATCACCTTCAAAATAAGAAAAGAACCAGATCTCCAGAGCCCCCCCTCCCCACTACCAATATCAAACCGAGCAGTAACACTTGCCCATCTCCTTATTCTACTAAGGGAAGTTGGCATTCACCAAACAAAAACAATCAAATTACTGTTTTTCAAGACTCATCTCTATAAAAAAAATGAAAACTCACTGCAGAGTTCGGGACAGGTGAGCCCACTGCAAAAGACAAACACAAGCTACCTTCAAAAGATCCTGTAGCCAGATCAATCCGACATCAAAGGATCCAACATCATAAACAGGCCAAAGAAAGGTAACACCCCACCTTGCTCTTTCAGTTATGTTTCCTCTGCGTCAACTCTTTCTACAACTCTATCTTATAAAAAAAGCAAATAAAAAGTTCGACACTATAGATGATATAGCTTCTTGGTCTAACACAAAAAGTTTCACATCCTTTGCAAACAAGATAGGCTTTTGCTTTGAAAAGAATGATGATGCACAGTATGTTCTTAATAACATAGAATCCTACATGGGTTCGTCAAAGAGAAGTTGTTAACATGATTATTATCTGTGTCATTCTGTTATTGCTTCGTCTTTTCCTTCATCATGAAAATCTCAACTTGGAATATTTGTGGTGCAGCTAATTTACAAAGAAAAAAAAAACGATCTCACATATATAAAAACAATATAGATCTAATCTCCATCCAAGAAACAAAAACTTTTCTCACCCCTTTCGCCCTCAAAACCATTGGTGGAAATAGAATCACAAACTGGATTCAGCTTCCCCCCAAGGGCTTTAAAGGTGGTATCATTATGGGTTATAATAACCAGGCTCTCTTATTGCTAAAATTCTCTATTCTAAACTTTTCGATAACGATGGACTTTAAAAATCTTACTGATGACTACCTTTGGTCGTTCTCTGGTATATATGGGGAACCAAGTTACGACAAATCCCCCTTCCTGGAGGAGTTAAACTGTCTCTTCACAAATTATCATCTGACACCTTGGGTCCTTGGTGGAGATTTTAACATTGTCACCCAAATTTCTGATAGACACAACTCCAATCCTTCTCCCTCTCCCATGACTGTTGTCGACAAAAAATTTAGCCAGATGCTTACAAACCATTCACTTATCGACCTTGTTCCCACAAATGCCTTATTCACGTGGTCAAGAAACCAGTCTTTTGCCCGACTTGACCATTTTATTTGTTCAAACCTTTGGGAAGACAAGCATCCTCTCTCTTCTGTATATATCTCCCACCGAACTATTTCTGACCACTTTCCCTTAATTCTAGAAACTGCCTCTTGCTCATGGGGATCTCGTCCCTTTAGATTTGAAAACAACTGGCTTTCCTTGGACAATTTTTCCAGACCTTGTCTTGAAACCTGGACGCTTGCTAACCCACAAACAACAAACATGGGTCTTCACATCTTAAAAAATACTAAACACATCAAAAATCATATAAAAAAATGGATGATTCAAAATCCCTCGACCTTAACTGAAACTCAAAAAAACCTCGAAGACCAACTTCTCCTTGTTGAAAAAGACCCATCAGCTGATCCTGCTTTGGTCCTTTCAATAAAAGCTAACCTTGAACACATAAATAACAGAATTGATACTAAATGGAGACAAAGGGCTAAGATCACATGGGCTAAAGAAGGTGACAAAAATACAAAATACTTCCATAAAATATGCAACCAAAAATTTAGAAATAACTCTATAACTCACCTTATGATAAATGGAAGACTCACATCTCATAAACAATCCATCATAACACACATAAAAAACCATTTCAAAAAAAAATCTTCAATAATAATCACAACCCATCCGGCCTTAATAACCTTCAATGGAATACTATTTGTCAAAATAAAATAAAGAACCCCCGCGAACTCATTAAACCTTTCACACTCGAGGAATTACAATCTGCCATCTCTGATCTCGACAAAAATAAATCTCCTGGTCCTGATGGTCTAAATGCGGAATTCTACTTGGCAAACTGGAACCATTATAAACATGACTTTCTTGCTTTTCTTTCTGCCTTCCATGCAAGTCCAAACCCTCATAACATCATCAAATACATCAATAAAACCTTCATCTCTCTGATAAAAAAAATAGTAAACCAGAATTAATCTCACATTTCAGACCTATCAGTCTCATAAACACCTCTTACAAAATCATTGCAAAAACTTTGGCAAATAGGATCAAACCTCTCATGGACGACATCATTCCTCTTAACCAATCCGCCTTTCTAAAAAATAGAAGCATTCAAGATGCCTTTTTAATGGTAAATGAAATAATCCATCTCTGTCACACAAAAAAAACCCCTCCTTGCCATCAAACTGGACTTTGAAAAAGCATTCGACTTTGTTAACTGGAAATGCCTGCTGCAGACTCTCAAGGGTTTTGATTTCCCTAATAAATGGATCTCTTGGATCCATGCATGTATATCTACAAATCACTTCTCCACAATCATCAATTGCGTTCCTTTTGGCTATTTCCATAATTCAAATGGACTTAGACAAGGGGACCCTCTATCTCCTTACCTTTTCATCATATTAACCACCATTCTCTCTCGCATGATTCATATGGGAAAGCAAAACAGACTCATTTCAGCTCCTGATGTCAGCAAGGAGAACATTATTCAATTCGCTGATTACACCATCATTTTCTCCTCACCAGATATATCCTCTGTCCAGAATATTTTTAGGATCATAGGTATATTCTCTTATATCTCTGGGCTGAAAGTAAACATTCAAAAATCCTCCATTTTTGGGGTAAACATTCAACAATCGTCTTTGGAGAACCTAAAAGACTTCCTAAAATGCAGAACAGAAGATTTTCCGATCAAGTACCTGGGTCTCCCTATCACCCCATATAACATTTCCAATGCTATTTGGAAACCCATAATTTCAAAAATAAACATTAAAATCACCAGTTGGGAAAACAACTTCCTAAATCTCTCGGGGAGGCTCACCCTGCTAAATAGTGTCATCACACCTATAACAACCCACTTCTTAAGCTGCATACCCTTACCCTCAAAAACTAAATCCATACTAGACAAAATCCGAAGAAATTTCCTTTGGAACAATGTCCAAAAACTAGATAAACCTGGGAAATACTATCATCTAGTTAACTGAAAAACGATTTCAGCTCCACTTGATCAAGGAGGTTGGAGAATTATAAACATTGAAACACACTCTCTCTGCCTCATTGCCAAAATCATTGACTGTCTTACCCAAAATAAAAAGAAAATCTGGACAAATCTCATCACTAACAAATACTACCATAACTCACCTCCTTGGCACCAAATCTAGCGGAAATCAGCTTCCCCACTCTGGAAATTCATCAATAAAAATATAAAAACGATTTCACAAATCTTAATTACTCCTCCCCATTCTCACAAAAACATCTCCTTCTGGTATGATCCATGGTATGAAAACAGCTCTGTTTTAAATCTCAAAATATCTTGGTCTATTCCAAAAAAACTCCTCAACCTAAAAATTGATAAATCCCTTTCGCTCATCACTAGTAACAGATCAAACTCATTCAAAAGATGTATCCTTTCCCAGGTAAGTCAAAAGGAATTCAGAAACCTTTCTAGTTCTTTGGAAAATAACACCTCAAATAACATCTCTTGGAAGTGGGGGAAAGAGTATTCAGTCAAACTAGCTTACAACTTTCTCTCATTCAGAGGTATCTCCCCATCTTCAACTAAGCTTTGGAAACAACAATGGCCACAAAAATACAAAACTTTCTTATGGCTTCTTTTACATAATAAACTTCTTACAGGTGAAAACATCACAAAAAGGGTTTCATTGGACCTTTTAGATGTGCCCTCTATGAAAAAATAATGATTCGGTCAGCCACATCTTCTTTAAATGCACATTCTCTCAAGCAATCTTTTCACATTTCATGCGAAATTGCCTTCTTGATCTCCAGGAAGCCATTTTCCCCATCCAAATAACACCTTCAAGACATTACAGAAATTTCAAAAGCAACGATCTTTTCATCACAATCTGCTGGAATCTTTGGAAAGAAAGGAACAATAGAACTTTCAACAACATCAAAAAATTGGCAAGAATTATTATAACACAAATAGATGCCGATCATCACATCCTTACTAAACTGCAGGAAAAATAGCAGAAGGAAGAATGGATGAATCGGAAGAAGGTGAATCTGAAGCAGCTTTTCTCTGTGATCTTAAAGCTATGGTGGACGATGAGGCTGGGGTCAGCTTAGTGCAACAACTTCTATGATTCCTTCTCTAAATCAAGGGCTGGTCAAATCAGGAAAATCTCTAGGATGCAAAAACATTATATTTTTGATAGGAGGTTTGTCTTAAGGGGTGCCTCCCCCCAGCTAGCTGAACTATGTCTCCTTATGCTTTTTTTCAGTTTTTTCTTCTTTCAGCTGCTTTTTTCTTCTTAAACTCTCTGTTGGTACTCCACATAAGCAGGTTTTCGCTTGCTTGATGTGTTTTTTAATTATATAACATTACCTTTCCTCAAAAAAAAAAAAATGCTGGGCATGTTAATTGATTGTCTTGTCCGGAATGCCTCCGATTTGAGCCCAACAACATATGAACCCGGCTGAGAAGTGGTGGGCCGGACGACCGGAATGCAGTAGCCACAAGAGGACAGGCCATAAGTATTCATTTCGCTCCCAGCGCGGGAACCATAGGGTCGGCACTTGCCGTGGAGGGACTCACGGAGGGTTCCGCTGCCACTGCCAGTAAGCCGGCGCTTCCTCCTGCTCCGGGGGCCAGGCATGGAACCCGGAGGGGAGCCGATGGACGTGAAGGAGGTCCTGGACGCTCTGAAATCAACAAATGTGAGGGTTTCTCTTCTCCAAGGGAGCAGTTCTCCATTTCGGTAGCTGCAATCTCTTGATTTCCCTCCCACCTCCACTCATTGGCTGCTTCTGGACGCGGTTCACCGGTCCTCTTTTCTCCCGTGCTCCATTCCCGAGCCTTCGTTTCGCAACTGACGAGTGGTTTCAGCGCGTCGCTTTGCCTGTAGACTTCCCGGCCTGTGGGGTTCGCAGCCCTCGTGCTCGCCCCTTCATTTCCCCTACTAGTTCACTGATTTTGTTTATCTGTACGGCCTTTGATTTGAAATGCTTCCTTGCAGGATCTCGATTCCCGTATCGCTCTCATCAGTCGATTACAAGAAGCGGCACCTAGTTTCAGTACTCTGGATTTGCCCCTTGTTGTGGACAACCTTCCAGTATCCTTTTTGGTTCCACGTGCTTCCAGTCACTCTCACAGCACAAGAACTTCACTCGCCAACTCTCCCGACCTGCAGCAACTTCCTTTTAGTCTGTAGACCCTGATGCCAGCTCGTCCTTGCAGTCCGAGGATGCACGTTGTGATAGTTACAGAATGGGTATTGAAGCTACATTTTCTGAATTCGTTTGAGCTATGAACAGATCTATTGTTTAGCTGTAGAGTGACTGTGTCATGGATATGACCGTTAGATTGTAAACAGAAGTCCCCAAGAGTTCATGACAAATCCAATTATATATCCATGTCTGAGTCCTAGCATGTGACAAAAAGAAACTTCCCGTTTGCCCCATTGGTTCTATAAGAGTTTCCTTAACTAGATATTAGTCTTTTTGGGAGAACAATGCCTGTAGTGGACCATCTCACTGTTCGCTGAACTTGATTGTCTTGTGTCTGGCTACAAAATGTCTTCAATCGAGCTCTGCACCCTGTTATGAGAAATTTCTGATTCTCGGATCAAAGGTGGGCTGTAGTTAAATCTATCCTGGCAGATACTATGTAACATCTCCTCTATCATTACATAAGACGTGCTGACTCAGCTAATCCTTTCCTTGTCTTGTGGCCCGTGTTTTTAGTCGAGTTTGTGGTGTTCCAGACACATTGAGATGATGGTGAATCCAGTTGGGATGCACCTGCAAGAAGACACTTCTGGAATGATTTTACAGGTACGTCCAAGATGGACTGGCTAGCATGCGTTATAACTAGGAGAAGCTTTGTTATAAGCTGAAATTATGATATGTGTTATTGTCATAAATCAAGGTTTAGATGATATAATCCATTTCATATCTGTACATTTTGATTCCGATGCAGTGGTTGATTTGTTTTTGTTTTTGTCTTGAGGGTTGTGTCTGAACCTCTCTTCGAACGTAACTGTCCCTTTATAGTTTTTTTTTCCTATCTTGTTAGTGAACTGAAAATCTAATCATTTTTTTTCTTCTTTATCCTATAGCACAAATTTTTGTGCAACTCTGTTTGAATTCCATGTTTAATTCTTATCTAGACATCTGGTAAGTGATATATGTACTTATTTCTTTACAATAGAGGAAATGATTTGTCGTAGATTATAATAATGCTTCAATTTAAGTTTGTATTATAAAGTACAGACAGAATCGTGTGAATTATTTGCAAATTGTGAGCCGAATACACTCAAACACATATTAATGCTAACATCATCTCTTTCTCTAACAGAATACATGACACACTCATATGTATATCACCCTCCTCATGCGAGCAGAATTACGAAAGAAAAATAAGTAGTGTTTTCAGGGATCAGACACATGCGGTATTAAAATACTGTTTTAGAGTTAAAGGACTTGAGCACCCTCAAACTCAACAGCTATATTAGCTAACCCAGCTAGTAGTTGACTGTGGATATGCTAACAAGCTAACTTCCGGCAACATGCTTGATTTTTATATAAGGACCAATGTTTTAGAAAGCGGGAAGCAGGAGGCGTGCAGACACCACCTTGTCGCTGCATTTTGAAAAAGCGGATGCTTAAAATTCTATATAATTGTGTAAAAAATACACACATTTGTATATATATAAAATATTTTTTAAGAAACTTATATACATAACTAAACCCTTGTGGCAGTGTAAAATTCACCCTACACAACTATATTGCTACTTAATAGTTGCTTATCTATAGATGAAGCATTAAGATATATTTCTTATATATAACAGTATACTAGCGTTATAATATCATGTAATAATGTAATCTACTTAATAGTTAGTACCATACCATATATAGAGAAATTTATCACATATAGTCGTATACTAGTATCAAACCATGATACAATGCACTTAGTAGTTACTGTTATATAATAGTACTAAACTTCACAGAAATCTGCATTGATTTTGTATTACATTTACACACTGGTTGTTTCTTAGCTTAATGTTCTATAGTTAGTAATTAGTACTATACAGCAGTACAATATTAATGATTTGTGACAATCACATAGTTTTCTGTTACATATACATGGTATTACTTGCTATAAAAGACTTAATAGGTACATAGTTGTTACTATTGTATATAGTAGCAGAATCAGTGTAGTATTACACACTAATTAGTTATTATACAGTTTTTAAATACATAGTTACTTAATACAATCGTATCATATTAACATGTTAAATAATGTTATACAATATCAATAGTCTAATATTACATACTAAAAATAACATTACATTTCACTTTTGGACCTAGGAAGTGGTTCTAGATCCTACTTTTCACTTGAGCGGACTTAGGCAGCGCTCAGAATCAGTGTCCAGGCGGGCGCTTGAGCGGGCTGAGCGGCCATGAAGCGGCCGCTTAATGCAAAACCGCTTGACCAGCCGCCTAAGGCCTATTTGGAGCGGCCAAGGGTCTCAGCCGCTTGAATGGCCGCTCAAGTGGCCGCTTAGGCCGCTTTTTATAACACTAATCAGGATAAACACCACCAGTACCAAGGAGAAAATCTAAGAACAAGTTTCCAACAACCTAGGTCCCTTTCTAATTTTGTAAACTTGGAATTACCATGCAGTTTGGCCTTTGCATTAACTACACTCAACTCTAAATAGATAGAACTCCAACACAAGTTACGTGTTCATTATTAACCACTACCCATACAACAACTCACATAGCAATTATTTGCAATTGTCTGTCTTTATTTACACACATTCCTTCTCTTCCTCTCTGAGATTCACTTGTTCATCTCTCTCCTCAAGCTTGTTGATTTCCTCAGTCTTAACAAGGCTGACATTTTACCAATGAAACACTGTGGCCCTTGGAAAATATTAATATTAAGATAATTTCTTAATTACATCAATTCACATTAGAATAGCTAAAGCCAAGAGCATGCCTATGCTTTCCAAATAACAACCAAAATATGTGACATTATATTCCAATGGGATGTCCTTGTCTTCGACCCTCCCCAAGAGCCCGTATATATGTGTATGACTCATTCTAGACAACGACACACCATGAAACCTAGTCGACATGCCTAGTTGTGTCCTATATGTGTCTAGGCGCGCCCTACTTTTGTAGATAACAAAAGATGAAAATTGAGATAGTCTTGATTTGAAAACATTTTGACTATCATGTCCTCTTGATCGTTTTGACTATCATGTCTGTAAAATATTTAGATGAGTCTGATATTGAGATAATGAATACAAGCATATACCCTCTTATTATATAGGATAGGAGTCAGTGAAAAAAGAGTTCACTAATATAGGATATAAGACAAGATACTAAAAAGCAAAAAGTAAATAACATAATAAATATGTTAACACTCCCCCTCAACCTGGAGCATGGATATTATGCATGCCCCAGCTTGTCCACCATAGAGATCAATCTTGTCTTTGGTAGTGGTGTTGTAAAGAGTTGATCCTCAGTTCTAATATATGGAGTAGATATGCACCTGAATAGAGTAGACCCCGCGACAAAATGACAATCTACTCAATGTGCTTAGCACACTCATGGAATGTTGGATTACTGGTAATGTAGATAGAGGCTTTATTATTACATACATAGGCATGGGCTCAGAATGACATACTCCAAACTCCTTTAATAAGCCTTGAACCCACATCAACTCGCAGGTAGTATGAATTGTGGCACGATACTCAACTTCCACACTGGATCTAGCCACAACAATTTGTTTCTTACTTCTTTAAGTGACAAGGTTACCACCTACAAAGGTGCAACTAGAAGTAGATTTTTGATCAATCCGGTTGCCGGCATAGTCAAAGTCAACAAATCTAGATCTTATAGTGCCCATTTTTTGTATATCCAACCCTTTCCAGGATAGCTTTTTAAGTATTTGAGAATGTGGCACACAACGTCCCAATGACATTGTCGAGGTTTATCAAGACACCTATTGACAAGTCCAACATCTGATGTAATATTTGCTCGAGTAACTGTCAAGTAAATGAGCTTTCCTACAAGTCTTCTATATTGCTTGCTATCATGATACGACAGAGAAGAATCATCGCCCCGACTAGTATTGGGATCTAGAGGCGTGCTGGCCGGCTTGGCATCCAACATGCATGTTTCTTGTAGTAGATCAAGAACATACTTGCGTTGGATAGACATACTCCAAAAGAAGAATCTGATAGTTCAATTCCCAAAAATTAACACAACTTTCCTAGATCTCTAGTAATAAAGTGTTTTCTTAAGTATTCCTTGGTATCCTGAATACCCTGATGGTCACTCCCAAAAAGGATGATGTCATCCACATACACAATCATAATAACTATTCCCACAGTTGTTCTTTTAAAAAGGACAAAATGATAAGAATGCGAGCACCTAATGTCAAAATAGCAAGGATCTGGCTTGATTTATCAAACAACACTCTTGGGGTCTGTTTTAGTCCATTCATGGCTTTCTTTAGGCGACACACTTTAGAACACTCCTCGAGCAACAAACCTAGGAGGTTGCTTCATATATACCTCCACATGGAGATCACCATACAAGAAAATATTTTTGACGTCAAGTTGAAATAGCGGTCAAATCTGTTATTGGTAGCAACAAAGATAAGAATACGAATAGAGTTAAGGCAAGCAACATGCTAAAAAGTCTCAAAATAATCTATGTCATAAGTATGTGTGTAGCCCTTAGCAACAAGATGAGCCTTAAGGTGCTCGACCATGCCATCGAGTTGATATTTCATAATAACGATCTAGAGACAACCTACAGGAGAAACATGAGCAAGAGCATCCACCAAGTCCCATGTATGTTGTGTATGTAGAGCTTCTGTTTCCACCTCCATGGCACAACGCAGGCAAGGTGTGTCAGGGCCTCAGCCACATGTTTAAGAACACAAATAGTGGAAATAACAACAATACAATTGGCAAAACTTGAACCAAGATTAGCATCATAACAAAAATTACTTATAAGATGTAAAGTATAAGAGCGTACCCCTTTCCTTAAACTAATCAGAGTGTCCCAGTCAGAGTATACCTGATTGGTGTTGTGATCTGAGGGATTGGCTTAGGGAGCGGCCATAGAGGGAGTTGTAGTCTTGCGGTGTCTTTGGTAAACCTTGAGAGGAACATTCATAGCAGGAACAACATGTTCTGGAGATTTTGGCTCAACGGGAACCGCAAGAGGGGTATCAACGGATAGATCGGTAGATAAAAGTCGAACACATAGTAGAAAAATAAGGTGTATCCTAAAAAATGACATCCACACTTACAAACCAATTCTTAGCAACCGTGTCATAACATATGTACCCCTTCTGAGTTCTTGAGTAGCCTAAGAAGCTGCATTCTATAGATCATTGATCAGGTTTGCCTAAACCGATTTGAAGATTGCGAACACACAAAAATTGCTAAAAATTCTAGGCGACACAGAAAAATGAGGGCTCTGGGTTACAAAATACTATACAAGACTTAATTGTTCAAAGCAGAAGAGGGCATTTCATTTATCAGAAAACAACCAGTAAAGACAACATCAACCCAAAAAGGTTTAGGGACATGATAGTGAAACATAAGAGTCTAACTTTAAGAGATGGCAATCTTACGCTTGACAACACCATTCTGTTGAGGATGTGAGAAACAAAGGTTTGATGAATGCTGCTAAGATATTTACAAAAAGACTAACAAAATGTTGCATGAACTAAAGGCATTATTAGTCCTAAATTTTTTGGTAGGCCTACAAAATTGAGTTTTAATTTTGACATAGAAGGAAGTAATAGTGTCAAGAACACGGGCCCTACCTTTAAGTAAAAATAACCAAGTAGCACGATAATAATCATCCATAAAGGTCATAAAGTAACGAAATTCAATTATACTTGTAAGTGAACGCGATCCCAATATATCAGCTTGGACAATATCAAAAAATAGATTTTGAAAACAATCTTTTTTCTAGGAATACACATTGATTTTGCTTTTCTAATTGGCAAGCTTCACATTTAAATAGAGTTTTAGGTACAAAAGGAATTAAATGTTTTGGCTTGAATGCTGATGGATGTCCCAATCTGTAGTGCCACTGAAGTCTCGAAACAACTGAAGATAGTAGCGCAATAGTTTGTGGAGCATTAAGATAGTATAAGCTGTCTGGTCCCTCATTGCCCGAACCAATCCCGATCCTTGTGCGGAGATCCTGAAAGACACATCAATTAGGGTCAAAACTCAATAGAACCCTGAAATTGTTTGACTATCTTACTATCAAAGAGAAGATTCAAAGGAAAGTGAGGAACGTATAATGCAAATCTGAACAAAAAATTATTTTTAGTTTGAATATTACCAACCCCATATACTGGCGCTTGAGTTCCATCAACAACGGTCACATGAAGAATAATAGAAATATTTGTCATATTAGAAAAAATGTAGAATTGCCAAAAATATGAGTAGAAGCACCAGAGTCGACGACCCATTTGTTTTTACCATAAGGAGTTGATGATGCTTGGAAAACAGAATCACCATCCGAGGTGGAGATGATGTTGGAGCTGGGAGTCGTTCTTTGAAATTATTTTAGATTCAGCTTGAACCCAATTCGTAAAGGCAATGGAGGTTTGGGCCAGTTCTTCCTCCGTGTAGTCAGTTGTCACTTGATTAACCCATATGTTGGGGTAAATGTGTTTCACCCAACAATAATCTTCATTGTGATTATTTTGACCACAAAATTACAATGATGAGATACAAGAGCGGGACCATTTCTAGGTCTAGTGGACGGTTAATCACGTTCCAATCCAGATGGGAGCTGACCATGTCTAGGTCAAGATGGTCCAAAATGACCACGTCCTTTATTACGGCTACGACCAGAGTCAGTAGACTGTACTGCAAGAGCCAACGCCTCAGAGGAACCAGCAGGAGAAGAAGAAACAAACGATAGGTGTTGGACCCATTTTAAGACATCTCACAGTTTAGGTAGAGGATCACTAGACAAGATCTGATCCATGACTCTTGCAAAGAAAGTAGGTAGTCCTGTGAGGAACATTGTCCATTGCAGTTGATTTTGTTGTCTTTGGATTTCAGTGATGTCAGTTTTTAGGAGATGGTACGCTTCAAATTCATCCCAAAGAGCATAACATTGATTATAACAATCTTCAATTGAGGCATCATTAATGAATTCTTTTTTAGCCAGATTTTTAAAGATTTCAAATTTTTTTTTGGGGCTTTGTTGATGTGAATAAACATGAGATAACTAATCCCACATGGCCGGTCATCTTTGACCCACAAGTCATAGGACTGCTTGGTTTTCTCATCAACAATCTTGGCCGGAGTAGTAAATGCATTAGGAATGAGGTGAGAGTATCTACCTTGGGCCTTGACGTACAACTCAAAAGAAGTTGCCCATATATGGTAACTAGAACAATCCAATTTTACTGTGATTACACAGAGAGTTCTGAAGTTATCATTAGAGATCATGATGGAATCCATTTCTTGATCATTCCACACAAGTTATCAATTTAGAAGGGCGTGAAGCATCACACAAAGTACCAACAAAAGAGTTCAAAAACCCAAAGCATGAGTATTAAGAATTTTAATTAATAGACCAACGACACATCGTCAATTTAGACTGACATGTGACGAAGGCTGATGGGAGGGAGCAAACCCCTCCCTATCCTGAAGCCGAACCGAGAATAGTCTCGGAAAGTAGATCAACCTAGATTTGCTATGTAAGATGGAGGGATGAGGCTTGTGGTGGGAGAAAGGTGGAACAATTGTGGGGAAGGATGCGGGCTCGAGGCTGGAGGTTTATGGGCTGAAAGGTGGATGGCGGTTGGAGGTTGGAGGTCTTGCGGGTGGATGTCGGGGCAAAAGGGATCTGGCGGGTGGAGGTCTTGTGGGCTTGTGTGTGGATGACGGGGTTGGAGGGACATGGTGATCTATAGGGCAGGCTGCAGTGATCATTGTGTAGCGGCGGGTAGAAGGCATGCTTTAGGATGCAAATGTAGGGACGACCGTGGATGTGGGGGGTGGGCGGGTGGCTGTTGGGCTGAAGGGCAGGGTAGCGATGAGTAGCTTGTAGCAGGGTGATGAAGGTGAAGAACAGGGGCGGCGAGGTGATGGTCGCCGAGGGCGGCAGGGATATAGACAATATTCTGACGTGAATCTTTGTCGGCCTTGTCTTCAGACATGATAAAAACTTAAAAAGTCACAACGGTAGGATAACGGTGGAGAAAGATATTAAACTAGTCACATCGGTAGAACAACGGTAAAGGAGGATATTAAGGTAGTCACACTGATAGAACAATGGCGGAGATAAGCAATCACTAATAAGATGCACAGTGAAAGGAAAGAGAGAGAAAGCTAGAAAGAAACATGGTTGAAGCACTATCACAAGAATAAGACACCATGATAGGAAAGAAATAATGGATCCCTAACCATTAGCTGCACTAACCATGTACGTAGGAATAATACATGTAGAGGAAAGTTAAGAAAAGGAGTCCGAGGTTGCTACAACCTTGTTTCTAGAAATGAATCCCTACCGTGTCGAGATGAACATGCCACCAATCAGATAAGGTGGGTGACGGAAAAGGGGAGTACCAGTCGGATTCCCACGGAGGTTGCTACTCTAAAATGCACGCAATCAAGGGGTCACAGAAGCAACTCCAAAGGGATGGTGACCTACGACTCCCCACCGAATATCCGGCGAACCGAGATAGAGATTCCCCCCAAGAGACAATGACAAAGAAGGCATACCACAGGGACTCACCACCTGACTAGAGGTAGGGCATCGACTGCTGGCCCTAGCACTTGCCCTGTGGGCGGCGGCGATGACGCTAACCACATGTGCTGGCGGGCGCAGACGACTGGGAGGGGAGCGGCGGTGCGCAGGGAGGGAGGGGCTGGGTGCGAAAGGGGGGAGGAAGGAAGAAGAAAATGGCACCTGTAGAGAGAGAGGATGTGGGCTACTCTTTGGAAACTTTGATGTTTAGATGGCTGCTCTTGATACCATGTGAAGAAAAATTCTTATTATGAGAGGATCAGGATTATAGAGAGTCATACATATAACCTTGTGTCAAGGTATGATGTATCAGAGACACAACATAACATAAACTAAACCAATGCTATTGAGCTTAAGTAGAGGGAGCCCAATTAGCCAATACAAAGAATAAATGACAAAATTCTTCCAACAAAAAATTTCAATAATCAATCAGGGATGGTAATATCAAAATATGAGGATTTCAACAGATCAGATGAATTTAGCAAAGATAAACATATTAAGAAAAGAAGCTTCATGTGGGAATATAGGGTTTCGATTATATATTACCCAAAAGAAATTGAGTGGATACACATACCTTAAAGTTGATCCTAATCATCAGTCATAATCCTAGAGTCCAAAATCAGGGTCTCAAACACCTAAACGCAATATTTGAAGAATTAGGGTTAACATGCCATTAATCGTTCAAACCCTAAAATTGACTTTTGCAAACAGCCTAGTCATAGAAAACGACGTCAAACGATAGGGCTAATTTTTACAACTTCAAAACATATTTTTACTTATTTTGTCCGACGTCCCCAGAATCAATTATGAATGTATAGTTTATTGTATTAAACTAATTATTAGGTAGAAAGTACTGACGAAAAGATATTGATGCCCTTGCATCACATATGAAGGCTTAGATGCATAATGGGGCTTCAGGGTAAAATCAATGATTAATAAACCTGCACTTTCCAATGAAAATAGAAACTCAAAATGACCTAAACGTCCAACCAACATTTTCTTATAAGACTCAAATAGGGGCAAACCAGTAAAACAGTAGAGTGAAATATTTGCAAGTGAACAACACATGAGTTCAACAACTGGATATCAAGAAGAGGGATTGAAACTTGGTTTCCTTGGATCAATCATGCTAGGCAAGCCAACCAACTTCTTCTCCAGATCATCTCGGTCATAGGGACCCATAGATTGGGACGTAAGGTGATTTGAAACCTTAAAATCACCTCTCGCCATGACAATGGAGAATACAAGGAATGAGAAACATCCAGGAGACGATACAAACCCAAACAAGACAATCAGTTGACTTCACAGAGTCAAGTCCATTCCATAACGACCGAAATTGCGAGTAGATGGGGTTTAAACCTTTCAATTGTATAAGTTTGTAGTGTAGATTGAAGAAACAAAAAATAAGGGATTAACATTGACCTGCAAGAGGGCAAAATCAAAGTGCAGAGAATCGTCTCGGTGTCATTTAGAGGCAGTGTGGGTAAACTTTGGTCCTTGAATGGTAAAACTATGCTTGTCGAGCTCATGGTAGCTTGGATAGGGAACTGGGGATGGGTAGATATGCTAGAGGGGAACAGGCCGACTTGCTGCTACTATGTTGAAGAGATTGTCTTACCTGTATTCCATCCATGGTGAGCAATCTACCCATGTCTGGCTTTGCATGATGCTACTATGTTGAAGAGATTGTCTTACCTGTATTACTTTGGTATTGAATTACATCATCTATTGTCCTTTGTTTTTACAGTAATTGCTATTCATATTGTTTTCACATGCATGCTTCTTTTGTGATTGGTGGTAGTTTGTAGCCAGACATGCTCTATGGCATTTGATTTGTTGCAGCTTGCAAGACCTCTCATGTTTGGGTGATTCTAATCTGTCTCTTCTTCCATGTCTGGCTTTGCATGATGCTACTATGTTGAAGACATTGTCTTACCTTTATTGCAATGATATTGAAGTATAACATTTATTCTCCTGTGTATTTACAGTATTTGCTATCCATATTGTGCATCTCTAGGGGCATATGCTTCTGAATGTTGTCTCTTGATTTTGTTCAAGTTGTTCTTGATATTATTGATTTCTTACACATCTGCTTATTGACATTTGCAAGACATATTCCTCTTTCTAACTAAATGTTTTTTCACGTTCTTTACAAATCTCACTTTATTTTGCAGCTAGTTTTAAGTACTTGTATCTTTTCGTCCACTATATATTCTTCTTTGACCAAGTTCCCCTTATGCGAAGATGAAGTTACATTAGCTGCTATTGAGAGCTCCGTCAATGACCAATTAAGACTTATGAAGGGTTTCATAAACATGTCTAAGGTATATATGATTTCTTGGTTACATATTCCCTTCCAGTTTTCCTTGTTGCTTTAAAAAAAAAGATCAGAAACAAAATTTCTCTTTGAAGTCATCTAATAGGATTATATCAATATTTTTTGCACTTGAATATGTTGCCTACTGTCTTTGCAAGATCCCGTTGACATGCTTACACTTTTATGTTATAGGGTTTTATCTCTTATTGGGAGGAGCCCTTCCAGAAATTGTCAACATCCATAGGCCAAAACCGGGACAAACAGGGGGTTTGGAAGTATAACTAGCAAATGAAACACCTTGGTTATTACGTCACTCTCAAAATCATTAACCCAAGCACAAACATTCTTGTGGATACATTGACTTATGACTGCAAAGTGATAAAATAACAACAATAATCAATTTGTTGATGTAAATAATGTTGAATGTGATTAGGTTTTTGTTGAATAGAAAATAAACGGCTGATAGATGTGTTTCACTACTACTACATATAGGAGAGGGGACACAATTACATACTTGGACACAACCCTATGGGCCAATACACTTAGGCTCATCTACTAAATAAACAACAAACCCATTGACTAAATGACTCAACCATGGATCTAAAAATCAATTGATGTTGGGCGATTTTCTGCCGATGTTGTCGACATTGACGGGTGGCAAAGTCGAAACTTGATAAGTCGACTTGGTCACAATGTCGACCCGATTTCCCCAACATTGGTGATGTTGTCTTGGCCCAGTTCATTTGCGTCACTATGTCATCGATGAGTTCCCAATGTTGGCGAAAATAAGCGAAAATTTAGATGCCCACAGTCAGCCTACTCAGGTGTCCTGCTCAAGTTTTATTTTAGCGAGAGGAGTGCTTGAATTGGCCTCCCCTTCACTCCTTACTGAACTGAAGAGTGGGGTGTGCTAGGAATTTGGTCTTCTAACTCCCTTAAGTGTTGGAGCTTGGAGGAGGCACCGCTTGTGCTTGGATTTGAAGAAGAAAGCTTCTGGCCTGCTATTATGTAGTTAATCTACTCTCTACATTTCTATTCTCTACTTTGTGACTTGTGAATCTTGTGTTGTGTTGTGATTTCATGATTTTAAGTTATTATTGACATGTTTAAGGTAGAGTTCGAAGTTCTAACAATAATTCAAAGTTTTCCATCAATGTTCTCTTTGAATTTGCATCATTTTCTTGTAAAATGTGATTGGAGTTTTGCCAATGTTTATCGTAAGTTTGTGTCTAAACTTCCTCGAAACTTTCCTGATGTTTCCACAGACTTCCACTTTTACACCTCGTGTAGTTGACATGAAGTCGAAGTCGAGTACCATGCTTTCAACACTCCCCTTCCCCTCAACCTGCAGCATGGTAGAATACCATGCGCAGCAGGCCGAAGAAAGGACATACATACTCAAAACATAAAAAAAATATACCCAGCCCATACAAAAGGACCACTCCCTCTCCATCTCTCGATATAAACACACGCACCCCATCAAGCAAATAACTCCAGCTGATACATGAGCTTCTTGATCAATCTCAAGTAGCATCTGGGTAGCAGTAGACGATAGCAAGGCACAACACATCATCTCAATCACTAATGTTGTCAAGTCCAGAGAGTGCTGGTTCAGTGTAGGATAAAGTCCAAGTCCAGAGAGTGCTGGGTCACAGGCAGTGTGCGGTTGACTAGTAAAATATAGTACGGACAGGGGTACTAGCAATTGCGAGGAGAGCATAGCCAGATGCATTGCTGCAGAGAACTTCCAAGATTTTGAATATATTAAAAGTCAAGCTCAATGACAAAGTTAGTAAAACCCGCCAAATAAATGATTTTCAGAAATTTCAGTATTCTCATCTTCTCTTCTATTCCAACCTTCCTCCCCAACCCAACAATGAAGAGACTCCAAGGAGCAGTTGGGATGGACCGTGTGTAGCAACAGAGGTGTGGAGTAGGAATCATAAACTAACATATGGGTAGTGAGAAGTAGGACCACAGATTATTGTTTAAAAAAGACGAAAAAAGTGAAATGCTGGAATCTAGAGAACATGTGCCAATAACCACAAAAAGGAACCAGCAGCCTACACGACGGGCTAAGGGAAGCGTCAGCATATTCAAAGATATATTTGTAGATCTCATTGCTGTGATTATTTGCTTCTGCAAATCCTTTTCATGAGAGTGCAGGAATGGGAGGATACTAGAGAGCAACGACAGTTGGGAGGGACACATGGCTTGGTGAACTTCAAAGAAAAAAACCAGTAACAGCAGTACTGGGCCTGCCTGGCTTAAGGAAAAAGAAAACTTTGAATCCATGAGCATGAGGTGTAGCCTGCTTTTGGATGCAATACAACTGTAGTCCACTTGAAATTTTGTGGCAATGAAAGAATGGCGAGTTGGGCTTCATATAACAAGCAAAAAGAAGACACAATAACAAGGAGGCAACACCAAAAAAGACAAAAAAAAAGACAAATGGCAGAAGCAGATGGGACAACATGGAAAACCCAAAAGCCAGTCTACCAGGTAGCCCATGAAAATAGGGAGCGCACACAGGGTCCTCATGTGTGGAGACCATTGCCTGCTCGCACATCATCTGTAGCAGGGATCGAGGTGGACGCCACAGCAAGCATCCATGGGGAGCAGATACTGTGGCAGCATGCAAAGCACATGGACATAAACCAAATGAAGCAACATCAGACTGTGAGCATCAGTCCCAGTGGTATAGAGAAAAGGGTGACTAGGAACAAGGGATGTCTATCTGGTTCTCCCTCCTAAAGACAACACAAAGGAAGTAGCAGGAGAGGAGATCAGGGGACCGGCATAACCTGCAGGTGGTAAACAGGGAGGGACAGCCGCCTGCATATGGAACTGAACAAAAGTTATAAAAGGTTTGACCAGATCTGAACCCATGTTGACTGACCCAAACCACCCCGAGCCAACCTAGACATCACTAAATTTCATTTTCTTATTATTGTTGGTAAAAAAAAATGAAAAGTTAGATAGATCTTGTTAACGAGAGAGAAGGAAGACGAACAACATTGGCGGCTGCAAGGTGCAACTCTTGTGTGTGAGGGCAATAGCCGTCTCACTCCTTTTTATATATTAGGGTAAGATACAAGGTGGTACAAAGGAGTAAAACCTAGAAAAACAATAAAACAACAAGTATAATAAAAATAGTGACTTGACGCAGATCGTCGGTTTCTGCCTCTGACGTTCTGTCGATACCATCGACATGGATGTCGATGGTATCGACAGACTGTTGTCCGGTAGCTGTGATAATCTCGATACCATCGACAAGGATGTCGATGGTATCGACAGAATGATGTCTGTCATTGTGACTATCTCGATACCATCGACCTCCTGTCGATGGTATTGACCGGGAAGCAGGTTGTTTGACACTCCCCCTCACGCTGGAGAGTACACTTCGTGTATGCCCAGCTTGCCACATAATTTTTGAAAAGCTGCCGGACCCAAAGGCTTTGTCAAGATATCCGCCAGTTGATCTTCAGACTTGACATATGGCGTCACAATAGTGCCATCCTTGATTTGATCACGAATAAAATGGCAATCAACTTCTATATGCTTTGTACGCTCATGAAAGATAGGATTCTTGGCAATATGTAGACTGGTTGCCACACTTGAGCTCCATAGAAGGCATAATAGTGATTTTTAACTCAGAGAGAACGGATTTGACCCATTGTAGTTCACAACATGCATGGGCCATAGCACGGTATTCAGCCTCAGTACTGGATCTGGCTACCACATTCTGCTTTTTGCTTTTCCAAGTAATCAAATGGTCACCTAGGAAAGTACAATAGCCTGATGTAGATCTTCTATTAATATGATCACCAGCCCAATATGCATCTGAGTACCCAATGAGAGTCAAAGTAGATGGAAGCACCTTGGGTTTGGAATATGTGATCCCTTTACCTGGAGCACTCTTCAGATATCTCAGAATCTAGCAAACTGCTGTCCAGTGTGACTGTTGTGGTGAGTGCATATGTTGACTCACAACTCCTACAACAAAGGAAATGTCAGGTCGTGTAACAGTCAGATATATTAGCTTGCCAACTATTCTCCTGTAATATCCTGGATCTGAGTACTCAACATCATCAACCGCCTCCTTGGTGTGATAATCCATAGGAGTAGATACCGGTTTAGATCCAGTCATGCCTGTCTCATGTAGTAAGTCCAGCACATATTTCCTCTGAGATAGATTGACACCTGCATGAGATCTAAGCACCTCAATGCCTAGAAAATATCTTAGTTTACCCAGATCCTTCGTTTGGAAGTGTCGCTGCAACCCTTCCTTCACACGAGATATGCCTGCAGAATCACTCCCAGTAATGACTGTGTCATCAACATATACTGCCATAATGATAGAACCACCTGAAGAGTTAGAGTAGAATAAGGAGTGATCAGTCATAGAGTGAGAAAAGCCCATATGGAGTACAACCTCACTGAACTTGGCAAACCACGCTCGAGGAGACTGTTTCAAACCATATATGGCTTTCTTCAATTTACAGACCTTCTGACACTCCCCCTGAGCAACAAACCCAGGAGGTTGCTCCATATATACCTCTTCCTGGAGGTCACCATGTAGAAAGGCATTCTTAACATCAAGCTGAAATATGGGCCAATCAAAAGTAGTAGCCAAAGAAATAATAATTCACACAAAATTTAGACGAGCTACTGGAGAAAAAGTCTCAAAGAAATCAACTCCATAGGTCTGTGCGTAGCCTTTTGCCACCAATCTGGCCTTCAACCTCTCAACAGATCCATCCGGATTATGTTTGATGGTGAAGACCCATCGGCATCCCACAACTTTCTTCCCTGTAGGTAGTGCAACAAGATCCCATGTGTCATTATGCAAAAGAGCTGACATTTCAATCTGCATTGCTTGTTTCCAGCCACTGTCCTTCATAGCATCATAGTGATTCCTTGGTATATCAACAAAATCAATCCCAATAGCAAATGCACGGGCCTGCTTAGATAAGTGGGACAGACAACACACATTTGTAATAGGATGTCTAATAGTACAAGAACGAGTACCTTTCCTAACAGCAATAGGAAGGTCAAGATCTGATGCTTCTCCAGGAATCCCATGAGTAGAAGACGAAGATGAAGGCTCAGAGACTGGTGTCGCTATCATTTCTGGTTCTGGTCTGCCTCACCTACTATAAACATGTGGGTAATGCTCAATAACAGGCCTGTCTGTTGCTTGCTCATCCGGAATAAAAGTATAATTAGGGATGATGGGTGGCTCTCCCTCACTCTGCACAGATGGTGCCACTCTATCACTCTGAATAACTGGTGGTACTCCCTCTCTCAATTGCTCCCCCTTACTTATAACATCAGAGAAATATGGAGTGGTCTCATGGAAGATAACATCCCTAGACACAAACATCCGACGAAGACTAGGACAGTAACACTTGTATCCTTTGCTAGTACTAGAGTAGCCAAGGAACAATGTTTTAACAGACCTAGGAGAAAGCTTGTCAGCTTTAGGGTCTACATGATGGACAAAGGAAGTGCAACCAAACACTCTAAGGGGAAGAGAAAAAGGCTTGTCCGTGGGTCGTAACACAGAGAAGGGAGTCTGTCCTTTAAGAATCGAGGATGGTTGTCTATTAATTAAGAAGCAAGCAGTTAAAAGAGCTTCAGACCAGAATTTCTTAGGTACATTGGATTGGAACATAATAGATCGAGCAATATCAAGAAGATGGCGATTTTTCCGCTCAGCCACCCCATTCTGCTGAGGGGTGTAAGGACACAATGTGCGATGGATCATACCTACAGAACTGCAAAAATCAGACATAGCCTTTTGGACATACTCTAAAGCATTATCAGATTGAAGAATTTTTATATTGCAGTCAAATTGGACTTTTATTTCAGTGTGGAAATGTTTCACAATAGATAGTACCGACTCTCAATTTTTGAGAAGATAGATCCATGTCATTCGAGAAAAATCATCCACAAAGGAAATAAAGTAACGAAAACCATTATAACTTTGGTCTTTGACAGGACCCCACACATCACTATGGACTAACTCAAAAGGGCAAGAAGCCCGTTTATTGACACGACTGGGATAAGATAACCTATGATGCTTTCCCAGCTGACATGACTGACACTCTAAAGATGACAGTTGAGACAACTCTGGTTCCAACTTGCGCAGGCTCTCTAAGGAAGGATGTCCATATCTGCAATGCCATAGTAAGGGGGAACCACTCAACAGGACAAATGGAGTAGGAGTAGATACTTGGCGAGGCAGACTGTCACCATGGAAAAGGTAGAGATCACCTTTCCTAGGTCCCCCACTAATCGTCCTCATACTATTGAGATCCTGTAATACAAAACAAGAAGGACCAAATGTTATTGTACATTTTACAGTGTCAATCAGTTTTGCAACAGAAAGAAGATTAAAAGGAAATTCAGACACAAAGTGTATAGATTTGAGATCAATCTTGGGTGTTAGAGGGACAGATCCACTAGCTAACACTCTCCTCACTGAACCATCTGCCAGTGTAACAGATTTGTGAGGGATATACGAGTCAATAGAGTGGAGCAATCTCCTCATACCAGTCATGTGCTGTGACGCGCCAAAATCAACCACTCAAGATGATGTAGAGCCAGAAGCAATGAGGGATGTAGCCTGATTACCCGCAGTAGATGCCAGGTTTGCTGACGATGATGATGATGATGATCCCATACTCATGTGTTGTGTAGCCTGAATAAACCGATCATACTCCTCCTGAGTAAGAGTGATACCGGTTCCAGAAGTAGGTCGCACAACAGAAGAAGATGAGGAATCTGTAGTAGTGGCATAATGAGCTGTCCCCACAGGTGGTGCAGCAGGTCTCCCATGTTTCTTCCAACACTTCTCCACTGTATGTCCCAATTTGTCACAAAAGGTGCACTTAGGACGTGTCCCACGTCCTCGGCCCATACCAGTGCGTCCCCCTCGCACTGCAGCAACTACGGATGCATGAGACTCCCCAGAAGATATAACAGGATCAGGGGTAGCATACTTGGACTCAAAGATGGATTGTTGTATTCTTGAATAGGCTTCCACAAAACCGAGTAATTTATCAGAAGCCAAAATGACACTCCGGGCGGATCCGCAAGAAGGGTTAAGCCCGGATAAGATTTTTACCGTAACTAGATCGTCTCTGTCCTTGATCTGTTCAGCGACAGTTACTGGATGATAATAGCTCAGTTCTTGAGAAAGTGTCTGAATAGCTCCAAAATACTCCTCAAGAGATTTGTCACCCTGCCTCTCAGCAAACAAACGATCATAGATCATGAATTGGCGAAGCACATTTTTTTCTTGAGAATAATGCAGCTTCACTGCGTCCCATATCTCCTTAGCTGTTGAATAGAACATGAACCTTGCCGCAATAGTAGGTTCCATGCTGTTCCACAACCAAGTCTTTACCAGACTATCATGATGCTTCCATTCAGCATATCCTTTGTCAGTAGAGGCCAGAGGACCTGAGTCAACATGTCCCGCCTTGTCACGAGACTCCAGGACAGTGTGGACGACATTCATCCATAGAAGAAAATTCTTCCCGTCGAACTTGATGGAGGTGATAGGTGACACCTCGTTGTAGATAGGTGTCTTGATATCCCCCATTATAGAACGGGACTGTATGACAGATTGATATACGCCACAAGGAAGACTGAGGTGACAGAGAGATACACGTCACCCAAGAAACAAAGAGAAATGCGTTACTGACGCATTTACAGCCTCCGGATGATTTTCCTAATCACACATGGAGGATGTGTGACTAGGAGAATAACTGTAGAGAGACTAGTCTTCTGGTTTAGATTTTAGATCGCCGTTGGATTACCCGAAGATCCTCAAGGCGGCGGATTATGGCTGCACGCCGTGCGGCGGCTCAGCCGCAGCTACTGCTGTCGGTGTCGCGGTGGGAAGATCCGGAGGAAGGAAGGGGAAGATCCGGCGGGCAAGAAGGAATAAGGAGGAAGAGACGGCAGGCGGTGGAGAGAGACGGCGGCCTAGAGCAAACCTAGCTCTGATACCATGTTAACGAGAGAGAAGGAAGACAAACAACATTGGTGGCTGCAAGGTGCATCTCTTGTGTGTGAGGGCAATAGCTGTCTCACTCCTTTTTATATATTAGGGTAAGATACAAGGTGGTACAAAGGAGTAAAACTTAGAAAAACAATAAAACAACAAGTATAATAAAAATAGTGACATGACGCAGATCGTTGGTTTCCGCCTTTGACGTTCTCTCGATACCATCGACATGGATGTCGATGGTATCGACGAACTGTTGTCCGATAGCTGTGATAATCTCGATACCATCGACAAGGATGTCGATGGTATCGACAGAATGATGTCTGTCACTGTAACTATCTCGATACCATCGACCTCCTGTCGATGGTATCGACCGGGAAGCAGGTTGTTTCACAGATCTGAAACCCAACCCGACCTGAACAAGACCCAACCCTACTCAAGAAGACCTGACACGACCTGAATCTGCCCGAACTGAATTTGACCCAAGACCTAAACAGACCCGCTAAAAATACTGAAATTTGGGCTTGGGTTGGGTAAGATCGCATTGGTAAGTGTTTTCTGCCATGTTTACTTAACACCATGATTCATGGATATGTGTTTCCACTCAATGGTTGGATCCAAAGATGGAATTGACAATCACATCAACAACATGCTGCTCCATCCTTGAGAAAATTGTAGGATCTTCTCTTTTGCACATCATTATTGCTCTGGTTGTCACATCGTGGTTTAACATGACATGTTCATCTGGAAAAAGCTCGATCTACTGTTGTTAAGGGAATGATTGAGTTGACATGCTAGCTTGCCCCTTGCGCCCCTCATTATTTTAGGTATAAACACACCTCCTGTGGTGTGAAGCTATGCAAGTTGCCAGCTTCAATGTGTTGTTGAAGTCATCAAGGACGCCTGAGATTGGTTTATTCTCCACCTCCTGATCGTGTCCACATTAATGAAGTCAATGAGCTTCATGAATCTGGATAGTGCTTCACTGCTTCCCATGATCACTGTCCTTGATCAAAGGTAATCTATGTTGGTTTATTCTCCACCTCCTTATCATGTTCACTGGCCATGTTGAGGCCTTTTTCTAGATTCATAATTTTTGAGAACATACAATTTGATCAACAAAGACGTAATGAGAAAAGAAAAGTTTAGAAAAGATACAAAGAAGACCTTTTTTTTGTATCTTCTGCATAATTACATCATGAGGTGATGGAAAGCTCATTTGAAGATGGAACATGTATGTTATTTATGGGAAAATAAATGTTTTATGACAAGATTTGCTGATTACGTTATGCATCAAACTATTAAAGTTTGTGACCGAAACAAATTGTGGAGGATTCTTTCAAAAGAAGCCATTATGCACGAATTTCTTGCGGCGGCTAAAGACGATAATTCAAAATTCAACATTCTCTAAAGCATAATTTGTGATACAAGAGGTCGATCATAGTATTAGAATGTGTGGTATTCAACTTAAAACCAACTGGCAATGAGTGAATGGACCACACACCTTATAAACCCGAGGAACACCTCAAAACTCAGCGGTGTGGGACTATTCTCACATCTCCTCAAGCATAGCCACTTTTCTTGTGTGCTTGCACTTGTTATTTTAGATAGGGTGTGACCTTCACAATTATTTTGCGGGGTCCACTCCGATACCATATTAGAATACATGGTATTTAACTCCAAACCAATCGACAACGACTAGAGGGACCACACACCTTATAAGCCCAAGGGACACCCCAAAACTCAGCAGTGTGGGACTATTCTCACACATAGTATTAGCCACTCTTAGAAAAATGTTATGATTGCAGCTATGCTATTCATATCTGACTTGGTAGTTGGAGATTCACTGATTTCCACTCTCGTGTCATATTGTGCATATAGGCAACATGATTATGGATGGTAAAATGCTTAGCCATTAAACATATACGTGTTGGTTGACTAGTTTGTCAATGGCTAGTACACTAGGTTAACTTTAGGAATAATATGCCAGACATGAAGATCTTTGATTGCCTGAGAAAGGACATTGTCTCCTAGAAGGAATAAATTTCCAATTTGTGTTGGGAGCAATCCAATATTTGTAGTACATATTGATATATATGTATATATATATATATCTTCTATTTTATTGTCTTTTATGTATTTCTTTTCTTTTATCAATTATCTTATTCCTTCTCTTTTAATATGTGCCTAAGTGTATAGGCCCATTAGGGTTATGTTCGGTTCCCTGGATCTCTCCCTCCTATATATAGGAGAGGGGTATGCTCTTTTATGAATACAAAGAAGTACAACTATGGTTGTTATCAACATGGTATGAGAGTACGAGATCTAGCTGCCGCCTCTACGTTTGATCGTTGCCCCGATGCTCCTTTATGCAACCGCCACCGCTACTCTCCACTACCACCACTTCTCTCTGTCTGATCCAACCACCGATCTTTCTAATCTAGCCCTCTTCTTCAACAAGAGGATCTAGTTGCATAGCCTGCGACTTCTCCAATAATCTTATGCCCTGAAGATTGATTTTCGAAATGTCGTACGACTCTTTGTGGTCCTCTATGATCACTTGCTACTGGACTATAGTTATCAATTTTTCTAACACGCTCAGGCTCTTCCAACACATAGAGATGACAATTGGTTTGGTGAACCCTTTCCCATACCCACCACAACTCGCTACCTTGGGATGCATACCCGTTTTGACCCATATAAATCTGGTAAAATAAAACCCCACCCATACCCAACCCATTAGGAAATGGGTCCCTATTAATACCCATCACAATATATACAACATCCAAAAGCGTACTGCTGTAATCACCAATTATCAGATATAATCATAATAGCATTGGGCAATATAAAATTACCATGTAACAACTGTAATTTGAGCTGGAAATCACGAGTGCCAGAAATTAAACATGACAACTTGGCATAAATTAGACCTCTCATTGTTCATTTAGTAATGTAATCTTATCATGGATTCAATACACTGCATTACATCATTTCATCGAACAACTGCTCGACATTAATGATCCCAATGGCCGTCTTAAACAGACTTCGAAGAGGGGAAGAAAGAGGGATGAATTTGAATAAGATATACAAAAATGAATTGGGAGAGGGAGGATCATCGAAAGCAACAACATCACTATGTTCGTCAGGGGACTTAGAGGAAATTTGATTTCTAACAACCGCAATCCCAGATTCTCTCATGTATTCATAAGAAGCAGTTAGATCGGGCTACTGCTCCCACCACCATCTAATTCATTCCTCATAGATCCTGTGGCACGCAGTAGTAGCAATACCGTGCTCCGTACAACAAGCATGCCTCCTCCCCTACCGTGTCTGTTGCGACTGTTGACAGAGGCGTCGTCCCTCAACTATTGTCGATGGTTTAGGACCCTTGCACAAATCGTCTAAAGCAGAAGGCCAGTTGGTACTCAAGTTGTTGTGGAATGCCATTGTGTGGACGTCGCCGCAGATGGCGGATCGGTATTGGGCTGAGGATGATAGCAGGATGGATGTGAAGAGGAGGTAGCATCATCTATATGGGAAGGTCGACGACGGCTGAGTCGGCCGTATTTTCCAACAACGACTGCGATTAGTAAAATCGGGAAGGGAGAGGATAATACGGTTAGACAAGACAAGGGATGGGGAGCTGAGACGGAATTTGTTGTTCACGGGTTTTGGTGGGTCCTAATGGCATCTAGTTAGAAATGGGTCCAAAGCTCATTTCCCCATTTAGACCCATTTATTAATTTAGACCCATTATAATTGGGTCAAGTTATGTTGGGTTATCGTGGGTCTGGGTCTGATGGGGATTTTTTCCATCCTTACCAACACATCCTACACCTACTGTGGAGATCTACAATGAATCTGATGTCTTTTTTATCTAATCTAGGTCATTTTCTGACATTTGGTTAGCTTTTGCAGTTACTGGATATGTGGTGTCTCTGATAGATAGGCCATTTTGTATTCGTGCTTTCTGCCCCGAGTCTCTATTGGGCGACACAACGTGTCACCTTCAGACACGACATGTCAACCTTGAGCACGACACATCAACTACAAACGTTGTGTCAATTTTTTGCTGCTTTGCCCCCTACCACTATTGAAGAACACGCCCTCTTTAAAACATGAGGTATCTTCGTGAAACATGACATGTCATTTGCCGAGACGTTGTGTCTACTAAGTGCTGCATCTGCCTGATTTTTCTACATTACTATACGTGTTTAACCCACACACGTCGTGGCACCCTCTAATACGACATCTTTGCCTAGCAACATACCATCTCTCCCTTGCAATACATCGTGTTTTGTTGTTGCTTAGACGTGTACTACTTTCATTTGATGGTCTGATTTTCTAAATCAGTATCTACGACCTAATCCTCTTCTTTAGAGATGCCTGATGCACTCC
Source organism: Alisma plantago-aquatica (assembly GCA_963693085.1). Classification (NCBI taxonomy): domain Eukaryota; kingdom Viridiplantae; phylum Streptophyta; class Magnoliopsida; order Alismatales; family Alismataceae; genus Alisma; species Alisma plantago-aquatica. Next base: position 208,599,922 of record OY856412.1, on the reverse strand, counting down.
TTTTATGTCACCTTTGTTAACTTCAATAGCTTTAACTATGTTCTTTGGGCACGGTCGTTTTAGATTTACATGCATTCTTCTCGGAGGCTTGATCATCTCATTGATCCTTCTTTGACTAAAGATGAGACCACTGACAAGAAGGGAGAATACAAGAAGTGGGCTGCACATGACTCCTTAGTTCCATCATGGATCCTAAACAACTGCCAGTCCCACGTTACTACAAATCTTTTATTTACTAACACAACCAAGGAAGCAAGGGATCATCTTGCTCAGGGAATATTCTAGGAAAGGAAACACATCCCGTGTTTTTGACTTATATAACAAGTTGCATTCTTTAAAACTCAAAGATACATCCACTTTTGCATCATACTTTGATCACTTCAAAGGTATTCAGGGAGAACTCCAAAGTGTATCATCCTTTAATTACTAATCTCTCGAAACCACACAAGCTACAAGATGAAATACAAGTGTTTCAGTTTCTTGCATCACTACCGTCCAACTATGAAGAAGTCTGGCAATAGATCCTTGCTTCTGATATGCTGCCATCATTGAATGATGTCTACCTTTGTTTGGCAAGGTCCATGACCATCGTTACTACTCCAGAGTCGCTACTCTTTTGGTCTTTGGAGAGGTCGTGACACTCTAGACCGTGGATGTGGACGAGGCTCCAACTCCATTTGCAAATGATCTACATCCTCTACTCCTAGGTATTGTAACTTCTGTAAGTGATCCAATCAATAACGAAGACAAGTGTTGGAAGAAACATGGTAAACCCGAGTGTGCTAATCAAGTATCTACTATTGGCACTGATGGGGTATCGATATCTACCTCAAATGCCACCAATAACCAGATGGTGACTCTTAGCTCTATTGATTTGAGAAGCAAATCTAGGCTGCCCCATTGTCCTCCTCATCCCCAAAGCATATATTGCTCATCATCTAGGTGATTCTACATATCTCTAAGCTTCTTCTTCTACTTCAATGGATGATTGGATCGTTGACTTAGGTGTTACTTCATATATGTCTGGTAATAAGACATTAAAGAAATTTATACATCCTACTTCTGTGCGATTAGCTAATGGATCTACCTCGCTTGTCGTCAAGTAGGAGACGTAGCTAAGTCTTATGATATCATGAAATTTGTCGTATTTGTTCCTAAATTTCCTCTCAATTTAATGTCTGTCAGAAAATTTACAAAAATGTTGAATTACAATGTAACTTTTTTCCCTTATACTATCTCTATGCGGGATCTCTCAGGACGAAGTAGACCATTGTTGGGGAATATGAAGGTGGAGGTGGTTTGTACTACTTACAAACCTTATTGACTTGTACTACTGCATTGGCCTCTCAATCTACCTCTTTTTATCAATGGTACTTACGTCTTAGTCATCCATCCAGTGCAAAGTTAAAGTCGTCTTCAAATTTATCTTCTAAAATGTTTTAATGTCAGTCTTCCCAACTTGGCAAACATCATCACTTTGTTTTCCTTTTAAGAAATGGGTATTTCTAGTTTATTTCATCTTGTTCATTCTGACATTGGGGATCATGTTGTAATACTAGGCGTACTAGTGTACGCTATTTTGGTACTTCTATTGATGACTAGTCTCATGCTACTTAGCTTTATTTATTGCAAGATTGTTTTGAAAATTTGAATGTCTTCTCTAACTCTTTGAAATGAATTATAAACCAATTTTCTGTTGCTACTAAATTTGTTTGGATTGGAAATGCTTTTGAATATGTGCAACATGATTTTCAAAGTATTTGCGTTACAAAGGGAATTCTTTATCAAACTTCTTGCCCATACAATTGAAAACAAAATAGCTTTGCAAAATGCTAAAATTGACATCTTATGGACGTTGCTCATACACTTTTGTTTGAAATAGATGTTTTGAGATATTATTGTGCGAATGCCATTCTTATTGCGAATTATTTGATTAACACATGCCATTGCCGGTTTTGCTAAAGTAAAATTTCCTACGAAATGCTATACCTCATGAACCCTGTTTTGCTTTGCAACTGAAATCTTTGATTGTGTGTGCTTTGTCCACAACCACCACCCTACTCCAAATAAATTATTTCTACGTGGTTTCTACTAATGCTGTCTTAGACATTCCACCACTAAAAAAGGTACAAGTGTTTTAATCCTATTGCATGCCGTTTATATGTTTGTGCCAATGTTACTTTATTTGAGGACACCTCGTTCTTTTTTAAGGATAGCCAAAAGGTGCATCTTACCACTATACCCCTGCCTAGTCCTAATGTCTCACAACATTTTCACATAATACATCTTCCTCTCCTGTCCTCAAAGTGTATGGGCGAAAGAACATACAAACTTCACCTGTGGTATCCCCAACTGTGACATCTCTGGAGCATGCTGATCCACCTCTTGTTACTGGGGCCACTACATATTTTATTGTAATTTCTGATTCTGACTTACCTATTGCACCAAGGAAACGTGAGACGTTTGGTGCCAAATATTGTATTTCTCAACACATGACTACATATCTTCTGAAGGCTCCTTTAACACAATTTACTGTGATCTTCTATTTCTGTTCTTAAAAATATTTAGGAATCATTTGTACATTCTAGGTGGAGGCAAGCTACAGACGAGGAGATGCATGCTCTCCAATCTCGAGGACATGGAATCTTGTTGATCTTCTATCAAGTAGTTATATTATTTGCTACCTATTAGTGTATATGCTTTATGCTTTATGTTTTATTTATGCTTCAAACTTGTCTTTGTTTTTAACTTTTCTTTTATCCCATATTGCCTGCTTCTATTTCTAACACTTTCTCTTATCCTATAAAAGGGAGTCTTGTAATTGTTTAAGATACATCAAATAAAGCTTTTCTAATTCTATATGGTGTCGTACGTGTTCGATCCCCCTTAACCCAAATGCTTCCCAAGTGCCTTGTTTAAGCTCCCCCACCCCCCAGCCGCCGCCCCCTCTTTCCCTGCTCCCTCCCCGCCGCCCTACTCTCCATGCTCCTTCCATGCCGCTCCCCTCCCTATCCCGTCAACAACCCCCATCCTCTTTAGCCCGCCGCCCCCACCCTCCCGTGCCCCTGTCCTCCCCTCCCAGTCGCCATCCACCTCCCCTCCACACCCACTTGCACAACTAACCCAATCGATCGATCCACCCATCAAACGACCCCGAATCGACTGACCCGCGACTACAACAACCCCCCACTCAATCGACAATCTAACCGACTGATTCACCGCTAAACGACCCTCCGTTGCTATTCGCCTTTCCTCAACCGCCAACCTACCCCATCCACCACACCTTCAACCACCATGCAGACGCTCTCTGACCACCATCTATTCATCTTGCTCCTCTTCAAATCCGTCCAAAAACAGCACGTTGACGACCTAAAAGCACCACCTTTTTTGTTTGTCTACGCCACATGGTGGAGTAAATCTCACATCGTGGTGGCATAGGTCCTTCCTTTTGTCTTTGCTGCCGCTATGCGGGTGTCTCAGATCTGTTGATCCAAATCTACTAGGGTTCTCTACTGCCCTTATGCAGGTCTCTCAGATCTACTAATCCAGGTCTGGTGCTACTCTCTACTACCCCTATGTGAGTTTCTCAGATCTACCTACCCAGACCTGCTACTACTGCTGCTGCTACTTCTTCTTTGTGCACGCCATTGCTCCGCTTCCTATGGGGACTACAGATCCTCCTCGGTCTTTGTGTGTTACAACCGTGAAGTTTGGCAGATTGAACTATCATCTTTGGTCGGTGTCGTTTGAACTCTATGTAAAGCCGTAAAGGCCCAAGGGCGTTATTCACATATCTCTACTACTGCTAAGGTTCCTCTTGATGACTCGGCTGATGAAAAATCCAAGCAAGCCTACTCTTAGTGGTCCAAAGATGATTTCAGAGTCATGACGTGGATGGTGAATAGTGCCGAATCGAAGATCAATCAATATCTCCTCCGCCTTCAGAATGCCAAAGCCATGTGGGATCAACTATCCCATGTGTATTGTCACTAGCAAAATTCAAAGAAGGTTTTTGAGATCTTGAATCTAGCGAAAAAGGAGTATTCGACTGATGGATCTGTCGAAGACTTATTACAACTAGTACTCGACACTCTGGGATGAATACAAGGTATATCATTCTCCCTCTTCTAACATCAAAGAAGTTCAACGACAACACAATGAACTTCAGTTAGTTCCATCGTACAAAATTTCGATCGAAATTGTGAAATTTCGGTCTCCGATTTTTTTTTCAATCGGACATCGAAACGCATGTACGTAGAGAATGGGACGTCATTTTGCAGAAATTTTGCTAAAATTTTGCACTTGGGTGCGAAATTTCGCAAAACAGTGCAAATTTCACCCAATTTGGGCCATAATTTTGCAAAATGACACAAAATTTCGATAGAAATTTTGAGATATTTGTTCCTAAGACTGCTGCCACTACATGTTAGGTATTTTGGCGATTCTCTTTGTATCTTTTGCTTATAGAGGCTATTTTCTTTGATTCTAAGGTACGTTTCCCCTATCCCTAGCCCATGTATACCTCTTTCTATGTTTACACTCTTCTAAAAGATGTGAAGAGATACTATGAAAAATAACAAAGTTCTAAGTGCTGCTGCTACATGTTAGGTATTTTGGCGATTCTCTTTCGAAAATCACATGAACTACAAACAAACTTGAGGATCTATGAAATAATAGTATTAAGTCTGCAATTCTACAATAAATTTGTTATTATTACACATATTTATACATAAAATGACTTAAAAATAATGCATTTTCTTTGATCTATGTATACGACCCATGTAACCTAACTAAATTTTAACACTAGACTTATATAAGTTGTAACATGTAAGTTTGTAACTTGCAACTGTAAGTTTTAAGGTCTAAGTGGTAAATTGTGGGTTTGTAAGCTGTTTACAGTCTAACGGACTTGACAATTCTGTTCATTTGTGCACTCACTCATCAAGACATGGATCCCACCCTAACCTCTAAACATATAGATTTATTATATAATCTAGTGTGTTTATGTCTAGACTTTGTGTTTGCAGAATTTCAAAGCTTAATTCCTTCATTCTGCCATCGAAATTGCCATCGAAATTGTTCAGCTTCCTTCACTTACAAATGTGGGAGACCCCCCCATATCCAATATGAAATATTATTGCATATTTGAGTAGATCTTGTCGTTTAGATCATCTTGGTAAATTTTCATGATTTAATTCGCTTATTTGGCCGTCGAAATCGTTAGGGCCGTAAATATTGAAATTTAGTGCGAAATTTCAAAAAAAATCTGTTTCTGGGCCATCGGACACGACATCGAAATCGGACATTTAATTCTATGGTTGGTTCAGTTCTTTGTTGGACTTCCTCATTCTTTCACTGGTGTTGTTGACCAAATCTTATCAAGTGATCTCTTATCAATACTAAGGGATGTTCTCAAGCGCGTTCAACGCCTTCCTTCCTTGTCTTCCCTACATGCTACTTCTTCTGATCATTTGGTCCTTGCGGTCCGCTCCAATGACTCTAGTGGAGGACGTGGATGTGGCCGCGGTCGTAATCGTGGTGGTCGTGCTTCTGATGCTCTTGGCCGTGGTCCTATTGTTGTATGGGAGCCCACCTAGGCGGCCACTGGCCTCCAAAACCTGGGTGCCCACCCTAACTAGGCTGTTGGATGGGCTGAGTGGCCGCCTAGACGGCGTCTGGAGCGCCTAGGCGCCCACTGGGACTAAATCTTGGGCTATTTTTTATTCTTCTCATCTTCTTTTCATTTCTTTTGATACCCATTCTTCCTCCTTAATCTCCCCTCATGTTTTTTCTTTTCCTACACAACTCCATCAAGCAGCAAAGTCGCTGCAATGTCACTGCATTCCTCTAGGATTTCATTTCCTATTTTTGCATTATCAAGCAGCAAATTGCTGCTATGTTTTAGAGTTGCTGCTGCTGCACTATTATTGTCCATTTCCTGCTGCTCCACTTACCGATTTACTATATACTATATGATTTTTGTATACTTCATCCTCCTATTTCTACAACAACACTTACCAATTTACTATATACTACATGATTTTTTCTTCTTCACCCTCCTATTTGTATAATCTGTTTATAAATCTTTTGTATGAATATACTCACATTGATACAGTGCTAATTTCTTCCTTGCATTTTCAGTTTTCTTACTCTAGCGTTCCTATATTAGATTCAATTATTCATATCTATACATATAGGCACTATATTGTTTCTCATCTTTCCAACCTCCTTTCTCTTTCATTTTGTCATTTCTTCTTCTTCCCCTACTGATCTTCTTTTACTTTATTTGTTTCTCTCCATGGTTTCACAATACGTAAGGTTCCTGCAGCACGATGCTCTACCTTTTTTCTTTCTTTCTTTGTTCGTCGTTTTCCCCAACCTCGTTGACTTTTTAAATTTTGTTACTCTTCTTCAAGTAGATCAATGCTCTTTTTTCCTTTTCTTTCCTCCTCTAAGTAGTTCCTATTAATTCATATATTGCTCATAGGTTAATATATAACTATATATATGTGTAAAATATAAAACAAAAATTGCCTAGGAACTCCTAGGCCTCCGCCTATATGCCTGGCTGTTTGGGCGTCTCTAGGTAACACCTGGTCGCCTAGACAACCTAGCGTGATCCTCCTGGATCTGGGCGAGGACAAACCTCCTAATGGCGAGGACAACCTCCTAATGCCAATCGCTTTTGCAAAATTTGTGGGCACACAAACCACAATGAGGACTGTTGTTGGGAAAAACAAAGTGCACCTGCATGGGCAAACCAAGTCACCTCTGATGCTTCTGAAGACTCCTCTGCCGCCACCTCCAGTTCTACCAAACTCACCATTGAGTGGATCCGCTCAGACTTTGAGAAACTCCTTCAAGCTCGTCTGCCCTCGCAACCGCCTGCTCAAGATGGAGATCCTTCTGCCTTACTTACGTCTCCTACACATTATAAAAATAAATAGGTTATTGACTCAGGTGCTTCTGCTTATATCTCTAGCAGATCTGAATTGTTTTCTACTTTATCTAAAACTACTAGAGTTCTACCAGTAACAGTAAGGATAGAACCCAGTCACGGTGCATGGCATCAAAACTATTATCTCTCCCATAAATTGCCATTAAAATTTGTGCTATATGTTCCAGATTTCCTCTTAGTCTATTATCAGTTAGCAAAATTGTTAAGGGCCCTGAAGATTGTGTATTTCAGGATCTTTGCACAAAGATGAAGATTGGTTAGGACCATGAGGGACCAGATGGACTGTACTACCTGAACGTGTCTAGATCTGTTGCTCTGCTATCTTCTTTAGTAACTGCCCTATAATGGCACTGCCGTTTGAGACATCCTTCTGCTGCTAAACTGCAATGCCTATTTCTTGAGATTTCTGATAAAACATTTTTATTGTAAATCCTACCAATTTGGCAAACAAACTCGGGTTGTGTTTTATAAGAAAAAAGAGATTAGTTCAAATCTGTTTGATATTGTTCATGCTGATATGTGGGGACCTTGATCTGTTACTAGCATGTCCGGATTTCACTATTTTATGACTTTTATTTATGACTATTCTCGGGCCACTTGGTTGTTTCTCTTAAAGGGTCGCAGTAAAATTTTGAACACTATTTCCACTTTTCACTGAGATCCAAACCGAATTCAATACAATTGTTAAAATATCTAGAATTGATAATGCCTCAAAATTCATGAATAAACCACTCGATCTTTTCTATAATGCTCAGTACCATTTATCAAATTTCCTGCTCTTACATATCACAACAAAATGGTATGGCAGAGGGAAGAATCACCATCTTTTTGAAGTCACACACACTATTCTTCTTCACTATCATGTTCCTACAAGTTTTTGGCCTAAAGCTATATCTACTGTGTGCTACTTAATTAACCGCATTCCTTCTGTACGGAAAAATCAAGTCCCTTTTTCTCTTCTGTATCCCGATGCGCTTCTATTTTTGTACCTTCGTGCATTTTGGTAGCACTTGTTTTGTTAAAAATCTCCTCCGCAAGATATCTAAACTTGACCCCCGCTCCACTAAGTGTGTTTTTCTGGGATATTTAAGAACTCAAAAAGGATATAGGTGCTATTATCCTGCCAAAAGACAATGGTTTGTTAGTGCGGATGTCGTCTTTTTTGAACACATATCGTACTATTCTAAAAGGGGTCCGCTTTATCTAGTAATCTATTAGATCCCACTCTCCTGCCTCAAGTGGTAGAAATTGATCCCATTGAAGTAACTGATGTTCTTCCTCCTCTAAAGGTGTACAAGAGAAGACCAAGGTTACAATCCCCTCCATGGCCCCTCAACAACCAACTCTTCCTTCATCGGCAGATCACACCACCTCCCAGGTAACTTCTGACCTACATCTTCTCTTTTCCCTTTAGTCAAAGGAGAGGTGTTCGTTCCCAAGTACATAATTCGATTAGTAATTTCTGTTCCACACCTAATTTTTGTGCTAGCCTTGCCTGTTTTACTACTCCTATCTCTGTTGTTTCTATACCAAAGACTGCTACACAAGTCCTTAAGCATCTTGCCTGGCATCAAGCTATGGAATTGAATGACTGCTCTTCATGATCACAAAACTTGGGATTTAGTTGATCGCCTTCAAAACTTCCCTACTATTGACTGTTGTTTGATTTTCACTATTAGATACCAGCCCAATGGTTCGATTGAACGGCTGAAGGCTCTACTGGTAGCAAAAGGCTATACTCAAACCTATGGGGTAGACTATTTTGAAACTTTTTCCCCTGTTGCCAGACTTAATTCTGTACGGGTGCTTATATCTGTTGCTGTGAGCAACGATTGGCCTCTTTTTCAACTTGATGCTAAGAACGCCTTCCTATATGGTGACTTGCATTAGTCTACATGGAGCAACCGCCTGATTCTATTACTCAAGGGAAGTATTCTAAAATCTGACTTAGGAAAGTGATTTATGGCCTAAAACAAAGCCCACGAGTGTGGTTTAATAAATTAAGCCAAATTCTTCTCCAATTTCACTTTCGACGCTCCCATTAAGATCACTCTATTTTCATTAAAAACCAGTTCTGGGTTTGTTATTCTTATTGTATATGTCGATGATATCATTTGATCTGGTAGTGATGCTGATGGTATTCAAGCTACGAAAAGATATATAGGGTAACATTTTGTTACAAAAGATCTTGGCAAACTCATGTATTTCTTGGGAATTGAAGTTTCTAAATCTTCTTCTGACGTCTGTCTTTCACAACGCAAATATGTTCTATATCTTTTGACAAAATCATGCCTATTGGATACTAAACCTGCTACCACCCCTCTGGATCCCAATACCAATTGAGATGATGAATCTTTGCCACCTATCCTCATAACCACCAATAAAGAAGATTGGTTGGTGAATTTATTTATCTCAATATAACTAGGGTTGACATAACTTCTGCTATTGGACTTGTCAGTAGGCATCTAGATAAACCTCGACAATGTCACTGAGATGCTGTCTGTCATATCCTTAGATATCTAAAAAATTCTCCCAGAAAAGGCTCTTACTATATCGTAGACATGGGCACTGTAAACTCACTGGATATTCTGATTCTGATTCTGATTATGCTGGTAGTAGATGTGAGATGAAGTCTACCTCTGGATACTGCACCTTTGTTGGAGTAATCTTGTGGCCCAATAAGAAGCAAACAGTGGTTGCTCGGTCTAGTTCTAGAGCAAAGTAGAGAGCTATGGCTCAAACTGCTTGTGAATTAATGTGGGTTCAAGGACTCCTCAAGGAATTTGATATCTCCGATCCCAATCCTATTCCCATGCACAGTGACAATAAAGCCTCCATTTTTATTGCCAATAATCCCAATTTTCATGATCGCACCAAGCATATCGAGGTAGATTGCCACTTTGTTTGAGAATCTGTTATGTCTGGCCGCATTTGCACTACTTTTTTCCAGCCTAAAGATCAGGTTGTAGACATTTTTACCAAGATACTTCCCAAGACTCACTTTGCTACATTGGTGGACAAGCTGTGCATGTTTGACATCTATGCTCCAACTTGAGGGGGAGTATTAGAGTATATGCTTTATGCTTTATGTTTTATTTATGCTTTAGACTTGTCTCCGTCTTTAGCTTTTCTTTTATTTCATATTTCCTGCTTCTATTTCTCACTCACTCTCTTATCCTATAAAAGAGAGTGCCTTGTAATTGTTTTAGCTACATTAAAGAAAGGTTTTCTAATTCTATACTACCTTGGATCTTTATTGTCAAGTGTTTACCAGATTGGATTATTGAATGCTTAAAAGCTAGCCCTGTTGCTAAAGGCTACACACAAGAGTTTGCGATTAACTATTTTCGAACCTTTTCTCATGTTGCTCATCTAAATTATGTGCGCATTCTCATTTTTATCGTTGTGAATTAGGATTGACATTTATGCCCACTGGATGTCAAGAATGCCTTCTTGTATGCGGACTTGGAAGAAATTGTTTGAATGGACCAACCTCCTTGGTATGTTGCTCATAGAGAGTATTCATGGTTTGAGAAATTATTTCTTATACCAAAACAAAGGCTGGCTATCTACGACCTAAAACAAAGTCCTTGGCCATGGTTTGAGAAGTTATTTCTTATACCAAGAAAGTTTGAATTTTCTTATTCTTAAAGGTTACTCTATATTTATCAAAACCACTAGTATTGCCATTGTCATTCTTATTGTATGTGGATATAATTTTGTTTGGTAACGATGATATATGTATAGCTGAAACTAAAAAGTATCTCATATTGCACTTTGTTACCAAAGACTTAGGTTGTCTGTGGACTTTTTGGGTATTGAAGTTGCACATGGTAAACAAGGGGTATTTGTCTCATAGAAAGTACACCCTAGATTTGGTAACCGAAACATGGATGCTTGGGTGCCGACCTACTGGTTCTCCTATGGATCAAGCTTGTGAGTTTTGGTTAGAAACTACTGCTCTTCTAAATTACAAGTTCAACTACACACACCTTGTCGAGAAGCTCTTATATCTCACTGTAACCATGCCAGATATATGCTTTGCTGTGGGGGTCCTTAGTCAATTTATGGATTGCCCTAGACAAATCACTGGGATGCAACTTGGCGAGTCTTGAGATATTTGAAGAACGCTCGTGGCCATGGGTTATTCTATAAAAAGCATAAAGACAATAATCTTTATTTGATGTGTCAAAAACAAATACAAGACACTCTCTTTTATAGGACAAGAGAGTAAGTGCAAAACAGAAAAGTAGATATGGGATAAAAGAAAAGCTAAAGACAAAAAAAGTCTAAAACACAAACTAAATATAAAGCATAGAGCATATGTATATTAATACTCTCCCTCAAGTTGGAGCATAGATGTCAAATATTCCCAGCTTGTCTACCAATGTAGTAAAGCGAGTCTTGGGAGGTAGTTTGGTGAAGATGTCAGCAACCTGATCTTTTGTTTTGAGATAAGGAAGTGTAGATGCGACCAGATAGAACAGATTCCCGAACGAAGTGGCAATCGACCTTGTATGCTTGGTGCGCTCATGAATAGTAAGATCACTGGCAAAAGAGGCTTTGTTGTTGTGAAAGACAAAGCATCACAAAGCAGTTTTGGGAAGCGTAGGGTTGCACAATGTGTGCACCCTCATATATATAACACTGAAACATTTACAGAGAGGTCCACATATAATATGGAAATAACAAAACAACTAACAGAATATATAAAACAGGAATATATGTTAACACTCCCCCTCAAGTTGGAGCATAGATATCAATCATGCCCAACTTGTCCGTCAGTGTGCAGAATTGCTTCTTCGCTAGCAACTTGGTGAAGATGTCAGCAACTTGGTCTTCAGAACGAGTGAAGGGAGTGCAGATCTTGCCAGTCAGAATGGATTCCCGAATAAAATGACAATCTACTTCAATGTGTTTAGTGCGCTCATGATAAACTAGATTATTCGCAATGAAGTTAGCAGCTTTATTATCACAATGCATAGGTATAGCAGAAGAAGAGTCAACCCCGAACTCTTTTAACAGAGAGCGCACCCACAACAATTCACAGGCAGTATGGGCCATGGCCCTATATTCAGCTTCAGTACTGGACCTGGCCACAACATTTTGTTTTTTACTCCTCCAGGTAACAAGATTACCTCCAACATACGTACAATACCCAGAAGTAGATTTTCTGTCAACTCTGCTGCCTGCATAATCAGAATCAGAGTACCCTTCAAGAGAACAGTGTCCATGCTTCCTGTAGTGAAGTCCCTTGCCAGGAGACTTCTTCAAATATCGTAGAATCTGACAAAGAGCATCCCAGTGACACTGTCTGGGTTTATCAAGGTACCTGCTAAGAAGACCCACTGCAGTAGAAATGTCAGCTCTGGTGACAGTCAAATAAATGAGTTTACCAATCAGCCTCCTGTATTTTTTATGATCAGCAAAGAGAGGAGAGGAGTCATCATCCCAATTTACATTAGGATCTAGGGGAATATCAGCAGGTCTCGCCCCCAGCATACCAGTCTCCTGCAGTATGTCTAGGACATATTTTCGCTGAGACAACACAAGAGCATTAGAATTTCTAGAAACTTCTATGCCCAGAAAATATCGAAGTTTGCCCAAATCTTTGGTAGCAAAGTGCTTGCCAAGATGAGATTTAGTAGCCTGAATACCAAGAGAATCACTGCCAGATATGATAATATCATCAACATAGACAATCAGAATAATAATACCAGCTGAAGTCTTCTTGGTGAAAACAGAATGATCCACCTGAGATCGCAGAAATCCAAAATCAATCATAATTTTGCTCAATTTATCAAACCAGGCACGGGGACTCTGCTTAAGCCCATAAATAGACTTCTTTAACGTGCAAACTTTGTGAGACTCCCCCTGAGCAACAAACCCAGGAGGTTGCTCCATATAGACTTCTTGTAAATCGCCATACAAGAAGGCATTTTTCACATCTAATTGCAACAGTGGCCAGTCAAGATTAACAGCAACAGACAGAAGAATTCTGACAGAATTAAGACGAGCAACAGGAGAGAAAGTCTCAAAATAGTCAATACCATACGTTTGGGTGTAGCCTTTAGCAACTAATCGTGCCTTCAGCCTTTCAACAGTGCCGTCAGGTTGATATTTCACAGCATACACCCATCTGCAACCGACAGGTTTACACTGAGGAGGTGGATCCACCAGCTCCCAAGTATCTCGTTCAGCAAGAGCCAACATCTCCTCCTTCATAGCAGACAACCATCCAGTACTCTGTAGAGCATCCTGGATATTCTTTGGAACAGCAACAGCAGATAAGGCATATACAAAATTGCTAGAATGAACATTCAGATGATCAGTAGAAACAAACTGAGCAATACTGTGTGATGTGCAGGAACGAGTACCCTTTCTAAGAGCAATGGGTAAATCAAGATCAGAATGTTCCTCAGGTGTAGTAGAACCTTCTGGAGGTGAAGATTGGTTTTCATGGGGGGTTTCTTGAGTAGAAGGTGCTCTGTTCCTGCGTTGATAAACTATAAGAGGAGGCTTAGCAGCCTCAGTAGTGACTTTATCAGTAGTATCAGACACACAATCAGGAGTAACGGGTAGAGGAGAAGCAATAAGATTAGACTATAAACTGTCACCACGAGTAGAGTAGTAAGGGGTATCCTCAAAGAAAACTACATCACTGCTAGTATACCATTTCCTTGCAGTAGGACTGTAACACCTGTATCCCTTCTGGGTACGAGAATATCCCAAAAAAATGCACTTCTCAGCACGAGGAGACAGTTTATCAGAAGTAGGTCCAAGTAACCTTACAAAACAGGTACATCCTAAGATTTGAGGAGGCACAGTAAATAGCTGAATATCGGGTTGAAGAACTTGAATAGGTATTTTGTTTCCAATCACAGATGATGGCATTCTATTTATCAGAAAACAAGCAGTCAATATAGCTTCAGGCCAAAACGAGCGAGGAACATGTGCATGCATCATAATAGTTCTAGCCACCTCTAACACATGTCTATTTTTACGCTCAGCCACACCATTTTGCTGAGGTGTATAAGCACAGGAGGTCTGATGTATTGTACCCACAGATTTACAAAAAACATCCACATCTTTTTTAACAAATTCCAGTGCATTATCAGTACGAAAAATTTTGACAGGCACACCATATTGTGTTTTTATTTCAGCAAAAAAGAACTTGATAATAGACAAAACTTCGGACCTACTTTTCATCATAAACAAGCAAGTAGTCCTTGAAAAATCATCAATAAACAGAATAAAATACTTATGACCAGATAGACTCGGCACATGACAAGGTCCCCATACATCAGAATGCACTATATCAAACATATTTTTACTGCTAATCTGACCGCGTCTAGGATAAACAGCTCTAGTCTGCTTTCCAAGTTGACATGACTCGCACTGAAAACTACAAATGCCAATATCAGAAACTAAGTGTCGAAGCTTTTCAGATGATGGATGGCCCAGCCGGTAGTGCCACTGTAATGCAGAAACTGAGGTAGATAATGCAGGAGTCACAGATGCTTTAGCTGCTTTGGGCAAATGGTCCAGATAGAAAAGTCCATCAGCACCTTCATACCCCCCCACCAATCTTCATCCTCGTGCGAAGGTCCTGAAAAACACATGAACCAGGAATAAAAGTCAGACTACACTGTAGGCTTCACAATATCTTGCTGACAGAAAACAGATTCAAAGGAAATCTAGGCACATATAAGGCAGATTTCAGCAGAAAGTCAGAGACAATATCCCCTACTCCAGGCACCGCAGACTTGGAACCATCAGCCAACATAACAGATGAGGGTCGAGCAGGTTTATATAATTTGTGAAACAATGATCGATTTCCAGAAATATGCGAAGAGGCACCGGAGTCGATGACCCACTTAGTATTACCAGGAGTAGAAGAAGAGCTCAGGAAGGCAGTGTCATAACCAGAATAAGCTGCGGCATGAGCTCCACTAGTCGAAGCTTGAGACGACGCACCAGCTCGCTCAAGAAGAAGACGCTCCACCTCAGCACGGATGTAGTCAGCAGTCACACCCGAGGAGGCAGAGTCAGTAGGCTGAGTCGTTCCTTCTGATGCAGGAGTAGTGGAGTCAGCAGCTGCATTGGCCCATGCCGGCTTACCATATTTTTCCCAGCATTTTTCTTCAATATGGTTGGACCGGCCACAGAAGGTACAAAGGCGCTATCCTGACTGAGGACGCGCACCAGCAGTAGAAGCAGTAGAAGAGGCTCCACGACCAGGAGCAGCCCGTCCTCGTCCTCCACCCAGGGGAGGACGACTGTCAGTAAAGCGACCACGGCCACGACCAGATGCTGCAGCAAGAGCCGAAGAGTCCCCAACATCAGTAGTCAGAGACGATGAAGACGAAGGCAAACGCTGAAGGCGTTTGTAGGCACTCTGTAGTGACGGCAGAGGGTCACTGGCTAAGATCTGGTCCACAACTCCAGCGTAGGACTCAGGCAGTCCACAAAGAAACTGGACTAACTGAAGCTCCTGGCACTGACGCTGCATGGTAGCCAGGTCCGTGGAGAGAGGGTGATAGGATTCCAGTTCACCCCATAATCCAGTGAAGTCAGAAGTAATCCGCAATGTCTGTCCCCGTGAACTGTAGACGTCCCAGCTGCTTGGTGATGTCAAACACCTTCTTGGGGTTCTGACTATGCGAGTATGTACCGGCGAGCTGATCCCACATCTGCTTCGCCGTATGTAGGTGAAGAAGTGTGACGCTAATCTTCTCAATGCTGCTGTTGAGAATCCAGGTCATCACAGTGGAGTCGTCACGAACCCAGTCGTCATACACCTTCACATCTTTAGCATCAGCGTCCTCTGCGGGTGCTGGCGGACCAGCACGGGTAAGATGAGAGTACTTGCCCTGGGATCTGGCATAGATCGTCATGGAGCAGACCCAATGCGGATAGTTGCGCCCATCAAGCTTCACAGTGGTAACCTGACGGCGGAAGTCATCACTCGAGGACGCCATGTGAGCAGTAGGCACAGAAGTAACAGGCACGATCAGGCAGGAGACGGTCTACGCCGTCAGACAGGCACAACAGGCACAAAACAACTGAGAAGACCTCTCACATACGGTCTACGCCGAAGCGCAGAACGTGAACCTGGTGGCACAACGACCTACACGGGCAGGCAGGCAAAAGACCGAAAAACGGTCTACGTCACACCAACTTCAAGCCACCGGACCGCTGTAGAACTTCACGGAGCCAACGTACCGGCGGCTAGGACCGCGGAGGCGCACCGACCCCCTGCGGCGGAGTGGGCGCCCGGCCCCGGCGACGAGCCCGACGGCTGCTGCCCGGCGGCTGGGCGGCGGCCGGCTGCTGAGCGGCGGGCGCGGGGGGGGGGGCGGCCGGAGAAGAGAGAGGGGTGGGAGGGTGGCGGCTGGATCTACTGCTCTGGTACCATGTGAAAGACAAAGCAGTTTTGGGAAGCGTAGGGTTGCACAATGTGTGCACCCTCATATATATAACACTGAAACATTTACAGAGAGGTCCACATATAATATGGAAATAACAAAACAACTAACAGAATATATAAAACAGGAATATATGTTAACAGTTGTCATAGTACATAGGAATAGGATCTGGATCATAGATATCAAATTCCTTGAGGAGTTCTTGGACCCACAATAGTTGACAAGCATATTGAGCCATGGCTTTGTACTTTGCTTCAGAACTAGACTGAGCAAACTACAGTCTGCATCTTACTACGCCATGTAACCAGATTGCCTCCTATAAAAGTACAGTAGCTAGAGGTAGATTTTCTGTAAAATCTACTACCAATGTAATAAAAGTCAGAATAACCCGCGAGTTTGTAGTGTCCATGTAGAAGATACAATACCTTTCCTTGGAGATTTTTTCCGGATATGTAAGGATACGGTAGACATCAACCCAGAAGATTTTCTCTCACATCTACTACCAACATAATCAGAGTCAGAATAACTAGTGGTTTGCAGTGTCCATGTTGACGATACAATAAACCTTTCTTTGGAGATTTTTTTTAGATATTTAAGGATATGACAGACGTCATCCCAGTGACATTGTCTAAGTTTGTCCATGTCAACGACACAACAAACATTTCGTTGTTGAGATTTTTTTTCTGGATATTTAAGGATACGATAGACATCATCATAGTCACAGTCACAATCACAATATACTCTGACTTTTTGAAAAAGTTGCATTTTAAACGTGAATTTCTCCTAGACGTATCAAACAACCGAATCATTCTCAATTTCCAAATATTACATTTCATTCCCGTGTTATTAATGAGTTATTCACGTTTGGCATTTTTTCCCGTTTATACGTTTTTTTGCCTACTTTCTCGTTTTACTATTTAATACTATTGACTTATTGAGTGTAGATATATGTGCGTGTATATGTAAATAAACACACACATACACATATTTTTGTATGCATGTATCATGTATGTATGTGTGTAATACTAGATATGTACTTATATATTGTGCACTATATGTATACATATATCTGTGTGCAATATATATAGATATCCTCCGATCTGTTCCAGACTTCTCCCGAATCTTTAGCTGTATTTTTACCGTACGTTGACCTCTTTTTACCCAAATCAATAGATTGTGGCACATCTAGGTTGTACAGTCCATCTAGTCCTTTCCCGAACCGATCCTCATCTTTGTGCGGAGATCTTGAAACACAGAACCCTCGATATCAAAGGTTATAGACCACTGAAGGCTCTTAATTGTTTTACTGACAGACAAAAGATTAAGAGAATCTTGGAATATATAACACATATTTTAAGGGCAAATTATGAGAGAGAGTTAGCTCCAATTCTGTGCACTGAAGACTGAGTTCCGTCCAAGGAATAAGGTTTAGGCAAAATCATCGAAATTTCGCCCCAAAATACCGATTTCGCTGGGACCTGATACGAAACCATGCAACCATACCGCTATGTCGAAATCGTCGAAAGTTTTTGCCCAAAATTCGAAATTTTTTCAGGGTACAGGAAAATCTCCTTTCCTCCCACATGAGGGAACCCCCACCTATCCCCATATCAAATTTTATTGCATAAATTGATGCATTTGGGTGTAAAGATCATGCCTGTGAAATTTCATGGCTTAATTTGTTGATTTTGGCGTCGAAACGGGCACTATTGCATTTATCGAAATTTCTGTCGAAATTTCAGTAAATTTCGATTTCCATGCTGTCGAAACGAAATCAAAATCGGATACCTTATTCCTTGGTTCCGTCAACCACTATCACTAGTGGAACTCTAGTCGTTTTAGATAGAGCGGAAAATAGTTGGACATCCAGATATATGAGCAGATGCACTTGAGTTAATGATCCATCCATTTTTACCATAAGTGGCAGGGGAAGCAAGTAATGCAAGAACCTCCATCTTGAGTAGTAGGTGCGAAGGCAGGTGAGGCTGAAGGAGTTTCTCAAACTCCGAGCAAATCCACTCAACAATGGGTTGGGTAGAACTGGAGGCAACAATAAAGGGATCTTCATAAGCATCAAATGTGACTTGATTCACCCATGCAGTGTAGTTTCACCATGTTTCGCCCAACAACTGTCTCCGGTGTGATATGTGCGTCGACAGAACTTGCACAATCGACTTCGAATAGGAGGTTGTCCTCGTCCTGATCCAGGTAAAGGACCTCATCCAGGGCCGCCAGAAGAACTACCATGATTGCATCCACGTCCACGTCCTCTACCAGAATCATTGGAGCGAACCACAAGAGTAGAGCTATTAGTAGAAGGTAGGGCTAACATGGATGGGAGATGTTGAATGTGCTTGAGAACATCCCGTAGAGTAGGTAACAAATCACTGGATAGGATCTGGTCTACAATGCTAGAGAAAGAGTGAGGGAGTCCAACCAAAAATTGAACTGTTTGACGTTCATTGCGTTGGCGCTGAACTTCTTTGATGTAAGATGAGAGGGATGATTGCTTTTTTATTCATCCTAGAGAGCCAAACAGTGATTGTACTAATCTTCGACAGATCCATCTCTCGAATACTTCTTTTTTTCAAGATTCTTGAAGATTTCAAAGACCTTCCTCAGGTTCTGTTGGTGAGAGTACACATTAGAGAGTTGATCCCACATGGCTTTAGCATTCTAAAGACGAAGGAGAGGCTAACTGATCTTCTGTTCTGCGATGTTAACCGTCCACGTCACTACACCCAAATCATATTTGGTCTATTGAGCGTAGGCTTGCTTAGCTTTTTCATCAGCTGAGGCATCATGAAGGGACGAGCTACAAAAGAGATATGGGAATAGCGTCCTTGAGCTTTAACATAGAGTTGAAACAAAGCTAGCCAAAGATGATAGCTGGACCCATGGTTCAAAATATCGATTTCGACGTCGTTCCCGATGGCTCATAAATAGAAATTTACAGAAATTTCAATGGAAATTTCAACATTTTATGCTTATTTTGACACGAATTTCGATACAAGATTTCGATGACCAAATAAAGGAATTAAGTCACGAAATTGTACCAGGATCGTCTACATTCATAAAGACACCTATTTATGCAATAAAATCATATGGGTATCTTGATGGGGTGGGGGCCTACATGTGTGAGGGAAAAGAAGCTGAATTGTCAGTTTCGATGAAGATTTTAATGCAAATTTCAGTGCCATAAGGAATGAATTATTTCTGTTAAAGAGTCTATATTAGCCTATTTAGTTAATAGGTTAATTAGTTAGTGGGCCTTTAGTGTCTCGGCCCGTTTAGATTACTTGGGACACAAGTCTCAGGGTTTCTCCCTTGCTCCTATATATAGGACAGGGGTGTCCAGTCTTGTAATAATCGATTCTCATTATGTTCAATACAATATTTTATTTCACAATTTCATAAATAAATTCAACAACAACCTATTGCAACTTAGACAATTAAATATCAATCAATATATTATGATGTTGACATGTTGTAAACTTGTAATACAAAAGAAAATATTGAATTACCTAATTGAAACTGGAGTGGCATGGTGGCTGATCATCAAGCCCTTGAACCCCACCTGGTGGTTGTTGACGAAACACAACCTCATTTATGTGACTGACATATTGAGTCCAACTCATGCTATCTTTGTAAACTGTATTATATGTTTGCACATGCTCTTTGTATGCTTCATCTCCCACAAATTGCATCATCCCAAATGTCGAAAAATAATCCTTCAATGCTCTTACTTGGTCATCACCATTATGTGACCCGTGTCCTGTCTGCACACCTTGAGTTGGAATGACTTGCTGCATATCTCTAATACATTGCCATGTTTTACCCCCATCATTTGTGACCATATGATCTTTAAATACATCACTAGGACCACCTTGTGGGTAATACTGAAGAGTAGTGGGATATTCATAGGCATACTTTCCATGTCCATAATCATAACAGATAGAAGGCTGATGTGGAACATGTGGTGGGGGTTGTACAGGAGTTGGGGTAGTATAGCCAAAAAATTGTTCAGCCAAAGAGAATGAACTAGAATCTGCAATGCTCATGCTTCCCATGGAATCAGCCAGATCAGAATAATAGTCACTAGTAGCATATTGCTGAGGTGGTCCACCTGAATACTCTTTGGGCCCTCGAGTTTTTCTTCTTTGAAATGTCTTTTCTGCAAGTGGGTATTCTTTCTCAGGAGGAGCAACTTCAACTCTAGGACCAGTGGCGGTGATGTAGGGTCGATCATCATCATCATTTTGAAATCCATCCAAGCATGATTAGATTGAGCTGCACCGCCATCACCATCATCATCATCATCGTCGTCATCATCATCGTCGTCATCATCATCATCATCATCATCGTCGTCGTCGTCGTCGTCGTCGTCATCGTCGTCGTCGTCGGGAGTGGAGCGAGTGGTGTTATTGTTAGACTTGGACTTGGACTTGGATTCATTAGCAGTTGTAGAAGACTTGTTTCTAGCGGATTGAATCTCTTCTTGGATGACTCTTTCAATGTCCATCTCATCCTCTACATGTTGAGGCTCCTCCTCAATACGGGTAACTAGATTGCAGTTTCTTTCTTCTTCATGTTGATCTCGTGCATTTGGTTGCTCAAATGTTGCTTCCACTGTGGCATCTGGTCTACTCTGCTCTCTGTCTAAAACTGGTGTACCGCCTATTTCATTCATCCATTATTCTATGGGGTTATCCTCTGGATTAACGTCATCAACACCACCAAATGTATAAGCAACATCAATAGGATCATGGATGACAGATAGATCCACTTCTTTGAACTCTAATTTAGTCAGATCTATCTTTTGATCTCAACCTCATATTATAATGAACAAAGACCAAGTCATTCAAGCGTTGTGCACCGAGTCGATTTCTCCTTTTACTGTGAATCAGGTTGAATGTTGACCAATTTCTTTCACATCCACCTATAGCAGCTGTTTGTGACAATATTCTCACAACAATTCTTCTAAGTTCATCGGCCATACCAACACCACCACTCACAAGGAATAGATTTGTCCCTATCAACAATTGCATTTGGATGTGCCAAGCATCCCATTGTCTCCTTAAACAACCTTAGCTGCAAAAAAGTAAGAAAAATATTCTTTAATATGACATTACTAAATAAACCATGGTGCAGGACTTCGACTTCATGTCGACTTCACCAGGTGTGGAAGTGGAAGTTTGTGGAAACTTCGAGGAATTTTCGAGGAAGTTTAGACGCAAACTTCGACAAACTTCGATGCCATTTTTTGAAGAAATGATGTGAATTTTTAGAAAACATTGATGGAAAACTTCTAATTATGTTATACCTCTATCTTATATATGTGAATTTAAAAATAGGACACGATTTATGACCCTCTAGCCCTATGTAGGTTAATAATACAATGTGTTGCTTGAAATGGTCAATTGTGCAATACACATATATAGATACAGTTCACCATATGTATTATATACAATATACAAACAAATAGTAGTTACAACACCCTCTCTAGGAATGAGTGGCAACAAAAAACATAGGAGTTGATATTAGAAGTTATGAAGAGGGTTGGAGTGACATTAATGCCTTATATGGCCATTGGGGCACTAGTTGGGATTATGGTTCTGAGTGGTCTTAACTTCGCCCCAACTTCGAGGAAACTTCGACAACTTCGGAGAAGTTGAGACGAAAATACACACAAAAAAGTCAATTTGGCCGACATCCATGAAACTTCGCCCCGAAGTTTAGAGGAGGTCGAAGTATATGGTGTTCGACTTCGCCTATGGTCGAATTTCGAAACTTCGGCGAAACTTCGCCAAACTTCGACGATGTTGTGTTCCATGAAATAAACTAAGGTCTGATTTTAGTTTTAAAATGTGTAATCCATACTTGATTCATGACTGTCACCCTCTCATCACCACTTTTGACAAGTTTGTCAACCACTTCTTTCACGGCTGCCATGAACTCGTTGTTGAACCCCAACTTATATTTGTAGTGGAATCGTGGGTTCAAGTAGTGAGCTACACAACAAAAATATTAAAACATGAGTCACTCATGAGTCATGATTCATGAAGCATTGTAGCAGTGTCATTGCAATATTAAATTACAAGTTCACAACTTAAGAGAATTAAGATTTGCTCACCAGCCTTGTATAGAGGGTGTAGAAGCATCTTCTCCCATCGCTTGTTGATGATTTTAAGATATTTCTTATCTGATGTGGGGGCAATTGCAGTGATTGCTTCTTTCATCTTTGCCATTGCCTCATACAAGTAAGGAATGGTGGGAGCCTTGTTGCCATCCACCAATCGGAGCACCTTCACTATCGACTCCATTATATTCAACAACTTGGAAACTCTATCCCAAAAGTTTCTACTATTTACCAGATCTTCAATCTTCTTCCCTACATCACTCCTGCTTTCTTTCTTAGAGCTCCATTCCACTCCAGAAAATAACCTTTTCAAACCATCTTCTTGGCTTTAAGACTTTGAAGTGCCAAGAAGTTAGAGGCAAACCGGGTGACTCCTGGTCTTACCAAATCACCACCACAATACTCTGGCCTCCTCATTGATGCTAAGAGGAATGAATGATTGTAGATGAAGCCGGTGATTGTCCTAGCTTCAGTGATTAATTTCTTCACATGTGACAACCCACCTACAGTGATTGAAGTTAGGTTAATTCTCTATTACTCTATAGAATTAGAATTATATATTATACAAAATTAAGAATCTAAGTACATTTCCAATTGTGCTCACCTATATCTTTCAAGATGAGGTCGATGCAATGGGCTGCACATGGAGTCCAGTAAACTGAATACTTATCCATCAACGACGTGCCAACTTTCTTAAAATTGGTGCCATTGTCAGTAACAATTTGAACAATGTTCTCCTCACCAATCTTCCTAATATACTTCTCCATCAACTTAGCCACATATGAAAAATTCCGAACTTCATTAGAGGCATCCACAGATCCAAGGAAAATTGTAGATCCACGACAGTAAGCTAGAAAATTAATTATTTGCCTTCTGTTGCCAGAAGTCCAACCATCAGCCATTAGCGTTACACCATATTCCGACCACCTAAACAAATGTAAATCAATGTCATTGTAAAGTAAAAATATTTTTAATGTTAAAGATTTTTATTGTAGCAAAAAGAAATTATGTTTACCTTTCCTTCTTTTCCTCAATCCATTTTTGAATCTCCTCTTTTTGTTGTGGTAAATACACATTCATCAATTCATAAGCAGTGGGAGCTTTTACACCTGGGCCTGCTGATCACACAGTTCTCAAGAGATGTTGAAGATATGGCTCTGAAACTACATGTGCAGGAATGTCATGTGCAAAGAAGAATTTACCCACAGCTTTACCAACTTTGTTCTTGGCACCAGAAAACATATCTTTCAGCTTTTGTTGTGCTCCGTGTGGCCTTCTAATGCGTGGTTCATCAACATCTACACCCAACCTCCCCCTTGCTTGGCTATAAGATCTGAATAAAGAATCCACATTTCCTTTCATTCTTTTAATTTGTGCTGGCCTATCACTGTCCTCACCTAAATCCACAACGGGGATATGTGTTGCTCTTCTTCCACTGCCACTCCCCCACCATGCTCATAAACAGATCTGTCAAGGCCCCATGTTGTTCTTTTTTCCATGCAAACTTTTTAGATTCTCTAATTGCTCTCCTGTACATGCGGCGTTGTTGTGGGGTGTCAAACTCAACAGAAGAAGCTCCTTGTTTGTAATTCAATACAGTTTCAACATAAAATTCGTCTAGCTCTTTTTGTTGCTTGCGAACATCTTTCTTCTGACCCATCATCGTCCTAAAGTCATCCCTCACTCGTTGAGGGCATTTCTTGCACATTGCTACATTTCTATCATCACCAACAATGTGGGCTTTGAACCGTGTGATGCCACCACCTATTTTGTTATCACAATATTTGCAAATCACTTGTTGTTTGGTACCTGGGATTTCAAGGCAATGATCCCAAGCAAAATCCACCGCTCTTTTAGGACCACCCTTTCCCCTACCAGCTCCACCGACTCCACCATCATCACTGTGAGTACCTGAAGATGGCATTTCCTGTATAATTGAAAACAAGCATAACTTAGTTATTTGATAATTATAATTGATAACTAGTTAAGTGAATCTAATCTTTGGTAATAAATTATTAGCATGATAGCATTAGCATCATACATAATTGTTCTATTCTAACTTCTACTTTTTTTCACATTTTTTAATTTTTTTTGCATTTTTAGTTTCTGAAATTATTTATTAATTAATTTAAAATTTGAAATATCATATATCTATATATAATTTTCGTTGAAATAAAGTCATAAATTATATAAATATATTTTCAACATTGCATACAAGCTCAGATTAAAAAAAAACTAAAAAAACTCAACTTTAGACTATATTATGTATTTTCTTAATAAGATTAAGAAGAAAAAAAATACAAGTTAGATGTGTATGGTACATATGATGTACGTATAAATTATAAGCATCATACATAATGGTTCTAGTTTTTTTTCACTTTTTTTTTTTTTTTTTGCATTTTTAGGTTCTGAAATTTTATATTAATTAATTTAAAATTCGAAATTTTATATATATATCTATATATTTTTACTGAAATAAACTCATATAGTATATATAAGTAGCTTTTAAACATTATTTAAGTATATTATGATGTATTTAAGCTTAGATCTAGAAAAAAAATTAAAAAACCTCAATTTCAGCCTTTTTATGCATTTTATCAAGAAATAAAGAAATATATAGGTGCAATTCGTAAAATAATGATAGATCTATGTTCTATAGTGACTAATCTCATAATATTAGATGTTTAAGTAGAAGAAATTAAGATTTGAGGAAGATCTACTACTTTGAAGTTTGGATTTTCGGAGTTCATCTTTTAGGCTAGAAAGAAGAGGTTAGAAGTGGGAGAAATGGAGTTAGATGGGTAGAAGAGAGGGTAAACATACCTTAGAACTGAAGAAGGAAGCTTCCAAGCGAAGAAAATCCCAAAAAAATCGAACTAGCAGCACCCTTAAGTCCAGCAGTAGCGTTTCCGTCAAAAACCAGAAACATAAATACTGTTTCGGCTGCGTTTCGCGAAATAGGGCCTCAAATGGCCATTTTTCACCGAAGTCCAACAACTTTTGTGAAATTTCGGCAAGGGGTGCGAAATTTTGAATTTTTTTTGCGAAATTACAATTCAGTCCAGCGTTCGTGTAATTTATGTTTCTGGTACCCGTCGAAACCGAAATTTCGACCGAAATTTCGGTCGAAATTTTGAACCATGGCTGGACCTGTCAAGTTTCATGGTGATAACACAGAGAGACCGGGGAGGAGCTGTAGATGCTATGAGATACGAGGTGATGACGCGTATAAAGATAGTCAAAGATGCAGTGTGACATAGACACTAAGCAACACCAAATCCATATCGACAGATCAGATAAACCCACATAAGGGCAACAGAGAAAGGAAACAAGGACCTATGTCATGATGTGAGATTTACTCCACCATGTGGGGTAGGCAGAAGAAAGGAGGCACCTTTATGTCTTCAACTGGCTATTGCTATAGAAGGGAGAGAGGAAGATACAACTAGTGGTGGAAAGAGGAGGAAGGGAGTGTTGCTGCAGGCAATAGTTGGAAGGGAGCGAGGGAGAGGTTGGGCATCAGGCTGTAAAAAGAGGAGAGGGGAGGGGCGGTGGTGAGGGAAGATGGTGGTGAGAGTGGGCGACGACGGGTTTTGTAGGGGGGTGGTGGGAGCAGGCTGCGGGCAAATATGGGCAGCTGGGGGGTGGTGGTGGTGGAGGTTGGTGGCAGGTAGCGACACGACAAGTTGAGGGGTTGCTGTAGCGGCGGTTGGCTGGATAGGGGAGCAACAATGTGGAGGGAGGAGAGGCGAAGTGGGGGGCCATGACGGGTTTGGAATGGGATGGGAGCAACGACAGGAGGGCAGGGGTGAGACGGTTTGAGAAGGGAGGTAGGTTGGCGGCTAGAATATGGTTAGGGAATGGAAGCGTTAGGTTTAAGGGGGATCATAACCGTTTTATACCATATACAAGAAAATAATCTATATTTGATGTGTCTAAAACAAATTCAAGGCACTCTCTTTTATAGAACAAGAGAGTGAGAAACATATTTAGTAGATATGGGTTAAAAAAAAGCTGAAGACAGAGAAGTCTAAAACACAAACTAAATATAAAGCAGAAAGCATACCTATTAATAAAAAAATTGACACTTGAATGTTGGTTATTTTGATGCGGACTGTGCATGTAGCACTTCTGAAAGACGATCGACCTCTAGATATAACGCCTTTATGGGTGGTAATCTAGTTTCCAGGCGCAACAAGAAGCAAAATGTTTGCTAGATCCAATGCAGAATCTGAGTATTGTGCAATGGCACATACTACTTGTGAGTTTTTGTGGATTACTTTTATCTGATTTTGGGTTTCCTGTTACATATGCTATTCCTATGTGTCAAATATTAGATGTGATTTTTTGAGATGATAAAACAATTACAAGTCCTCTCCTTATATAGAATAAGAAAGGAGGACAATTAGAGAACGAAGCAATATGGGATAAAAGACGAGAGAAAAATAGTGATGATAGAAAATATAACAAGATATAACACAAAACACTAGATATATAAACACTTCTTGTCAAGCTGGAGCATAGATACCATCCCCAACTTGTCTACCATGGCGATAAATCTTGACTTCGGTAGTGGTTTTGTGAAAATGTCAGCAATATCTTCACTCTGATGTAAGGAGTGGATATACGTCTAGACATAATAGACTCCCTAACAGAGTGACAATCCACCTCAATGTGTTGGAATTGCAATGAAGATTGAAGCTTTATTATCAAAAAATATATGGATAGGCTTAGAATTACAAATATCAATTTCTTCAGAAGATCTTGAAGTCTTGAACCCACATCAATTCACTAGTAGTATGAGCCATGGCTCAATACTCGACTTCAATGCTAAAAACTGTGCAACACCGATTTGTTTTTTACTACACCAGGTAAAATGTTTTCCTCCTACAAATGTACAATAACCAAAAGTGGATTTGCGATTAGTTCTGATGCTAGTGTAGTCAGAATTAGAATAACGTTTTTGCGGTGTTCGTTTCGTCTATACAGAACACCTTATCCTGTACAACCTTTTAGGTTTTGGAGAATATGGCGTACAACATCCTAGGGACATTGTCGAGGTTTATCATATACTTACTGACAAGTCCAACTGCAAACGTGATATCAACTTTTGTAACAAATAAGTAGATGAGTTTACCAACTAGTCTTCTATACTACTTATTATTCATCATCCAAATCCATGCTAGGATTAAGAGGAATACTGGCTGGCTTAGCTCCCAACATGCCAATTTCTTGCAAGAGATCAAGTACATGCGATGGGATGGAAAAACTCCGGGGGAAGATGCGATACTTAAATTCTCAGAAAGTGGTGGAAGTTTTCCTAGGTCTTTAGTAATAAAATGTTTTCCCAGATATTCCTTAGTAGCTTGAATGCCGTCCTGATCACTACTAGAAAGCATGATATCATCCACATATACAATTAAAATCATGAGGCCATCATTCATTTTTTTTATGAATATCGAATTGTGAGAATGAGAATGTCTAAAGTCAAATTTAGTAATAATATGACTTAGTTTATCAAACCATGCCGGGGCTTTGTTTCAGACCATAAATTGCTTTTATCAGTCGGCAAACCTTAGAACACTCCCCCTGTGCAACAAATCCAAAAGGTTGCTCCATATAAACTTCCTCATTCATATTTCCGTATAAGAAAGCATTTTTCATATCTTATCGGAATAAGGGACAATCATAACTGACAACTATAGACAGATAGGAATTGTGTATTTGATTATCAAATAAGTGTAGAATACAGTCTCTTATATTACAGAAAAGAGTAGAGACTAGAGCAGAGATGAACAATATGGGACTAAACTATTAAAGTAAAAAACATGAGGCACATGCTAGGCACATGACACTCAATAAAACAGAACATATCTCTATACTCCCCCTCAAGCTGGAGCGTAGATGTCGAACATGCCCAACTTGTCCACTAGAGTATGAAAATGAGCTTTTGGAAGAATCTTGGTGAAGATATCCGCTACTTGCTTTTCAGTGCTGAGATATGGAGTGCAAATCCGGCCGGAAAGAACTGTTTCACGAACAAAGTGACAATCGACCTCAATTGTTTTGTCCTCTCATGAAAAGTGGGGTTGCTCGCAATAAAAATGGAGGCCTTGTTGTCACAAAACATCGGTATAGGGATGGAATAGGATATGTCGGAACTCCTGGAGGAGACTCTGGACCCACAGAAGTTCACATGCAGTATGAGCCATGGCTTGGTATTCTGCCTCTGCACTGGATCTGGCTACGATAGTCTGTTTTTTGCTTCACCAGGTAACAAGATTTCCGCCCACAAATGTACAATAGCCCGATGTTGACTTACGATCAGAGCGACATCCTGCATAGTCAAGAGTCTGAAAAACCAGAGAGATTACAGTGGCCATGCTTCTTATATAACAAGCCTTTGCCTGGAGAGCTTTTAAGATAGCGCAGAATGTGACATATAGCATCCCAATGATACTGTCGAGGTTTATCAAGGTACCTGCTGATGAATCGTACAACGGTTGTGAGGTCAGCTCTTGTGACCGTCAGATATATAAGCTTGCCAACCAACCTTCTGAACTAGTGGTGATCAGCATAAGGAGGAGAGTTTTCATTGTCCCTGTTAAATATATTCCTGTTTTATGTATTCTGTTATTTATTTTGTTATTTCCATATTATATGTGGACCTCTCTGTAAATGTTTCAGTTTTATATATATGAGGGTGCACACATTGTGCAACTCTACGCTTCCCAGAATCATTGTCTCTTTCACATGGTATCAGAGCAGGGATCCGAAACCTAGCGTGCTGGCTCGTTGTCTACTGCTTCGACTAGTGGAGCTCATGCTGCCACTTATTCTGGTTATGACACTGCCTTCCTGAGTACCTCTTCTTCTACTCCTGGTAATACTAAATGGGTCATAGACTCCGATGCTTCTTCGCATATTTCGGGAAATCGATCTTTCTTTAAAACTTTATCTAAACCTGCTCGTCCTTCTTCTGTTATACTTGCTGATGGTTCCAAGTCTGCGGTATCTGGAGTAGGGGATATTATTTCTGAGTTTCTGCTGAAATCTGCCTTATATGTACCTCGATTTCCTCTAAATCTATTATCTGTCAGCAAGATATTGAGAAGTCTATAATGTAGCCTAACATTTATTCCTGGTTCATGTGTTTTTCAAGACCTTCGCACGAGGATGAAGATTGGTGGGGGGTATGAAGGTGGTGGACTATACTACCTTGATCATTTGCTGAAAGCAGAGAAAGCGGTTGTGGCCTCTGCACTATCTACATCTGTTTCTGGGACTGGGACATCCATCATCTGAAAAGCTTCGTCATTTAGTTTCTGATATTGCCACTTGTAGCTTTCAGTGCGAGTCATGTCAGCTAGGAAAGCAGACTAGAGCTGTTTATCCTAGACGCAGTCATATTAGCAGTAAAACATTTTTGATTTAGTGCATTCTGATGTATGTGGCCCTTGTCATGTGCCGAGTTTATCTGGTCACAAGTACTTTATTCTATTTATTGATGATTTTTCTAGGACTACTTGGTTGTTTATGATGAAAAGTAGGTCCGAAGTTATGCGTACTATCAAATTCTTTTTTGCTGAGGTGAAAACACAATATGGTGTGCCTGTAAATTTTTTTCGTACTGACAATGCGCTTGAGTTTGTTAAAAAAGATGTGGATGTTTTTTGCAAATCTGTTGGTACGTTACATCAGACTTCATGCGCTTATACACCTCAACAAAATGTTGTGGCTGAGCGTAAAAATAGACATGTGTTAGAAGTTGCCAGGACTATTATGATGCATACTCATGTTCCTCGCTCGTTTTGGCCTGAGGCTATCTTGACTGCTTGTTTTCTGATAAATAGAATGCCATCATCTATGATTGGAAACAAAATACTATTCAAGTTCCTCAACCAGATATTTAGTTATTTACTGTGCCTCCTCGGATTTTTGGATGTACTTGCTTTGTACGGTTGCTTGGACCGGCTTATGATAAACTTTCTCCTCGTGCTGAGAAGTGCATTTTTCTGGGGTATTCTCGCACCCAAAAGAGCATTGCTTCGTATAGGCGCACTAGTAGGTCTGCGTTGCACATGTCCGTACCATCTGAGTCGGCCCTCACGCAACTTGTCCTCAATGCTCGCCACCCCCACTTTATTCCTGATATAGTCATTTCTCAAACGATCTTTTCTTGTCTTCCCACACATCCATCTTGGCCGAAATGCGTATGCTGAGATGGATGTGTGGGAAGACAAGAAAAGATCGTTTGAGAAATGACTATATCAGGAATAAAGTGGGGGTGGCGAGCATTGAGGACAAGTTGCGTGAGGGCCGACTCAGATGGTACGGACATGTGCAACGCAGACCTACTAGTGCGCCTATACGAAGCAATGCTATTGAGCCAAACACTATAAATAGAAGAAGAGGAAGGCCTAAATTAACATGGGATGAGCTTATAAAGAGAGATTTTGAATCTCTACATCTCAATCAGAATATGACCCATGATAGAGCTGAATGGAAACGAAGGATCCATGTAGCCGACCCCAACATAGTTGGGATTGAGGCTTAGATGATGATGATGATGATTCTCGCACCCAAAAGAGATACTGATTTTACAGCCCCACTGCGAGAAAATGGTTTACTAGCAGTGATGTTGTATTTTTTGAGGATAGATCTTACTATTCTACTCGAGGAGAAAGTTTACAGCCTGACCTTATTGCCTCTCCTCTGCCAGTTACTACTGATTGTGTGCCTGATATTACTGATACTGTGACTACTGAGCATACTACTATTATTGTTATCAACGTAGGAATAGAGCACCTCCTACACAAGAACCCCCCCAGGAAAACTAATCTTCACCTCCAGAAGGTTCTGCTACACCTGAGGTAACTTCTGACCTTGACATACCCATCGCTCTTAGAAAGGGTACTCGTTCCTGCACATCTCATAGTATTGTTCAGTTTGTTTCCACTGATCATCTGAATGTCCATTCTAGCAATTTTGTATATGCCTTATATGCTGTGGCTGTTCCAAAGTGTGACAAAGTCAGGGTTTTCAGAAAGCTCAGGGTTGCACAATTTGTGCACCCTTATATATATAATACTGAAAGAATTACAGAGAGGTCCATATATAAAAGGGAAATAACAAAACAAATAACAGGCTATGTAAAACAGGAAATATATAATGTAACATTCCCCCTCAAGTTGGAGCATAGATGTCAATCATGCCCAACTTGTCCATCAGTGTGCATAACTGTTTCTTCGCCAACAGCTTGGTGAAGATATCAACAACTTGATCTTCTGATCTCGTGAATGGAGTGCATATCTTGCCAGCAAGAATAGATTCTCTGTTGAAGTGGCAGTCAACTTCAATGTGTTTGGTGCGCTCATGATAGACAAGATTATTTGCAATGAAGATGGCAGCTCTGTTATCACAGTGCATAGGAATGACCGAAGAAGACTCAATCCCAAACTCTTTCAGAAGAGAACCCACCCACAGTAACTCACATGCAGTATGGGCCATGGCCCTGTACTCATCTTCAACACTAGATCTGGCAACGACATTCTATTTCTTGCTCCTCCAGGTAACAAGATTGCCTCCTACAAACGTACAGTAACCGGAGGTAGATTTTCTATCAACTTTGCTGCCTGCATAATCAGAATTAGAATACCCTTCAAGAACACAGTGCCCATTCTTTTTATAATGAAGTCCCTAGCCATGCGACTTTTTTAAGTATCTCAGAACTTGACATACAACATCCCAGTGACACTATTTGGGTTTGTCAAGGTACCTGCTAAGAAGACCCACTGCAGTAGCAATATCAGGACGAGTAACAGTCAAATAAATCAATTTACCAATCAACCTCCTGAATTTTTTATGATCAGCAAACACGGAAGAGGAATCATCATCCCAATTCACATTGGGATCAAGAGGAGTATCCGCAGGTCTTGCTCCAAGCATACCAGTCTCCTGCAGAATATCAAGAACATAATTTCTCTGAGAAAGCACCAGGGCATTAGAGTTTCTAGAGACCTCTATGCCAAGAAAATACCGAAGTCTGCCCAAATCTTTTGTAGCAAAGTGCTTGCCCAGATGATCTTTGGTAGCCTGAATACCAAGAGGGTCGCTGCCAGAAATAATAATGTCATCAACATATACAATCAGAACAGTAATACCTGCTGAAGTCTTTTTTGTGAACACAGAATGGTCAACCTGTGACCTCAGAAAACCAAAATCAATCATGATCCCGCTCAACTTATCAAACCAGGCACGAGGACTCTGCTTGAGCCCATAAATAGACTTCTTAAGCCTGCATACTTTGTGAGACTCCCCCTGAGCAACAAACCCAGGAGGTTGCTCCATATACACCTCTTCCTGCAAGTCACCATACAGAAAAGCATTTTTCACATCAAGCTGCAGAAGAGGCCAGTTCAGATTCACAACAACAGATAGGAGAATCCTGACAGAGTTAAGGCGAGCTACAGAAGAAAAAGTCTCAAAGTAATCAATGCCATATGTTTGAGTATAGCCCTTTGCAACTAACCGTGCTTTCAACCTCTCAACCGTACCATCAGGTTGATATTTTACGACATAAACCCACTTGCAACCCACAGGCTTACACTGAGGAGGTGGATCCACCAGCTCCCAAGTGTCTCTGTCAGTAAGAGCAATCATTTCTTCTTTCATAGTAGATGTCCAAGCAATATTTTCAATGCATCTTGAACATTCTTAGGTACAACCACAACAAATAAAGCATATACAAAATTGCTAGATTGAGTATTCAGATGAGCAGTAGATACAAACTGAGCAATGCTATGAGAAGTGAAGGAACGAGTACCCTTTCTGAGTGCAATAGGTATGTTAAGGTCAGAGTGTACCTCAGGTGCAGCAGAACCTTCTGGAGGAGAAGATTGGTTGTCTTGGGGGGGTACTTGTGTAGAAGGTGCTCTATTCCTGCGTTGATAAACAATAAGTGGAGGATCTTTATTTTCAGTAGTCACAGTGTCAGTAATGTCAGGCACACAGTCAGAAATAACAGGCAAAGGAGAGGCAAGAATGTCTGTCTGCAAACTATCTCCTGCTGAAGAATAATACGGTGTATCTTCAAAAAAGACAACATCACTACTAGTAAACCATTTCCCGGTACTGGGATTATAACACCAGTAACCCTTTTGAGTTCTAGAATAGCGCAGAAAAATACATTTAGCAGCTTGAGGAGACAACTTATCAAAAGTGGGTCCAAGTAGCCTGACAAAGCAGGTACACCCAAAAATTCTAGGAGGCACAACAAACAAAGCAGTTGCAGGTTGTAGAACCTGTATAGGAATCTTATTTCCAATAACAGACAATTGCATCCTATTAATAAGAAAACACGCAGTCAGAATAGCCTCATGCCAATAGGAGCGGGGCACATGATAATGCAGCATGATAGTCCTGGTGACTTCTAATAAGTGTCTATTTTTTTGCTCAGCGACACAATTTTGTTGTGGGGTATAGGCACATGAAGTCTGGTGGAGCGTACCAACAGATTTACAGAAAATCGACACTTCTTGCTTAACAAATTCTAAAGCATTATTGGTGCGGAAAACTTTAACAGGCAAATCAAACTGCGTTTTTATTTCAGCAAAAAAGTACTTGATAGTAGACAACACTTCAAACCTACTTTTTAATAGAAACAACCAAGTAGTTCTAGAAAAGTCATCAATAAATAGAATGAAATACTTGTAACTAGACAAACTCAGTACATGGCATGGACCCCATACATCAGAGTGAACTAAATCAAAAATGTTTTTTCTGCTCACAGTACTACGTCTAGGATACACAGTACGAGTTTGTTTTCCCAGCTGACACGATTCACACTGAAAATTACAACTGCCCATATCCGAAACTAAATGACGCAGCTTCTCTGACAATGGATGTCCCAGGCTGTAGTGCCACTGCAGTGCAGAAACAGAAGCCGATAAAGTAGATACCACAACAGCTTTCTCTGATCTCGGTAACTGGTCCAAGTAATATAGTCCATCAGTACCTTCATACCCCTCACTAATCTTCCTCCTCGTGCGAAGGTCCTGAAAAACACATGAACCAGGAACAAATGTCAGGTTACAGTTCAAGCTTCGTAAAATTTTACTGACTGATAATAAGTTCAGAGGAAATCGAGGCACATATAAGGCAGACTTGAGCCAAAACTGAGAAACAATATCACCGACTCCAAAGACCGAAGACTTTGAGCCATCAGCAAACATAACAGAAGAGTTACGGGCAGGTTTAGATAGAGCTTTAAACAGAGATCTATTGCCAGATATATGAGCAGAGGCACCAGAATCTATCACCCATTTAGTATTACCAGAAGTAGAAGGTGAGGATGAACTCAGGAATGCAGTATCATAACCAGAGTATGCAACATGTGCTCCACTTGTAGAAGCAGTAGTCGAAGAGCCAGCACGCTCAAGGAGGCGTTCCACCTCAGCACGAATGTAGTCTGCGGTCGCTCCCGCAGTCTCTGGCTCAGGCGTCGGAGTAACACCCTCAGAAGCAGTAGACGATGAATCTACAACAACATTGGCGCAAATCGGTTTACCATACTTTTCCCAGCACTTTTCTTCAATATGGGTAGACCGGCCACAGTAGGTACACACGTGCTGTCCTTGCTGAGGACGCGCAACAACAGAAGATGGGGCAGCTGAAAGGGCTCCTCGTCCAGCAACAGGTCCACGTCCCGTACCCAGGGGAGGACGACCATCAGTGGAACGACCACGACCACGATCACGGCCACGTCCGGCCCAAGCAGCCAGTGCAGTCGAATCTCCAGTCTCAGTATGAGAAGGCGGTGTCGAAGAAGAAAGGCGCTGGAGACGCTGGTAGGCACCCTACAGAGTAGGGAGCGGATCACTCGCTAAGATCTGATCCACAACACCAATATAGGACTCTGGCAAGCCACTCAGAAACTGTATCAGCTGTAGTTCCTCCCGCTGTTTCTGCATAGTCGCCAGATCAGTAGACAACGAGTGATTAGTCTCCAACTCACCCCTCATGCCAGTGAAGGTGGAGAAGTAGTCTGAGATGTCAGATCCCGTGAATTGGAGTCGCCCCGGTTGCTTGGTTATGTCGAAGACCTTCTTGGGATCCTGAATGTAAGAGTAGGTACCGACTAGCTAATCCCACATCTGCTTCGCCGTAGGCAACCGAAGTAAAGTGACACTGATTTTCTCAACTGCACTGTTGAGAATCCATGTCATCACAGTCGAGTCCTCACAGACCCAATCATCAAAAGCTTGGACGTCCTTGGCATCCGCATGCTCTGCAGGCTGAGGCGGACCAGTACGAATCAGATAAGAATACTTCCCTTGTGATTTGGCATAAATCACAAAGGAGCACACCCAAAGCTGGTAATTGCGCCCATCAAGTTTAACAGTGGTAACTTGACCGCGCGAGTCTCGCCAGAGGTCATCTCTAGAAGACGCCATGAGGACAAGCAGGAAGGCAGGCACAGGCAGGAAGGTACAGGCAGGAGACGGACTATGCCGTCAGACAGGCAGAAACAGGCACAAAATTACCACAGATCTCTCACATACGAACTACGTCGAAGCGTAGCAGGAAACCCGGAGGCCGAAGCCTACACGGGCAGGCAGGCACCGACGAATACAAACTAAAAGCTGTCCCTCAGACGAACAACTCGCCGATCTCCCCCGAAGACGAAGCTAGTCCAGATCTACAGGCGGCTCAGTGGTCCCGTAGAAGACGGTCACCCGACAGTGCACCTGTTATGCGAACAACGACCAACAAATTGGTGATGTTGCTCAAGCACTAGCGGCACACCAAGCCAGGAGGCTAGACGGAACCACGAGCGGCGAACGAGCGGTGGGCGGCGGCACCTGCTGCCCCGACGGCGCTAGGCGGCGGCGGCCAGCAGTGCAGCCAGCGGCTGCTGCTGCGCCGCACGCACGGGCGTGGGGCGGCGGGAGGGAGGGGCTGCGGTGCGACGGCGGGGGGGGGGGAGAGGAAGGAGAGAGAGAGGGGAGGGAGGGAGAGACGGCTAGGTTTCGACCTGCTCTGGTACCATGTGACAAAGTCAGGGTTTTCAGAAAGCTCAGGGTTGCACAATGTGTGCACCCTCATATATATAATACTGAAAGAATTATAGAGAGGTCCATATATAAAAGAGAAATAGCAAAACAAATAAGAGGCTATGTAAAACAGGAAATATATAATGTAACACAAAGAATGTTCAGGATGCCTTAAAGAGTACTGCTTGGACGTATGCTATGAAAGAGGAAATGTTGGCTCTAGCTGAAAGAGATACTTGGGAGTTGGTGGATCCACCCCCTCAGTGTAAGTCTGTAGGCTGTAGATGGGTATATGCTGTGAAATACCAACCTGATGGCATTGTTGAAAGGCTGAAGGCACAGTTAGTTGCTAAAGGCTACACACAAACCTATGGTATTACTACTTCGAGACCTTCTCTCCTGTTGCTCGTCTTAACTCTGTCAGAATTCTTCTTTCTGTTGCTGTTAATCTTGACTGGCCACTGCTGCAGCTAGATGTGAAAAATGCCTTCTTGTATGGTGATTTACAAGAAGAGGTCTATATGGAGCAACCTCCTGGGTTTGTTGCTCAGGGGGAGTCTCACAAAGTTTGCAGGTTATCTATTTATGGACTCAAGCAGAGTCCCCGTTCCTGGTTTGACAAATTGAGCAAAATTATGATTGAATTTGGGTTTCTGAGATCTCAGGTGGATCATTCTATTTTCACCAAGAAGACTTCAACTGGTATTATTATTCTGATTGTCTATGTTGATGAGATTATTATATCTGGCAGTGATTCTCTTGGTATTCAGGCTACTAAAGCTCATCTAGGCAAGCACTTTGCTACCAAAGATTTGGGCAAGCTTCAATATTTTCTGGGCATAGAGGTCTCTAGAAACTCTAATGCTTTTGTGTTGTCTCAGAGAAAATATGTCTTAGATATATTGCAGGAGACTGGTATGCTTGGAGCGAGACCTGCTGATACTCCTCTAGATCCCAATGTGAATTGGGATGATGATTCTTCTCCATTTTTTGCTGATAATAAAAAGTACAGGAGGCTGATTGGTAAGCTCATTTACTTGACTGTTACTAGAACTGATATTTCTACTGCAGTGGGCCTTCTTAGCAGGTACCTTGATAAACCCAGACAGTGTCACTAGGATGCGTTATGTCATATTCTGAGATATTTAAAGAAGTCTCCTGGCAAGGGACTTCACTACAGAAAGAATGGACACTGTTCTCTTGAAGGGTACTCTAATTCTGATTATGCAGGAAGCAAAGCTGACAGAAAATCTACTTCTGGGTATTGTACTTATGTTGGAGGCAATCTTGTTACCTGGAGGAGTAAAAAACAAAATGTTGTGGCCAGGTCCAGTGCTGAAGCTGAATACAGGGCCATGGCCCATACTGCCTGTGAATTATTGTGGGTGCGCTCTCTGTTAAAAGAGTTGGGGATTGACTCTTCTTCTGCTATACCCATGCATTGTGACAATAAAGCTGCTATCTTCATTGCTAATAATCCTGTCGGACTCAGGCGGGCGCTTGAGCGGGCTGAGCGGGCATGAAGCGGCCGCTTAATGCAAAACCGCCTGACCAGCCGCCTAAGGCCTATTTGGAGCGGCCAAGGGTCTCATCTGCATGAGCGGCCGCTTAAGCGGCCGCCTGGGCCGCTTTTTAAAACAGTGTATATTATAATATACTACATACAATTATGATTTTTTTACATTTAAGACGAGTTTGAAATGATGACTTCTGATACTGAAAAGGTTTAATCTTTTTTTATAAGACCAACTATTCTATTATATTAATTCACCATAAATATAGGCCGTTTTGAAAAAACCCACATAAATTTAGTGTTCAATATTGACAGTGTGGATTATTATATATTTTTTTAAATCAAACAAATAATTTCCTATTTGATGAGCTTGACAACTCAAGTAATTAAAAAGTAACATAAAGCTAAGAAACTGAATATATTAGTACTACATGGCAATTACTATTATTATTTAAAAATCAAGAAAACAACACTATAGCAATTTACTATTAAATAAAGATACTTATAATGGTGTTAAACCTATTTATTAATTTTACCTAATAAATCAATAAATGTTGTGACAATCTATTGTTCACTAAATTATTATAATTGTTATTTCTATGTTGCGTTGGAAATTAGGCAAATATAAAAAATCTGTTATCTTTGACATCATGATGAAATAATATGTATAATTTAGAGGAACAACATTTGCGCAACTTGCGAATATAAGTATAATTTTAAGAATTAATATCACAAGATACATGATATTACATTATTTAAATAAATATTTATTGATGTATAAAAATTCAAAATTATACATATTTTACAAATATTATTAGTAAATTTATCGTGAGACCATGTACTACTAAGAATATCATATTTCATTTGACGTTATTTTTCTTAACATACATTACACTCATAATAGAAAAGTATCAGAATAAATCTGCACACGTAACATATACGCCTATGGACTACGTTGTTACTATATTTTTTGTAGATTTAGTTATTTATACATAATATAATACTATTTGATATCCCATGGCGTATATTATTAATTATGGATATTGTTTTTGTGTTTTCGCATTACCTATGCACTTGCTATATTTGTTACACACTTAATTATTTATATATACTATGTAAAGTATTTGATATTCCATTAAGTATATAAATAATTATAGATACTAGTTTATTTTTCCCATTAACCATACAACTATTTACTTGTTATATTTGTTATACATTTACGTATTTATTTATACATGATATACAAATATTTGACATTTCATAAACTATACTATTAATTATAGATCATAAAGTATATTATTAATTATAAATATCAATTTCTTATTTAATCATTCTAAAATATTGGTGTAAACTAATACTTAGCCAATTGACATTAAATTATGTATTTTTGGTATTGTTGTTAATATGTTTAATAAAAAAACTTGTTAATTATATAACAATCAGATATATTTATAAAAATAAAGAAACGTCATCTATTTTATAAAATTTACCCTAATTTAATCTGTTTATATTTGTAATTCTTATTTCAAATCGTATTGATGATGATGTTATTTATAAAAGAAAGTTTACATAATTTGAAAATAGGCTAATAAGCGTTTGAAACTGATAAAATATAAAAATAATTATTAACTTTGATACCATGTTACATATACACAATATATATATGTGTGTTAAAAAAATTCAAAATTTGAGGGGGGGCACTTCCGCCGCCACTGTACTTAATGGTGAAGACCCATCGACAGCCAACTGTAGGGCATGAAGGAGGGCGATCCACAAGTTCCCACGTGTTGCGATCACATAGTGCCTGCATTTCCTGATTCATCGACTGTTTCCATGCAAGGATAACGAGAGCTTCTGCAATAGTCTTTGGAATAGTGACGGCAGAAATCGTAGAAGTGAAGCATGCAAAACTGTTATGCAGATTAGCAGAAGAGCAGAAATGACTGATAGGATGTTTGGTGCAGGAACGAACACCTTTACGCTGACTGATAGGAATGTGCAAATCAGAAGTTACCTCAGTGTTTGTATGATCATCCATAGACGAAGGAATTGGTTGTGGAGGGGCCATGGAAGGAGTGCTTGTCTTGGGCCGTCGTTTGTACACTTGCAAAGGGCGACCTTCAGGTTGGTCTGAAGAAGGCAAAGCCTCAACAACATCTGGTAGAGGTATTGGTGCCAACATATCACTTGAGAGCTTTGCCCCATCATCAGAAAAATAGGGCATATGCCTAAAAAGGATCACATCCGCACTGATAAACCATTGCTTTAAAATAGGATCAAAGTAGCGATAACCTTTCTGGGTTCTAGAATATCCCAAAAAGATGCATTTAGTAGAGTGAAGATCAAGCTTTGTCATCATTGGACGTAGATTTTTGACAAAACAGGTACACCC
This sequence comes from Alisma plantago-aquatica, assembly GCA_963693085.1. Taxonomy (NCBI): domain Eukaryota; kingdom Viridiplantae; phylum Streptophyta; class Magnoliopsida; order Alismatales; family Alismataceae; genus Alisma; species Alisma plantago-aquatica. The sequence goes on along the minus strand of OY856412.1, from coordinate 208,559,438 downwards.
AAAAATACGAGGAACAGAGAATAGTTATGCATCATGAAACAAAATGGTGTAAGGTATACGATTGTGTAAAACAGAGGATGGCATACAGTTTATAAGATAACATGTCGTATAAACTGCTTCAGTCTAGAACTGCCGAGGTACTTTATAATGAAGAAGAAGAGTGCGTGCAACCTCTAACAAGTGGCGATTTTTCATTCAGCAACACCATTCTGTTGTGGAGTATAAGGGCAAGTAGTTTGATGGATGGTGCCACGAACAGAACAAAAGGATGTGATAGATTTTTGCATAAACTATAGGGCATTATCGGTATGGAAAATCTTAATGGGTTTATTGAATTGGGTCTGTATTTCAAAAAAGAAGATATTGATATTGTCCAAAACAATGCTGCGATCTTTGAGTTAAAAAAGCCAAGTAGCACGGGAATAATCATCAATAAAAGTCCGAAAGTATTTAACACCAGAGTGACTAGGAACTGAACATGGTCCCCAGATGTCCACATGAACAATATCAAAAAGTGCTTTAGAACCAATTTCTTTTTTAGCGGGAAATATTGCATTTGTTTTCCCAAAAGACAAGATGCATAAGAAAAAGTTTTTTTTAGAAAATGCTGAAAATAAATGTTTCAGCTTTGTTGCAGACGGATGACCAAGCCGATAGTGCCACTGGAGTCCTGTGACTGATGTAGACAGAAGAGCTGATGCTGTAGGTGGTCCATCCAAATAGTAGAGTCCGTTTGGTCCTTCATGGCCCGAACCAATCCTCGTCTTCGTGCGGAGATCCTTCAAAATACAACCAGAGGGATCAAATTTAGTAGAGCACTGAAGTTGTTTTACAGTTTTATTGACAGATAATAAATGAACAGGAAATTGTGGTGTGTATAAAATAGATTGGAGATGCAACTTTCGAGACAGAGGAATAGTGCCGATGCCATGAACAGGAGTCTGAGATCCATTTGCAACAGTGACAGATGGAATATTGGTGGTTTTAGTTAGAGCTGAAAATAATTGGATGTCGCCAGCCATATGGACAGACACACCAGAATCAATACACCATTTATTGTTACCAGCAGAAGGAGAGGCAAGCATGGAGGAGGAACCAACAATAGATGTCGAAGGTAGCTGAGTCATGCGCTCATGGAAAAACTTCTCGAACTTGGAGCGAAGTCATTCAGTAGACGGCAGAGTAGATGGTTGGTCGGATGCAATATCAGTTGAGGTTTTTGTAGATGTTTGGTTAGCCCAGGCTGGTTTACCGTGCTTGATCCAACACCTATCTTCGTCGTGATTATCACGACCACACCAGTATCAAAAGTGAGGCCCAATAGCTTGGCCTTGACCATGAGCAGTAGAGGAGCCGTGTCCACCAGTAGGAGGTAGACGTCCGCCACGACCACGACCTCGATCGCGGCCACGTCCAGAGTCAGTAGTGCGAACAGCTAGAGCAGGATGCTCAATAACAAAATTAGAAGTCATCGACGGAAGTCTTTGAACTTGCTTAAGAACATTGTGAAGAGTAGGCAGGGGGTCGCTAAATAGAATCTGATCGGCCACACCAGAGAAAGAAGCAGGAAGAGCAGCCAGAAATTGGACCATTTGTAGTTCATTGCGCTGCTTCTGGGCTTCTTTGATGTCGGCCGTCAAGGGATGGTTGATTTCGTACTCATTCCAGAGAGCAGAGCACTGGTTGTAGATGTCCTCGATAGAAGTGTCAGAAGAAAACTCCTTGGCCAAGTTTTGAAAATTTCAAAAACACGTTTAGGATTCTGCTGATGGGAATAGACATGGGAGAGCTGGTCCCACATCGCCTTAGCATCATGAAGACAAAACAAGGACTGACTGATCCGCGGCTCGGTGCTATTAAGAAGCCAGGACATAACACCAGAGTCGTCTTTGGACCATTGTGCATAGGTTTGTTTGCTCTTTTCATCTGTAGTAGCAGCATGAGCGACAGGAGGATCAATAGTAAGATGTGAGTACCGACCTTGGGCCTTGACATAGAGGACAAAGGACGCCGACCAAAGATGGTAGTTAGAGCCATCGAGCTTGACAGTGGTAACACACAGAGAACGAGGTGGCTCAACAGATACCATGATGAGCAGAGATGGAGCAACAGTGAATTAGACGACGCAACAACAACAATTAGTAGATAAGGAACCCGCTACGGGGCAGTCGAGCAGCACCAGAGATCTGACACATCAGATCAGAAGAGACCCACTACGGGCAGATAGACTGATAAAGTAACCCATGCCGTCTTGAGGGAGATCAAGATTCTATCATGAGGTGCAGGCCATAGAACCCGACGAGGCGAGAGACTCTCAATGTGCATGAGCTATGGCTGTCCGGAAGATTTCACGTACGGAAAGGGGTGGAAGGAAGCAAGTGAAATTAGAGAAGGAGAAGGATGAGGGCAGCATGAGGAGTAGGGGGTGGCAGCGCCAAGAAGGTGGAGTGGGCAGCGACGGGCTGGGGTGGGTGGCGGCGGGAGGGGGGCAACAACGGCGGGGGAGAGGGGCAGCGGTGGCGGGCTGGGGGGTGGAGGAAACTAGGGCATAGGGGTAGGGTGGGGATTTGCAAAGAGGGGAATCAGATCTGCTCTTGATACCATATAGAAAGAATAGGAATTGTGTATTTGATAATCAAACAGGTGTACAATACAATCTCTTATATAACAGAAGAGAGTAGACTAAAGCAGAGATGAGCAATATGAAACTAAACTACTGAAGTAAAAAACATAAGTGAGGCACATGCTACGTACATGACACTCAATAAAACACAACATATCTCTATAACAACAACATAAATAAGCACACGAACTGACAACAAGAGAAAAAGTTTTAAAGCAGTCGACTTTTTTGGTCTGTGTATATCCTTTTGCGACTAGGCAAGCTTTGAGGAGCGTAACTATCCCATTGAGATGACTTTTGGCATAAAATCCATCGACATCTCATAGGAAAGACATGTGCATGGAAATCAACAAGATCCTAAGTATGTTGATTATTAAGAGTGTTCATTTCAACTTCCATTGCGTGGTGCCGTCTAGGATGTTGCAGAGCTTCAACTGCAATTTTAGGGACAAAGACTGCAGAGAGAGTAGAAGGTAAGTGGGCAAAGTTGGTGCAAGGTTAGCATTAGAACACACTTATTTTGATAGGATGTAAAATGCAAGAGCGCATTCCTTTCCCTAAACCAATTGGAAGATCCGGTTGAGAAGTTACCAGAGTGGTGTCTTGACCTGCCGGGGAAGGTAGTGGATTGGAAAATTGAGGGGCTATGGAGGGAGTTGTAGTTTTGCTATGTCGCTGATATACCTTGAGTTGTGGTGAATGAACAATAGGATGGTTATGTGATTTTGACTCAATAGAAATAGGAAGAAGGGTATCTACCACTAACAAATCCATGGATGGAGTCGAACCTGTTTTTTTAGAAAAAGGGTATCTAAAGGAGACCACATCTACACTCACAAACCACTGTTTAGTAGATGAGTCATAGCATTTGTACCCATTCTGAGTTTTGGAGTATCCCAAGAAGATACATTTCGTAGAGCGTGGATCAAGCTTTATCAATGTAGAATATTGATTTTAAACAAGCTGGTACCACCAAAAATTCTGGGAGGAGTAGAAAACAAAGGTGCATCTGAGTACATAACTCTGTATGTCACTTGGTACTGAGGAGGGTATCTGATTTATTAAAAAATAAGCAGTAGAAACCATGTCAGCCCAAAAAAATCTTAGGGACATGGTAATAAAAAAGAATCGTCTGAGCGACCTCTAGAAGATGACAATTTTTTCTTTCAGTGACACCATTCTGTTGCATGTGTAAGAACACGAGGTTTGATGAATTGTGCCCAAATTTTTACAGAACTCACTTACATAATGTTGCATAAGTCGAGCATTATCAGTCAAGTTTTCATGGGCTTATCACATTACTTGAGTTTTTTGTTTACAAATTGTGTTTTTAGTTCATCAATGAAAGCAGTAATAGTATCGAGAACGTGTGCCCTATCTTTAAGCAAAAACAACCAAGTAGCCAGAGATAAATTATTGATGAAGGTATATAAAATATCTAAATCCTGACAAACTAGTCACAACACATGGTCCTTAGATATCAACATGCACAATATCAAGCACAAATTTGGCATCAATAGTCTTTTTACTAGGAAAATTAGATCTAGTTTGTTTGCCAAGTTGACATACTTCACAGTGAAGCGCAATTTGATATACAGTTTGATTTAAACTTTTGAGCTTTGAAGCAGATGATGTCCATGTTGATAGTGCCAAGTCCAGGCACATATGAAGATAGCCGTGCATTAGCAGCAGCTTGTGGAATGTCAAGATGATATAAGCCATCTGGTCCCTCATGACCCCAACTAATCTCAATTCTTGTGCGGATATCCTAAAAGACAACTATCAAGGTCAAAAGTAATAGAGCACTAAAGATGTTTCACAGTTTTGCTAATAGAAATCAGATTTAAAGGAAATCACAGAACATAGAGGGTAGATTTGAGTAAGAAAATATTAGATGTTTGGATATTTCCAACACCATGCATTGGGGATTGGGTCCCATCAGCCACTGTGACAGGAGGAACAGATGATGTGGTAGTCGAATCCCAAAAATATGAGTAGAAGCACCAGAGTCAACGACATATGTTTTATCATATGGACGGGAGAAGCAAGGAATGCATAACCTCCATCTAGTCGGGTAACAACTGTCTGAGTAGGGAGGTGTTGTTAGAGTAGCTTCTCAAACTTAGAGCAGATCCAATCAAAGGATGTAGTAGAGTGCGAAGGTGGAACATGGTCAGACTTGCTGCCTTCAGTAGAGGCCTGATTAACCCATGTGAGTTGTCCATGTTTGGCCCGACAACAGTCTTCAACATGGTTGTTGCGGTAAAAAAAGTTACGATGTCTCGATCCAGGAGGTTGGCCCATTCCAAGTCTAGAAGCCCCAGTAGCGCGACCACGCCTACGACCGCGACCTCGCCTACGACCATAGTCTCCTGATCGAACTACAATGCAGATGCATCAGAGGAGGCGATGGGTAAAGAAGAGATAGACGGGAGGTGCTAGACCCTCTTTGGAAATCACAAAGTGTAGGTAAGGGGTCCAAGACAGGTCTTGATCAACAACTCCATAAAAGGAAGTAGGTAGCCTAACAAGAAATTGCACTAACCGTAGTTCATTGTGATGTCTTTCGACTTCAGTGATATCACCAGATAGGGGATGGTAGACCTCAAATTCATCCCAGAGTGCATATCATTGGTTAAAATAATCTTCAACAGAACCATTAGTAGAGAACTCCTTTTTTGCTAGGTGCTTAAAAAGCTCAAACACTTGGGATTCTGTTGATGAGATTGGACATGAGAAAATTGGTCCCACATTTCCTTTGCAGTCCAAAGGCAAAGAAGAGGCTGACTGATATTAGATTCGACACCATTCACCAACCAAGTCATAACCCCCCAATCTTCCTTAACCAAAACATCATAAGCCTAGTGGCCATCTCATTGGTAGTTTCAACAGGCTTAGGAGGGGCAACAATAATAAGGTGAGAATAATGTTCCCGAACCTTAACAGACAACTCAAAGGATGCAAAGTAGGTATGCTAGTTTGAACCGTCCAACTTGACAATTTTCACTCGCGGTTTTTGGAAGGCATCAATAGGTGCCATGATAGCTGGCGTGATTGTCTACGTGGAGTAGCAACAACAAAAAGTGGAGTGTGGCAATGCATGTGAAGCAACAAGTATAGTAAAGAAAACGGGCGTGATGGATCACCCCTAGCAGCAGCAGTAACGGAGTAGACAAACCCAACTCATTAGGAGCAACAATATATAGGGAACCTATGTCACAACGTAAATTTAGATGGACATGTGATGTAGGCAAAAAAGAGGGGGCCAACCCCAAGAGAATAAGACGAATCGGTGGAAGACAGTGGTTTTAGAACATAGACAAGCTGAAGAAGAGGATAAGAACCCTCCCAATATAAGAAGTTTGTGATGGGAAAAGATTAGGATACGTTGAGGGAAAGCTAGTGTTGTAGGCAGCATGGAATTGTTGTAGAAGGGGGTGGGGTTGGCAGTTGGGGTGTTTTTGGTGGAGGCTGGGTAGGGAGGAAAGGTTGGCAACTAGCAGGAAGGGATGTGGGTGCTGGCGGAGGGTGTTGGCTGGGCGGGAGGGGTGCTGTCGAGCGGCGGAAAGAGTTTTGGGCGGGAGATTGGTGGGCGGAAGGGGCGAGGGATTGTGCTGGTAGCTAGGTGGGTGAATGTGGTGGGTGGCAAGAAGGCTAGAGTGCTGCTGGGAGAGGGGGGTAGGGAAGAGGAGAGAGGTGGCAGACCGACGTGAGAGGATTATGGTAGGGGAAGCATTAGAGTTTTGGGTCGGTGAGAGTTAAGGGGGATCATATGGCTTTGATACCATGTAAAACACTAAATGGGATTTATGGAGATGATAAAACAATTACAAGTCCTCTCCTAAAAAGATAGGAAAGGAGGACAATTACAAAACTAAGCAATATAGGATAAAAGACGAGAGAAAAAAAACACAAATAACACAAAATATAACATCATATAACACAAAACACTAAATATATTAACACTATGTACTGTGATAATCGAGAATCTACCTTTGTTGCTAGCGATGCGGTCGTTCATGAAAAGGACCAAACACATTGAGGTAGACTGTCATTTCCTTCGTGATGCTATGATGAAAAAGAAGACTACAACTCCATTCTTACCGACTAAAGACTAGACCGTGGACATCTTCACCAAGCCATTTCTGGAAAGAGAGTTAAAGAGTTATGCTGCAAGCTGAACTTGATATGTATGTGTGCTCCAATTTGAGGGGGAGTATATATGTTAGATTTTGCTATGTCTTTTGTGTATTTCTTGTATCCTTTTTCTTATTTCTTTGGTCTCTTGTAATAAGGGCCTAAGTGTATTAGACCTATTTAAATTATGTCCGCTTCCCTGTATCTCCCCCCTCCTATATATAGGAAAGAGGTCCGATCTTTTACCAATATAGATAAGTATGGCTAAAACTATTTTGGAAAGTATAAACCATATGATCTAACTATAAGGAGGAATGGGGGCACCCTGAGAGCCTCACATCTCCTTATATATCAATCTAATATCCATAGTTGTCTAGGCGGTCCTTACCCAAGGGAAGCCTAGGGGGCTTAGGCGCCCAGGTGGGAGCCTAGGCGTTTCTAGGCGCTCTTCATATTTGATTGGATTTTACATATATATAAATGATTTGCCTATACATGTATCTATATTCAAATATGCACACCACTATGCACATTTGTTTTGGTTATGCCTGTTAAATAGTGTTTTTATTTAGTTCTTTATATTCACTTGCTATTTTCCTATTCTATGTGGACCTATATGTAATTGTTCTCTTTATAAATATACGGGGTACACACATTGTGCACCCTAACCCTTACAAACAATTCAAGATGGTACCAGAGCAGGTTCTCTAGCCGCCACCCACCCCTCCGCCGTCGCCCCCCCTCTCTCCCTCTCTAGCGCCGCCCCCCCGCGTGCGCGCCCCGCTCGTCGGATGCTGCTGCCGCGACGCCCGCCCGCCCCTGTGCGGCTGACTGCTGCCGCCCGCGGCCCTGGCTTGCTAGCGCCGCCTGCACTGTTCCTTGCCGCCACTGGTAGTCCGCCTTGAGGGTCTCCGAAGCCCTCCTCTCTGCCCGGGTCGGCCCTTGAGCCGTCGGGTTCTCTACTGCACCTCAACGTAGTCTTCATGTAAACTGGTCCTTCCAGTTCCTCTTATCTGCCTGCTGCCGCCTAGCCGCAGGATCTAGACGGTTCTGACTTGATTGTTGTTTCTATTTTTGGACTCAGTTTCGATTATGGCTTCCTCCCATGATGATTTTTGTCGTCAGGTGATTACTGTGAAGTCGGATGGGCAAAACTGGGTCTGCTCCATGGAGATTTTTGTAAAATTCCAAGGCAAACACTCCCATCTGACTCAAGATCCGTCCCCTGCTCCACCCAATACTGCCGAGTCTAAGGATAAAAAGATCTACGATGATTGGGTTAAGGGTGACTCGAATGTAATGACATGATCCTGAACAACAGTGAAACTCACACTAGCGTTACTCTACTTTGTCTCCCGACTGCCTAGGAGATGTGGGATTAACTGGCCAGTACATACTCACACAGCAAGAATCTGAAGAAGTTGTTTGATCTGAACAAATAGCTGACCCGCCTACATTTCACTAGGCCCGATATTGCTGACTATTTTTTGACCTTCAAAGGCTTCTGGGCGGAACTTGAGAATCTTCATCCGCTATCTACTGACTTAGCCACTATGCAGCGACAACGACAGGAACTCCAGGTTGTCTAGTTCTTATGCAGACTTCCTGACTCATTTGCTGGAGTAGTTGACCAGATCCTTGCCAGTGATCCTCTACCGACGTTGGAGAGTGCTTTTCAGTGTCTACAACGACTGCCGACTTCCTCGTCGGATCTGCCTTCGGATACTGGTGACACTACTGCTCTTACTGCTATGTCTAACCGTAGTCGTGGTAGGGGTCACGGTCGATCTTCGGACAATCGTTCTTCTACTTCTGGACAGGGATGTGGGTCCCTTGGCCGTGGATCCCTTGGTCGTGGCTCATCCGTTGATGTCTCTGGAGGTGCCGCAGTTCAACGGTATTGTGACTTTTGTGGTCGCACAAACCATATTGAAGATAGATGCTGGAAGAAACATGGCACACCTGCGTGGGCCAATGTTGCGTCTGAGGGTGCTTCTCCGACACCTTCTGCTGTTACCTCGAGTTCCTCCATTGTTGAGTTCATCTGCTCCGAGGTGGAACATCTCTTGCTAGAAAAGATCGGTGCTTCCTCCTCGTCTGTTGCTGAATCTGGAGCTCACGCTGCAACTTACACTGGTTGTGATTCCGCTTTTCTGAGGGCTCCCTCTTCTAGTGCTGGTAATACCAAATGGGTGATTGATTCTACAACTTCTTCACATATCTCCGACAGTCGTTCGATTGATTCTAGAGCTTCTTCACATATCTCCGACAGTCGTTCTCTTTTTTGAACTGTCTAAACCTTATCCTAAATTTGCTGTTATGCTTACTGACAGATCCAAATCTGCTGTGTCTGGAATTGGTGATATCTGTGCTCAAGTTCTTCTGAGATCTGCTTTATATGTGCCCAATTTTCCGCTAAACTTGTTGTCTGTCATTAAAATTGTACGTAATCTGAATTGCAGTCTGACCTTTGTACCAGGTGCTTGTGTTTTTCAGGACCTTCGCACGAGGATGAAGATTGGTGGGGGCATGAAGGACCTGATAAACTCTACTGCTTGGATGATTTGAAACGGATTGGCACTTTTGTTTCTGCATTACAAAATAGTAACAAAAGTCTCCGAATATTACGAAAAATCGGCGATTTTTTTGCGATTTTATAGGCTCCCGAATATTCACCACGATTAATACGTCGCTCGCCGATTTTTCACGAATTTTCCCGCCTTTTCGCGATGTATACGATTTTTCACGATTCTTCGTGACTTTTCACGTTTTTTTCACGATTTTTCTCTTTTAAGTCGTTTGCTCTTTTTTTTACCAAACCATGTACACAAAAATTCTTGATATACACTGAACCTCCAACCCCCCACTCTCCCAACACTCCATTGTTACTATTCAACTATTCTTTAATTCTTTTCCTACTTTTTTCACTCAATAAGATTGTATGTATAGTGACCTTAATAATTACATGTGTATCTTAGATGTATGTATATATACAAACATATGTATATATACATATATGTATATATATACATATATGTATATATGTGTATAGATAAGTATATATATGTATATACATAGCTAACTTATTCTCGATTATTTCCGATTAGTTGACCGAACTTTGACCGAAATATATCGACTTTTTCACGATTTTTTCCGAATTCCGAATTTTTCCGGCCAGTCGAAAAGTTGCCGAATCCCGATCTTGTCACTATGCATTACAGTGGCATTATAGACTTGGGCATCCATCAGCTGATAAATTAAAACATGTTATTTCTAGTGTAGGAACACAGTTTTCAGTGCGAGTCATGTCAATTTGGCAAACAGTCCAGAACTGTATTTTCCAAAAAATCTCAGATTGGTAGCAAAAATATTTTTGATTTAGTTCATGCTGATGTATGGGGTCCTTGTCATGTTTCAAGTTTGTCAGGCAATAAATACTTTATTTTGTTCATTGATGATTACTCCCATGCTACCTGGTTGTTTTTGATGAAAGATAGATAACAAGTCTTGCCTACTATTAAGTTCTTCTTTGCTGAAATTAAAACCCAATTTTCTATGCCTATCAAATTTCTGCATACTGATAAAGCTTTGGAATTTGTTCAAAAAAACGTTGAATTATTTTGTCGTTCTGTGGGTACAATTCATCAGATATCCAATGCTTACACACCCCAACAGAACAGTGTTGCTGAAAGAAAAAATAGGCATTTACTTGTTACTAGAACACTAATGCTGCATTCTAATGTCCCAAGACATTTTTAGCCAGAAACGGTTCTCACTGCCTATTTTATGATAAATCGCATGCCTTCATCTGTTATTGGGAATAAAATTCATGTACAAGTGCTACAACCCCATCTTCCTCTTTTTTCTGTTCCTCCAAGGATTTTTGGGTCAACTTGTTTTGTTCGTTTGCTTGGACCGACGCAGGACAAATTGTCTCCTCGAGCTGCAAAATGTATTTTTCTGGGATATTCACGGACTCAGAAAGGATATTGTTGCTATAGTCTTATTACTAAGAAGTGGTTGACGAGCAGTGATGTGGTTTTCTTTGAGGACACTCCATACTACTCTACTAGGGGGAACACGTTGAGTTCAGATCTCATTTCAGCGCCTCTGCCTATTATTAGTGATTCCCCATCTGCTTTGCAACCTGTTGAAACTACGTCTCTTATTGTTTACCAATGTAGGAATCGGCCGCCGCAGTCTACTCCTGCTCAAGTCCCCCCCCCCCCCCCCCCCAACAAACAACCAATCTTCTCCTTTAGAAGGTCCTGCACCAGCCGAAATAACTTCTGATCTAGATTTACCTATTGCTCTCAGGAAAGGCACTCGATCATGTACCTCTCATCATATTGCTAACTATGTTTCTACTGCACACACGAGTGTCCATGCTGGTAATTTTGTTGCTGCTCTTTCTGCTGTGTCTGTCCAAAAAAATGTTCATGATGCGTTACAAAGTACGACCTGGACACATGCCATGACTGAGAAGATGACTGCTCTTACTGATAGAGGTACCTGGAATTTGGTTGATCCTCCGTCTGATTGCAAGCCTGTTGGAAGCCGTTGGGTGTACACTGTCTAGTATCATCCTGATGGAACTTTTGAATGCCTGAAGGCCCACCTAGTGGCAAAAGGGTACACTCAGGCTTATGGTATTGATTACTTTGAAACTTTTTCTCCTGTTGCCAGGCTAAATCCTGTGCGGGTTCTGCTCTCTGTGGCAATTAATCTAGATTGCCCCCTTATCCAGCTAGACGTCAAGAATGCCTTTCTTTATGGTGATCTCCAGGAGGAAGTCTATATGGAGCAACCACCTGGGTTTGTTGCTCAGGGGGAGACACACAAAGTCTGTCGCCTCAAAAAGTCTATTTATGCACTCAAGCAGAGTCCACGTGCCTGGTTTGATAAACTGAGCAAGATTCTGTTTACCTATGGCTTCCTCAGATCTCATGTTGATCACTCTATCTTTATTAAAAAGACGTCCTCTGGTATTGTAGTACTAATTGTATATGTTGATGATATTATTTTATCTGACAGTGATCTCTCTGAAATTCATGCTACTAAAGCCTACTTATGCTAGCACTTTGTCACTAAAGATCTGGGCAATTATGTGGATTGAAGTTTCTAGGACTGCTAATGCCCGTGTTCTATCTCAAAGAAAGTATGTTCTTGATCTTCTACAGGAGACTAGAATGCTTGGAGCTCGGACCACTGATACGCTCCTAGATCCTAATGTAAATTGGGATGATGATGAGTCTCCCCTGTATCCTGACAGTAAAAGATACAGGAGACTGGTTGACAAACTAATCTATCTGACTGTCACTAGAGCTGATATTTATACTGTTGTTGGTCTTGTTAGCAGGTATCTTGACAAGCAGATGAAGATTACTCGGGTAGCGGAAAATATCTACTTTGTGTATCTTACTTTCTCGAGAATCTTGTCCTATTAACAGAAACTAAAGTTGCAGTGCTAGATTATATCAAGTACATGACCTTTCTAGCTTTATACACTAACTTCTGCAGATAGAAAGATGCATGCCAATGAAGCTTGGTTTGTACAAACAAGCTCAAAGAGTTGATTTTAATTAGTAATAACGCATCCGTTTTTGTCTTCAACGATGCTTTCAATAGGTAAAAAAACATACGAATGCCAAACTTTGTGCCTATTGGCATAGTCACAACAGTCAACCTTTTTTTTTTTGAAAAAAACGCGTTTAAAATGCGTATTTTTGAGCAGGCGTATGTTACGACCATTTTTTACTCCTAAACGTTTTTTACGTTTTAATCACATTTTAAACGCATTTTATTCGCGTTTGACCTTTTTTATGCGTTTAAGTCATTTTTTTGCCGTTTTAAACAACACTGTGCGGTACCTTTTTTTTTACGTTTGAGTTGTTGCCCCTCACAGTCGAGTTTTGGCAAAACCCTCAACCCCTTCCGCTAAACCCCGACTCCTGACTCCCCTCTGTACCCTTGTCTAAGACCCACCCCCCTTGTGCTCGACGGAGAGCCGATGGAGCAGCATCGGCAAGGAGCAACACCGACAAGAAGCAACACCATCAAGGATCACCGTCGGAGAGCAGCACCCTGCGGCGTGGATCCGCCAGCGTGGAGCACAAAAGGTGTCTCCAAGCTCCTACGGCTGCTGCCGCTTCTCAGGTATGTCTCCTCCCCTCCTTATTTTTGTTTTGTGTTATTTCTCCTTCCCCTCCGTCCCCCTTTCATCCTCCATTTCCCATTCACCTCCACCTTCGCATCATATGTTCCCGCCCCCATCCCCTTCTTATTCAGGCCACAATCAGCAACCACGGAAGCTGCTGCGGCCATCTCCAAGCTGCTTTGGCCATCTCCAACTCCAAGCTGCTGCGGCCATGGAAATCAGCAACTCTGGCCACAATCAACCTCCCCCCTTATACTCCCCTACACCCAGTCACCCTCCCCCCCCCCAATCACGTCCCCCCTTTCTCCATTGGCCCAGTTCTGAGGTCCCTCCTTCAATGACTTCACCTTCCCCCTCTTCCTCCTTCCCCTGTTCTCCATAATCAATATTTCAGTAGTCACCCTCCCCCAGCAGCCCTTTTTAGTGCACCAATCCGCTGCAATTTTCTAGCAACTAAGTCTACTTCCTTTTTTTTCTCTTGTTCTTTTGTTGCAGCTCAAGGAGTTTGCTTCTGTTAGACGTGTCTTGTGCTTCTATAGGAGGTGCCTGCTGTTGCTGTTGATGGTGTCTATTGAAGTTGCAAGCTATTTTCTTCCTGCTGAACTTGCTGTAAGTCTATAAGATATTATTTAGCCCTTCTTCTTATTATCGAGTGATAAGTAATTATTATAATTCAGATGAAATTCTTATGTGTTATATTTATACAATCATTAAATAAATGCTTGGGTGAATATTGTGACTATGAATGTTATTGATGGACTTGACTAATTGCAAGATGCATCATGCATATAACAAACTAGCAATTTTCTATAGGGTTACATCTAATTAATATTTGGTTGGCTATTTTATTAGGATCAACATGCTAAGAGGCAAAGATCCTATTTGGGAGCATGTGGAGCAAATTAGTGATGGCAAAAACAAGTGCAAATTTTGTCATGAAATTTTCAGTGCAGGGATCACGCGTCTGCGCTTTCACTTTGGCAAGTATCCTGGAAAAGATATTAGACCTTGCCCTTCTGTGCCAGACGATGTGAGAACCATGGCTCTTCAATCAATTGAGGAGTTGAATGCCAAGTCAAAAAAACAGAAGGTGACAGATTTCTGGAGAGCAACTAGTTCTCAAAGTTCTAGCCCGGTAGGTGGGTCTACAGTTGTGGATGTTGTTGATATTGATAGGTACAAGAAAGATATGTTTGGTCAACAAACTTTATATCGAGTGGTGAAGAAAGGGGAGAAGAAGGAAGCGGATAAAGATATACTGAAGTTTTTAGTTTCTAGTAATATTGCATTCAATGTTCTTAGAACTCCTGAATTCAAGAAGGCTTGTGTTGCTATTGCAAATGTAGGTTCTGGTTATGAACCACCTAGCAGTGAAATAGCTTGGACACGCCTTCTAGATGAGGTGAAGGGTGAGGTGGATGCATATGTCATCTCAGTGAAAGAGAGTTGGCAATTTTTTGGTTGTACAATCATGTCTGACGGGTAGAAAGACGTAAAGAGTAGATCTCATTTGAACTTGTTGGTTCAAAACCCAAAAGGGGTGATGTTCTATAAATCTTTATGCATAGATGGTCATTCTAAAGAGATTGGTGTCCAACATGTTGTGCAATTTGTGTCTAATAATGCAAGTAACTATAGTAGTGCAGGAGCATTGTTAGAAGTGAAATATCCTCAAATCTTCAAAACAAATTGCGCAGTACATGGCATGAATTTGATTTTAGGGGACCTTGGTGGTCTTCCTACTATTTCTCCAGTACTTGATAATGCCAAGAAGATTGTGAAATTCATGTACAAGTATCAACATGTCTTGGATTTGATGAGAAAACACACAGAGGGTAGAGAATTGAAGAAACCTGGTGCCACTCGCTTTGATACTTATTTTTTGTGCTTGCAATCTGTACTTGCACAGGAGCAAGGTTTGACGTTCATTGTTGCATCCCCTAATTGGAGAGATTTGCCACAATCCAATAGTGATGATAGAATTGAAATATGTGACACAATTCAAGATAATCATTTTTGGGAGTCTGGAAGGAGGGTCATTCGTGTTGTAGAGCCATTGATCAGAATTCTAAGAATGGTGGATAGTGAACGTTCTACCATTGGATACATTTATGAAGGATTGGATAGAGCAAAAGAGGCAATAAAAGACATCTTTGAGGGAGTTGCAGATAAATACATGCCCTTCTGGAAGATAATTGATTGTAGTTGGGATAGAAACTTGCATAATCCCCTTCAAGCTGCTGCTGCTTACTTGAATCCTCTATTGCACTATCAAAAGAGTCACAATAGATGCTGAGGTAAAACAAGGTGTTGAAACTGTTGTGATGAAGATGGTGCCTGATGCGAGTACTAGGATTTTGATATTGAAGGAGCTTTGTGATTATCATGCCAAGTCTGCTCAGATCTTCTCTCCTTTGGCGATTGATTGTCTTACTACTACTCACCTAAGTAAGACTCAAACATCCCTTTGATTTACTTCTTAATGTTAATTCTTAATGTTTTAGTATGAGCATGAGTGGTTGACCAATTTGTTTCATTTTGTTAGGAGTTTGGTGGGATATGTGGGGTGGAAACCTCAGCTCCTTGCAAAAGTTGGCCATTAGAATCTTAGGCCAACCTTGTAGTGCATCTCCTTGTGAGCGCAATTGGAGTGCTTTTGATGCTGCACATACCAAAAAGCGCAACCGCCTTGATCCAGAAAGGTTGGAAACATTGGTCTTCATTAGGATGAATTCACATTTGATGGAGACTACTGCTGCGAAGGAGGAAGAAGACACATTGCCTATAGAGTTGGAGAAGATAGATGCTTTTATAGCTGACATCAATGATGGGTCTTCAAATACAGATGATGGTGAACCAGCCCAAGTTGTGGAAGTATGAGATAACCATCAAGTTGAGAATGTGACTACTATAAGAAATGTTGAATTTGATTCAGACTCCTTCAACTTTGATTTTCTGTCTCAGTGATGTAATAGACTTAAAACTTTTTTAGTGTGTGATGTTAATGTAATGGACTATTATTCCTTGGTCCTAAGTTGTCTTCTTTTTTGTAAGCCAAGATGTGGCAAACTTTGATTTTCATACGTAACACCTTAATTTGCACTCAATATCTCAAGTTTCTTGCCTAATTTATATATTCTTACAAACATGTATATATACATATTATATATATACATCAATTTTTTTCCCGACTTTTTTCCCGAATAGTTGACCGTACTTTTACCGTACGTTGACCTTTTTTTGTCTCAGTGATGTAATAGAGTTAAAACTTTTTTAGTGTGTGATGTTAATGTAATGGACTAGTATTCCTTGGTCCTAAGTTGTCTTCTGTTTTGTAAGCCAAGATGTGGCAAACTTTGATTTTCATATGTAGCATCTTAATTTGCACTCAATATCTCAAGTTTCTTGCCTAATTTATATATTCTTACAAACATGTATATATACATATTATATATATACATCCATTTTTTCCCCGACTTTTTCCCGAATAGTTGACCGTACTTTTACCGTACGTTGACCTTTTTTAGCCGAATTTTCCATATATTTCCCGAATTCCGAATTTTTCAACTCGACCGAACGTATCCTGAATACCGAATTTGCGACTATGCCTATTGGGGTGCAATTCTAGAGAAGGTGATAAACTTATATATGTAAATCTTCATTTTATTCACTTTGTTAGAGCCCTTGAGTTTAGGCCAAGTCAGATACTTGTCTATAGCATGAAGCTGATCTATGCTTGTGCTAAAATGGGTGTATATAAGCACATCTTTACACTGGTATGGCCTACTCTGTGACTACTAATGAGGGTGCTCTTGAAAAATTAGAAGAACGACAATCTCATTATAAAGCCTATAGTAGAATCATCAACAAGACCATGTTCTCGTAGTTTTGTGCATCTTAAGTGGCTGCAATCTAAGTTTTAGACCTAGTCGGTCCTTAGTTACTGCAATCTAAGTATTAGACCTAGTCGGTTCCTTTTAAGTGATCCCTCAGAGACTCAAAAGATGATATGGTAGATCTGTACCAAACTAGGAGTGAATATGTAAGCTTATGTTTCAGAGACTTGAACGGTGATAACAAGAGATGTCAAGGATCTCTGGAGTGCCAAGTGTTTGACAACTGCAAGCCTATGTGTTGACGGAAGATATGGTGGATTGCACATCATTTAGGCTGCGTTCGTTACATGGTGAATCATGGGTAGGGGACTGATGGTGAAATAAAAAATGTTGTTTGCTTGCCATGGTGGTAGGGAATCATGGTGAATCCATGATGAAATTTGGTTTATTTTTGTCCCCATAGAAAAGCATGGTGAATCATGGTGAAAGAAGTTTCTATCGGTACTCCACTACTTTTATTTAGACACATGCAAAAAATGTTCTAATAAATATGATTCTTACTTGTGTAGAGTGTTTTTTTATAAAGAATTTCCCTCTTCCTTTCCCTCTAACCATGTAACAAACAACATATTTTAAAATTTTCCCCATCCCTATCCCTATCACCATGCACATGTTACCAAACGACACATTTTAACAATTTCTCCATCACCATCACCGTCCCCTTCCCCATTACCATCAACTGTCATTGTCACCATCAATTTTTTCACCATGTACAAAACACAGCCTTAGGTGCTCTGTTAGTGTTATGCACGCAATAGGCTGATAGTGGAAATGGTATTTCTTGCCATTCTTTCACATGTATTAGGGGGAAGAGGAGAAAGAGGCCATACAATTAATGGTAAAAATTGGGGGTGGCTGTGGCATTAAAAGAAGTTATAGGGCAGGGTGGCAGCAGCATATGAGTAGATGGTTACTTGGGTATGGAAAGGGAAAGAGAAGTGCATTGTAGTAAAGAGTTAAAACGATATTTTGATGCTAGTTTTAATGGGAACGAATGAAAAGTATATTTTTTATTTGGTTTTACCCATTAATATTGTGGTCATTGATAAATGAACCATCTAATAGCTAGTGCTGCTAGTCTATTTTTTTCGAAAGATAGTTGAGCTCTTTGTTCAGTTCAGAATTTTCACACTGCTTTAACATGCTGAATCATTATTGACGCTGGCATTTTCTCGACTTGGAGGTGCTACTCCCATATTTTATGTTGTTTAAATCTTCAAATGGAGTCCCAACCCGTTGCTCTTGTGGACGTCATCCTCCATAGCCTAAAGATTAGATTGCTCGCCGGTACTCCATAGACTGATTAGGCTTTTTCCCCTTTCTAATAGGTACTGCATGTTACTGATTTCTTTTGCCTAACAGAACATCCATTCTATTTCTTCGGCATTACTTAAAGAGACGCAAGTTGTACTGGACACTATCATTAAGCTTTCCAGAACATATTTTGAGTCTATAAAAAGCCGGCATGTCGATTTTAAAGATGGCATCCAGTTATCAATGGCTAGTGGAGTATCAACTTGTTCTTACCAAGTTCTTCAATTAGCCACTTGCATAGTACACAGTCTCTATGAATTGGGGGTTATTGCTTCCTCCAGTGGGGGAAGCTTGGTATCCATACTTAACACTTCATGGAAAGGTGTGGTTTGTTTGCTACAAGTTGGCAAAGGATTTTTTACAGATAAGATAAATATCCAAGATGTTATTGAAACTATACTTTTACTTGCCACTAGAAACCTGAGACGAGTTACTGAATCATGGTGTCACATGGTGGAGGCTCTTGATCTGTCTATTGCAAAAAGAGCACTTCTTCCTGTAAAGTTCTTTCTCATTAACGCCGTCAGAATATCGTCTGAATATCCCTGCCATGCTCAAAGTGTATACAAAGTGATATCTAACTGTTCGCTGTTAGTTTCATCTTTAATTATATCCTTCAGCAAAGAAAGTCATCTTAGGGCTGCTAGTGAGTCACTGGCAGAAACTTTAGAACCAACATCTTTTCTTCTGCTGTGTACTGTGATTAATGCGGTTGATGTGGAACATGAAAGAAAGATGCTAATGCTAGATACATTATTCAGCGATTTAAGTAAATCAAATAGCATTTCTTGTGAAGAAAAGATTGGTAAGTTACAAGAACAAAGAACTTTGGCTGATGAGGAAGAAGAACACAGGAATATACCTGGTTCTGGAATATCTATAATGGGCCAGACGTTGCTGTTTCTGAAATTTCTGCAAAGTTCATCACTTCTGAGTGAAGATATGGTATATGAGATCTCTAGGAAACTTGGATACCTTTTGCGGATGTTGATGAATGTGGATGTCTATTCTTCTGCTCTTTCTTTGGATATTCCTCAACCATCTGCCTATGGGGCCAACTCAGCTGTCCTCTGGGCACCCATTTTTCCACTCCTTTTGCAGAGCCTGAAGACATTTTTAATAGTTGCCAGTTCCTCTGAAAATGCCTGGCAGGAGGTGGAAGAATTTTTATCCGAAAATCTTTTCCACCCTCATGTAATATGTGCAGAGGTTATGCTGGAATTATGGTGTTTCATGATTCGCAATGCTGAGAAAGAGGTGGTGTATTCTATTCTAAACAGCTTGAACTCACTTTTGCAGTCCATCATCCTATCAAAACCAACCCTTTTAGTGTCAAGAAAAATGGTACAAACAATATCAATCATCATTACGTCTGCACCCCACACTTCCCTAGAACATGTTTATAGTTCCATCATTTTTGATCAATCTTATTCTCAGCCTACCTTGCTGATTGCTATGCTCATGGCCGGATTCCCTATAGATTCACTTTCACAAAACCTCAGAAACCAGTTATTCCCTAATGCAGGGGATGCTTTTGTTGGATTCGTGAAGGATGGTATTCAGAAGCTGAGACTCTTAGCTTCATCTGGATCTAGTGGCGGTTCTACTCTTATACCGCCAATCCATCATCTTTCACATGCGTATTTCAGCAGGTCAGTAGCATTCTCTTCATCTATTCTTCATTGCTTTTGATTCACTGGATCTGATTGATTTTGTTTTGCAGACAGTTTAGCTTGTCCAATTTTTTTGATAAAGACAGCACTGTCCTGTTAATGAAACTCACAATTTCCGTCATTCATGATTATATAAATGCTGACGAAATTGCGAAGGAAGAGTATAGTTTATCTTTAAGCTTAATATTGGATATACTGGCAAATATAAACCATGCATACACATATGAAGAAATGAGAGAGATTACCCTGGAGTTGAAAGTACTTTCTACTATTGCATCATCGAGCCCGGTATTTTACCAATGCAAGCCAGCCTTGGCTTCTTTCATGGCTGGTCTCTGTCACATGGATGCCGAAGAAAGTGAATCAAGCAATATCTGTGTTGCTGTGTGGGAGTTATATCATGTTTTACTGAGAGAGAGGCATTGGGCTTTTATTCATCTAGCAGTCACGGCCTTTGGTTATTTCACAGCTCGTACTTCCTGTAGTCAGTTATGGAGGTTTCTTCCTGTTGATGCTGCACTTTCATATGACCCGGAAACAGGAAACGAGGCAAATGAGGGGAGATTCATGTCAGAATTCCAATCATTTCTTGAAAAAGACTTCTCTTCAAATATCAATCCATTGAAACTTGAGTTTGAACTTCTTGTCAAGGAAGGATCTGTATTGAAGGAAAAGTTTGATAAAATCTCAAATATTGTCAATGAGGGCTTTCAGTATGAAATAATGCAGATTGATGGCATAAAGCATGTGACACAAAAAAATCTTGCAGGATTTAAGAAGCATGTTGACAAGGCCTCAAATATTTGTAGTGATGCCCCTGAAACAAATATCAGAGTCACAGATTCCAGAAAGGCCACAAACAAAAAGCGAAAGATTCCTGAAGGATTTAATGAAGGGCTCAGGATGTTACAGAGTGGTCTGAAGACCATTAACAATGCATTATCGTGCAGCGATATTCAAGAAATTAAGGAAGAGTTCTCTACTCATATCTCCTGTCTAGAAGATGTAATACATTATATGATACGTTTATCCGGCATAGAATGAACAATGACAGTTGCAGGCATAAACGATTATGACTACTACTGGTTTTGTTGTGTTTGGTCTTGTGAGAGGCCTCATCAGTGCAAAGCTGTTAGGTGATATCAGGGTTCAAATGAAATTTCATTAACCAGCAAACGAGGTGATTGTTTGTCTTTTGCAGCTCTGTCAAAAATCCCATAAGGCAATTGTCTCTGATGGCACGCCCTTTAATTAAAAACTAGCCGGTACGCAAAAGACGTTAAATGTGCACGTGAAATCATCTTCTAATTACAATTGTCATTTTAGCCACAAGGCTCAAAATTTGTTCCTTTAACAAAACAGAAATGATGTCCCCGCTAAAAGTATATTGTTTTTATTGGGATCAATGCTCATTGTAAGAGAAGGAAATCATCTAGTCATTTGTGGTGTTTTAGCTTCGTTTAAAGTCCACTGTAAGAGATAGTAATAGTTGATAGCCTTTTATTTTGCTCGTTTCATAACTATATAGAAAACTTATATGACACAAGATATGAACTTGGAAGCTTAAATGCCGCAATCAACAATGAAAATAAAACAATGAAAGGTCTTGGTTTTTCTTTGTAGTGATTTCAAGGCGAATGTAGGATACATACAACCTTATCTTGAATCTCAATCTTGATACTTCATTAGTGCAAAAGCTCTTGCTTCGAACTTGTTTTCATCCAAAGGTTGCTTTCTAAAAAAAGAACGATTTTTCTTCTAATCATCCAAGTAACAATGTATCAGAGTTTTAAATGAGATGCTATCTTTATAGCATAACTTGGACTTCCATGCTATCTTTCATTGCCGTGCACCTTTTTATGCTTCAAATTTATTATGTTATTTCTGACCAATTTTTTTTCCCAATCTCAGTCTTTTGTCACATATGGTATACACGTTATTCAAGGTTCTTGCTTGTTTCCATTATTGATAAAAATTGACTTGAATCCAACAAGGAATGTTAAACCCTCAACTTAGAGGACATTTTTTTTGGTCAAAACAGAAAAATTTAACTTGTCACTTCTCCATTAACTTCACTCGGTCTTAGTAGATATTTAGCTTCATATTTTGTGCACAAAATTAGAAATAAAAGGAGTCCCCACGGAAGACCAGCCTTCTAAAGTGCGTTTGGTCCATGATTTTACTGCAAATTGTTTACATTGGAAGTCATCCTCGTGTATCGTTACCTCCTTGAGGTTATCCCATCCATTTGCACACATGATATACTACTTGTAACACCCTTCCTCTCCTTAAATATTATGTTTGGAAGCCACATGTAACATGTGTCTTGGCGTATGATGCGTGGTGGCCTTTGTGATTTTGTTTATCATTGTAGTACGTGTAGTACCCTTTCATTCAGATTAAAAGTGCTAGAGTGGTCATGCTACTGTAGTTATAGAACCTTTGAAGTTTTAAGATTTATGTTCTATCATAGTCAATAACTTCTCTAGACAATTTCTGGTATAAATTTTGGCAGATTCGGTTGGTACGCTATTGCTATGGATCATCACTGAGGAAAAAGTGCTTTTGTATATGGGTGATGTTTCAAAAAAATAGGTTTAAAATATGTACATATTTGGAGAGATATCACAAAGAATATAGGCGATATTAGGGGTGACAGTTTAGTTTTGGGCCAGCTTATTGCTAAAACTACAAACTAAACCATACATATTGATTTTTAACTTTTCAAACCCAACCTATTTGTTAACTTGTCCAAAATTAAGGAAAATCAAATCAAACTATTATTTTGTATTTTCAATTTGGTTCCAAACTGGTGTTTTAAAACCTATAAAATTATTTATTAGACATTTCATGGATAATGCAATGTTATATTTTGGCATTCCATATAACATAATGAAACTGAAGTTAAATAAATGCTACTTTCACTCGAGGAATATGATACTTATTATATAAATAAGCATTAATATAATAAAACTAACTATAAATAAGCATGACATGCTATTGTCAATTTGTATCTAATAGTAAACCTAAATTATATTTATTTAGTCTTAGAATAACATTTTAAGCTAATATAAAAAAGTATTGATGAATATTTATATATAGTGTTAAGTATACATAATATCACTATATACATGTATTGATTTGGGTTTGTTTACACCCTTAGATAAAACAAAACTATTGTTTAATGATTTAGAGTTATTTGGAACCAAACCGAACTGTTTTTGCTTAGTAGAACTACACTCTTGAATTAAGCCAAATGATTATATAGTGATTTGAAATAATCTAGAATCAAATCAAAAGTGTTCACCTCTCAAACACAACATTGAATTATTGTGTAATAATTTGAAATTATTTGGAAGCAAACAAAACTCTTCACATTTCAAACCAAATTAAAATGTTTGATTTGGTTCAAGTAGGTTACTATGGTAACCCTTATGCGATATGCACCATCTGATGCCAATTTGTTTGTGCTTGTATATGTGTACATATACGCTTAACTTATATATAATAATGATCTAGGAAAAGAGTGAGACCATCATATAGGTAACCATATGTGTATGCATCCTTTTCTAAAGTTAAGTTGACAAAATATTATTGCCGCATGACAATGGAAGAGTGATGTTACTATATATTATATGAAAGTTCTTAGAATAGACCAATCGTCCTCTAATTTTAACCTATGTTTATTTTGAATTATAGTCATATAGTTCCATCTTCGTCCTTCAAATCCCCCACCTCTCAAAAATAGGAAATGAGGCAAATGAAAACAAATTCGTGTCAAGATCCAAATCATTTCTTGAAGGAGAACTCTCTTCAAACACCAATCCATATAAAGCTGATTTTGACTTCTTGTCAAGGAAGGATCTGCACTGAAGGAAAACATTGATATAATCTCATTTTTTCTATGAGGATTTTCAACATGTAATGATGCAGAATGACAACACAAGGCAGGTGTCAAAAAAATCTTGCTGAAGGATTAAGAAACATATTGACAAGGCCTCCAATTGGTGATGCTCCTCAAACAAATATGAAAGTTACAATCTAGAAAGGCCACAAATAGAAAGAAAGAAAACCCCAAAGGACTTAATGAAAGGATCATGATGTCACAGAGTGGTCTGAAGACCATTAGTGATGCATTATCTAGCAGCAACAATCAAGAAATTAAGGAAAAATTTTCCACTCCTCTTTCCTATGTAGAAGATTTAATTTATTACATGATACATTTAGTAGGAATAGAATGAAAAATGACAGTTGCATGTAGAAACCAAATATGAGTTTACTAGTTTCATTGTGTTAAATCATGTAAGGCCTCATAACTATAAGATATTAAGTGTTATTAATATTTGAATTTAATTTCATTAACCAATAAAATAAATGATATTTTTGTCTTTGATAGCTCTCAAGAATTCCATAAGGCAATTGCCTCTACTTGCACACATTTTCATCAAACTAATGGTACCCATAAGGCACTAAACGTCAAAAATGAACTCATCTTCTAATTTATCAGTTGTGTCATGGACCCCAAATATTGTCCCTTTAGCAAATAAGGACGATGCTTCTTTTTACCTTTAAAAGCATATTGTTTTGATTGGTATCAAAGCTCAATGTAAGAGAAGTCATTATCTAGTCAAATAGTGGTGTTTTAGCTTCATTTGAAGCTCACTGTATAAGATACTTTCCTACTTCATAATTATGTAAAGGGTTATATGAGGAAAGCTATAAACATCGAAGCTTAAATGCCATAATGAACAATGAAAAGAAAATAATGGAAGGTCATGATTTTCACTACAATAATTACAAGGTGAACTTAAGATCAATACAACATTATCTTCAATCTTAATTTTTAAATATATATTTTATAAGAGAGATTTTACATCAAGATTTCTATTCTTCCCATGGATGCTTTCCCAAAAAATAGTGTTTTCCATTCCTACAATCATATAAGTAATATATCATAATTTTATATCATGTATCATCTTTAAAACATAACTTTGAATTCTATGATATATTTCGGTTCCATGCAACTTTTTGCTTTAGATTTATCTAATCATCCCCCAAAAATTATGCTTTCAACCTCATTCCTCAGTCACATATTGTATACACATTATTCAAGGTTCTTTGTGTTGGCTAAATGGACATCTATAAATCCCTTTGTTTTGATAATGACAAACATTTCATTCTTGTTAATCTAACGTGCTACTTGAGTGTTTCAGGAATAAGGTGGATGACAAAGCAATTAGGGAAATCCATATGCTTACATATTTATATTTTCATGAAATGTAATCGCTTTGTAAAAACTTGTACAAATATATAATGTACAAGTACTTAGATTTCATATAAATCAAGCGTTAGATTCTCCCTAGCTAAACATCACATTTAGATAGGTCATCCCCTTCAAATAAATGTCACATATGCACACTCATACACACACTTAGTGCTTTAATTAAAAAATTGAAACAGGGTCAATCTCGGTCGACTAACTCCTCGACCGAGACACTCTCGATCGACAATCTTCTCGACAAAGAAAGACCCAAGTAGCCGTTAGACACATCTGACAAGGTAGTTAGCAGTTGGAGATAAACGTTGCAAAACACTTGATTCAGAGAGCCTGTTGGTCGACAAAAGTTCGACCAAGTAGGTGTCTCGGTCGACCATTTCTCGACCGAGATGGACTCTGACAGCAACTGCAGAATTAATTAATTAGCCGTTGGTAAAGTAACAAACTTGTACCTAACGGCTAGTTAAGCACTTAGAAACCCCTAGAAGGTATCTAGAACGTCCTTAAGCACTTGTAGGACATTCCTATAAATAGGACATGCCTTAGGACACCTAAACTCACTTGTTACACTTGAGAAATCTTTGAGCATACTTTGAGCAACCTGTTTGTGAGCAAATTGAGCATAGTGACAATTGGCTACTTCTTCTCTTAGCTCAAAATTCGTGTCCTATAGGCTAGCATCTCCTATCCACTGCAATTACTATTCCATACACTTTGTTTAGGAGATCTACATGCTTGATCTAGGCAAATCAAGCCTTGTGCTACAAAAGGATAAGTTGTAATTTTCTTTTTCCTTTCTTGTTCTCTATTATTGTTTGTACTCTCCTTGCTACTCCTAGGTTGGAGGCTGCGGATTGGAGAGGTTGGAGATCTTCTTGGTGAAGAAGGGGACCTTGAGCTACTTCAAGAAGGCTGGGTGCAACGGGAGGTTACTTCTAGAGAGGAAGGCTACTTCAAGGGGGAGCTTGGAGTTACTTCAAGAAGGCTACCTCGGGTTGGTGCATCTACTTCAAGTGAAGACTGTTCAAGGGGTGTAAGAAAGTATTGTATTTTGTGTAAATCCTTGTGAAGGTAATAAAATTAATACTTTCAAAATCTCAATTGGGTAAGCAACCGGGTAGTGGACTGACAACCTTAGTATTTGCTAAGGTTGGAACCACTCTAAACACTTGTCTCCTTCTTCCATTTTCAATTGTGGTTGTTTGAGTTAAATAATTGCTAAAATATTTAAAAACTCTATTCACCCCCCCTCTAGTGTTTTTCGATTGGTATCAGAGCAGGCTTCAAGGAACCTTAACAAGGTCTTGAAGAATGGGTGACGGGGTGCTTAACAACCTTAACCTTGAAGGAACACTTGTTGCTAGACCTCCGACGTTTGATGGAACAAACTACACATATTGGAAGAGAAGGATGCAGTTCTACTTCCAAGGCATCAACTGGGACTTATGGAGGATGGTGTCAACCCCATACAAGCTTCCTCAAACACAATATGCAGAGTGGGATGCAAACACGATAAAGTTGGCTCAAATGAATGCCAAAGCTGTAAGCATTTTATATTGTTCAATTTCAGTAGGAGAATTTAATAGGATATCAAACTGTGACACATCCTATGAAATTTGTATAGACTGTCCATAACTTATGAAGGAACAGTTCAAGTCAAGAATTCTAAGATTAGCATGCTTAAACAAAAGTTTGAACACTTCCGTATGGATCCAAATGAATCTATTAGTGAAATGTTTGCAAAATTCTCTTCTATTGTTAATGGTTTAAATGCCCTAGGAAAAACTGTTCTTGAAGAAGATCAGGTATCAAAAATCCTTCGATCACTTCCTCCTAAATACAAGCCAAAGGTGACAGCCATTGAAGAAGCTAATGACCTCACTCGGCTGAAAATGGAGCAACTCATTGGCAATCTAGAAGCTCATGAAGCAACCCTAGAAGAGGAAGAAAGAATAGAACGTGAACTTCAGCAAGGAAAGAAGAAGAATGTGGCTCTAAAAGCTTCAAAGATAATCACACCAGAAAGTGAGGAGTCAAGTGAAGAAGAAGGAGAAGAAGCATTGATTGTCAATGGTAAGAAATATAGAAGATTTAAATCTAATAAAATTTCTAGTTCTTCTTCTTCTCCTCCTAGGTGCTTTGAGTGTGGAAAGAAAGGACATTTCAAAAATGAATGTCCTAAAGCAAAGAAAGGAAAGAAAATCTCACACAAGAAGAGGGGAGAAAAAGCCTATAAAGCTGCATGGGACGAGTCAAGTGAAAGAGAAAGCGGAGAAGAAAAGGTGGAATGTCTAATGGCAAGAGAAGATGATGAAGACTCTCAAGAGGTAAGCCTACTTGATCTTCCTAAAGAAGAGTTAATTACTAGTTTACAATAAACTCATGATAAGTATGTTGATGTCAAGAAGAAACTAAAGAAGGTTATCAAAACAAATGATGAGCTATATGCTAAATTAAATGATCTCTCTTCTGAAAAGAACAACATTGATCTTGAGAATTTGTCTTTAAAAACATCTTTAAATGATTGCACTAACAAGCTACTCACTCTAGAAGCAAATGTTGATCTTCTCTCTCAAGAAAAGACTGAATTGTTAGCTAAACTAAAAGACTTTCAGACTCAACCAATTCTGTGTAACCATCTAGACTATGACACTATTGTAAAAGAAAGAGACTCCCTATTATTTGATTTAGATCAAGCTAGAAAAGATTTACACAAGAAGATGGATGACATTGCTAAGCTACAAAGAAACCTACATGAATTTAGAAGAAAAGATATCCTTGACAACATCCTAAAAGCCTCCTCTAGTTTAAATGGAATAAAAGGTTTGGGATATGATCCAAAGAAAAATCAACCCAAAAGAACTCGGACTATGTTTGTACCTAAGAACACAATTCCTAGAAAGAGAAATGAAGTTGACTCTATTACTTGTCATTTTTGTCTACGTCTTGGACATTATTCATTTTCATGCCCGTATAAGACCAAGGATTCCTACTTAGTTTGGGTCCCAAAATCCCAAACTTAGTAGAGTAGAATACAATTCAGTTGAGATATGATCAAATGCTTAATTTTGCAATTCATATTGTATTATCTCAACTTAATAAAAGGTTTTATGCATTATAATAATTGTCTGAACTGCTGTACTGAAACAGAAACTTAGTCGGTCGAAGTATTGTCGACCGAAATATAATCGGTCGAACTTTTGTCGACCGACCAGATGCCTGTGACAAATCAAAATCAAACAACAACTATTTCGGTCGAAAATTGGTCAACCGGCTGAATTTCTATCTTTAATTTGCAATACAGCAACCTTCTCGATCGACGATTAGTCGACCGAGAAAGATGTCGGTCGAACAATTGTCGACCGAATGAAGTTCTGAATCAAAATTTTTATACAGTCTCTACTTAAATGCTTCTAACCATATCGGACCATCACATGGGTACCAAAACCTACATTCTAATGCAGGATTGGGTGGTTGACAGTGGATGTTCCAAACACATGACCGGAAACAAGGATGCATTTCAAACTTTTGAAGAAAAGAAGAGTGGAACAGTCACTTTTGGAGATAACGGTAAAGGTAAAATTGTTGGAATAGGTAACATTGGTACAAACCTCGAAATAAAGAATGTTCTACTTGTTGATGGTTTGCACCATAACTTAATAAGTGTGAGTCAATTATGTGATAGTGGCTATGATGTTTTATTTAACAAAACCTGCTGCAAATTATTAATAGAAAACACTACAAATGTTGTCTTTGAAGGAAAAAGAGTTGGAAATCTTTATATTCTTAGACCTAACTCTATGAAATCTGTAGTAGGAAAATGCTTGCTTGCAAATGAAAATACTTTACAATTATGGCATAAAAAGCTAGGACATGCTAGTTCACATGTTATCAAAAAGTTAGTGAAATATGATCTTGTTAGTGGTTTGCCTACTTTATCCTTTGATCAAGTTGAAAATTGTGAACCATGTACATTGGGAAAGCAAACAAAAACCTCTTTTAAACCTAAACATGAACTTAGCACCAGTAGATCTTTAGAATTAATTCACATGGATTTATTTGGACCTATGAGGACACAATCTATCGGTGGCAAAAGATATTGTTTTGTTATTGTTGATGATTATAGTAGATATACATGGGTACATTTTATTGCAACCAAAGATGATACTATTCATTCTTTTATAAAATTTTTCCCTATGATTGAAAATCTATTACAAAGCAAAATATGTACCATTAGAAGTGATCATGGTGGAGAATTTGAAAATCATGTATTTGAAGAATTTTGCACATCTCAAGGGTACATTCACAATTTTTTTGCTCCACGCACTCCACAACAAAATGGTATAGTTGAAAGGAAAAATCGATCACTACAAGAAATGGCTAGAACTATGATGCTCGAACATAACACACCCAAAACCTTTTGGGCTGAAGCTGTAAACACTGCATGCTATGTGTTAAATAGAGTAACTGTTCACTCCCATTTGAAGAAAACTCCATATGAAATAATACATTCTAAGAAACCTAGAGTTGATTATTTTCATACCTTTGGATCCACATGCTATATCTTAAATACCAAAGATGATAGAGATAAGTTTGATTCTAAATCACACAAAGCATTCTTTTTGGG
Source organism: Alisma plantago-aquatica (assembly GCA_963693085.1). NCBI lineage: Eukaryota > Viridiplantae > Streptophyta > Magnoliopsida > Alismatales > Alismataceae > Alisma > Alisma plantago-aquatica. Next base: position 208,529,733 of record OY856412.1, on the reverse strand, counting down.
ATATTCTACTTCTAGCAAAGCATTTAGAGTATACAACACTATCTCTAGAAAAGTTGAGGAATCCATTCATGTCTCTTTTCATGAAGAATCCAAATCCGAAAATCTAGAAATAATTGATCTTACTAATCAATTTGAAAACTTAACCATACCAAATGACAGTGAGAAAGATACTACAAACAATAACCAAGCTGAAACACAACCTATACCTAGACTTATTAAGGATCATCCTCAAGAATTAATTATTGGAAATCCAAATGATAAAGTAAAAACTCGGTCTTCCTTTAAGGATGTTGCAAACATGGCTTTTGTTTCTATCATTGAACCTAAGAAGATATCTGAAGCTCTTAAAGATGATTATTGGATAATAGCAATGCAAGAAGAACTAAACCAATTCACTAAAAATGATGTATGGGATTTAGTTCCCAAACCACAAGATAAAACCATCATTGGAACTAAATGGGTTTTTAGGAATAAACTAAATGAGGCAGGAGAAGTAATAAGGAATAAAGCTCGGTTAGTAGCACAAGGATATAATCAACAAGAAGGAATAGATTTTGATGAAACGTATGCACCAGTAGCTAGACTTGAAGCTATAAGAATGTTACTAGCTATTGCTGCACATAAAAACATCAAACTCTACCAAATGGATGTAAAAAGTGCATTTCTAAACGGAATCATTCAAGAAGAAGTATATGTTGCCCAACCACCCGGTTTTGAAATACCGGAAAAAGGTGACTATGTTTATAAACTTAAGAAAGCACTTTATGGTTTAAAACAAGCACCTAGGAACTGGTATGAAAGGCTCAAGACATATCTTTTTGATAATGGTTTTTCTATTGGAAATTCCGATTCTACTTTATTTTTCAAAACATATACATCTAATTTCCTAGTTGTGCAAATATATGTTGATGACATTATTTTTGGAGCTTCTAATGAATCGTTGTGCACACAATTCAGTGACATTATGCAAAAAGAATTTGAAATGAGCCTCATGGGTGAACTAACTTTCTTTCTTGGTTTTCAAATTAAACAAACGCCTGCCGGAATTTTTATAAGCCAAGAAAAATATACTAAAGAACTCTTAAAACGTTTTGGGATGGATCAGTGCAAACATGCTACTACTCCTATGGCCACTTCTATTAAAATTGATAAGGATGAAAATGGGGAACCAATTGATGATTCCTTATATAGAGCCATGATTGGTAGTTTGCTTTACTTATCTGCTTCTCGACCGGACATCATGTTTTCTGTTGGTCTTTGTGCTCGATTTCAATCACAACCTATGCACTCTCATTTTCAAGCAGTTAAACGAATTCTTCGATACTTAGCCGGCACTACATGTTTTGGTTTATGGTATCCAAAAGGACAATCCTTGGATTTTAAAGCTTATACTGATGCTGATTATGCTGGTTGTCGACTTGATCGCAAGAGCACTAGTGGTGGCTGTTTCTTGTTAGGGAGAGCTTTAGTATCTTGGTTTAGCAAGAAACAAAACACGATTGCCCTTTCTACAACTGAAGCTGAATATATGGCAGCCGGATCTTGTTGTGCTCAAGTGCTTTATATGCAACAAGTATTAAACGATTATGGTTTTACTCTTTCATCTACACCTATTTTTTGTGATAACACAAGCACTATAAACTTAACACATAATCCTATCTTACACAGCAGAGCTAAACATATTGAAATCCGTCATCACTTTTTAAGGGATCATATTTCTAAAAATCATGTTTCTCTTCATCATGTTGATACGGAAGATCAATTGGCTGATATTTTTACAAAACCGCTTCCACTAGACCAATTTAACAAAATTAGGAAGCAACTGCTTATCACTCCTTTGGAAGATGTTTTCTTTGATATTTGTGCTTCTCAAAATTAACTTTTACTTACATCATTTTGGCTCTTAATGGACATCTTTTTCATGGAATTTGATGAGACATCTAATTAAGGGGGAGTTTTTATTCTTAAATGGATATCTTTTTGAAATGACAAAGGGGGAGAAATAAATATAAAACTTAGTAATTATGCAAAACTCAATCAATGAGTTTCATAAACAAACTCTTGGCTTTACATTGAAAGTTGCTATATTCCCTAAAGAATTGGATTTCATGTTCCATAATTCATGGGGAATAATAAGCACACATTTTATAAACAAGAGAGAAAGCTACAAACGGTAATCTTCAGGTATGAAACTCACAAGTCTTTATACTTTCTTATTTTATATTTAGGAAATGTTTGTCATCTTCAAAAAGGGGGAGATTGTTGGCTAAATGGACATATGTAAATTCCTTTGTTTTGATAATGACAAACATTTCATTCTTGTTAATCTAACGTGCTACTTGAGTGTTGCAAGAATAAGGTGGATGACAAAGCAATTAGGGAAATCCATATGCTTACATATTTATATTTTCATAAAATGTAATCGCTTTGTAAAAACTTGTACAAATATATAATGTAAAAGTACTTAGATTTCATGTAAACCAAGCGTTAGATTCTCCCTAGCTAAACATCACATTTAGATAGGTCATCCCCTTCAAATAAATGTCACATATGCACACTCATACACACACTTAGTGCTCTAATTGAAAAATTGAAACATGGTCAATCTCGGTCGACTAACTCCTCGACCGAGACACTCTCGGTCGACAATCTTCTCGACCGAGAAAGACCCAAGTAGCCGTTAGACACATCTGACAAGGTAGTTAGCAGTTGGAGATAAACGTTGCAAAACACTTGATTCAGAGAGCCTGTCGGTCGACAAAAGTTCGACCGAGTAGGTGTCTCGGTCGACCATTTCTCGACCGAGATGGACTCTGACAGCAACTGCAAAATTAATTAATTAGCCGTTGCTAAAGCAACAAACTTGTACCTAACGGCTAGTTAAGCACTTAGAAACCCCTAGAAGGTGTCTAGAACGTCCTTAAGCACTTGTAGGACATTCCTATAAATAGGACATGCCTTATGACACCTAAACTCACTTATTACACTTGAGAAATCTTTGAGCATACTTTGAGCAACCTGTTTGTGAGCAAATTGAGCATAGTGACAATTGGCTACTTCTTCTCTTAGCTTAAAATTCGTGTCCTATAGGCTAGCATCTCCTATCCACTGCAATTACTATTCCATACACTTTGTTTAGGAGATCTACACGCTTGATCTAGGCAAATCAAGCCTTGTGCTACAAAAGGATAAGTTGTAATTTTCTTTTTCCTTTCTTGTTCTCTATTATTGTTTGTACTCTCCTTGCTACTCCTAGGTTGGAGGCTGCGGATTGGAGAGGTTGGAGATCTTCTTGGTGAAGAAGGGGACCTTGAGCTACTTCAAGAAGGCTGGTGCAACGGGAGGTTACTTCTAGAGAGGAAGGCTACTTCAAGGGGGAGCTTGGAGTTACTTCAAGAAGGCTACCTCGGGTTGGTGCATCTACTTCAAGTGAAGGCTGTTCAAGGGGTGTAAGAAAGTATTGTATTTTGTGTAAATCCTTGTGAAGGTAATAAAATTAATACTTTCAAAATCCCAATTGGGTAAGCAACCGGGTAGTGGACTGACAACCTTAGTATTTGCTAAGGTTGGAACCACTCTAAACACTTGTCTCCTTCTTCCATTTTCAATTGTGGTTGTTTGAGTTAAATAATTGCTAAAATATTTAAAAACTCTATTCACCCCCCTCTAGTGTTTTTCACTTTGTTGTTCCCATCATTGATAAAATTGGCTTCAATCCAACAAGAGATTCTCAAGCCTCAACTGAGATGACACTTTTTTTGTCAACTCCAACTATTACCTATCACTTCTCCCCAGCTTCAATCGGTCTTACTAAATATTTTTCTTCTATTTTACACAAAAATTTAATGACAAAAAGAGCATACATAGAAGACCAACCTTCTAGACCGTGTTTGCTATATGATTATGTTGGATTTTTTTTAATGTTTTAAGTCACCACTAGCAATCACACCTCCTTGAGGTTATTCCTTCCAATTTCACAAATGATATGATACTCCTTACAACATCCTAACAACGCCTCCTTGAGGTTATTCCTTCCATTTGCACACATGTGACATGGACCCCATAAGTAATACTGATCATGATTATTTCATTATGCTCTTGATGGTGTCTTGGCATATGATACATGTGATCTTTGTTTGATTTGTTATTTTAGTACATGTGTCACCCCTTCATGGGATTAAAACTCCTAAAGTGTTCATGGTATCTGAAGTTGTTGAACCTTCAAAGTTTTATGATTTAAGTCTTATCACAGTTGCTAACTTCTCTAGACAATTTATAGTATAAATTTTGGCAATTGGTACACTATTTCCAAGGATCATCATCGAGGAACATTAGTGCTTTTGTATATGGGGGGACTAAAGTTTCAAATAAATATGTATACAATGTGTGTTTGGAGAAGTTACCACATAAAATATATGAAATATTACGCGTGGGAAAAATTTGATTTTTGCCCATTTTCCTGCTAGAACTATAAGCTAAACCATACATATTGCTATCTCAACTTTGTAAACATAACCAAACTCTTGGCTAGTATAAAATCAAGCTGAACCATATCCAACAATCACTTTGTAGTTTAGTTTGGTTCCAAACTAATGTACTAAAAACTATACAATTGTTTGACAAACATTTCATGAACAAGGTGTTGTCATCATCTTTGTCATTCCATCTTAAATTTACAAATAAATCCAAATAAATGCTTCTTAGCCATGAGGAATATTATAATTAATATTTAAATATGCATCATGTTAATATAACTAACTTCAAATAGGTATGCAGTGTACTGTAATTATTCCAGTTCTAGAAACAAAACTGTAATTTTATCTATTCTTCTTAGTATATCATTTTTTAGATGGAAAAACTCAATATATACTATATAACAAGGTGTTGCTAAACATTTATATACATTATACATATAGAGATTATTAATTTTAGTTATTTGATATTTTAGAACCAAATCAGACTATTCACCTCTCACGAACCAAACCAAACTAGTGGAGTTGATTCAATTTGGTTACTATGGTCAGTCCTATGCGACATGCACCAACAAATGCTATTTTTGTGTTTATATATAATGTATATGCATTCTTATATTTATGTATAATTACAATGAAGTGCATAAGTGTAAGGCCCCTATACTTACTTAATGAGTTGAACAAGCTTAATTACAATAATTTAATGCTTAGTGCATCATTAAGTATATTAAGTTGAATTAAGAACTCATTGATGCCATTAGTGTTTTGATTAGATGAGACAAGATAAATAACATGTTTTCATGCCTTAGGGTTGTAGTGGATCTCACATTTGAAATTTTGCAAAAGAAATCGTTTGATTTGGACCTACGAGGCAAAATATATGACGTTTGCAAGATTCTAGGGTTGAATTTGCAATTTCCCAAGTTTTTAGCTTTATAACCCCTTTTCTTCCTTATCTCCTTTCTTCCCCAAAACGAGCGATGCCCAGAACCGACAGAGCGATGCCCGATAGACCAACAACAGAGGGGGGCAACACATAGGCGATTTAGGGCTTGGTAGCTTCGATCCACAAGCGCCCTCTCTTTCTTCTTCCTCTAGCTCTCGCCCTAGCGGCACCCAGAAGCAGCCTGACCTGCTAGGGCGGCCGACCTGTTGTAGGTGCAGCGCCCAACAACACTGCGTCAACCAAGCAGCAATGACGACGGCTGACTAGGGCCTTGGGAGGGCCATTTCGGTGGTGCCCAACAGCGCATCTCCTTCCTTTACCTTCCCTTCACCTTCACCATCCCAAATGTGTACCCACCTAGTAGTAGGGGCGGCGCCCCTAGTAGCACCGACCAGCAACAACGCCGACCAGTTGCAGGGCGGCCAGCCAGAGGCCGTTTTGGTGCAACAAACACCATGAAAACAACAACCCTGAATCCAACCTTGAGGTTCAAACTTGGATCTGCAACCAATAGATGCGATTAGGCCCATCTTGGAGCTCCCTTCCAATATGTACGTGAGGTAGCTTGATTGCAACAGCAACCAGGAACAGCTGGCGTGAGCAGCACATCTAAAACGGCGCCTTCAACTTGGCCTTGGTGCCTAAGCATGAATCTGCCACCTCCCAGCCAAAATTAGCAACCAATCGAGTCCCCTTTCCAACCTGTATGTGAAGCACATTAGAACTGGATTATTTCGAGGTTGAAGATGACCTACTGATGCCCGGAAATAGGCGTCTGGACGCAATTCCAGTCGAATTCAGACGTTTCGAACCGCGGTGAGTAGAATCTCATTCCCATTCGCATGATTTAACTCGAATAATTGGACGTATTGGTTAAAAGAAGTGTTATTCGCAGATGTCAGTGTTTACCCGGGTGCCGGGTAGTGCCGACACCACTCGACTCCTAATTTGCATGTTTAAATTATTAACGCATGCTCGACACTAATTAGTTGACTGATATATGCGATGAGATTTAGTGAAATTATACAATCGATCGAACCTAGTTTACTCGATTAAATGTCGAAATCAGTAGTGCACAACCAGAAAAATGTTCCATAGTAGAATTTTCTCTAAAGCTCTAAAACCCTACCGTTCTTACTCCTTATGTTTAGGATTTGCTCATTTGATGAAGAAAGGTGCTATATAGATGAATTCATAGCTTATTCTTGGATTTCTTCTGTGTGTGGTTCCATCTTCTCATTAAAGGCAAGTTTTATAACTTTCTCCATGTTTATTGCTTACCATAAACTTTCTAGATCATGTTCTTGCTTGAAAATGATGATCCATGCACTAAAAATCTATGCATGACTTGGATTTCGATTTTTATAATGTTCCCTGTTCTGATTTCAGTTATATATGAACCTGTGATCAAGTGTGTGTTATTCCTAAGGTATAATGTGACTTGGATCAGGTTGTTTTGACAACCTATGGTGCTAAGCACCTATCAAACAATTGTCAATTTTAGGGTTTAAAGCTGATTTCTTCTATAAACCATGACCCGATGATGGTACCATTGCAACAACCCTATGGTGTTGTATTCATAACAACTGATGGTCATGATCAAGGGTGTCAAATGATGGTAACAACCTATGGTCACCCCTTAGGTCAGGTTTTGGATCAATTAGAAGTATAATGATCAATCATTAAGTACACTACTGATGGTATTAATCAATGATGACATCAACTTAATATTTGATGCTGATTAATGAATATATTGTTGATCTAACAACCTATAGTGATTTAATAATCACTAATGATGGTGGATCAGGTCTCTACAATCCATACTGAGTTAATCATATAGTTTTAGCATCAAATAAGCCTTAGACCAATGGTTTCTTGGGTCATTTGATGTAATGGTCAGACCTATACTGTGATTGATGGTTTTAACATATGAACTTGACCCAATGGTCAAGGTCTAATGTTTATTCCTCCAATAAGTTGGAATGATGGATAATTTAATATGTTGGTCCAAATAATGTAATTTATATGGTTTCCTTTATATGATCAACTTAAGGAGCTTACTTGTTGATAATGGATGTCTTATTTTAGCTGAACAGTCGATTGTGATTTTTACCCTACTCTCAATGGAACTTTTTGTGTTGTTAATCAAGAGATGTATAGGGTTAGATGGTGACTCTTTCTAGAGCACAAATTAAGGATTTCATAGGTGGCTTATCCAAGGTGTTTACTTATGTAAACAATCAATAGTCTTACCTTTTAATCATCCAATGGTTCTGGGTGACATTGTGGTATGGTGATATTGATTGAATGATGATGGAACAAATAGAGGGTTACCCTTAATAAGTTAGTCTTACCTATTCACTCATATGAATAGAAGGGATAATAACCATATTGTGTTGATATGTAACCCTAATGAGGTATAGCTTGTTATACCTAGCTTTAATATAACTAAATGATGGTAAATGGGTAAGAATAGTCCTTGAATGATTAATACAATCATGGAGTACTCTCTTATTATTGTTCAAACCCTAGTATGATATAACCTGATGGTTACACCTTGATTTATGTGTGGGTTCATACTTGAGAATAGTATGAAATGTGATGGTGATGATTCACCTTATGCATCCATGATCCAATGGGGATGCCATGAGTTAGGATTTAAGTATAAGTGATGATTAGTAACATTGATATAATTTATCATGTTGAACCTAACTCTAATGCAAATAGATAAAGATGAGTATTCATGTTTAACATTTTTATATGATGGAATGATGGTATAATAACCTCCTTACTATGATCATAACCTTAATGTGTTAATTAGTGATTATCATAGACACATGGTTGATACTTTCATATGCTAAGCATGTGCATTATGAATATGATGAGTGTTAATCATATCTAGATTCCTTGCATGTTGATGTAATAAAGGAATGTTCTTAATGTTAATATAACCCTGCTATGATTGTTTATGAATATCTCCTAGCTCATTAATGCAATATTATGTTGATCTGGTGTATTAAATGTAAGTAATGTTGTTGAGCCTTGTTATAAGGCATGCAAAGATAATGATGATCTTGCAGGGAATAGTATGATGGTCTTAATGACCCTTTGGGCATGGTTGAGCCCTGAATGAGTTGTGATCCTCTTATGTTGATAAGGGTTGATACCCTGTGATATTGTGAAAAAGATTTATATCTTGTGATAGTATGATGACTAGTGTGGTCTCATGAATGGAAAGTGAATAGTATCATGTGATGATGAGATGAGAAATTATGTTTCACACATTTTATATCTTTTCAAAGTTTTGATATTTATATGCTTTCTAGAAGTGAATTAGGGTTTGTATGTCCACTTGTTTGATGCATCCTTAATTCACCCAATTGGTATAACTAATCAAGTGCAACTCTAATCATGTAGTGCCCTGTGCGGTAGAACCATCTTCAGTGTCAGGACTTGCTGGATGGTGAAACGAGTATTCCTAAGGGAAACTTAGAGCGCATACTATTGAGTATGTGGGGGTGGTAGGTTGAGGATATATCCTTGTCATCCACAATGTAGAATGTGGAGGTTAGCTATAGTCATGCCTCATACATCTGATGTGATTGAGAACAGCTACGGTCGTGTCTCGGTGATTATAACATGATGTGATTAGAGGACAACTGTGGTTGTACCTCAGTGATTGGGTTTGAATACCCTAGTTTCTAGTGCCGTGACCTGTACCAAGGTTGGACTAGTGGTTTTCAGCTTGACTATATGTCGCTGTTGTGGCATCTTTGACTGATATGTCACTACCTTTTTACTTGTACTGACCGAGGGGAAGAGATCTTAGGATACCGACACTCCTAGATCTTGTACGGAACCGAATAGCCCTTCGCAGGGGTCGGTTGGACTTTGAATGGTACGATTCAAATTCCCCAGGGCGTAATAAAAGATGTAATATAGCCGTGTAGTATATTTGTTTAGGGCTATACACAACGTTTCACATTGGATGATAACCCTTGTTTGTTATCTTTACATAAAGATGATGCTTAGTGTAATTAATAGATAGTAGATATACTTATGTTGTGGATATGCTTAAGATTGTAGATGCATACATACAGTATCCATGCTTATGTTGATAACTATACTGCTACTGTTGATTATAATCATGATGCCAGATATCTCATGTGGTTAGATATGCTATGTTATTAGACTTGTTCATGATGCTAGATATGCATATTCTACTGAATTGTTTATGTTATCAACAAGATAAAGGATGATAGTCTGGCTAATGATGATAGTTATTATCTGCTCCCTTGTATATTTTGATAATCATCAATGCTGCTGAGCTTATTTGTTATATCTGATTCAACTACTTTACTATTTAATTACTTAAAAATGTTGTAATCAATAAACATTGTTGGAGGTTATATCTCTTACTGGGACATGGGTCTCACCCTTGTGGTTCGCCACATTTTTTTAGGTAATCAGAAGTGATGAAAACAAACATGTGGCATCAAAGATGAGCTATAGTACTGAATATTTGATAAAGTTGATTAGATGTCTAGTTTGTCCTAGAGTCGTCCCTGTACTCTCAGGTCCGGTCAGGAAAAGTTTGTATATGGTGTTTCAAATGAATCGAGATTTTGTTAGCATGTTAATGCTTGTTTGTGTGATATATACAAATATTGTTCTCAAGTGTATATATGTTGTGGCTATGGCAATAGAACAATTTGTATCAAATTCTTAGCATAGTATGGATATAAGAGATGTTGGTCTCTCATGCAAATGTTTTTGAGTGAGTGTTGACATTGAAATCAGTTTTAATTTACCCATATTTTTGGGTATGTGATTAATTAGTGAGTGATTGTGGTTTATGTTTTGAGTAATCTCGTTTAGCATGACGGGTCCCGATAATAAGTGAGATCATCATATGATTTAGTATCCATTCAAGCATCATTAGTATCAAAAGCGAGTTGACAACAAACAATTTGTCTGATGGTGGAAGAGTGTTGTTACCATTAATTACATAATAGTCTTTCAAACTGACCCATCCTAATTTTGTTTTCATGTGAAGTTAGATTGTTCCAACTTACTCCATATGCCATTCAATTAGTTAATTTTATCAATTTTGTCAAATTTTTGTGATTACGATAAAGCAATTTGTAGCCCAGTTAAAGATATTTTTTGTTTAGTTATCTTCATTAATGAATCAGTAACAAATAGTATATAGAAATGATCCAATACATACATATATAGTTGTATTTTGATTTCAATAAACATACATATTCATATCCGAATCAACTTTAGTTAAACTTAAGTGATTCTATGCAATATTGGTATACTACCATAATTTATTATAATTTAACAAATACTTTTGATCTGTACTATTATACATGTATTATTTGGTAGATAAGTTGACCAAAGGAATTAGCCATTACCTGATTAACTGAAATATAACCATATATATATTTTGGTTAGTGAAACACTCTTATCTTGGTTTACTCGATAAACCTATTTTGTAATATGATGTGCCAATTGGATAAGATGTAATGAGATCTCTCTTGTGTAATATAATCTTGAAGGATAACCCTATGTTGAGCCAATGTTTGGGATATTAGGGTGAAACCTTAGTTAATGACATTTCAATTATTTCATGAAGTATGAGATGATCCCTGTTAAGAAGCATGAGTTTCTGAAAGACACAATGAGTTGTGATGAGACCTAACAAGATATGTTATATGATTATATATATACATGCCCTTGTTGATATGTTGACGTGTGTATGGATAGCCTAATATGTTGTGGGATGATGTATATGTAACTAGCCATGTTAGGGTTTGATGCCATATGTGATATGCATGATCAAGAGAGAGATAGAGAGAGTTGTGCTCGGTTATAGCTATATATGGTTGGATGATGTGGATGGATTCTCTAACCTCGATACATGATCAAGTTTGAGATGGACTAAGTATGATTCACTAACATCAACATGTTTGTTATGAAAGATTATTGGTTCCTGGATCCCAATGTTGGCCAAGTTCTTTGTTATATCTACCAAGATATAAAGAGATCTAGATATATGATTTGATAAAAAAAGAATTTTGTACTGTGTCGTGGGCCCTAAGTTGTGAACCCGGGCCAACTTGGCATGACCAAGGCCTGATTGGAGCTTTAGACTTATGTTACATTTAGTATTATGAAAAATAGGAACTTAGAACATGCTTGACCCTTGTTGATGTGAACACATGATGTGCTGGTGTGAACCAGGGCAAGTTGATGATTTGTGACCACGATAGTCAATTCTGATGAAAGAAATAGTGTTTAAGGTGAGTTTGATATATACTAGCACAAACCAATCTGGGGTGGTGAGAACCAGGTTGGGGTGACTTGAACCTGGTCAAGTTTGGTAGGATATGACCAAGTTGGTATGACTGAGAATGTGTTTGTGATGTGTTGATCTAGTTGATGAGACCTCAATTGAGATGGCTCAAACTCAACCAAGTTCAAGAATTTATACTCAAGTTTATGATTGAGTTGAGAAAGGAGAGGGCTAAACTCGATTGACTTAATATTTGTGCTTGTTTCAGCTCAATTGAGTTGGGTTTTGTTCTTGTTTTACATGATGGTGCAAGCCTAATTGTGCTGGAATGAACGAGCTCCAATACTTTTGTCAGTGCCTCTTAAGTGAGGTCATTTGAGTATTGATTCATGTGGTTTATAAATATACCCACACCCCTTTAGTTATGGGTTAATCATTCATTCACTCATATATGAATCATTACCTCTCCCTAGAGAAGTGGACATGCGATCCAAGGGTGCGGGGTAGCATACTTGAAGAGAGGTGGAGAAGGTGCACAACCTCCCTAGCCTTGGTAGAAGGTGATCCACATCTGATTTTGAAGGAGAATACTCAAGAAAGGTTAGAGCCTTAGTTTAGATTTTTTTTCTTCCTCCTTCTCTTTGAACACCATGCATATAAGTTACTGGCCTAATTTCAAAGGATCCCAAGCTCCTTCTCCTTCTTCTACCCCAATCTTGGCTCCTTAGAAGGATCAATAAAGGAGAAAACTTTTTGGAGGTTGATGGTGCCCTAGTAAAGCCTAGTTGGCCACAGAAGCTCATTTCAGACGTGGATGGGTTAGAAAACATGAAAGGAGGAAAGTTCCTACTGTTTGGTGGCCAAACTCACATATTAGAGCTCCATCATCGTTTTTTGCTTTGGACCAGATTTGTTTTGACAAATTAAGGTGAATGGATACCCTTTTCTCTTTATATATATAGAAAGGATGATAGAGAGCAAAAACAATTTATTTATGCTTAGATGATCACTTTTGTTACTTTCATGTTAAATCTTGAGACTATGACTCTAATTTTCTTTCTGCTTGTTTTAGATACGAATATTTAGCCCTCTCTTTCTTGGGAAATATCTATGCTCTTCCCTTTCTAACATTTTCCATGCTATTTGAAGCATGATTATCTACTGGCATGTCTAGATTTTGTATTTCTAGGGTTGAATGATGGTTTAAAGCTTGCATTTGGTGAAGTGATGCATTTTATCCCTCCTACATATGCTATTAATGGTTAGGGAATTCCATATTTTGTTGATGGATGCTGGATGTAGCTTATGTTTACCACTTAGAAGGGATTCCTACATGTACAAGTTGCTTCTAGAGTTTCTACATGTTCTTGTTCTTATGTTATTGCCTAAGCTATATGCTAAATCAATGTTCAAGCTTTGATAAGCTCCTAAAGATGTTCGAAAAATTTAATCAGTAACTTGAGAAATGATTATGTCTATATGCATTACTTTGGAAACTTTCTTGTTTTATCTTCTTTAAGTTATTCTTTCATGATATTTGGATATGGAAAATTAGTGAGAATCCCTATTCATTGGATAACATGCTTCTTTAATAATGTTTATAAATATATAAGAAAGAGAGATAACTTAAACAATGGCTGACAATGCCTTAATGGCATACTAAGAATGCATACTAATCCAAATAAAAGATACATATAACCTTAACGAATGTTCATGACCTAAGGCTCGAGAATATGTAATGCATATATGATAATTATGTGGATGATAACATGATAATGAGAGAGGTTGAAGGTTGTGTATAATGTTGTGATGATGCCATGTATAGAGGCAACCATGTAATGAATGGATATGTAACCTATCTTGTGAATTTAGTTATGGATTGAGGAAGTCCCATTGAGTGGGAGATAGACCTCAACCCTAGGATTAGAGGAAGTCCCAGTGAGAAGGGAGTAAGAGTCCAATCATTACTAGATGTCAGAGGAGAGTGTTGAGCCCTTTGCTTTGTGTGATGTTGGACCTTTGTCATATCCCAATAGGTAGTTGGGCCCTTGTACAATTTCCTTGAAAGTCTCCAAAATGTGTGGGGACGTGTGCAATGTGTGTTTAATCGATACCATATTTTGCGTTGAGATGATGTGTTATGAGTTATGCGAATGAGAAGTAATTAAGAAAGACGTTTAGATACACAATTAAAAGAAAGCAAGTTTGACACATTTTTGTGTGCCTTTATTATTTATACGATTACGTTTATCTTATTTAAGTTGTAGTTCCATGTTTATATGTTAAACCTGCTCAGTAATACATGTAATTAAATAAATAAACTTATTTGAGATATTCTTGTATTATGAGTGGGAAGTTCCCACTCATTGAGTCAAAAATAGCTCATAGAAATGCTGTAAAATGTTTTTACCCAATGGAGGCATGGAGTGTAATGAAGACCAAACATTTCTTTGGTGAGTTAATCCAATTACTAAGTGTCCATGTACACTCAATCCTAGGTCTGGTCATTGCATCGCCCAGTTGACGCTTGCATTTGTTGCCTCTTAGCACTCCTTGCTGAATCTTGAATCATGTTGTAATAGAGAATGATGTATCACGTGAGATAACTTATTGTATACGAGAATGATGCTTGAAGCAATGCTACATTTATGTGGGTTACTTTAGAAATGTCAAAACATGCTCATGAGTAGCAATGTTTGTGTTTGAGATCGCCTTGCATATGTGTGGATGAGATCATGATAGTTTTGGGCTAAGCATACTTGTAACTTTATTGATTTGCGGTTACGATTCTTCTATATCTCATGTTATTTATTCAAGCTTTATTGGTTTTAAGATTGATATTTGGGATGAAATATCCAATAGCACCATACTGTAGGATAATTGGGTTAATCAGAGGTGGGAGTGCTACAATAATGTTAAGAATTACAAATAAAAACACATGAATAAATTAAAAACTTACACCTATTCCAACATACTTTTTGAATGTGTATGGAATAAATGGATTTATTCCTTAACTTAAGTAGGGAGTGATCCCTTCTCAGGTACCACTCCTTACAAGATGGTATCCAAGCCATGGTGGTCAAATTTTTGGATGTTTCAATTTGTCTCCCTAATTAGAACTTTTACCCTACATAGCCACCTTCTAAGTGAGATCCTTACCTTAGGATTGACCTATGTTATTCATGAGATTTGAAAGGTCAGTTTAGGATCATATGAGGGTGATAACCTCAAATTTTGTGATGTCATCTTAGTAATTTTCTTCAGTTTTCCACACTCTTTTTTGGACAAATTAGATAGAATCCCTAACTATCCTTTCTTATTGCAATTATACTATTAGATTTACTTTTCTCCTTTCTAGCTACAGAAAAAGACAAAAAAAAATCACAAAAGACTCAACCGGTCTCAAGACCGCATGGAGTCACACGGTCCCAAGACCGCATGAAGCCAACCGGTCTCAAGACCGCATGGAGTCACACGGTCCCAAGACCACATGAAGCCAACCGATCTCAAGACTGCATGGACTCACACGGTCCCAAGACCGCATGAAGCCAACCGGTCTCAAGACCGCATGGAGTCACACGGTCCCAAGACCACATGAAGCCAACCGGTCTCAAGACCGCATGGAGTCACACGGTCCCAAGACCGCATGAAGCCAAACGGTCCCAAGACCGCATGAAGCCAAACGGTCCCCAGACCGCATGGAGTCACACGGTCAAAAGACCGCATGGAGTCACATGGTCCCAAGACCGCATGGAGTCACACGGTCCCAAGACCGCATGGGGTCCAAACGGTCTCGGGGTCCAAACAGTTTTGGGGTCCAAACGGTCTCGGGGTCCAAACGGTTTTAGAGTCCAAATGGTCTCGGGGCCCAAACTGTTTCATAATCCAAACGGTCTCAGGGCCCAAACAGTTTCAGAATCCAAATGGTCTTCAAGACCGTTTGGACCAAAAACTATCCAAACCATTTGGACTTCACTTCAGGCCTATAAATAAGACTTAAGGGGTCCTCCCAAAGACATCAAGTTTCAGACGCCCAGAGGCTGCCTCCGTCACTCCAGAGCTATTCCAACCTCCATCCTCCGCTCGAAGGCTGCCGGTCTGAGATCCACGTTCCATCTTGAAGCTGCTTTCTTTCTCTCCGCCAAGGAAGGTGGGAAGAGGAGATCTCATCATCAAGCAACCTGTGAAGACTGAAGATCGTCAATCTCTCTCTCTCTAAGGGGTTGACTTTCCTCTCTCCTTTGTGGGGATGACACTCTCTCTCTCTTCTCGCCTCCTTCTTTGTCCTAGCTATGCGTGAGTAGTCTCTTTCACTAGGGTGCAGGGAGTAGCCCCGCTACCCATGGTTTCATTTCATGTAATGTAATCCATAGTTTGCAATATAGAGTTGCTCTCTTTTCAGTTCAACATCAATCGTTTAATGAATGCTTGTTGCTTGATCACCAACTTGTGTTATCTTTTATATTTTAGTATGAATTGTCTATGTTTGTACTATTAGATTCGAAACTCGATTGAATGTTGGTTCTTGATGCATGTATCCACCATGCATATGTTTCAGTATCTAGGAGTGTTTTTCAAGAAGTGGAGTAAACTCACTTACCATCATTGTATTTTCATACTATGAAATGGAATCAGTTGACGTATGAAAAGTACAACCTTGATAAGTCGAGGAACACACTTTGGAAGGGAATGATGCAAAGTAGTTGACCATTCATTCGGGGATGGCTGATTTTACAACATTCCCACACTTCTCGTAGTTAGTTCTCTGAAAGGAAACTAACTCTACAAAGATACTAACTGTTTTAACTCTTGTTGCAGGTTATGTTTTATATTGCATGTTTTGATCCATGTGTAGTGGCGGTGAAAATCGATCACATCCTAGTGGTTCCTTATCATTGTTTAACTTACTTAAATTTACTTACTTGCTTTACTTTACTTGCTCTTAGTCTAAAAACAACCAAACCAACCTTTTGATCTAAATACCAACTATTAAGAGATTAAGTGAAATTCCAACGTTTTCCATCTTGTTGCTCCCAACAAGACCGTTGTCCCGTGGATTTGACCCTTAACTATACTACGATAAGACTTCCACGTATCTTAGCATACGTGGGTGGAGTTCTCGTTCTAGTATAAGCAAGGCTAAAATTAAAGACTTACCATCTTTAGGATTTTTAGTGGTGCACACAATTCCACGTAAGTGGAAGCTCCATCAAAAATTGGCGTCGTTGCTGGGGACAATGGAACGTTTTAATCTCATTTAGAATCTTTCTAGTTGGTTAGGGTTTTACACTTTCTTTTAATCATTAATTCATATCTTCTTAAGTTCATCATATCTCTGACATCATCTAAAAGGTGTATTCTTTTCTCTACTCAGGTAGAAGACGTGTATGCAATCATCACATAACCTCAGATTCTCCCCTGATCCAGAGTACGACTCTGAGGTAGAGAGAAGCTTCCACCGCCGCATCAGACTTAACCGCCAAAGAGCCAAGCAAATGGCTGAAGATCAACGCCAAGCTGCACTAGTGATGGAGAGGGTCAATGCCGCCATAGCCGCTCAAAGAGCACAACTCATTGCTGACACCCGTGCTCAGATTCAAGCAGAGATCCAAGCGAAAGAACAGACCCGCATCCGAGCTGAAAATGAAGCAACTAACCAAGCTGTCCAGTTAGAACTAATGAACAAGCAATTAAGGGATTATGCCATACCCAAGAACTATGAAGACAATTATCCAGTTCGGCCTCCGATCATCAACATACCCAACTTCGAGATCCGGACACAATGGATTCAGATCATGCAGGGCATCTCATTCTCTGGAGGTTCTGGAGATGACTGCATGGATCACTTGAAGAGGTTCAAGTCACTCTGCCGACTTGTCCCGCAAGCTGGAGTTGATTTTGACGCAATAATGCTACACCTTTTCCACTTCACTATGTCTGGAAGAGCTTTGAGTTGGTACAATTCGCTTGATAGGGAGCCAATCATCACCACATGGGCTCCCTTGGAAGAAAAGTTCCTGGAGAAGTTCTTCCCCCCTTCGTTAACTTATGAAATTAGGGGGCAAATCAACCACTTTGCCCAACTTCCTAGAGAATTACTCACAGAAGCATGGGAAAGGTTCAAGGAGCTTCTAAGGAAATGTCCTCATCACGACATCTCCTAAAATTAATTAATAGAAACATTCTATAGGGGAGTGAGTGATGACATCAAGCAATTTCTGGATTCCTCATCTGGAGGAAATTTTATGAGAAAGAACTACGAGGATGCTTGGAAAATCATCACACTTGGAGCTGAGAATCAATCCAATTGGGGACGATCATCTGGCAAGGGAGTCCTCAAAGTCTATAAAGCTTAGGATTCAATGGAAATGAAGGCTACTGCTGAAGCCTTAAAGACCATAGCTCATAAACAGCAGGCTCTTGAAACTTCACTTGGAGAATCCGATAAGAAGAAAAACCCTCAAGTCCAACAGGTTAAAGCTGCCACAGGGACCTGTGAAGCATGTCACACATCTGATCACCCAACTCTGTCATGCTGTCTGCTTTACAATGTGATGATGGATATGCACCCACCACAACAACAGTAGAACAACCTGATGAGAAAATGCCAGAACAAGTTAATTCTATCCATTCCATTCCTGGACAAGTTTACTATAATCCTAATCAACCATGAAACCACCCAAGATTTCAATATGGGAACCCTACTGGGACTTCCAATCCGTAACACCAGACACAAGGCAGATCCTCTAATAGGTTGCTGCCTGGATTCCAAAGAAACTTTAATCAAAATCAAGGGAACCCCAGAAACAATTTCCCAAGATCCAATTACTCTAGAAATCCATCCAACTACTATCAGTATAACAATCCTCCTCTACACCCACAACTGCACCCTAAGTTGTAGCAACCTCAGTTAGCACTGCCTCCGCAACAACCACATCAAGGACAACAACAATTCGCTCAGAAAAACACCCCTCCCAGCCAACAGATGAGATGACTTTGATAAGGCAGATGCTACAGTCCCAACAAACCATGCTCACTAATCAGCAAGCTCAGCAGAAGGTAGTGGAGGCTCAACTAGCACAAATTGCTGCTCAACTGAAGCCTCCAACAGGCACTTTTGTAGGACAACCTGAATCAAACCCTAGACACGACCAGAATAGACCTGAGCAGTTGAATGACGTTACTTACAAAATCTGGACGCACCCTTCAAGAAACTACGAGAATCACTCTTAACGATGATGATACAATTTTCCTAATGCCAAATGCAAGCCCGAACCTAGGAACTGAGAAGTCTGTAGAAAACGCAAAAGGAAAAGAAAAAGAACAAGCTTCCAAAGAGCCAGAAATCCTGCAGTATAAACCAAGGATACCATATCCGGGAAGATTGCGAGAGACAAAAATGGACACTAGGTTCCAAATATTTAAGGAGGCGATGAAGAAACTCTATATCGACATCCCGCTCCTCGATGCTCTCTCCGAGGTACCGGCTTGGGATAAATACCTAAAAACTCTGTTATCAAGGAAATACATTACTGAAGAACAAGAGACCGTTAAACTAGCCCAAACCACCTCTGATATCATCCTTAATAAAATGCCAAAGAAAAAGAAGGACCCAAGTTCCTTCGGTATCTAATGTTCTATTGGAAATGCCTCAAGCAAGAAGGGATTAGCTGACCTAGGGGCTAGCATATCAATTATTCCCTATTCCATGTGCAAATGATTAGGTTTCACTAACTTGCTTCCCACAACGATGACAATTCAGTTAGCTGATTCCACTATAACTGCACCTCTAGGAATTATCAAAGATATCCCAGTTAGGATAGGTAAAGATGCCTATGTCCCGTGCAATTTTGTCATCATGGATATCAAGGAGGATCTGAGATACCCAATAATATTTGGCAGACCTTTCCTTGCCACAACCAGGGCGCTTATCTATGTTGAAGCTGGCACGGTCATCCTAAGACTCAGAAAAGAAGCAATTCAATTCCGAGTTCTCAACAGCATGAAAGGTCCCAAAATTCAAGAGGAGGTCTTTCTCTTAGATGCAATACATCAAAGGTCCCAATTAGAAATATCTGAGCCATATGATGAGTTAGAGAATGTTCTAACCAACCCAGAAGTTGAATTTTCTGCAAATGAATTAGTTCAACAATGTTTGCAACATTTAAAGAAAGCTGAAGAAGGACTGACAACCACCGTTGAGGAGCTCAAATCCGTCACCATTTTAGAAGCAAAAGAAACACCCAAGGCTCCCGAGATGAAGAATCTACCCATGGGACTTAAACATGTCTTCTTGGATGAGGAAAAATTATGTCCGGTTATCATCAGTTCCACCTTGACAGAAAACCAGGAAGAAAGACTTCTTGTTGAGCTGAAGAAGCACAAGAAAGCCATTGGGTACAAAATAACTGACCTGACGGGTATAAATACAGCCTTATGCATGCATAGACTGCCGATGGTTGAAGAATTTAAGCCCTCACGAGAACACCAGAGGAAGCTGAACCCCAATCTTAAAGAAGTGGTTCACCTTGAAGTCCTAAAATTGCTGAAAGCCGGGATAATCTACCCAATTTCAGACTCCCAGTGGGTCAGCCCCGTCCAAGTGGTTCCTAAAAAGGGAGGAACCACTATCGTGCTAAACGACAAGAATGAGTTAGTACCGACAAGGACTGTGACGGGGTGGAGGATGTGTATAGACTATAGGAAGCTTAACAAATCAACGCGAAAAGATCACTACCCTCTTCCCTTTCTCGACGAAGTCCTTGAACGCTTAGCCCATCAGAAGTACTTCTGCAATCTAGATGGTTATTCAGGGTTCTACCAAATCCCCATACACCCAAAAGACCAAGAGAAAACTACCTTTACCTGCCCCTTTGGAACCTATGCTTTTAGAAGAATGCCATTCAGGCTGTACAACACACTCGCTACATTCCAAAGGTGTATGCCTGCCATTTTTGCAGGATTAACCGAATCTATAATGGAGATATTCATGGATGATTTTTCAGTTTACGGGGATTCCTTCGATAACTGTTTAATCAACCTTGGACAAGTCTTACAACGATGCGAGGAAATGAACCTCATCCTGAATTGGGAAAATGCCATTTCATGGTAACTGAAGGTGTCGTCCTCGGGAATAGAGTGAGTGACAGATGAATTGAGGTCGATAAGGCAAAAATCAATGTTATCTCGAAGTTGTCACCACCAAAAGATATAAAAGGAGTTCGTGCATTCCTTGGTCATGCTGGGTTCTACAAAAGATTTATTAAAGATTTCTCAAAAATAGCGAAACCCATGACCCAACTTCTGACCAAAGACACCGAGTTCAATTTCAATCAAGAATGCCTACAAAGCTTCTCAACTCTAAAAAATGCTTTAATCTCTGCACCCATACTAAGAGCCCCAGATTGGTCACAACCTTTTGAAATCATGTGTGACACCAACAATTATGCCATAGGGGTTGTATTATGATAGAAAATCGAAAAGAAACCGTATGTAATCTACTACACATCTAAAACGCTCGATGAAGCACAGAAGAACTACACTACTACAGAGAAAGAGTTCTTAGCTGTCATCTATGTGTTCGAGAAATTCTGCTCTTACTTGATTGGATCCAAGGTCATCATCTACACTGACCACTCCACCATACGACACCTAATTCAGAAGCAAGATACAAAACCCAGACTTATCCGCTGGGTGTTGATGCTTCAGGAATTTGATTTGGAAATCAAGGACAAAAGCATAGTGGAAAACGTCATAGCCGACCATCTCAGTCGTATCGAACTCGAAGATGAAGATAAAGTCCCTATCTGAGACTCTCTTCCAGATGACCAACTAATGAAGATTACCAATGGATTTCCCTGGTATGCTGACATCGTTAATTATCTGGCTACAGGAATCATTCATCCTTCCGCTTCCCATCATGACAAAAGGAAATTCCTCCACGATGCAAAGCAATTCTATTGGGATGAACCCCACCTTTTCTGCCTTTGTGCAGACAGACTTTTCCATCGCTGCTTACCTGAAGAAGTGATTACCCCCATCCTAGAACATTGCCATTCCGGCCCCACTGGGGGGCACATGAGTGCAAAGAAAACTGCTATGAAGGTTTTGCAATCAGGTTTCTTTTGGCCAACCATAGCAAAAGACTCCTATGATTTTGTCAAATCTTGCAACAAATGTCAATTTTCTGACAGCATATCTAAAAGGAATGAAATGCCACTCACCATGTGGCAAGAGATCGAACTTTTCGACGTGTGGGGGATAGATTACATGGGCCCCTTTCCTTCTTCATATGGCTTCTCCTACATTCCAGTTGCAGTAGACTATGTCCCAAAATGGGTCAAAGATATACCCACAATGTCTAGCGATTCCAAACCAGTCATTAAAATGTTTAAAAGATATCATCTTTCCCAGATTTGGAGTCCCCCGAACTGTCATATCCGATGGCGGGACCCATTTTCTGGAATGAAGCTTTGAAGCCCTTTTAAAGAAATACAGAGTTAATCATAAAGTTTCCACGCCTTACCATCCACAGACCAGTGGTCAGGTTGAGGCTTCAAACAGACAACTAAAGGCCATCCTAAAAAAATAGTCAATATACACCGCACTGACTGGTCCACCAAGCTTCCCGATGCCCTTTGGGCTTACCGAACAGCTTATAAAAAACCAATCGAGACAACCCCGTTTCATTTGATATACGGGAAATCATGTCACCTTCCAGTGGAACTGGAACACAAGGCTTGGTGGGCCATCAAACAACTGAATTTTGATTTTAAAAGTGCCAGAGAAAATAGACAACTCCAACTACAAGAGCTAGAGGAACTCCGAAGGACCGCTTATCAAAGCGCTAGGATTTATAAAGAACAAACCAAAAGGTGGCACGACGGTCATCTAAAAAGGAAAGACATCACCATCGGTGACAAAGTACTCCTTTTCAACTCCAAGCTCAAGTCGTTCCCCGGAAAACTCCGCACAAAGTGGTTCAGGCCCTTCACCATCAAACATATATACCCGACTGGAGCTGTCATAATTGTTGACGTCAATGGAGGAGAAAGGACAGTCAATGGTCATCGATTGAAAAAATACTACACTCCAGCAGATAAAATGCCGAGACAGACTATTGAAATCAGAGACGCCACAACATCAGCTTAACAACATCAAAACTTCGTCGAGCCAGCGACGTAAAACCCAGACGCTACTTGGGAGGCAACCCAAGATCTGAACTTTTTATTTTATCTTCTGTTCTTTTAAGTTACCTCAGGATTATCCTTTGAAAATATAAAAACTTAAATAACCAAAACAAATTTAAAAATATAAAAACCAATTTCTCCTAAACCCTCCCAAGCGATCTCGAAACCGTTTGGAGCCAAACGGCCTTGAAACCGTTTGGAGACAAATGGTCTCAAAACCGTTTGGAGTGCAAATGGTCGCTAAACCATTTGACCTAAGGATTTTGTAAGGTCAACCCCCCGAATCATATAAATATAACCCCACTCCTTCTTCTTTCTTTCGACTCCATACCTTCCGTAAACCCTCGCACGAACGCCGCTCCTTGCCTCCCCGATTCTCGCTTCCTCGCAACCTACAACGTCAGCCCGCCGAAACCACCTTCGCAACTCTCGCCGTCGTCTTCCTCGCCCACAACAACAAGGTAGATGCGCCACCTCTGCCGACGCCCATAATGCCACCATGGCTACCTGTTCGTTCTCACCATTGACCTTTTCGCCTCCACTACCGTCATTACCACCGTCGACATCTTCGGCGCCACTGTGGCTATCTTTTCGTTCACTTCATTGGTTTTTTCTTTTCACCTCCACAACCATCTGTACCACCGTCGACATCTTCGGTGCCACCGCGACACCTCCCCTTCTTCGCTTCTGCTATCGTCGGCCGCTCCCTGACGTTTTACCTTCCAAACAGTCTTCAAACCGTTTGGGACCAAACAGTCTTCAAACCATTTGGGGGTTTGGGACCAAACAGTCTCTAAACCGTTTGGGACCAAACGGTCTTCAAACCGTTTGGGACTGAACGATCTTCAAACTGTTTGGGACCAAACGGTCTCTAAATCGTTTGGGAACAAACAGTCTTCAAACCGTTTGGAACCAAACAGTCTTCAAACCGTTTGGCCTTTCATAATCGCTTAAGTTTTGTTAAAACATAAAACCACATAAACACAAATAAAATCCAATTTTCTCTCTTATACTAAGCATGTTGTTCTTACTCATAATTTTCTATTTTCAGAAATGGCATCACCAGCTAAGGAAGCCACATGAACTTCCGACGCTCCATTTTGGACAAAGGAGCAATTGCTGGAAGACCGAGCCAAACTCCAAAATATCATATATAACTACAACAAGACTGGACATGCCCCACCAAAGGTCAAAATCATGGATATCTTGTGTGAAATTGATCGCCTCAACAAATGCCTAGCTGAGGAGCCTGAAGAAGAAGTGGAAGAAATCTCCTCTAGTGATGAAGGCTCTGAATACGAGCCAAACCCCGAAGAAGAATCCCCACCTGAAAAATCCAAGGGGAAACGAAAGGTCCAGGAAACCGCGACCGGACAACCCTCACAGAAATGAGCAAGAAAATAGGTCCGCCCCGCCTCTGCTAGGGAACAAACCCTTGAAACACCTACCACCACCACTCCTGCTACCACCCCCATCTCCTCAATTATCACCACCACTGCGCCCCCACCAGAAAACCTCTACATCCACACCATCCCATCCATCGATAAAATACTAAAACCAACAAAGTACGTATGTACAAGCGTACTACTCAAGATGGGGATCTATGACAGAATCCTCACAATGCTCGACAACACCAATTTATCCAGACTTTGTTTTGTCCCCGAAGTCTCTTATGTCGAACCCACCACAAAATTCTTTACCCATCTCACAAAAGAAGCGGTGGACTTGGCGCACAGAGAAAGGGACAGGGGTGACCGCCGGCTGGTCACCAAGATTTTTGGCAATGACATTTTCATAACAGAAAATATGCTGAATGAAATATTTATCGACAACCAGGAGCAGCTCAAGAAAGCCAAAGCTGTTGGAATAGAAAATACTAGTTTCAACAGACATAACTTTTGGAAATCCCTGACAGGGATCCCCACCTATGAGGCAAAGACATGCAAGGCCTCAAACATACAATATGGACTAGTGCGTACTTTACATAAAATTCTTATAGGAACACTCTTCCCCAGGACAGAAGGAGGGAATGTCATCACTTCGAATCTTTTTGTTCTCTGGTCAATTCTACATGGGATGCCAGTCAACATTGGCCATCATATGATCCAGAAGCTATTTGCTTCTGCACTGGAGAAGGAAATTTGCATGGGGGGTCATGTCACATCTATCATCAAATACCTCAAGATGGACAGACCTCTACCAAGATGCACACAGATAAAGGGCGACATCCTAACAAATGAACAAACTTTGAAAAATTCCTACATCATCAAAGACAAGGATGCAAAGTTATTTTACATCTTCTGCCCTACAGTCAAATCCTCTAGAACCCTGCTACTGCTCCCGGAGCTTGCAGATTACGACAAGGAAAAGCTCCTCTTCACCGACGAGGAGCTTACAAAACTCATAGCTACGGTCAAAGTACCAGTGAAAAAAGTACAGGTGGGGCAGACATAACTTAGCATAACCGCCCCGACAACTAGGGTAACAAAAATTCCTGTGAAACGACCCTCCACAAGACTTTCACAGAAACAACAGCTGTCGGGGACACCAACATCTAAACCACATCCAGAAATAGAAACCCCCCTCCTTGACGAACAAATCACCACCTCCTCTCTTGATTCCTTCATTATGAGTCTCACTGCTGACCTTATAGCAACCACCTCATCACCCTCCACCTTTCCACAATCCACCACTCTTCCATCTTTCTCCACAACTACATCCTCCACTTCACCCATTTTCTCTTCGGGCATCCCCTTCTCTACCACTACGCCCGAATTCACCACCTTCACATCCATCTCCGCAGTCTTTTCCCCACCACTATCAATCCCACCATTTTCACCAGCAACATCACCACCTTTCCCGTCCACCACCACCCCACCACCGCTGGTGACACCATCTATAGTCACCACACAGTTTGCCGAACCATCAACAGTGTCTCTTCCGCAGGACACTACACCCTTTCCATACAGACCCCAACCATCCCACCCTTCCATAATTGGGGTCCCTTTCACTAATGTCGGTGAGGAATTCAGACGTCAATTCGACACCATCCGAAACCTCCTCACCAACCCTTCTAACATTATGAACTCCATTTTTTCTTATGTGCAGGGACTATCTCAGTAGGTAGCAAAGATCGACGAATAGAACCGCACCTTGCCAAGCATCCTCCAAGGTCTTCAGCAACAACAAGATGTAATGGCCAGGCAAGTTGATCACGTCGACAACCACTTCAACAACTTGCCCAAGCTGATCCTTGGGGTAAAAAGCCAGCAAGAAGTGATGGCCAAGAAAGTCGATGAGATCTCTATGCAGACTCAACCTCTGCCTGAGACTCTCCGCAAGCTCAAGCGGCACCAAACAACTCTTAGCACACGCTTGGATAACATCAACAACACTCTCACACAATTCAGCAATCACCAAGAGGAGTCGACGAACAATGAAATCCAACAATTACGAGCTACAGTAACAGATCTTACAGCATGACTCCTCTCTGCCGAGGACCGATATAAATATCTCAAGGAAACACATGAAGCACTTCTCGAAACACACGAGCATGTGCAAGTGGCGTTTGACGAGTTACAAACCATCCATCGACAGTGCAAAAAGATAGCACACAAGAAACTCACAGACAAAGCAACAACTGAAAAAGAAGGCGATGATGAAGACAAAGATGACTCCGACTCCTCCGCAGATTCTAACACGATACCACCTCCTCAGATGACAAATATGATGCCCCAGACAACGCTGGGGAGGGCCCAAGCCAAGGAGCAGAGCCTACTCAGAAAGGATATCACAAAGACCACCAAGAAGGTGGACATCATCCCAAGCCCCCACCCACAACGAAAATGTAAATATATCATATGGGGACCAATTCCTCGATTACTCTGCCTTGGGATCTATAGGGGAATCTATGAAAGATGCGGCCTTTGCTGAGTTCCACCAATGTATTTTAGGAACCAACACAAGCCCACCAGTAACAACCACTCACCATTTTTCCGCACCTGACCAATCAGTGCCCTTTCCCCCAGAACTGGAAGAATCAGAACGAGTACGTTTAGATACAGATGAAGAACTCGATTCTACTTCCGATTCAGATGAAGATCTGCAAGGTTATATAGAAGATTTGGAACAACATTCTTCACCCCCTCTGCAGGAGCTTCCCCCGTCACCACCTCTACCACATAAGATGCACAATTTAGATATGGCGGCCATCTCAACACTATATGCTCAGGACATCTTTATCCTGAACACTATTGTCGATGATGCTAAAGAGGGGGGAGACATCATCTACCACAATACAAATACTAAGCGCAAGCTGACACGCAAAGATTTCCGCAACATCCTGCGACCACGGTCAACGATGTCAATGGCAATCTTCCGTGTCCTACTTGCCAACTGCATAGAAGTTTACAGAAGCTCAAAGAGGCAACAACCAATATTTAACGCATCGCCTGCTCTATCTATAGGCTTGATATACAAAGACATACGAGCAAAGTCAATAGAGCGGCTGCGCGCTGGTATAGCATGGAGGGCACGATATCTTACCGTGCCATTTCAAGTTTCCGATCACTGGTTGTTTATGATTGTGGACACCGAGGCTCGGGACGCCAAGGTGTACAATTTTTGCGCCAATGAGCTACCAGCCGGAACAATAAATTTTGTTGGTGAAGAAACAAGAGAGGCATGATGTATACCTTTCCAGCTTCTTAAGCTAATTTGGGATGCACGTCCGTCCCTACGTCAGAACTGGAGCCAACCTTGGTTCCAAATAATAAACCCACAAGTCCAAACTACTGAAGGATCTGGGGATTGCACTTTCTGCACTATCCGTCACATTCAAGCACTAAACCAAGAAATCCCCTTTACCGATCTGGTCGTCGAAGATTTTCACTCCCTGCGAGGACGTTACGCCATGGAGCTTATTTGTGATAGGCGGTTCTTCAAGGACCCGGCAATGGCACCAGATGATGTCCCCCGTTACCTCTTTTCAGCAATCCAACGTCTGCAAAGGCGACCTTTAAGACAAACCCTAAAAGAAATAGAGAAATACAAACAGCCAGCCATAGTTCCCGAGCAAAGAAAATGGGACCCTTCCCACTTTGATCTGGCACAGGATAAAGGAGACATAGATCTTTTGACAGGGGCAACCATTAGGAGATCGCCATAAAAATTGTGCCCCTATCTGCCATCGAACCTACTTTCCCAGATTTCGACCTCAGTGCCTGCAAAAGCCTCTCCGACAATGAACTCCATCTCATCATGTCACGGCTCTACACCGAGAAAGATGACCTCGTTTTCATGTCCGATGACATTTTAGTAATGGCAGACATATTACGAGAAACTGCACAGTTCAAGGGGTCTATATCCGTGAGCTTGATGTCTACCTATCAATTTATTATCAGACAGAATCACCCTACAACCTATATGGCATCCACATATATGAAGGACGACCTCCTACAACTAAAGAACTTCGGAACAACTGAAGCACTAATTTCCTTATTACAACATACAACACCAAAGTTTATCATGCTACCCTTTCTTTACCATGAGCACTGTATGCTTCTGGCAACAAACCTACCCGAAGGAACAACTACCATCTACAATAGTTCCGACAGCCAGTTCAATCCACAACAGAAGAAATATGTAGTGACACCAAAGATGCCCACAGAGGTGGTGGCGAAGGAATGTGCATATAGACTAATCAATCTTCTAAGTCAGCACACAAGGGCATATGACAAAGAACACTTTCATCGCCCATCCTTCAACCACAAATGTCCCCAATAAATTTGGGAATCCAACGACTGCGGCTTCTACGTCCTCTACTGGATGTACACCATCATGGCACTTCAAAGACCAATAGAGGATATGACAAACGTGGATTACCACGCCCTACGCGGAAATTTTGCAGCTAATCTACTCAAAAAACCAGGGGAAAACTCAGGATTAACAGAAGCCTGACACCCTTGTCCGTGTACTTCTCAACCTATCACTTTGACGCTTTGAGGACAGAGTGAATGATAAGTTAGGGGGGAGTACATTAGACAAGGGCGATGTATCATTTCTATATCTCCATCTTCTCTTTCAATTTCGTACAAAATTTTCTTAGTTTCCCTTACACATTTAGTTTTTGTTTTAAATAATTCACCCAATAAGAAATCTTTGGAATAAAGTCACCCCCTGCTAACTTTAGAATCAAGTCAGTCTTCAAGAATAATAACTAGAATAGCACTTAGACATATAATGGCGACTTAATAATCTCTCTTCACTCTTGAGTTCCATACTTTTGTTTCACTTCTACATCTGACTCTCCACAGGTCAATATCAAGGCCGAAATAAGCCAAGCTCTCAAGGATGAGAGGGGCATCAGGCGACATCCAAATCAAGAAGTCTCGCAAGTGGACCATTACAAAAAGAAACCAAATAAGTGCATGTTGAAAAACTCTAAGAACAACTTTCCTCTCCTCAAACAAAAGAGGCTTGGACGCCCAAAATAAATTCCCTAAAACCCCCAAATCCTAAGCTTGTGAGTCTACAAATAAAAGCCAGAGAGTTGAATAAAACTATGAGAGTTGTGCCATAAATAAGGATCTATATAAAGAACCAATGAAGGTCTCACCCGGCCGGTACATTCAGCTGCCCTCACAAAGGCAGATGTTTCGTGTCCGGTAGTGGAACCCTAAGGTATCTTCATATATGAAAGGCTTATAAAGGACTCACCCGACCGGTACGTTCAGCTGCCCTCACAAAGGCAGATGTGTCGTGCCCGTTAGTGAACTCCTAGAAACATAGACAACCCCTCCCCCACTTGAAGGGGGAGTTACACATCAAGCCTTTAGCCAACCCTCATACCCACTCTAGCTTCCAGTAGGTCTTTCAGAGAGGTATAAAGCTGATTAGAGTCAACAACATGCACATAATAAAAAGTGGTCCCAATGCAGGCTATGAGATACGGAAGAAACCTAAAACCCAAGCAACTCTCAACACATGAAAGAGTCAAGGAAAGCAATAAGACCTGATACGACCTTAGGAGAGCTTGGGTTTATAATTGAAGCAAGAATATGGAAATTTTAACTAAATAAAATCGCCTCGCCATTACATGCCTCAGCTCTATCTAGCTTGAGGACAAGCTAGACTCTAAGTTAGGGGGGTGATAACCTCAAATTTTGTGATGTCATCTTAGTAATTTTCTTTAGTTTTCCACACTCTTTTTCAGACAAATTAGATAGAATCCCTAACTATCCTCTCTTATTGCAATTATACAGTTAGATTAACTTTTCTCCTTTCTACCTACAGAAAAAGACACAAAAAATCACAAAAGACTCAACCGGTCTCAAGACCGCATGGAGTCACACGGTCCCAAGACCGCATGAAGCCAACCGGTCTCAAGACCACATGGAGTCACACGGTCCCAAGACCGCATGAAGCCAACCGATCTAAAGACCGCATTGACTCACACGGTCCCAACACCGCATGAAGCCAACCGGTCTCAAGACCGCATGGAGTCACACGGTCCCAAGACCACATGAAGCCAATCGGTCTCAAGACCGCATGAATCCAACCGGTCTCAAGACCACATGGAGTCACACGGTCCCAAGACCGCATGAATCCAAACGGTCCCAAGACTGCATGAAGCCAAACGGTCCCAAGACCGCATGGAGTCACACGGTCCCAAGACCGAATGGAGTCACACGGTCCCAAGACCGCATGGGGTCCAAACGGTCTCGGGGTCCAAACGGTTTCAGAGTCCAAATGGTCTTGGGGTCCAAACGGTTTCAAAGTCCAAAAGGTCTCGGGGCCCAAATGGTTTCAGAATCCAAACGGTCTCGGGGCCCAAACAGTTTTAGAATCCAAACGGTCTTCAAGACCGTTTGGACCCAAAACTATCCAAACCGTTTGGACTTCACTTCAGGCCTATAAATAAGACCCAAGGGGTCCTCCCAAAGACATCAAGTTTCAGACACCCAGAGGCTGCCTCCGTCACTCCAGAGCTATTCCAACCTCCATCCTCTGCTCAAAGGCTTCCGGTCTAAGATCCACGTTCCATCTTGAAGCTGCTTTCTCTCTCTCTGCCAAGGAAGGTGGGAAGAGGAGATCTCATCATCAAGCAACCTGTGAAGACTGAAGATCGTCAATCTCTCTCTCTCTCTCTAAGGGGTTAACTTTCCTCTCTCCTTTGTGGGGATGACGCTCTCTCTCTCTCTCTCTTCTCGCCTCCTTCTTTGTCCTAGCTATGAGCGAGTAGTCTCTTTCACTAGGGTGTAGGGAGTAGCCCCGCTACCCATGGTTTCATTTCATGTAATGTAATCCATAGTTTGCAATATAGAGTTGCCCTCTTTTCAGTTCAACATCAATCATTTAATGAATGCTTGTTGCTTGATCACCAACTTGTGTTATCTTTTATCTTTTAGTATGAATTGTCTATGTTTGTACTACTAGATTCGAAACTCGATTGAATGTTGGTTCTTGATGCATGTATCCACCATGCATCTGTTTCGGTATCTAGGAGTGTTTTTCAAGAAGTGGAGTAAACTCACTTACCATCATTGTATTTTCATACTATGAAATGGAATCAGTTGACGTATGAAAAGTGCAACCTTGATAAGTCAAGGAACACACTTTTCGAAGGGAATGATGCAAAGTAGTTGACCATTCATTCGGGGATGGCTGACTTTGCAACATTCCCGCACTTCTCGTAGTTAGTTCTCCGAAAGGAAACTAAGTCTACAAAGATACTAACTGTTTTAACTCTTGTTGTAGGTTATGTTTTATATTGCATGTTTTGATCCATGTGTAGTGGTGGTGAAAACCAATCACACCCTAGTGGTTCCTTATCATTGTTTAACTTCCTTAAATTTACTTGCTTGCTTTACTTTATTTGCTCTTAGTCTAAAAACAACCAAACCAACCTTTTGATCTAAATACCAACTATTAAGAGATTAAGTGAAATTCCAACTTTTTCCATCTTGTTTCTCCCAACAAGACCGTTGTCCCATGGATTCGACCCTTAACTATACTACGATAAGACTTCCACGTATCTTAGCATACGTGGGTGGAGTTCTCGTTCTAGTATAAGCAAGGCTAAACTTAAAGACTTACCATCTTTAGGATTTTTAGTGGTGCACGCAATTCCACGTAAGTGGAAGCTCCATCAGAGGTACACATAAGAATCATGGTTGGTAAACCCTAATGTGATGAGGCTCTAGTTGCTCAAAACTTTATGATGTACGTTAGTTATTTTAGGAAAATTGGGGGTGACATATAAGGAAGTAGAAACAAAAATTTAAAGCCCGATTCCTAACTAGAAGATCGCCTCAATAACAATGTATCTAGGAAGGAAGGTTTGTAAGGTTATACCTGGTCTTGGAGCAAGTCTAGTGATAGCTCTTGATACAATATCATGCTTCTTATCCAAGCAGCAACATGCTTCTTCTTCAGAAAAAACTCAAATAGTTGTCAGTAATGGCCTCCTGGTGCAATACCACAAATGATAGTTGATGGTTTCCTCCTAGTGGGTGAAACCACCTCTCCTGTAGAGTAGTCCATGTAGACCATCATGAATGATACATTGCACTACCAAAGACAATGATAACGAGTTATCTCTTTGAACGTCAGTGTACTAGAACCAATTCGCTATCCCACAATTGTCTCTCCCTGGCTATCCCTCCCTTTTTTGAGTAGGGATTTCTCAGAATATCTATTGGTTACCACAACTAGAGAGGACAACAATTGTCAAAGCTCATTGTTGGAAGCCCCCAGTACCCCTCTATTTATAGGTGAGGCTAGAGTTAGGGTTTCCAGTCGGTCTGCGAGTCGAAGAGATACAATTCACAAATTTTCTAGAAACTACAAATGGTGAACCATTCGGTTCACTATCCAACTGGTAGGTTCAAAGGTGAACCAGTTGGTTCATGTACTTTCCTATTTAGAATCAAATTGGAATTCAATATTTGATTAATGCAAATCATGACATAATCATCAATCCTTGATCCAATCAAATTGATCATTAATTTGGACAACCCAGGTGATGAAATAGTCAGTTCACATCATGAAACAATCATTTCACATGTCCATGTCAAGAAAATATTTAACCAATTGTGTTTCTAATTGACATGACACTCCAACTGATCATTTCAGCACTTGAACCGATCAATTCAAAGTCAATCAATCAATTCTGAACCTCACTTGTTTAATTGAATACCTAAACACTTTTAGTAATCAAGTTAAACATTATTCATGAATAAAATCCTATTCCAAGTGTATCCTATGCGTGTGACCCTATAGATCCAAAATTATGTTGGCAGTAAATGTCCATAACCAACTTATGACATCACAAGCAATGAGCGATATCTAGAAACACATCATTGCTACCCAATTAGTTCATAAAGTTGGAGAACAACTTCAAACTACAATCCATGATCAATGTTACCATGATCATATAGTACCTTTATCTCTAATATCTGGATTGAACTTGAGGGATGGAATCATCATCCTCTCAATAATCAATCCATGTTCCTTGAACTAGAGTAGACTGTCTGAGATGCATCTGAGTTTACATATTACATATTGAATCACATGAGTATGGACATACATTTCTCAATCTTGCTTATTAAGAGGCTTGAATATCAATCTCCTGTTAGAGGGATATATCCCATCTACATCACTCACACTCAATCCCCATGTGTCACAATGCACTTGATCATCAATTTTATGGGAACCCTTATTCAAGGTCACATTTGATGACGTCTAAATACAATGAACAATATGTGATGAAAGTAGTGACTTCAGATCTGAGAACCAAAATCACCCTATCACTATGAGAGTTGATTTTGACTACCAATCCATGGTCTCCATGTATCATTCTCATGGTGGGTCCATCTGATGAACTATTCTCTAACATGTACCTACATGCTTGACTTGATATCATATATCAAGACTAATGTGTTGCTGTCATCAGTCAACACACACTCTAGTATTATGTACTACTGTCGTCTATTTTCTTCCATAGTAATATCTGACTAGGGACATAACAAGAATGTATGTACTCTTATCATACATATGACCTCATTGTTTATGTCAACAAACTGAAGACATATGTCATCGAGTAATATCATTCTTTAAAAATCTACTATGTCTGTATCATCATCTCATGATTGAGACAAACATAATAGATGTATTAACTTTATTCTTATCAAATCAAGTAGCTAATGCCACATTCCAATCATCATATGATTGGCTCTTTGGGAATACATACCAATAGATTCCCACATGCACTTAGAGCCAATCCCCCACAAATCTTATTCCAAATTATCTTAGCATGTTCATCATGTTTCTGTTGTGCAGGCACTTTTATAGAGGGTCATCAAAGTTTTCTTTTAGTCAGTAGTTTGTAAGTTTCACATCTCTTTGCTGTACGATATCTCATATGAGATGGAAGTTTTGTAGTATGCTATCTGAGATTCCTTTCCTATCCATTAGATCCATCATTGTCACAATATCTCTACTATGTCATTAATGGTTGTAACCTCCTACAAGTTCATCTATATGAAATTTTGGATCCATACAATATCCTCTTATGTTCTCAAAACTACAAGGTACTTGACTTCTATTGTAGAATTAAACAACTATCCTTTACTCAAAACTTTTCTAGCTAACAATCCTTGTTTTAAGGTCAAACAAAAACTTAGATTGCGGTCTTCATTATTCTTTGTCATTTCGGAAGCTTGTATCGGTGTAACCCTTTACACCCAACTCTTCCTTATTACCATAACAAAGGAACTAATCCTTTTAGTAACTCTCATGTACTTAAGGATATTCTTGTATGGTAGTCCAATGACTCTCACTGAGATCTGACAAATATCCACTCATCATATCCAATACATACGGGACAACAAGATTAGTGCATGCCATTCTAGACATGACAGATCCAATTTCTAATGCATATGTAATCTTACTCATGTTTTCCCATTCTTCACTAGAACTGGGACACTAGGGTCTTGAGAGGCTAATCCCATGGAACATGGACAAATTTTTGCTCACTAAGTCCTATATGCTGAACCCTTCAACATCTTGTCAATGTATGTGCTCTTACTTAGGTCAAGAAGCTTTCCAAATCTATCTCTATAGATCTCAATTCCTATCACATAGGATGCTTCGCCTAAACCCTTCAGAGAAGGTACTTTCCTTGCCATGATTTAACATAGGCACTATAAAGATGTTATTCTCATCATTATGTGGAATATAAATATGCTCCCATTAAATATTTTATAATCAAAGATTCCATCTTCATTATGAATCAAGTCAAACTCTTTGACTATCTTTTCAAATCAAAGATTCTAGTTCTGAGATGCTTGATTCAATCCAAAGATTGACCTTTGTAACTCATAGACTTTATTTGCATTGCATGGATTTATAAAATCTTTAGGTGGTGTCACTTAAAAATCCTTGTGAATATTCCCATAAAGAAATGCAGTTTTGACATCCATATGCCAAATCTCATAGTCATAACAAGCTGCAATGGCAAGCATGATCCTGATGGATTCAACTATGGGAACTGGTGATAAGATTTTATCATGTTCAATACCTTGAACATATTTGAAACTCTTTGCAATCAATATGCTCTTATAGGTTTGTACACTACTATACATTGCCGTCTTTTCTCAAAGACCCAAATGCATGCCATGGGTCTCACCCCTTCAGGTGGATCCACTAAGGTCATATCTTGTTGGTTTACATGGACCCATCTTGGATCTTGTGGCCTCAAGAAATTTCTCAAACTCCGGTCCCTTAATAGCTTCTATACAGGTTGTTGGCTCCTCATCTTATGATCAACTCACCACGTTCTCAAGGTGTGTCCTACTAGATCTATTAGGTTTTGTGTTACATAAGGAACTTGAGATTTCACAACAATTTGTGATTCTCCTTGTTCCTACCGAACCTCTTTAGGTTCAATGTTTTCTTATTTGTCTCAAACTTTTTGAGCTCTACTTTTCTCACACTGATTCCTTTGGAATATAATTCCCTTTAAAAATACAACTATCTTGGAAACAAACAATTTTGTTGTTGGATTGGAATATAAAAGTAGTATTTAACAAAATAACATTTATATGATTTTTGGACAAAGCTTTTGAAGACACTATTTTTGTACACATGCTTTCAATCCTAATCTTTCAAAAATACATATCAAGACACTTCCCATGCCATATCTCATATGGTGTCTTTTTTACCATCTTAGATGGTATATTGTTTTAGTGTAAAGCATGTGCCTAAAAAGAAATTGGAAGATTAACTAGATTTATTGATAATCGCACCATGATTTAACAAGTTGTGATTCCTTCTTTCTAATACATCATTATGTTTCAGCTAGAGTCCATTTTGATACACTATCAAGGTCTCCAGAAGGTCCTCAAACTTTTGGTTTCAAATGTTTCAACATAGATCATTTTGAGGTGTCTTAATACTCTTACCAATATAGTTACATACTTCATTCATGATCTCCTTGAACACTTTAGGATATTCATATTTGTATTTCATTGAATACAAAATGCCATATCTACTAATAGCATCAATAAATATAATGAGGTACTGGTAACTACCTTTGACATTTATTTTAAAAGGTCTATATACATCAATATGTATGAGCTTTAATAGAATGGTCGCTCTCTCACTACATCTAGTGAAGATGCTTTTGTCATATTTCCCAACAAGTAAGACT
The DNA here is from genome assembly GCA_963693085.1 of Alisma plantago-aquatica. NCBI lineage: Eukaryota > Viridiplantae > Streptophyta > Magnoliopsida > Alismatales > Alismataceae > Alisma > Alisma plantago-aquatica. Next base: position 208,493,114 of record OY856412.1, on the reverse strand, counting down.
TGCATGTATCTATTGGTTCAATAAACAAAAGAGTCTACATAACTATCGCTATGGATTCTAAAAATGCATTTCTCATTTGTGTGCTCTAGATGACAATGCTATAGGTATTCATTGCTTGAATCATCAAGTCATTCATTACACATTTGTCTCTTCAACTGTCCAATATAGATTATGAGATATAGACATTTCCATTTGAGATCTCTTTAAAAAAATATGAAACATCAATATGTTCATAATATTCTTATACATACAAGATACATGATGTTTTCATTACTGGTAGGTACATAATAGCAATTCATTAATTCTATTACATTCCCATTAGATGAATGACAAATTCTAACTGTTGTGACAACAACTCTTACTCCTCACAGTTCTATCTTACTTCTTCTCAGCTCTTGAAGTGGAGATCTCTATCTCCTTCTTCTTCCTGAGTTCCTCTATATATAGAGGGTAGTTCCTTTTCCAGTGTCAAGATAGGTGATAATTGTGGAACTTTCCTTCTTTAATCATGTAAGTGATAAGGACATATTCCATTTGCACTTACCCTTCTTCTAGTTTTGAGTGCAGAAGACTTGGACTTCAACTTGGCCTTAGAATTCTTGTTGGTCTTACCTTTGCCCTTGGACTCACTTCAACTGATCAACATCACAAATTTATCCATCTTCATTTGTGATTCGACATTAATCAACATGCCAAGTAATTTAGACAGTGGTTTGTCCAAGTTAAATAAGTGATAACACTCGATAGACTGGATATATGATTCAATCAATGATTGTAGAGTCATATTCATGGCCAACTCTTGACCTAAAAGAAACCCTAGTCTGTCCTCATTCCCTGTGATAGAGTGGACTTTTAGAATCCTAAATGTCCAATGACTTAAGTGAAAGCATATGTTTCAGTTAGATTGAGAGTTCCAAGATTTTGACAAAATAGGTTGTTGATTGATGTTAATATCATCTTTAACTTGATGCCTTTTTGAGGAATTTATTTGAATGGTCCAATAGATGAGTTTTGTCACCAAATTTGAATAGAAGGTAGCTCGAGAGGTAAGGAAGATATGGTTAAAATTTGGTGGCAATCGAATGTTCCCAGAGGAAGTTATGGAGGTTTGATTTTGGTGAAATAACATGTTTTTTTTATATGTTTTGGACCTAAGTTGTGGCTTTATGGATGTGTCGCGCCCCTTAGTTGGGTTGGGCCTGCATGACCAGATCCTAGCCCTAGATTTTTGATCTAGTGGAAGCGGGGGCTTCTTTAAGTGAGCCACGGGTCATCTGTTATGCGAGTCCCTTCGTAGCCTTTGGATGACGATCGAACGGGCGAGGAGTCATCCTCAACCTTCGGTCAGGCCACGAGAACATGGTCATAGTAGGCGCGATTCAAGTCTGACCACATTTTCCCTCTCTGACCCTTCTCGCACAAAACCGACTGGAGCGCTGGCTTCCCCTCATCTCCACGAACTATCCAACCCCCCACACAACCCCCAACGAGGACCAAGACCATGCCCACGACCTGCCTCCAGCAATGGTCTCTCTCCAGCGCGCCCAAGCCAATTGGGGCTTTTGTGGGTTGTCCTCCCCTCGCACATATGGCACATTCGCAAGCATCGTGTGGATGCTTTTCCACCTTATCTTCGTTCAATTCGTCCAGAGCATTGCCCGATGATCCTAGCCTGCAACCAAGCTTTTCCCAGTCATCCCCTCTGCGGCATAGCTCCTACTCCGACCGCCACCACCACGATCTCTTCATTTGAACCCTTTCTTAAGCTTCGTCGTACTCACAGACACCCCAACGACACCTCAGAAAGGCTTTGAACTTCCCGAACTAGTCTAGCCATCTCCTTCTTCACCACCTCGAACCACCTGCTCCGATCACCCCAGCCGTTTTACGCCCCAGGGGGAGCCAGGCTTCGAGAAGTTGCCGCCGTAACCCTATAGGCCTTCTTGAAGGTGACCAAGCAAGCTATTGGACATGAGCCATGCTTGACTGACCTCCTTTGCTCGCCGGAGGAGCTGACACACGGCGGCGCTCTGTTTGAGCGGAGAAACAGAGTCGTGCTACGTGACTCTGCGAGCGAGAAAGTGAGAAAGGAAGGACCCTGAACCGGAGGAATCAATCCCTTGAACCGGACGGCTCACAGTGAACCAACAAAGAACCGACCGAACCCAAGCAAAGGAGCGCGCCCTTGGACGGACACGTGGTGGCGCGTAATTGGCCGAATAAGGTAATATTCCCAGAAATATACAGTTCTTCATTAATTCGTAGAAATTAACTCGATGCTCAGAAAAGTACAAATAAGGTACCAAAATGTTCAGAAAAATGTGTAGAACAATATGAAATAGTAATATCAGGCTTTTGATGCTTAAACCTCAGTGATATCATGAAATATGTGTAATGCTTGTTTAGTGGATAATAAATAGCAAATGATGACATAAAATTATGGAAAAATGTCAGTAACTCCATAATAATGTTTATAATGCACCTGATGTCAGACATGATCATGTTATGACACATAATCATGTAATTTGCTGAGAATGGATAATTAGGACTATACTAAATAAAATACAATTAATGCATACATGCCCAATAAAAGATGAAATTTACAGAGAAAGCTCATATCAGTATATTGAACCTCAATTTTAATTATGAGATCATAATGATGAACATAATCCATGTTATATGAAGATGAACCTTGATACATGGGTTGTAACCCTAATTTGAATGATGTATATAAACTAGGGTTAATATGTCCACCCAAAAAGGATTTGGAACCTAATGTTCAGATGATGAACTTTGATAATGAGATGTAATCTGGAAAATGACATCAGTATGATAAATCTAAGATGAGAATGCAAGTAATAATGGAAATATCCCAATGAGTTCAAGTAAACTCTAAAATGGATATAACTAGGGTTAATAGGATGAGAACCTGATGATAGTATATGGTCTTGTTTTGATCAGGTTTGACCAAGCTTATAGTTGACATCAGTGATATGTGTTTAGTATGATCTATCTCTTTGGAAGGTACGCCATTACCTCTTACTTAGCTTATTATACAATATGCTTGTGTTATATGTGTAGTAAAATACTTGGCATATGATATTGGATGAAATGATTGTTCTTGCATGATATGTTGCATGATTTTCCATGATTACTGCTATGAACACATCAAACATAATATATCTGTTCCATTATATGAAAGCACTAACTCTTTGGTAGTGTGCTTGGAAGTGACCTAACTCTTTGGTAGTGGTCACATTGTACATATGACCTAACTCTTTGGTAGTGGTCTGAACTAACTCTTTGGTTGTGGTCACCTTGTACAAATGATCTAACTCTTTGGTAGTGATCATAAAGGCCTTGAGATATAATCGAAAATAAGCTTAAAATATGTGTTATCTTTTGTTAATGAATATCTTTGTGCAAGTATACACTTTTCTTATATTCTTCTGTTACTGCCAAGTATTAGTTTTATCTTATTGCCAAGTTATGATGAGAGGTAAATAAAAGACACGTAGGCGTACTCAGTACAATATTCATGAAATATTGTGCTGACGTGTACCGCATGTAATCTTTTTGTTTAGGTTGTGATTATGCTCTTGAAGATCCAGGATAGAGAGAGTTGTGTAGCGAGCTGATGTATAGGTGGACCTGTTGTCTTAAGATCCTGTTGTTTAGATGTAGTACATGTATATGTATAAGTTTGCTATTCAATATGTAATATCAAATGTTGTAACAATTCATGTTGTAATTATATGTTGAATGGTGAACATGTGTGTATGGTTTTATTATTGTTCATGTACATGTGCTACTGATTGTTTCCTTCTGACTCCCTTGGTTTTCTTCTTCTTAGCCTGGTGTGGGGTATTTAAATTGGGATTCTCGCTGAGGTGAGGGTTTCAATTTGGACGTCACACATCGGATTAAGTTTTAGAAAATCTGGGGACGTCACATTCCCAATCATCACTAGTACAGAAATGACATATAACATCACCTTTTATGGCGTCAGTTACACAAAAAAACTGACACCAAAGAATAATGACGTCAATTATTTAAGAAAACTATCACCATATGTGAAGTTCTGCCGATTTAGAAAGGAAACATGTACTGCTTTTACTTTAACATCGATTTCTTTTCAAAGAAATTGATGTCTAAAATTACTCGTGAAATACAATTTTCTAGTAAAAAAATTTCCTCTAAAATTTTCAATCCAGTGTCGGTTTTTTCTAAAACCGACGATACATGTTTTGCGCCATGTCCCCATAGAAAAAATTTATCCCTCATTAGTTGTTGTCTCTGTCAACTAACCGACGACTAATGATCCTTTTTGAGACAAAATTTTTCCTTAAGTGGATGGGTCTATAACGTCAGTTTTTTAATAGAAACCGACAACAAGGTGTTTTCGCACCTTGTCCCCATGAAAATATGCCCCCCAATTTTCTCCTTGGTCGTCGATTTTTATTGGACAATTGAAAACTATGGTCCTAACACGATCAATTTTTTTATTTTGATATGTATAAAGATGTTGATTTTTTTGGTGGTATCCGATGACTATGTAAGACTATTTTTTTGGTTTAGGAGTTAGCCATCAGTTTTTTTCTAGCAACCGATGAATAAAACCCTAACCAGGGAAACTTTTTTTGTTTATATTTGGACTTAGTTGTCAATTTTTCACAAGTAACCGATGACTATAACCCTTTTTTAGGAGTTAGTCATCGATTTTTCAATTCAACCGACGACTATGGGTAACTTAATAGCACCCAGGAAATAAACTTTCACCCCATTCTCTATTTCATCGCGATTTCCACCTAGGTTTCTGGTGATTCTGTAGTTGTTGCTTAATTCTCCGCCACAACTGCTGTTGCTCTTCCTCCACTCGTCGCCTCCACCACTGCCATTGCTTTTCCTCCACTCACCACCATGCACACTATTGCTGCTGGTCTCACTGTGCTCGCTTGTGGAGCTGTTCCCCATTAGGAGCTTGCGTTGAGGATACCAGAGGAGCTTCTATTGCTATCCACTAGAGGAGCTAGTGTTTCTAGCTTGGGAGGACACCAAAGCTTGGGGCTAAGATTGCCGCTGCCACCTAGGTCTCTAGAGATTCTACTAGTGCTACCCTCATCACTATCAGAGCTTCCCCTGCTGCTAGGTAACCCCCAAAATAGGTTATACCTCACCTGGTTAATAGCTTGCACCTCACCTACTTCCCACCTACTAGATAATCTTAAATTCAAAGCGTCGACCCATGTTTTAAAGTTGAACATGCCTAATTATTGAGGAAATATATAAACCAGAAAACAACAATATGAATGAGAAACATCTTATTATTGTGAAAATAGGGAATATAGTTTTTACATGTGTGAATCACTTTATTATGGTTAGTTTCTTATTGCTTTTGCATTGATCAGTGTTAATTAGGATTGCTATATCTTAGTTATTGTAATATATAGTTTACCTTAGGTCATCTCTCCCTCCCTATGTCATGAATAATTTATGTGTAATGATTATCTTGATGATGAACATGCATGTACATTGGGGATGTTGAAATCAATGTTATAATATGGTACCTAGACTAGGAAAAATGAATTGAATTAAATGATGTTACACAAAACCTAGGATATGAATGATGAAACTAGGATCATAAGTACAAGAATGAAAATATCATGTATTTTGTTGGCCTAGAAACCCGTCTGAAATTTACTCACTAGGAGTAAATCTTGGATAGTCCCCGGTTTGGGATTGTTCTTGAACACTTAATATCACTTGGGATGTAAGTGTATAATGTATATTCGATTTTCAAGATATTTCTTCAACACTTCCCCATTTGTTCTTTAAGTACATATATTGGTGGACATTTTCCCATCTACAGTGGTGTACTTGGAGAACTGTGGGAAAATGCTGCCAAAATTTTGTTGAAAATCAAATACGCATTATACACTTACTAGTGAGATTAGGTGTTCAAGAATGGGATAGGTGGTACAAATATTTATTATTGAACCCTAAACCCTAATATTTAAACCCTTATCTGTAAATCTAAAACAATAAACCCTAATCTATCTATAAATTCTTAACTTAATCTATAAACCCTAAACCCTAATACTTGTTTTCTCTTTGATCATAGAATGGATAGATCATGGATGTCCATTCCAAATTGCTACACCCTAGAGTTTATTGTTGGTCTTGATCAGTTTATTATATTTGCAGAGGAACATAGGAAACAACCTGGAGATAGCTTCTGTTGTCCATGTAGGCATTGCGGTAATAACTTGAAAGTCAGCACTGGTAACGAAATCAAAAGTCATGTCATGTGCAATGGGATTGTATAAGGCTATATCACATGGTACTGGCATGGAGAGATTTCAAACCTGAGATCAGTAGATGTCGATAGCATGTTCTTGTTTTGAAGAAGAATTTTCCATTGATGATGTAGATGTGAACGAACCGGTTCCAATAGACATTGTTGATGTGATGCCGAATAGTTGTGGGGTAGAGCACACCCATCCACCTTCCTTGTTTAGGAACATTGTGCACGATGATTAGAGACCGTTATACACAAGTTGTACTAAGTTTATGAAGCTGAGCACTGTGTTGAGATTGTATAATCTAAAGGCTAACAACATATGGAGCAACAAAAGCTTCACATCATTGCTATATTTTTTGAAAGCAATTATCCCGAAGGAAACGGGATTCCAATTTCAACATACAAGTTAAAGAAAATATTCTGCCCAATGGTAAAGAAGGCTAAAAAGATACATGCATTCCTGAATATTTTGTATTATTTCAAAATGACTATGTGGATTTCAAAGATTGTCCAAAATGTGGGGCGTCAAGGTATATAATGACGACTTTAGGGAAGTTCAAAACTGGCTCTCCTGCCAAGGTGATGTGGTATCTACCTATAATACCACAATTTTAATGCTTGCTTGCCAATCCGATAGATTCAGATAATTTAAGGTGGCATGCAGAGGTTAAGAAAAATAATGATGGGATCCTACAACATGAGCCTGATTCCCCACAGTGGAAGAATATTGATTCAGTCTAATTCCCCACAGTGGAAGAAGATTGATTTATGGTACCCTGAATTTGGTGAAGAAGTCATGAATATAAGACTTGGGCTTTGTACTGATGGGATAAATCCATATAGAACATTGAGCAACCAACACAACACCCGACTTGTTATGCTTGTTATATACAATCTTCCTCCCTGGTTGTGTATGAAAAATAAGTACATTATGCTATTGTTGTTGATATATGGCCCTAAACAACCTAGAAATGATATCGACGCTTATCTTGAACCTCTGATTGATGACTTAAAGAAATTCTGGGGTGAAGGTGTGATGACCTATGGTGCTTCATGTAGAGAGACATTTCATTTGCATGTTGTGTTGTTTTGCACTATTAATGACTTTCTAGCATATGGGAATTTGTCTAGATACAGTGTAAAAGGATCCAAAGCATGCCCTATATGTGAAGAGAACATTGATTCAATATGACTAAAACATGACGGAAAGATTGTATATCTTGGTCATCAAAGGTTTCTTCCAAAATTCCACTCGTATCAAAGGTTGCACAAAATGCTCAATGGATGGAATGAGGAATAGAGTGCCTCTAAACCTATACAAGGGGAGGTTGTTTATGAAAGAGTAAAAGACTTTGTCAATGAATTTGGTAAGAGATCACAATGTACCATTCTCACACAAAGTGACAAATCTTTATTCAAGAAGAAGTCAATATTTTGAGATCTTTCTTATTGGAGTTCTTTGACAGTTAGGCATTATATCGATATCATGCATGTTGAGAAAGATGTCTATGATAGAATCATTGGTACTCTGTTGAATATACCATGTAAGACTAAATATGGCATCAAAACCAGAATGGACCTATGTGAAATGGAAATAAGGAAAAAATTAACAGAAGTAGTTAGTAGTGGTCGGAGAACATATTTACGTCCTATTTGTTACACATTGTTTAGAAAGGAAAAGAAAGCTTTTTGCGAGTGCTTGGTTAATATTAAGGTACCACATGACTACTCTTCCAAAATCCGTAGATTGGTAGCAATGAAAGATTTGAAGCTCATAGGTCTAAAATTTCATGATTGTCAGACTCTAATGCAACAAATATTGATTGTGGCAATTCGATATATACTACCGAAGCATGTAAAGTTTGCAATCACCAGACTTTATTTCTTCTTCAACAGTCTATGCAACAAAGTTGTCGATCCTGTGAATCTCGATAAGTTGTAAAGAGAAGTGGTTTTTACCCTATGTCAGCTTGATATTATTTTCCTCCTTCATTCTTTGATATCATGATACATCTTGTTGTCCACTTGACTAGGGAAGTGAAAATGTTGGGACCAGTTTTCTTACATTGGATGTATCCTTTTAAATGATACATGATCGTTTTTAAAGGCGATGTTTGAAGAAATTATCGACCTAAAGGAAGTATTATTGAGGGTTCTGTGGTGAGGGAGGTTATGGATTTTTGTAGTGGCTATCTGAGCGGTAATGAAGCTCCTATAAATGATAAGAATATTGAGGACTATTATGGAAAAGAGACTTTAGGAGAAAGAATGAAAGTAATCAGTCATGAGCTGTGGGAACAAGTTCACTTGTATATTTTACAAAACATCGACGAAGTGAGTGTTTATATCACCAAACATACCAATTTCATCAAGAAACAATATCCTCGAGCCAATTCAATGTGGCTTGCTAGAGAGCATAACAAGACATTTATTAAGTAGTTTGAAGATAAAGTCTTACATCAACTATCTCAAAAACCAAATAATATTGCTGAAAATATCAAAAGCCCCACCTTTTAATAAAAATGAATGTTATGTCTTATGAAGGGTTTGACATAAATGGGTTCTCATATTACACAAAGCATCAAGATGATAAGAGCATCATCCAAAATAGTAGGGTCACCCTTCAAGCATCTTCATTATTTTTTTCTAGTACAAAGGATAAGAGTCCATGTGAAGCTAAAATGTCATATTATGGTATCGTTGAAGACATATGGGAGTTTGGCTATGTAGATTTCAAAATTCTACTCTTTAAGTGTAATTGGGTTGATAACACCAAAAGAGTTATAGTGGATGAATTGAGTTTCACATTAGTGAATTTTAAAAAGATTGGCGAGAAGGGTGACCCATTCATATTGGCATCACGGGTGAAACAAGTATTTTATATTAATGATCCTGCAAATGAAAAATGGTTGGTTGTTCTTCATGGTAAGAAAACAGTTCATTGAAGATCCTATAGATGAAGAAGAGTACTATGATGAGTATGATGACTCCAGTTCATTCTCAGTTGGCTTGCCCACACCAAATATTGAAGCTAACGATGACTTATATGTTCGTAGAGATCACACTGAAGGAATGTTAATTGATAAAAGATCTCAATATTAGAGGCATGATTTTAATCTTTTAAATGTTTTATTTTTTGAATGTTAGATTGATGTGAAATTTACAATATTATATTAATTTTATTAAATGTTAAATGTTAAATTTTTGATTTTTTTTATATTACACTTACTCATATGGATGACCATGAGTATGATGATCGTTATGATGAGCACCATGTGAGTGGGGCGCCATGTCACAATGTAAGTTTTACAATGTATCTAGCTATATGTCCATTTATAAGTTATATCCTATATGTGTTTTTTTTGTAAATTTTTAGGTTGAGTATGTACCCCCTGAAAACCTTGTGCCACTTGATGAGCAACTTAAAAAACTGAAAAAATGAGGGGCATCACTATGATGAACAAGTTACTACAACAAAGGGGTAATGGACCATAATTGGTTGTGGATTTTGATCATGCTGGAAATCCAGTTAGAAAGAACCACAACTCATTTGTTTCATATCTTGGGGTTCTTACTCGTGGCCATTGTAGTGTAAATGCAGAATCTTAGCATACAGTTCCTAAAATCAAGAAAGACTTCATATGGAAAGAACTATGTGTGAGATATTATCATTTGCAATTATATTTTTAAAGTTATTTACAATTCTATTTTTAGAATACTCTATTAAATATATGAAATTTTATAGAGTATATTTGAAATGGATGAAAGTATACAACGTAAAAAAGTGATGTAATGCTGTGGGTGCGTCCTAAGGAACTATATGACAAATCTCAACTGAAAATACATACAAGAGTCTGATAAGAAGAAGAAGTCAATCCTTGATCAATGAAACTACCTGGACCTGACTGAGTGTGATGTGTTTTTTGCCAAGAGAAATATCGATGAATTCAAGATATTAAGCATCACTCCCAATTTAATTAGTATACATTCTTTTGAATTCACATATTTACGGTTGGCCTTGATTATTACTAACCAATTCAATGTGCTTACTAATAAGGCTATCAACGATGCTCAAAGAGCAAGGCGTGCATTGAATGTGCATGACCACATGATGGGTCCAGGTGGCTATGCAGTCCTTCACCAAAAACTACATTAGTCTTCCATTCCGCAACCTCTTGCTCCTACTACTGAGACTGCTGAGTCCTCTACTACTCCCCCACCTCTACATCGCCATGATATGTGGATAGTTGGGAGGAAAAATAAGAAAGGAGATATAACCAACCCCACAATGCTGAGGCGGCTGCAAAAATCATAAAATTCAACTCTCAAAGAAATTAGTATTGATGATTGTTATGTTTGCTTACCGATTTCTATTGATGATGACTAGCGGGTGCTTCGCGAGTAGAGGAAGTAAGGATTGTTCTTCCCTAAGGGCACAAGGGATGAATTCACAATTGCTCTCGACAACCTAGAGCATCCTAGACGTGTTAGGATTGCATGCAATGGAGTGGGCCTAAGAGCGTTCTTTGGTCCATCACAGCGCAAACATATCCAAAAAGAGGGATTTTCAAAAGATGAGGTAACCTATTGTTTTTATATAATGTTATTGCAAAGGAAATTCAAGAATAAAAAAACATTTCTTTTAGCCATGTATAGGTAGATGAGTTAATTGATATGAGACTCCAGGAAGCAATGAGAAAGTGGCAAGCGTCTCAGGTTGCCACTCAGATAGTACCCATGTCATGCCGCTTTTCCCCTACAATAGAGGTGGTTGGAAGTAATTCTGCTGATACACTTGGTGAAGTAGAAGGCTGACTGGTCTTGTGACCTAAAGCAGGAGTCATCTATACTGATCATGTATGGTAAATTTACATTAGGATTAGTTGGTATATGTATATACATGACAAATGATATGAAATTATATATGTAAGACAAAGGGAAGAAACCCACTACAGATCGTCCTCCTCCACCTCCATCTCTTCCTCAAGTACCTAGTTGGATTACAAAGGATCTATTCGACTCGATAGGTCCTCAATGCAGAGGTATGACAATATGGATAGGTGAACATTTTGAAACTTTTCCTATTATTGTCTCTATGGAGGAGGATGCTATAGGCTAATCATACGATGATAATAAATTTCTACAAGATATTTTGGAGATATTTCGTTATGGTTGGCTGAATTCATCTATGATAGAACTATGGATATGGTGAGATCTTATTTATATATCTATATACCTCATTTTATATATGGTGATCTGTTTTCTTATATATCAATGCATACGTAATACATATGTTATGTAAAGATTTTTCAGTGACTCATGTGGGATTTTTAGTTCCATCGTTGATCAGTCTTGTAAATAAAGACCCTACATCAGTTACTTTATACTGCTCTACCACTTTTAAATATTTTGATGAAATGAAAAAGAGCATGATAATAGCTCCATATAATGTTGGGTAAGTTTACTTTGCTTATATTTTTGACTTAAGAAAGTTACTTTTCATTGTGGATTTTGAGTTATATATTTTTTACTTTCTTATCACTAGAGGTAAGCATTGAGATTTACTGGTTGTTGTCCCCGAGATGTTGACTATTTATTATCTATATCCTAAGGGGAACAAATTAGACCGTTTTGGATACGATTTAAAAAGGCTATTATACACGTTATTTTTTTATATTAATATCCATTAACATCTATTATTATATGACTATTTACTAATATAGTTCAACGTGTTACATTAACATATAGGGATTTAAAAGATTTTAAAAATGCTAGAGGAAACATGTACAAGAAAAAGAAAGTGATAGTTTAGAAGAATGTGGATGTAGTTTCCTGAATCCAATTCATATTTTATTTATGTGAACTGTGCTTATTTTTATTTATTAACATTTTGTATGTTGAAATTTATAGTGTGCTATACAAGACAAAGGCTGGGCATGTGGATACTATGTGATGCAGTATATGGACATGATTGTCAGATATGCTACAAAAAACATCGAAAACATACAATAAGTAATATATAGTCTTAAAAATCATAAGTATAGTCTCATTAGATAATATGAAAATATCAAACTTATTAATTAGATATATATGTCATTCTCTTTGCAGGTGTTTAGAACTAGTGACTTTAATACAATGGAAAATCTATTAGACGTACATTTGCCTTATATGATAGAATAATTGGATGATATAAGTGAACAATGGACAAAAGCTTTTGAAATGGAGGTAATTTTTTATTATGATTGGGGTACTGATGATAAAGAATGACATTTCTAAACTTTAATGTCATTATTTCTATATATATGTTGTGCTCATATATACATGTTTGAATGACTTTTTTTGAATTGTCATATTGAAATTTGATCTAGATACATGTGTGTGAATGTGAAGATGAATGAATGAATGTACTTCCACATGTGTGTGAATGTAAAAATGGATGAATGAATGGAACTGTACGTTTCTAGACGCGTGTGAATGTGAAAATGGATGAATGAATTGAACTACATGTTTCTACATGTGTGTGAATCATGTGAATGAATTAACTGTGTTTCTACATGTGTGTGAATCACATGATGTATATATAGTCTTGATCATCTTGTTATTATAGGTTTGTGGCATGTTGTTAGGATGAAATCACATGATGTTGTAAACCTTTAGTTTAGAACTGAATTGTAGGTTCTACATCCTGCTGACTAGCCGAACAATAGGCATGCAAATGATATTTAAAAAAAACAACACTTAATCATTAGTTATTCAAAAGAACCATCAATGTAGGTCTACATCATCAGTTATTTATAGTAAATTGACGACTATGTCCTAACCCAGGCCAATTTTTTTTGTTTGGGTATGGAGATAGGCGTCAACTTTTGAAATCATAACTGAAAACAATTTGTATCTTTATTGTGGGTTTTACTTTGAACCGACGACTATGAACCAAACATGAGATCAATTTTTATTTGGAAGGAGAGTTGGTCATCGGTTTTTACAGAAATAACCAACGACTATGGCCTTAACCCGAGCCAATTTTTTGTTTGGTTATGAAGATCGTCGTTGGTTTTCTATAGATAACCGACGACTATGGATCCTACTAATGTCGGTTCATTTTGATTGTAATCGGGCCAATTATGTATCGTTGGGTTTGAAACTGACGCATGCTTCTACCTTTAGCGTCTCCCACTTGGGTTTCGCTTGAAAACTGACGTAAAAAGTACATTTAACCTACGTTAAAGGTAGTATCTATAGTAGTGCATATTGAGCATGTGGGGCTCTACTAGATCTCACTCTATCAGTTTTGACTCAAACAACACTTTAGAGACATTATAATTTGCTTACTTTACATGATTCTTAAGATGTATTACCATCTCTAGAATGCCCGTGTTTTTCATGTTGTTCATGCAACTCATATTTCATACAACATAACATAAGGTCTTCGATGTCTATGACATCATTATTAGGCTTCAAGTAAGCATCCATATCAACCTTAGCCACATTTGGAGCAAGTTCTTCTGGCACTAGTCTTTCAAGGACATAGAGCTTTCACTTATGATTGAAAATGTTTCTCAAAGTACTTAACCACTTGTGGAAATTTATCCCGTTTAGATTTTCATTCTCAAAGAATGATATGAATGACAACACATTTATGTTTGCCATTAGATTCTACAAAAGATACTGCAACTTTGATCAAAACATTTTTGATTAGTTTGATTTGATAAGTTTGATGATATTAATTAGGATTTTAATTAATTATCACTCCCACTATTTTTTCAATTTTATAACCCTCATTTATCATTTTGGAAGATTACAATATATAACCTTCTAATGAGCCAAGATCCAAAACCATTGATTTATTACCCGGTCAACACCAACATCCATATCCAACTATTAAGGTATGCAACTTTTGCTAATTACATTTCATGCAATTCTTGGATAGATGGTATGTGTAGCTCTTTGCCATAGTCCATCTGCATGCTTCTAGGTGCTTAATCTCATTAAGGACACCCGGTTAAGCCTGATCTAAAATCTAACATGATAGTAATGCTCCCTACCTGACAGACCCACATGACTACCATCACACTTCCATGAGATAGGCAACACACCACACCTGGATTGCCCACACATAGACGATCAAGCTTTTCATGTGTGTTGCTTATGGAACACATCTAAGACTTAATATTTTTAATTGAGTAATTTTATACAAATACATATCCAATCACCACATACTTATAGTATGTATCATATACATGCTGTAAGAACAAGGAAACCATGCAATTATAAACACAAGCAATGGTTATGGCCATACTATTGTAATTCTTTAGAGTTATATGAAATTACTACCACCTAAGGTCTACATCACATGAAGCAACCTGCTGTTGGTGATGATCTGTGCTCAAACCAATACAGGTTGATCAATTCAACACTTGAACCGATTGACTCACCTCCCGACCGCTCGGTTGGGATCTTGAAACAATCGTCTAGTCTCGATTTCAAGCAATGTTTGGACTCCTCCAATCGATCGGTTGGGCCACCAGTCATTTGGTTTTAACTGTCCTCTTGTCTCCTCTATCCTTCAATCAACCGATTCATCTACTAAAATGGTTGGTTCATCTGGTTAAGAACGTCTTCTCATGACAAAACATAAATTTAAACTTTCCTATTTTATATTATATTACAAAAGAGAAAGCCTCGAGTAACATTCAAGGAGAAATAGAAAGAAGAGCATTAATTTACATTTAGAAAAGAGGAGAGAGGCTCGATATACAAACTAAGATATAACTAGGAATAAATAATCAAAACCATGCACACACAGATCTAGGGTTACTGGCCATAAACATGCTAACATCCACCATCAAGACCAACTTTTAGGGTGACGCATGTAAATTGCTTATCTATTATATCATATATATATTTAGTTTGTGGAATCATATGTGGTAACAGATCAGATATGGACATTAACCCAGTTTAATATTCACATTGTATGCAATAAAATAAATCTGATCATAATGATTTAAATCTAGATATACTATAAGTTGATGTGGCTCTGATACTACTGTTGGGAAATTGGGATGACAATAAGGCAACAGAAACAAATGTTTAAAGTCTGATTCGATAACTAGCATATCGTGTCGACAATAATGTATCAGGAAGGAAGGTTTGTAAGGTTATACCTGGTCTTGGAAAAATTCCACTGACAATTCATGATTCTCTATCATGCTTCTTCTCAAAGAAGCAACATGTTTCTTCTTTAGGCAACACTCGAATAATAATCAACAACGGTCTCCTGGTGCCATACCACAGATGGTGGTTTACCGTATCCTCCGAGCGGGTGAAACCATCTTGCCTCTAAAGTAGTCTACGTGGACCACTGAGAACTCAAAATTGTGTTATTAGAGCTAACGGTAAGGAGTTGTCCCTTCGAACGTCAGTGTACTAGCAACGATTCACTCTCCCACAATTATCTCTCCCTTGCTATCCCTCCCTTTTTTCGACAAGACTTTCTTAGGCTCTCTATTAGTTACCATAGATAGAGATAACAACAATTGTCAGATCTTATTATTGTGTCTGGGAAGCCCGCAATACCCCTCTATTATAGGAGAGTCTAGGGTCAAGGTTTCCAATCAGTCTGGGAGTCAAAGAGACAAAATTCACAAAATTTTTGGAAACTACAAATTGTGAACCGATCAGTTAACTATCCAACTGATCAGTTCATGTACTTTCCTATTATGAATTAAATTGGCATTCAATATGCTATTAAGGAAATCATGACATCAACATCAATCCTTGGTCCAATCCAATTGATCATTAATCCGAACTTCCTAGATGATGAACTAGTAAGTTCATATCATGAAACTTTCATTTCACATATTCATGTCAGGAAAATATGCATCCAATTGTGTTTCCAATTGACCTGACCCTCCAACCAATCAGTTGAACACTTGAACCAATCGGTTCAGAGTTTAGTCAGTCAATTTTGAACCTCAGTTGTTTAATTGAATACCTAAACACTTTTAGTAATCAAGTTAAACATTATACATGAATAAAATCCTATTCCAAATGTAACCTATGTGTGTGACCCTATAGGTCCCAAATTACATTGGTAGTAAATGTCCATAACCAAGTTATGACATCACAAGTAATGAGCGGTATCTAGCAACACATCATTGCTACCCAAGTAGTTTGGAAAGTTCGAGAACAATTTCAACCTACAATCCATGATCGATGTTACCATGATCATGTAGTTCCTTTATCTCTGATATCCGAATTGAACTCAAGGCATGGAATCATCATTCTCTCAACATTCAATCCATGTTCCTTGAACTAGAGTAGGCTGTATCAGATGCATGTGAGTTCGGATATCACATATTAAATCACATGATTATGGTCATACATTTATTAGTATCACTTATCAAGAAGCCTGAACATCATTATCCTGTAGGAGGGAAAAATCCCATATACATCACTCACACTCAATCCCATGTGTCACAATGCACCTGAGCATCACCTTTATGGAAACCCTTATTCAAGGTCACATTGGATGACATTAAATACAATGCAAAATATGTGATGAGTGTAGTGACTTCAGGTCTAAGAACCACAATAATGACTATCACTATGAGAGATGATTCTGGCTACCAATCCATGGTCTCCGTATATCATTGTCATGGTGGGTCTGTCCGATACAAAATTCTCTAACATGTACCTATGTGCTTGATTTGATATCATATATCATGAATAATGAGACACTTTCATCAGTCAACACACACTCTAGTCTTATGTATTGTGTAGTCTATTTTTCTTCCATAGTAATATCCAACTAGGATATAATAAGAATGTATGTACCCTTATCATACATATGATCTCATTGTTTAGGTCATCAACCTTAAGACATATGACATTGAGTAACATCATTCTTTAGACATCTACTATGTCTGTTGCATAATCTCATTATTGAGACAAATATAATAGACAAATTACGTTTATTCTTATCAAATCAAGTATCTAATGCCACATTCCAATCATCATATGATTGGCTCTCTAGGCATAGATACCAATAATTCTGACATGGATTTCTGAATACAGTGAGGTTTGACTCAATGATGGAGTTAGGTTATGAGAATATTGAGTTAGTAGGATGAGGAGATTTTAGATGGAAATTGTGGCTTGGTTTCACATCGATTTCAACATTAATTTCAATTTTGCTTTGCAAAGTTTTTCCATAAAATTTTTGTTCTTTATAATACTACACGTATAAAAAAGTTTTAAATTATATTATTGAGGTTTTCTTGAAATAAGTCACAATGAAGAGATGTATGAAGTCTTGATAGATAAACCTGAGAATTAGTTGGAATAGATATCCTAAACCCTAATTTTGGTGTTTGGAGTGATGACTAAGAAGATGACCAACCCTTCTACACCCTAGCATCTTCACTCAAGAAATCATATTTCCATGGTTAGGAAGTTATAACAAGGAAGTTAGAGTGTTGTAACACACACACACACTTATATATACATATATATATACATATACCATATATATACATATACATATATATACATACATACATATATATATATATATATATATATATATATATATATATATATATATATAGACACACACACATATGTATGTATGTATATATAAGAATATATACACACAAATTTTAATATTTCTTTAGCTTGTTGTCCCAATCCACTTTATATTAATGAATTTTTGTATGCTTCAATACCTAATTGTGATATTTGATTCTAGATGTCCTTGAGAAAGTGCTATTTGGTCTAGATTTAGAGAACTAGTAGGTGGATTTGTGAGAGTGATGTTTTTCTAGAGAACAAATTATATATTCGTTCTATGTTTGGTTGTTCACTTTTTTATATCACGAGAGATGCTTGTTAATAACCTTATTTTTGTCCTGATATCAAAAGAGGGAAGGAACATACACCATTTTAACTACTCCAAAAATAAGCTAAACAAATATATAATGGTCAATGAATGTTTGTATATTTGGTGAGTATGCTTGCTAGGTGAAACCCAATCCCAATTTCTTCATAACTATTATTAATCCATATAATATACATTATTTATTACTTGATTAACTTAGATTTACTTTATTTATGTATAAGTTAAAAAATACATTCTCCTTGTTATGAACCAATCTATATGAAACAAGACCAAAGGTTTTGAAGGCCTTTTACCCTTGTTCTTATGAGATATCATTATGAAATGTATCTTGTTTATCATCAAGTGACCTTTTGAGTAGGGTATAAATTCAAGACTCAACTCATAGGTATGGTCTATTATGTTTACACTTTGGACTCACATTCCCTACCTATCAAATTCATATAGAGGTATGTTAGTGAAACAATTGACTAAAAAATGATATGAATAAGTAATGTGAATTTGGAGATATTGTGAGATACAATAGGTTACAAAACTAGTGATGGAAATAATAATATGAAAGAATGATTTAATTTTAATTATATGAATGAATGAGAATATAAAATGTGAATGATTAAACCATTTTAATTTTATGAATTCTTTGAATGAATACTTCACTATGATTAACTTAAGATAAATTATTTCGTGAATAGTTCATATATAAGTCAATAAGATATTAAAATACAATCAAGTCTTAAAGACCATAAAGGTAACTTAGAGGTCTACGCTATGATGCATGAAATGGGCATACTAATTTCCAAAGCCCAAGATGATATTCTTAATAAGTAATTAGTTTTTATTTTTCAAATTTTTGACAAGTGGCAATTCTATCAATTTATTTTTATGAACAAAAATTTCTTATTTCTTCTTGGGTGAAATCATGTGAATTCCTAACTCTAGATGCGGGGGTTTCCTCACCAATTTTCAAGATTTTCCCTAGGATGACTCCATAAGAGTGACTTCTATGATGATATGGAAGAGTTTGAAGAAAGTTATGAAGTGAATTTGATATCACATACTTTTATTCTGTTGGAGAGAGGCTTAATCTCTTTGTTGATGTATAGTTTTTTTGTAGATCAAGTACACGAGCTAAATGTCACATGTAATGATTTGTAGCAATTTTAGGATTTAGGGATATTTGGTGGGATTTGACTAGAATTGCAAGATTACTTCCATATATTCATTTGTGATTGCTTCTTACGTGCTCTTAATCATGTTCTAGGAATAAAAATTATTCAAAGAAAACTTTAATGAATTTAATTAATGCTAATAACAGTACAATAGTCTTTTAGAGTGTTTTAAATCTAATTTAGATATTAATGATGATATTCAATTCTTGTTATTAAAATTGACTCCTTTATGATTCACAACAATTTTTATGTACAGATTTCAATTAGACTGACTTATATTGATTCTAATCTTTTCAAGGTAACATCGATGAATGGTAGATATAATCAACTAATAGATGGTTATAAATCGACAATTTGGATAAATTATGTTGATTATAATTCAAGAAAATGAGGTTATAGGAGAAGATTCCCCCTCCCCCATACCTATGGAAAAGGTCAGACGCCCAAAAGGGTGGTAAATTCAAGGCGGTCATTGGAAATCGAACTCAGGTCCCTTTTCTAGGGGACACCGCTTGACCATTTGAACCACTCTGTGCTAGTATGTTGATTATAATTTAACTAACTAATATTAATGATAATACTCAACACCTGATACGTTAAATGATGCGGGGGAGTAACATGATTAATGGTTTGATGAAGATGATCTGAACGAAAACAACCCTAGAAATACCTTTTTTGTGTTAAATATGCAAAATACATCCCTAATATTTAAAATGAAAATGAAAAGACTAAGAAACAATATTATACTAAACTATTATCATTACGAACTTAAGATTTTATACGAAGGCATTGCAACCCTAATACCCTATTTATTTCCCAATTGAGTATTACATTGGGTGATACCATCTAACTACATGGATTTATTTACAAACAACATCACAATGAGACAAATACAAGTAAATATCTTGGTATGACTAAATATATCCCTAGCATCCACTTTCTACACAACTACAAGTCTTAATTGCGAATGAAAAAAAACACTATACTTTAGAAATGTTCTTACATGAGAAATATGCAAAAACCCATTCTACGAGGATAGGCTTCCACATATGTTTGTTTCAAAAAAATATATTAATATAATACATTTCACTATAGTAAATGGAAGTTCTAAATTCTTATAATGCAAACTATGGATAAAATTTCATATATATCCTAGTCTAGGCATAAATAGATGCAACTCAAGCATTATTCTTCTAGGCACTTTCAGGTATTCTAGAACCACTTGACACATTCATGCATTTCCCGATGGAAATATATCTCTACACAAACCATAAGAGGAGAGTGGTGAATCATGATGACTCACAAATTCTTAGTATCTGAAAAGAAGATAAACAATACTCACTCACTCACACATACAAATGTATATATATATGTACATACACACATATATATGTTTATATATATATATATATTCATGATATATTCACATCCAAAGTAATTGTATATTAAATTTAAAAGTAATGTTTTAGACGTACACACTCTCTCTAATAACTACATTCATTTTTTTAAAATTCATCATCATGAATATTAGTTGAAGTATGTCAAACTCATCCATATATCCAAGAAGTAGGATGTTTTTACCAATTCAGATCTTCCATCAATTAAAATTTCAATGATATTCATTAAATGATGCAATATTTACTAAAATACCCCTATTAAAAGTCTATAAGGTTCTTAAGTTATTGAAACAATTTACTAAATATATTATTCTAAAAATATAATTTATAACCTAACATTGTCATTTTTCCATGTTGCCCCAAAATTCATAGTAGCATGCATAAAATATATGTAATTTTTATTATGAGTTTGAAATATCCATACAAAGACAAATATTCCAAATATGAACTCATCTAAATTTATTGCTGATATATATATATATATATATATATATATATATATATATATATATATATATATATATATATATATATATATATATATATATATATATATATATATATATATATATATATATATATATATATATATATATATAACCATTCATACCCATTTTTAGAAGTATATTTCTTATACATATTCTTTCTTACAAAAATTACATACATGATATTGGCTAACATTTAGTACTATACATTATTACTTGACATTGTATTATGTAAAATGTACATAATATATGTTTCTAGTGTTCTATTTTGCCAGCATAATAATTTTTTTTTCTGAGGATATTTTATCATATTAACTACTAAGATTCACGTTACTTTATTTTCTTTATTATCAAAATATGAGATAAATTAATATGGTAAATGATAAGTATTCTAAACTGAATAACTATAAAATAATGGAACCCGAGAGAGAATCCACTCCTCACTTATTTGACAAGTAAGTCCAATCAATCCTAAACATAGTATGAAGTTTGATGGAAAGGATGTCAAATTTTTTTATGTCTCAAATGGTATAATTTATAAAGCAACATGTTGATATGAATAAGAAACAAAATTACTACAAAGTTACATGACAATTCATATACCATTGTTCCTAACCATAGAAATGTGGTACAACAAGAATAAACATGGATACATATAATAACATGTAAGACCAATTGCAGAGGGAAATCCATCCATTCCAATCTCTCATCATTTCCACAACCGATATGCGACCAACTTGAGATGTCATTCACTAAAGCTCCTACATTTGAGTGATTTTGGGATTAACACTCAGGAAAAGGCAATAAAAGATATGCATCAAAGAATAACTGTATATGCACATAAAACACAATTTGAGCCAACAATGGATTACAAGTAAAAAGGGGTGTTTCCAGGCAAAGAGGGATATTTCAAAATAATGTAAGTTCAAAAAGAAATAATCAAAATAACAAGGCATTACACTTTAAAAGATACGTGAGATCAACATTCTTGCCATAAAAAACATTCACCATACCACAATAACAATAATCTCACATGAATAAATAATGTAAACTAAATATACCTAAAATAGGGCCATAACATCATAGGATCATGACCTAAAAATTAAAGATGGAAACACACACCCCAAGCTAAGTACGCCCACTATATATGTATGATTGTACGTAAGGACCACTAATTTAGATATTTTAGTTGAATTATTTAGCACATATTATAGGGTAGTAAGATTAACATTCTAGTATTTAATCACACTAAATATTCAAATGGCATAGTAGGATAGGTCAAAGGATCCATCAAAAAGATGAATAACTCAATATTTACAAGAATTTAGAGTGTTTTGTTTATGGTATCAAAATAAATGATATTCAAGGAGATTGCATCATTATCAATAACTAGATAGAAAAATTAGGGAATTACATGTACCTAACATTCACAACTAACCCTAGGTCTAGGGGTGAAATTCATCATTTTTCCTTCTCCACATAAAATTCTTTTATACATACATTATTACATAAATGTTAAATAATACATGATAGTATATTTAAACTCACTACTGGTAACCTAATGTGGAATTATGATTTTTAAATCTTGGAATAACTCATGTTTAGGGTGAAGGATAGGATTAGCTATTACTTGTCAAAGTACCCTTACTAAAATTTTTAGTGGTTATCTATACATATTAGTCATATACTCATACTCAGTCCTTGATATGTATATGAATCAACTATATTTCATATAGTTATATGAGATAGAGTATATTCATAAAGGTCGAATTACACATGTTATATAATGTAGATTTTGACAACATATAAATACATACTCATATATAGTTATCAAAGTACAATCTAGTATATCCTCTTTCTTTTTATACCCTTTAGTTCATATAAGGAAAACATAGATACATATACTTCCTAGTATCATCAAATAAACATGTGAATCTAGGGTTTTTAGTTTCTATACAACAACTCTAAGGTGACATATAAACTAGGTTCTATTATTCATCATTTCAATGATTACATCTAAAACGTTTTACTTCTTATTTAATATTACAAATAATATATGTTTGATATCTAATTTAGATAAGTTAAAAACTCATCAATTACTAGTACCAACACTCTATTATGTGTAATAACATAATTAGTATGAGGGCATTTGATCAAGATACCTTATAATTTTAGCATAAATAAGTTTGCATTCTGAATCTTGATTGCTATTCAAAATGTATTTGATATTATTGCAATATCTAAACGATTATATGTCTCTTATAAATTAATAATAACACTTAGACATGTTTATATGTATATATGTATGTATGTATTAATAGGATGTAGTAAATCAACCAAATATTATTACTAGTTATTAGGATTATGATAAAAAACATTGATTACCATCTTAGATAGATTGCACATACTATTGGTTCTAAGAAATGGATTGCAAAATAAAGCATCAGATGTAGGAAGTCACCTACAATTCATACACATACACTTTCTTCCATGCTCGTAATCAGTTTCCATGATCAGGGTTCAAGGTGAATAATCTTCGAGGTTTGACATCATTCAAGAGTTTTGATTTAAGGCAAGGAGACCATGGAGGTGGGTGTTGGGGGTTTCAAAGTAACCTCACTTGATGAGGACCAAGGTTAAGTTGTAGGTTTGCAAGTGTGTATGACCTTGAAGGTGAGGAAGAGATAGATAAGAAGAAGCATGTGAGAAGGAGATGAAGATCAATAGGAATGGAAAAGGATAAAGGAGAAGGGGCACAAATGATGATGGTAAATGGAAAGGTTTCCATGATCCAATATCACTCTAGGATTCTTGGAGAAGCCATACCCTTGATTAGAAGAAATTGGGTTCGGAGAAGGATCCTAATCCAGGTAGCAAGCTTATAGTTATTTTTTTGATGATAGAAGAATATAGTGAGGGTGGTGGCTATAGTAAGTGGTGGTGTCTGACCAAGTGTTGGACGTAGACTTGGTGAAGAAGAAGTTAGGGTATATTCTTGTGGGCACCAACATGGCCTCAGCTGGACAATGTAAAACCTATCATAAGTGTCCATCTTGTCATTTCCTCTTGGCACCAAGAGAAGAAGCCAATGACTTGGTTTGGTTCAAGGAAGACAAGAGGAAAGGGGGTGTAAGGAGTGGGTCCTATCAGTGGGACCTTTCCTTACTTTTATTTTGAAGTAAAGAATATAAAGAGGTGTCAAGAGTTTGCATCGAATAAAAGTTAATCCATTATAAGTAGAAAAATTGGTTAATCTATTGGTCCATGATGGACAAAAAAATATAAGTGGAAGTGTCAACCAGGTAAGGCAGAGGAGGAGGGCCATCTAGGCCTCTTGGGTTCTTCTTCTACTCTTGAACATGTTGTTCCTAATCTTGGTCCACAAATTTTTGATCAACAAATTCTGGGTCTTTCAGTAGTTCAAACCTTGGGTAGGGGGGAAACACCCAAAAAAATAGGAAACAAGAATACATGCCAATAATTATTGAGGATGTGTGCAACAAATGTATTTGAGAATTATTACATATGTAAGGATCAAAATGGTTCTTTAAACAATAGGATAGTTTGCATCAAATAGGTAAGTTCTAGAGATTATAGCTTTCATGTATTTACAAAATAATGAGATAATAGAAAGTATGTTAAAATTATAAATATTTGGGAGATCTTGACCAAACAAATCACTACAATCGTAAATGTTTATCCATGTTAGACTAAGTGAATCTATTGTAGGATCGAGACACCAATAGGATCTCGATCCAGGGAGCAAGGGGGATCATAACCCCAATCTTCAAAGGACGAAGGGAATTAGAACCCTCATACCCCATGGATAAGGGGGACTAAAATCGTGATATCCATTACACAAAAACTGCACAGTTGTACAAGAGTATCACTGCTCTATATTACTAGTATAATAAGCATGAAACATAATAAGACAAGATGAAATGATTCCATAAGAAAGATATTCAATAATGTCTAAGATGAGACTAAAGTGGGGTATAAAATCCAAAATCATAGGTGATAAAAGAATGATATTTGGTGATGTCAAGAATAAAGAATATCCAAAATGCCTCATTATAAAATATGGGTTTACAGTGAGGCAATGTTCAAATAAAATTTAGGATTGCACATACCTCTCAAATAAGATGTAATTTCTTCAAAGTCTTCCTATGTTTTTGAGTCAAGGTTCTCAACACCTATATCCATTATAAGTAAAACATTTAATAGTTACATATTCCAATTTATTGAACCCTAAAAGGCCTTAGCAAGAGCTTTGAATTTTGTCTTTAAAATGTTACCATTCAATTTGCTACATTTGTCTGATGTCAAAAATATTAAATTTTACATTTTTTGAGCTCTATAGTGTTTATTATAACTTTTTATGTTTAATTTTTTTAAAATAAATTAACGAATAAAATTATGGACTTGTCCTTAAGGGGCATGGAAATATTAAAACCATACTATGGTGTTAGTTGAATCTTACATCATTGTTAAAACATTGGAAGGTTGGGAACCTAAAAATACCCTTTTGTTGTTATTGCCATTATTGTAATTTCATGGTTATTTTGATCATCACATGACCTGGTATTTCTTCTTCCCCGCACAAGGTCAACAAGTGTCTACCAAGGATGGAAGTTCTAATCTCAAGTCAAGTATAAAATCAATTCACACCACATGATGGTGATCAATGTGTTCAATATGAAAAATCATACTCATAGTTGCATAGTGAAGTTGGGAGGTGCACATGAGCATTATGTCTTTTATGGTATGGAGAAGGAAGCAACTAATTAGAATTATTGATGTTTTTGGGTGAAACAAGGAAGAAGACATCATAGATAAAGGCATTCAACAATGGCAAAAGTGAAGGATACCCTATAGTGGAGCCAATTGGAAGTGAGGCGACATTGGGGATCGTCACCTCATTGGGATGGATAGAGAAGAAGGATTGGTTTGTCAAGGGAGTTAACAAAAATTGAGTGGGGAAAGAGGTGTAGGAAGATTTGATGATCATTTTTAGGCTACAATGTGGTATTGAGTAAGGGCCTAAGGTAATGTATTTATAGGCCAAAGGTTGAAAGTGAAACTTTTCCTCAGGTCATTGTACAATGTACTTAATAGTTTCTTATTAAAAAAAAATCTATCCCAAACGAACCCAACCCGCACCTACCCCTACCCATTTTGTGCCTTTGTTGCACAAGGTCAAACCCGTGAGCTCTTGCACACATGCGGGGCAACTAACCACTGGGCTAGTATGATAGTGAAAAATGTACTTAACAACTTGGATGAAACAAAATGTTGAGAGGAGTTCAATATATGATGAATCATTTGATTGGTTGACTAGGGAGTGATAAGACTCCATGGAAAATTCATGGTCCAGTGGCCATTTTAGTATTTGCTAAACGAAGTAAGATGATAAGAGAGAGTCGTACAATGAACATCCACATTAAACAAAGTGATCACTTCATGCATATCATGCCTAGCCCGCTGACATGCACAAGCCAATGGGACTCTAGTCTGGTTAAAAATGCATGATACATTAAATCTATTTAATTCCTTTTACTTTCCTCTTTTCTTTCTTTAGCCAATTAAGGGTACATTTGACCTCCTATTTACTTGAAACTTGTTATGTTACCTATTTGGACCATGAAAAAATTGTTGTTGGCTTTAATTTTGTATTTTGAAAATTCTTAAGGTCATATTTCATTTCTTTTATATTAATCATCTATTTAGTGTGTTTTCTTCTCTCCACTATTAAGTTGATTGAAATCTTGCATAACTGTTAAAACATTGGAAGGTTGGGAACCTAAAAGTACACTTTTTCTATTAATGACATTATTGTAATTTCATGGTTATTTTGACCATCACATGACCTGGTGCTTCTTCCCCACACTAGGTCCAACAAGTGTTGATCAGAGCAGGAAGATCCCATCTCAAGTCAAGTATAAAATCAATTCACACCAGGGGATGGTGATCAATGTATTCAGTATGAAAAATCATACTCATAGTTGCATTAGTGAAGTCAGGAGGTGGACATGAGCATTGTGTCTTTTTTGGTATGGAGAAGGAAGCAACTGATTAGCATTATTGATTTTTTGGGTGAAATAAGGAAGCAAACATCATATATAAAGCCATTAAACCATGAATAAAGTGAAGGATACCTTGTAGTGGAGCCAATTGGATTGGAGGTGGCATTGGGTCTCATCACCGAATTGAGATGGCTAGAGAAGAAGAACTAGTTTGTCAGGGGAGTTCACACAAATTTAGTTGCAATTGAGTGGGGAAAGAGGTGTAGGAACATCTGATGATCATTTTTGGGCTACAATGTGGTACTCAGTAAGGACCTAAAGTAATGTATTTATATGCCAAAGGTTGAAATTGACACTTGTCCTTAGGTCATTGTACAATGTACTTAATAGTTTCTTATTTAAAAAAAATCTATCCCAACTGAACCCCAACCCGCATCTACCACTACCCATCCCATGTCTTCATTGTGTAGGGTCAAATCAGTGACCTTCTTCACACATGCGGGGCGGCCGCCCACTGGGCTAGTATAATAGTAACATATGTACTTAATAATTTGGATGAAACCAAATGGTGAGATGTGTTCAATGCATGAGGAATCATTTGATTGGCTGACTAAGGAGTGAGGCGACACCACAAAAAAACTAATGGTATGGTGGCCATTTTAGTATTTGCTAAATGAAGTAAGACAATAACAGAGAGTTTTACAATGAAAATATGTGTTAAAGAGAGCCATCACTTCACGCATAGCATGACTGGCCCGCCCGACATGCACAAGCCAATGAAACTTTGGTCCAGTTAACAATGAATGATACATCAAATCTATTTAATTTCTTTGACTTTTCTCCTCTTTCTTAAGCCAACTAAGGGTGCATTTGACCTCCTAATTAATTGAAACTTGTTATGTTACCTATTTGGACAATGAAAAATAGATGTGGGCTTTTATTTTGTATTTTGAAAATGTTTAATCTCATATTTATATTAAACATCTATTTAGTGTGTATACTTTTCTCCATTATTAAGTTGATTGAAATCTTAAATGACTATTAAAACATTAGAAGGTTCGGAACCTAAAATACCCTTTTGGTATTAATGATATTATTGTAATTTCATGGTTATTTTGACAATCACATGACCTGGTGCTTTTTCTTCCCCACACAAGGTCCAACAAGTGTTGATCGGAGATGGAAGATATAATCTTAAGTCAAGTATAAAATCAATTCACACCACGAGATGGCGCTTAATGTCTTCCATATGAAAAATCATACTCATAGTTGCATTAGTGAAGTCGGGAGGTGCACATGAGCATTGTGTCTTTTCTGGTATGGATAACGAAGCAACCGATTAGCATTATCAATGTTTCTGGGTGAAACAAGGAAGAAAACATTATAGATAAAGACATTAAGCCATGACAAAAGTGAAGAATACCTTACAGTGGAGCCAACTGGATTCAAGGCGACGTTGGGGCTTGTCACTACACTGATATGGATAGAGAAGAAGAACTAGTTTGTCAGGGGAGTTCATACAAATTTATTTGCAATTGAGTGGGGAAAAAGGTGTAGGAAGATCTGATGATCATTTTTGGGATACAATGTGGTACTGAATAAGGGCCTAAGGTAGTGTATCTATAGGTCAAAGGTTGGAAGTGGCACTTGTCCTTAGCTCATCCTATGATGTACTTAATAGTTTTTATATATAAAATATCTATCCCACCCTGAACTTCAACCCGCACCTACCCCTACCCATCCCGTGTCATCATTGCACTGGGTCAAACTGGTGACCTTCTACACACATGCGGGGCAACCACCCACTAGGCTAGTATAATAGTAAAAGATGTACTTAGTAGCTTGGATGAAACAAAATGGTGAGAGAAGTTTAATACATAATGAATCGTTTGATTGGTTGACTAAGGAGTGAGAAGATGCCAGAGAAGAACTCATGGTCTGATGGCCATTATAGTATTAGCTAAACGAAGTAAGACGATAAGAGAGAGTTGTACAATGAACATGTGTGTTAAATAGAGTCATCACTTCACACACAAATATTTCTGGCCTACATGACATGCACAAGCCAATGGGACTCTGGTCCAATTAACAATGCATGATAAATTAAATATATTTAATTCCTTTTACTTTTCTCTTCTATTTCTTTAGGCAATAAAGGGTGCAATTCACCTTCTATTGACTTGAAACTTGTTCTGTTAACTAAATGGACCATGAAAAAGCTGATGTTGGCTTTTATTTTATATTTTGAAAATGTTTAAGTTTATTTTTTTTATTTCTTTTATGTTAATCATCTATTTAGTGGGTATACTTCTCTCTACTATTAAGTTTTGATTCCATTTAATATATTAGCTTTCTCTTGCTGTCATTCCTTAATCGTATGCATACTTCAAAGATGTAGATGTAATATTAAGGTATTCTTCCATCTATTGATTTTTCATGCAAGCCCACTAGGCCTTATATATTATCTAAATATGTTATATTAGGTCTAGAGTTTCTTAAGTTAGGACAAAGTAACTAAATATTATTTTCTTTTGAAAAGGTATATGTAAGGGTAATGATAAATATAGAATTAGGTATGTTACAATATACCATCCCTTATAAATGTTTTGTCCCCAAAATCTCAAGTGAAGAGAGAGGGTGAGTATGCAATATTTTAATCACTTACCTCCCATGTAGTTTCTTCTAGTCCATGTTTTTTTTCAGAGGACCATCACAAGGTCAATGCCTTTGTTGTTTATTTGTTTCACTCTGGAGTCTAAGATTTTAACTAGACATTCTTCACATGAAAAATTCTCTCACAACTGAAGTGGATCTATAGATAGCACATGCGAGGGATCCTTCACACATTGTTTTTAGAATAAAGACACCAAACAAATTGTGAATCAAATTATAGTTGGGAGGAAGGGATAGAGGAACACACTCTCCAATATTATCCAAGATTTCAAATGGTCACAAATATCTAGGGTTTAACTTTCCTTCCCCAAAAATATCTAGGGCTTAACTTTCCTTTCACCTTGTACCCCATAACTGATTAGTTTGTTTTGAATTTCAGGAACATGTAGTCCCTACTAAAACTCTCACATCTAATTTCTTTTGTTGACATGTATATTTGGTTAGACCTGGGAAACCTTCATACACTTCTTGATCAAATATACTTTATCAAACATCAATTGGATATCATCATTCTATTCTAGAGATTGTTCTCACACATCATCCAGGTGAAGTGGGAAAAAACAAGGTTGTTCATAGAGTGCCTAAAATGATGGCATACCAATGTTGGATTGGAAGAAGTTATTAGAGGTGAACTCAACCAATGGGAGATATTTATCCCAGGTACCTTCCCAACCCATCATACAAGCATGTGACATGTATTTTAGAATGTATATTGTCCATTTGACTATCCCTCAATCTGTAGATAGCAAGTTCTACTAAAGCTTAGGTTAGAACCCATCTCATCTTGTATACATTTCTATAGGCAAGACATACATTTCACATCTCTATTAGAATCTATCACCTTAGATACTCCATGAAGATGCACACCCCAATCCGTTGTACAATTGTTCAATATCAAAAACCTTGTAGGTACTATTGAAAGGTAATAAGTGAGCATATTTGGTCAGATGGTCGACTACTACCCAAACTGCATCACAACAACTTTTTGATTCTGAAAGTCTACTAAAAAAATTCATGGTAATATTCTCCCCTTTCACTAAGGAATATCATGTGGATGGAGAAGACCACCACACCTTTGATGTTCTATTTTCACATGTTGACAAGTTAAGCACTACACCACAAAGGTATCTATGTCTGTCTTCATATTCTTACATCAGAATCCTCATCGTAGGTCTTTGTACATTTTTTGGTATCAAGATGAATTGAGTACTTAGATGTATGAGCCCCACTCATGACCCTTTGTCTAAGATATGAAACATTAGGAATACACAATCGATGTTGATAGCATATAGCACCATATACTCCTATAGAGAATCCTGACTATGTTTTTGTCAGGAATTTCATTTCCCCAAGGTCAAGAGTTGCAAGTTTAGGAGAAATGACCTCATAAATATAGGAAGGAGTAATAGACATACTAGCCACGTGTATTGTCAATCTATCCATTATTGAATAATCAACAACTTATGATACTTCGAGTATCCAACTCAAGATGTGTTCTATTATTTTCCATAAGAAACATTAACCTAAAGCACTGACAATGTCTTTCTTTCTAGTCAGAGCATCAAACACACTGTTAGCTTTGCTAGGATGGTAAGTAATGGTGAAATACTAATCAAAAGGTATTCCATCTTATTTGACAAAAACTCATATCCTTTAATTCATAAAATATTGTAGATTCTTATGATATGGAAACATTTCAAATTGAACCCCGTGTGGGTAAGGATGCCAAATTCTTTGAGCATGAACAATTGTTGCTTGATCTAGATCATGCGTTGGAATTTTTTTTTTCATTTGGTTTCAACTATTGCGAGGCATATGCAATCACTCATCCTTCTTACATAAGGATAAAACCTAACCCTTGGGCATTGGTGAAAATTACATAGGATTTATCGTCGATGGGTAGGGAAAGAATATGTGTTGAGGTTAAACATTTTTTCAACCCCAAGAAACTTTTCACACATTTTGAAGCCCAAAGAAATTTTCGATCTTTACGGGTGTTCTTTATTATATGAAGAACCAACTATGATAGATTTTTTACAAATCTTAGTAGTATCCAGAAATACCTAAAGCCTACAAAATCTCATAATGACTATTTGGGGATCGACACATAGTAACAACTTCACTCTATGTTGGATGAACTACAATATGTTCCACTGAAACCACATGACTTAGCAACATAACTTCATGAGGACAAAACTCACATTTTGAGAACTTCACTTATAGCTTATTCTCTTGCAAACATGGAAGGAAGTGCCTAGTTGTTCACAATGTTGATCCATAATCTTAGAATGTATAAGTACACTGTCGATGAAGACTACTATAAATCTATCAAGATAAGGCCCAAATACTTTATTCATTAGATCCATAAGGGATGCTAGGAAATTAGTCAGCCCAAAAGGAATATTAACAAAATCATAATGCCCATAATACACATGAAATGTTTGTCTTGAGTATATCCACATCTTTCATCTACAACTGATAGTATCCACTTAAAAGATCCATCTTCAAAGAGATAGTGAATAATTTCAGTTGGTCAAATAGATCATCAATGCATGGTATAATATAGTGGGTCTTGATGGTTACTTGATTCAACATTCTATAATCTATACACATTTGCATAAAACCATCTTTATTCTTTACAAATATGAATGTATCTCCCCAGGAAAAAACACTGTGATGAATACATCTCACATCCAAGATTTCTTTTAATTGTTTCTTGAGATCCACCAATTTTGTGGATGCAATACAATAGGGTGGTTTTGAGATAGTTGAATGCTCCCCCAAAAAGGTTGATAGAAAATTCAACCTCGCAAGTGGGAGGGATTCCATGCAATTTATCAAGAAACACATTGGGGAAGTCGCGAACCACTTTGATGTCTTCCATGTTTGGTGATGCATCATTCAGTACAACTAATGCTGAGTAGGATTTACATATGTGAGTGAGCATCTTCTCTTCTTTGAGAGCTCAAATGATGAATTGTCATTCATTTTTCTTTCTTCCTTTGATATAGAAGTGTTCCCCATTAGGCTGTAAAAGTTTAAATTTCCTTTCTTTATAGACTAAGGATACATCATATTTATTAAACTAGTCCATTCTGAGTATGACATCAAAGGTTGTCATATTGAGGATAATGAAGTTTGTAATGAACATCTTCTAGATATAAAATAAACCTATAGGAGGGAATTTTAGAAATGAGGAGAATACCCTACCACTAGGGGTTTGGACATCTAGTATGTATTCCATATACATAGATTCTAGATCTAGCATAGTTATGAGTTTTGATGCTATGAAGGTATTCAATGATCCAAGTCAAATAAAGCTCTGATATGTTTTTGATTTAATTATACCATACCTTCAATTAGGGCTGTCGATGGGGAGGATATGGGGAGGGTAAGGTCTTACCCTTACCCTTACCCTCTTTGGGTAGCGGGTAAGGGTAAGGGTAATTATCCTTCTCAGCAATCTCCTTACCCTCCCCTTACCCTTACCCTTACCCTCTTCTCCACAGGGTAAACGGGGAGGGTAAAGGGTAAGTGGGTAATTTTGACAAAAAAAAGTTTTATACACATTGTGTGTTGATTTTTAATAATTTTATAACTAATTTATTGATAACAACATATAAAACATTATATCCAATTCAAAATCATATGTTTCTCCGTGTAAAGTTAAGTCAATTCACACAATAACAATTTTTTATGCATAAATCATTTTTTTCCTTTGCATTAGTATGCATAACAAATAAGTGTTTCACCAACACCTCATTTTCCGCAAGTTATATATGTTTTTCCCTCAACAATAAAGTATTACAAGCACAACACCAAGTCATTTTCCAATGATAGAAGAAAGTATTAGGGTTAAACATTTACATACAAACCCTTTAGAATATATTTTTGTGTAACCTTTATATCATGTGCGGGTAAAAGGGTAAAAGGGTATGGATAATGTCTATACCTTACCCTCCCCTTATAGTATAGTGGGGAAACGGGGAATGGGTAAATGGGTAAAGGGTAATAAAAATCTCTACCCTTACCCTTACCCTCCAGGGTATGGGTAAGGATAAACGGATAATACCCACCCCATTGACAACCCTACCTTCAATGGCCTCATTATTGTCACCTACCTCTACTGCATCCATGGAGAAGACAAGCCTAACATACCTATTAGTAGGTGGGCATACTTTTAGATTGTTATCATGATGATTATTACTATTCTTTGGAGAATGGTGAGGACAAGGCTAGGTTTGTTGGTGGGGAAGATGTGGTCGAACTGGAGCTTTGCCATATTGGAACAAAGGGCATTGGGGCCTAATGTGTCAAGCCTAGCCACAGTGATGAAATTTCATATTTTTGATATCTTTCTGAGCCCTATGACTTGTCATATGGCATCTATGTAGAGTATGAGAGTGGGAGAAGCAGTTACACTTATTGTGTTCACGATCATTTCCGATATCCTTCCTTTTGTTGTGGCTATCGACTGAGGACTGATATCTAGGACAAACTTGAATATCTTAGACGTTATACACTATATGTTAGAAGGTTGGTGGAAGTTATTGTACTAGATCACGTCCAACTTGATAATTAAAACCTTTTAAGAAGAGAGTGTCTCTATAGGATTCAACCAGGAAATTAGGATAACATTCCAATAGTAAGAATTTCTGATTGTATGTTGAGACACTTGGAGTCCCTTGCTTCAGGTTGTAATACTCTGCCTCTTTCTTGGTCAAAACATCCATACAAACATATTTTTTCATGAAGAGGATGGCAAATTCTTCCCAAGTCATAGCTAATATTTCATGGTTATGAGTAACACTATTCCACTAGACTTTAACAAGTCTATCTAGTACATATGTTGTGAAGCTCATTTTATGATGCAGAGGACATGCCATACCTTCTAAAATTCATTCTAATGATAAGGCATAATTATCAACTTTGTCAAACAATTCCAATTCCCCTTCACCTTTGTAGTAGGGTGGTTGTGTTATAATGAATTATGTCAAGAAGTGTTCTTTAGGTCTATTACAACTTGAGTTTACATCGATATGTTCTCTCATAGTGTTAGTGAGAAGTTGACGGAATGCTAGCTCTTTTCTCAATAGTAGAGACAACTATAAGTATAAATAATGCACTAGGGCTCATTATAAATATAGGTCTACTAGGATAGCCCATACTTCATGTGTAACTTGAATTTCAGGTGTCTAAAGAGGGGGATCCAAGTGCAGCATCCCAAACTATGGGTTTGGAGGGTTGAGTACCCAAAATGGTCACTCGATGTATTAGAACCAAAATCCATATCCCAAAACAAATTTCTTTTACTAAAAGATAGGAATACCTATAAGAAAATGTAATTTAATTAATCTTAAGATAGTTAGTTTTTAACCACCAAAAATTTCATACTGTACTGTAAGGAATGTATCTAGAAATGGGCCACTCCTTACTTTATTTTAAAATAACCAATATAGCCCCAAAATATATCCTCAAATACGAAAAAAGAGGGGTTGTATAGTATTACTCAAAATAGCATGGAATACAAAGTAGTGTAAATAGTTTATGATAGAAGAAAGCTTAATCTATCACAAATAGAAAAATTCTTCACCATATTGGTCCATGATGGACAATATAAAATCTAAGAGGAAGTATCAACCAGATAAGGCAGAGGTGGAGGACCACCTAGGTATTTGGGGTCTTTCATCTACTATTGAAAAATAGAATGAGACAACAAAATATATGATAAAATTACAATAATTTGAGAAATATTTCCCAAATAAATCACCACATTCATAAATGTGCATGGAAGTAAGACTAAGTGAATCTATTGTAGGGCCGAAACACGATGGGTTCCCCAGCCAAGGAGCAAGGTGGATTAAAACCCTGATCCTACAAGGATAAGGAGGATTAGAACCCCGATACCTCATGGGCGAGGGGGATTAAAACTCTATTACCCAATATATAAGAAGGGTATTGTTATACAAATGTACAACTACTGTAGATTAATAATATAATATACATACAATACAATATGAAAGGTGAAATGATTCCATAAACAACATATTCAAGAATGTCTAACATAAAAATGAAAAATGGGGAAATAAATCCAACATCAGAGGTGAAAAAAGAATTATATTTGATGATGTAAAAAATAAGGAATATCCAAAATATTCCTATTATAGAAATATGGGATTATAGTTAGGTAAACACTCAATATGAAATAGGGATTGCACACACCTCTTGAAAAAGGTATACTTTCTTCAAGGTCTTCCTAGGACTCAAAGTCAAGCTTCTCAACTTCCTGATTCCAGAATAAGTATTTATAATATTTATTAGTTACACATTTTAGTTTATTAAACCCTAAAAGGCCTTATTAAAAACTTAGGATTTTGCATCCGAAAACTTCATGTGTATTTCTTATGATGTTGAAAACTTATAGTTTTATATTTATCTGAACTCTATATTATTAATGATGATTTTTATGATTTTAAAATGTTTTTAGTTATATTAAAGATCACATAATT
Organism: Alisma plantago-aquatica; assembly: GCA_963693085.1. Lineage (NCBI taxonomy): Eukaryota > Viridiplantae > Streptophyta > Magnoliopsida > Alismatales > Alismataceae > Alisma > Alisma plantago-aquatica. Next base: position 208,456,661 of record OY856412.1, on the reverse strand, counting down.
GTAATTGCAGGGCATGACAATATAAAAATCAAACTAAGGTGACTTTGCCATTTTGTTTGATAGAATCTCACACTGTACATTGAAACAATGGAACATTGGAAACCTAAAACATCCCTTGTGATATTAATGGTATTATTATTGGTCTCCATAGGACTGGGTGTGCTTACTCTTCTCCGCACAAGGTTTGATCTGTGTTGACCAAGTCTAGAAGATCTCATCTCAAGAGAAATGCATGATCAATTCACAATGTGGGATGGTTCTCAATATCTTGGGCATGAACAACCATACTCATACTTGCCTTGGTGAATTAGGGAGGTGCACAAGAGCATTGTATCTTCTATAGAATGGTGAAGGGAGAAGCCAGTGAGCATTATCGATGGTTCAGAGTGAAACAACGAATCAAACATTGTAGACAAAAGGTGTTAAACTATGACAAAGATGAATGAATCCTAATAGTTGAGCCAATTGGGCTAGAGGAGGCATATGCCTTTTTGAAAGAAGAACCAATATGTTAGGTAATTTTAAACAATTTCAATTACCATTGAGTGGGGGAAGGAGTGTAGGGATATCGAATGATTGTCTTTTGGGTACAATGTGGTCTAGGGTAAGACCCTAAGGTAGTGTATTTATCGGTTGAATGTTGGCAATGATAACGAGTGTTAGGTTTGGATTCATAGATTCATTCTAGGGTCATTTTATAGTTTACATAATAGCTTGGAATGGTGAGAGGAGTTAAATGTAGGATGAATCATTCGAATTGGTTGGCTAAGGAGCAAGAAGATGCCACAACAAAACTTGTGACCCAGCAACCCTTACAATATTCAGTAAACATAGGAAGATGATAATGGAGAGACATACTATGCACACATGCATTAAGAGGAACCGTCTGATCACACATAGAACACTTAACCCACATGACAAGTAGAATTCAGTTAGACTTGATCCTATTAATAATACACGACACATAAAATATATTAAATTCCTTTCACTCTACAATTCTCTTTATTAGCCAATTAAAGGATGAATTTTACCTTCTATTGACTTGAAACATGGTAGGTTACCTATTTGGACCATGAGAATACCGATTTTGGCCCTAAGTTTTTATTTTATAAACGTCTGAGGTCACATTCTATATTTTTTTGGTATTCATCCATTTATTGTATAAATTTCTATATACAATTAAGTTTTGATTAAATTATTATATTTGCTTTCTCTTTATTACATTCCTCATTCATAGGTGTATTCTAGAGAGTTAGATCTAATATTGGAGTATTAAATAAAAAGTACCTCTACTTAACCTCATATGGTGATTTTGCATGCAAGCTCATTAGATATTATATATTATTTTAACATTCTATATTAGGACTAAAGATTCTTAAATTAGGTCAAAGGAACGAAATATTGTTTATTGGAAAAAGGTATAAGTAAGGGTAAGGAAAAGTAAGATTTCTAAAATTCTATATGTTGCAACATACCACTCCTTAAAAATATTTTGCCCCTAAAATCCTAGGAGAAGAGAGAGGGGTGATTCTACAACTCATCATCTCTTAGATCATAGGTTGTTTCTTCTAGTCCATAATGCTTGCAAAGGACCTTCACTAGTTTAATATCTTTGTTCTTTATTTGTTTCACTCTAAAGTTTAAGATTTTGACTGGACATTGTTTATAAGACAAATTCTCTCCAAATTCTTGGCTCTTTGGATAGCACATGTGAGGGTTGCTTCACAGACTTCTTCAGAACAAACACATGGAACACATAGTAAATCTTATCTCAAGTGGGATGAGGGGCTAAATGATATGCACACTTCCCAATATTATCCAAGATTTCAAACTATCCTACATATCTAGGGCTTAACTTATATTTCATCTTGGATCTTTTAATTGATCAAATTGGTTTGATTTGTAAGAGCATTTCATCCCATAAAAAACCCACATACAATATCTTTTTGTTGACTTACATATGATGTTGGTCCTAGACAACCTTCATATGCTTCTTGACCAAACATACTTTATTATTCATTGATTGCATATCAACATTCTTCACTAGAGAAAATTCTCCTAGATCATCTTAGTACAGTGGAGAATGGAAAGGTTGACCATAAGGTTCTTCAAATGGTGGCATGCTGATGTTAGATTAGTAGTTGTTATTATAGGCAAACTTGGGCAATGGGAGATATTTATCCCAAGTACCTCCCTAAACCATCATGTAAGCATGTTACATGTCTTCTAGAATTTGTATTGTCCACTCTAATTGTCAATCAATCTATGGATGGTAAGATGTGTTGAAGCGTAGGTAAGAACCCATCTCATCTTGTATTTGTTACCACATTTAAGAGTGAATTACATATATCTGTCACTAAAAGTATTGTCATATATACTCCTTGAAAGTGTACAACACAATCCCCACACAATTATGCCATGTCATCATCTTTGCAGGTACTCTTGAAAGGTATGAAGTGGGGAGATTTAGTCAGACGGTTGACTACTACCAATGCTATATCAAAACCATTTTTGATCTTAAAAATCCAGTGGTGGAATCTTGGTAGTATTCTCCCATTTCCACTCTAAAATCTCAAGTGGATGGAAAAGATCACCAAGTCTTTGATGTTCTATTTTCTTCTGATACTTTAGGTCTCCAACTAATAAAGACATTTTCTAAGCTTCTAAACATAGAATGGAAGCATAGATTGTGTCTTTCTTTCTACTCAAAGAGTCAACCATGCCTCTAGTTACCAGGACAATAAGTAATGGTGAAATCATATTCCTTCAGGTATTCCATCCATCTTCTTTGATTCAAATTTAGATCCTTCTGATTCATCATATATCATAAACTTTTATCATATGAAAAAGTTCAAATTGAACCCCATATACATATCGATGCTAAATCTTTAGGAGATGAGCTATTGTCGCTAGATCTAGATTATGAGTTGGCCAATTTTTTAATTTGCTTTCAACTTCCGTAAGGCATATGAAGTCATTCATCCTTCTTGCATAAGGACACACCCTAACCCTTGTTCAGAGGTGTCAGTGAAAATTATGTAGGGTCTTCCCTCGATGGGTGGATCAAGAACAAGAATGAGGCAAACCATTTCTTCATTTCCAATGAATGTTTCTCACTAACAAATGTCTAGATAAACTTTGCATCTTTTGGGATCAACTTCTTCATATGAAGAGCTAACTCCAAGAAATTATGTACAAATCTTCTATAGCATCCAACTAGACCTAAAAAAACTACGATTCTCATAAGGATTCTTTGGAGATTCTTGCATATTAACAACTTCAATATTTTTTGGATCAACAACAATATATCCTAATAATATCACATGAACTAGGAACATAACTTCATGGATCCAGAACTTGCATTTTTTGATAAATTTTCATATGGCGGATGCTCTTACAAAGATTGGAGGACAATTTGTAGATGTTCAAGATGTTGACCCATTGACTCAGAATACATAAGTACACCATCAATGAATGCCACTATGAAGCTATCAAGATAAGGTTGGAATACTCTATTCATCAGAACCATAAAGGAAACTGTGGCATCAGTCAACCCAAAAGGAATAACCAAAAAATTTATTATGTACATAATGAGCACAAAAGGATTACTTGGGTATATCCTCATCTTTCACCCGCATCTGATAGCATCCACATCAAGGATCCATCTTGTAAAATACAATGGCAGATTTCAGTTGGTCAAAAATATCATTGATGTGTGGCAGAGGAGAAAGGTTCTTGATGGTTATTTGATTCAACATTCTGTGATCCATACACATTCCCATAGAATCATCTTCCTTCTTTACTAATAGGACTTCATATCCCTAGGTAGAAATATCGGGATGAACGAATCCCATATCTAGGAGTTTGTGTAATTGTTCTTGAGGTCCGCTAGTTGGTACCATATTGTAGGGTGATTTTGAGATAGGTGACGTGTCTAACACACAATTGATAAAAAATTCAATCGTGTGAGAGGGAAGGATTCTAAGAAATTCATTGAGAAAGACATTGAGAAAGTCTTGAACCAATTTGATCTCTCCAAGTTTGGTGGCACATGATTTATAATAAATGATGCTAGGTAGTATCTATAGATGTGAGTGATGAGCTTTTTAGATTTGAGATCTAAGATGAATTGTCATTCATCTCTCTTTCTATGCTTGATACATAAGCATTCCCCATCATGATGTAAAAGAAAAAATTATTTTTTCCATAGGAAAAGGCTACATCATATTTTGAACCAATCCATTCTGAGTGTGATGTTGAAAGTTGTCATATTGAGGATGATGAAATCCATAATGAACATCTTCCAATATATACATAAATCTATATAAGGGATTTTCAGAAAAGAGGAGCAGATCCAACCACTAAGGGTTTGGACATCTAAGATGAATTCCATGTATGTAGGTTCTATCTCTAGTGTAGTTATGAGTTTGGATGCTATAAATATTCGACGAACCCGAGTCAAATAAAGCTTTGGTAGGTTGCTGATTTATATGTACCATACCTTCAATAACCTCATTGTTGCCACCTACTTCTACTACATCCATGGCTAAGACACACCCAACACACCTCTAAAAAAACGGGCATCCTTTTAGATTGTTAATTTTATTATTATTGTTTTTTTTTGAGGTTGGTGAGGATGAGGCTGGGTTTGTTGCTGAGGAAGACCATAGTTCATTAATATTTGATTTGTTTCATCTTTTATCCTATTTATATTTGAATATGTCAAATCATATTGAATATATTAATATAGCATATTTATACATTGACTCCTAATATCTAATCTCATACAATTATTTTCCTTTTAAATTATCATATATAAAGGTATTTATGAATTCATCAACCACCTATATGCCTAGATTTAAGTATTTTACAAGAGCCTAATTTATCAATTCGAATACATCTTATATCCATAATTTCCTAATTGTTGTTATAATATATATCCGTATTTACATACTTATAAAAGTAGAAATTATAGAGTTTATTATATTCTAATAAAATTACACAAACATGCATATATGCCAACATAAAACCAATACTTGTGATAAATAAATTAGTGTGACATACAAATGTGACTAATATTAGTATAGTGTGATAAACATGTTGATAATCATCAATAGCCATAGCAAAAAGCTCATTATTAAATAATTTCATAAAATACAAAGTTACTTTATGCCAATAATGGTGATTTATAGGTCATAACCATAATTGAACGTTGATTATCACTACTTGGTAGGTACTTGAGCGAATGGAATTCATTACAACCTTTTCTTCATGTCTCCTTATCCTGATTGAAGACACTCCAACAATTTAGGTGGCTTGATGAAACCCTCTAGACCTTCAAAGTTTCTCATCACTTGTGGTTAATGCTTTGTAGTTGGGACTCCAATCCAATTCTACAGTCTATAAAGGATTTAATGAGTAAATCTCTATTCCTCTAGTCCCTTATAACATTGGTGGTGACTAAACAAATGGTTGTGGGTCTAAGATGACAAAGGTGAGATATGGTAAGAACTATATGATGTGGGCAAGTCTATATATAATTCACTATTATAAATTATGGTGCTGCTTGTGTTTTGGAATTTGGAGATCACAAAGGACCCAGTTTGGACATTAAGAAAAGTGTAAAAGGCCCCATAGTGAGTGTGATAGTTCAAAAATCATTTATTACGATCGAGAAATACCAACAATGGGGTTGTATTGTGTGTGTGGTGTCTTCATGAGAAGTCCATAGACCTCAACCTAGTTGCTTCTAGAGTAGATAATGAATAGTGTCTATTGATCAAATACTAATTATGGACTGTGGTGGGGACCTAATATGTTAGTATAGATGAAAGAGATTTCTAGAGGTGCTTATAGACTCTGAGGTCTCCTTTTGGAGGCTAAGTACTGGTGTGCAGGGATGGATGTGTTTAATGTCTATTCTCCCTCGTAGTTGAAAATTTAGATCTCTGTACATGTCAATGAATGGTTCTAGGGTTTTAAGGAGTATATTTTGGAGTAGGGATGGAGATGTAGAGAATCTCAACTGATCATGAGAAAGTGTAAGGACCAACAATGGCTTCATTAGAATTTTTATGATCTTTTAAAGAGGTGGTAATGACAATATGCTATTTGCGCTAGTTATTGCTTATAATGAACTCATTGAGGTAGTGGAGGTGAAGGTGAAGTCATCCCTCTCACTTAATGTCTTTGGCATTACTCATCTGAGAGGAAGATGTTGCGGTTGTTGTATGTACTAGAGGACATGAAAGAAGGTGTATATCTAGTTCATGTTTCCAAACATTAGGTCTTTTTTTAATTGTCTTGACTACTACTATTTGAATCGATACAACATTTTGTAACTCCTAAACATTAATCCAATTGCTTTAAAATCTGAGAATGAGTTTAACTCCCATCAATCTAAATAAAAAGAAAAAATATCTAGTTTTACACTATAGTATCATTGAGTAAATTACCACCATTGATTATTCAAAATCACCATCCTTTTAATTCTTTTTTTTAATCTTTTAGTCAATTCCAAAAGCAATGGTCATAAAGTTGAGAGAACTAGGTAAACACGATGCCCGTTCAAGATATTTAGACTCAAATTATTGGATTTTTCTAAAATGATGTTAATGCAATTCAATAATATCAGATGAAGTTCAAATGAGGGTCTACATTGCAAATCAATTTAAAATGAAGAGAAGTAACTGGGAAGGACGCTGCTTGCAAATATACGTCTATCAATACCTTTGTGTATCGCAGGTTCAACGCGAGTTGCAGCCTCATCTCAATATATTTTAGCACTGCGAGTTGTAGCCTCATCTCAATATATTTTAACCCTGCCATCAAGGTGTCTGTCAGTCAGTGCCTTCCTTATGATCATTTACAATAACGCATATTGCCTGATTTGATCGCTCTTCCTTTATCAATCCTGTGTGCTTCTTAGTCAGATGCTCAGTATGCCTCCCCTTTACCTTGCTGATACTAAACACTCTTGTGCTTAACTCATGGTGCCTTTCCACCACAGTGGCGATTGGTGCCGATGGAGTGTGTTTGCCATTGAATAGTCGATTACTTCCACGATTCAAAACATATCCATGAAACTTTCACACACCAGTGGGAGTTGTTTATGATTGCGGTCGAACCACCTCCCGAAGTTGTGGGTGAAAAAAGTCATGCCTCAACTAGTCTTGGATGTGCTGTACATCCTCGGTTTCTTAGCAGTGCCGTAGTATACGAAGGACCGTCTCCTCAACTGTTGGGAGTTTGTTGCTTGTTATCCGCATCATGCACCTCTTGGCGTCGGCCGTATAAGCACATTGTGCGCACACATGACACACCCAAAGGGAAGTTTTCAATTTCTCCGGCAATTGCAATTTCCAAAGTGTCTTCCATTTGCCCCGAGTTAGTGTCCAGCACTCCAGGTCCTTCTTTTGAGATCATTATAGGCGGATCTTATCGTGAACCTTCCCATATTATCCAGGTCCCATGCCCAGTAATGCTTTCGGGTAGTATGCATCGACGCCTTCATGCTAGTAACCACAGCAACTCGTTAGTTAATCATTACATATTCCACCACAATAGATGACACGTTACAAGACATCTGGTATAGGCTTATCCGCTCGAGTCAGTGGATTGTTTGAGCCAAGTAACCATCGACCACTCTAAACATTAGGATGCTCTCCATGCATTATACAGACAATGCACTTCACCTTCCTCACCTCGAGACCATAGTATTGGAAATGAATTCATCGTACTTTAGATGTTTTCCTACTATTAGTATATAGGAGTTTTACATATAGATATATACGTAATGTTTTTTTTCTACACAGTGTAGTTATGAATTTTCATTTCTATAGAGAGTGCGTTCATACATTTATTACAATTACAATGTATATGCTTTATGTGTTGTTACACTCTTATGCACTCCCATTGTGGGAGAAAGAGAAATATTGAAACAAAAGAAGGGATGTCTTTCATAAAAGTATCAGCACATTGAGATCTTATAGGCACTTGAATCACACAAACTTGACCAAAATATGCTTACATTGAGATCTTATAGGCACTTGAATCACACAAACTTGACCAAAATATGCTTACTTGTAATGACTCTGTTCCTACTTAGTAGATAATCGAGAGTTACCCTAAGCTCAATTTTTGATCTTTTAATGTGAAATTTATATCTAATTTAGATGTGAATGATCCTTATTCAGATACATCATTGCAAATATGAAGGATTTTATTGAAAATCCTAATGTACAATACTTTTATCTTGATGTTGCTCAAAGCACTAAGTTAGATGCCATATATCATTCGGTAATTGCCAAAAGGGTAAACTAGATACTTTCTAATACCAATATCATTCGCAAGCTACATTGTTATAATTAATATAGGCCCGAGTCATACATCAAATTGCTTCGATTTGAAACTTTTTTTGGATATTACTCCCAATGTCATTAGTAATATGTATACTAATATGTGCACATATTATTATCTAGGTTTCAAATACACATGTAAATGTAATTATGTATATACTATTATGTGGATAATTGGATAAGGAAAAATTAATTGTAGACTAAAAGAAAATTTCATCTAAATTTATGTTCTCAATTTATAAATAATTCATTCACACCCATTTTTATTAACATATATTTCTTTTACATATTTGTTCTTCCAAAAATCTTTTTACATCAAATTAGGCCAATAATCATCAATGTAAATTATTAATATAAATTTTATTTTCTAAAACATCCTTCACATCTTTCTAAGTTTCTAGTATCCCAATAAAGTAAAATATCAATGTTTGGATCTTTGATCATTATTAACTACTAAAATTATCGATTCTCTCTTATGTTAAAATGATAAATATAAGCTTAGCAAACCAAAAACCTAACGTATGACTATGTTTGATACGTAGGTTGTCTTGATTATATTATGATCTCTTATCCATTGTATTATTTCTAACAAGTTAGCTAAACTAAGAAATTATATACTTTACTATTCACTAATATTTATACATCAACATGCATATATACCAATATGAGAGCAATAGTTGTGGTAGATTGACTAGTATCATACACTAATTTACCTAAGTTATATTATGTAAGATGTCTTGATCATCATAGGAAATGATAGATAAAATCTCATTATTTACCAATTTTCTTAAGTAAGAACTTATAATGGATTAGTTTATTGACTTTTAATTCCTCAAAACATAAGGGATCTTCAATAATAAGTTCTTGGTAGGTATTGGGGTGTAAGGGTTTGGTTACAACTACATCGCATGGTTTCCATAGCTTTGTCAGATATACTCCAATGATCAAGATGGATTGGGGAAGCCATCTAAACCTTCATAGTTTCTCTACAGATGTAATTTATGATATTGAGTTGTGACACCAATTGAAGTTTGGGTTCTATATGGACTTAAGGAGGAACTCTCTACTTTTCTAGTCCCTTATGACCCTTGGAAATGATTAAACAAATGTTTGGTTGTCATATGTAATTTATGGTTACCATTGTGACTTGTAGACAAGTTTGTAGAGTTCAGATTGTTATCATTAACAATGTTACTGATGCTTTGGGAATTTTTGATCATAGAGGTACAAATTTTGGTCTTTGTAAAATGTGGGAGGGGGCTTGAGGATGAGCTCCAAAGCTCCCCAAATCCTCTATCACAATTAAGAAATATCTAGAAATGATCTTTGGTACATGTATGGTGTTATCAAGTGAAGTTTATAGCATGCAACCTAGTTCTTGTTAGAGTAGATGTTGCATAATGTTGGTTCATGAGACAATCCGATCCATAAACCACGATATAAACTCAGCGGAAGCATTCAATTAGCAGCAGAAGACAAAATCACCGCAAATTAAAACTTCTTGAGACAAGATCTTGAAATCATAAAACTTCTTTTATAGAAACAAGATAAATAGTTTACATCTCTGTTAAATCACTTCTTGAGTGATTATACACAACCAGATACAAAATCTCAAGATTCAAAACCAAAATCTCAGACCGACTAACCCCAAGGACCTGAGAGTACAGAGACGGCATAGGACTAACTAACTACATGACTCAGCAGTCAGTATCTCCACCTGAGATTCACTGCGGCTCCTGGTACTGCTGTTGCTGATACCGATCACCTACAAACTGGTTCCTTCGTCCTCGACGACCACCTAAAAAGTTGAAATCTACGGAGTGAGACAATTTTAAATAATTGTCCCAGCGAGAGTTATAACTCTCCACCAGAAGCTTTATTATAGCAATCAAAGAACAACATAAGTAATAAAAGCTTTTAAGATAATCAACAACATTTAAGGAATATGAAGATCATGTAAACTAAGCAATGTAACTTCAATCATTGTATTTCGTAGTTCAACCTAAGCAAATATGCTACACAGTTGATTATGTTTTACAAACATTATTATGCCCTGCGGAGATGAGGTATACCGCTCATACTCCAACCGATCACTATTAAGTCGCATCAGTATCATACCTAGGTCATCAAAAGAGCCGGATTCTTATGACCTCATCTTCCTCAGTCAGTGTGAGGATCAACATGCAGGACATCTAGTGTCTCTACTACTATAGCTCACTAGGGTATTCTGGCACTTCGCTATTAGAGTCACAGTGGCATTCTGTACTCTCTTCACCATCAAAAGATCTCATGTTTATCTCTCATCGATGTGGCATTAAAGATTCCTCGGGTGATTAGTGATATATTATCCCGGCATAAACACATAGTGCAGTGTTGATAGATTAAGATACATCTACATCAACTCCTATACTATGACGTAAGGATATTCACGTCCATATTCCCCCACATACTCAAAAGTATGTGATCCAGGAGTTCCCTTAGGAAAACCTGTTTCACCATCATTTAACTACTGACAATGATGGATCTATGATCAGGGCTCTACATTGTATGATTATACTTGATTAATTAGGTACATTTCAGTATTCTTTTAGCATCAAGCATCTTTTCAATCATTATTCATTAGAACAACAACTATGAAAGTAGAATGCTAAATGTATCAATTTTAACTCATATCAGTTGTCAAATAGATATCAATTCATCATAAGTCATCTAATCAGCATGACCTTGATGTTACTCATGGCTCTTACAGCCCACTAACTTCATATGTTGTTACTTAAACATAGACAACATAGTATACATTACTATTCATATAGTCTAAAACATGCTTTCAATGAATACACTATCATAACCCTTACCTGGTTATGATTAATCTCTTATGAGGACCTGCATAGTCAATTCAACTTGACAATCATAACATTTCATTTCTAAATCAGCAATTTATAAGGCAGAAATAACATTCCATTTCAAGGGTTGTATCTTTATGCCTTTACTAAGGCTAGGTTCCCTTATTAGTATCAATTAGGGTTATTCAATCCCTTTCATTATGATTAGGAACACTAATTCCCCACTTCATACTTCAATTATAAAGATTCATGCTTAAAAGCATAACCTGGAATTAGGGTTTATTGTACATTTCAACACATCACCCTTAATTAGGGTTTACTATTCACATTACATGTTATTACCCTATAATTAGGGTTTATTATTCTCTTCATGGTGAATTGAGTTCATAGCATCATCATGTATGAGAACTATCATCATTGATGCCCTCAAATTAGGTTAAGATTCATTAATTATCATATTTAGGGTTTTCATGATCTCACATAGGTGGATCATACCCTAATCATGCTCATTCATATACATTGAAGATACTTTACTTGAATTTCAACTATAAATGGGACCTTCTGTCTCCTCTTACTAATGGATGGTGATTACATCCCTCTAGATTAGGTTAGGTCAAGTCAACTTTGATTAACATAAGCTATGTCACCACTATTATGATTATTAGGGTTTAATTAAACAAGGGTGTCATCTACTTGATCCCTTCAAGGGCACATTGGTAATGTACACCATTGATCACAATCATGGGTCAATATATTAATCACTTAACCCCTTAATGTCTTTAAGTATCATTAGGGTTTGGATTAGGCCACCATTGAACCAATTTAAACCTTTAAAGTATTAAATGATCACAACCCTAAAGTCTCCAAACGATTACACATTTTCAACCTCCAAACGGTCCTGAGACCGTTTGGATGTGTTGACCGTTTACTATAGTTGACTTTAAGACCGCATGACACTCAAGACCATTTGAGTGCGTTGACCGTTTGAGAGTGTTGACTTCCAAACCGTTTGGATGAAACGACCTTGAAACCGCATGAGTTGAAACGATCTTGAGATCGATTGGACCAAACGACCATGAGATCGTTTGAGCCCAAACGGTCTTGAGACCGTTTGGTCCAAACCTCTCAAAATCGATTGGACCCAAAAAGTGCATCAATACTTGTAATCAATTGGGGTTTTCAAGGTTGAGCCCGTCAATTGACCTCAAATATGTTAACCACTTATCAATTGAGCCAATTAGGGTTATCATTAACCAATTGGACACTCAACTGACCCTCAATTGATAGCCAATTAGGGTTGAATCTAATTCAATTATGGTTTGTAATCGGTTAACCATCAACATTGATCAACATGAATTTAATGGAAGTTGAACCCATCAATTGACCTCCAATTGGGCCCCAACTTGGCCCAAACGGTCTTGGGATCGTTTGAAAACCCTCCAAACGGTCTTGAGACCGTTTTTCCAAAGTTTCATCAAAATTTAAGTCGATTTGATAAGGGTTGAACCCTAATTAGGTCTAAAATCAACACTTTTAATCAATTCATCAACTTATTGTGATTGGACCCTCAATTCATCAAATTACCTTAACCCTAGACCTCCAAACGGTCTTGGGTTGTCACCAAACGGTCTTGAGACCATTTGAGTGAACTCCCAAATGGTCTTGAAACCGTTTGGGCCCTTCAACCCAAAGTTCACCAAAATTGGTCATTGGAATCACCAATTGAACCCGATTAGGGTTTAGAAGGTTGAAGTGCCTTCAACTTGTGATTGGTTTGCAATTCGATCATGATTCTTTATAATTGATTAATTCAACATGTGTTCAATAGAACTCTAAACAGTCTTCACTTGGTCAACCCTACCAAACAGTCTTGGAGACCGTTTGAATCTAAACGGTCTTGCAAGACCGCATGAGATCAAACGGTCTTGAGACCGTTTGATTTCAAACGGTTTGCAAACCGTTTAGGCCAAATGGTCCAAGGTCATTTGGTAAAGTTATGTAGAAATTCATGCCCATCATCTTCAACCTTGGGACAGGTTGGTTACTTCGTGGTTTTGCTTGCAAGAAAGCAAGGAAAGATGGGGAAGAAGAAGAAGAACTTAACTACTACTTGCAAGAATAACGATATGCATAATAAAGCAAAAGGTTAGAGTTATAAAACCCACCTCAAATGTTGTTCCTAGAGCACCAAGCTTCCAAGCCTTTAATGGCGTCTTGAGCTCCACAGGTCGGCCAAAGGAGTTTCTCCAAGAAAAGGTTGGGGAAGGTTGGCTAGAACAAGAAACCTAAGTGAGATAACCATAAAACCAACCTTATACAAGGAATTCCTCCATGAATCCGAGCTAGAAGATGGTATCTTCTCACCTTAGAACAGGTTGGTCATCTTCTTGAGCTCCATAGCTCTGCCTTAGTCAGTTGAGCAAGATGATAAGTGAAGAAGAGAAGGGAATACATTTACTTGGTTTGCAAAGAAAGAAGCTTATATAGCTTAGGTTAGTTTTCAACATAAGGACCTCTAGTTTATAGGTTTCTCATCTAGGTCCCTCCTTAACTTCTAAGGCACATTCAATCTGTCATAACTTTAAGCAAAGCCCATCAAAACTCAAGATCGAAGGGTAAAGAAAACCAACATGCAAACTAAGATACATATATAAAGGGTCTCCATACTCATACTAGATGATTCTACTACAAAGGTCATTCTTCTTATCTAATTATTTAATTGAAATGCCCCTTTCATAATTTCTACTCTAAATGATGTCAAGAGTCATAAAAGATACTCTAAAAGGTGTATTTTACAAGTTGCACCCCACATTTTGGGTAAATTGCACTTTACTCCAAAATTAGGGTTTTAAGCACAAAGATTGCTCCACAAACTATATCTAGGTGCCCAAGCTTGGAGATTCCATCATACTTCATCATATTCACTCATATGATGTCTCATCATCAGAGGAACATATTAACTTATGTAATTTTGCAAGTTAACCCCTCTAATTGGGTAATTTGCACATAAGTCCCTGTATTACAAAACAATACTACAACATTGTTTAAAAAGGACATAAATGAAAATGTATGTTCCTTAGGAACTTAATTACATGCCAAAAGATAATCACAAGTATTTAATTACATGATTAAGCAAAACACCTAGGGTTAACTTATAACCTAGGTCAGGGATGTTACAAATTATCCACCCCTTACAAGGATTTCGTCCCCGAAATGAATAAAACATATTAGGAGAAAAGAGAAGGGTATTTCCTTCTCATCTCTTCCTCTAGTTCCCAAGTGGCTTCTTCAACACCACGGTGATTCCAGAGGACTTTCACAAGACTTATGTCTTTCTTCTCTAGCTTTTTAATTCTGTTATCAAGAATTGACACTGGTCCTTCCTCATAAGTTATATCATCATTCAATTCTACCTCCATAAGTTGTAGAACTATCTCGGTATCAGGGTGATATTTCCTCAGCATAGAAATGTGAAACACAGGGTGTAACTTCTGCAACTCTTGAGGTAACTCTAGTCTATAGGCTACCTTTCCAACCCGTTCAATGATTGGATAAGGCCCCATAAATCTAGGAGCTAACTTCCCTTTCCTTCCAAAACGGAGGACTCCTTTCCAAGGCGAGACCTTGAGGTACACTCTATCTCCAACCTAGAACTCTAAGGGTCTACGATGTCTGTCGGCATAGGACTTCTGCCCATCCTGTGCAGTCTTAATCTGTTGTTGTATTACTTTGATCTTCTCTGTGTTCTGCTACACAAGATCAGGACCTAACAACTGATGTTCACCAGTCTCATACCAACATAAGGGTGATCTACAACGTCTACCATACAAAGCTTCATAAGGTGCCATATCAATACTATGTTGATAGCTATTGTTATAGGCAAATTCGATCAAGCTTAGGTGTAGATCCCAACTCCCTATAAACTGGAGAACACATGCCCTCAACAAGTCCTCCAAGGTTTGTATAGTCCTTTCTGACTGTCCATCAGTCTGTGGATGAAAGGCTGTACTAAACCTTAACTTGGTGCCTAAAGCTCTGTGCAACTGCTCCCAAAAATGACTTATAAATTGGGGACCTCTGTCAGAAACTATAGTGATAGGAACTTCGTGCAGTCGCACTATCTCTTGAACATACAATTGTGATAACCTTTCAGCAGAATAGGTTGTTTTGATAGGTAAGAAGTGCGCTATCTTTGTCAACCTATCAACTATTACCCATATGGAATCATGTCCTTTGTTTGTCCTAGGTAGTCCAACAACAAAGTCCATGGTCACATGGTCTCACTTCCACTGTGGTATGGGTAAAGGTTGCATTGTTCCTGTAGGCTTATGGTGTTCAGCTTTAACTTGCTGACACACAGGACACCTCAGAACAAACTCAGCAACATCCTTCTTCATCCCAGGCCACCAATACATATCTTTCAAGTTTTGATACATCTTGGTGCTCCCTGGATGCATGGCATACATCGAAGAATGAGCTTCTTCCATGACTAACTTCCTCAGGTTGTCCACATCTGGCACTATCATCTTCCCATGATAACATGCCACTTGATCATCTGAGTCATGGAAACCATCTCTCTTCTCATCACCATACTCCGATCTGATCTGTTGGACTGCAGCATCAACTTGTTGTGCCTCCTTAATCTTCTCTCTTAGGGTAGGTTTAATATGCATCTCAGCTAACAAACCAGCTAACAATGACACCTTCAACTGCACATTGTCTTGCCTTAAAGAGATAAACATATCTCTCCTAGAGCATACTAAGGAACTTAGTTGTTCTCTATCCATGGTTGATGTTGCTGATTTCCTACTCAGAGCATATGCAACCACATTGGCCTTCCCTGGATGGTAATCAATTGTACAATAGCAGTCCTTGATTAATTCCATCCAGTGACGTTGCCTCATGTTAAGTTCATGCTGAGAGAAGATATACTTCAGGTTCTTATGATTAGTGAAAATCTGGAATATCTCTCCGTAGAGGTAATGTCTCCAGATCTTCAAAGCATGAACCACAGCAGCTAACTCCAGATCGTGTGTCGGATAATTCTCCTCGTGTTTCTTAAGTTGTCGGGAAGCAAAAGAAATCACTTACTTATCTTGCATCAACACACATCCGAGTCCATTCTTGGAGGCATCACAGAAAACTATATATCCTTTGCCTTGCTCAGGTAACACAAGTACATGTGCACTTGTCAACCTCTCCTTCAACAGCTGGAAACATTGCTGACACTTATCACTCCATACAAAAGGAACATCTTTCAGTGTTAACTTGGTCAAGGGTAAGGCTATGGAACTGAAGTTCTTAATGAACCTTCAGTAATAGCCAGCCAACCCTAAGAAACTACAAATCTCCGTCGGTGTCTTCGGTTGTTCCCATTGTAGAACAGATTCTACCTTTTTAGGGTCAACATGAATACCCAAGGCAGATACCACGTGTCCAAGGAAAGATACCTCCGGTAACCAGAACTCACACTTGCTAAACTTAGCGTATAGCTTATGTTCCCTTAGCAAGGTCAAAGCTTGGCGAAGATGCTGTTCATACTGCTGAGCATCTCTACTATAGATCAGAATGTCATCTATGAAGACGACAACACACTGATCGAGGAAAGGTCGGAAGATCCTATTCATGAGTTCCATAAATGCAGTTGGTGCATTAGTTAGTCCAAACGACATAACTGTGAACTCATAGTGACCATACCTTGTCCTAAAGGCAGACTTGGATATGTCACTGTCCTTAATACGAAGTTGATGATATCCAGACCTCAAGTCTATCTTCGAAAAGACGGTTGCACCACGCAACTGGTCAAAGAGATCATCAATTCTCGGCAGAGGGTACTTATTCTTTATTGTTACTTTGTTTAACTGTCTGTAATCAATGCACAACCGCATTGATCCATCTTTCTTTTTAACAAACAAAACTAGAGCACCCCAAGGTGAAGTGCTCGGTCGGATGAAACCCTTCTCAAGCAACTCCTGAAGATGTTTCTTGAGTTCTGCCATCTCAGCAGGCGCCATCCTATATGGTGTCTGTGCTATGGGTTGTGTATCTGGGACCAAATTGATTTCAAAATCAATTTCTCGAGGCGGTGGTATACCTGGAAGTTCTTCAGGAAACAGGTCTTCGAATTCCCTGACTACAGGAACTTCAGCAGGGTTGGGACTCTCCATGGTAGTATCTACTACATGGGCCAAGAATACATAACATCCTTGTCTCATCAGCTTCTCAGCAACCATAGATGACACAAGACAGGTGGGTAGAATCTTTCTCTCTCCTTGAAAGATCCATGTGTTGCTTTCATCAGCAAACACAGCCTGCTTGGATTCACAATCCAAGACAACCCTATACCTTTCCAAGGTATCCATCCCAAGGATTATATCAAATCCTTGCATCTCAAGTGGTATAAGATCCACTTGAATGTGATGATCAGAAAAGAAGAGGATGCAGGGAGAACATACCTCCTGCAACACAGCATACCATCTCAATGGAGTCTCAAGCAACAAGCTATCCGCCCTATGACTGACTGTCATATTGCAGTTACGAATCACTCTTCGAGTGATAAAGGAGTGTGTAGCACCCGGGTCAATAAAAACAGATACAACACAAGATGTAGACATATCAAAATATAACAAATCCATCTGACCTGCCACAACTCGTGGGTTGATCACTGCATCAGGTGGGTTCATAGCATAGAACCTTGCTGTCGCCTGAGGTTGAGTTGGTGCTGACGATCCAGCTTGAGACGCTTGTCCACGTCCTCTAGCTGCTCCTTGAAACTGCCTTCTCTGTGATCCCTATTGACTCTATCTCTGAGGTTGTGTCACACTGACAGGCCTAGACCTGCTGTCCTTCATCAGATGTCCCACCTTCCCACAGTTGTAGCAGCTTCTTTCCAGTTGTTGTGGTCTTCGTGGTCCTGTGACTGACATTGATGCTGAACTGCGAGTCTCTTATAGTGGTAGGCTTTGTCCTCTACCTCTACTCAGTGTCCACTGTGTCTGAGCACTAGATCTGGGTGGTGGAGGTGTATGTGCAGAGAATCTAGGCTTCTTAAAGTCTCTAGATGAAGAACCCTAGAACTGCGGATATCTCTTATGGGTTTGCCTCTTCTCGGCTACGGATCTCTCTATCCTTCAGACTGACTCAACGAAGGTAGCGAACCTCTCCCGATTCTCTAGGGCAGACACGAGAGTAGTCAAGTCGGCATTCAAACCCTTCTCAAACCTTCTGATCCTCTCTTCTTCTGTGGCAGCCATGTGCGGACAAAACCGCAACAACTCCATGAACTTAGCTTCGTACTCGCTAATGTTCATCATGCCTTGCCTCAATCTCTTGAACTGAGAGATCTTCTCATCCAGGAATGTCTTTGGAAAGTATCTGTTGACAAATCCCCGACGAAAGTCTTCCCATGAGATCTCTACTCCAGGCCACTTCTGCTCTTCCATGGTCCACCAGTGACCAGCACTTCCTTTGAGAAGATAGATAGCATGTCTAACCTTCTCAGCTTCAGGGATGTTCAAGATTCTGAAGGCTTTCTCCAACTCGGTTAACCATGGATCGGCATCTGCGGGGTCAGCTGTCCCAAAGTATTCGGTTGCTCTGACACGACGAAGTCGCTTGAATGTCTTACCGATACCTTGTCCTTCAGGATGGACAGGTGCCCTTGGTGTAGGCATGGGCATCCTGTCGGTGATGTGTGTCATGGCAGTCATAAACTGCCCGAACATAGTTTGAACTGCTGGGTTACCCATGTCAGCTGGGTCAAACTGAGGTGGCTCCCTGGGTGGCTCAGGTACAGGCTGTTCTATTTCTGGGTTCCTTGCACCTTCTCGAGGTGCAGCGACGCTACTTTCTGCCACGTACTCCTCATGTGGCTCAGAAATCCTTATATATCTTCTTCTCCTAAGGAGTAGAAGATTCTATTAGATAGGAAAGAAACACTAAGGATAGACTCGACATCCTAAGTCCTATGTCTCTGTAGACTCAGCGAACCTAGAGCTCTGATACCACTAAATTGAGACAATCTGATCCATAAACCACGATATAAACTCATCGGAAGCATTCGATTAGTAGTGGAATACAAAATCACCGAGAATTAAAACTTCTTGAGACAAGATCTCGAAATCATAAAACTTCTTTTATAGAAACAAGATAAACAGTTTACATCTCTGTTAAATCACTTCTTGAGTGATTATACACAACCAGATACAAAATATCAAGATTCAAAACCAAAATCTCAGACCGACTAACTCCAAGGACCTGAGAGTACAGAGATGGCATAGGACTAACTAACTACATGACTCAGCAGTCAGTATCTCCACCTGAGATTCACTGCTGCTCCTGGTACTATTGCTGCTGATACCGATCACCTACAGACTAGTTCCTTCGTCCTCGACGACCACCTAAAAAGTTGAAATCTACGGAGTGAGACAATTTTAAATAATTGTCCCAGCGAGAGTTATAACTCTCTGCCAGAAGCTTTATTATAGCAATCAAAGAACAACATAAGTAATAAAAGATTTTAAGATAATCAACAACATTTAAGGAATACGAAGATCATGTAAACTAAGCAATGTAACTTCAATCATTGTATTTCATAGTTCAACCTAAGCAGATATGCTACACAGTTGATTATGTTTTACAAACATTATTATGCCCTACGGAGATGAGTTATACCGCTCATACTCCAACCGATCACTATTAAGTCGCATCGGTATCATACCTAGGTCATCAAAAGAGTCAGATTCTTATGACCTCATCTTCCTCAGTCAGTGTGAGGATCAACATGCAGGACATCTAGTGTCTCTGATACTATAGCTCACCAGGGTATTCTGGCACTTTGCTATTAGAGTCACAATGGCATTCTGTACTCTCTTCACCATCGAAAGATCTCATGTTTATATCTCATCGATGTGGCATTAAAGATTCCTTGGGTGATTAGTGATATATTATCCCGGCATAAACACATAATGCATTATTGATAGATTAAGATACATCTACATCAACTCCTACACTAGGACGTAAGGATATTCGCGTCCATATTCCCCCACATACTCAAAAGTATGTGATACAGGAGTTCCCTTAGGAAAACCTATTTCACCATCATTTAACTACTGACAATGATGGATCTATGATCAGGGCTCTACATTGTATGATTATACTTGATTAATTAGGTACATTTCAGTATTCTTTTAGCATCAAGCATGTTTTCAATCATTATTCATTAGAACAACAACTATGAAAGTAGAATACTAAATGTATCAAGTTTAACGCATATCAGTTGTCAAATAGACATCAATTCATCTTAAGTCATATAATCAGCATGACCTTGATGTTACTCATGGCTCTTACAGCCCACTTACTTCATATGTTGTTACTTAAACATTGACAACATAGTATTCATTACTATTCATATAGTCTACAACATGCTTTCAATGAATACACTATCATAACCCTTACCTAGTTATGATTAATCTCTTATGAGGACCTGCATAGTCAATTCAACTTGACAATCATAACATTTCATTTCTAAATCAGCAATTTATAAGGCAGAAATAACATTCCATTTCAAGGGTTGTATCTTTATGCATTTACTAAGGCTAGGTTCCCTTACTAGTATCAATTAGGGTTATTCAATCCCTTTCATTATGATTAGGAACACTAATTCCCCACTTCATACTTCAATTATAAAGATTCATGCTTAAAAGCATAACCTGGAATTAGGGTTTATTGTACATTTCAACACATCACCCTTAATTAGGGTTTACTATTCACATTACATGTTATTACCCTAGAATTAGGGTTTATTATTCTCTTCATGGTGAATTGAGTTCATAGCATCATCATGTATGAGAATTATCATCATTGATGCCCTCAAATTAGGTTAAGATTCATTAATTATCATATTTAGGGTTTTCATGATCTCACATAGGTGGATCATACCCTAATCATGCTCATTCATATACATTGAAGATACTTTACTTGAATTTCAACTATAAATGGGACCTTCTGTCTCCTCTTACTAATGGATGGTGATTACATCCCTCTAGATTAGGTTAGGTCAAGTCAACTTTGATTAACATAAGCTATGTCACCACTATTAGGATTATTAGGGTTTGATTAAACAAGGGTGTCATCTACTTGAGCCCTTCAAGAGCACATTGGTAATGTACACCATTGATCACAATCATGGGTCAATCTATTAATCACTTAACCCCTTAATGCCTTTAAGTATCATTAGGGTTTGGATTAGGCCACCATTGAACCAATTTAAACCTTTAAAGTATTAAATGATCACAACCCTAAAGTCTCCAAACGATTACACATTTTCAACCTCCAAACGGTCCTGAGACCGTTTGGATGTGTTGACCGTTTGCTATAGTTGACTTCAAGACCGCATGACACTCAAGACCATTTGAGTGTGTTGACCGTTTGAGAGTGTTGACTTCCAAACTGTTTGGATGAAACAACCTTGAAACCACATGAGTTGAAACGATCTTGAGATCGATTGGACCAAACGACCTTGAGATCGTTTGAGCCCAAATGGTCTTGAGACCGTTTGGCCTCAAATGGTCTTGAAACCATTTGGATTCAAACGGTCTTGAGACCGTTTGGTCCAAACCTCTCAAACCGATTGGACCCAAAAAGTGCATCAATACTTGTAATCAATTAGGGTTTTCCAGGTTGAGCCCCTCAATTGACCTCAAATATGTTAACCACTTATCAATTGAGCCAATTAGGGTTAGAATTAACCAATTGGACACTCAATTGACCCTCAATTGATAGCCAATTAGGGTTGAATCTAATTCAATTATGGTTTGTAATCGGTTAACCATCAACATTGATCAACATGAATTTAATGGAAGTTGAACCCATCAATTGACCTTCAATTGGGCCCCAACTTGGCCCAAACGGTCTTGGGATTGTTTGGACACCCTCCAAACGGTCTTGAGACCGTTTTCCCAAAGTTTCATCAAAATCTAAGTCGATTTGATAAGGGTTGAACCCTAATTAGGTCTAAAATCAGCACTTTTAATCAATTCATCAACTTATTGTGATTGGACCCTCAATTCATCAAATTACCTTAACCCTAGACCTCCAAACGGTCTTGGGTTGTCACAAAACGGTCTTGAGACCGTTTTAGTGAACTCCCAAATGGTCTTGAAACCGTTTGGGCCCTTCAACCCAAAGTTCACCAAAATTGGTCATTGGAATCACCAATTGAACCCGATTAGGGTTTAGAAGGTTGAAGTGCCTTCAACTTGTGATTGGTTTGCAATTAGATCATGATTCTTTATAATTGATTAATTCAACATGTGTTCAACAACCTCTAAACAGTCTTCACTTGGTCAACCCTACCAAATGGTCTTGGAGGCCATTTGAATCTAAACGGTCTTGCAAGACCACATGAGATCAAACGGTCTTGAGACCGTTTGATTTCAAACGGTTTGCAAACCGTTTAGGCCAAATGGTCCAAGTTCGTTTGGTAAAGTTACCTAGGAATTCACGCCCATCATCTTCAACCTTGGGACAGGTCGGTTACTTCGTGGTTTTGCTTACAAGAAAGCAAGGAAAGATGGGGAAGAAGAAGAACTTAACTACTACTTGCAAGAATAACGATATGCATAATAAAGAAAAAGGTTAGAGTTATAAAACCCGCCTCAAACGTTGTTCCTAGAGCTCCAAGCTTCCAAGCATTTAATGGAGTCTTGAGCTCCATAGGTCGGCTAAAGGAGTTTCTACAAGAAAAGGTTGGGGAAGGTTGGCTAGAATAAGAAACCTATGTGAGATAACCATAAAACCAACCTTATACAAGGAATTCCTCCATGAATCCGAGCTAGAAGATGGTCTATTCTCACCTTAGAACAGGTTGGTCGTCTTCTTGAGCTCTAGAGCTCTGCCTTAGTCAGTTGAGCAAGATGATAAGTGAAGAAGAGAAGGGAATATGTTTACTTGGTTTGCAAAGAAAGAAGCTTATATAGCTTAGGTTAGTTTTCAACATAAGGACCTCTAGTTTATAGGTTTCTCATCTAGGTCCCTCCTTAACTTCTAAGGCACGTTCAATCTATCATAACTTTAAGAAAAGCCCATCAAAACTCAAGATCTAAGGGTAAAGAAAACCAACATGCAAACTAAGATACATATATAAAGGGTCTCCTTACTCATACTAGGTAATTCTACTACAAAGGCCATTCTTCTTATCTAATTATTTAATTGAAACGCCCCTTTCATCATTTCTACTCTAAATGATGTCAAGAGTCACAAAAGATACTCTAAAAGGTGTATTTTACAAGTTGCACCCCACATTTTGGGTAAATTGCACTTTACTCCAAAATTAGGGTTTTAAGCACAAAGATTGCTCCACAAACTGTATCTAGGTGCCCAAGCTTGGAGAATCCATCATACTTCATCATATTCACTCATATGATGTCTCATCATTAGAGGAACATCTTAACCTGTGTAATTGTGCAAGTTAACCCCCTCTAATTGGGTAATTTGCACATAAGTCCATGTATTACAAAACAATACTACAACATTGTTTAAAAAGGACAGAAATGAAAATGTATGTTCCTCAGGAACTTAATTACATGCCAAAAGATAATCACAAGTATTTAATTACATGATTAAGCAAAACACCTAGGGTTAACTTATAACCCAGGTCAGGGATGTTACAGTTCATCTACTGACTTGAGGATACAATGTGGATTTAATGCCTTAGTAGGGAAGTAGGAGACTCAAGAAGGTGGTTTTAGATTTTTATGTCTCTTTATCGAGGCTATCAAAGGTGTTCAAGGATGGGTTGATGTAGTATTGTTCTATCTTGTGGTTGATAATTTAGATGTATAGGATGAGTGTTTCTATGGTTTTGAGGAATATATGGATGCTAGGTGGAAGGGAGACATGGGTAAAGGGAGTCTCCTCTACTTAGTGCGATAGTAACCGTTTCTTCACTAGCATTTTGGCGATCTATAGGAAATACGGTAATTATGAAATTTTATTTGGACTTAGATATTCCTTCTAATGAAGATGTTGAGGTAGTGGATGTGAATGAAAAGTCATCCCTCTTAATTTTGATCGCTTATGTTATTCATTTGAGGAGGAAGACGTTGTCATCGTGCTCTGTAACAATGAGTTTTTGACGTTATAGAAGATGGAAGTGGGCGTATATCTAATTTATGTTTTTTTTTTCATTAGGTCATTATTTAGTAGTCCTAAACACTCATATATGAATTATTTCAAAATTGTGTCACTCCTAAGCCATAAATTTAACTACCTTGAAATTTGACCACAAGTTTTAAACTAGTTTGTAAATACTAAGTGTCCACATTAATACACTAATATTACTGATTAAATTACTCCCATTGGTTATCCAAAAGTAACTATACCGACTATTATATTTAAATGATTCCAATAATAATAATTGTAAAATAGAGAAGTTTAGGTAAATTTGAGATCTAATAAAGCTTTAGACTCAAATTTTAGAATTTACTAAAAGGATGCTAATTTATCTCAACAATAAACAAGGTATACTAAATGAAGTTGAGATGAAGAATGTGATTGAAAATAAATATGAAATAAATAAAAATCCTATTTAGGCACATAAAATGCGAAAAGGTTAAAATGGCACTAAGGTATATGACAAATGAACAAATAATAGCATGGAACTTGCAAATAGGGCCAAGTTTTAAACACGATCAAGGTTAAAATGTACTTTCTGTTCAATGTTAGGTATGTTACAAAGTACCTAGGAATGAGGCAGTTTACATATAAAAGAAGTCACATGATATGTAGAATGAGTTGGGTAAAAGAAAAAATTGAAGAACTATAATTTATTTAGTCTGAAAAGTATTCATAATTTATTGGATTTAACCTAGTACATACAAGTATAGATATTGTAAGTCACTAACACAATCGGATTAAAAAGTAACTCATTAAAAAAAATAAACCAAACATTACAATTCAATGAAAACAAATGGATACGAGGTGATAGGAAGAAAACAACTAATGAATTAAAGGTTAAAATAGGCATATAAGGCTAAAGTGGATGGGACCAAAAACATAGACCAATTCCTCATGTCCATGTCATTGTTATTGGAATGCATAATATTGTCTCTAATAAAAAGGAATAATGTTTATGCAAGATTGAGTATAATCTAAAATACCAAAAGAGATATGTACTAAAGTGTATGATTGAGTGTAGTCTAACACTATAAAATAACCATGACTGAGAGCATTAAGTGGAATCTCATGCAAGGGTTTGTGAGTAGGATATATATTCTTGTAGATGCACTGAATACCTCAAACTACAACTGACCATAGAGATACAATGAATTCTAGGTGTTTCGCTAAATTTTATGGAATGGATATCATATCCTATTTATTTTATTATTTGGCTTCTTTGCACAATATTGTTCATATTTGATTTTTGAATGTCTAGAAATAATAATTTTTTCATGAATTATTAAAATAGCACAATCAACAAATGAGCGAATGAAGATATTAAGAATATCCATTCTTCTACTTTGCATTATGACTTGAAATATGGATATATTTTATAGTTTGAAACACTCAAGAAAATATGAGCACAATGCCATTCTAGTCTGAATTTTAGGCACCTTGATTGATGAAGATAACTATAATGTGTTGCTTTATAATCTAATTACTCTAATTCATAGTAGCACCCTATGTGGAACCTTTGTATCATGTAATAGTGCAGTCACACTCCTTTTCACCCATCTCTCTTTGTTCATGTGAACCTTTTGCAATAAACATTTTTGTATATATTTTTTAAGCTATCACAACTAATAAATAGAACAAGTCTAGCCTCACCTTGGGAATTTTTTTGACATGTGATTAATCTAGGAAAAACACTCTTGATTATAAATGTATTTGGGATGGACTTAATAAAAAGAGGTGTACCATGTAGGTAGTCTAGTCATTTACTTGAAGAATGTTTTGTCGAAGACTTTGAATCTCATGATTCTATAATATTTCTATTTAAGATAAAACCTCATCATGACTCAACTAAATTTCCTCTAACTTTTTCGCCAATTATAATACAAGCCCAGAATGAGCCATGTGAACCTAAGTTTTAATACACTGATACCATTACAAATAAAGCTTCATTTTAATAGATCTCTCATCATAATCAGTTCTAATTCAAACTGAAGCTGAGTAAACAAACCCATGAGGCCCCCACTTACAACATAATGTTATATCGATACATCCTATAGTAAGTGTTTATAAACATGGATATGCGACCTCTAGTCTTAACCCATGAATAATATTATTAAGATTGGACTAATAATCAAACCAGTAAGGCTACTGGTTCCCAGTTCAACCTATTCAACCGATGACATCATCAATGACATCATCAATGTATAAAAAATAATATCAATATGCTAAAAATATAGACAATACATGTAAAATATGAACTACTTCATCTATAATGAAGATATAAGTAGAATTCTTAGAGCCCAAAATAAAGTTATAACCTCCTACATCACAATATGTTAATGTTTCATGCAGAATATACTTCAAAATATATTGTTGATTAACACAATATGATCTTAAACATAATTAAACCCTATTAGGTGGAAGAGCTAGGAAAACATGGGGTGTGAGCTTTTTGTATGTCTATGCTAGTAGGCCACACACTGATCAGTGAGATTGAAATTACGCTTAACCATTTATTGGTCGAGATAGAAGTTTTAGTTAATCAAATCGATGCAACCGGTTAATCAATGGACTTTTTAGTTCTGTCCGTTTGGACCAACCATCACCTAGTTAGATATGTATTACTGGGTTTATACAATAATGAAACATGTTGAAATGCGGGTTCATGGTCCTAGTGGTTGGTCCAGATAGTCGAATCAGGTTTTGGTAACACTGTGCATGATGCTTAGATTTAGATGTAAGGAAAGGGTTGCCTACACTATTGGGAGATGAATCTTTTAATGCGCCTATAAATGTGTATAAAAATCTAGGTGTACATGTGACACTCTAGCCTTGTACAAAAAAGAGAAGACATAATTAAGCAATATATTTGATTGTAGAAAGAGAAACCTAATGTCTAAGTGGGAGAGATCATAACAACCCATAATTTTAAAGCCTTATGTAAAGTGATATTCACAATAATGATGGACTACCCACATTAACAAATTGTCCCTTTTTATCTGGAGCACATCCAAGAACACTATGGTGAAACATTATTAGTGTGGAGTCTAGTAAATGAGTTACCTATCAAAAGGTTCTCCTAGGATGTATGTGAGTGGGTACAAAGTGTGCAAATGAGTTTTATATCTTGCAAAACATCACTCTACTTTATTTTTAAAAATCTTGAAACCTTTCAGTTTGCGTGTATTTTTTTTGGTCGGTCAAAAAAGCATGTTACTATAGAATCCAAAAACTTTGGGTACAAAGATATAAATGCGCCCCCTCAACCTAGTATATCGCACACTAATACTATGACATGCTTCTCGCAGGAAGCCTCAAAATAGAACAATAAGAGAGAAAAAGAAAACTAGGAGACAAAACCAAATACTAAGGACTTGATATATATACATCCCTGTCAGACGAAGCCTCAAAGCATTATCCACACCCAAAAAATTGAGCTCAGTTGAACAGACCAGTATACTAATCAGTGTCCATAGCGTCCGATATGTATACCTATCTTCATCTTTACTATTGTAACCTCCAGACCAGAGACCATCTGGTTTACTGCAGCTCATTAGAATGTGACCTGTAAAAATTCCACTCCTACCAGTACAGTTTGCAAAGAAACTTGCCATCTATGAGATATATATTCCAAGTTTATAGGAGTAAAATTCATCCTCTCTAATCCACTATCATCACTAATGGCGTTATCCTCATCTTAGAATTTGTAGCTAGACATCAGATCATCAAGGACGAGAAGTATCCCCAGAGACAAGAAACATCATCTTAAGGCAGCAGGAGATCAAGCAAACTGCTAAGCCAAAGCTAAGGCCTCTCTGTCCATTTTTGCAATTGCTATAGGAATAGACATCCGTTTCCTTCACTCACATGATAGTTCTATCAGTTGGAAGTCAGAACACCATTAGCCGAGACTAAAAAGCAAAGAAGCTTGAGTAGATCAGTCCTAATAATCATAGGATTATATCAACTCCATAGCTACCAAAGCTGCCTTTTTCTGCTACCCAGCACCCCTGTTCAGGCAAACCGGAATACACATCATGCCTTCTCTATTCCATCCACTACGCCACTAACATTAAGTACACCTTCAAAGAGTGGGGAGAGAACATAACTTCAAAGACATTTTGTCCATCCCAGGTGACAAGAACATAAGGAAACGTATTAGATAACATGCAAGCAGCTAAAGGACCAGATTAGTCCTCCCTCTTTTTCCTTCCTGACTTCTTCTTTTTCTTTGATCTTGGGTGATCGTGGATAGCAGAGTCAGAACCCCAGTGAATAGAATCAACCTCTGAATTTGAGTCTCCCCGAGAGATCTCATCAAACAGGTTAGCTTTCCTCTGTTTATAGTCTATAGATAAGACACAACTTTGCCATATCCTGTTGGCTTTCCAAGAATTTGAGGACTCTTCAACAGTTCTCCTATTAGGGGAGGGGTGAAGGGTCGATCGACGATTCACCAGAACGGCGTCGAGGATAGTGTTCTTCACGTACAACGCGATCTCAGCCACGACCGCGTCATCCTGTTCCTTTTCAGCATCAATAACATTTTGGTTGGCATCAGGAACTTGAGTGTCTTTGACAATACGTCGAGCACCTTGCTTTCCAAACCGGAACTAGACTTCCTTTATGGGAATTACGCGCCTGCTACCCAGGGGACACGATCCCTGTTTGTGACCAAATCGTTTGCATCCAGAGCAGTAAAGGGGTTTCGACAGAGAGTTGACCTTCAGCTACTTGGTAGCGCCATCGACCTCCACCAAGATGGACTTGGGAATCTTATCAGTGCACGAGATTTACATGCACAAGGTAGCGGAGTCATTGCATCCTGCAGTGAGTGAGGATTCAATGAAGTCCAGAGGCCTCCCGATAGTACTGGCTACACTAGAGATCCCATCAAAAGTCCACGGGACTCCAAGATTCTCTACCTCCAGCCAGACTGGAATTTGAGAAAAGGAAATGGGCTGGAGAATAGATCCAGGTTCCCAGGCCTGAGCGATGACGAGAGCTCCATCCATCGTCCACGGCGCCTCATCGAGAACGCGATCCCTCTCAGTATCCGGCGACAGCTTTATGATGAAGCCTTTGTTCTCCTCGGCTATGATTTTGAAAGTCCCACTTGGTTTCCATTATCTTCTGATCCAGCCGCTAAGTTGTCCTTTGAAGGGCTTCCTGCTGGAGAATCTTACCGACAAGTATAGATTCCAGTTGGGGATCACACCTTCCTGACTAGAGATCGATCCACACTTGGCTCCATCCCTAATAATCGGCTCGACGAATTTGACAACTGAAACATCTACAATCGACCTTCCTTGGTGGCTAGCACAAATCCAGTCTGCAAAGGAAGACGACTCGTTTCCGGAGACGTTCGTCGAGGGTCCTGCTTGCGGGGACTTGGGCTTAGGTGAGGCGGGGGAATCATCCAGGGTCACGGAGATCTCTGGCGGTTGAGAAGTATGGGGGATTCCTTGCACGCTCCCTTCTCCGTCGGCCGTCCCACCGCCTCCTGGAGGAGTCGACGATGACTCAACAACTGCCTTCCCACCATTTCCACCTCCTCATCCGCTAGGGATTCCGCGACCACCGCGCCCTTGCCCTTGCCCTCTGCGTTCGCGAGCCATCTTCGTTTGCATGTATCCCTTAATATATATAGTTTATTATTAACTCCATAACAAGTTTAACGATCAATACAATGCCATAAGAAAAAAAGCAATTACATATACAATTTTGAGTACGCATGGCCAACTAATACATGATAAAAACAATAAGGAATCAAAATTGATATTTGATGCACCTCAATTATTATAGGGAACATTGGTGTAATACTTCTTGTATACATTATTGTTAAATTATGGATCTCATTGATAAGTCTAAATAGTGGGTCAGAACCATCTTTTGCTCTGAAACCCAAAGAACATGTGTCTTACTGACACATTCCTTTTGGAGATAAATAAAAACTATACAATGATTTTTTATATATTTCTCAATACTTCTCCATAAGGGTCTTGTACATAAATAAAACCTCCACAACCGATCTCATGGTTACAAATTCAAATGAATTGTGTGACATGTGCATTATAGTTCTTAGTTTGCATTGAACTATCCTCTCCCAGAACATCATACTCTAACACATTAGTTTCATATGTCTAACCTTTGTGAATAGTTTAAGATCTCACTCATTTTTGTAAATTGTTAACATTGATACTGACTATATTTCATCCAATATTTTCCTAATCTTTTATAAGAGACTCATTAACAACCATATGTCATTGTCTCCAATATTTTTTAGGTAGGCATACCATTTTTCCCTATTTACATTTTTTACTATTCATGGCCTCTTTGATTGTGTTATCATCCTTAATGTAGATGATATTTGATTCTGTTACATTGCATTAGTCTAGGGAGTTCTTCATGTGTATCCAATAAACTTTGTGAATGTAATTATCCTATACATTAATCATCTACTAAATGGTTACACAAATGTAAACTCGAGATCATTTTGTAGCCTTTATAATTGATTTCACATAACATAAGAGCTTGAAGTCTAGTTACTTGCTTAAAGTTACAAATATACATATAAAATACACTACATCGATTCCTTCTTAGAAAGAGAAAGGAATGACGTGAACTAACTAACAATGCTTTCTATATAGTTATATTTAAAATTTTTACAATTTTTTTCACATCATCTATCTCTGTCCTATTAGAAAGAGGTAAACACAACTAATTATGACTATTTTGTCTCCTCATTTTCCTTCTTCATCTGTTACTAAACTATTCGAGAATTCTCTATCCATTATCTTTTAGAATAAAGAATAACAAGTTTTACTATCAATCTTTTTTAATAACAAAACCGGCCAATTATATAGAACACTACATCGATATAGTTAGAGTGATATCTATACATCGGTGGATATTCGAGAGAAATATTGGGGGGGGGGGCATAATGTACTACAAAGTAGTCAAGTGTATCCATTTTAAAATTTTCAAAAAACTAAGAGTTAGATGATTTTTTTATTTCAAGTGCATTAATAGATTAGATTACAACAGAAAATATAATACAATTGATGACAAAATATAATTTTTAAATTTTAAAATATTATATTTCTTTCTTTAATGTTCTTGAAGTCCTCAATAATAGAATCAATGTTGAATTTCTTGAAAAAAGATGTGTAGTATTATTCTTAGACAAGAGGTCATCTCAAAATCACCTAACTAGGGTGAATACCGTAAATAATTAAAATATCTTCACAACATAACAATACGATGATGCAGACAATGTGTTGCTTAAAAAATGAATTACATAGTTTGTATTCGTAAGTTAATATACTATGATGCGAAGTGAATATAAATAATTATTTATAGTTATAGAGGCAAATAAGTAAGCTATATAAAACTACATGTATGATAAATAAATAGAATTAACTTGATGATGACTTACAAGATGTTTCCGTCACTCCATTATGCGTGGATGATGAATAATGAAAAATATCAATCAAGAACTGGGCATAAGAATGACTTTGTTTCTCTTTGATCTATGTTGTTGTGCATATTTATGTGTGTTAGAAAAAGCAGAGATAACCAGTTTTCAAAGGTTGAATAAAATGTCAATGCCTACACTTATCTTACAGGTCAGGTTGACGCTTGTTTAACGAAACATAGATTTTAACACGGTCAATGTTGGAAGTTTACAAATAGATTTGTAGAGGTCAATGCGACTATCGAAGACTGCAATAGAGAGAGAGAAAACTTGCACTAAAAAAACAAAACATAATATGAATTGTAATAGGAAATAGTATAAGAAATCCTCTTCGTAATTGTAAAAGCAAAAAGGTATCTATGAAGACATAAATTTAGCAAGTACTTTTCAGAGAGGAGTTAAAATGATAGAATTTTTTTGTTGTATTATTTAACTTAAAAAGTATTAAGGAACCACCAATTAAAAACCTTTGGTGGAGGTTATCAAATTAGAAACTACCAACACAATAAAGTAGATAAATGAACAACTTTTAACCCAATCATATTCATTAAAATTTAAAAATAAAAACAAAATAAAATTATAATAGACAATAGCATAAGAAATTCTTTTGATAATTGTAAAGCAACCCAAACTGCAATGGAATCTGCAAATGATTAGCGAGTAAATATCAGAAAGGAGTCAAAATAGTAGATATTTTTTTATTGTATTGTTTAACTTGAAAAGTATAAAGAAAGCGTTAATGAAAAACTCTTAGGTGGCCATATCAAATTAGAAATGATCAGCGCAGTAAAGTAGATTAATTAACAACTTTCAAACCTACCATATTTGTTAATTTTTAAAATCTTGAGGGTCTATATCTATACCTATACATATATAAATACCAAACATTCACGACTAGACATGGAATTGTAATAAATATGATATGGTTATTGTTAAAACCATACACACTATAGTTAACTTTACAACGCAAGTCTTACCCAATCTTCTCTGATTTTAAAACTGAAAACATATGACACTATGATAAAAACTATTATTAACCGCACTACAACGCATGCCAAAAACAATATAAATTTCAACATTCTTATGTGGAAAAACCACATTTCGCTATGCCATTGCCGTTACACAAACAATATCTTAATAATTAATAATGTACATTGTACCAAATAATGGATTAACACTAATATTGACAAACACTATGGAATATAAAAATTATTTTATAATTCATATGTATATACAAATCTAAAGTGAACTAATAATAATTTTTCTGCAAATTTTTATCAAAATCATAAACACGTTATGGTATTAAAATCATTAAATTCACATTATACCTACTTAATGAAATGAAGTTATACTATTAAAAAGGTTGTATAATTATCTATAAATATGATTTTGTATATCGCTACAATTCTTATTTATTATTATATTCTCAAGTAAAAAGTTCTGTCAAATAACATTTTGCGAGATTATTGTATTAGGAAACCAATCACATCCAAATAATTAAAATTATAATTTAAAATTTGAATTAGAGATTAAAAAACAAATTTCAAAACTTTAAAAATACTGACCATATACTTAACCATTTGGCTCAACGGTAGGGCTGTCAATGGGTAAGAGTTAACTCGTTTACCCTTTGTCCATACCCTATAGGGAAAGGGGAGGGGTAAATGATTTTCTTACTCTTTACCCACCTACCCATTACGACATTACCCTCTAACCAGCTACCTTAGTTGGTAAGGGTAAGGATAAGACATTATCCATACCCTCTAACCCGCTATCTGCCAATATTTATATATAAAATATTGAATATATTGTCATTGTGTTGTTTAAGTCTATTATATCTTCAATATTATGTGGTCATCATTTAATAAAATACATGATATTTTTATCTAATTTTTGTATAGCTAATTTGATCATGTATACATCACCATTTTGAAGTGTAAGACCAACTTGTATGAAATAATGATATTTTCCAGTTTATGCATTATTTGATACTTTTTGGTATGGTGTTTTCTAATCTTGTTGGGGCTTATTTGAACGGTTATGATACAAAGATTAAAGTTGTAAGACACGAGTTTATAAGAACAAAAAGTAATTGTTGATATAAATCTAATGTATTTCTAGTGTTGTTGTCTATTTCATTTGTATTTAATCTAATTGTATACAACAATATTTTGAATGGTATAAGATATGTATGTTTGTAAATATAACTTTTTGTGATGTATCATCATTTAATATAATTTTACTGCAACAATACTTTTCTTTTGGGTGTGATTATTTGCTCATATACCAATATTAGGCATACTACCAATTGTATTAGTAACAATCTTTGCCTTAATAATATATTTCGGTACAAAACAAACTATGTCCATAATGTTGTAGAAGATTACTTCAAATCATTATGAATAATTAATGGTCATTCTTGAGTATCTTGATATCTCACTTAAATATATAAATATGTTAGACATCTTATTATTATTTATATTAGCAAACATTTAAAAGACATAAATTTCCCACCTTACCCTTATCCTTCCCGTTTAGCCCGTGGGTAAGAAGGTAATGATAAGGGGAGGGTAAGGATATTAGTTGAGTGGGGAATTATGATGGGCAAGTAAGACTTTAACGTGGGTAAGAAGGGAATGATAAAGGAAGGGTAAGGATATTAGTTGAGTGGAGAATTATGATGGAAAGTAAGACCTTATCCTCCCCTTACCCTCCCCATTGACCGCCCTAAAGACTGCTACTCCTCGTAGAGCAGGTCTGCTGCACTAAATTCGCATAGATTTGGACAGAGAAGAATACAAGCGGGGTTCTGTCGGTCTGTGTTGTCGGTGGTAGGCAACCCGTTCTTCGTCGGCGTGGGATTGCAAGAGGCGGCTGTCCCAATGGTTTTTACAGTGTTTGGGTTAGCGATAGCCGACTTCCGGATAGCAATTTGCGGCGAATTAATCACTGGCAGCCTAGCAATGGCCGGTAATCTTTACGTGGTCAAATTCTCTTAGCAGCGATCTGTTTCCAACTGCGCTTTAGCTGCGTGATAAACGAGGAGGAGCTTTAGAAGACACGCTGCTGGAATAAGTAGGAGCCACTCCATCATTGCTAGAAGCGGAGCAAGTTTGGGTGGCGGCGTAAGTCAGATAGAGGCAATTCCAGCAGCAGAAGCACCTACTGCTCCAGACATACACATATTGACATGGCTTGTTTTGTTTTTTTTGCCGATGTATGGGGCTAGGCTGTTGACGTCCTCCCACTCCCAGATGGCTAAGGTGTGCGCTTGACCGTACTGTTGGCTCAGAGATCCTGCTCATGGAGGAAGGCCGCTGGAAGGCTAGAACAGAGAACAAAGAAGAGGATGGCCACTCTCTCCAAGAAACGTATACCATCTTTCTTTTTCCCTTTAGGAAAACCTAGGTCGTCAGGACTATGAGGTGTATCAAATGTAAGTTTAGATCCTGGAAATGCAGCTGATGAAGGCGGTTGGGCTGATTCATCGGCTGAACCACAAAGAAATTGGCCGATTTGAATGACGTATAGCTAGGAGTAGTGGCACCAGGAGTTAGCTGGGGGCCAAAAAAGAATTTTAGTATTTAATATAGGATTTGAACTTATATGAGTTTTGTTGTGGCAAACAAGATATATATAACATCCACGTTCTGTATGTATTGCGAAAAATAAATAATCATGTACAAAGGATTGAACCTGAGATTTCTTAGATATGAGTATAATTTTATGTAATAAATATTATCTCGTACCAGAAGACTGCGGCGTTTCCATGGTGTATCCCGGTGATGATCACACTGCGTTCTTGGCTCCGGTAGCGTCAGACAACAGCGTTGCACGGCTGTGTTTTGCGTTGCACAACGGAAACGAGAGATACGAGAGAGAGCGGAAGAAACGGAGATGCACTGAGCGGAAGCGTATGGTCTCCAAAGCAGACGTTGGTTTCTCTCCCCTCTTGATTCTCCGATGGATGGCTATCGGTTACGAATGGATTCCATGGAGAGAGGACCAAATCCTTTTATAAAATATTTAATGCCTCTCTATCCATCACCAAGAGGCATAACAGTTATGGAGTCTACACTAAAACCCCCAAAAGATGCACCCGTTCAGGAAAATCTATTAATTAATATATTACTTTTATTTATTTTTGGGCCACACCGTCAGAGGGTTATTTAACATTTTCCCACTTGGCCCAAAATGTCATGGCAATAACACTTAATAATTTTCCATTGATGCTCAATATAAACATCTATGTGGTGAAATAAAATTTATGAATAGGTTGATCTCAAAACCTATTTCTTTGGCCCAACTTGATGTCAAAACCGACATTCTGTTATAACTAGTATTGAAACAGAAATAGCGAGTTATATATGTGATCACACAATAAATATTACATTGTTAAATCACATTATTCATTACACATCAAATAACTTTCTCAGACACATATTCTTTACATGAGATGTATACAATCCTAGAGCTAGCCCTTTAGTAAGAGGATCTGATATCATGTGTTGTGTACCAATGTGATCAATTTGTATCATCTTATTGTCAACTCGCTCATTGACAACATAGAGTTTTATGTCTAGATGTCTGTATGTCGTTGTACTTTTATCATTATTAGCAAAAGTGATTGCGGCTTCATTATCACAATATATCTGTATTGGCTTATGAATTGAGTCAACAACTTTAAGATCTTGTATCATGTTCTTAAGCCATATCGCATGTGATGATGTTTCATGGCAAGCTATAAGTTTAGCTTCCATGGTAGATGAAGCTGTAGTCTTTTGCTTAATACTTCTCCATGATACTGCACCAACACCCAATAGGAAGACATAGCATGTTGTAGACTTCCTACTATCTAGACATCCTGCAAAATCTGCATCTGAATATCCTGTAACCTCAAGGTGGTTTGTCCTTCTATATGTAAGCATGTAGTCCTTTGTTCCTTGCAGATAGCGCATCACCTTCTTCACAGCTCTCCAATGATCCATGCCAGGGTTACTTTGGTAACGACCAAGCATTCCAGTAGAAAAAGTAATGTCCGGTCTGGTGCATATCTGTAGATATTGTAGGCTCCCAACTGCAGATGTGTATGGTATTTTCCTCATTTCATTCCTTTCTATATCACTACTAGGACACTGCTTGGAGTTAAACTTATCTTCTTAACTATAGGTGCAGGTCCAGGTGAACAATTTCTCATTCCATACTTCTCTAAAACTTGAGATATGTAAGCTTTTTGGGATATACTAAGTATGCCCTTAGCTCGGTCTCGATGTATCTCCATACCGAGTACATACGCAGCTTCTCCCATATCTTTCATCTCAAAGTTAGAGGAAAGAAATTCTTTAGTTTCATTTAATATAGCAATGTTATTACTTACTAGTAGAATGTCATCCACATAAAGAATCAATATTATGAATTTATTCCCACTGACCTTGAGGTATGTACACCAATCAACAATATTTGGTTTAAACCCAAAAGTTGATATAATGGTGTTAAATTTTATATACCATTGTCGAGATGCTTGTTTCAGTCCATATATTGATTTCTTCAATTTGCAAACCATGTGACTTCTACTATTATCAATGAAACCTTCTGGTTATTCTATATAGACTTCTTCAGATAAATCTCCATTTAAAAAATGCCTTTTTCACATCCATTTGATGTAGCTCAAGATCAAAATGAGCTACTAAGGCCATGATTACCCTAAAGGAGTCCTTTGATGATACTGGAGCAAATGTCTCCTTATAATCAATGCCTTCTTTTTGTGTGAAACCTTTAGCAACTAGTCTAGCCTTATACTTATCAATTTCACCATTTGAGTACCTTTTGGTCTTAAAGACCCATTTACAACCAATAGGTTTAATATTCTCTGGAAAAGGTACAAGGTCCCATACTTAATTTTTATCCATGAATGCTAGTTCCTCCTTTATGGCATCAAACCACTTAAAGGAATTTTCACAATCCATTGCTTGTGAAAAAGATAATGGATCAATATCCTCAAAGTCCATGTTTGGCTCTTGAAGGTATACAACATAATCAGATGGAATGGCATACCTCCTTGAACTTGTGGACCTTCTTAATTCAGCATTGGGTTCTACATTTTCTGTAGGCTCTTCGGGTTGTCCTTCATCATGAACATTATCAACTTATTCATTTACAACCTGATTTGGAGCATGATCTACTTCTATTGGCTCATCCACTTGACAATTATTCATAGGAATAATTATTGGATAGCTTATACAAGTTTGACTAGGTGCAGGTGCGACCGAATTATCCTGCACTTCATCAAAAGATTTATTTTAAAGTAGATCATTCCCACTGATTTGATGATCCTCCCAAGAATCTAGCCTTACCACTCTCGGCTATCTTTTGTGGGTGAGATGGACAATAAAATCTATATCCCTTTGACCTTTCTAGATAACCAATAAAGAAACCACCAGTGGTTCTTGGGTCAAAGGCCTTCTCATGTGGACTGTAAATTTTAACTTCTGCACGACATCCCCATATGTGCATATAGTTCGAGGATGGTTTCCTTCCTGTCCATAATTCGTATGGGGTTTTCTGGACAGACTTACTAGGAACCTTGTTTAATATATGTACTGCCGTTTTTAAAGCCTCACTCCACATTGAAGAAGGAAGGGATGAATTACAAAGCATTGCATGAACTATTTCCTTTAATGTTCGATTCCTTCTTTCAGCTATACCATTTTGACTTGGTGTGCCTAGCATTGTATATTGAGGTACAATACCCTCTTCTTGAAGGAAATGTGCAAATGATCCATTTCTTTGTCCCATCTCAGTGAACCTTCCATAATATTCGCCTCCTCTATCGGATCTGAGTATCTTAATCACCTTACCCAATTGTTTCTCCACTTCAACTTTAAAGTTCTTAAAGGCTTGAAAAACCTCATTTTGTCATTTAATAGGTAGAGAAACATATATCGTGAATAGTCATCAATAAAAGTTGCAAAACATTTTTCCCTTGTAAAACAAGGTGGGAATGATCCACTAATATCAGTGTGAATTATTTCTAATGTTCCATTACTTCTCTTTGCACCCTTTTTAGAAGTGTTGGTTTGCTTAGCCTTTATGCATTCAACACATGTTCCAAAATCAGTAAAGTCTAAAGGCCCTAAAATGCTTTCCTTTACTAATCTTTGGATCCTTTCTTTAGAAATGTGTCCCAACCTTCTATGCCAAAGAAGTGATGATTTCTCATCTAACAATGTGCGTTTATTACCAATAATATTATGCTGGACTGTAAAAGATTGCCCAAAATTAGGGCTTAATTGAACTTGATAGAGATCATTTATTAAAACACAAGTACCAACTAAACTAGAGTTTTTATACAATGATATTTGTCCACTTTGAAGAATGAAACTATAGTTTAATTTATCTAATCTAGAAACTGAGACTAAATTTCTACTATAATTTGGTACATAAAAAGTATTTTCTAAGTTCAACAACTTTCCATTATCAAAGATTAATCTGCATGTGCCAACGGCCTTTACGTGAGAGCCCAATTTATTTCCAGAATAGATGACTTTTTCATGCTCCGTTGGTTTCCTTTGATTCAGAAATCCATGCAATGTATTAAAAATATGCACAGTGGCACCAGAGTCAAGCCACCAACTATATAAAGGAACATTTGAAAGATGACATTATATGAAACAAGAGACATTATACATTTCTTTTCCAACCATTTCTTATACTTGAAGCACTCCTTTTTAGCATGTCCTTTCTTACGGCAGAAGAAGCATTTCATATTAGCCTTACTTCCCCCGGCCTTGCCATCACCTGGCTTAGACACTCCACCTAAGATAGGAGCAGTTCCTTTCATTTTTCCTTTACCCTTGCGATTATGCTTGTCATGGGTGTTTAAATGTGCAGTACGCACCCCTTCATTCTTGAGTCTCTCTTCTTCTTGAACACACATGGCCAATAAGTCGTTTATTGACCATTTTTCCTTTTGTGTGTTGTAAGAGACTTTGAATGATTCATAATGACTAGGCAAGGAGGTTAAAATGAAATGAACAAGAAATACATCAGAGATAGATAACTCCATCTCATTGAGTTGTGCAACAATGTCTCTCATTTCCATGATGTATTCACAGATCCCACACGAACCATTGTACTTCATAGAGCACATCTTGGCCATTAGGTTGATGGCCCTAGACTTACTAGAAGAAATATATTGCTCCTCCATTGCCTTTAGAAAATCTTTTGCCAATTCAGAAGTGGGAATGAATCGTCTAATATGCTTTCCCATGTTTACTTGTATAAGCAACAAACTAAGCCTGTTAGAACGTTCCCATTTATCATAATTGACCTTTTCTGCAGTGATACTTTCCTTTGTAAGTGGTTGTGGTTTCTCCACTCAGAAAGCTAAGTCAAAGTCCATACAACCTAATGTAAACATGACCTTTTCTTTCCATTCATTAAAATTTGAACCGTTGAGAGTAGGAATATTGTTATTTTCACCATACAAGAATGAGGAAATAACTGCAATATTAAAAATTTCATATTGAAACCACAACTGTAATATAAAAGTAAATTTTGAGGTCTACTTTATTTACTTTTATAATATTAATCACAAGTAATCATTACAACTTATCTTTGGATAAATATGTAACATTGAGTAGGATTAGTTCCTTTATGTGAGTTAATCTCACTTAATAAAATAACTTAGCACGTGGTTGTGAGTGACATAATATTTTTCCTTTGGGATAAACATTATATCAATTACTCACATATGCTAACCGACTTAACTTGTATAATGCCAATAAAAATGATAAATTTTAACCGAAATGATTGTTGTCAAGTTAAGTTGAATGTAATACTACTTAACCTTAATGTGAATATTTTTCATCATTGTATTAATAGACTTACTTTGGTAAGACTATACATAATCTTGAATGTAACAGATATATTCACAATTCAACATAACTGTAGTATTACATTTCATTCACAAACAAAGTAGGATCTATCAGTACGTTTGCTTTTGAGTTTCTTTATCAAACACCCATTGTGACAGAATCCATCCAATATAGGGAGTATAACAGTGGATAACATGTAAATAGAAAAAAAGGACATATACGAAAGGTTATAAGAACAGACAATTAAATATGTCATCCTCAATTAAATATGTCATCCTCTTGACATGGTATTCCAAATCCATAAACAGACAATCACGTTGCCTTAACACAGATAGTGTTAATCATTATTACTATCATTTTTATATCTTTTCAAGTTCCACTGTAATCATTCATCGTGTGTGGTTCACGAAAAACAGAAACTAACCATTCAAGTTTAGGCATATAGTAATCCGGACGGCAATGCAAAAGACCATCCACGCGACACGATTGGAATTATAATCAAGGATTGTATAATAAAAGGTTTGTTAATGGGCTTCGATGAAGCACTGGATTCAATCGCCTGCTGCGGAACAAACGAAACAACTAAAAAAACTGTCTGTAACGTGACACCCCGCCGCCGACCATGCTATACATGGC
This sequence comes from Alisma plantago-aquatica, assembly GCA_963693085.1. NCBI lineage: Eukaryota > Viridiplantae > Streptophyta > Magnoliopsida > Alismatales > Alismataceae > Alisma > Alisma plantago-aquatica. Next base: position 208,415,299 of record OY856412.1, on the reverse strand, counting down.
CAACTTTCGGTGGCTCGGACGAAGCAATCTTCTAGGATGAAATCTAAAGAGAATAAATCTCGCTCTGATACCATTGTAATAAATATTATCTCATACCAGAAGACTGCGGCGTTTCAATGGTGTATCCCGGTGATGATCACACTGCGTTCTTGGCTCCGGTAGCGTCAGACAACAGCGTTGCACGGCTGTGTTTTGCGTTGCGCAATGGAAACGAGAGATACGAGAGAGCGGAAGAAATGAAGATGCACTGAGCGGAAGCGTATGGTCTCCAAAGCAGACGTTGGTTTCTCTCCCCTCTGGATTCTCCGATGCATGGTTATCGATTACGGATGGATTCCATGGAGAGAGGACCAAATCCTTTTATAAAATATTTAATGCCTCTCTATCCATCACCAAGAGGCATAACAGTTATGGAGTCTACACAAAAACCCCCAAAAGATGCACCCGTTCAGGAAAATCTATTAATTAATATATTACTTTTATTTATTTTGGGCCACACCGTCAGAGGGTTATTTAACATTTTAAACCACTACACCAAGTCCATATCGATGATGAACATATAGTAAATTTAATATACATTATCATTATACTATTACAAAAAAACACACACACACATATATATATATATATTATTTTTTATTATATATTATCATTATACTATTACAAACACACACACACATATATATATATATTATTTTTTATCTTTTGGAGAGGGTGGGGGCGTGGCCCCTGCCCGCCCGGTGGGTCTCCGCTGTGTAGGAGGGTGCCAACTAGGAAGAGGGGTAACACAAACGGGATCTATCAGTGGGTTAAAAACAGGTGCTACTAGTAAGGTACCTAACCGGTTTCCAACTGATTAGAGCGCATCTATCACACACAATATAGACTCAAAGAGGAACAACTCGCCTCTCCTGCTAATTTTCTCTTCCTTCTATCCGATAAGAAGATCAATCTAGGAGAAGGAAGAAAAAAAACTCTAAGCTACAGAATACATCTTGTTTAATATTCGAGGGAAATTTCTTGAGAGAAACTATACCAAAGACGTCCACAGATGCACAAAAATTTATACTGAAAGCGCTTGGGTACTGCTCCAATATCAAATGAAAACAAATAAATGGACAATTGGACACGATGGACAGCTTCATTGTGCATTGGTGGCCCTAAAAACAAAATAAAGAATAGAAAAACTGGTCAAAATAGGAATACAATTCTAACACTCTTATACATGACCTATTATTTGGCAATGCTAGACCACATGTCCATGATTCTGTGTCTCTTTCTACCAATACAATGACCATACATATTTTCATGATGTAATTTTTCTATCCCCTATTGTATCGAATCTCAGTGACATGTACTAATGTACATTAAACCAACATCTATAGGCTTCTATTATATGTTCTCCTTTACTGGCCAATTTCTATCAATCACCAGCAAGTGCATTTATTGTTTTGCAAAAGGCAGACGTCACTGAAGTCTGTGTTTGGGGGCCGTGATCCCTACATATAATAGTAGCTTTAGATGATTTGGTTTTGTACTGAAAGATATGACTTGTTTAATCAGCCCATATCACTATTATTTGCACTTATAATTAGTCCTCAGATGCGTTCCTCATCAATATTCATTGTACTGAATTTAAACAGTTATGAAATTCTGGTTGAGGAGTCTAATGAGCAAGATCTGGGTTCCTTTATCTGAAAATAGAACTTCAGTAGGGGTCTGTATGACCATATTGATGATAAACCTGGTAAATATATGATAATTTGTAACTTTGATTCCCAAGCTTCCCTTGGAGCTCACCATCTGACCAAAGTACTGGGGAATACCGCCAGGTTGGTCACCACCAGCACCAGCACCACACACACCCGCAGAGAGAGAGAGAGGGGGGGGGGGGGAGAGAGAGAGAGAAAACTCTGCCGAGCAATTTCAGTAAGTAGTTTTAGAAGCTGGGGCATAACTGTACCTTTTTTTTATCACTAACGCATGCCCTTACATTCTGGTATGTACTAAATAACATGGTATTTTGCTGAAACATTCTTTCAATATTACATTCAACCCTTGACCTGCAGGAGGAAGATTGCCAACCAAAGCAATGTTGCAGTGACCAAAACCAAAATTGACAATGTAATTGTAACGTGAACATAACAAGCGTATAGCATATGTTGCTTTGACTTTCATTATGGACTCTTCTGTTGTCACTCTTTGTGTGGGTCTTGTGCAGTGCAAAGATAATGATATGGGGCTGATGCCACAAATAAAAGAAATCCCTACAATACCTAATTCGTAGTATAATGTAGAATAAAAAGCAACAACACAATACATGCTGGCCATGTGAGACATTTGATTTGTAATTCCACTTAGATTTGTTTGATGTGTTCTTTTCTGCAACTGGAGGATCTGATGAATTAATAAATCCCGTTTGGTTTTGTGGCAGTTACACTTTGCTCCTTCTGGGATACAGTGGGGAGTGAAACATCTGGGCAGATATTAAACTACATAGCAAATCAATCAATTGGCTGTTTAATTCATAACCATTGCGCAATATTTGCACCTACACAAATCTGATAAAACAAATCATTATACCCTGTTTCGATTGTTGTTTAGTTTTTTAAACCAAATGGGACATCTGTAACTCAGCTCTCCACCCCCAAAAGAAGTCACATGGATCGAGAGAAGAAAAAAGGTGTAAACTTGTATAAATAAAAAGGGCACCAATTTGTAAGCAGTCCCAACTTTCTTGCAAAAAGTCTGATTCATTGCATTTGAGTTTCGAAAGCTGCTTCTCCAATCAACTGAAAACGAATTAATATCGGAAACAAAAAAGGTTATTTTCGTCCACACAGACTTACAACCATACGGAAAATCACGATACTTAATCAATTAAAGAATCTTGATTCTGTTCTAATGCAACTTTTTGGTGCCTTAAAAATATATAAGTTGTCTAGCTATTTGTAGTCTAAGCGGAATTGAGAATAACACGTCGTCTCTTAGCATTAGAATCTATATTTATTCGTTGAACCAATGAAGGTATCAATGTCTATTATAACTCGGAAAAACCCAACGGCAAGTTCCAAACATGTTTACCCATTGGTAACCATACCAAAATGTTTCCCATCTGTACGAACATGGTGAGTATGATATTAAAATTAGATGGATATGGCATTACTTTAGTTGGGCAGGATCAGAAGACCAAGGGACCCTGACCGACATGACTATTGGCATTTTTGTTGAAACCATAATGCATCCGTAGATTGGAATACATCAGAATTTTATTTAAAAAAAAACTTACCTATGATAGCTTCATTCAACCTGGATTGTCCACGAGACGAGATATTGGCACGGCTCAATCAAAAAGAAGAAAGAAACCTTGCTATATCTTACACCACTTTCTAATTGAACCGAACCAATATCACGTCCTACGGCCATCCTCTCATGTTCTTGGATCCTTCTTGTAACAAGTAGTCCATATGGGAACACCAGAAGCAATGGAAACAAAACACCATCTAAACTAACCTTAGAACGTTCTCAGAGGGGAGAAAGATATAGCTGAAGCACAAGAGAGGAAAGAAGAATGCTCCCAGATTCCCAAATGGAGGCGAGTATATGTAGTATGCAGATGGCGTTATCTGGTGCGTGGATTTAATGTCATTAGAGGAGGTTGGAACAAAGTGGGAGTTGAAACATTTATTGAGAACTGGATGTAGAGAGATAGGCTCTTAGAGAGAGAGTGAGATGTTTTAAATGGCATCAGTCATGGAGAGGGATAGGGATGCATATCGGTCCAGGCATTCAAGTCTGTCATTGTGCATGGGGTCATTGTCCTACGACATGCGTTACTGTGTCCATCATTTGTATGCATTAAATGGTAGGCTTCTTTGAGCTGCCCATTGCATTTTTCCAGGGGAAAAAGGAAGAATTCTACACAGATGCTATTTGAGAATCACTTTTAGACAGGACCAGGTCCTATTGAGCCACAAAGTTACTGCAGCAAGTTGGGAGTAGATATATTTGAAGAATCAAGGCCGAATCTAGAATAAAGAAAATATTGTTATTAATAGATTAATTTCAGAATAGAGGTGGTTTTGTTGAACTTGCAGTGAATGTATGGGGCACTTGGCATTGAATATTAACGAAGGACTGTCTACTGAAAGAGCATACCTACCTATGCAGTCCTAAATATTGACCAGTCAGCGTGAAGGGTGCTTATAATGGTCAAAAGTTGTTAAAAATGAAGACAGAAGTCTAGATGAGTATATCCATATAGATTTCTTGGTCCTCAGACGTAATGGAAGAAGAACCATTTATTCATTAAGGAAAAAGTTGAAAACATAATCTTAGGTGGGTGGGCTGAAAATGTACCTGATACCAAGAACCTACATTGAGGTTAATGCCTCATCTTGTAAATTTGAATCTAAATAAAAAAAAATTGACATAAGGATATTTGATTCAAAATATCAACCAGAGATTCAAAATACTTAAACAGTTTGGATTGCTGGATTGAACATAAGTAAGCCCGACCATTTATGTTGGTAATGAAAAAAATCAGACTGTATTCAAAGCATCTATATCTTTCTTCCTCGCACTTCTCAGTAAAGCTTTTCGTTCTACCCTTCGATCTTTGGCAAATTCATCTTACTTATGAGATACTTTTTCATTGCAAACAAGAAAACAATCTAACTTGTTCCTAATTTTTCTTACTGCAATGGCACTGGGGGGTATGATGTTTATGATACCTAAATTGAAAGACAACTCGTGGCTATAATGAATCGAGCTTGAATCTTCCAGATGGGAATGGATATGGGAGATCCCGGAGAGGAATGTAGGTTGCCCTGTTTGATGATCTACACAAGAATAACCAAATTATGAGCGTGGTCCGTGTTATTCATGTTTGGTTTCACCCGTTTAAGTGTGACAAGGAACAAACGCGATTGTTGTAGTTATCCTTTTCAGTATATTCTGTGCTTGGACCATGAAATTCCGGAAGAGGGGCCAGAAGTTTACTTTTAGTGGACACGGGATCTTTATTTTTGGTTGCAATTACCCGTTCCTTTTCAACAATCCGTAAACTGGTATACTATTGAAGTACTGCTCCACAGTAGTACACGTCTTACGATCTTCACAAAGAAAACGACGACAGTTCTCCTATGATCCATCTCTGTGATTCCAGGCAGTAACTGTAGTTCACTGCACGCCTTTGCGCTCCCTCTTTTACGTGCTGCAGTTTCAGCTTTGAATTAAGTAGCGAGGGACCCAATCATCGTCCTCTTCCAGTTCGAGGAAGTGGTGGGAAGAAAACTTCGAATTTTTTTGATTGAGGGGTTGAGGGTTGTGTTTTCTTATCGGATCGAAAATTTTGGAGTCAAGCAAAACAACAAGACAACCGAATCCGGCGAATATATATTTTCTTTTGGTGTCGGCATTGGTGGACTGTGAGTAGTAGTAGTTGCAGAGGATGCTGTGTCTTCGAGGCCATATCTTTCCTCTAGCCCTTCCCCCCAATTCCTGCAGCTCCCATGTGGTCCACTGTATCGTTTGTCTTCGCCATCGTGCTTCGATTTAATTTCGTGGGCTCCCCTTCCATTAACTCTATCGGCATCTGTCTTTTGGTGTCTACAGTTGGATGGTGAAGTGCCTCCTGATGGTTTTCAAAAGCCTGAACGTGTTCCAGGGTTTGGTGTGGGTGTAGTTAAGGGGCCGTTTGCGTTCAACATTTAACACTACAGGTATTAAACGTGGTGATCAGGAAAGCTGTCCATTTTGACGCTCTTCATGAATGCAACTTTTAGCTGCTAATTCTATTGTGCTAATGTAGCCTCTGTATATAAATGCCGCATTTTCAAGTCTCTTTTCCAAACTAAGCCTCAGATTCGAAAAGATGAGCGCTTTTGTTTCCATTTACGAATTTGGACAATTATTGTTTTTTTAACTAATGCCTTGCAGTTACAAAAAAAAAAAACTTATGCCATGCAAAATGAACCCTTTTCGAACTCTTACTTCAGCCCATTCCTTTCGTTTCTATTTGTCAAGATATATATCATATAATGAGAACACAGAGGGTTTCTTATGCAATTTTCTTTCTATTATTCTGAATTTCTAAGCAATCTTTGTATTTTAATCAATTTTATAGACAAAAGAGTATCAAAGGTACTTTATACAATTTTTCGTAATGTTTCCAAGTACTTATTAATCTTATATTCTAACAAGGCAACCTTTGAAGAGCGTATAAGGGTTTTATGTAATTGTTAAAAAAAGTGCAAATAACAATTTGTCTTTAAGTACTATATATGTTTTTAGTATACTTCGTATGCATACACAATTGTATTTGATGTTGGAGGCACCTTCGATTGTCAATGTTATAGGGTTCTTAATGTTGTATCCTTTGTTAAGTTTGATTAGGGTATGAAACTATGATGTAATGTGTAACCTTGTTCTCTACAATTTTTTTTGAGTAGGTTAGTAAAAGGTCAAATACCTTTTTCAAAAGAAAAAGGCTGTATGAAATGCATAGGAAGAGTCGAATATAACTTCTATCCCTTAGGTTTTCAAATTACAGATTGACAAATGCCTAATATATTAAACAATGCAAGAAGAGTTACATACAATATTTACTTTTACTTTTTCGAATTAGTATTGGACTTGTGTATTCAGTCGAGGTTGTATGTATCACTTAGTTGGCGTTGACTCCTACTAATTTCTGCATTTGTATCGTCTTTTTTTGGTTGTTAGGATTAAGAGTTTGGCACAAACAAAGACACAAAATGTGGATGACTTAGTTGCTCTGACGTGACTCTAAGTGAGATTCGCACAATGACATTGATGATGTCGGGATGTATTCTATTTCTTTTCATCCCATTCTAAAATTTCAAGGATTCACCAAAACTATAAAACTAATACTGAAAATTCCTCCTTCCACATTGACATGTTGGTTGGAATAGGTGACTGAATAGATCTGGATTTGGCCCAAACTTTATTGAGACCTATATATAGAGATAATCAAACTTCTAAAACCAGTGTGCCTAGGTGTGATAGCTTCACATCATAATGTGGTGATGAAATGATACGTTGATGCTTATTCTTAATATGTTAGATCAAATTGACATGAGTTTGTATGTTCTTACTTCCATGCTCAACATGTGAGCATGATGTGTTTATTTCAATAAGACACGCTAGTTGGGTCAAGAAGGTGTGGAATTGGATTCTAATAAGATTTGAACTATGTTTTGTTGTAATTTCATGTCAATCATTTTATGCAAACCATTTTGTTCATATAAATTGTTCCATCCTAATAGTTCATTAAGATTTTAAGTGTTATATTGGATAAACTTATGAAATCCCATAACTTTTACGACAAGTGGCTAAAATTCTTATCGTTTCCATTTTTCCTTTTCTCATAACCATACGAAGATACTAGAATATTAGAAAAGAATTAATGCATGACATCATTTTGCTATAACAACATTCTATTACTTCATACATAAAATAGTAAGAAAAATTGTCACATACTGTAGCAAGTGCAAAAATCATAATATCAAAAACACAAGATAAAATATAGATGATTACATTTCTTAACTCTCTCACTCTTTCACTTTCATGCTCTCAATTTTACCCAATGCCTAGTGTCTAAGAGGCCATGACTAACTAAAACCAACAAGAGAAGCATCTTACTCACTAAGGACGATATTGCAATTGAGGATCTTCTTGTTGTTATTCTTGCAACATTATATTATTTAAAAATGTCTTTAGTATCAAAGTTTTTCACTAAGATGATTCATGAAGCATTACAAATTTGTTACCAAAAACATCTTACTACGCAACCCTTCAACGTGCCTTTAGATGCATCAACCTCCGGCTGGAGAAGTTTTGACAGACAGATCTTGTTGGAACTGATGCCATCTTTGGGTGAGTCCAGTGAAGCTAGCATCACTTAACATCCACCCAAACCTTAACTTGGTGACAAAAACCAGCGAGCAGAGCTCGATGGTCGCTTATGCACAAATCTTTGGGGTCTATCTTATAATAATAAAGTTATGGAGTCCTTTGTATAGACTCTACTCCAAATTGAGAATGAGATCAAAGACACATTAGTAGAGGAAGGCATTCTCATCAAGTTGCCTTTGAAAAAAATACATCAGAGACAAGGCTTTTTTTTACTTCTTCTGATGGGCATACTCTTAGTGAGGATGCATATATGCTCATATTATAATCAAGTAAGTAGGAAAGAGTGAAGTATACTTGGCTAGATGGGAGAGGCACTTGGAAAGCGGGAGCATTAAGTGCATGAATCGAGCCACAACAACAAAAGCTTCTATTAGAAACACTACATACACAACTTTATTTTATTATTCATATCAAGATTGAATTGCAATTTCCAAGGTACATATATCCAAAGACAAGGTATAAATGGGGAATTTAAATTTGTATTACACCTAGTTGTACATGCTCAAAGCACATGAATCATTTTGTAGTATCCCACAACTATATCTAAACCTAAAATCATAAAACTAAAATATATCAACCAGAATGTCTTGTGAACATGAGGTACTACACATAATAAAAATTGGGAACAATAAGTGCTTGGAATGTATATATAGACTAAAAAGGTGCAAATAAACATTATTACTATGAATAACTTGGAAACCTTGTACTCTAATACAATTTATTTTTGTTGTACTATTTTAGCTATCTAGTACCCAAACAATTTAAATGGGGTACCCACCTTGCTAAAGTGCTATGTGAGTTAGGGAAACTCGTGGCACCAAGTGCCTAGTGATGGTGTTACTTGTCTAAAATTACACATATATCTTTACTTAAACCCAAAATACTTAAAATGAAGTTATCTATGTTGATGTTATTTGTTTTCGTATAACATGATAGAATACATATACAAATGGTATGAGATAAAAAAAGGTATAAAGAAAGGATATACATCCATACACAAAGAATTAAATCCCAAGAAGGTACCATGTATAAGAAAACATATTGGTCTAAGTTGGTATGTTGTATTGTATGATTAAATCAGTTTAAGTAATCACACATCATATCTGGTTCATCATTACCTAATACAAACTTGAATTCAACTTTGCTCCATTCAAAACTTGATTAATAAAATATCATATGTACAAAATGAATTAGATATATCATAAATCTTGATTTGATATATATTTTTGTACTCGAATGTAGTCACTAGGTAATGATTCATGAAGTGATCGATCATATAGAATTTCTAGTTACTAGGTAATAAAGAGGATCCCTAGACCTAATGCATCACCTTAACAACCACTAGGTGACATAGAAATCCCTAAGTTAGCTTTTAATAATCCTCATATGACTAGTATAAACATACATAAACAACACTATAATCTAGGGTATCCTAGTCACTTATATATAAGATGATCCATAATATTTGATGTTCCACTAATGGCTTCCAAGTAACAGATTCTAAATGAATAACAATCATACAAGGGTTTCATTAATTTCACTTTAATCCATCTTATTCTCGTGGTTAACTATTTATCATTTTTCATATTTATCTTTAACCATCAATTAAAATATATTAGTAATTATTATTTATCACCATTACATAATTGTAGGGTTTAAGCTCCTAATTAAGAAAATCAATCAAAGACTTGTAAAAGGCATGAACATCATCTAATAGAGCATCGGATGGATTCTACATGTACTCATGGGTCTATACATATAACAATAGGAACTAGATGCTAAACATCAATTAACATTATTAGTTTAGGAAGCTTTGAGATTCTAAAGAAAAATAATTCTTATATTTAATGGACCCATGATGTAGTTCTATTTCTCATGATAAAACTAATTTCTATTCTTATGATATTCCAAATAGTTAAAATGAACTCATAGAGATGATCTTAATATAGAAAAAGTTATTCTAGAGAATCTTTGTTAGGGGGGTTCTAATAGGCCACATTGCCAAGAGGACCCTAAAGCACTCTAGATTGTTGTGCAACTGAACTGCTTGGGCATATAAGCACATATGGGTCAAGGAACGTCACACTAGGGTGCTCGACACCAAATACAACTTTAGACACCTATTTCACCCATTCGCTAGTTATCCCATTTGAGTAGGAATTCTCACCATCATCATGTAAGTAATCTCCATATTTCTCCCCCCATTGACCTTATCAAAACACTACGGCACTATGACTTTCACATAATGATGTGCTTCTCCTTCAACCACCCTAGATGTCCTTGATACTAGTTGTAGCTAATGTGCAAGGGATTCAGGGCACAATCCAACTGTATGACATCAATCAAAGCTCCAAGACATATACGTTATATAGTGAGTTGAAGAAGAAAGGGAGAGGTTAGGTTTCCTATTGGTATATATATGCATGTAGAGAGAATCACTTGATGATTGTATGGGTCATCGTTTACTTTATTTGATAATATTATTAAAGGTAATTTCATCAGTTAGGCTTGTCTCCATTATGAGATAATGATACAAGCATAATAGATGTCTAAAGAATGATGTTACTCAATGACATATGTCTTCAAGTTTAGCACATCAACAATGATATCATATGTATGATAATAGCTTCTACATTCTTGTTATGTCTTTGGTCAAATATTATTTAGGAAGTAAAATAGATGACAATAATACATAAGAATAGAATGTGCATTGACTAATGATAGAGTCTCATTAAGTCATAATATTGGATATCAAGTCAAACACATAGGTACATTTTAGAGAATAATGTACTAGACAGACCCACCTTGAGAGTGATTCATGGAAACCATGAAATGTTAGTTAGAATCAACTCTCAAAGTGATAGTGGTGATTGTGGTTCTCAGGCTTGTAGTCACTACACTCATCACATGTCATGCAATGAACTTTAACATTATCCAATGTGACCCTAAATAAGGGTTTCCGTAAAGGTGGTGATTGGGTATGTTGTGACACATGGAGATTGATTGTAAGTGATGTAGATGGGATTTGTTCCTTCTAAGAGAGCTTGATATCCCAAGCCCTTGATAAGTGAGACAAAGAAATGCATGGCCATGGTCATGTGAGTAAATACATCATATGTGAACTCATTATATCTCAAGAGTCTGCTCTAGTTCAAGAAACATATATTGAATATTAAGAGGATGATGATGCCATGCCTTAGATTCAATCTAGATATAAAAGACAAATGAACTATACGATCACATTAACATTGATCATGGATTGTAGGTTGAAGTTGTTCTCTAACTTTTTGATTAGTTGGTTATCAATGATGTGTTTCTAGATACCACTCATTACTTGTGTAGTCATAATGGTTATGAACTTTACTGCCAACATAATATGGAACCTATAAGGTCACACACATAGAGGCACTTGAAATAGGAGTTCATTCATTAATACGATTTAACTTGGTTACAAAAGGTGTTTACGTAATCAACTTAGATAACATTGGTTGTCACCCGAACGATTGGAATGTCCAATCGACTGACTGGACTGCTGGCTGATGGAAGCAGCCAGTCGACTAGTTGGAGTGTCTAGCTGACAGATTGGATGACCAGTTAGACTGGTTCAAACAAAAGATGTGAGACAACTATTTTGAGTAGGTCAAACAATTAATGATATGTGTAATGATGTGTGTTAATCATCAAATTAAAAGAAGTGTTATTGCGCCATTGACCACAAGCCACTTGACCAAATGGTCTTTCCATTCGATAGAGTGGGCATGCCAGTGGATCGACTGGATGGTCTACTCAACCAACTGGCCATGCACAACAATCATCAAACCTTGAGATATGACCTTTTGTATCCTCTGGGTTTTGAAAACCTAACCCATCCACTCCTATATAAGGAGGGGGGTGGCCAAGGCTCAACACACACAATTGATACAAAGTCTAGAGAGAAGTCAAGAGATTGTATCAAGACTCTTCATCTCATAGTTCTTGTAACATATGAGAGAGAGAGTAGTAGTCTTACCCAAAAGGGAGAGATAACAAGGGGAAAGGAAATCAACGCTAGTACATCGACAACTAGAAGGATAACTTCTTTCCTTTAGCTTTAATAGTGTGATGTAGAGTTCCCATTGCTCCACGTGGACTATGTTGAAGAATGAAAGCTTTTGTTGCCACGGTAAGAAGACAACGTCAACCATTATCCATTTGTGCTACACCAAAAGGATGCCTATGGTTTCCATCCATGTGCTGCTCATAAAGGAATCACATCTCTCTAAATGAATAGTTGCTAGATTTACTCTAGGCTAAGGTACATCTTGCACCCTCCTTCCTAATATACTATTGTTGACACAATCTGTTGGTTAAGTAACATATGGGTATATTTTTTTTGTTTCTGCGCCTACTCTATACCCATATTTTCCCACAATGATATTATATCCACGTCAGTATATTATATATTAAAATTTATATGATATGATCGGATTTAGTATTATCATTTATCTTGTTGCATTCAATGCAAAAATTTAAATGGTCAATGTGGATATCTGATTAATTACTACATACACTAGGGAATGTCTTGTAGATCTAATATATATATATATATATATATATATATATATATATATATATATATATATATATATATGATATGATATATATGAAATCCATTTGTGTTGCCCTAAAATGGTTTTGATGGTGGATGTAGGTGTGATTAAGGCTAATACCCCTTGGATGCTTTTATGGTTGGATGGTTTATTTCCTTCCATGAAAATTCAATTTGTATACTGAGCCTTCCTCTTTCTTCTCTAATATAAATAATGGTTAACCCCATTGCTCCTCTTGAGTGTAACTCAAGGTATTCACCTTATATAATGTGATATGTACATACGATTAGAATTAGTTTATGTTTTGGCAAGAATAAGGTGCACAACCCAAGCGATTCAACCAATTATGAGTAGGGTCGATCAACCTGAGGACTGTAGGAGCCAAACGATTGACTGAAGGGCCAACCGATCGACTAGAAGAGTCCAACCAACACGCTTGAGCTAGGATTCAGTCAACCAACTGATAGAGACTAGCTGACTGACATGAGGATGAATCGATTGACTGGATGGTCTAGTCAATTGACCAACCTATTCCCATCACAAGAATTTCCAATACATGTGGATACATATGATGAATGACCTTATATGTGTTGGTTAAATTTGACATTAATATTCCCTTTGCTTTGATGATAACAAACATTTCATTCTTGTGGATCTAATGTGCTACTTGAGTATTTCAGGGTTTAAAGGAATAAGGAAATCCTACTTAGTGGGAAGATGAAGATCAATATAAATTGAAGATCAAATATGCTTAATTGTATACATGTTAATGATTGTACTCAAATGTAAACACTTGTATAAAAGTATAATGTAAATCAACCGTTAGATCTTACCTACCCACCTATAACCCTTAGATAATTTCCCCCCAAAGTTAGAGTCACCCACACACATTGAAACACACACATAGTAGGTGATTCAAAAGTCTAGAATAGGGACACCCTCGGTCGAAGAAATTGTCTACCAAGACACTCTCGATCAAAGTTCTTGTCGATTGAGAACTACCTCAGTCGAAACTATGAGCACTGTTCAACAACTTACACAATTGTGCTCTAAAATAGACTTTGGTAGATGAAATTCATAAGACGAGAGCGTGAACGAGAGAGATTCCACGCTAGGGCATCCCCGCACCGTTACGGTGGTGGCAGGTCGGGGGAGGGGGGCCAGTGGGTCTCTCCGGCGCCCTGGTGGGTTTTTAGGTGGAGATCTCAGGAGGTTGGCATGGGAGCGCCTGGGTCTTTGGCTTCTACCGTGGGTGGCTATTCTCTCAGTTGGCGGCAGCGGTGCCTCAGGCTTCCTCGATTGCTGAGTGGCTGGCTGATGTGGGCTGACACGGAGCACGACGCTATGACCCAGAGGTCATAGATCGGCCAGAGTACAGTGCGACAATGGCTTGGGGAGATGGCTCCCTTTCTGCAGCACCTCCTATCCCCTCCTATCGAGGACTCACTCTCGATCTCCTCTTTTCGAGCCTTTTTTTGGCTTGGCGGGGTCAAGGGGTTTTGGGGGATGCTGGGTCGTTGGCCCTTGGTGGCCTGGTCTCCATCCCCACAACAACGATGTCTAAGGAAGGCGGCGGTGCCTTGCAGGGCGTGGACTCGACAGGCGATGGGAGTGCATCTAGTGGAGAAGGGACTGGCTCCTTACCAGGGAGTGGAGGTGGTGAGACACATGACTCTACGTCGCCGGTTGCTGCTGCGATGGGGCTTGTCGAGGATGATGCTGGGGAGCGGGTGGAGGAGTTGGGGGCACACGATACCCATCAGGTGTTTGTGGATATGGGAGACATGCCTCTTCTTGATGATGGTGACACACCTTGCTCAGTGAGGTCACAAGGTGTTGCGCCGACAACAGATGGGGGAGCGTTCTTCATGGTGGGCTCCCTACGGGTTCCTATTGATGTTGCAGATCCCAAGGTGGATGGGTGTGTTCAGAGAGGGAGGACACAATGTTCCTTGACGGTTGGAAAGTTCATCCACTCTGACCTAAAACCTCGCGTCCTTAGGGGTTCGTGCTTCCGGTGTCTACGAAGAGGGCACTGGCGACACCAGTGTCTTTCTTTGGTTGTCTGCTTCCATTGCAGGAATCCTGGTCATCTTGCTAGGGCCTGCACGTACACTCATGCAGGTAGACTACATCTTCCCATTCTACAGGATTTTTGCTTTCATTGCCTGGAGCATGGACACATGTAGAGTGAGTGCTCTTCACCATCCATTTCCTTTAGGTGTAGATCCCCGAGCCACATGGTGCGGACATGTCCGGTTGGTGTTGCGTCCTCTAGGGCCGATGGTGGGTCGCTGTAGGTGATCACATCTTCATCTTTAGTTTGGACCTCAGATCGTGCTGTTGATGCAGATATTACGGTTACGAATAGTCATCATACTAGATGTATACATGATGATGAAGGAACGTACAAATGTATGCTACAATGGCGGCTCAGTGAATTCCTTCGTTCCCACTTGGGTGATGGATACCAGTAAGATACAGACCCGAGTGGTGATGGCATCTCTTCAGTCGGGTTGGTGTATTGATGCTCAAGAGATGACCTCTATGCAAGGGAGCTAAAGGATGATGATCACTCCCTTCTTGGCTACATGGTTAGGAGGTAGGCATGCTGGCTTTTTTTAGGTTTGATGGGTCAGTTGGGATGAGGGTGGTTTGGATGTGGATGTGTCAATGCGTGGTTGTTTGTTTTCAGCATTCTTCTTTGGTCAAGAGTGACCCTTTGTAATGTGGATGACTTTATTTTCTTGCTGGAGGAGCGAGATGAATAAGATGATCCCTCTTTAAAATTAAAAAAAAAACATTCTTCGGTAAAAAATAACCTCGACAGAGTAAGAAACGGTCTAAAGATTGCTACTGTTAGACTAAGTGGTTGGTAGTTGGGAGTTGGAAATAGACGTTGCAACACTTTTTCTCTAAACCCCTCTTTAGTTGAAGAAAAGTTCCACCGAGACACATCTCGGTCGACAAGTTCCTTGACTGAGATAGTTTTTGGATTGTTCTTTTTAGCTCAAAACAATTAGCCATTTCCAGTCAATTAATGGATACCTAACGGCTATTTAAGCACTAAGAACACTCTAGAAACCCTCTAGAATGTTCCTAAGTACTTGCAAACCATTCCTATAAATAGGAGAGGCCTTAGGGCACCTAAAGGCATATAACTACACTTGAGAATACATTCTAGTGAGCAACTAAGCAAGAGCTACACTTGCCATCTTATTTTACTTACTTCAGTTTCATGTCCTATAGCTACAATCTCCTAGCCACCACATATAGCCTTGTCCATCTTAAGTGGATAGGAGATCTATATACTTGATATAGGATCAAAGCACTATACTCAATTAGATAAGTATTTTCTTTCTTCCAATCATATTCTTCTATATTGTATATTGTTCTCCTTGACTACTCTTAGGTTTGGAGGTTGTTGAAAGGAGGTTGCTTGGATATACTTCTTGGTCGAGAAGGTTTCTTCGAGGTGTGCATGAGATTACTTCAAGGAAGGTTGCTTCATGGAGCTTGGAGCTACTTTTAAAGGAAGTCTATCTCAAGGTGGTAGAGCTACTTCAAGGAGATGAAGGCTCCTCCAAGGACTTGAAGTTACTTCAAGAAGGTTGCTTCAAGGAGGTTGAGGCTACTTCAAGGAAAACACTACTTCAAGGGTGTAGAATGTGATTGTATTTTGTGTAACATCCTTGCGAGGTAATAAAATAATTCACTTTCAAAATCTCAATTGGAAGCAATTGGGTAGTGGACTAACTACCTTTGATTTCAAAGGTAGGAACCACTTTACATCCAAGTGTCTACCTTATTTCCTCCCCCTTCTTTTGTTTGATTGTTTAATTAATTTTAAAGTTACAAAAAGCTATATTCACCTCCCTCTAGATCTTTCAATTGGTGTCAGAGCAGGTCTTCAAGGAGCCATAACAGGTCTTGAAGAATGGGGGATGATGTACTTCACAACCTCAACCTTGAAGGAACCTACGTAAGCCGACCACCACCCTTTGATGGAAGCAACTACACTTATTGGAAGAGAAGGATTCAATTTTACCTCCAAGGGATAAGCTTGGACCTTTGGAGAATGGTATCTAAACCCTATGTACTTCCAATTACGGAATATGAATCTTAGGATCCAAATACGGTAAAACAAGTTTAATTAAATGCAAAGGCGGTAAGCATTTTATATTGTTCTATTTCAATAAGTGAGTTTAATAGAATATCTTCATGTGATACAACTTATGATATATGGAATAAACTATCTATAACACATGAAGGTACTACCCAAGTTAAAAATACTAAGATTAACATGCTTAAACAAAAATTTGAACAATTTTAGATGAAATCTAATGAATCTATTGGTGAGATGTATGCAAGATTTTCTTCCATTGTTAACAACTTAAGTGCATTAGGCAAATATATAAGTGAAGAAGATTAGGTGTCTAAAATCCTTAGATCTTTGCCTCTAAAATACAAGACAAAGGTGACAGCCATTGAAGAAGCTAATGATCTCACCACATTGAGGATGGAGCAACTCATTGGTAATTTAGAAACTCATGAAGTCACTCTTGAAGAAGAAGAAAGATTGGCATCCAAACACAAGAAGGATAAAAGGAAGGACATTGCTTTTAAGGCAGAAACCAAAGAAATTAATGAAACAAGCGAAGAAGATAGTGAAGAGGAAGCACTCATTTGTAAATGGTAAGCAATATAGAAGGTTTAAAACTAACAAAAATTCTTCTATTTCTTCTCCTTCTTCCCTTAGGTGCTTCGAATATGGTAAGAAGGGACATTTAAAAAATGAGTGTCCCAAAGTCAAGAAGGGAAAGAAATCTTCTCTCAAGAAGAAAGAGAAAGCCTACAAAACATCTTGGGATGACTCAAGCAATGATAGCAAAAGTGAAGAAGAAGTGGAATGTCTCATGACCAAAGAGGACACGGTAAGATGTTTCATTGCAATGAAAAATGAAGAAGAAAATGAGGTAAGTATTCTTGATTTATCTAAAGAAGATTTAGTCACTAGTATTGAAAAATTACATGATAAATATGTTAATTGTAAAAAGAAATTAAAAAGGCTTACAAAAACCAATGAAGTGTTGTATGCTGAATTGAATGATCTTACTTTGGAAAAGGAAAATCTTATGTCTGAAAAAGCTACTTTGAAATCATCTATTAATGATTGCAATATTAAGTTACTTTCTCTAGAAACTAACAATAACTTTCTTTTCCAAGAAAAGGTTGAATTTCTTGCTAAGATAAATGATCTTTAAACTCAACCTATTCTATGTACTCATTCCGATTATGATGCTATTGTCAAAGAAAGAAATAGTTTCTTAACTAATATAGATCAAGAAAACTTAGACTTTAAAAAGAGAATGGATGAAATTATTAAGTTACAAAAGGATACTAGTTTCTTGAAAAATAAAAATATTCTTGATAATATTCTAAAAGACTCTTCTAGTCAAATTGGGAGGAGAGGACTAGGTTGTGTGCCCAAAGATAAATCCTATAAAAAACCTAGAACTAAAAGGACACAAGTACCCAAAACTAAAGTCATATATGTACCTAAAGACAGTCTAGCTAAAAAGAGAAATGAAATTGATTCAATTTATTTTCATTACTATTTACATTTTGGACTTTATTCATTCTCTTGCCCATACAAGAAAAAGGATGTTGACTTAGTTTGGGTTCCAAACCCCCCAACTTAAAAATGTTGATCATAATAGTTGAGATTTAACCTAAGATTCACTTTGAAATTTATAATGTCTTATCTCAACTGAATTAAGCTTGAACTTGTACATCCTTGATTACTTAGTTGTGTTATCTAAGAATCATGACATAATATGTTTACATTAGAAATGATGAAATTGCTAAAAATGCACAGAACTTAATCTCGGTTGATAAAACTCTCGACAGAGACATCTTTCGGTCGAAGACAAGATCAACCAAAGGTAGTTATGTAAAAAATAGTTTTACTGGAAAATCTTTTCAGTCAACAAATAGTTTGATTGAGAACTTCTTCGGTCAAAGATATATTCAACCGACAATAGTTCTATCAGGACTGTTTATTAAGAATATAATTATCAGCTTGAAATTGAATTTGAAGACCCAAATTTGTAATGTACTCTTCATAATAAATTGTTCTAAATCCTAACTAGAAGGACCACTATATGGGGACCAAAACTTTACACTTCGCAAGTTTGGATGGCCTATAGAGTTTGACCCAACAAGCATAAAACTAGAAATAAGCAAATCTCCACACACATGGAGAAAAGGTAAACTTATTGGTCACATTTGAAGAAAAGGCGATGCTGGTACATTTCTTTATGAATAGATAAGAAAATATCAAATTTGTGTATTCTAAGAGATCAAAGGTAAGATTTCTTATCAAAACTGAAAACTCATTTACATAAATCTGACTTTATAACAGAAGATGATGAAGACAAATGTGATCTTGTCACAAAAATGCTTTATTTTGAAATAATCAAACAAAGAATCTAAGGTTTATAAGTATACATAAATGATGATCATACACAACAGGATTAGTCATATCCTAAAATATTTAATTATAGAACAAACAAGCTTACTAAAAACAATGGATAAAATTCAGCTCATAGACCTAAAAGCAAAACATTGAAACTAGATGGGCATGATGGAATAACATTAGGATTTAATGAGAAGAAATAAATTTAGATATGATGTATGAATCATTGGATAAGACTTGACATCATCAAATATGCATAAGGCTGATTGATCATTTATGCTAATATAGAAAAAAAATGTTACATCTTGGTTCATTCTAAGAATAAAGCTACACGTACGTACTTGAATCAGTCAGCTCGCTTCTCTCTCTAGGGCTCGCTCTCCCTTCTCTCTACAGTCTCCCCTGACGGCGGCCGCTGGGGGGAGGGAGCGTCTCCCTTGACGCTTTCCTCCCCCTGGCCTTAACTGGTCACAGGGTGATCTCGATTGTGAAGAGCTAGTGTTGCGAGTTGATGGAGTAAAGGAAGCAGTCGTCGATGGGTGAAGCTCGGGTATGCCGGTTGGGGAGGAGATTGGCAGCACACGAGGAGCAGCTCTGGGCAAGAGGTTGGCATTTTGACTTGGTCGAGTCTACTCTGCTCAAGTGCGATGCATGGAAAGAGTCCTACCAACCAGATCTGGGGTCTTCGTCGTTGCTCCATCTCACTGGTGATGGAAGGGTTCTCCCTCTTCCCTCACTAGCATCTTCCCCTTCTTTCCCCGGGCGATGCCTGGGTGGTGATGGGTCCTCGACCCCACCCTGGTTTCTAGCTGGTAAGGTCGGTGGTGGTGGGTCATGCTGCTGGGCCGACTGACAGCTTGGTGGAACGCCCTTTCCTCTAACGACGACGAGGTTGGGCGGCTCGCCTTCAAGATCGCTTCAGTGGCTCATGATGGCGATGCCCCCCTCCTCTACTAGTCTGGCCCTCTTCTTTGGATTTGGGCAGTTCATATTGGTATCCTCTACAGCTTAGGTTTGAACGTCTGCTAGGTGTTCGATGAAGTGTCCTGTGTTTGCAGGTGCCTTGTGTGAGGTTGGATTCAAGGGGGATAGAGTTTCTTCATCTCCTCTTCGGATCCTCCCTGTTGTTGTGTGTAGCATCTCACAGGGTCCAGGTATCTGATGGTCACCGACTGTTGTTGAGGGGCTGGACACCTACCTAGAGTTCACATCTTCAGGAGAATGAGTCAAACGCCAATGGAGGAAATGTAGTAATCTGGTTCAAGGACACTGTCGATGGCTAGCTCATGGAAGGACCATGTTGATTCAATCTCATGCATCTCATTTTCTTGCTGACCTGGGTCACCCCAAGTTCTAGTTGAAGAGCTTTAGTGCTCAGTAGTAAGGGGTTCCTTGTTGGATGCTTGCTCATCCATATAGAGACCTGCAGATTTTGTAGGTTGGAGGCGGAAGATGATCTTTGTCTCTTCTTGAAGATTCGACTGCTTCAGTTCTATGTTTCAGCTTTCAGACTTCCAGGATGGCACATCTTGTAGGTGTTTTTATTGTCAGTGTTGTGTTGGTTGTGCTGGTTGCTGGCCCATAGTTATTGTTTGGGGTCTGTGTCTTTGTAGCAGACGTAGCTATCTTTTCCTCTTCCTTTTAGGAGGTCTTTTCTAAGATCTCATTTGTTTTCTATTTAGGATGTTTTATCCTTGTTTGTTTAAGGGGTGCATTGTTATGTACCCAAAGCTTTTGGTAATATTATAGCAACATGACTTTTGACCGACCAAAAAAAAAGAATAAAGCTACACTAATGGGATATCTGTAGAAATGCCTCTCAGTCAAAAGGAGCTTGATCGAGGGGTGCCCCGGTCGAAATCATGGTTGAATGAAAATAAGCCTGAAAAAATGCTTACTTATAAATCAAATCATCCACTTGCACCCAACATAGGCATATTAATATGTAAGCACAAGAAACAAGATTGCTTATAAATATTGACTCACAATCTTACTTAATTAATTGATTTTAAAAGGTTATGATTTGAAGCACCTTAGTATTTTTAAGCTCACTTTTGTTATGAGATTAAGGGGGAGCTCACAAATTCTTGAATATAATGTATATCTTGCTCTAAGTTGAATTCTCTACACCAATTAGGGCTTACCATCCCTTGTATTTGGTTAGAGATACATTTATTGATTCCACTATGAGCCTAAATGAATCTTATATCATTTTAGGGCTTAACATCCCCTACAAATGGTTGAAAAATTAATAACATTCATTGATCCCACCATGAGCTTAAATGAATCTCATATTATTTTAGGGCTTAACATCCGTTGCAAATGATTGAGAACTTAATCTTGGGTTTTTAAATTGTGGATAAATTTGACATTCTTTTTGAGGCAAACAATTAAGGGGGAGTAATCAATTAAAGGGGAGCAATCAATTAAGGGGGAGTCTTATGGATTACACATATGATTATATGGCTATCTTTTTGAAATGACAAAGGTGGAGAAAATAATCTAAATCAAGATAAATGAGTTTCATGCTCTCTTGGCTTAACATTAATTGATGCTATATTCCTTAAGAGATGGATACTATGTTCCATATCTCTTTAGGAACAATTAGCACACATTTTATGAAAAAAGAATATGTTCTTCATCAAAGGTAAATCTTAGGTATGGAACTCATTTCATTTAAATTATTTTGATTATATTTTAGAAATGTTTGTCATCTTCAAAAGGGGGAGATTGTTGGCTAAATTGGACATTAATATACCCTTTTTTGTGATGATGAAAAACATTTCATTCTTGTGGATCTAATGTGCTACCTGAGTATTTTAGGGTTCAAAGGAATAATGAAATCCTACTTAGTGGGAAGATGAAGATCCATGCAAATAGAAGATCAAATACGCTTAGTTGTATAAATGTTCATGATTGTACTCAAATGTAAACACTTGAAAAAAAATATAATGTACAAGTACTTAGACATCATGTAAATCAAGTGTTAGATCTTCCCTACCCACCTATAACCCTTAGATAGTGTCCCCCCAAAATTAGAGTCACCCACACACATTGAAACACACACTTAGTAGGTGATTCAAAAGTCTAGAACAGGGACACCCTCGATCGAAGAAATTGTCGACCAAGACACTAACAGTCGAAGTTCTTGTTGAGCGAGAACCACCTCGGTCAAAACTGTGAGCACTGTTCAACAACTTACATAAGTGTTCTCTAAAATAGTCTTCGGTCAAAAATAACCTTGATCGAGGTAGCAACGGTCTAAAGCTTGCGATTGTTAGACTAAGTGGTTGGTAGTTGGGATTTGAAAATAGACGTTGCAATACCTTTGCTTCAAACCCCTCTTCGGTCAAAGAAAAGTTTGATTGAGACACATCTCAGTCAAAAAGTTCCTCAACCGAGATAGTTTCTGGATTGTTCTTTTCAACTTGAAACAATTAGCCATTGCAAGTCAATTAATGGATACCTAACAACTAGTAAAGAACTAAGAACACTCTAGAAACCCTATAGAATGTCCTTAAGTACTTGCAAACCATTCGAGTGTTGGGTTTTAGGGGAGATAGAGAAGGCAGCGGAAACAAAAATTTTCTTCCCCAAACCCAGAACGAAGGAATCGTGTCAACGTCTATATAATATGAAGGATGGTTTGTAGAGGCATACCTTGTCCCGAGGCTTACTCAGCGACGTTACCTCACGGCTTGCGCGGTCTTCACCTCCAGTCTTGGACGGTGTCTGTGCAACTCCTGGTCTCACTGGAACTATCGAGATTGACAGCTGTCCTCTGAGCGGCAGAAGTCTCCCACCTCTGTAGTAGTCCACATGGACCACCTAGAACTCCAATCACCTTGTTGCATAAGGCACCGGAAGGAGTCATACCATCCTGTCGGCGTACTAGTCACCGACCCACTCTCCTAGAACTAGTCTCTTTTCTATAGTTATCTTTCCCTTATTGTGCCTCCCTTATCGGGTAGCACTTGCTCGGGCTCTCTTGATTACCACAACCAGAGAGAACGACAAGTTTGCAGAGCGATTGGTGTTCTGAGTTGTACTTGAGAAGCCCCCAGTACCCCTATATATAGGAGGATCATGGGATAGGGTTATCTACCCCGGGAAATGAGGGATTAAAGAAGGAGTAGAAGGGTTCGAGATTTTCCACAAAAACAACCAACTAAGCCAATTGAACCGATCGTTTCAAGCATGAAACGTTCGGTTGGGGACCTGAGCCGATCGGCTCACACCTGAACTGATCGGTTGGGGCACCAGAGCCGATCATTTCACTTCTGAGCCAATCCGTTTGTGGACCTGATCAGTTCCCTATTGACTTTTCCTCTTTTGTTTCGAATTGATCCAAATACCAATCCTTGTTCCAATCAAATTGGACAAGTGAAATGAAGAGAAATTTCTTGCCAACCTGACTTTCCCAACTCACTCGTTTGGACCAGTTGTGCCGGTCAGTTCAACCCTTGAACCGGTTGTCTCAACCTGTCCTGAGCCGATCGGTTCATCACATGAGCTGATCGGTTCACTAAGATGAGCCGATCAATTCACCAAGTTGAGCCGATCAGTTCATCATATGAGTCGATCGGTTGGGAGTGCAGACTGTGCAAAATCAATCAATTGCAGTTTCAATCAATCTAATACTCTAATCAATCATTCCAACACCTTGAACACTATGATATTGAGCTAACAATTGATTGAGTGTTTTATTGAACTACTAAACTCCTTTAGTAATCAATCTAAACATCGTTTTTGGACAAACTCCTCTTCCAGGTTAAATCCTATGTGTGCGACCCTGCATGCCCATTTCACATTGGAAGTGAAAATCCATAACACTTATGACTTCACAAGCAAAGAGTGGTGCCTAGTCGCACATCAGTGCTACCCAAGTGAAATAGAAAGTTGGAGAACAACTTTCAATCCTACAATCCATGAATGGTGTTACAGTGAATGTATAATTCCTTTGTCACTGATATCCCGAATGAACTCAAGGCATGGAACAATCATCCTGTCAACATTCATTCACTTTCTTGATCTCTGAGTAGATTGGAGGAGATATGTGTGACATCAATATCACATACTGATTCACACATGTGTGCACACGCCTATCTGAATCCTACTCATCAAGTGGCCATGGATATCAAACTCCCTTAGGAGGGACAAATCCCATATCTATCACTCACCCCTCAAAAGCCCCATGTGTCAAAGACACCCAATTATCACCTTTATAACAACCCATGTTTCAAGACTGCGTTTGATGATGTCAAAGTGTACCCAACAACATGTGTTGAGTGTAGTGATTTCAGGTCAAAGAATCACACTCACCACCATCACTATGAGAACTGACTGTAACTACCATGTCATGGTTCCATGTGTCAAACTCACGGTGTGTCTGTTAGGTATACTTGTTCTCTAACAAGTACCTATGTATTTTGTTTGATATCTCCATATCATGACTAATGATATTCTATCATCAACCAACACCACAATCTAGTCTTGTGTGTCATTGTTGTCTATCTACCTTCCACAATGACATACAACTAGGGGCATAATAAGAATGTACAAACACTTTGCATCCATACGATTTCATCATTCAGGTCCTGAACCTGAAAGCATACGTCATTGAGTACTGTCATTCTCTAGACATTCAATGTGTTCTATCATTATCTCATATGATTGAACTAGAAAGAATTGGAAGCTTACCTTTGATGTTTATCAAATCAATCTTAATGTATCCCACCAATCATCCCATGATTGGCTCTCAGGGCATACATACCAACAGACTCCCACTTGCACTGTGAGCCAATCATCCTTGAATCATATTCATAGTGATCTTCAAACATGTCCCACATGTTACTAAGCTCTAGTGCTAACATAGTGAGTTATGGAAACACCTTGCCAAAGTCGGTATTAACTGCATGTCTCTCATCTCTTCGCTGTATGTCACACGTATGAGATGGAGTTTCCGTAATATGTGATCTAGTATTCCTTTGCTAACCTTTAGCCACATTGCATGACTAAGCATTCCTTATTTGTCATCAATGACCAGAATATCTATAAGTTCATATCTTTGAACTTCCAGATCCATATAGTATCCACTAATGTTCTCTAATACACGGATACTCGGCTTTTCCTTTTAAATGGCTTTATTGGAACGTTTCCATCAACAAACATTCACTTTTATATATCCCATATATATTGCGATTAAATTTCTATCCTTTTCGGAAGTTCACATCAGTGTAACTCTTTACAGTGAACCCTTCCTTATTTCCATAGAACTAGTACCTCTCAAGTACTTATCAAGTTCTTATGGTATTCTAGTAACCTTTACTGGAACTAGACATACATCCACTCGTCATGTCCCACATACGAGTTATCAGGATGAGCACATTATATTGTCATGTCCTACATACAATATGATGAATGCATTTTATTCTTGCTATGTCCTATACATGCAAGATAATGGGATGATTACATACATGATAGATCCATATCTATTCTTAGTGTTCCCATTCTTCATAAGAATTGGACACTTGGCCTTGGGATACTAACTCCATGTAACATGGATAAGTTTTCTCCCACTGAATCTATGCATACTGAACCCTTCAGTATATATTGCCAATGTATGCTCTCCTTTTTTAGGTCAAGAGGTTTTTGAGAACTATCTTTATAGATCTCTATTCCTATCATATAGGAAATGTCTCTATCTTCCTTAAAGACAATTTCCACTTTGGATTCCATTCTAGAACATTTCCATTTCACATCATCATGTGGAATGTGAATATGCTCCCACTAAATCACATATCCCTTCTTTATCTTTGTCATATCAGTCAAACCCTTTGACTATATTATCAAAGTAAAGTTCCAGCTCTGAGTTGCTTGTAATCAATTACATTGATTAGTCCATTGTAACTTATAGACTTCATTTGCATTAATGGATTCATAAACCTTATAGGTTGTGTCACGTACACATCCTTGTCTTATTCCTCATAGGAATGTAGTTTTAGTGTCCGTATGCCAAATCTCTTAGTCATTAAGTTGCAATCAACAAGCATCATCCTTCTCAAAATGTTATCCATATGTCTTAATGCTTAAGACTCATTCGCACTTATGGATTTCATCCCAATGGGTGCTACCATTAAGGTCATACCTTATGGTTCACATGGAAGTCATTTAAGATGTAATGGTCATAAACCATAACTCAAAATCTAGTTCCTCATCTAGATAGTTGACTCATCACATGATCAAATTATCACATAGATAATCGGGGTGTATCTGTCAAGGATATAAGAACTCACAACTCTTTGTGATTCTTAATGTCCTTTATTAGTGTAGAGTATTCTTTATTTAAGAAGAACTTAGTTATTTGATAATCATCCTCTAACTTTTTAGAGTATGTCTCCTTTTGATTTAGACATCACCATGCCTTAATCATGAGTTCACTATGATACATTATCATAATCACTCACAAGGTTCTCAAACATTTGGTTCAAGTATTTCATTCATTAATCTCATCAAGAATTAACACTTTACCAAATTCATACTTCATCTATGATATTCTTGAACACTTCAAGATATTCATATTGGTATTTCTCTAAACACCGCTTGAAGTATTAGCATTTTCTCCAATAGGTATGTAAATACATAACATGTATTATACCTATTAGGATAATCATTCTCCCACTACCACTAGTGAAGATTGATTAATCATGTCCAAGAGATTCATGTCTCTTACTGGTTCTCTAACCAAAAGAGTCTAGATTTATCCATCATATGGAAACTAGAAATGAATTTCTCTTGATTTATGCTAATTTGATTGTTTGAGTTATCAATAACTTTTAGGTATCATTTTATCTTCTGCATACCAAGTACCACAAGATAAACAAGGCTTTGCCACAAATATTGAAACATCAACTTTATTAATTGCCATCATTGTCATACAATATGCAAAAATTAAGGTGTTTCTATCCATTGGCAAATATGAAACAGCAGTTCATAACTCTATTACATGCCTTCAAGGCTTAAAATAAACTAAAGTAATCCTATCTATGGAGGCAACACTTGCCCCATTTATTGGGTGCTTTACATTTTATATCTTGGTATCATATACCTAAAAAATGTTACACGTTTATTTCATGAAACCTTCAGTTGGAGACGTTTGTCGCCTCCTTCTTCTTTAGTTCTTCCAAATAGAGTGGACAATTCCTTTTCCAATGTCCTAGCTTTTGACAATGATGGCAATTGCCTCTCTTGGTCACACCTCCCTTGGCCTTGAGAGTTGAAGATGACTTGGGCTGCTGGCTAGCATCAAAACCTTTCTTAGCCTTGCCCTTGCCCTTGCGCTTGGACTTGCCTTTCTTGTTGTTGATCATCATCATAGATTTAGGCTTGTCCTTCTTCATCTGTGCCTCAGATGTCCTCAACATGCCCAACAACTCTGTCAACGGCTTTTCAAAGTTGTTCATGTTGTAGTTCATCACAAACCGACTGTAGGATTATGGCAATGATTTCAGTATCACGTCAGTAGCCAACTCTTGGATCAGGGGAAATCCCAGTCTTGTCAGGTTCTCTACATACCCAATCATTTTGAGCATGTAAGGACCAACTGGATCTCCTTCTGTCATGACACACTTGAACAACACCCTGGAGACATCATATCTCTCTTGTTGTGCTTGATTTTCATACATGTTTTTGAGATGCTGAATCATCTCAATGACACCCGTGTTCTCATGTTGTCTCTGCAACTCATGGTTCATGGAGCACAACATCAAGCACTTTGCATCAATGGCATCATCATAATTCTTCTTATAAGCATCCCTTTCTACCTTTAGTACGGTAGGAGCAGGTTCCTCTGGAGCTGGAGTATCTAGGACATAGAGCTTTCACTCTTGAGTGAGAAAAATTCTCAATGTCCTAAACCAGTCGTGGAAGTTAGTCCCATTCAGCTTGTCCTTTTCAAGGACTGATCGCAATGAAAAGTGATTGTTGTTTTTTGTCATTTGTACTACAAAAAGAAATACATGCAATTTAGTCCAAAACTCAATTTTGACTTATTTGATTGATTTGAAAGGTTGACGATATAATTAGGACTTTAATTAATTATCGCTCCCACTATTTTGTTCAAATTGATAGCCCTCACCATCAATTCGGAAGATTGCAACGTACAACCTTCTAGTGAGTAAGATTCGTATTTCATCAAGTCATGAGTCAGCTTTGGCTGATCGCCCACAATCTTGACTATTTAGGTAAGCCATCATGCCAATTGCATCATATGTAACTCTTAATGAATGAACATGCGCAACACCTTGCCATGAACATTCCATGCCTCTGGGCTTAGACGCTCTAAGAATCACCAGTTAAGTCTAACCCAAAAGCCGTCACGGTAAACATGCATCCTGCTTTGGCAGATCCTACATGTCTACCCTTCACACTTCCGCAAGGGATGACGCACCACGCTTTGGCATAACCTACGCTTGGTCGATCGAGTTTTTCATGTGTGTCGCTAATGGAAGGTGTATAAGACTTATTATTTAGATGAGGGATTTGGTTTTATAGGTACATATACATATCCAATCACCACAATACATAATACGTATCATATACATGCTATATCCCACAGAAACATGTGAAATGATAAAAGCGATGATTATGGCCATCCTAATGTGATTCCTCGAGCCAAGAGGAATCACGGTCATCTAGGTCCACATCACATGCAACCTGTACAAGATGAACTCTGTGCTTTGCCGTTCTGGGTTTGA
This sequence comes from Alisma plantago-aquatica, assembly GCA_963693085.1. NCBI lineage: Eukaryota > Viridiplantae > Streptophyta > Magnoliopsida > Alismatales > Alismataceae > Alisma > Alisma plantago-aquatica. The sequence goes on along the minus strand of OY856412.1, from coordinate 208,386,539 downwards.
TCAACTCATCTCCATGATTGATCGGCTCACCATCAGGCCGATCGGTTGGGTGCCACCACCCGATCGATTGGATCCTCCAACTGATCACTTTGCTAGTCGTCGTGCATCTCCTTAGGTCGCCACTCGCTCATCTCGCTCCTCGAGCTGTTCGTTTGGATCGCCAACTAATCGGTTCACGCCTTGAACCGATCGTTTCAGTTGTCGTCAGATTATCCTCCGTTCTTGGACATAACAGGAATTATAAAAAGATCTATCCTATTTATATTTAAATTGGGAAACCCCGAGTTACATTCGGGGGGAGCAAAGGTAGGAAAGAAATCTCGAGTTATCTCGAGTTACATCAGGAATAAGGAGGTAGGGAATCGGTGCGCAGACCGAGACGCAAGCAACCACATTCAACCAAGCACACATACATAGGGTTTATTGGCCATAACAACGCTATACATCCACCACAAAACTCATTTAAGGGTGACACATATTGAGTGCATTTATATTACATATCATATATGTATATTGGGATTTGTGGACTTAGGATTGGACATGCATAAAGCTATTATTATTCGCATCGTATGCAATAAATAAAGGCGACAAACCAAAATCGATCATATCGATAATCCTAAACTATAGAGCAGTTGACGTGGCTCTGATACCACTGTTGGGTTTTAGGGGAGACAGAGAAGACAACAGAAACAAAAATTTTCTTCCCCAAACCCAGAACGAAGGAATCACGTCAATGTATATACAATAGGAAGGATGGTTTGTAGAGGCATACCTTGTCCCGAAGCTTGCTCGACGACGTTACCTCGTGGCTTGCACGGTCTTCACCTCCGGTCTTGCATGGTGTCTGTGCAGCTCCTGGTCTCACCGGGACTGTCAGGATTGACAGTTGTCCTCCAAGCGGTAGAAGTCTCTCGCCTATGTAGTAGTCCACACAGACCACCTGAAACTCCAATTGCCTTGTTGCATAAGGCATCAGAAGGAGTCGTACCCACCTGTCGGCGTACTAGTCACAGACACACTTTCCTGCAACTAGTCGCTCTTCTACAGTTGTCTTTCCCTTACTGTGCCTCCCTTATCGGGTAGCACTTGCTCAGGCTCTCTCGGTTACCACAACCAGAGAGAACAACAACTTTGTAGAATAACTGGTGTTCTGAGTTGTACTTGAGAAGCCCCTAGTACCCCTATATATTGGAGGGTCATGGGATAGTGTTCTCTACCCCGGGTAATGCGGGATTAAAGCAGGAGTAGAAGGGTTTGAGATTTTCCACAAAAACAACCAACTGCGCCAGCTGAACCGATCGTTTCAAGCATGAAACAGTCGGTTGGGGATCTGAGCCGATCAGTTCACACCTAAACCGATCGGTTGGGGAACCTGAGCCGATCGGTTCACTTATGAGATGATCGGTTTGTGGTCCTGATCAGTTCCCTATTGAATTTTCCTCTTTTGTTTCGAATTGATCCAAATACCAATCCTTGTTCCAATCAAATTGGATAAGTGAAACGAAGAGAAATTTCTTGCCAACCTGACTTCCCCAACTCGCTCGTTTGGACCAGTTGAGGCGATCAGTTCAACCCTTGAACCTGTCATCTCAACCTGTCCTGAGCCGATCGGTTCATCACATGAGATGATCAGTTCATCATATGAGCCAATCAGTTGGGAGTGCAGACTATGAAAAATCAGTCAATTGCAGTTTCAATCAATCTGATACTCTAATCAATTGGTCCAACACCTTGAACACTATGATATTGAGCTATCAATTGATTGAGTGTTTAATTGAACTACTAAACTCCTTTAGTAATCAATCTAAACATCGTTTGTGGACAAACTCCTCTTCCAGGTTAAATCCTATGTGTGTGACCCTACATGCCCATTTCACATTGGCAGTGAAAGTCCATAACACTTATGACTTCACAAGCAAAGAGCGGTGCCTAGTCGCATAACTATGCTACCCAAGTGAAATAGAAAGTTGGAGAACAACTTTCAATCCTACAATTCGTGAATGGTGTTACAATGAATGTATAATTCCTTTGTCACTGATATCCCAAATGAACTCAAGACATGGAACAGTCATCCTGTCAACGTTCATTCACTTTCTTGATCTCTGAGTAGATTGGAGGAGATATGTGTGACATCAATATCACATACTGATTCACACATGCGTGTGCACACCTATCTCAATCCTACTCATCAAGTGGCCATGGATATCAAACTCCCTTAGGAGGGACAAATCCCATATCTATCACTCACCCCTCAAAAGCCCCATGTGTCAAAGCCACCCAATCATCACCTTTATAACAACCCATGTTTCAGGACTACGTTTGATGATGTCAAAGTGTACCCAACGACATGTGTTGAGTGTAGTAATTTCAGGTCAAAGAATCACACTCACCGCCATCACTGTGAGAACTGACTGTGACTACCATGTCATGGTTCCATGTGTCAAACTCACAGTGGGTCTATCTGGTACACTTGTTCTCTAACAAGTACCTATGTGTTTGGTTTGATATGTCCATATCATGACTAATGAGATTCTATCATCAACCAACACCACGATCTAGTCTTGTGTGTCATTGTTGTCTATCTACCTTCCACAATGACATCCGACTAGGGACATAATAAGAATGTACAAAGTCTTTGCATCCGTATGATATCATCGTTCAGGTCCTGAACTTGAAAGCATACGTCATTGAGTACTGACATTCTCTAGACATTCAATCTGTTCTATCATTATCTCATATGATTGAACTAGAAAGAATTAGAAGCTTGCCTTTTATGTTTATCAAATCAATCTTAATGTATCCCACCAATCATCCCATGATTGTATCTCAGGGCATACATACCAAGATCGAGGCCTTAGGACACCTAAAGCATATAACTACACTTGAGAATACATTCTAGTGAGCAACTAAGCAAGAGATACACTTTCCATCTTATTTTATTTGCTTCAATTTCGTATCCTATAGCTACAATCTCCTAGCCACCACATATAGCCTCATCCATCTTAAGTTGATATGAGATCTATATTCTTGATATTGGGTCAAAGCGCTGTACTCAATTGGATAAGTATTTTCTTTCTTCCAATCCTTTTTTTCTATATTGTATATTGTTCTCCTTAACTACTCCTAGGTTTGGAGGCTGTTGAAAGGAGGTTGCTTGGAGCTACTTCTTGGTCGAGAAGGTTGCTTCGAGGTGTTCTTGAGATTACTTCAAGGGAGGTTGGATCTACTTCTAAAGGTAGGATATCTCAAGGTGGTGGAGCTACTTTAAGGAGGTGAAGGCTGCTCCAAGGACTTGAAGTTACTTCAATAAGGCTGCTTTAAGGAGGTTGAGGTTACTTCAAGGAGAAGGCTACTTCAAGGGTGTAGAAGGTGATTGTATTTTTTGTAAAATCCTTGCAAGGTAATAAAATAAATCACTTTCAAAATCCCAATTGGAAACAAATGGGTAGTGTACTGACTACCTTTGATTTTAAAGGTAGGAACCACTCTACATCCAAGTGTCTTCCTTATTTCCTCCTCCTTCGTTGGTTTGATTGTTTAATTAATTTTAAAGTTCCAAAAATCTCTATTCACCCCCCTTTAGATCTTTCAATGTGGACAAAAATTCTTTGTGGCTCCAAAGAATTGTATTAGTATGGCCATAACCATCACTCGTATATTAGTGATTGCATATTTTATTTTTGGATATAGTATGTATGTGATATATATTATGAGTATGTGGTGATTGGTTATGTATATGTGTTTATAAATAAAATCCTTCAATAAATATTAATCCTTATATGCTTTTCATAAGAATCACACATGAAAATCTTGACCAACCAAGTGCATGTTATGCCAAAGTATGGTGTGTTGTCTATCTCATAGAAGTGTGATTGTGATATGTAGGTTTTTCCAAAGTAGGGTGCATAGTTTATCGTGTTGGTTTATGGGCCAGTCTTAACTAGGAAACCTTAATGAGATTAAGTGCCTAGAATCATACATATGAGATATTACAAGGAGTTGTGTATATCATCTATCCAAAAGTTGCATTGGATATAGTTGGCACATGTTTCCTACCTAAATAGTCTTGTTGCTGGTTATGAGCTAAAGCTGACATATGATTTGATTAAATGTGGTCTTAGCCCACTATACAATTCTAGGCTGCAATGTTTGTGAATTAATACAAAGGATTATTACTTTAAACAAAACAGTTGAAGTGACAATTATTTAAAATCCTAATTAATTTTTTCAGTTGTTTAAATCAAATAAAAGGTGTTTTGACAAATGCAAAATTTCTATTGTATAAACAAATGGTAAAAACCAACACTTTTTCATTATAATCAGTCTTTGAGAAGGAAAAACTGAAATTGAATAACTTTCATGATTGGTTAAGGACCTTGAGAATCATTCCCACTCAAGAGAGCAAGCTCTATGTCCTAGAGACATCAAAGCGAGAGGAACCCACTCCCAACACACCAAGGGTTGAGGTGGATGCTTATTAGAAGCATTGCAATGTCACCACTAACATAAAAAACTTTATGCTATGTTAAGCATCATTAAAACATGGATGTTCTCAAAATGTTAACACATGTTAAGAATATGTACCAAAATCATGCCAATCAAGAAAGGTACAATGTTTCTAAAACACTCTTTGAGTGCAAAATGAAAGAGGAAGATCTACTAGAGGCCCATGTGCTGAATATGATTGGGAATGTGGAATATTTAGAGAGACTGGGATTTCTTTTGAGCTAGGAGTTGGCCACAGATAAGATTCTGCAATCATTGTCTAAATCATATAGCTAGTTTATTAAGACCTATTACTTCAACAATTGGCTAAACTGCTAACTAAATTTCTTGGCATGTTGATAAATGCCTAAGCACGAAAGAAGGACAATCCTAAATCTGTGATAGTGATCAACAAAGGGGAGTCAAGGGAGAAAGCAAAGATGTAAAAAGTTTTGAGACTAAGCTGCAGTCCAAGTCTTTTGCACTCAAGATAAGGAGAAGGATAAGCACAAAAGAAATACATCCTTTTCACTTAAAGGAACTTAGGAAGATGAAGAAAGAGTTAGAGATCTCTACTTTAGATATATATGTTAATGAGATAAATATTAGTACTTCATCATCTTAGGTATTTGACACTGAATGAGGATCACACATATTATATAATGTGTGGAGTATCTGAGAAGAAGTAATACTTTAAAGAAAGGATGAGGTGGAACTGCACGTAGAAAGAACTACTGCCAACTGTAGTTAGAACCTGCCAAATTTACCTCTACCCAAAGGGCTTGTTACAGAATTAGAGAATTTCTATTACATATATTCCATTTATAGAAACATCATTTATCTTGTTTGGCCTAGAGTGGATTCATATTTCATATAATGAATGATGGGTGTTTCATTTTAAAGATAAGTTTTTTATGGAAGTACCCAAACGTCTCATGATATATATTGATTAGTACTGGATAAAAGCATATATTACGTTAATATTGAAAGGCTAAAACTTGATAGATCAAATAAAACATACCTTTAACATTTTCTTCTAGGGAACGTAAATAAAAAACACATTTCTAGATTCAATAAAGATGGTTATATATACTCTTATGATTTAGAATCAATAGAGATATGCAATTCTTATTCATTGGGCAAGATGACAAAAGATCCTTTCACCATAAATAGTGGTAAAGCGAGTAATCTGTTAGGACTCGTACAAATGATGTATATGGACATTTAGAATGAATTCTATAGGTAGTTATGAGTATTAAAGCACTTTCATATGATTGATGTGGAGAATACTTGAACCAAGAGTTTGAGGACCTTCTCCGAGACCATGGCATTTTACTACAATGAACCCCAGAAAGAAGGTATTGTACCCTAGTGGGCATGATGTGATTAATGTTGAGTCTAGCTTATCTTCCAACTCCCTTCTAGGGAATATGCTTTAGAAGCCACATTTCTTACACTAAACTGTGCACCATCTAAATTGGTTCAAAAGACACCATATGAAATATGGAATGGGAAATGTCCCGCTGAGTCTTTTATGAAGATTTTGGGATATGAAACTTATGCTAGGAAGTTTTTTTCCTAAAAATACTTAAATATCAAATAAAATAAATATTATTTTGTTGAATAATACTTTTACACTCCCAACAACAAAGTGTCTATTTCCAGGACTGTTGTATTCCTCCAAAGGAATTTAATTCCACATGATACAGTGGAAGTGAAGTAGAACTCGAAGAAGTTGGAGACCAACAAGAAAACATTAAACCTGTAGAGGTACAGAAGGAACTACAAGAATAAAAAACTATTGTGGAAACTCAAGTTCCTCACATAACACATGAACCTCATGGATCTGGTAGGACACACTTTGAGCCTAAAAAAATTGGATATCATATAACTCAATAAGGATATGAGTTGGTCGTAGATGACGAGAAAACAACCTACCTAGAAGCTATTTGAGGGACCAGATATTGAGAAATGGCTTGAAGCCATGTGATCTAATATGGACCACATATACACAAATGAAGGATGGACCTTGGTGGACCCACCTTAAGGGATATAATCCATAGGTGCAATTGGGTCTTCAACGAGAAGACCGACATGGATGGAATTCATCAGGGTTATTCTTTCCATTGTAGCTTAGCTACAGAGGTAAACCTTAGTATTGAAGCAAGCATCTCAGAGTTGGGATCTTTGATTTGACAAGGAAATCAAAGAGTTTGTCTTTAGTAAAAAAAGATGAAACATATGTTTACAAGAAGGTTAGAGGGAACATAATTGTATTCCTCATATTGTATGTTGGAATGCCATACCTAAAAATGATAGATATCTAGCTGGGAAGTACTTTCTATATGAATGATTTAGGTTAAGCATCTTCTGGAATAAGAATCAATATCTATAGAGATAGATCTAGATGGCTTCTCGGCCTAAGTAAGAGTACATACATTGATAAAGTGATGAAGGGGTTCAACATGTAGCACTGAAAGAGAGGAAATTTGCACATGTCCTACGAAATCAGTCTCTCTAGAGCCCAGTGTCATGGTTCTTGTGAAAAATGGGTACACATGAGTAAGCTACCATATGAATCTCCAATTGGATTTATCATGTATGCGATGTTAAGCACTCGTCCGGATATCTCGTGTGCTTGGAATTGACAAGGAGATATCAATTATATCCCAGTGAAGGTCACTAGACTACCATATAGAACATCATTAAGCAATACTAAGTATCAGTTCCTTGATTATGGTGATAAGGAAGAGTTGGGTGTAAAGGGTTACACCGATGCAAGCTTCCAAATCAACAAAGATGTCGATTAAAATTGTAAGCGGGAAAGGTTTTGAGAAAGACATAGTTGTTGTTGATTTCAATAGAAGCCGAGCACATTTCTATGTTTTGGAAACAACAATGATATTGTATGGATCAAGAAGTTCACTGGTGAACTTGGTGTTGGGTTTTAAGGGAGGCAGATAAGGCAGCGGAAACAAAACTATTTTTCCCCAAACCCAGAATGAAGGAATCACATCAACGTCTATACAATAGGAAGGATGGTTTGTAGAGGCATACCTTGTCCCGAGGCTTGCTCATCGACATTACCTCGCAGCTTGCACAGTCTTCACCTCTGGTCTTGGATGGTGTCTTTGCAGCTCCTGGTCTCACCGGGACTGTCGGGATTGACAACTGTCCACAGAGCGGCAGAATTCTCCCGCCTCTGAAGTAGTCCACACGGACCACCTGGAACTCCGATCGCGTTGTTGCATAAGGCACCAGAAGGAGTCGTACCCTCTTGTCGACGTACTAGTCACCGACACACTCTCCTGCAACCAGTTGCCTTTCTACAGTTGTCTTTCCCTCGCTGTGCCTCCCTAATCAGGTAGCACTTGCTCGGGCTCTCTCGGTTACCACAACCAGAGAGAACGACAACTTTGCAGAGCAACTGGTGTTCTGCGTTGTACTTTGAGAATCCCCCAATACCCCTATATATAGGAGGGTCATGGTACATGGTTCTCTACCCCAGGAAATGCGAGATTAAAGCAGGAGTAGAAGGATCGAGATTTTCCACAAAAAAACCAATTACGTCAGCTGAACCGATCGTTTCAAGCATGAAACGGTCGGTTGGGGACGTGAGCCGATAAATTCACACTTGAACTGATCGGTTGGGACACCTGAGTCGATTGGTTCAAGCATGAGCCGATCGGTTCGTGGTCTTGATCAGTTCCCGATTGACTTTTCCTCTTTTGTTTTGAATTGATCCAAATACCAATCCTTGTTCCAATCAAATTGGACAAGTGAAACGAAGAGAAATTTCTCACCAACCTGACTTTCCCAACTTGCTTGTTTGGACCAGTTGAGCCAATCGGTTCAACCCTTGAACCGATCAGTTCAGCCTGTCCTGAGCCGATCGGTTCATCTCATGAGCTTATCGGTTCACCAAGCTGAGCCGATCAGTTCACCAAACTCCTCTTCCAGGTAATCCTATGTGTGTGACCCTACATGTCCATTTCACATTGGCAGTGAAAGTCCATAACACTTATGACTTCACAAGAAAAGAGCGGTACCTAGTCGCACATCAGTGCTACCCAAGTGAAAAGGGAAGTTGGAGAACAACTTTCAATCCTACAATCCGTGAATGGTGTTACAGTGAATGTATAATTCCTTTGTCACTGATATCCCAAATAAACTCAAGGCATGGAACAATCATCCTATCAATGTTCATTCATTTTCTTGAGCTCAGAGTAGATTGGAGGAGATATATATGACATCAATATCACATACTGATTCACACATGCATGCACACGCCTATCTCAATCCTACTAATCAAGTGTCCTTGGATATCAAACTCCCTCAGGAGGGACAAATCCCATATCTATCACTCACCCCTCAAAATCCCCATGTGTCAAAGCCACCCAATCGTCACCTTTATAACAACCCATGTTTTAGGACTGCGTTTGATGATGTCAAAGTGTACCCAACGACATGTGTTGAGTGTAGTGATTTCAGGTCAAAGAATCACACTCACCACCATCACTGTGAGAACTGACTGTGACTACCATGTGATGGTTCCATGTGTTAAACTCACAATGGGTCTGTCCGGTACACTTGTTCTCTAACAAGTACCTATGTGTTTGGTTTCATATCTCCATATCATGACTAATGAGGTTCTGTCATCAACCAACACCACAATCTAGTCTTGTGTGTCATTGTTGTCTATCTACCTTCCACAATGACATCCGACTAGGGACATAATAAGAATGTACAAACTCTTATAATCCGTATGATCTCATCGTTCAGGTCTTGAACCTAAAAGCATACGTCATTGAGTATTGTCATTCTCTAGATATTCAATCTGTTCTATCATTATCTCATATGACTGAACCAGAAAGAATTGGAAGCTTGCCTTTGATGTTTATCAAATCAATCTTAATGTATCCCACCAATCATCCCATGATTGGCTCTCAGGGCATACATACCAACACTTGGGGTGGTTCCAACCATTGATGACACAGTAGAGATGTTGCGGTAACAATAGAGCTAATGGATAGGCAAAGGAACTGTTGGTATGTATCCCCTGAGAGCTAATCATGGGATGATTGGTGGGATACATTAAGATTGATTTGATAAACATCAAAGGTAAGCTTCCAATTCTTTCTGGTTCAGTCATATGAGATAGTGATAGAACAGATTGAATGTCTAGAGAATGACAGTACTCAATGACGTATGCTTTCAGATTGAGGACCTGAACGATGAGATCATACAGATGCTAAGAGTTTGTACATTCTTGTTATGTCCCTAGTCAGTTGTCATTGTGGAAGGTAGATAGACAACAATGACACACAAGGCTAAATTGTGGTGTTGGTTGATGATAAAATCTCATTAGTCATGATATAGAGATATCAAACCAAACACATAGGTACTTGTTAGAGAACAAGTGTACCAGGCAGACCCACCGTGAGTTTGACGCATGGAACCATGACATGGTAGTCACAGTCAATACTCACAGTGATGGTGGTGAGTGTGATTCTTTGACCTGAAATCACTACACTCAACACATGTCATTGGGCACACTTTGACATCATCAAACGTAGTCCTAAAACATGGGTTGTTATAAAGGTGATGATTGGGTGGCTTTGACACATGGGGCTTTTGAGGGGTGAGTGATAGATATGGGATTTGTCCCTAGTTTGATATCCAAGGCCACTTGATGAGTAGGATTGAAATAGGCATGCGCACGCATGTGTGAATCAATATGTGATATTGATGTCATACATATCTCTTACAATCTACTCTGAGATCAAGAAAGTGAATGAACGTTGATAGGATGACTGTTCCATGCCTCGAGTTCATTCGGGATATCAGTGACAAAGGAATTATACATTCACTGTAACACCATTCACAGATTGTAGGATTGAAAGTTGTTCTCCAAATTTCTTTTTCACTTGGGTAGCACTGATGTGTGACTAGGCACCGCTCTTTTCTTGTGAAGTCATAAGTGTTATGGACTTTCACTGCCAATGTGAAATGGACCTGCAGGGTCACACACATAGGATTTAACCTGGAAGAGGAGTTTTGTCCACAAACAATGTTTAGATTGATTGATAAAGGAGTTTAGTAGTTCAATTAAACACTCATTTGATTGATAGATCAAAATCATAGTGTTCAAGGTGTTGGACATATTGATTAGAGTATCAGATTGATTGAAACCGCAATTGACTGATTTTGCACAATCTGCACTCCCAACCGATCGGCTCATGAGATGAACCGATCAGCTCAGCTTGGTGAACCGATCGACTCAAGTTGTGAGTCGATCGGCTCATGGACAGGGTGAACCAATCGCTTCAAGTGTTGAAATGATCAATTCAATTGTTGCAAGCGAGCAATTTAGGAAAGTCGGATTGGTGAGATTTTTCCTTTCGTTTCACTTGCCCAATTTGATTGGAACAAGGATTGGTATTTGATACCAATTAGAAACAAAAGATGGAAAGTCAATCGGGAACTAACCAGGACCACGAACCGACTGGTTCAGAAGTGGACCGACTGGTTGAGATGTCCCAACCGATCAGTTGAGGTGTCAACCGACCGACTCAGGTCCCCAACCGACCGTTTCAGAAATGAAATGATCGGTTCAGGTTGTGAGTTGGTTGTTTTGTGGAAAATGTCGAACCCTTCTACTCCTGCTTTTAGTCTCGCATTGCCCGGGATGGAGAACCCTGTCCCATGACCCTCCTATATATAGGGGTATTGGGGGCTTCTCAATGTACAACCCAGTGCAACCAGTTGCTCTGTGAAGTTGTCATTCTCTCTGGTTTTGGTAACCGAGAGAGAGCCTGAGCAAGTGCTACCCAAAAAGTGAGGCATAGCAAGGGAAAGATAACTGCAGTTGCGACTGGTGGCAGGAGAGTGTGCTGGCGACTAGTACACTAACAGGAGGGTGCGACTCCTTCCAATTCCTTGTGGGACAAGGAGATTGGAGTTCCAGGTGGTCTGTGTGGACTACTTCAGAGACGGGAGGTTTCTGCCGCTTGGAGGACAACTGTCAATCTCGACAGTTCCGGTGAGACCAGGAGTCGTCAGTCCCGGTGCAACCAGGAGCTGCACAAACACCGTCCAAGACCGGAGGTGAAGACCGCGCAAGGCGCGAGATATTGTCACCAAGAAAGACTCGAGACAAGGTATGATTCCACAAACTATCTTTTCCTATTGTATAGACGTTGACGTGTTTCCTTGTTCTGGGTTTGGGGAGGAAAATTTTTGTTTCCACTGCCTTCTCCGCCTCCCCTAAAACCCAACAGTGGTATCAGAGCCACATCAACTGCTCTATACTTTAGGAATATCGATATGATCGATTTTGGTTTGTCGCCTTTATTTATTGCATACGATGAGAATAAAATTGGCTTTATGCATGTCCAATCCTAAATCCACAAATCCCAATTTACATATATGATATGTATTATGAATGCACTCGATACACGTCACCCTTAAACGAGTTTTGTGGTGGATGTATAGCGTGGTTATGGCCAATAAACCCTATCTGTGTATGGTTGTATGTGGTTGCTTGCATCTCGGTATGCGCACCAATCTTCCTTCTCCTATTCCTGATGTAACTCGAATTAATTCGATATTTCTTTCCTACCTTTGCTCCCCTCGAATGTAACTCGAGGTTTCTCTTTTACAATGTAAAATAGGATAGAATTTTATTTCTTGTTATGTCGAAGAATGGCGGACATCCTGACGACAGCTGAGATGATCGGTTCAAGGTGTGAACCGATCGATTGATGTTCCAGATGATCAGTTCAAGGAGTGAGCCGATCGGTTGATGATCGGTTCGAGGAGCGAGATGAGCGGGTGGCGGCCATGATGAGATGCACGACGACCAGGCGAACCAATCGGTTGGAGGAGCCAACCGATAGGCTGATGGCACCCAGTCGACCAGCCTGATGGCGAGCCGATCAGTCATGTGATGAGTTGATCAAACCCAAAAAGGCAAAGCACAGAGTTTGTCTTGTACAGGTTGCATGTGATGTATACCTAGATGACCGTGATTCCTCTTGGCTCGAGGAATCACATTAGGATGGCCATAATCATCGCTTTTATCGTTTTGCATGTTTTCTGTGGGATATAGCATGTATATGATATGTACTATGTATTGTGGTGATTGGATATGTATATGTATATAAAAACCAAATCCCTCATTAAATATTAAGTTTTAGATGCCTTCCAAATGCGACACATGTGAAAAGCTTGATCGACCAAGTGTGGGCACGCCCTAGCGTGGTGCACCGTCTATCTCGTGGAAGCATGAAGGATGAATGTGTGGGTCTGCCCTAGCAGGGTGCATATTCATCGTGTTTGCTTTGGGTCAGACTTAACAAGGTGATCTAGATTGCTTCTAGTACCTCGAGGCATAGATATGATCATGACAAAGAGTTGCATATGACATCTTATCAAGAGTTGCATATGATGTAATTGGAAAGAGTTGCCTACCTGAGAGATCTATGTTGTGTGTGACAGCCCTAGCTGGCCCATGACTTAGAGGATTTTAGGATCTTGCCCACTAGAAGGTTGTACGCTGCAATCTTCTGAATTGATGGTGAGGGCTATCAATTTGAACTAAAATAGTGGGAGTGATAATTAATTAAAGGCCTAATTATATCGTCAATTTTTTAAATCAATCAAACAAGTCAAAAATAGTTTTTGGACTAAAATTGTATATTTTCTTTTGTAGTTCAAATGGAAACAAAAAACAATCACTTTTCTTTGCGATCAGTCCTTGAAAAGGACAAGCTAAATGGGACAAACTTCCACGAATGGTATAGGACATTGAGAATTGTTCTCACTCAAAAGTGAAAGCTCTATGTCATGGATACTCCAATTCCAGAGGAACCTGCTCCTAATGCACCAAAGGCATAAAGGGATGCTTACAAGAAGCATTCTGATGATGCCATTGATGCAAAGTGCTTGATGTTGTGCTCTATGAACCACGAGTTGCAGAGACAACATGAGAACATGGGTGTCATTGAGATGATTCAGCATCTCAGAAACATGCATGAAGATCAAGCACGGCAATAGAGATATAATGTCTCAAGGGACTGTTCAAGTGCGTCATGACAGAAGGAGATCCAGTTGGTACTCACACACTCAAGATGATTGGGTATGTGGAGAACCTGACAAGACTGGGATTTCCACTGAGCCAAGAGTTGGCTACTGACGTGATATTACAATCGTTGCCAGAATCCTACAGTCAGTTTGTGATGAACTACAACATGAACAACTTTGATAGGCCACTATCAGAGTTGTTGGGCATGTTGAGGACAGCCGAGATACAGATGAAGAAGGACAAGCCTAAGTCTGTGATGGTGATCACGAGCAAGAAAGGCAAGTCCAAGCGCAAGGGCAAGGGCAAAGCTAAGAAAGGTTCTGATGCTAGCCAAGAGCCCAAGTCGTCTTCAGCTCTCAAGGCCAAGGGAGGCGTGACCAAGAAAGGAAATTGCCACCATTGTCAAAAGCCAGGACATTGGAAAAGGAATTGTCCTCTCTATCTAGAAGAACAAAAGAAGAAGGAGGCGACAGACGTCTCTACTTAAAGGTGTCATGAAAGTAAACGTGTAACATTTTTTGAGGTATATGATACCAAGATGTAAAGTGTAAAGCACTCAATAAATGGGGCAAATGTTGCCTACATAGATAGGAGTACTATAGTTAATTTTCAGCCTAAAAGGCATGTAATACAGTTATGAACTGCTATTTCATATTTGCCAATAGATAGAAACACTTTATTTTTGCATATTGTGTGACAATGATGGCAATCAATAAAGTTGATGTTTCAATCTTTTAAAGATATGATCTTTGTGGCAATGCCTTGTTTATCTTGTGGTATTTGATATGCATAAGATAAAATGATACCTAAAAGTTATAGATAACTCAAACAATCAAATTAGCGTCAATCATGAGGAATTCATTTCTAGTTTCCATGTGATGGATAAATCTAGACTCTTTTGGTTAGAGAACCAGTAAGAGACATGAATATCTTGTACATGATTAATCAATATTCACTAATGGTAGTGGGAGAATGATTATCCTATTAGGTATGATACATGTGATGTATTTACATACCTATTGGAACAAATGCTAATACTTCAAATGGTGTTTAGAGAAATACCAATATGAATATATTGAAGTGTTCAAGATTATCATAGATGAAGTGCAAATTTGGTAAAGTGTTAATTCTTGATGAGATCAATGAATGAATTACTTGGACCAAATGTTTGAGATCCTTATGAGTGATTATGATAATGTATCATGGTGAACTCATGATTAAGGCATGGTGATGTCTAAATCAAGAAGGAATCATACTCTAAGGAGTTAGAGAATGATTATTAAATAACGGAATTCTTCTTAATAAAAGTATACCCCTCACTAATAAAAGAAATTAAGAATCACAAGGGTTGTGAATTCTTATATCCTTACACCTCAATTATCTATGGGATGAGTTGTTCATGTGATGAGTCAACTATCTAGATGAATATGAGGAACCAAAATTTGAGTTACGGTTGATGACCATTACATCCTAAATGACATCCATATGAACCATAAGGTATGACCTTGATGGTAGGACTCATTGGAATGAAATCCATAAGTGCGAATAAGTCTTAAGTGTTAAGACACATGGATAACATTTTGAGAAGGATGATGCTTGTTGATTGCAACTTAATGACTAAGACATTTGGCATATGGATACTAAAACCGCATTCCTATGAGGAATAAAACAAGGATGTGTACGTGACACAACCTATAAGGTTTATGAATCCACTAATGCAAATGAAGTCTATAAGTTACAATGGACTAATCAATGTGATTGATTGAGTACAAGCAACTCAAAATTGGATCTTTACTTTGATGATATAGTCAAAGGGTTTGACTGATATGTCAAAGATAAAGAAGGGATCTGTGATTTAGTGGGAGCGTGTTCACATTCCACATGTTGATGTGAAATGGAAATGTTCTAAAATGGAAATCCAAAAGTGGAAATTATCTTTAAGGAAGATAGAGATGTTTCCTATGTGATAGGAATAGAGATCTATAGAGATAGTTCTCGAAAACCTCTTGACCTGGAAAAGAGAGAGCATACATTGGCAATCTGTACGGAAGGGTTCAGTGTACACAGATTCAGTGGGAGAAAACTTGTCCATGTTACATGGAGTTAGTATCCCAAGGCCAAGTGTCCAATTCGTATGAATAATGGAAACACTAAGAATAGATATGGATCTATCATGTATGTAATCATCCCATTATCTTGCATGTATGGACATGGCAAGAATAAAATGCATTCATCATCTTGTATGTAGGAAATGACAATATGATGTGCTCATCCTGATAACTCGTATGTGGGACATGACGAGTGGATGTCTGTCTACTTCTAGTAAGGGTTACTGGAAAACATAAGAACTTGATAAGTACTTGAGAAGTACTAGTTCTATGGAGATAAGGAAGAGTTCGATGTAAAGAGTTACATTGATGCGAACTTCCGAAAGGACAGAAAATTAATCGCAATATATATATATATATATATATATATATAGGATATATAAAAGTGAAAGTTTGTTGATAATTGGAAGTGTTCCAATGAAACCATTTAAAAGGAAATGTCGAGTATCCGTGTGTTAGAGAACAACAGTGGATACTATATGGATCTGGAAGTTCATGAGATGAACTTATAGATATTCTGATCATTGATGACAAGTATGGAATCCTTGATCATGCAATGTGGCTAAAGGTTAGGAAAGGAATACTGGATCACATATTACAGCAACTCCATCTCATACGTGTGACGTACAACGAAGAGATGTGAGACATGCAATTAATACTGACTTTGGCAAGGTGTTGCCATAACTCACTATGTTCGCACTAGAGCACAGTAACATGTGGGACATGTTTGAAGATCGCTATGAATATGATTCAAGGGTGATTGGCTCGCAGTGCAAGTGGGAGTCTGTTGGTATATATGCCGTGAGAGCTAATCATGGGATGATTGGTGGGATACATTAAGATTGATTTGATAAACATCAAAGGCAAGCTTCCAATTCTTTCTGGTTCAGTCATATGAGATAGTGATAGAATAGATTGAAAGTCTAGAGAATGACAACACTCAATGACGTATGCTTTCAGGTTGAGGACCTGAACGATGAGATCATACAGATGCTAAGAGTTTGTACATTCTTGTTATGTCCCTAGTCGGATGTCATTGTGGAAGGTAGATAGACAACAATGACACACAAGGCTAGATTGTGGTGTTGGTTGATGACAAAATCTCATTAGTCATGATATAGAGATATCAAACCAAACACATAGGTACTTGTTAGAGAATAAGTGTACCGGACAGACCCACTGTGAGTTTGACATATGGAACCATGACATGGTAGTCACAATCAGTACTCACAGTGATGGTGGTGAGTGTGATTCTTTGACCTGAAATCACTACACTCAACACATGTCGTTGGGCACACTTTGACATCATCAAACACAGTCCTGAAACATGGGTTGTTACAAAGGTGATGATTGGGTGGCTTCGACACATGGGGCTTTTGAGGGGTGAGTGATAGATATGGGATTTGTCCCTCCTGAGGGAGTTTGATATCCAAGGCCACTTGATGAGTAGGATTGAAATAGGCGTGCGCATGCATGTGTGAATCAGTATGTGATATTGATGTCATACATATATCTTCCAATCTACTCCGAGATCAAGAAAGTGAATGAACATTGACAGGATGACTATTTCATGCCTCGAGTTCATTCGGGATATCAGTGACAAAGGAATTATACATTCACTGTAACACCATTCACATATTGTAGGATTGAAAGTTGTTCGCCAACTTTCTTTTTCACTTGGGTAGCACTGATGTGTGACTAGGCACCACTCTTTGCTTGTGAAGTCATAAGTGTTATGGAATTTCACTGCCAACGTGAAATGGACCTGTAGGGTCACACACATAGGATTTAACCTGGAAGAGGAGTTTTGTCCACAAACAATGTTTAGATTGATTGCTAAAGGAGTTTAGTAGTTCAATTAAACATTCAATTGATTGATAGCTCAAAATCATAGTGTTCGAGGTGTTGTACATATTGATTAGAGTATCGGATTGATTGAAACATTCAATTGATTGATAGCTCAAAATCATAGTGTTCGAGGTGTTCTACACAATCTGCACTCCCAACCGATCGGCTCATGAGATGAACCGATCGGCTCAGCTTGGTGAACCGATCGGCTCAAGTTGTGAGTCGATCGGCTCATGGACAGGGTGAAACAATCGCTTCAAGTGTTGAAACGATCAGTTCAACTGTTGCAACTGAGCAAGTTGGGAAAGTCGGATTGGTGAGATTTTTCCTTTCGTTTCACTTGCCCAATTTGATTGGAACAAGGATTGGTATTTGATACCAATTAGAAACAAAAGATGGAAAGTCAATCGGGAACTGATCAGGACCACGAACCGACCAGTTCAGAAGTGAACCGACCGGTTCAGAAGTGAACCGACCGGTTGAGATGTCCCAACCGATCAGTTGAGGTGTCAACCGACTGGATCAGGTCCCCAACCGACCGTTTTAGAAATGAAATGATCGGTTCAGGTTGCGAGTTGGTTGTTTTGTGGAAAATCTCGAACCCTTCTACTCCTGCTTTTAGTCCCGCATTGCCCGGGATGGAGAACCCTGTCCCATGACCCTCCTATATATATAGGGGTATTGGGGGATTCTCAAAGTACAACCCAGTGCAACCAGTTGCTCTGTGAAGTTGTCGTTCTCTCTGGTTTTGGTAACCGAGAGAGAGCCCGAGCAAGTGCTACCTGAAAAGGGAGGCATAGCAAGGGAAAGACAATTACAGTTGCGACTGGTGGTAGGAGAGTGTGTTGGCGACTAGTACGCTAACAAGAGGGTGCGACTCCTTCCAATTCCTTGTGGGACAAGGAGATTGGAGTTCCAGGTGGTCCGTGTGGACTACTTCAGAGGCGGGAGGTTTCTGCCGCTTGGAGGACAACTGTCAATCCTGACAGTCCCGGTGAGACCAGGAGTCGTCAGTCCCGGTGCGACCAGGAGCTGCACAGACACCGTCTAAGACCGGAGGTGAAGACCGCGCAAGGCGCAAGGTATTGTCACCGAGCAAGCCTCGGGACAAGGTATGATTCCACAAACCATCTTTTCCTATTGTATAGACGTTGACGCGTTTCCTTGTTCTGGGTTTGGGGAGGAAAATTTTTGTTTCCGCTGCCTTCTCTGCCTCCCCTAAAACCCAGCAGGAACCCATATCGCATACTACAACACTTGCATCTCATATGAAAAGGTCGTACAATGAGGAGATGTGAAGATTTTCCCCAACTAGAAGCAAATGTCGTTGACCCGTTGACAAAAAACTTACGTAGAAAAAACATGATGGTCATGGTAAATAGTTTGGGATTGGATTCATGGGTGATTATTTCTAAGTGCAAGTGAGAGTCTATTGGTATGTACACCCATAGAGAATCATTTGAAGATTATACGGGGCATCATGTACTTGATTTTATTAGATTAATATAGGTAATTTTGTTTGTTATGCTCATCTCAGTTATGATATAATGACATAATACTAATAAATGTCTAAAGAATGACGTTTCTCGATGACATATATCTTAAAGTTGAGGACTTGAACAATGAGATCATATGTATGATAAGAGCACATACATTCTTATTATGTCCCTAGTCGGATATTATTTTGCAAGCAAAATAGATGACAACAATAGATAAGATTAGAATGTGTGTTCACTAATGATAGAGTCTCATTAAGTCATGATATTGGATATCAAGTCAAAAGCATAGGTACATGTTAAAGAACATTGTACTAGACAAACCCACCACGAGAGTGATATAGGGAAACCATGAAATGCTAGTTAGAATTAACTCTTAACATGATAGTTGTGATTGTAGTTCTTAAACCTAAAGTTACTACACTAAGCATATGTCATTCGACAAACTTTGACACCATCCAATGTGACCCTAAATAAGATTTTCTATAAAAGGTGGTGATTGGGTTCGTTGTGACAGATGGGGTTTGACTGGGAGTGATGTAGATCGAATTTGTCCATCATATGAGAGTTGGATATCCCGAGCCCTTGATAATCAAGATTAAGAAATGGATGGTCATGCTAGTGTGAGTTAATATATGATATGTGAACTCACTGTGTCTCAACAGTATGTTCTAGTTCAAGAAACATAGATTGAGTATTAAATTTTATCCACAAGTTCAAAATTTTTTAAAAACTATAAAGTATGAAGTAAGAATTGCAATGGAAAACTTTCATTTGGATAATCTTTAGTTTATTGCTGAAAAATTAATTCAAACTGAAATTCCATATGCTACAAATAAAAATCAGATAACCATTTTATGTGAGTCGGTTTTTATCCATAATTAGGGTGAGAATGTGTCTATCTTCTTTGGGAATTATTTCATACTACAAAATGGACATGGTGATCCCTCATTGATGGGTTGTTTCATAATTTACTTTGACTACCACAATGTGCTTCATGTGAAAATATTATGCAAATGTCAACTTTGGGTGCCACCTAGTCTTACACATCATATATGTGACATGGAACATACATTTAAGTGTGGTGGCTTTCATAGTCCTCTTTTAAATCTGAGTGTCATATGATGGAATACAAGAGATTGCAAATAAGGATAAGCTTCTAGTTTTGACTTGATTTTCACCTAATTATAAAGTGTCTAGAGCCTACATTTGTAGTCTCTTTGTCCCATCACAAATTCAAATATAATATTTATGTATTATCCAAATAAGGATACCATATACCTTCATGGTGGAAGTATTAGCTCGTTAGATAAGGTCTAGAGATATAGTTAAGCAGAAATTGTATTTGCTAATTCAATGTAGAACAATACCAACTGTCTTGAATCTAGACATATCATCTGAGATCTATCAATTGGGATATGTCTTAGTAATAATTATTATAGAGTGAACCAATTTACTTGTGGTTAAAGTTTTTGGACTCTAGAATCCTCCATTTTGCATCGTTCTAGTGTAAACATGTAGATTCTACTTCCAATAAGAGTAAAGTCTGGCAGTCTCTTCAACATCTATTGCTAATTATTCTCTCACTACTTATAAATTACTTATCAAGTAAGTTTCCCTCCTACACTGTTGCCCTTAGATAGATCCTAATCAAGATAAGGGGTCAAGAGGTGTCTTCCAAACTGGTGTGATATATCTTTTATTCTACTACATGGATATTGAGCTTTTGGTATGGAGTAAAATTCTAGGATCTATTTATCAATGAGTTTTATTTAGGAAGGTTTGTCTAAAATAGACTTTGGAGGATGCCACTTACGTCACCCCTTGTTTCTCCATAATAGATGGTCACCAAACTATATTTCCTATGTGCCTCTTCACACACTAAGGGGCCTTTTGGGTTAAAAAGCCAGTTTTAGATGAGTTCCCTACTCGTTAGGAAGCAATGTCAAGCTCCACAAACTTTAACTCTTCTTTCACTATATGATTTGTCCTCCCACTAAATGGGGAGTGGGTTTTCAACTAAGTGCATATATTTGGATGTTGTTCTTATAAACTCTGTTATATTCCCTAGGAAATTTGGTTCTAGTGTCTTCCCTTCTTAGTGTAAAGGCCCCGTTGTCTAGAGAGAGCATCATTCTTATGGTGATCACTGAGTTAGCATTGTGATTGACCCAATTTGAAAATTCTACCTTCACAAAGTGAGCTTCTATGAGGGTCTTTTAGATTTGGTTTCTATACATAGTATATGTGGCTCTTTGATCAATCCTTGGACATGGATGTTAGTAATGCCACCTTTTTAGCGGCTTTGAAATAACAATTATGGTTGGTGTTTCTCTAAGTTGAGTAGTTCTAGTGAGATAGTTGGTGTCATTTTTAGTTTATACCCTCAAGTATGGATGGGTCAACACCGATGGGGATACCTATTCTTATGGCATGATAATGGAGAGTTTGCAGAACTTGGTCATTCTTCTATTCATCAACATATGTATAGCTTTTACCATGTGTTTTTTTAAGGTATATGGGTCATCATCAAGTGGATTATGGAGATATTGATGAGATTCCCACTCAATTTTTCTTTTTTATTCCATGGATCATAGGGTCTATCTAGATTTGACACAACATCGATTAGGTGGTTCCAAACTTTCTAATGGACATTTTGTGACAACCAGTCTCGCTGATGAAAACCTTATTGATTATTATGACATCCCAAGAGAGAACCCAACTTAAAACCGAAAACCACCACAATTGAGTAAAAAATAGAATAAAATAGTCCACATAGATATCTGATTATGAGAAACTACCATAATAAACCTTACAAAATGACATATAAAAGTGTATCATTGTAGATCTAAATTGTTACACATGAGAATTAACTAAAATGTCTCTCTATTTATTTAAGAAAAAGTACTACAAGATAAATCAAACACATTACATTAAATGTCTAAATCTGGTTACAACTCATACCATAACAAAACTACATGTGGGAAAAGAAATCTATGAAGTGTGTCATATACTACCTACCTATTACTTAAGAAAGAGGGTGAATAGAGACACTCTAGACTTAACAATGTTGTCTCTTAATAAACATTTACCATCACATCCTTTATGACAATCTAGCATACTCTATAAGATGTGGATAACCATATGGGTGAGATCCCAAGTTCTAACGATATGGTATGACAAATCTAGACTCCTTTTTTTACAAGTGGGATCAATTTATATAAGAATATTCCAAAATGCATGAACTTCAACAAGAAATAAATACTATACAGAGCATATATTAGATTAGACACAAATATAAGGACAAAATTTAAATCACACATAGTACTTGTAAAAAATAAAAGTGTAACAATAGCACATCCAAATGCACAACCATATTGTCCTCCAATGAAACCTGAATAGATATACTACATGAGTGAGTTACACATTTTCATATGCCCTGGGTAGTTTGAGGAGTACACTCGAACTACTAGATAGCTGATGTGAATCCCTCCAACCATCTGTACAACATGTAAGGATATCCATATTCCATTAGATCTCTGCACACACCTTGGGTCAACACGATAGTAACAAAAGGTAGATTGGTTAAATGTCAAATCTATCATGGAATTTCTCAAAAGTGGAATCACATATTACATGCTCACCCTGAGTACACATGTCATGCCACCTAAACCCAAGGCCCAAAACATTGATACATGACTAGAGTTTCTCTCTATAACATATTACTGGACCATCAATCGCAATAAAGTCCCAAAAATAATGTGGATATGAGGGTGTACCAACCACTGACACACCCATATATTCAAAAATATACACTCAAAACATGTTCTCACAATTCATAGATTATTAAAAGATTAAATAATGTCACTCTTCCCTCAACAACCTAGGGAAATAGATCTAAAAATTTAGGGTGCTAAATAATTATGTTTACTAATGAATTAAGTCAATATATCATTCTTTAATAGCATCAAATAGTTACAAATGAGGCAAATGTAATTGCAACATATCAAGTCTAATAGATATAGAAGATAAACAATATTCACATATACCAAGATACCAAATCATGGTACAAGTAATCATCTTTGGCCATATCAAGACCCCATTAAAGTAGGGCACCAAAAGGTCCAACGTATCAATCTTGGACACAACAAGGCCCTACACATTAATCAAGGGTACATCATCCTAAAAAGACATTAACATGGGATCCTTCACCTTTAATTAGTTAAATTCCAATATGCAAATAGTATTAAAATAGATTATATGCCATACAACGTCCTTTGATTGGAGAGTGGCCATCTTCATCGTCTCCATATTTGACTGAATCTTTCCTGAAGAGTTTTTCATAAGTTTTGCTAATTGGGCAAGTTGTTGATCAATTTGCCTTTGATGGTTTTGCATAGCCGCCATTTGAATTTGTGTTGTTGTTAACACTCCTAAATTGGTGATGGCACTTTGGGCAAGCTGGTCATTCACCGAATCTTGCCTCTTTCAAATTCGAACATTTGAATAATCATGTTCGGTTGGTTGCTATCCTTGGTTTGCCTCTGACCTTGGCCTTGCCCCTGACCTTGTCAGCTTGTATTTTTATTTTGACTCTAATAGCTACTTTTATTTGTATGATAACTAGTAGTTCTAGTATATTGAGTTGGTCCTCTTTTTTTTCAAATCTAGGAGGCGGTTTAGACAAATTACTTAGTTGATGAGCATTTTCAGCAGCTTTTTTGTTGTCATAATTGAATCCAGGATGGTCCGGTCATTTGAAATTGGTGTAAGACAATCTCTTTGGTATTCTTGAAATCACTCCCTTGCCTCATGGAGATTTCCCCAGGTTTTTGCATGAAAGAAGTGATCTTTTTCATATTTTGAATGGTTGTCTTGGTTGGGTAAAATTTAGTGACAAAAACATCCACAAGGGGTCTCCACCCATATATGACTGGTGGGGTAAGTTACGGTACTAGGACATAGCTTTATCTTCAAGAGATAAGTTGAATCTCTTGCAATATATGACTTCTTGAGGCACTCCCCTCATCTTGATGGTATCACAAATGTTTTTGAAGGCGTCAAGATGATCGTAAGGATTTTTGTTCTTTGAGTTCCCACGGAAGGGCTTGTTCTGGATCATTGAGATTATGCTAGGTTTCAACTCAAAATTTGCTGCATTGAAGCGTGAGATGACAATTAGGCATCTTGACTAGTTGGATCAAGTCGTATCTAGCTCTCTAAGAGTTTTCTCTTCCTCATCATCTTCACCCTCAATGTTCTGGTTATCACGTTCACGTTCATTATCGCATTCACGTTCCTGGTGATTCCTATGGTTCCTTCTAAGGTAGTGGTGATGGTGGTGACGTTGATCTTCCTTGCGGTGGAAACCATCTAAGAGACAGTCTTCTCTTTCTTCTTCCGTCTCATGTGGCGGTTGATTGTATTGAACCTTTGTATTTTGATCATCCCTAGTAAGTCTGCCATCCACACAAGGTGACATGACAAATTGAATAGATCTACTTCCCTCCGGGTTCCCTGAATAGATCGCACAATCGAGTTAGAAAACTGGATGTGTTAAAATTAACTATTCTATGTAATTGTAGGGTAGCGGATTTAAAGTTTTTGTGCAGTCAAGCTTATGGCTAAGCTTGATGCACGGGAGTATAGTGAGTGAACTCGTGTTCTTAACATTATTGTTTTGCCTTGTCCCTGACAACGTTGCCAAAAAGTTGACCGGCCTAAATCACATGTCCAAAATGGTGTGGATCTAGAGTAGTTGGACTCTTGAATTTATAACCCGACAC
Source organism: Alisma plantago-aquatica (assembly GCA_963693085.1). NCBI lineage: Eukaryota > Viridiplantae > Streptophyta > Magnoliopsida > Alismatales > Alismataceae > Alisma > Alisma plantago-aquatica. The sequence goes on along the minus strand of OY856412.1, from coordinate 208,361,731 downwards.
TAAGGCCCCCACAACTATTATATGGGGTCCGATGTAGTAAATTGGAGTCGAACCATAGGGACAAGGTTGGTAAGTGCAAAGGACGTGTAGGCTAACACTCCTACACCGCAAACAAAAAAGGTGGATTAAGGTGGCATTCCCTAAGGAACGATGATGCTCTAGATAAAACAAAGAAAGGAAAAAGAAAGAGAATAAAACAAGAGAGCAACGTCAAATAAGAAGTATACAACAAAAGTATGCAAGGAAACTTGGATCAGGTTTCACCTACTAAGGTCTCTCACCAACATACAAAAGTCACTCCCCTTTGTATACCTTTATCAAGATTACAAGCAATCATCAATTATATCTATTTCCTCCTCTCTTGAGATTAGGATAGATCTAGGTTATAAGGTGGCCTCTCTCTTGAGATGACAACCAAACAACTGCAAAGAAAACCATATGACCACAAGCTTTAACATTCCAACACTTTTATGCATTCATACTACTCCATAACACTAGATAAGGTTGGTACTACTCTTTTGAGGCACCAACAGTCATACATCACAAGATGGTAGCTAATCATACAAGTGAAACATTAAGAATAAGAGTATGGAGATAATTTTGATGAGAGCATATACATATATTCAAAGGGAAGCAAGAATGTACATGTTTGAAGGGCCTTAGTGGCTACTCCCAACCCAAGTTAAATGTTTAGCAACACATGTTTAAAGGAAGCATAAGGACATTACAGAAGGGTAGATACATCAAGAATAATAAAGAGGTGAAGGGTAAAACGTGAGGGGAATGATATATATAAATAAGGTAGAAGGCGATACACCCATTGTACTTCTTCAGATCTAGATCTGGATCAGACATCGATGATGGCAACTCCTTCTTTTGAAGAAGAGGATGGCTGATCTTCTCTCTCCCCTAACTTTCATCTTTGGAGATCCAAGACTAATGGGATGAATGTGGATGACTCTGAAGTTTGGAAGCACTTCATGGTCCTTGATGATCTGATGATTCGAAGGGTGGAGGCGGGGGTCTATTTATAGACGCTGCCCACTAACATAACTTTTGATCTGTGGTCGTGACACATACGCTGGTTGTGACCTCCATCGCGGTCATGACATGCTGGGGAGTCTGCCTCGATCATGGGAGTAGTCTCGATTGTGGTTTGCTCTGCTGTTGTGATGAACCCATTCTTACAGTCGTGGTAGCTACCACGGTCACATTGAAGTCTCATCCAATCATGATATCTTACTTCGGTTGGAAGGGGGAGCCGCGGAGTCATTGTGTGGGGTTGCGGAGCAGAGGCAATGACCGCAGTTGTTATGTTAGTGGATTGTCTAGTCACGGCCAACATGAACCTACACTAAGTAAGAAATGTATGAATTCAAGATTTTGGCACTGAGATACTCAAATGAATAGATAAATCCATAAAAGTTATGTTAGGATATGAATAAAACATAAGCAAAAAGTTCACAAAATGAGATGTTATCAGTTCCCAGACAAGGTGACCTTTATGGCCAGTGACTGTGATGGTTAATTATTTACTTCCTAGAGAATGTGTGATCTCATAGGATAAAGTTAATAGGAAGAGTGTTAAAAATGTTGAGATCAGGTACCAGGAGCTCCTCCAAGATTTAGGTAGCCTTTATGACATGTTCCTACATTGGGCCATCATTTGTTCCCCTATATTGTCAACAAATGATTATCCCAGAATTTGTAGTTCTCACTTGATTTGATTCACCTTCTTTTGAACTACATCTCTTTTGAAAAAATATCATTAGATATGGCAATGATAGCATAAGTGATCATTTGAAGTTCCTACTAGATGTAGGGATTGGAAATATTGATATATGTTCATGACATGATTGGTGTAGTCTGATCATGATCTTGGATCTTGAATGATTTGGAAATATGGCAGTGAGATTGGTTTTAGGTCATGATCTAGGATCATATATTTATTTTGAGATGAAGGCATGATTAGTTCAATTTTAGGTCATGAGCTAGGACCATAGATTGGAGTATCATACATATATCTAGATTTAGAGAATTCCTAGTTTTCAAAAGTGATCAAGATAGGTAAGGTTTGGCATTAGAAAAAAAAATGAATTTAAGGTGGCCTTAATGACCAGTGTCTATATCGACCAATTGTCTACAGTTTAGATCATCAACTAGATGTTTGAAGAGTTCCAAGTTGCTTGTTAGGATCTTCAAAAGCATGTCTCAATTGTTCAAGCTCTTCAAATGTGCTCAAGATGGATTAGTTAGGGAATTAGACAAATATACTAGGTTAAGATGGCATTCACATCCAGTGATTGTAGCAGGTTTATCATATGTTCCTCAAATCATTCACAATGCACCATCTAGTTATCCAATGTTAAGGGGGACTCCATGATGTGTTCCTTAACTGTTGTATCATATGTTGCATAAAGTGTTGAAGAACAATTGTCCCCAAATATCTAATTCTCACTTGATTTGATCATCCCTCCTTTAAATTACATCCCCTTTATGAATGGCTCGTTCTTGAAGTGATGTGGATTCAGATTAGATTTGAAGATATAAGGATCCTGTTGGAGTCTAAAAAGAATGATCAATACATATATAATGGAAGCATAATATCATTTGGAAGCTCAAACAAGATGAAGGAATTTGTACAATGTTAGAATGCCACTCTAAGAGTTTGAGGTTTCTTGTTAGTACCTTCAAAAGCATAGTCTTGGATACTCTACAAGAGTGCTCAAGATGGACATGTTGGGTATTAGACAAGTTTCTGAATATAAGGTGACCTTCATGGCTAGTGAGTGTATCAATCATTTATCTGGTCCCTAGAGTATCTCCTTATATTGATAAGGTTGATAAAATTGATGAGATTGGACTCAAAACAAATTTCTACATTTAAGGTGGACTTCATGACCGCTGAGTGTATCGATCAATTTTTTGTTCCTCAATTCCTCTTTTTTTCAAAAGTTCTCAAGATAGTTAAGGTTGGGCACTAGACAAGTTCTCCCAATTTAAGGTGGCCTTTACAACCAGTGGTTGTATCTGACAACTGTCTGATCCCTAGAGCATCTCTTGAATATACAATAGTTTAGCACAATAAGAGAGGGATTTTCCTACTATTCTTAGGGCTTTGATCGAGGTTCCTATCTATTTATTAGGCATTCACAAGGTGTGATCTTTCAAATGTAGGGTTTTTTCGGGTATGCCTATCTGAATGTGGGACTTGTGGCATGTGCCTACTTGAATGCATGGCTTGAGTTCAAGGAGACATTTATTCAGGATATGGGTTGAATGTGGATGTCTATTTAGGATAGGATTCAGTTAATGAAGAATGCCTATTTGAGATAGGATGAATATTGTCGCATTTGGTCAATGTATGCATATTTAGAATATGAGTTTAGCATAGGTGCCCATCTAAATATAGGGCTTTGGTCTAAATACCTACCTGAACATATGCCTTTTGTTCAAGGGGATTCTTATTCATGATATAGATTAAAAGAAGGGGCCTACCTAAGTTTAGGGATTAAACTAGAGGAGATGCCTATTTAAGATAGGGCTTGATCAAAGATTCCTAACAAATGTAGTGCTTGGACAAGAGGAAATGCCTAGGGCTTGCAGAGATGCCTACCTAAATGTAGGGCTTGAATTGAAGGGAATTACTATTTAGGATAGGGCTTAGGGAGAGGCCTACCTAAAATTAGGGCATAAACTGGAGGGCATTCCTATTGGACAAACGTGCCTAGTAGATGTAGGGCTTAGACTGGAGAAAATGCATATTTAGGATAGGGTTTGGGAAGGTACTTCCTGATAGTAGGAACTAAACTGGATGATATTCCTACATTGGTTTTGTCTTTGACAAAGGCTCATACTAGACATAGAGATTAGACTGTAGGAATTCCTATTCTGGATAGGGCTTGAAGATATTCCTACCTAAACATAGGACATAAACTAGAAATAGTTCCTATTCAAGATAGGGCTTAAGGAGATGCCTACTTGAGTGTAGGGACATTAAAGGGATGTCTAACATGTTATATAGCTTTATTGGGAGTTCCTATATAGAATAGGACTTAAGGTGATGCCTTCCTAAATGGAGGTCTTTAGCAAAGGGAGTTGCCTACTCAAGATAGGGATTTCAGAAGAGGAGATTCCTATTTAGGATAGGGCTTGAAAGTGTGAATGTACATGGTCAAATATGATAGTTAACTTGTGAACTTGAGTAATATGAACCAAAGTCCTGGATTTATGACTTAGATAATATTTAGGCCTCGAGGGTGATCAAGAGATTAATTTGAGAGTTCTTATATGGTGTGGGGCTTAGATTATGTTGATGCCTACCTAAACATAGGTCTTTGAGAAATGAAATGCCTATTTTGGAGAGGGCTTGAGAGTAGGGGTGCCTACTAATAATAGGGCTTAAGTGTAGGTGCCTACCTGAGCATAGAGATTTTTGGTTATAAGGGACAATTTCTTATTCATGATAGGGATTTTAGTCTAGTTTAGGGTCTTAATCTAGGACCCAAAAAGGTTCAGAATTGTGAATGTGGTTTTGGTTTAATTTTAGGTCATGATCCATCACCATAAATGTATCTTGAAATGTAAAGCACCTAGTTGGTCAAGTTTTAGGTCATAGTCCACGACCCAAAAATATTGGAAGATGTGTGATTGGTCCAATTTTAGGTCATGTTCCAGGACCCAAAAGAGATTATAAATGGCCATCCACAAAAGTGATCTATAGGACTTTTAAAATTGAGGCAAAAGCTCAAGGAGGCATGCTTCCACCAATCAGAATGTTAATGACTCTGGGTCATGCTTTATCTATGAAGTATAATGCGGGTTGTATTAACATATAATCTCCTTATCTTCAACTATTCTGAAGGGAAGAAAACTCATTGCAAAAGATTTGATGATGGTAATAGTATGGAATCAAGGCTCATCATATCATTCAATCTACTTTTGTGATGTGGACTTGATGTTACATTTCTAATAGGTCTCTGGTGGGCCTATGAAATTGACCAGTGCCTCTTGATTGGAAGCTAGATGATTGAAGTTGTGTTGTGGGTGTCATCAGTAGAGGTGGTATCATGCTGGCTTTGATACAAGAGGAGTTTTATGAGGTAACATGAGGTCATTATCTCTAGGCTATCCTTCTACATGGTCTTTGGATCGGATGTCTTTTGTTGATTCACTAGCTATTGTGTGAAGAGTACACCATGTGAGGCCATGCTAACTAATAAGAGTTAACCCTCATTCATGGGTGGTAGAACTGTCTTAGAGAGCAGGTAAGGTGTTCAATATCTTAAAATATGATGCTCCTTGTCTGACCCTTTCTTGAAATATGTAGGAAAACATTTCCAGAGATAGATTTGAGTCAGACTTTGTCTCTGTACTGAACCATTCACCATGTATTTTCTTCTTGCAACCTTCTACCAATAGTATCCCAACGAACTCTAATGGTGGAGATATTTCATGATTGTAAAAGGAGACCTTCTTGTTGTTGAAATGATCTATGATGTTGATGTAGAGTGAGCCTCTATCATCTGAGATTTCCCTTCTTGATTGGTCTTTTTTTAGGAAAGGGGTTATCATGATTTGGATTAAGGTGGTAGCATTTTGCCTCATTATTTTTGTTTCAAAGGTTTTGAATTATTCTCCTGAAATTAATGTGATCAATTTTAGTCATTAAGAAGTTGATTTTGCATTCAAATTTTTTATTTAAGATACCTCGGTTTGCGGATTCTTATGTTTCTATTTACCATGGAAGATGTTAGGATTTGACCCTTGAAGGTTTTTTTTTAGTTTTTTGTTTGTTTCTTTTGGGCTTAGGTTTCTAGTCAACATTCAAGTTTCCTAGAATGATATTCATTTGATGATTTGGCGGTAACCCATGTTAGCCAGGAGGCCTATCATGAGATGTGAGGGGTGGTGTTGTAATCATTGTAGCTTATTTGATGACAAATGAAAACTACCCCATTCACCCTACTTTCTACTTTTCCATATTGGAGTTTAAAGTGATCTAAAACCCCAAGTATTTTTAAGCTTTTCCAAAATCTTCTATGAATCAATTGGTTCTTCCCTCGAGATAATGATATCCAGATACACCACTATTGGAAGGTTCATTTAGGGTGGATTTGATGCTTTACTGTCTCTTGATTTCATGCTTGTATAACTCAAGTTGTTCTGAGTAGAGAGTATTCAAGTTTGAATTCCCTACCCAGTTTGATTAAGGCACCAAATTTCATAGACATTCCTATGGGATCTATTCTCGACACTTCTTGGTGTATACAATTTGTTACAAGCATGTATCCACATTGTCTGGTGTCCTTTAGACTTAGTTTTTTTGTATTTGATCATTTTGCATTGAAGTCCATGGGAATTCATGCTTATAACCTTAGGATGGGAGGTCTAGACTCCATTGGTCCTAGGTGTCATGCTTAATAAGAAATTCACCACAAGCATATGTCCAAGTTTGGGTGCCCTTTTGACTTCATAGTTGATGCTTGTTCGGTGAATTCTTTGTATGGGAACTTGAATTTTGGATTAAATGGGAGGCTCCTAGATAAGGTTCCCCATTTTGGTCCACATGCTAGATCATATTAGAAAATGGTGATACGTGGATGATGTTGAAAGAGAACCGGATATCCATATCATCCAGTTCACCTATCTTTTTGGTGTCACGTGAGCAGGGTTGTTGTCATATTTAGTCGTTAAAGTTCATGTAGGGAATAACCCTTGAACTTTTTTCAAGGATGTCCAGACTTTTTTGATCTATTTCAACTCACATCTAGGGTAATCGGTTTAAGAAGACCTAGAAGAGAACATTTACTTAATGTGAAATGTAGTTTCATCTTACAATTGTAGCTTTAGATAATTCTATTGATTGGGTGATTTATGTGGGTGAGATTAGGTTTTTGAACCATCAGGGCCTCTAGTAATGGGTGTTCTCCTTCCATTCTCGACCCTATGGTTCTACTTTGACCCTTCTGCTTCAATGTGCATGAGTGCATGCGTCCAGGTGCTTAAGTATATTAAGTGGATTTTTGAATCTTATGATTTTTTTTCTTCATTTAAAAATTTGAATGTTTTTTCATTTTGAATTTTTGAATTTTTTTTCTCATTTCGATGTTTTCTTTTTTCATTTGCAAAATTTGGTTTTGATTTTTTCTCATTTTGAAATTTTGATTTTTTTTTCATTTTGATTATTTTTAGAGCAAATATCATGTCATCAATTGTATTATATTTTTGTGGAAAATGAGATATAATGGGGAAGATCCCCTCGTGTAGAGGTTTTTGTTATTGCTTGATAGAAAGGACGCAACCACCCTTTCCTATAAATAGGAGAAGGGGGGAAGCATACAGACATAGACCAAACCCTAATGGGCCAAGGACAGACTTGGGACCATATTACAAATAGACTCAATAGATTTTAAGTAAAAGACAAACTCTTAAGTAAGTAGACACACTAATACTACCCCTTAAGATGGAGCTTGGGAGAATCCCAAGTCAGCCTGCAAACAGATAGATAGACAGACTAAACAGAATAAAAAAATAACCAAATCCATACAAAAATTTCTCCCCCTCAACATTACATTAAAAACACTCAAGCACTCAAAGACTCCCCTTCAAGTAGATATGCCATAGCAGCCGATATCTTGGCAGGCATGGAGGATTCTTATTCATCATAGTGGCATCTGGAGAAAAAGAATGAATAGCAGATATGCACCAAGTCTTCATCAAAGTCACCCTCGTAGTGGCCAGAGAGTGTTGGATCACAAGTCCTAGAATGTGCTAGGTCATAAGAAGCAGTAGTAGTCAACATGCAAGCAAAGCACAAACAAACAAAGAGTCAACATGCACAAAGAACGGACAAGCTAGAGAGTGCTGAGGCAGATAGAAGACCAATGTACAAAGTAGCAAGTAAATAAATAACTCCAGTATGCAATGTAAACGAAGCTCCATGTAAAGTCACAACAAAAGTCTCCATCATCTTCCCTCTTCATAAAATATCCATCACAGTAGTTGGCGTCAAATTCCAGAGAGTGTTGGTTCATAGAGTCTAGAGAGTAGGGTCTATAGTAGAAAGTCAATGTGCAAAATAGAGCACGAACAACAAATTGTGAAAAAGCACAAAGCAACAAGTACCATGTGATAATTATAGCAAAAGTAGTATCAATGACGTACAAATATGTAACTTCATAGCATCATTCGAGGTAGATGATGAATAATCAATAATAGCAGTAGAAAGCTCCACATAGAAACAACACAATCATGAACAGTCCACATAACAAAAGAAGGACTCACATAGAAATAAAAGGAACACCATATAGAAACAAATGGATCCATATATCAGTCATAATAGTGGCATGAAAAATATATGTAGTAGCTTACTAAATTCTCTTCCTTCATCTCTTCTCCATCTCATTTGTTTCTTCTACTCTTCATCCTATATTCCCCCCCTCATGCCAACCATGAAAAGAATCAAGAAAGTGGTTGGAGTGGAGAGTCAAAAACAATGGTAGAGGTAGGGTTATGTAGGAAATATGTGGACGAGGTAACCGACAATGCGAGTCAAGGTGCAAAATGACCCTATTACATAGATTTAGATAGAAAAATAACTGGATCTTTCTTCGACCCAAAAAGGGGATTTGTTTAGCCCGTAGGGCATTAGAAAAAAAAGGATCTGATTAGCACAAATATGTAGTGTTTATAGAATACCAAAATGTAAACTTCGATAGAAAGAGAAGATACACTACCAGAATGTTACTCAGTAGGATGGATAGGTTCAACAAAGAGGGAGGAATAAGTATTGAGGAGGTAGGCAAAAGGTTATGTAGGGTTAGAAGACTGGGGGGGGTGTAAACAAGATTATAAAAATGCTGAAAAAGGGAAGATAATTGTTGCTGGTAAGTGAAAGAAGGAACACGTTATGTATAGATACCTTTGCCATATGATAAAATCATTGTAGCATGCCAAGATGTAGCAACAAGTAGCAGTGGACATGCCATGTCATTGAGCAACTGACCATGTTAGTTGATACAATAAGCAGTAGTAGCAAGTGACATGTTGTTTATGTGAAGAGAAATGTCGTGTCTGGTAGATAGTAGCAGCAGTTAGCATCATGTCATTGAAAAGACACGTCGTGTTAGTTGAAATAAGCTCGAGGCAGAAGCAGGTGACACGTCATGTCTAAAAGAAACACGCCATGTCTAAAGGTGACATGCCGTGTCCAAAATCGGTGAACGCAGTCGCAAAAAGAAGAACACCGTCTACACATCATTTCAATTTAAAGACACTTTGTGTCAGCGGCGAACAACAATAGAAAACCCTAGCAACAACAACAAAAGAGGGGGAAATCCTTCCAGATCTCCACCATAGCAATATGGGGACAATGTACCCCTAATATCAGCAGAAATAGGGGATCGTTCCCTTGATTTAGGAGTAGATCTCAATAGGGGTGGATGCATGGAGTTGATCGGCGGAGGAAGCATACAAGAAGGCATTGATGACTCCTTCAAGTGAGCAATAATGGTGGCGGAAACATGGATGGAAGTGAATAGGATAGAGATGGCTTCATTAGCAAGCAAGGAAGATGGAGGCATGGTGGCCCTTGTAGATCTGGATCTAGTAACTTCATTGGATGATTTGGTTGGTGATGGATCATAAAAGAGGCGGGGATGGAAAAATCCCTATGGGTAGCCATCAACAATGCCTAGCTGTGGTGGCCGCCCACAAGGGGAGGAAACTCTCCTTTGTTCTCTCTCTCTCTCTCTCTCTTAGGGTTGGGGGTGGCTTAGGAACAACTTCTCTGATACCATGTGGAAAATGAGATATAATGGGGAAGATCCCCTCGTGTAGAGGTTTTTGTTATTGCTTGATAAAAAGATGGAAGCCACCCTTTCTTATAAATAGGAGAAGGGGGGAAGCGTACAAACATAGACCAAACCCTAATGAGCTAAGGATAGACTTGGCCCCATATTACAAACAGTCTTACTAGAACTTAAGTAAAAGACAAACACTTTAGTAAATAGACACTCTAATATAGATCATTCATGATCCCTGGATTCTTAAGGGCTCGACAAATGTGTGTGTCAGTGCTCTTAGGTAGAGCTCTGGTGGATTCTCAATCATCTTTGCAACTGCACCAATTGGTGTGTTCCTACTATGCTCTGGCTCAAGTAGGGATTCAATCAATTTTGTGGTTGTACCTGACTCTTCAATGACATACTCTGGAGTGACTTCTATAATGATATCTACTTGGACCAAATTTTTGTTGATATGGTCTTGAATACAGTTCCCGACTGATATACATGTGTGTGTTTTGGGCCCCTGAGATGTGATGATAGTCATAAGGAACACTAGGATTGTATCACTTTGGTAGAGGATTATGAGGATCCTTTATGGCTGGAAACTTCACAAGATGTTTGACTAATGGGATGATGCTACTGACAGAGGCCACTAAGTGTGTGAATCTTCTCTTTGTATTTGACATTGGCATCTCCTTTATGATGTTGGTGGGAGAACTAGTTACTTCTTAAAATGCATCACCTTTTTTATGCTTTGACAATCAAGCATTTTGATCCTCTACTGGTGACCTCTGAAGGTGTCATTTTTTCTATCTTAACCTCTAGATTTCCCAATTTCTACATGATTTTATCGTAATGTGATCAACATCATGTCAGCTTCTACACGGACTATGGCTATCAATCTTGTGATCAACTTCATGTTAGCTTCTACGCGGACCGTGGCTATCAATCTTGTTACCAAACCTAGATTAGGCGGACACTGATATGGTCCTAGAACTAGAAGATAGTTCCAAGATATTAGTTGAGGGTACATTTTGTGATTCACTCTGTAAGGCCTCTTCCTTTGATCTGAAATTGTAGTCTTCAAACTATTTGTAGCTTTTGGCCTTCTGTCTTGATAAACAATGACGTTTGATTATTCATTATATTCGTCTATTTGATCATCTGCTTGGTTGTTTTGTAGAGTGACTTTGTGTGTCATAGATGTCTCCTATTGTTGATGCTTAGATGCTTGAACTGGTATGCCCTTGGTGGGAGTTGTACAACATAGTGTAGTTGTTCACCTTGTAGTATGTATCGTGACAATAGTTGTGTATAACATACAAAGGGGAACTCATGTGGCTTTGATTGACCCATGTTAGCTTGGACCATCTTCTTTCCACTGAACTCAAGTGCATTTGTGTCATTTGGTTCATCATCCCATCATTACTACCAAATGGATTCTATGTCAACCTGAACCTTCAGTTCATCATGAGATTCTTCCACAAGTGTCTTCATTACCTCACCAATGTTGGATTGTTCATTGACTCTCATCATCTCAAGAAGCTCTTTCCAAACTTTCACTAAGCATTTGCCTCCTAAGACTTTTGTGATATCCTCGTCTGTGCTGAAGATGGAATGATTATTTGTTAGGCTCAATAGTCCTACAAGGAACTTTCCCCTTGTGTAGCAAGTAGTTTAAAAGGAAAGAAACTGGTCATAAAGAAACTACCCATTGTGTTAGGCAAGAGGATTCAACATATGGCATTCTTGTTTTTGTATTTAGAACATTCTAAATGGGACTCAATAAAAACTTCCCCTTGAGCAGAAAAGGGTTTCAAAAATCACGATAGAAAAAGGTAACCTGGTTCTTGCATGAATAAGGGGACAAACATCATATAAAAATATGGAAGTTCACCCTTTATGTGGAAAGGAATTTTTCATGTATTAGTGCATATTGCCAGATCCAATGGCATGAGGAGAGGAACATGCCTCTAGATTGAGTAATATGGAAGCATTTTTTCAGTCATGTCTAAAGATATGTTGGATAGCATCATGATAAAACATGTGGATTGTAGTAGTTGGTTGTATAGGGGTGAAGTTAGGATGGTACCCATGGACAGGGTGACCCACTTGGTGCCAGATACTATGTCTTGGGATCAGGTGTGAGGTTTTCTTTCCCAAGGTGAGGTTTTATGAGAGAAAAAGTCACAAGAAACAAAATATTCAAGGACATGGTGACCCATTCGGGGCCAAAGACTATGGAGGGAAATGAGTGTGTGTGGTTCCTCTCTCCTTAGGGAGATTTTATGATAGAAATACTCACAAGGTAATGGTGATATATAGGGACAAAGTGATCCACTTAGGGCTATATATTGTGACTAGATATGGGTGTGTGAGATTCCTCTCTCCTTAGGGGAGATCTATTGAGATAAATGCTCACAAGATAAAGGGGCATTTAGGAATAAGGTGATCCAATCAAGGCCATAGATTGTGGTTGGATACAAGTGTGAAGGCACAATGATGACCTAGTTTAAGGTCGTGGTCTGGGACCATGGTTAGATGTGAAAGTGAAGGTCCAGTGATGGCCTAATTTTAGGTCATGGTCCATGACCATATAAATGTGATAGTGAAGGCGCGTTAACGACCTAGTTTAGGGTTGTGATCCCGAATGTGGTTTGCGTAGGCAAAGATGGGTGAACCACGGTATACTAGGTGACATCTCACTCAAGATGGAAATCTTTTGGATCAAATGCAGTTGGTATTCTCAGAATGTGTGTTGATATCTTAGTCGAGATTTGGCAGTTATATCCGAGGTTTATGGATTGAGTAGCCTTATGGCGTAATTGTGAATATTTGCTTTGAAAGGATCAAGTTGAGTTAGAGGCCCTTTAAGGAAGTATGTTCATGAGTTAACATGGGAATGAGTAGCTCAAGGCTAAAGAAAATGGCTCAAAGCTAGATGCAATTTGATCATGAGTTCACATACATTATATGTAGGATCAAGAAGCCTTTTGATGCAAGGTTGAAGGTAACAGAAGTTCAAGGTATCTTTGAGAAGCTTACCAAAAAGGATGTCTCCTTGGCTCATGTATGGTCAAAGATGAAGACTGAAGAGCATTCAGAACACTTGAATAGTGTTTTAGAGGATATCAAACATTTCAAGCATGAGTGGTGGCTCCTGAGAAGATACCACAATATGAAAGCCTTTTGGCATGGATCAAGTTAGAATATGTTTAGAGGGTTGTCCAAGTTAAAAAAGATTTTCATTTCTTTTGTTTGAGTTTTGAGAACGTTTTCAAACTTTTTTGCAAGATGTTCAACTTTGTTGATTTTTGAAACATGGTTCAACTTTGTTGAGTTTTGAAAGATTATTCAACTATATTGAGTTTTGAAATATGGTTCAACTTTTGTTGAATTTTTAAGAAACGGTTCAACCTTTATCAATTTTCTTTGATAAGATTTAAGATTGTTCTATCTTTTTTAAAGGTTATTCTTTTGAAAAGACTTTTTCATTGAAAAGAAAGTCCATTTTGGAAAATATGTGTTCTCTTCTTTTGTTTTGAAAAGAATACTCTTTCTAGAAAATGATAGTTCTCTTTTTTTGGACATATTTTTATCATTTTGGAAAAAGATTTTTTTAAAAGAAATTGAAAATACTTTATTTTCTAAAAGAATCTCCTTCTTTTTTGTTTTGAAAATAGTTTTTTTGGTTTTTGAAAATAATTTTCTTTCTATTTTTAGTTTCAAAAAGAATATTTCTTTTTGGTTTTGGAAAGATTGCTAATTTTTCTAGGAATTTTTTTATATAGAAATATGGTTTCTTTTTTCTAAATTTTATTTGATCAAGATTGTCAAATGAAGATTGTTGTATGAGAGAGATCATTTGAGATTGTTGATGATCAACAAAATATTTTCAGGATTGAAAGGATCATGAATCAAAGAGTGTTGATAATTGAAATAATTGGAAATCATTGAGGAACAGTTTAGATCATAAGATCGTTAGTTTGAGATTATTTGAAATCGTGAAATCATAAGATTGTTGATATGAGGTGTTGTTTTCATAAGATTGTTGTTTTGATAAGATTGTCTTAAACTTGAGGATGTTAGAAAATGACAAAAAATCCAGTTTGTTGACACAATCTTAAAGCACAAACATTTGAATCTTATAATTAGAAAAAGCATGCAATGACATTCATCATAAAATAAGCAGAGACAAGATAATTATTGAGATAACAAAAAGGAAAATTCAACTATGATCGTCTAACTACTCCCTAGCAGAGTCGTCAAAATGTTGTACCTGGCCTGAAAAATCTAATGGATCCTACGGTCATGGAAACAACAAAAAAGCAAGAAGAAAAAGATAAATTGATAAAGCTTGGATTCACTACATGGTTTTACGCATAAAACAAAGAAAAAATGAAGTTGTCATTTAAATCAGCAGGAAAACACAAGTAAACTTGATTTTGACTCCACCCAAGGGATGATAATAAGCCCAAGAGCTGATAATAAGGTATGTATCGATTTTTTGATATTGGATCTGGCAATCCTATTGCAAACATTTTAGTCATCTTGGATAAAAATAGAAGAAATTGAGGTTGTTGTTAAAGAAAATGGAGAAAATATAATGAACAAGTGATTTTAATGTTGGCAAACTTTTTAGGCTAGAGATGGCCATTGCTTTGTTATCATACCCCTAAAGATCCTAGTTTTTAGGTGTACTGTGAGCCTAGTTTCCTTAGGACTTCCCATGGTAGAGATCCATCATTGATAGCTAGGACATATGCATAGGAAGAGAGAGAGAGAGAGAGAGGAGAGAGGGATAAATTCAATAGATCAAGATAAGATCTTTGAGAAAAAGTGCGCAGATGTGAACAATTATGAACAGATCAGACAATGCAAAAGTTACTTATACAGATATAATAGAAAAATAGCAGTTATATTTTTGCAGCCTACCGACGTTAGTAGAGAAGTTTGTTTCAGAGGAACGATCCTCTAATCACATGTAGAGAATAAAAGGGAGTGGTAGTTGTTTCTCTGGCTTCATGAGAGGTGAGAGGGGCCCAGAACACACTAGGTGTGGGGTCTATTTATAACTAGATTTAAGGGTTCATGATTTCCAATTGGAAGATTTTAGAGAAGGTGGCAGGTAGCATCGATGCACATAAGGTATGACCCACAAATAGAGGTAATTTGTAGTGTGTCATTGGCGGATTTTTGAGATATTCCCAATGGCTTGGGCTGGATAAAGTCAAATTTCCTTATATATAGATATTTCAAGAACGTTCTAGAGAATATCATAGATAAGGCACATTTTGAATAGAAATCGAATAAAATAATGAAGGAGAGAGAACATGCATTAATTTTAGATTATCCTTAACTTTTATCTAAATATTTGTATTTTTGTGTTGTTGAAGGCTATTGAATTATTTGTGGGAAAAAGGGAATTTTGATTCAAGATAATTAAATTGGATAGTTTTTGGGAAGAAGGCTTAAAAAAAGTGGCAATAATAAGCAAATTGTGCTTAGGTCCAGATGAAAGATTTTACTAGTAAAGTGGGTGATAATGGGTGGATTAAATAGGTAGAAAATTTAGAAAAATGTGAACAAGATAAAATGTGGAAAATGTGATGAACTCTTTATTATCCAAAAAATTAACATTTAACCATGAAGTTCTGCTGAATGAGAAAAAATGGGGTGTACCATGTAGGTTGATAATGCTATATGATACTTGTTAGTCATATGAACAACTCTTAATTTTATAACTCGAGAAATACCTTGCAATTATATGGGTGTGTGTAGTATACTTGGAATAGTCCAAGGAGCAAAGATGTTAAATGCAAGAATAATGAACTTCATCAATCTAGATCTTTTTAGTAAGAGATGTGTTGTTATGTTAACTAAGCAATTAAAAGGAAATAAACTAAAATAGAAATGATCTTATATCAAGAATCAAATTGGATTGGGGATTGTTAAGAACATAGTTTTAGTATCATATCATGCTATGAAACAACAACAAATTCAAAAGTAGTAGAATCACAAAGAGAGGTTTGAGTTATACACCCCTCCAGTTAGTGTAGAACGGTTATACCCTTATATAGAACCACCGTACATATACTTAGAATAAAGCCATAAAAAAGCTACTCCTGTGGTCAAGGAAACAAAGTTATAGACAAACCTCCTTACTTCATTTTACATCTTTCAGCATGCACATGAAGCATAAAACATACATACAAGATGTCCAAACAAGCATATATGTGAAACAAATACTTATGTATCCCTAGAATAATGATTAAAATAACATTAAGCAAGAAAATTTAGTATTGTATATGGGTGTTAATCCCTCATGCCCTAGAAAAAGAGATCTACTCATCCATGGTTGTAGAAAATAGATACAAGTAGTAGTAAACATACCTAGATATCATAAAAGAAAAAAAGTGAACTTGGATGACTATGTAAGAAGTTTGAACTCCAGTCATGGATTCAAAACTTTATCCTTGATGTTGAGTGCTCTCTAGAACGCTTCCCTACAGAATGGAGAGAAGATAATGACAAAGATCCATACAAAAATGTCAGAGAAGAAGGAAGAAGAAGTTTCTCTCCCCTTGAATGCTTCCATCCACTCTTGGCTTTTTTCTGATCTGGTTCTAGTCTAAATGGTCTATAATAATCTATGGTAACTATCCCAAGAGGGGTTTGGGTTATATATATATGTGGAGCATTTACAATCACATTTGAGTGAATTATGTCGACAACACAACGTGTAGTTTGGGATGCACAATGTGTCACTTGTGTTTCCTTCAATTGTAATTAATCGAAAGAGATTGACACAACATGTCTATGAGCAATACAACATGTAGCCCACAAATTGTAAAATTTGGTCCTAGATTTTAGACTATGACATGGTGTATCGTGTTAATGATCTCAAAACAATGTGTCAAGGTTCAACGTGACCTTTTTCTAATGTGATGTTCCAAATTTTGCAGTGCGACATAGCATGTCAATATCTCAACACTGTGTGTTGTTGACTGCTGCTCCAGATTCTACACTATGATGTGGAGTGTTGATATCTCAACATAGCATGTTCTTTACTATTTGCTCATCATTGATCTTTGGAAATTGTAGATTGCTGGTGAATGAGTAGGTGGATGATATGATGGTCTTTATCTCTCAATTTTGAAGCCAAAATATATCACCTACAACTAAAATCAAAGAGCAAGTAAAGATAACAACAAAGTGGAAAATCTAACATGATTTTAAGAAAATTTAAGAGGAAATGGATTGAGAAGTGCATGCAAGACTAGGTAAAAGGGTGATATAAATTGTGCCCATCACTACTTGTAAGGATAAAGTAAACAATACAAACATACATTACAAATATACTTAACCATATGTCTTCTATACAATATGCAATCAAATGGTAGTTACACCTTTTCTAGAAAAGAGTCGTAGCAAACAAACATAGGAGTTGATATTAGAAGTTGTAATGAGGGTTGGTGGTACAACTTATGCCTTATATGTTCTTTAGTGCACTAGTTTGGATTAATATTTTAGGACGTATCAACTTCGCCCCAACTTTGTCAGCTTTGAGGAAACATCGATTATTTGAGGACGTTAGATGAAGATACATAGGAGAAAAGTCAACTTCAGCAAAACATACAATCTTCGCCAAGAAGGTTTTATGAGGCTGAAGTATTAGGGATTTGACTTTGCTTGAGTTTGAAGCTAGAAGTTTCAATATTTTTGGCAAACATTGACAAAGTTTGGTTTTGTGCATCCATCCTAGTACCCACAAAAAGGCATTTAGAGTGCGAAAACATAGTAGTTATCTCCCTTAGAGGCGTACGATGCATATAAATTCATTAAAATACACATTCCCAATTAATAATTTAGATAACTAAAGGTAAAGATTACATGCAACCCATTCCATGACCATCATACATACTTATACAAGCATCAATCTATAATTTGAAAATAAAAAGGTAAAAACTACATTTAACCCCTTGTACGATGTATTTTTTAGAGATTAGTTTATAATTTTAGAAAATTGTAGGAAAAATGCATCAAAACAATTATATTCTCTAACATGACTGCTTATTAGAGTAAAAAATTAATTTTGTAATTAACAACATCAAAATATATACATGAAATGCTTCTACACTCTTAGAAGGCATTGTGAGTGAAAGTAATGATAGGAGTCGACTCCCACAATGGCCATAGGGTATTATTAGAGAATATGCACTACCTAGTTAATAATTCAATAATGAAAGTAAAATATATACAAATATTCCCATGATTTTTCATACATAATTAGACAAGAGTCAATTTACTATTTGAAAAATACAAGAAAAAAATAATTTGTAACTAAAATGTAACAAGATTTGCACAAAATACCTCCATGCTCTTTCCTATGTAGTATAAATTATAGTATGTGGAGTATTTATAATTTAGAAAAATAGAAGAAAAATTGCACAAGAAACTCTCAATGAGTTTTCTAATACTATATATGTTGTTCTTGTTAATTTAAGTTCTCGCGTGCATACATAATCACATAAAAACATCCAAGTTAATGTTTCTTGTATCTTTAACATATCATCATCTTCTTTGAGAAAGAAGTAACAAATATTATATGATCATTCAAAGTTTATAAAAGAGTTTCACACTGAGAAAAAGATTCATAGTCATGGATAAAGTTGATTTAATCAAGAAAGCATTTCCTTTGCATTGTCTCCAACTTAC
This sequence comes from Alisma plantago-aquatica, assembly GCA_963693085.1. Lineage (NCBI taxonomy): Eukaryota > Viridiplantae > Streptophyta > Magnoliopsida > Alismatales > Alismataceae > Alisma > Alisma plantago-aquatica. Next base: position 208,343,225 of record OY856412.1, on the reverse strand, counting down.
AAGAGTCCCCAAATACCTCAGTGGCTCCTTGCCGCCTCTTCACAATGATAGACAATGATATATATTCCAATTGTTTTAGATGAATGGGTTCTGTTTCTAGGTAAGCTAATTGAAATCGTGAGGGGTCGACATGATAGAGAATTACAAAAGTGATATTCATCTTGTTCATTGTGGTTAGAGCAGTTGGGGGCATGGATATCAACTTAATTGTGTGTGATAGTGTGATGGAAGATAGAAGTTACAGAGTCAAGCATTGAGCATAAGAGCCATAGTGTGTATACCACACTAGTACATTGGGGTGTGTTTTAGACCGAAATCTGGCTCGGGAAGGACTTCTTGTACCATGCGTTTCTTTGAAAAACCAAACCTATATAAGACTTCAATTCTCAACAAGATTTGAGTTTGATCCTACCTAGCATCCCTTATACCAAACAAGGCTTAAGAACATGTTGTTTGCATGTGGGATGATCAAGTATTTCCTAGTTGTTGAAAGATAAGTTGATATCTGCTCCATAGCTAGTTTTGGCTGAGATACTAATGGATACATTGTTCTTTTGATGCATCAAGAAAATTACTTGGATGTGAGTTGATGAATGACTAGAATGTGTTACCTCTTCTTTTAGACATCTCATATATAAAGCATGAACAAACTTAACCAACACACAATCTAGAGTTGGCAACAATGATTCTAGCCTTGACAATGTGGATACACTATATGTACGAAGTCAGCTCTATATATGTACATATCATAAAATTCTCAAAATATATCATCACATAGGAACAATTTTTCCCTGAAAAAGGAAACTATTAGAGTTGATCAAAGACAGTGACAGTATCATAGAGAAGAAATTGTTGTTGTTGATTCTTTGAGTAATAAATGACCTTTATAACCTTCTTCTATAGATACAACTCTGCTTTATTCCATATGAGTCAAGAGAGAGATGGTGGGGGAGTGGTGGATCTTGTACATGTACCTTAATCAATGGAAGATAATCTAGATATTTAAAAGGAAAATAGTAAACAATGTCATACCTGCTATCATTTTGCTAACCTGTTACATAGATGCGGTGCCCTTAACTAGATTTTCCATGCATTGGGTGGGAGCTTTGGCCTATATATATACCAAGATGGAGGGAAAAGAAAGAGGTGTAGAAGATCCTCATAAAAGAAAAGCTAAAAGGAAATCACCATAACTTCAGTAGTTGAGTGTTTGGGGTGAGAGATAATAGGCATAAGAGGGGTATTTGTCGACCAGCTGCTTTATGTGGAATTGGGCTATCAAGCAACGAAGCTATAGAATCGCCAAAGGAGGGAATAGGCTGTAGGTTATGGCATGATTGACACAGTCACAAATACGTTAAAGAATGCACTGAAAATTGAAGATCCGATGGAATTAACGATACCGATTTGATTTTGGTGTGCAGGTAATTTTAGAGGGTACATGAATCATTGGCTAAAAAACCAAAATGGTAGGTTTAGCCAAATTAATTCCCAAAATAGCACGTTCTTGAACTAAATTCTCAAAATGACACATTTTGGGAGCAATACTCCCGTCTTGAGACGCGTTGCTCTCTTACAGAGCAATGCGTCCTGACCGGGGACGCATTGGCCCAACAGAAGGGCAATGCGTCCCCGATCAGGACGCATTGCTCTACGATAGAGCAATGCATTTTGAGGCGGGACGCACGGGTCCCACCACAGAGCAATGCGTCCTGACACGGGACACATTGTCCTACTGTGGGACCAATGTGTCAGCCCCGACACGTCCCAATGGCTCTTTGGTGCCACGGGGCAATGCGTCTCGGATGGGGACGCATTACTGCCATGCAACACCCGACCATTGTAACCCAATGATTATGTTGTTGTTGGGGGGTCGTGGCGTGGTGCCACGTGGGGGCAATTCGTCCCCAACCGGGACACATTGTTCTCCTATATAAAGGAGCCAAGATCAGCCCCCCGAACTCACACCATTCATCATTTTCTTCAACTTCTCCTCTTCTCCCACTGCTCTGGAGGAGTTCCCTGCTCAGATTTCTATTGTTTGGAGGTGATTTTGGACAATCTTGGAGCTGATTTCGGGCGATCGTGGAGCTATATTCTTCTTCTCTTCTTTCACTATCTGGCTGGGATTCTTCTTCTCTTCTTTCTCTTCTCAGATATTCAGATTGTAAGGGAGATCTCTTCATTTGAGGTATTTTTTCTACTATATTTTTAGATTAAAAAATTTGGACCTCAAATTCCTATGCAATATTAAAAATGAAATAATTGTATTACTACTATTTAATTCCACATTACTAAAATAATGTTATAGAAAAAGACACTTGAAGGTTAATTACTGTTCAAAAGATTATTGTTCCAAATTCTAAAATAATTTTTCTAAAATGTTAATGTTATAGAAAAAATATTATTCCAAATTTAATTCCAAATTCTAAAATTATTGTTCTAAAATGTTGATGTTATAGAAAAAATATTGTTCCAAATTCAAAATTATTGTTTTAAAATTTTAACTACTCTTCTAAAAATGATGTCAATGTTCGAAAATATTAATTCATGCTCTAAAATATTAATTCATGTTCTACAATATTAATTATTGTTTCAAAGTTAATTTATTGTTCTAAAATCTGAATGACTATTTTACAATGATACGAACATGGCATCTAGTTCACATTCACGAATTGTCAAGATTCGATATAATGGTCAATTTCTCTCCGATGGGTCTTATTCTAGTCTATTTGTTAGACCCATAAATATTTCACTTATCAATACCCTATCCGAACTAAAATCATATATCCATACAATACTTGACATCAATCCCAACCACTTCTGTATTAATATATCCTATCTTTTCCTTGGAGAAGATCATATGCTCATACAAGTTGATGATGATGATGCATACAGAACCTTATTCTCACTTTCATCTGATGCTTATATTGATGTGTTTCTTGAAAAAACATCTTTCCACCAACATTCTCGTTTCATTAGTCTGTTGAATCAATTTGAATCCCAAACATGTAATAATAATGTAACTGTTGAATGGAATCAACTACCTGAATTCTCTCAAAATCCTACTATTGAGAATATTGGTGTTGAGGTTGAGGAGGGAGAACAAAATATTGAACAAGAAGGTATTGATAATAGTGATCATGAAGGTGATAATGATAGTGATCAGGAAGGTGATAATAATAGTGATCATGATGATGAGTCATTGACTAAAACTGATGATGAGCATGAACATCCATTCCCTGACTCTATTAGATCATTGAGTTCCGTTCCATCTATATTTGATAAACACTGGCCCCGACATGAACACATTGATACCAAATATGAAGCTTTTCAAGATGAAGAATAGGTGGAAGATTTTCATCAGGAATTCTGTCTCAATTATAACCCTTCCAACACTAAAATATATGAGGGTGCTTTATTTGCATCCAAAGCTGTAATGTTGAGACAATCCAAACATAGTTGGTACAAAAGAATGTCCAATATCGTACACAACACTCAAATAATTGTCATCTTAAATTTGTTTGTATCCATGATCGACGATGTCCTTAGAGTTTGACCACTTGCCAGTCCAAAAGAGTAGGTGGCATGTGGAAGGTAAAACGTTATAGTACAAGTCACAATTGTCAACTAACTATTTTGAATCAGAACCATCACCAAGTCACATCATCTTATATTGCTCATATGATAATGCCAATCCTAGTATCACAATTGGATATGTCCTCATGAGAAATTCGTGACAAGGTGAATGCTGAACTAAGGCTCCATATATCTTACAAGAAGGCATTTCTAGCTAGGAGGAAGGATGTCTGTAAAATATTTGGAGACTGGGAATCATCATATCATACTTTGTCGTCATTCCTGATTTCTCTGTCACAATATATTCCAAGAACTATATATTCCCACCTTCTGGGCATTTGGTCTAGCTATGAGGGGTTGGGCCTATTACATGCCTATTCTTACTGTTGATGGCACATTTCTAACATGAACATATTTTAGCACACTTCTCATTGCATGTGGCATAGATACTGATAATGGTCTATTTCCACTTGATTTTGCTGTTGTCGAGGTAGAAAATAAGGACTCATGGGAGTGGTTCTTTGGTTCTCTACAAACTTGTATTCCAATCATTCTACGCCGTACAGATCTGTGTATTATTTCTGATCGAATGAGTGGAATTTTTCCAACACTTAGGTCACAATTTAACTGGGCTCAACATTGTTATTGTCTTCGACATCTTCGTGAGAACTTCCATCAAAAGTTCAAGTCACAGGAGTTGAAGGAACTTTTATGGAAGGTGGGATCCACAACTGATACACTTGAATTTGATCGTCTAATGGCTGATATAGAAACCATAGAACCGGCTGGTAAGGTGTATTTGATAGCCCAAAATCCAGTACCGTGGTCTCTCACATATGACAGAGGTTACAAGTATGGGTCATTGAGCAGCAATCATGTTGAAGGGTTAAATGGAGTCTTAAAAGGTGTTAGAGGTTTACCAATACAAGTACTAATTGTTGCCACATATTATCGCTCTGTTATGATGTGGTTGGAGAGGCATAATGAAGCATATGGTCGTGTACAAAAGGGACACAAATGGCCCTTTCAATTTCATGATAAGATTATTAATGTATCACATGATGCAGAAAAACTAGCAGTAAACATCCAAATTAACAATGATGAAGGGCTTGTTCATGACATGGACAGACATAAATTTCAAATCATAGTGTGTCCAAATGGTGCAAGTGAATGCAGTTGTGGTTTTCCACAACAATGGCATTTTCCATGTTCTCATATTTAGGTAGCTGCAAGATCTATCAATTATGATACTGATGCACTTGTGAGCCCATATTTCACAAAAGATGCTTATTTAAACGCATACATAACTGAATTTCATGGTATTCCCGACAAGAGGTATTGGCCTCAATTTGATGAAAGCAAAGGTATTTATCCCTTATTATCCCCAAGGAAATGAAGGCACGCAGGAAGACCAAAGAAAAAAAGAAGGCCTTCAACTATGGATGTTGATCCAAATCAATATACATATCATTGTCATAAGTGTGGCAGAAGGGGCCATAATACACGCACTTGTGCTAATATAATATGATGTCTAGTCATGTAATGTTTGCAATTTCAATTTACTCAAGTCATGCAATGTTTGCAATTTTAGTTTGTTCAAGTCATGTAATGTTTGCAATTTCAATTTACTCAAGTCATGTAATGTTTACAATTGCAGTTTGTTCAAGTCATGTAATGTTTGCAATTTCAATTTACTCAAGTCATGCAATGTTTGCAATTTCAATTTACTCAAGTCATGTAATGTTTGCAATTTCAGTTTGTTCAAGTCATGTAATGTAATATTTGCATTTTTTATTTAATATAATATTTGCACTTTTCATAGATATGGCTCCTAGACAAGCATCCTTCCGACTCTCCCAGCACCACTTCATGTTGTCACAGTGGCCTATTACCGACCCGGGTGTTTTCGAAAACATTTCTTTGGCTGGTTTTGGGCTTGTTCATAGGCTAAAACCTATCCACCTTGATCCCAATTTAATCACTACCTTAGTTAACCGGTGGGACAACTCTAGCAATACATTTAGGTTTCCCCCTTTTGAGATGAGCGTAACCCTTCAGGATGTTGCAATTCTTTTAGGCCTTAGAATTGATGGCCCACCGGTTATAGCTTCATATCCTTTAGGCATAGATGATGGACAATTTTCTTCATGATCTCACCTTTGTGAGTGTTTCTTAGGAGATTCACTAGATGGGATGTCTAAGGGACATATCTCCTTGATATGATTGTGTGAGACCTTTAGTGGGATGGATTTCACCTTGGGAGATGAAAAAGAATAAAGAAAAATGAGGATAAGGTATACTAGAGCTTATCTCCTATACTTTTTAGGTAGTTGCCTTATTCCAGATAGTACCGGGGATAGAGTTCATGTATGATACCTCCCACTTGTGTCTGACTTTGCAAGTTGTAGCACTCTATCTTGGGGTGCTACAACTCTAGCATACTTGTATAGGGAGTTGTACAAGGCTACCACTTGTTCTATGAAAACTGCTCACCTGTCTGGTTCTGTATGTCTACTACAGATGTGGTGTTGGGAGAGGTTAGGAATTGGACGCCCAAGTTCACTAGTTATGAACTGGGGGGGAGTGGCCAGAAAATGTTCCCTTGGGTTACAAGTAAAGATTTACACAATTTATTTATACATTTGTCCAAATATTTTGTAATGTTTATCTAAATTTAGTTTGTCAATTTAATAGGTGGCCTACATTTATTTAAAGGAGTGATACTATGAGAGGATTGGTCCAGTTTTATGATTAAGCATTTGACCAGATTTTGCCCTCTCAGGTATAACTTACTTCTACTAACATGTTGTATGATATATGTTCTATTTTTTATGCAATTTACTTCATTTTATATGATACATGTTGTATCTATTTGAATAACAGATACAATTAACTCCCTACACTGCTGATATTCTAGAAAGACTTCCAGCCTTATGTCGAGAGGGTCGTGATATTTGGTTGGCACGAGTGCCTTTACTGTACTACACACTAGTAGAGTGACACTTCCCTGACAGTGTATTTGGACAATTCGGATTTGTACAAGTACAACCTACTCTGGAGTTGCCACACCTTAGTAGGATAGATGGGGGGGGGTCATGCGGCTGATAACTGGTTGCATCATTATAGGAGGGAGGTGCAACTGTGAAATAACAGACGTGAGAGCTTAGTTCCCCCTCCACCAGCTGAGACATTCTTCAGTCCACAGGTGCACTACGCATGGTATCATCCCCAGTATGTACTGCCCCCTCCAACTCAGCCTCTGACCACATACTACTCACAAAGTTATCGTCAACAATAATTTGTGAGTATCATTATTATTTCTTTTACAAATTGTTATTATTTATCTTTATTATTTGTAATATATGTAATTAGTCTTTATTATTTGTACATACTTTGTTTGAACAGGTGGAATCACATGTGCGGATCTGAGAGGCTTTACAGAATGCCCCTGCACAGATCAGAGATTACATCTATGGCATCCAGGAGACTTACTTTGATAGTCTTCCTGACTATGCTCGCCCGTATGATCCCATACCCACTCATACCATATCCCCTGAGCCCACTCCTACTCCTACTCCAACTCCTACTCTTATGCTTACTGCTCCTGAGCCCACTCCCACTTCTCAGTTCATGGCATGGGGTCCGACAGGGCCATACTTTTCAGGAGCTAGTTTATTTTCTTCATTCATCACCCCACCTCCACCAACATCCTACTATGGAGCAGGTTCTTCTTCTGTTCCATATACTCCACTCCCACCACCAGTTATTCATGAGAGTCGACCACCATCTTATGTCACATACTCACTGACTCCATTTGATTTTTCAAGATACACCCCACCTGATGCCCCACATCCTAGTATTTAGAGACCCCCTCACCCCACCTCTAGCTTTTTATTACTTCCCTGGTCGTTGTCAGCCTACTGCTACACAGTTGTCCCCAATTGAGGTGTCTCCAGATGACTTCGGTACTCATGAGCCATATGTACAGGGAGGTGGGCGAGGACGTTGTGGGCGTGGAGGACGTGCTTAGTTTTTCATATATTATACTGTGTTGTATATATGCCTTTGTTCAGGCATTTATTTGGCTTGTATGTGGATCTATCATATTATGATATCATATAGGTTCATTTTAGATCTATCATATTGTTCTGCTGTGTATTATTTTCTCATCAAATTGGTTCATATTTTAACCTTGTTTTTAATGATATCTCATTTTTTTGGATTAATTTCTTCTTATATAATCAATTAGGAACCAAGTAGTGTTGGTTGCAATACTTCTATAATCCATATACATGTTCAGAGCTATTTAAATTAACAAATTTATAATAATTGCCTATATTATAGACATTCAAATACAAGTGAACGAATAGTAAATGTACAAATATAATCAATATTGTTAATATGCAAATCAATATGCATGAAAAAATAATAATGAATACAAATAAAATTTAAAAAATTACAATACGTCCAACATGGGGACGTTTTTACTCTGATGTGGCAGCAATACGTCCCCATGTAGGACGCATTTCTTTCCTGTGGGGGCAATGTGTCCCGGCCAGAGACGCATTGGCCCCACAGCAGTGCAATGTGTCCCGCTTTAGAACACATTGCTCTGCGGTGGGACCAATGTGTCCCACCTGGAGATGCATTTCTCTGTCACAGAGCAATACGTCCTGACCGGGGACGCATTGACCTTTGTGGAGCCAATGCGTCCCCGGTCGGGACGCATTGCTCTGCGAGAGAGCAATGCGTCTTAAGGCGGGACACATTGCTCCCAAAATGTGCCATTTTGAGAATTAAGTTCAAGAACGTGCTATTCTGAGAATTAAAATGGCCAAACGTGCCATTTTGATTTTTTAGGCCAAAAGGCGTATTATTATTATGGGAAAACCAACTTAACCTCCGGTTTCCAAATTAAGAAATCAACACTGTCGCGATTGTGACATCTCAAATGACGAGAATGGACACTGTGCGCGGCAAATGAGTTTGGTGCCAGCATTGGCTGGTTGAAACAGGTTGAATGGTGAAATGCCCATGTCTAATGTCGATACCACTTTCTAAAACTAGTTGTGGTTCTGACAAACTGGACTCTGTTGACTCAGAACAAGACCATGATGTTCATTTTGGTTGGTCTTCGGATGATCTTAAATCTATCTCGAGATGTACCAAACACATATTTTGGTTTCTTCTTCATTTGATGAGTGAAAATGTGCCGCATTCTACATCAGCCAATATGAAATGATATCCAACAATCATAATCTATATGCTAGTACTAATACATATACAACAAAAGACCGACTAACCTGAAGGGTGGAAAACAAACAATATGATGTTTGAAATATGTGTGAATTGAGGCATATTCAGGTTAACCATTACCAACTGATCGGTCCTCTTCTCATTTAATATTCGGATAAGGCATTCAGTATAACCATGTCAAAGGATGGCACTTAAAGTGACAAATTTGAAGTGCATTGGTTATATGATTCTTGAGATGGAGAACAGAAACCATTACCGTTGAATCTTTTATTTAAAGGGCACCATTACCTTTGATACTCCATGGAGCAATCTCATTTGACATGTCGATAAAGTATGGATTCCAAGGTTAAAGCACACTGTATAGTACACATCTAACACACCTAAAGGGATCATGCTGATCCGAAAGGCAAACTACCAGTCCTTTCTGAAATATATTTTATGCACCGCCTAGTGATGGCACACTTATATTAATATAAGAAAACACAGAGACTAAAAGCGAAATCATTAATCTAACTTAGAGCCCATGCATGCGTGTGTCTAGCTACAACATGGGGCTGCTTCATTGTTTCTTTTGTTGGTTAGCTCGTACGTACGTATCTTATACAACATGAACAATCTATAATGAAGAAATGGACGTCAAAGTTTTTGTGTATCAAAGGACCTGAGGCTGACTGCTGACGGTCGATGGAGTGATATGGATGAAACCTTCATTCTTCAGAATCAAAGCTGCGAAACACATCTTCTCAGGCAAGGTGTTGGCCTGCTAACGAGCCTGGTCTGCTGTCTCCACATCTTGCCGACGTCTTGCGCGATCATGATAGCGTCGAGGGACAACCCGGCGAGTCCCCTCCTCGTGAACCCTGCGGCGTAGAGGCGGCGCTCGCTCCTCCAGCCGTTGGTGGGGAACCCGTTCTTGGAGAACTCCTTCTCCTGCAGCCACTGGGGGACGTTGCTTCTGTATCCTGTGGCCATGACGATGGAGTCGACGTCGATGGCCCGGCCGTCGTCGAGCTCTGCTCCACCTTTCACGAACCGCTTGATGCCGGGGACAACTCGGATCCCTCCGGCACGGATCTTCTCCAGAGCGCCCACGTCCAGGACGGGGGTCTTTCCCATTGTGCTTTTCAGTTCTAGTGGCCCGGCGGTGGGGCGACGGATGCCGTATCTTTCGAGGCTGCCGAATATAAACCACGCGAGGAGGACGAGGATCTTGTCGACCAGCCACATTGGTAGCCATGATAGGAGCAGAAATGCAAAGTCGTAGGTGGATGTCCCGAGCACTTCCCTTGGAAGAACATGTACCTGTGAACGCATGTGGAGAAACGTCAGTTGTGTGCAAGGGCCGGCAATACACAGAGATTATACTGAGGCAGCTTAGCTGCTTGGCTCGTATTTCATTATCTACTACTTACCGCATCGCGGACGACCATGGACGGGGCGGCGCCGTGGTTGCAGAGATCCAGGCTGACCTCCATACCGGAGTTACCGCATCCAACAACAAGAACCTTCTTGCCTTGGTAAGCGACACCAGATTTATACTCGCAAGCATGTATCACCTTCCCTGAAAACTCACTCAGACCTTCAATATCCGGCACTACGCCCTCAGCGTTCTCTCCCGTCGCCACCACCAAGGTCTGGCAGATATACTCGACCTCACTCGTGGCTGCAGAGGGACGACTGACCGTGGAGGCTGTCCTCACCCGCCACAGACCGCTGGTCTCGTCGTACCGGGCGGAGCGGACGCACTCGTTGAAGTTCGGGCAGATGTCGAACTTCCGAGCATACGACTGGAGATAGTCGACGAACTGGCTTCTGGTGGGATACTCAGGGTAGTCATCAGGGAACGAGAGCTTGGGTAGCTGACAGAACCGCTTCGGGAGGTGGAGCTTGAGGCGGTCGTAGGTGCGACGCTGCCAGAGTGAGGCGATACAGTCCGCACGCTCAAGGATCACGAAGGGCACACCTTGTTCCCTGAGACAGGCTGCGACGGAGAGACCTGCTGGTCCAGCGCCAACGATCACTGGGCCGTTCACCCACACGCAGCGTCGAGAGAACGAGTCGCAGTGCTTGAGAACAGGTGCCATGTATGTTGGGTGATGGTGGGTTGCGAGGTTTCGGTGATGGTGGTATGCAAGCTTTAGTTGATGAAGAAGAGGCAGTTGGTGGAGTGTTAGTTGATGGCAGTTTAAGGTTGCAGGAAAACCCTCGAAATGGACTTGTATGTTGTTGTCGTGCATGGTGGGGGTGATGGGAATGATGTATATATAGGCAAACTGGAACACGCATTCCCTAGATTTTTTTAGACTGTATAACCAGAGAGAGAACTCAGAAGTTTCCCCTTCTTTCATTTATTATTAAAGACCTCCTTCACTATTAATATTTTGTTCGTAGTGGTATTGTTAGATGTGCTTTACACCCGAGAATCGTTTCCCACTTTGTCAGGCTTTTCAGATAGCAGACATTCTATAATCAGCAACAAATCTCAGAGCACACACGAAACGATCCGGTTTCGGTTGATGGCAGGTTCATGGCGGGATCGGACATTGAGATTGTTGTAACCATAATGTTTGATTGGGTCGAGGGCGATTGGAATGCGCACCTCAATAAGACCGCACACAGAAGCAGTTAGACGGAATGTCTAATCCACTGAAAATGAGAAATCGAAGTTAAGCATGACTACCTCCCCCCCTCCCCAACCAAAAAAAAGAAAGAAATAATAACAATACCCGATATACTTGGTTTTGACCAAACCCTAATTTGAGAGCCCACGTCAATGGACGGAAAGCATAGCTACGTAATATAACGTATATGGAGTATACATAACGGTGGAAGAAAAGATAATTAATGACTTGTATGGTATACATATGAAAAAGTAGAGATTGGATGGAAAGGAAGATGTTATATTGCTTAGATCAATTAAGCAACGAGGACTAGTAGGGAACCATGACAAATGATGGGGAATTACCTATGCATATTTTCCTCCGGTTCTCTCATCATCAAATTAAGGTGAAGATTGGGTAGAAACTACGGGGTAGAGATTCTAAGTTCCGGCTTCACTGGTCCGACACTGTTCTAATAAATTTGAACCACATATTATCTCAAAAATCCACCCCTAAAAAAGTTAAGGAGGGGTTTTTGTGACACAGTTAATTGTTTTTTTTTTTATAAAAGTTCATTTCATTGAAGAAAATAAACCATACAAAAGTAAAATGCAAGCTAAAGACATGCATTCACAAGGTTTATCCTATTGGTGAAGCTAGAAAGTGAGCAAGCAACAAAAAGTAAGTAGAAAGTTCATGGGAGAGGCACCCCTTAACAAGCCTCAAAGAGCATCGGCCATAGGAAACAAAAAGATTATGTAATTATCCTTGATGCAACATTTAGTAGGATGGTTCCGGTTTCTTCATCGAGCATTTCTTTAAGCTGGAAAAGATAGGCTGCTTCTGATTTACTAGCATCGGAGTCTACAATTTCAACCACCCCTCCGTTTCCTGGTGACCCACAATGATGCATAATTTTTAGATCAAAAATTATTGTATTAATTATGGTGGTCTTGGGTTTGTTTTTATTGTCGTATCTTCTATTCTTTCTCTCGTTCCAGATATTCCAAAAGATTGTTTGAAGGAAGTCATCAGCCAGGAGCTGGTGTCTGTTTCTGCGGGGATTAGGCTGGTTGGGATTTTTGTTATGTTTTGGTCTGAGTGTCTGAGAAACATAAAATGGTTGATGATTTTCCTAGAGATGTAGCAGTGGTTAAAGATGTGGTCCACTATTTCTTCTAGTCTCATGCAAAGGGAGCATCTAGATGGTCCTTGAAAGCCCCTTTTTTTTAGGTTTTGGTCAGTAAGAAGTTTATTGTTTAGGAGAAGCCAATAGAAGATTTTGTTTTTTTTGTGGATATTTTTTCCCATATGGTGGAGCAAGGAGGAGTGATACCTCTTAGTAGGAGGAAGGAATAGGCATCTTTTGGCGTGTATTTTGGTCCCCAAATCCACAAAATTCTATTTGAAGTGTTATTTTCAAACTCGTGGATGATGTTGGTAAGTTCATTTTGATCTAGATGTTCTAAAATCCATTGTTTGAGGGAGTTGGATCTCTTACTGGTGAGGAGGCCAAGAGATTTGGCCGCAGTGATGTTTGTAAGTTTTTTTTGGGATGGACCGGCTTATGTGCCTACTTTCTATGGTGTAGTTTTTAAAACCATGGATCATACCAGAAAGAAATTCTATTGTGGGAGTGTCAAGGGGTGTAGATGATATGTTTTATGAGGTGGATTTTCTTGTTGATGTATTTCCAGAGTGGAGAAGCAACATTTCTTTTTGTTTTGTGCCATGGGGGCAATTTTTTGTAGTATTTTGTAGAGATCAGGTTGTACCAAATTTTGTTTTTGTTGTTATTTACCAAGTTGTTTATGATTTTTGCTATCAAGTAGAAGGCATGATTTTCTAGGTTTATGATTCCCCAACCCCCTTGGTTAGTAGGGGCAGTGATGGTGTCCCAATTTACTAAATGAATATGTCTCCCTGTTTGTGAGGATTTGTGGTGGTTGTTCCATAGGAAATTTCTTCTAATTTTATCAATGGTGATTCTGGTTTTTGAAGGTAAAGGGATGCAACTGAGGTAATGGGTGGTGATTGAAGTTGGAGAGCTGTTGAGGAGAGTGAGTCTTTCGGAAAGGCTCAGAAAGTTGTTTGTCCATGATGAGAGCTTATTTTGGATTTTCTCTATTATTGGGAGCCAGATCGTGTGTGAGATGTTTAGGGGGGTGATGGGGAGTCCCAGGTAATTGATTGGGAAATTGTCAATCTTACACCTGAGAAGAGTTAAATTTTTGCATTTTTTGTTGGTCAAGATGGACTCCAAAGATAGAGGATTTTTGGAGATTTATTTAGAGACCCGATATGTAAGAGAAGCAACCAACTATTTTGATGGTGTTTATGACTAATTTTTCATCTGGTGTAAGAAGGATGATGGTGTCGTCAGCAAATTGAATGATATTTTCGTGGCATTCAGCTGGTGTTTTTATCGAGCCTCTTGAAACACCTAGTTTAATCATGTTTGTGAGGATGGTGGTGACTATAATGAACATGTAGGGGGATAGAGGATCCCCCTGTCTACACTACTAGAAAACTCGATAAAGGTAAGGGCGGCATGGTCAGGGATAACATCCTTGGGAAAATTAGTAACTCACGTCAAGTCTCATCCCTAGCTAATAAGTAATCAATCCTTGACCTTTATTCTATCAAAATATTACCCCAAACTGATGGCACGACTTTTTTGGTCTGAAATATTTCAAATAGCCCGCGGTAACTAGAACGGATGCCCTAGTATTTCACCCCTTCATCTGTATAGCAGTATAGCGGCGCCCTTGACTCGTTACTTCCGGGCGTTCCTCTTTCCTCGATTTAGTCTCATCATCCCTGATGTCTACTGTCTTTTGATTTGCGATCTACAGAGTCATCTTGGATTACCATTGCTCCGATGGGCGTTGTTTGGTGAACACTATCGATCAGTTGGACGCTCCCGCCAGAGGCAGATCGTCTTCACACCAGACTCCTTCTCGAACTCTGGCACTAGGTAAGTAAATAGGAAGACAGACAAGTTACAAGCAGCGAACAGAGTGAGTTGAGTTTTTCTAATCTCCCATTCACAGATTTCTGGCCGATGGTCGTTGTGACCGGATTCTTATTATGTATAGCGAACAGAAATCCAAATAATCGTGTTCTGTCGGCGATAGCGGATACCATGGCAGGTGGACCACATCCTGACAGAGAAGACCTCAATAGGCATGATGAAGGTGGTTCTTTTCGGCCCTAAGTTGGTAAAGAATAAGGTGAGTCGATTGTCAAATGCAATCTAATTGGTTCAGTCACAACACTATGTGTGCCGGAGCATTACACTGCTCTACAAGAATTTCCCTCATGCAACATCCAATTGCGAACCAGATCAGAAATTGCATTTGACATGTCTTCTACGTCATCTATAGATGCATCATCTTCTTGTCCACTTTTTTTATTCAGTTTCAAAGCATAGTCTACAGAAATAACATCTCAGTAGCTACAAAATTCCAGTTTGCTCATTCCAGATTGACAACGTAATCAAAGATTTATTGTTTTATTGCTACCTACGGATATACACATAGTTGGTTCATATGCTAACATTCAGTAAAACTTTTAAAATTCTTCTTAAATCAACACCGAGGGGATTTAAACATATATCCTCCTATTTGACAAACTAACCTATTTACTAGTTGAATCATACTTTGCCATATGAGCTATATTTTACTTCTATAAAATATGCTAAAACCATTTTATAGTCTAGCCATACATGCACACACTAGATATATATCGTGATCTTTATACATGCTTTTCAATTCAATGATATAATATTCTAAGCTTACAAATGCTATTTTGTCTTACTTACATCCTTAAATGATGAATATATAATTAGATACCAATATTAGATGAAGTTTGTAGTGAGGTAGCATCTTACGACTCAAACATTGATAATTCTGAAAATATTTCTTGGACCAGTTGAATACAGAGGATTCAGTAGTATTTAATTTATTTCTTGGAGAAATACATATAATGTTGTATTTAGTTTAAATTTTATGCATTACTTGGACATTTTATAGGTCTTGCAACATGCGGCTGAGAGATATATGGAATTTGTATAGCTTGCTCTATGTGTGATTCAAAGGTACATAACTGGGATATATATGCATCTAATTTTTGTGTTATCAATAACTGAGTTATATATCTAAGAATTTTATTGAGGTAGTAATTAGTTATCTTACACTCTTTTTGTTTTTCAGGTGCATCCCAATGCTTTCTTAGTGTCACGCGATCTACTTTTTTCATAGTCTCTAGTAAAATATTTCTCCCTTCCAATAGTGCAAGATTCATATTAACTTAGATAACAAATAACTGCCATTTGAAATGAAGTTGCACGCAATAAACAATATCTTAACAAATGGTTGGATTTGCATTTTTAAGAATAAAAACTCCTATAAATTGGATACACTACTCATGAGTTTGATTTTGCTTGCACTCAAGATAGTATAATACAAAGTTTTTTTAATAGCACATAAAATGTGTGTGCATTTTCTTTTAAACACTAGCATATATGAAGTGATTCTCTCATGAAGATATAGGAAAGAGATGGAGTCAAATTTGTTGTAATTTTGATGATATTATTTTTCACTGTACTATCCCTTTATGAACTTGTACAATGTATATTTTAAGAATCTGACAAGTATAGTTTTCAAATGCAGGATATTACAATACTCAACAAAGTAGAAGGATTGGTAGTAAATACTAGAGAAAGCTCGAGAATGGATGCAACAAAAGTGAGATTGAGGAAAATGCTGACCCAAATTTGCTTGAGAGGGAATTTGTTTTTTAGACTCAATCACATATTATCTGTATGAATGATATATGAAAATGACTTTAGAGGATTTATCTACTTTTAGAACAAACATGATCTTTCAATCATGTATTTTGGATGTAAAGAATAAAATGTAACATTGAATAAAATATTCTCATACACAAAATTAAATTGTTGTCATGCTTATTTATCATATATATATATATATATATATATATATATATATATATATATATAAATGAAGTTGTCTTCATTTATATGGTCAACGATGAGATTGGCTATAAGATACTAACCAAAGACATAACTCGTTCTTTTGTTTCTTAGTGCTCAAGGCTTATTTCTCTATTGGTCAGGGATTGGACCTAACCAAACCCTATTGGTCACCAAACATTTGGCGAGGGTACGTTGGTCAGGGATTTGCCTTGATCACGACATATTGGTCAGGGATTGGACCTGACCAAACTCTATTTGTCACCAAGCTTTTGGCGAGGGTATGTTGGTCAGGGATTTGCCTTGACCACGACATATTGGCCAGGGATTCATCAGTATTAGTCAGAGATTTGACCTTCTCCTTTAACAAATTTTGTAGTAGTGCTAATTCCATTTGAGTTCTTGAAATATCCAAAAGGTGTTCCATTGATGATAGTGGAGAAGTTATTTGTAGAGATACATGCATGAATCCAAGAGGTCCATTTATCAAGAAACCCAAGCCCCTTAGAGACTCCAGGAGACAATCCCAGTTTAGATAGTCAAAAGCTTTTTGAAAATCTAGTTTGATGGAAAGAATGGGTGTTTTGTTTTTGTAACAAAGATGGATAGTTTCATTTACCATGAGGTAAGCATCTTGTATACTTCTCCCTTTAAGGAAAGCATTCTAATTAAGGGGCATGATGTGGTTGATTTCTGGTTTTATTCGGTTTGCCAAGGTTTTTGCTATAATTTTATATGATGTGTTGATGAGGCTGATTGGTCTATATTGAGAAATGAGGTCCGATTGTTCAATTTTTTTAATGAGAGCAATGAAGGTTTTGTTAAGATGTTTGATTAGGCTTTGAGGTTCATTGTTGATGTGAAGGGCCTGGAGGAAAGCAAAGAAGTCTTTTCTGTAGTGATTCTAGTTTGCGAGGTAGAATTCTACATTTAGACCATCTATGACACAGTTAATTGTAACAAGGCAGAAACAGAAATCCAGAATAGTGAATTCAAACCCAAAATTATGATTAGTTTTCTTATACTAGCTTGCATTTTCATGGCCCACACTCTCTTTCCCTCCTCATACTAATTAATCCAGTTACAAAAATCACTGTCTCTAGTCTCCTCACGTTGTTTGTTGTTCACACTTATGTTCAGTGTTTTCCCTCACATGATAAAACAAGCAATAAATGGATCACATCAAAATAAGAAATGGAGATATAATCTCTTAAGAAAGGAAAAACATTAGGTGGAGACACCAAGTCATGTCACCGCATCCGAAATGATACAATCCAACCTATTTCTCCATCTCTCCTTCTAAATTTATGTGCCAAATACAATTCTTAGTTGGAATTTTGTCATGAGATTCAAAGAAATCTTTGACATGTGGCACTTAATACGTTGTTAAATTTGTCTTTAGATAATCCTTGTACTCAATATAATTACAACAATCAAAGTGATTGCATCAATTTTTTATTGTATTTTCTTTTTATAGTGCTCTTTGGATTAGATTATAGTAATTGGAATATGCATATACAATTATCCTTTATTTCAAAATATCTTTTATGAATTATCCATGCAATATGTTCATCATATTATCATGGGTTGGAGCATATTATCATGGAATTTGTAGTGGATTTCACCAATGATAGCAAAGGGTTGTTATTGCATCAGGGTACTAATTGATAGGTGTTTGAAGTCATCACATTTTATACCATTCAACACTACCTTTTATTCTATATACTACCACATATGTATGCGGATACACCATTCAACACTACCTTTTATTCTACATACTACCACATATGTATGTGGATAAGATGGTTCTTTTTTATGCATACATATATCTATAGTTCATATCAAAGGACCAAAGTTTACTAGTAGAATTAATGATGGACTGCACCAACCATGGGTACAGAATTATCATTAAACACAACTTCTCATCTGTAGCTAGATGACTAGTCTAAGAGTACATCCATACAATTGAGGATATTCTACTACAATGTGATTTGGGATTTTTTTCTAGGTAGAATACACACTTGAGCTTTATTCATTTTTCTTACATAATAATAGTCAACATAATTTACATCTGGCATCGTATTGACATAGAAAATCCCATACTTTGGTACATGATAAGGAAGAGTTAGGAAGTGAGATAGTTCCTTATACTTTAGTGAAGATTTAGATCATTAGGAATTTGATGAAGGAAATATAGGATAGGAAGAAGTATTAATAAGCATATGAGATTTCTTGAATTCTAGGTGGAAGACTTGGTGTATCTAAAGTTTTCCCCCTAGAATGGTGTGCTTTAATTTGGGAAGACGGGTATATTGGATCCCAAATTAATGAGACCTTATCTTGTGGAGGAATGAGTTCTCAAATTTATGAGACCTTATCTTGTGGTGGAATGTGTTAAGAAGGTGTGATCTGTAGTTGCCACTTCTTATGGACACACACAACAAAGTTCTCCACCTTTGTATGATGTAGAAAGTTAACCTTGGAACTAACCAAACTATCCAACTTTTAGATGATCATCTAGGTGAAAATATCTCCTATGAGGAAGGACCATATGGAGATTCTACACAATAGGACTCCAAAGTTGAGCACAAATAACCACCAGTGAAGTTGATTTGGCATCATCATATAGTAGAGGCGATCACATGGGGTCTTGAGGAGGATATATCCCTCTATTATCCCCCTTTTTTGAAACAAGGTACATGGTGAAATCCTAAAAGTATGGACGATATGTCATTCTTCAAATATCAGAACATCCTTTAAGAGGTTGACTGACTTATTAAAGTAATAAATGAAAATATAAAACTTAGGAAAGATGAAAATTACTCGAGAACCTCAAATATGTACTAATTATGATCTTGAGACATCAAACATCCATAAATCACTCCATTAGTTGAATATAAAGAAGGGAAGGTGGATTGATATAATTCATGGAAGTTTTCAAGGTTGTAGGAAAACCTGAAATCATCAGTATGTTGTTATCGGCATGGTGAATGTGTTGAGAATGATGTATAAATAGTCAATCTAGAACACACATTGCATTATTATTTTAGTTGTATAACCAAGAACTATGAAGTTCCTCTTGCTATAATTGTTACCCTTCACTATTAATATTTTTTTGCAATGGTATTGGAAGATATGCTTTACATTTGAGAAGTGTTTCCCAATTTATTTGGATCTTTAGCTAAGTTCTATACTCAGCAAAAATCAGAAAGTACACACAAAATGATTTAATTTTAGTTGTTGTAAAGTTCATGACATGATTAGATATTGGGATTATTGTAACCAATGCTAGCTATGACATTTTCTGATTGGGTCAAGGGGGTAGGTATTTGCATAATAGTGGTTAGATGTTATTTGAAAATGAGAAATATAAAGAAAATCATGACCCCCCAAAAAACCTAGTATCTGATTTACTTGGTTTTGATAAACCCTAGTTTTAGGGCCCACATTGATGGAAAGAAAGCATAGTGATAGTACTATAAAGTATGTGCAAAGGACACATGAAGGTGAAAAAAGATAAGTGATGATGTTTACAGTAAATATGAAAAACTAGAGATAGGATGAAAAGAAAGAAACTATTTTTCTTGGATGAATAATGCAACATGGAGTAGTAGGGATCCATGAGAAACTATGGGGAGTTTCCTTTCAATATTTTCCTCTAGTTATCTCTACAAAAAAATGAAGGTAAAGATGGAGATGGAACACTAATTTCCTTTTTATTCTATTTTACATATTTATGATCTTCACTCTCTTTCTCTCCTTGTGCTTACAATCAAGTTACAAAAATAACAATCTCTTATTTCTTTCTTTCCTTTCTAGGAACACATACTTTCACCATTTTACCTAACCATGTTAAAAACAATCCATAGATGTAGCACATTAACAAAAAATGAAGATAAAATCTCAAGAAAGCAACAACTTTGGTAGATACACCAAACTTTATGACCCATATGACCTGATACAATGAAACATATTCCCCCAACCCTCCTTTTATAGTTTAGAGCCAAACAAAAGTAGATATTGGGATTCACCACATTCTATTAATAGCTGAAATATGACACTTAAAACATCCATAATTTTGTCATGTAGTCAGGACAAGTATAGAAATCAAAACAATCACATCAAATTTTGAATTGTATTCTCATAATTATCTTACAATTGATAATATTCTCTACAAAAGATCATAATAATTCTACTACACATGTGTAATTATCATGATTAATGCTACAATTTTATATATATTCTCACATATATCCCAAATTAACTATATCCGTGAACAAATCATCCTCATAACTTTAAATCTATGTTCCTTATGGAACACAATCGGATCTAAAATCTCCTTGTTTACCTTACTTTGTATTCGATAGTGAATTAATTTTATTGAGAACCACATAGGGTTTCTTGTCCCCTTTAACAGATAAATTTAGCCTCTTCACTCACCCATTTGTTGTTTTCCATCTTCACAAGCTCAGTTTCCCTTAGTAGCAACTCCAACCACCTCAAACCACAATAAAGCCTATGTGATAGTTTCCATAAGTGGGCTTTCCACTTTGAGACTCCTCCTCTCAAATTAGTATTACCCTTGACTTTAGTGATCCTATGTGAGTCCAACTCACTCCCTTTTAACTTTTCCCTTACAAATGTGATCACAACACCTTGATGTTGCCCTTGACTTTAGTGACCCTCTATGATTCCAACTAATCCCCTTTTGTCCCCTATTAATATAGTTCTAAGAACTAGATAAAAATTAGATGGTGATTTGAATATGACGATGACCTGGACTTTGTACCAATACTATATTAACGATTATACTTGACTATCCATCACTATTAGATGAACCTTGAAATCATTCTGAGTAATAATCATGCTTATCTTGCTCTTTTTTGAGTTTCATAATGAGGTATGATGCAAGTGATGAATGAATGATAATGAATTCCATATAGTGAACTCTAGATTAAGGATCCACATGACCAATTTTCAGAAGTTGGAACTCAAGACTCCCTTGATCTAGGCATCTAACTCAAAATATTTAGACTATAAAGAGATAATCTTTGAAATTTATCCACCCCGCTTATCATCCATTGTTGTAAAAACCCTAATACATGGTATGGTTGACTATTTAGGGTTTTGATCTTATATATCAAGATCCTTATATTAAGTGTTTTGCTCCTTACTCTAAGAAGATACACTTTTTAACTCATGTTGACCAAACTATGACATCAAAATGTATTATATACTATGTGACATTTATCTTAATGTATTCTCAACATCTTGTTCTTCATAACTTTATTTCAATTTGGTACGAACATGATTGTCTTAGACATGTATATAAATTGTTATAATATTATACTATTGAATGTACACCTACTCAAGGAGTCTGGTTTTCGGTTTACTATAGGTAATGGACCCTAAATATCATAGTTGAGGGATCCAACCTTCTTAGCATAGAGTCTGAACTCTATGTAAACCCTTTCTTATTTCTTGTTGTCCAAGATAGTTCAGGCATTGACCCCTTGAGGCAATACAAGATGGACGTTCATAATGAAATCAAACCTAAATTCAATCTTCTCTTCAACTAAATCAGTTGTTCTCAAAGATTAGTTTTGAACAAAAATAGTATACTGCATTCTGTCAAGCACATATCTTTTAGTAAACTGTGATTTTATTTGTTACATATCATACCCTTGTAATTTCATTGACCTTTACTATTTTAATGAGTTTGATAAATATGGTAAGAAATTATGATTATATAATAAAATGAGGAACAATGCAAGGCCATACCATAACCTAAAATGATCTGTCTTATTTATTTATGATTTATTTTTCTTCACATTTTTTCATGTTGTCTTCATTTATGTCAAATGATATCATTTTTATTTCACATTGCCTTGGTGCCCTTATGTAGTAACATTTGGGTTCACTTATATCATGGTGGCTTTATTTTTTCATAAGACACATTTGCGTGTTGAACTAGTTAGGAATGCATACATTGTGAATATCCTATCCCAGAATTCCCAATTTAGGGTCTATGTTGACATTTGATATTGAAAGTGTTGACCCATGGAAATATCCAAAATCCATGATTTCTAAGACATGGTCATTATTCACAACATGCACTAGTCTTAGAATGACATTTATGTCCCTTTCCCACAATGTTGTTGATTTGGAATATTCTAATAGACTTCTTGTCAACCAATATGACCTTGTGTTCATGTCACGTCTTTGAAAGCTACTTTCTTTGAACCAATTATTCTATACACAATTATAGTTTTCACTAACACAACATAACCAAATGAGCATCATATATAAAATGGATTTTCCTTTTAAACCAAATCACAAGCACAAAGAATACCTTCAAGAATTATCAATTGATTATTCGATTCATATACAACGATAGTCTTATATACAAAAAAATCAATGTATCATGGATGTAATAGTAGGTGATGTCAATATATAATCAATTTTCTTTCACAATAATGATATTGTTACAGGATCATAAATGTTGTTATGTCTTACTATCCTAAAAATATCCATGTCTCCTTTGTCAAGGTACTCCTTTAACATATGGAAGAGTCCAACAAGATGCTTGAAATGGTGATGTTGTTTTTGTTACCTAACCAATGTGATAGCCCATAGTTATCATAGTATACTCACTACTTAAAATTTCTAAGATCTAACTGGAGTTCACTGAAGAATTCTTAATCCATACAACTTTCTTTTTCATAGAAGATGCAACAATGTACTCAACTTGTTTTGTAGAATCTAATACAATCCTTGGAACTTTTCCAACTAATAGCACCACAATTGAGGCAAACCAATGAGCCATATTGTAACTGTCAATCATCCTTGTATGTTTGGAATTACGGATTTCTAAAACCTTTCATAACCAATTCTTCCTTGTCTAGAATTACTAATAATGGATCATTGACTCTTATAATGTTCATAATAGGATCTAATTGATATCTACTTGCCACTCTCAAAGCACATGAAAAATCTTACATGATAGGTTTACCAAGGTGTATATAATCTTATTGACAGAGGTCCCTTTCTTCAAAGTGATTGGGACAATCATCTTTTTAAAAGAGCAATCCCATGAGACATGTTTAAGTTCCCTTTTTTATACTCGCACATTTTAAACCATTTCAACACATTGTTAAATGTATGTAACTTCACTTCACTAAAAAAAATTTAGTTCTATATCCTTATATTGTTATATTTGACATAAGTTCCTTCTCCCAAGTTCTTTAGCGAATCAATTTTCCAACCAGGGTTCACCCTATAGTGATTAGGATCATTGTTTTCTATTATTTTTAAATGATTTGCATACAAAAAATGAAGTACACCATTTATCCCACTAATTTTCTTGTTAATGCAAGGTTCATCTCCATTTTTTATGATGGAAAAACATATGACCTATTCATTATAGTAGAGATTATATGCTATTATGTGTGTTTCAATCTGTACTCCCTTTGTATCTTAAATACCTTTTTCAAACTTCAATTGGAGAGGCCATACCCTAATGTTGTATCATGTTTACATCTTCAATAATATTTCCATAAGGAATGTAGCTTTGAAACCATATACAAGATCTCATAGTCCTAATGATTGTAATGCCAATCATGATCATTATCAACTTTACCATGTCTACCGATGAGAAACTTTCATTTTAGTCAACACCTTGACCATGTTCATGACCTTTCACAACTAATCATCCATTATAGGTCTGGACATTTACTACCATGATAGGCTTCTCCTCAAATAACAAACTACACTCATTGAGATTTACACCTTTGGCTTGTTCAATAAAGGTACATACCTTGTTTGTATATATGCAATTCATCTAAGATCCGATGGCCTCAAACCAGTTATCAATTTCTTGTCCTCCAGTAACCTACTTGTTCATAGTTGTCTCATGTTTATCCATGATCAATTGTTGAGTCATAAGATATCCAAAAATCTATCAATTGGGTAATTGATACAATTATTACAAGTTTCATGCATTTCTTGAAGGGGACGTCATGAAACTACTAATCCTAGTGTCACCATGCAATCCTTTTCATGTTCGGTGTTACTTTCTATGTCTAAAACCACTTTGATTTCTTCTTTTGTCCAATTAGTTTTTCATAGAGAAACTCTTTTTCTATAAAGATGCCAATTCTAACACTTTATTCTAGGATGTAATATATATGTAGTAATCTTTGATTTCCTTAAGACACCCAACAAAGTAACAAGTGTCAATTATGGGCCAAATTCTCTAAAGAAATGAATGCTTCATGTAATGTTCACAACATCTTCATAAAGACACAGGGGAACACTTCCTAGTTCATGTGACAAATGATTTATTTTGAACAAATATTAAAGAAATATGGTTTTCAATCACATATCACCACAAGGAATTCATATGTTCATCTTGGCTACTAATGAATCAAACAATGTCCAATAGGATACAACTCCTATTTAGATAACATTTGGTTGGGGAATTCTATGTGAATCAACTTTGATATACAATCACATTCACTGTGATGGTATTCAAATTCTTGGCTCAATATTTTACATGTGCCTTAATATCCACAAAAATTTGGTTTTGTAATTCATTTGTAAGTTCCTTAACATTTCAGGAGTTTATTAATTGAGTTTAATAAGATAAACATATTCATATTTACTACATTTAAAATTAAATTTGATTAAGTACTAATACCCATTTGTAGCAGTTGAACAAAAAGGTCCACATACATCAAAATGTATGTGTAAGGAGTCATTACATTCTTACTTTGATAAGTGTATCTTTCATGTTTTAATAAGTCACTAGATATTAATGTTGATTACTTAAATATGTTAATTAGTTTATTCACATTCTATGAAGTATAGTATGTTGGATAATTTTTTTGATGAAGTTGGGAGGCAATCTTATTCATCCAGAGCCAAATTTAAACTCAAAATACAATCACTAATTAAACTGGAAATAGAAAACATGGTAGTACTACTACCATTTCTTTGATATACAATTAAAGGACCTAGCACCTCCCCATGTGGCTAGACATACTCATTGTATGCCAAATTGTTTTCCAGATTGTATTTTTCCAACTTATCAACAAATGTATTGGAGTCTCATCCCACATAAGCTACACGCCATCCTGGTTGTATCAACCTCTTAATTTTATGAATCTGTTTAAGATACCTAGGATTTTCTTGCTCCTTCTGGTATATCATCTTCACAACTGCTTGTGAGTTAGACTCAACTTTAATCAACCTCAGCTCATTTGGAACAACTATTTTTAGGGCTAGACTAATACCTTCGAACTCTTCCACTGTCACATATGTGGTGCATTTCCTCCTTGTTGCTCCTCCCATCCATTTTCCTTCTTCATTCCTAGCCACTATGGCACATCAAGATTCCTTCTGCTTCACTACAACATCAATATTAAACTTCACCTCTCTCGGCTCAGGCTTCATCCACCCCTTTGTGGCGGTTTCTCTGACATTGGTCATATTTATACCAATTTCCCTACTAGCCTCCAGGTAACAACCAACATCCTTATTTATAAGTCTTGCCTATTTCAAAGTATTAGGTGTATGTTGCTTGAAGACCTGCATGTTTCTAGTGCTCTAAATATGCCAATAGGTGAACAGGAATATGCATTTGGTTTCTTCACCTTCTTTCAGTTGTTCATGCTACCATTACTTCATGCCTTGAGTCCCAAAGAACTCACTATTATTTCTATCTCCCATAATTGATTCCCAAACTACTTTGGCATACATGTAGTCTGTCAAAGCATGCATGGTTGTCTCTTCAGATGAGATGCATGTGGGGCATACACTGCTAGTGGTTATCCTCCTTTGAACCCTCCTACAGTTGGTAAGTAGAGATTTGTGCATCACCAGTGAGGCAAATAGGTTGATGCACACAGACACTTTCAACCCCAATATCTCGACCCACTTACCTAAGGCCATGATCCCTTTTCCTTCCCTTAGTTTTATGTAGGATGACTTAGTAGTGAAGCTCCTATTTTCCTTGAGGTTTTAAACCCGTACGTCCTCTCCATCTTCCTCCGTCAGGGTTTTGATGCTCTTGATCTCATCAATTGGATGACTTGGGAACCATTCCTCTAGGAATTGACTATCCCACCTCCCATTATTGTCCACCATACTTCCATCTTTTAGGTCTAATAGTTCATCAGGTATAGGCTTTACAGTCTGTATTTTTAAGATGGGGCCATTCCTCCACCACCTATCCATCCACACATTGATGTTTTGCCATTCATAGGCATCAAGTAAGAGTTTTCTTTGATAAAATCCCTACCTCGTAGGACTACCCGTGCAAGCCTGGAGAAGTTGGACATCCTTCCGCCCCACCTACTTGTGTTCAAATCCTTCATGCTACTATTCCAGATGGACCACCTTCCATTGCTCAGCTCCCATGCGTGTTTGTACAGAAGTACTAGATTCTAATCCCGCATGGTTTTCAGACTTAATCCTCTTCTCACTTTTGGCAAGTTACTTTATTCCAAGATACTAGTGCAAGTAGGTGGGCTTTATGATTGCTGCCCCAAATGAATATTTGGATAACAACGTCGATCTTATCATAGAGTTGCAGTAGAAGAACAGTCGTATGCATTGCATATGTCGATATAGCCTCCAACATTGACTTTGTGAGGTAGATTCTCCCCATGATTGATAAACTTCTTGCTTACCAGGCTGAAATCATCCCACTCACCTTGTCAAAAATCTCATTGTAGGTAGTTTTAGTCACTCACTTGTGGATAATTGGCACACCCATATATTTCCCTAGATTGTTGGTTCTTTGATATCTACTCACTCTTCCAGTGAGTCCCTTCAGTCTTCGGTTTACGCTTTTAGAGAAAAAATCCTTATTTTAACACAGACTGTCCAAAAGATTTTTCAAATAACTCAAAACACTCCTTGATTGTCTTCATCTATGCAACACTAGAATTACTAAATAGAATCAAGTCGTCTGCAAAACATATGTGGGACACCTTGGGGCCCCTGGTCCCCAACTTTACCAGCTTCTAGCATCCATCATTGACCTTTTGATGTATCATTTAACTCATTCTCTCATGGCAGAGCTCAAACATGTATGCGAAAGCCCCCCCCCAGCAAAGGCCCCTACTCACCTTAAAGGCATGAATTTTCTTGCCATTTCAGGCCATTGACGTCTCACCCTGCGTAATAGAAGCCATGATATAGTCTAAGATATTATGCGATAATCATGTCGTGGAGATAGTGTCCCTGATGAACACCTAGTCCATTTGATCATATGCCTTCATGAGATATGCCTTAATGGCCATTGTCTCAGCCCCTTTCTTTCACTTCATAGTATGCATAATCTCTTGGACTGAGGTTATATTATCAGTTATGTGTATTTATGGGACAAAAATACTCTGAGCTTTGGACACCCACTTGGGGATATATTGTTTCAAGTGCTCCACAACCACTTTGGAAATTAACTTAAGAGCCATGTTGTTGAGGAATATGGGTCTTAGATTCTCACACTTTTCTGGTGCTTGAATCTTTGGTATAAGGGTCAGTGTAGAATTACACAGATCCTCTGGCACTTGTCCTATAGTAATGACATCTTGGATAATTTTGACAATGTTTGGCCCTACAATACTCCAATCATTCTAAATGAAGGTCCCATTTACTCCATCGGGGCCGATGTTTTCACTGGATTTAAGGCTTTAACAATGTCATGTATTTCATCCTCCGTAGGGAAATTACCTATAACCATTATCTGACTGGCATCAAGTCCTTAGAATACACCCAACAAATCCGTATAGCGCATGCCCAACCTGTTTGTTGGAGCCTTCAGAATGTTTTGGAAGTGTTTGGTTACAAGCTCCATGAGTTCAGTTTCCCCTATGATCCACTCATCCCTTTGATCTCTCAACATCGTGATAGTGTTCCTCCTCCTCCATTGGTTGATGTAATTATGGTAGAATCTAGAATTGTTGTCCCCTTCCGTCAACCAATTGAAATGGCATATGTGTTTTAGATCCTCTTCCTCTACCCTTAACACATCATCTAACTCCGCTTGAAACTTCATACATAAAGTTGATTGATGTTTCTTATCAGGCGTTCCTTTCTATATGTAGCCTCTTTCCAATTTTTTCTATCCCACTTCAGAATAGCTCCTTGACCATCCATTAGGGCATCATTGAAGCTGTTAGTCCCAATCCAAACACTCCTCAGCATAATTGTAAACCCATCAACGTCTTGCCAAGATGTATGAGTGATGAATATGTGTGGTTGGGGTCTACCAGGCATAATCAAGCAGGAGAGGGTAGTGGTCCAATCCCATCATGGATAGGTGCTCCATGCATGCTTGAGGGTAGTTACTTATGAATGTATTGTTTGCAATATCTCTATCCAATCTTTTTTGTAGGAGAACATGCCGGTAGGTATACTTCATACTCAAGAACCCCAAGTCAATGAGGTTGGCTTCCATTAATGTATTATGGAAAATGGTAGCCTCTGAGCCGTTGAAGCTGTCAGTTCTGCTTTTTACACTAGGATTGAGTATGGTGTTGAAGTCCCTTAGAGTGATCCAAGCTTACTTAAAGTGATTTCCCATTTGGATGATGTGTTTCAATAGCAGTTGTCTTGTTCATATTTTAGGGTTGGTGTACACGGAAGTAACATAATTCCCTATTGATTTTGTAGGTTATAGATTGTTTGTGATAGCAAACAACTTCCACCAAACATTGGTCGACTTTCTAGTAGAGCCAAATGCCGCATGTGAATCCCCTTGCTTCCCCTCAGTAAGAGTTTGTAAAGCCAAGTCACCTTATTGTTCTAGTCATATTCTTGATTATATCCTTGGCTCAAGGATATCAATGATCTGGGGTCTATGGAACTCCATAAGTTCCCTCAGAACATGATATCTGGCATCACTTCCAGTACCTCTTACGTTCCAGCAGATTATGTCAACCATAAGATAAAAAGTAAGGTAGATACTATTTGATGCACATCTTGTTCCTAGGTAGACTCTTTTCCATTCACCATCTCATTGATCACCTCCTTGTCAGAGCTATTCTCAGTTTGGGGGTTCAACCGTTGGTTTTTCCTCCTATTTTTGTATGGCGGAACAACTCTTGGTTTTTCCATTCTAGACCTACTTCCTTTTATTTTCCTATCATATGGGGCTGGAGGAGAATACATATTGTTCTCTATTGTGGTTGTGCTCCCATCACCCTCTCCATCTTCAATAATGGGAGATTTATCTTCTTCCATGTTTCTCTGATCACTCAGGTCTGCACCCTGATCTTCATCAGACTGAATAGACTATGTATTCTCCTTGTCCAACTATATGCTCCCAAACTCAATTTTGTTTGTCTGTTCCTCAACTGAGGGTAGCATGTTGACAACATTATCCTTGTCCATCACTTGTATTACCTCGTCTACTCTTGGATGATCAGCCTGGTGATTTTGTGGAATAGTGCTAGGATCACTTTTATCCGTTATAGCTACTTTTTTTCCATTATTCTGATGTCCTTTAGTACCTCTCTTTTCCTATAAAAATGTCTATATTTTTCTTTGGGCACCACTCTTTATCTATCTTCTCACCTCCTTTCTCGTTGTCTATTGGGATTTGTTTCTCATTTCCTACGTTTGAAAAGTGGTTGTCTTCTTGATACTGGCCATCTAGATTCTCAAGATTATTCTACTTGTTGCTAGTGGTCATGTTATTTTGAGCTCTATCATTTTGTCTCACTTGCTTGGACATCCTTCTTTGTCTATTTCCTTTACTCTTTTGTTGTTTCCATCAATCCTCATTGTGTTCTATACTTTTGCTTTGCTCATTGGTCATATGTCTTTCCTCTCCACTGACTTTGTCTCCTTGTTTAGTTCTGTAGTAATGTTCCTTATGTTTGACTTTTCTATAGTGAGAATATGTGTCTGGTGTTACCTCATATTCCATAGTGTACTCTATTCCATTAATGAGTATAGATGGGCTCAGGCTCTTTGCAGTATCAACCTCAATAGCCATATGTGAAAATTTTGTCTGTGTTCCGAATGTCATTTGGATGTCAACCTTAATGAGTCTCCCCACCGCAAGGTTGATGTATTCAAATAGATTTGACATATACAAGGGAAGAGGTAAGTCCAGAGTACGTACCCAAGTAACGACATATTTCAACATCTCCTTTGAAGGTTTGAATGTAGGGTACCAATCCCAAACAGCTAGGCAACACCCAAATAGTTTCTAGGGCCACCCGTCATCGCTATATCGTAGTCGTCCCTACATGAAAGTTGGACAACACATTGCCCCATGTCTAGCTCATACATATTGAACCTTCCCTTAGGGTTCTAGAGAATCTTGATGTGGTCTCGCATCATCATAAATTCTATATCCGCCCCACAAATTTTGATCACTACAACATACATCCAAGGGTGGGCCAGGTCTTCCTCTGCTTCCAGATCGATATAGATGGTAGGTGCCCCCTCCTCCATTGGTAGTTTGATCGCCTTGTCCTCTATACGATCTTCAAAGATCTTTCCCAAGAAGAGAACACCCATTTCCCCTTATGAGCCTATTTGGGTGTCCGATCCTCCAACAATGTAATTGTAAGATTGCTTGTTTCTGCCTTGGTGATCATCTGACCACACCTGCTTTCTATGACTTTGGTTGTTTAGGACGTTCAATTGGGAATTGAAATCAGATTCCTCTTTTGCAGCATCGACTGTGTTGTCTCCTACGTTGGACGAGCCGCACATCTTGAAAAATTGAAACTCAATCCCAATGTATGGGACAATAACCCTAACACTGCCACCTAATACATGTTTATGTCCTATCGTCTTACCAACTCTTTCCTCTTTCCCCCATCCTAATCATGACCCCCTCATATTCCCTCTTGGATCTCTCGCTGTCTTCTTCCTCCTAGCCTTGCCCCCCTACACCGCCACCAACTCCTGTCCGCCTTCGTCCCCCGCCCGTTGGATGATTAGATCATGATGGTTTATGTAGTACCTTAGTTTAGGGTTTTTGGTCAATATGAGAGTGTTTATGATATACTTAAAAAATTATATCTAACCTTCTTATGTATTTCTAGACCTTTTAATAGTCATAATTTCAGTATTAGAATCTTATATTAATAGTTTCATTCATTAATGACAACTATTCACATTTTGTATCATCAAATAAATTAATTACCCCTTTCTACCCATACTATTTACTATATGTAATAAATAACAATTCAACATGATACAATTGTAGATTTGAGTTACTAGTGTCATAGAACTATCAAAACTGTGTATACTATATTTTTACCAAATTCATTAGTATTTATAAATCATAATACCTCAAGCTACTTGTTCATGCACAATGTATTGATATGACAAATATTATGTATAAAAGAACCTATATAAAATGATATATCACTATGATGAGACTCTAACAATTCATTGTAATTGTATGATTGATAAATGTGGCTACATCCATAATGGATCACCCTTCATCTCTTTTAAATGAATTTACCTATTGAATAATAGAAGAAATTGTATGCGCTCATGATTTCTTTAAGAAAAGGATAAACTTGATATTGTAACGAAATATAGATATTTGTAGATATAAAATCCAACTTTTACCTTTGTATTAAATCAAAATTTCTACATAACAATATAAATGTCCAATTTGTGCATCCTATACACTCTTGACCTCTTGGTCTCATGAGCGTAACACGATTAGGGAATGATCCAATATATATGTACCATTCCATCTTCTCATTCATTCTCTTATTCTTGAATAGGGCATTTTCACCAACCCATTTTCTAGAAATGACTCCTCACTTTAGTATCTACCTATGTGCACTCAACCCGAGTCTACCTTTACACCTATTCTTAACCTTCTTGTCATGTCTGCCTTTTTTGAAATTACTTGTGTTGCGAGATTGATGTACTATTTTCATGTTCATCTTCCTAGTATAACTAAATATTATTCTTAGTTTGGGTCAAACTGATGTTCCATGTTTGGTTCATTGAGGTCTATGAATCTGTTTCAAACCTCCTTTTATAGATGGTCTTACATAATGTTTGTCTCCCTCATCAGATACAATGTAGAATTTCAAATATGGTTGTGACTTGCAAACCCCAGTTACATAAACACCTTCTTGGACTTGAATGAGTCAATCAAAACCTCCATCACACTCAGACTTGGGTATCAATGTTTAAAGGGATCTATATTTCTCATAACCTTGTCACGAATCAGTTGGGTCCCTATGTTGTTCTTCCACCTTCATATGAAAGTAGGAGATGGTTTGATGGTCATCTATTGCAATACCTATGATTTGTCCTGATTAGAAGTAACTAAATGCCTCCCATTTAAGTAGCTATGATCATAGCCCAGGGCAAGGTTTAGTTCAATTAGAACTGGTTCAAGTCCAATTCCCATGTTTTTTTTCTCACTAAAATTGCCAAGTATCCTCTTATTACACCCTAAACTCAAATTATGTATGCTACCATTGTATCTCCCTCTACATATACTCCTCATTCAATAGTTAGTACCTTCATTTCCCTAAATGCACAAAAATTATTTATAATACTGAAAAAT
Source organism: Alisma plantago-aquatica (assembly GCA_963693085.1). Classification (NCBI taxonomy): domain Eukaryota; kingdom Viridiplantae; phylum Streptophyta; class Magnoliopsida; order Alismatales; family Alismataceae; genus Alisma; species Alisma plantago-aquatica. The sequence continues at coordinate 208,310,230 of OY856412.1, read as the reverse complement.
AATGAAGATTTTTATTGAATTAGTTGCATGGATGACTACATGTGATAAAGAAATTTACAAACCAAAGTCCATGAACACTTTTTCCTAGCTTGGTTATGTTTTTTCCTATGAATAATAGTTTTGTTATAAGAACTAATGCTTCATCTATCTTAGTTTCAAATTATGTTATTATGAATTACCACTTTCCTTAGGTTTTTGTTTTCCTTTTTCATGTGTATTGGGTGGAGTCACTCAAATTATTTTACAAAATTAACAATATTACTACAAGATTTCTTATAAGATGCACTTTCTATCAAATCATTTTTCAATTTTCACTATTTATTTTCCCCAATTGTTTCAATACGTATAGTAGGACTTTTTTTGGAGTGTTATAACATCTTACTCACTTGGGTAAATTTTTTAATTCAATATTGAATAAGAATCAATATACTTCACTTTAGATAAGCGTATCTGAAATCTTGTGTAGTATCTTTCAAAACATCTGATAAAGATCCTAAATACATCACTTGATATTCACCAACATGTACTTATATGTATCATTCAAAACACAAATAATTGAGAAATGATGAAACTCCCCAATTATAAAAATTAGTTTTCATTTTTAATTACTAAATTACTTTTGATGTACTTACTTCTTTATTTCAAAAACCAACACAAATACATAGGGGAAGAGATATGATTTTTGTAGTCCCCTACTGGCCTTAATAGCTTCATGTCAGTCATTATTTCAAGGAAATCCTCTAGAACTGAAGATATTTTTGTGCTTAATCATATGAATGAAAGAAGGAATAATACATATTTTATGAATGTATGTTATGAAATCAAATTTATATACTTATATGCTTTGGGAAAGATAATTTTAATGTGCATGACTTGTATTGCATTTATGATAGAACTCATAGAAGAATAACATCATGGATAAGAACAATCATTCAAAAACTAGAGCTTGACATGTCTCTATCTTAAAAAAGTAAAATATTTATATCTATAAATAAATTAATTGAAATAGATAAACTATGTTAGGTTGTAACAATATTTCACATTAACCTGTGTATAAGTCAAATTAGTTTTTATCATTTGGTCAGGTGACTTTTGTTCAAGAAAAAGGGACGGCCTCCTTGCTACCCAAAAGACTGCCCAAATCAAGGAAGAGACATGTTAAGGTTGATGATTCATAGACTCTAGGTCTCTTCATTGTTGATCCTTGGGATGATCCGACCATCTCCACTTGCTCTGTCTTAAAACTTCTAGGAGGTCATTAGTTAGTTTTTAAAAAATCTACTCATTTGTTAAGTATTTTATAAATGATGACTATATATATTTATCCTAACCATGTCATTTACAATAGTAAAACTTTTTGGACATATTAATATAATTGACATGTTAAACGCCAAACTTTTGTTGCAACGGGAGTAAACTACAACATTCTTACTCTATAGATGTCTCAAAAGTATATATACTTCTACCAGAAGATACATTGTTCACATTAATTTTACAAACATGATGTCGTTTATATGTATTAAAGGATTGAACACATATATATGCTCCTTCTAATAGAAAAATTGTCCACGAAGTTAATTCCTCATGATATTATATTTTTTAAGGCATGTCAAGTGTTATTCTTACATTTAATAGTTGACTCTCTACCCAACTTGTCAAAATTTGTATGGATTATATATTGGTACCTACATTTCGATGTTATTGTGGTAGTGCCACCAACTTCGGTATTTCTATTAACTTATTATCTACATCCTACAATGACTTTTAAAATGTTACCACGATTTTCCCATTGACTTGATCTTCAAATGGATAGTTTAGAGATTGGTATACTTTGAAAGTAAACTAGGTTTCTAGTCATGTTGATTTTCCTCTGGTTGTGGTTGAATAAATTGAACACAATTGGATAAGGGAGAAGTCATATGACTTCTTTGGGAAGTTGGGCTACATGTGCCTATTTCAAGATGGTCTCAATTACAGTATAGTTAAATTACTTTTCCATCTTAGTTCTCAATTGAGGATCGTATCATAATATCTTGACATAGACATAAATATAGGAAATGAGTACCAATAATGTGAGAAGCCACCACATGAAATGACATTACTCAAAACAGAACACAAGATCGATCTCTAATTAATCACATAATAGAAAAAAAAGAATAACTAAAATTGATTAAATATTCCAAACATATCCCAAAGCATTTAGAAAAATCCTAAAATCTTGCATATATTCATATATTATGCTAAGTATATTTTATGATTGCTCTATGACCTTATCCACAACATATATATAGAGCATGTTATCCACATATACAACATATACAAGCATCAGGATACTACCAAAAGCTTGAGTTGATTGAAACATCATATACAGTCTTTCCTACCCAGACCTGAGAGTACAAGGAAGACTCTAAATTACATTAGACATCTAAAAAACCTTCTCTATGGTCCCTCACCATACCTCCCACTTACACAGGTCTTCCGTTGTCGTTTCAAATCACCTAAAAGGATCTGATGAGCCACAAGGTGAGACACATGTCCCAATGAGAGATATAACTCTCAACAATGCATATTGATCACAGTGAAATAAGTAATTAAATAGTTATAGAAGATTATATAACAGAATGGGAACACCAAATATAAAACTTCTTTAAGAGTAGATTTAATCAAAGTCTTATTCATAGGATTGTAAGGTTAACATTATTCTTAGAAGATTAGGTGTAGTTAACATCATAGGAATGACTATCATCAAGATTCTGACTGACATCATAAGCATAGTTAACATCATTAGCAGGGCTAACAATATAATCATGGCTAACATCAAATCATATCTAATAGCATAAGCATAACTATCCACATAAGTATGACTTAAAAGAATAAGCATGACTAGAAGCATAAGTATGACTAACCACATAAGCATGACTAGCAGCATAAGTGTGACAAACAACATAAGCATGACTAACAACATAAGCATGACTAGCAGCTAAAGTATGATTAATAAAATAAGCATATATACAGTGTAAGCATATATACAACATAAGCATATCTAACTTCACTTATTTGCATTATACTTCATCCATATGTGAAAAGAGCAAACAAGGGTTATTATCCAATGTGAAATGTGATATAACCCTAACATATTTGCTACACAACTGGATTACGTCTATTATTGAGCCCTGGGGAGTTTGAGGTATACCACTCGAACTCCAACTAACCACTATGAAGGCACAATCAGTTCTGTACAAGATCTAGGAGAGTTGGAATCCTAAGATCTCACCCCCTTTGTCAGTATGAGTCTTCTGTAGGGACACATAATGTCACTAGTAACTAGGGTATGCAAAACCCTATCATCCGAGGTACAACCACAATTGTCCCCAATCAGATCACATGTATAAATATCCAAAACATGGCCTCAACTGCTCTCAATCTCAGGCATGACCACAACCATCCTCCAAAAATTGGGATCATGATTACAAGGAAACATAGTCTCATGCACTCACGCATACTCAACAGTTATGTATGTGACTTTGAGCTTCCCTTGGTAATACTCATTTCCCCGTCCAGCAAGTCCTGACACTGGAATGGTTCTACAACACAAGGTACTACATGATTAGGATATCACTTGATTATTTAATGCCAATTGGGTGAGTCAAGTTTGCATTTAGCATGCTGACATACAAATCCCAATTCATCTCTGGCAAGCGTTGATATATAACAACTCCATAAGATATAAAATCTATGAGACATATGCCTCATTTCAAAATCATGGGGTACTATTTCATTGCCATCCACGAGACTATACTTGTCATCAGATCATCACAGGATATAAGTCCCTATCACATTATCCCAGGGTACCAATCCTTGTAAACATAAAGATGATTACACCTCCATAAGGGCTCAAGACATACCCAAAGGTAACTAAAACCCTTGCATATTTCCCTTCCAGATCATCATTATCTTTCAACACTTTGAAGAAGGTTCATCATGCATCATCATAATTGTAATACACATGTTTAACATAAGAAATCATCAATCATAAGTTCTATTATATTCACCAAGTAACATATTAGGTTTACCAATTAACATTAAGAGAATATGCTTCCATCATATTATACAAGAAACTAAGTATGATCAACCATTATTCCTTAATTGGATTAAGTTAAGTTCAACTAGATAGATGGAAGTTATGTTATAAATCAACATCCAAACTGACCATAGGTTCATACATTTACTTAGGTCAAAGCACATCCTTCATACATAGCATCCCCATCGGATTATGGATGTACATCAGATAAAGCATTACCATGGAATCCCATACTATAATAAAGTATGGACTCATACATAATACAAGGTATAACCATCGTATTGTAGTGTTATACCAAAAACCATCAAAACTTTTTTTTGATGACGAGGAACCCCTCTCGCACGAGCGCCACTTTTGTGACCCCTACAGACAAGGTAAACCCCGGAACCAACCGCGTACATGGGGGCACCGCGGCACGCTCAATAACGTGGGGCCTTAACTGCACCCCAGGGATTTTTGCCGAGGGTCGAACCCAGGTCCCTTTTCTAGGACTTACCGAGCCGCACCACCCGAGCTACTCCCCGCCCCAAAAAAACCATCAAAACTTTGGGCTCAACAAACTGTCAATTTCCATAAAAGAAAAACCATTGAATCATGTACATAGGAAAATCATTGAATCATGACCTAGAATAACCATCTAATGTTAACACCAGAACCACCATCAGTTGTGACCACCAGAGCCACCATCAATTGTGACCATCAAAGCCATCAAATCATCGAACCAAACATACCATCGAATGTTGATTAGAAGAACCATCATTTTTGAATCCATAAGTACAATCAAGTCTTGACCCAGACACACCATTGGTTGCCAACAAAAGGTGTAAAAAAAACCTAAAACCCCAAGCAAAACCATCATTTGGTAGAGGAAAGAAAACCATTGATTGAAACCACTTAGTGTGAGCGTCAAGACCATCGTCTGCAGAGAAACCAACCCATCAGTTATGAGAGAAGCATAGCTATCAGTTCTAAGAACAAGAAGGTCCATCAAAACATCACTAAGACCAAACCATCGGTTGACACAAAAGCCAAACCATCGAGTCTCAACACAAGAGAAGAAATCAGCTCAAAACCCTAAAACAAAACCATCGTTTCATGGACATGCAAAGACTAGAGCTCCTACTTCCATGGAGGAAATGTGCACAAGATCTAGAGGTACATCAAGGAAGTTTAATTACTTGAGATCTACCATATAAGACCAAAACCTAGGCAAGGAAATCATCTTTCTACTTGGAACTACATTTTCAGAACAAGATCTATACATGCAAGTTAAGGGTATGCAATAAACATGAAGAAAGTTATATAACTCACATCAAAGAAGAAGATGAAGGTCCAAGAAGCAAGGTAACTCAAAGAAAGAGGAAAGAAACCCTAGCTTGAGCACTCCACACATCCAAGCTAGATTCTTTCTCTAAGATCAAGCAAACCCTAGATCAAAGAAGCAAGAAGGAAGGTGTTCCCCAACCTCTACCACATGGTCCACCATGAAACACCATGGATCCGACCAAGAAGGAAGAGAGAGAGAGAGTATGGAAGCAAAGAAAATGAAGGAAAGAGGAAAATCTTACTTTCTTAGGTCAAGAACAAGCTAAAGAAGCTCTACAAGCTTGAAGAGAGGGTAGATTCGAACCCTAGGTGCAAATGCAAACAAGGTCGGACAAGCTTCATCTTCCTTGAGATCCTTCTCTACCACCAAGAAAGAGGGATGATGTTGAAGAAGAACGAAGATGAATATAGGGTGTGACACCCCGAATCGCCACAAACGAGATTACTCAAAACCAAATGTGGAATTATAAATATGCAAGAGTATTATAGAAAATTATATGAAATTAAAACCGATTTTGTAAAAGCACCATAAGCCAAAAACTTATCACATATAACTCCACAACCTGCTACATGCATTATATGTCATAACAGAAGGTTCTTACATCATCCTACACTATCATTCCTGTCATCAACTTGTTACATGAGATATCTGTTCCACATATAGACATATACACATGCCATATAATATATATATGGCTCACAAGACAAAAACCTCGTATTGATAACTTATATACAAAACACATCGAGAACACCTCAAAGGCTTGAGTGTACAAGGATGACATATAGGACTCTATCATCAAAATACTAGCAACACATCCAACCTTATCAACTAATGCTCTTATTGTTTCTCTTCCTCAACTGCACGATCTCCACCTCTTCATACATGACCACCTAAAAGATGTGGAAACCCACAGGGTGGGACCAAACATCCCATCGAGAGATAAAACTCTCTTCCATCTCTATTATAACACAAATAAGGTAAAGGAGAGCAAAATCTAAAGCTATAACATGTTAAGAAGGTAATACTATTAAAATAGTTAAGAGAAATTACAATTGAATTGTAGAACATCTTATAAGCTAAGAAGGAATATGAGGAACATGTATATCTTCTATCAATTAAACTGTACAAAAGCAAGGCAAAGTCTCATCTAATGTTATTCACATTTTGTCTCTATGCAAATATGCTACAAAGCTATGTTACATCTTTTATTAATGCCCTGAGGAGATGAGGTATACCACTCATGCTCCAATTGACCACTACTAAGTTGAAATCAGTGCCATACAAGGTCAATGGAAGAGCCCAAAACCACGACCTCCCCAACACTTCTTGGTCAACACAAGAGAAAACACCGTAGAGACATATCAAGTCTAACTGTAAACATCCTATCCTACCTTGGTATATAGGCACAATGCTAGTGAAACTTAGTTACAACCACAACCGCACTCCTACCAAGGTATGACCGTAGATATCATCAAAAGATATCATATATGTACTCTATATCATGTCATTGAGATGCGGCCTCGGCCGTTCTCCTACCAGGGTATGACCACATCCAATCCTTTGAAATGCATATACTCAAAAGTATATGGCTCCGAGCTTCCATTAAGGGAGAACTCGTTTCGCTATCCAACAAATATTGACATTGAAGTTGTATCTATGTCACATGGCAACTACATGATTAAGGTTCCACTTGATTAGTTACACAGTTAAGTGTCTTTTAGCATCAATAAAGTTACAACATAAAAACCATAAACAAACTCTACAAATATAAGGGCATAGTACAACTTCAGAAGATATAAATTGTATAGGGTGTGAACTTATCACATCATCACCACATAATATAAGGCCATCATCATATTCACATTGTCATGGAATACCAATCCCTCGTCACATCACTGGAGGTTAACACCTCACACTAGGCATATAGCCTCTTCTAGGTCATAGGACCCAATCACATAATCCTTGCATGTATATCATCACATTGTGCCTCAACACTGTGCATAATCACCATCCTGTATAATATATAATTCACCATAGCATTCACATAGGTATGGTATTCATAACACCTTCAAGGTTAGGGATTCATACAATAGGAGAGATAAAGCATCATAACATAATACTCATTCCAAGCATGGTAAGCAAGACATATCACATGACCCAAAATCAGGGTTAGGGTTCCATACACATAGCCTATTATGGTTGTATAACCATATTCAATCACCAAACCCTAGGTACACAATCTCCCACTTTCTTGGATAATATGAGGACTGAGGAGAATTATTAGAGTTTAACCAACTAATCAACCAAACACTACTACACATGATTCATTATTGCATACTCATATACATGTATTGATTATATGATAATGTATGTGTCTCAACCATCATTCACATACGTGTCTCGACCACCCATGAAGCAAGGTGTCTCGACCACAACAACATCATTTGTCTTCACCATAACCAACTTGGTGTCTCGACCCCACATACAACCATGTGTTGACTACCTCATAGATTAGGGTTTCAACCCTAGGCAAATCATGTATCAGCCTCATACAAGGACATGTCTCGACCCCAAAAACAAAGGCATGTCTCGACCTCACACCAAATATTAGTCTCTACCAAAACTAAAGAAGAGTCATGACCATCACAAAGCATGTGTCTCGATTGAAACTATAGAACTTGTCTCGACCCAAAATAGGAGCAACATCTTGACCAAGCATCATACATCAAAGTGTCTTGAACCAAGGGGAAAACACGGTATAGTGACCACTAAGATCAAGCTATCACCAAGGCAAGGACCATCATCAAAAAAAGGATTAACCAAGGTCAAAATAGAAGTATTCCATGGCTAAAATAGAAGATAACAACAAGGAAAACGACCATCTTCAAGGAGATAAACTTCACACAAAAATCGGTCACTAAAAACCCTAAAATATGGGTTATGAAATCACCATGAAAGAGTCCCATGCAAGAGAGATAAAACCACATTTAATACCTCCAAAATAGAACTTAAACTAAGTGTTACATCAAGGTACATGAGCATCACGCGTGTGACCAAAACCAAGACCAACACATAGGAAGAAAACCACCATTACATAACCATCTCCAAAATCGGGTACCTTACATTAGGGTTTCAAAATTTAAGCAAACCAAGCATGATAATCACCATAATTCCAGTTCTAGAGGGGGGGGGTACTATCATATTAGGGGTATATTTTAGAGATAAAAATAGCAACATGCATGTAAAGAAAGGTGCCATAATAGAGAGGATAGAGTGTTATATAACCTGACTTAAGGAAGATCAACTCTCAGGATCACTAGCTCCAAGCACACGATCACCAAGGGTGATGAAGCGCCACCAAAAGCTCCACTCTTGGAGACAATATCACCTCAAAAAGAACAAGACACCAAGGTCAAAGATGGTTCAAGAAAGGAGGGTAGGAAACCCTTGGTCGAACAAAAAAAAGAAGGGAGAAAGAGAAAAGAAACTTCCTCTCACTTGGGAACCACCTTGTCAAAACATGGCCTATGACCCTTGTGATGAGGAGTTTCTCTCCAAAATGACCACCATGGATGATACATGATCTATGTCTAAGAAAAGAAGAAGAAGTTGAGGTAGGAGATCCAAGGAAAACATGACCAAAGAAAGGAATACACTTACCAAGGTTGAAGATGATCAAAAGTCACTACATGCAAGGGATCTTGACCACCAAAGCTCCAAGGATCAGTTCTCCTTGATCCAACAAGCGACAAGGATGAGAAAAATAAGGGAGGAAGAAGGAAGGCTGAAAGGTTGACTTGCATGGAGATAAAAGGGTTTATATACTTGAGGATGAGGGAAGTAAGGTGGAGATGAGGTGTCAACACCTAAAGCCACCAAAGGGACACTTGTCCACCCGAGAAACACACATGCAACCACTTAAACCATGCATGTACAAGATGGTGATAAAACCAATGTTGGGTATCGACCACTTAGGTCCCCCAACCCATTGGTTTCAGTCACAACACCTCAAGGAGATAAAAACAAAAACACCACACACAACATGGTTGAGACAAAAGGATCACCAAGCACATAGGGTCGAGACACACCACAAAAGGAAAAATTGTCTCAACCCAACCACTCCAAGACTATCATGGTCGAGACAAACCAACATAAGGAAGGTGTTTCGGTTGAGACACTCACAAGACACCCCCATCAAGGTCAAGACAAGGGTCATGACACTCAACAAACACATCAAGGTCAAAACCAACCAAAACCCTAGAAATCCTAATCACCTCTAGTGATGTCACCACTCATCCAAGACCTAACCAAGGTGCCATGAAGAATCAAACTCTCTCTCATGATGACAAGTAAGGGAAGGTACACACTAGGTATGGAAAATTGCAAGATAACCCTTCACATTTGGGTAAATTTCAATTTGACCCAAAATAAGCACAGAAAGCACAAACATCATCCAAACAAGCTCAAACTGGAAACTTAAGCTCTCCACAAGCTATAAAATCATTTCAAAACGTTAGATTAAGGTTATAAGAACTTAATAAATCCAAAACAAAAAGATTCATCCCAAAACACAAGACAGGGGTCTTACAACAATAGTTTCTATAACTACTAGAGGTTATTGTGAGGTGCCTCTAACATCCTTGATGCCAGCTATAGTGGCCGCCATGGTGCCTAGGTCGAACACGGTTGCTATATGTATCTAGAAACAACAGATATATGACCAGATGTTGATTCTAGCTAGATGATAAGTTTTTGGACTTCGAGAGGACTCTGGAAAAGGATCACTAAACAAGACATGGAGCGACAAATAACATTGGTGATGATGGTAAGACAAGTGTCAGTAGTGGAAATTTTTATGTGGAAGGGAGAAGGGAGAAGGGAGGAGATGATTATGGAGGTCGACATGACTCTTGGAAGGTATCCAAGCAAAGAAGAGATAGAGGCTTCCCATAAGCGGAGGCTCTCTCTTTTTCTCCCTAGAGTTAGTATCAATTATGTGACACCATGTGAAAAGTTATATATTTGTTATATTTCTTATTGATAGACGACACATTCCTCCTCTTTATATAGGAAAGGAGGAAACTACAATGAAGAAAACTTAACCCTAATGGGACAAGACAAATAGTTCCATGAACCTATTACCTAATACTATATCTAACACTATTCATTGGATTATTCATTCATTTGCATCAGTTAACTTGTATTGTACCTAGTTAAGTTATATGTAATGGATTGTAATTCACTTATCCCATTGTATTAAATATCAAGGATTACTGGCCCCACCAAGATCTAATTACATCATTTTGGAAATGAGTATACAAGCTTATTATAAGGGTTAATTGGCATGCAACATATTTATTTAATGGTCTAATTTTCATTACTTTGGCATTAACACCAACTATACATATACACATAATTCATGGATGATGTTTTAACAAGAACTATTGATATACACTCTACTTCTCATGGGATTTGAATTCTAAAATAGGTGAACTAAGAATAGCTATCTTACTTTCTATACATGCACACATACACACACACACACAGAGACACACACACATATATATGTATATATATATGCATAGTGATATATATATATATGTATATATATATATATATATATGAGGACGTGTACATATAGATACACACACATATATACATATATACTATCCAATATTAATTCAAAATTTATGTGCATATCTTCAAAAACTTAATGATTGAATTTTAGCACTTTTAGCAATGTCCCATGTTTATTCAACAATATACAATTATGGAATGTTATCACAACCTCATTGATCAATAGGATAACACATATTCTAACATCCCACAATTCCAAACACTAGGGAATTTCTAAGGTTCTCAACACATCTAAATCTCTCATGACTTATGGTCCCTATTGATTAATGATACATATTATATAATTTTAGAACATATTTCATATAAGGGACCAATATCTTATTCATCATACTCAACTTTTAGAATCTACTGTCTTATATAGCTTATGAAACAACAATATAAATAAGAAAGTATTGAACATGCATTTATGTTTGGAATAGAATATTCTCTACAATACTTGGTATTACATATTTCTCAATTCACTATCTTATCTTGTTTCCAGTTCATTATTAATGGGTCACATGATCTAATCATTATTGTTTTTGTTTGGAGATGCCCTATTTAGGGCTTCCCACTCATCATGTATAACACATTCACCTTGAATTGAAAACAATTTTTGGTAGTGTCCCAAGTATATTCAACAACATACAATTATGGGAATGTTATCAAGACCCCTTGGATAACTACAAGAAAGAAAATTCCAACTTCTCATAATTCAAAACATTGGGAGTTTCTAAGGTCATTAACACATCTAATTGTTAGAACATTTTTTTAAAATAAGGGATCATTAACTTATTCATTAGAGTCTAAGTTTATCATCTAGGATCTTACAAATTCTATGAAAAAGTAATATATGGAATAAAGTAGTGAACAAATTATTTATGTTTAGAATAAGATGTGTACTACAATACTTTGTATTACATATATCTTAATTCACTCACTTATCTTGTTTCCAATTTATTACTAGTGGTTCACATGTCCCAATCATTATTTTTCTCACTTGGAGATGCCCTAATTAGGGCTTCGATCTCATGATCTGGCCCACATGCACCATGAATTCAAATCTTACCACGTTGGACAGGGTTACATGTATACACAACAATATACGATTATGGGAATGTTATCACAACTTCTTGGATCACTACAAGAAAGAATATTCCAACTTCCTATAATTTCAAACATGAGGGAATTTCTAAGGTTCTCAAGACATCTAGATATCTCATGATTTATGGTTCCTATTGATTAAATGATCCATATTATCTAATTTTCAGAATATATTTCATATAAGGGACCATTATCTTATTAATGGACTCAACTTTTAGAATCTACCATCTTATGAATCTTATGAAACAACAATATATGGAAGAATCTAGTGAGCAACTTATCTATGTTTGGAATAAGATATGTACTACAATACTTGGCATGTCATATTTTTCAATTCACTCTCTCATCTTGTTTCCATCTCATTATTCATGGGTCACATGCCCTAATCATTATTGCTCTTACTTGAAGATGCCCTAATATTTATCATGATTTATCACATTCTTAATTAAGACATTAACATGTAAGGATACCCTAGGCAAGGAGAATATACATATACTATCAACATTTCATAAGTAATCATTTATAATTACTTGATGGCATGATAATTCAAGCTACAATAATAACAAACTATGCTTTAAAATATAGGACATTATAATTGAGGAGCATCATACATAGTCTTGCTTAATATTCACAAATCACTAGTGGCAGATAAACTTGTTAAGATCATTATTTATATCTCCTTAAATGATTGGATATGTATTTCACGATTTTATATGATTGTAATGATCATCAAGGTAACATATTATTATTAGCCATGATTCTCCAACATTTGATTCTTCAATATTTAAACATACACGAACGTCCATATTTGTTAAGCATAGAGATCACTTACTTTATTAAAATCTTAAATGTTTGTTAAAGTTTTTAATATCATGAACTCTAATTAAATTAACCACTATAACAACACTCATACATTATATTATTAAAGTAACACTATTAAGCTCTTCTAAAGGATTTAATTTCATCAATTAACTCAATAAGACTCATATGTGATCAGGGCTAGTCCATAATCAATCTATCTTGAATCATTAATGACCCACAATTATCCACTAAGGTTTAGCCTTATATATGTGTTGTTAATTATATATATATATATATATATATATTTGGATCAGGTAAAATAATAATATCACAAAAAAGGCATATAGGGAGACCTATACTGTATAGAGGGAGGGTTAACTACAAAAACCCCACTGTGTTTTTGTTACCAGGTCTAAGCCTTTATAACATTCAGGTTTAGCCCTTACATTAGGAGCTAATCTACCAGTCAAAACCTCAAAAACATCAAACATATCAGTAGCCCGTCCCCATGTAACCTGGTATTTCTCTCATACCAAATATAGTAGACAACAATAGCTACTCCCATTCCACCAAAAGCTCTCATGTTGGTGCTCCTATTGGTCTTCAGCTGTATCCACTTCAGTCCATCCTCCAAGAGACAAGGAGGACAGCCACCCCAGCCATTTTTGAGGGCCCATCTGCATAAAATGTAGTGAGAAAAACTGCAGCGACAAAAAGAGATGCTCATGTGTTTTAGGAGTAGCCCCACAAAGCAAATAGAATGGGCAGACATTAATGCCCCAAGAAGCAAGTCTGTCTATAGTGGGTAGGCACCCAAGAACAACCCTGTACAGAGTGCAGCCCCATTAGGGATGCTAACCTTTGTTCCATATGATCTCGGCCCAAGGAACAGGTGGACTGCATAACACCAACTCCCACGGTTTGGACGCCAAGCAGTCCCAACTCCCATCAGATCTATGAAGATATGGAGCTTTCACCTCATGCCACTTCTCTAGCATTCTTTTCCACACCACCAAGTTGTTCACAACAGCCACTACATCTAGGGAGTGGCCATATCTTAACTTCATCCACGTTGTCCATATCAAAGACTATTGAGTGATAAACCTATGGATCCGTTGGAAAATAGCGGTCCCAACCATACAAAATGGATCAACAACTCCCAAGCCACCTTGAGCACGGTATTTGTTTATGACATCCCAAGCTATCCCATGCATTTTCCCACCCCATAGGAAGTTACTCATTAAGATTATTAATTTATCCATGATGAATCCAGGTAGCTCGGCCTGTCTACACCAGAACCTGGTCTTGGCCCCCAGGACTGTATTGCAAAAAACTAATCTCCCCACCATAGATATGTGTAGTCCAGCCCATTTATCAATTTTGGATCTCTGTTCGTCCACCAAACAACCATAGTCTTTGCCACGTCCTTTGCCACCAGAAATAGGGACGCCAAGGTACTTAGCAGGGAAGACACCTCTCGTAATACCAACTACAGTCTTCAGTCTACCCCGTCTAGAGTCACAATACCTTGAAAGGAAAACTTTAGATTTCACTTCATTTATATACAACCCAGTGAGGCACCCAAAGCTGGTGAGAATGCATCTGACAAGTATAAGGTACTTGCAATGACCAGCAGTGAAAATCATCACGTCATCAGCAAACACAAGATGAGAAATGACTGGGGTGTTATTCACCTTGAACACCTTCAATCTGCCATCATTCATGGCTGAAGAAATGGATGTGGACAGAGCTTCCATCATAAGCATAGACAACATAGGAGATAAAGGGTCCCCCCTGTCTCAACCCATTGGATGTCGTAAACAAGCCATGAGGAACCCCATTCACTAAAATAGAAAAAGAAGTTGCTTCTACACATTGAATCATAAGATTAATCCATCTAATAGAAAACCCCATTGTTGCCATAATCCTCCACAGAGTAGCCCACTCCACATGATTGTAGGCCATGGTAATATCCAACTTGAAACAAGCCTTTTTATTGGAATTCTTAACACCAAAATGATTCAAGAATTCAACGGCAAGCAGTGCCCCGTCCGATATGTCCCTCCCCTGAACAAAGGCCATCTGGTTAGGGGAAACTATCTTAGGTAGAATTTTCTTAAGTCGCCTAGACAGCAGCTTTGCGAAAATATTGTACAGCACCGAGCAGCACGCTATGGGCCAAAAATTCGCCATGGAGGTCGTAAGGTTCTTCTTCGGAATGAGATTAATAAATGAATGCTTGACTTGCTTGAGCATGGTGCCTCCCACCATGAACCAGTGCATGGCTCTGCAGACATCTTACTTAATAAAGTTCCAACAACACTGAAAGAACTTACCATTAAATCCATCCAGACCAGACGCCTTAGATGGACCTATAGAGAAGACCGTCTCCTTGACCTCCTGTTCCGACACAGGACCACATAGAGCTCTATTCATCTCATCGTCTACCTTCATGTCCGGCAGATTTCCATGCGAACACCAGTGATCTTTGTTGTACAGGTTGCTGAAATAAGTAACAACTTCCTCAGCCACCTCCCTTTGCCCTCTTACGGTCGTCCCATCTTCCTTCATAAGCCCATGGATACAATCCTTCATGTGATTTTTCTTTGTGGCATTGTGGTAGACCTTGGTATTTTTATCACTGTCCTTTATCCATCTCATTCTGCTTCTTTGCCAATGATACAATTCTTTATCCTTCTCTAATTGCGGCAATCTACCAACACATTCCTCCTCCTTTTTAATTTTGTCAACATATAAAGGATCCATCCGTAACTGACCAGCAACTTCTTTATAGTCCTCACGGGCTTTGGTCACCATGTTGGGCAAATTAACTAAACCAGAAGCCCAGTCCTTGAGGCATTTCTTTGTCCTTTTAAGCTTCTCCACCACACTGAAAATGTGATTGCCTATCACCTTTTCCTTCCCCATCTCCTGGACCACATCTCTAAACCCAAGCCACTCCACCCATAAATTAAGGAATATGAATGGCCTGTTCTTCTTCTGGCTATCCCCCATCTCCATCACCTTCCACGAATGATCGCTATTAGGATGTCCCCCCAGTGAGATATTAGCTTCAGAAAAAATGTCCAACCACGCCGAATTAACCAGCCCCTTGTCGAGCTGACTAGCAATCCTATGTGATGGGCTTCTTTTATTCTGCCAAGTGGTGATCCCTCCATTCATATTCAACTCGATCAACCCTGCACCATCCACAACATCATTGAACCTATTGAGAATAGAATTAGGAATGGGTAGCCCCCCATATTTCTCACTTGACTTCCTTACGTGATTGAAATACCCCATCACCGAGTGCAACACTTGATGTTGGGTAGTCTCCCTGATGGTATTCAACAAAACCTCCCTCTACCTTCGTCATTATGCCCATAAACCTTAGTGAGGACACAATGAAAACCCCCAAAGTTGATGCAACTAGTTACCATAACTTTATCTATAGCATGGATGATCTGAACGTCCCAAACCTCCTAGTTCCAGCCCAAGGACATTCTACCACCTTCAATCTGATCCAGATTAGTTTCCATCCCCCATCCCTCCGGGAATAAGCCCACAACCTTCTCTTTGTATTGCCTTTTAATTCTGGTTTCTAGGAACAACAATTTATTAGCTTTAGTCTCAGTGATCACCTTCCTTATTCTCCATTACCGCTTGGGCCTCGTAGCCCCCCTCACATTCCATGTGAGTATAGACATACTAACTTCGATCATGAACCCCCCTTCCTGGGGTGTTCATTCTAGGGGACATGCACCTCCCCCTCCCCCTTCTCTTATTCTGATGTCCAGTGCTTTTTCTACCTATCCCAGACATTTCATCGAGCAGTTCATATGTGTCTAAGTTCTCTAGAATTAAGAACTAGTTGCTAATGTTCTATCCGACCTCTGTTGTACCACTGATCAAGGCTCCATCAGTGTCAAAATGTGCCATAGTTTCCCCACAATCCACCACTTACACTTCCTCCATGACCTGAACCACCACATGGCTACCTGTATCATCCCTATGACTCCCTGATTCTTGGATGGCTTCATCGGAACCTTATCTCTTAGCCTCTCCACTTGTGATAGCATCTAATACCTAGACCTGAAGAGGCTCCGGAACCTCTGCTTCCTTGTCGTTGTATCTTCTACTCTAACTGGACATTCTTCAACTTGTCTATTGTCTATTGAAATCCCACCCTCTCACAATAGGGGGAGCCTAGGTAGCCGATCTGGTACTAGGACAACACCATGTTAGATGTCCGAACACATTGCATCTCTCGCATCTCTCAGGCAAGGTGTCGTAGATGATCTTGAATTCCAGCTCGTCGTCGGGCATGTGACAAAGTGGGTTTTGCTTTAATTCTGAGGATGTAATTTCTTTTAAGGTGTGTAAGATGTGATGGAGTGGACTTTTGGAGTCCTTAATCATCCAATGACATAAGTGAAATCATAAGGCTGAATAATATTGAGAGTTCTAAGGTTTTAACAAAGTAGGTGTGTTGATGTGATGTCGATATCATGGTTACGATTTCTCTTTTTATGCCTTTTTGAAGAATTTAATTGAATAGTCTAATAGTTGAGTTTTGTCACCAAATTTGAATAGAAGGTATCTTGAGAGGTAAGGAAGCTATGGTTAAAATTTGGTGGCAATCAGATATTCCTAGAGAAAGATATTTAGGCTTGAATATTATCAAATAATGTGTATCTCGATGTACTTTGGACCAATGTTATAATAAGATCATGTATATGTCACATTCCTTTTTGGTCCTCTACTGGGTCTGCGTGGCTAGCTAACATTCGGTGACATGAGCGAGCAACAGATTGGTTGCGTGGGGTCATCTTCTGCCCTTGGATCTACTAGATCAAACGGTCTATGAGCAGTCCTCTTCTTTGCAGTTCCCGTCCACGACGTGGTGGCGGACGTGGGCGAGAGAGAGGAAACCAGTCAAGGGTTGTTTAATCTGACCACAAAGAGTACTAAAACTTCAACCCCTAGTTTGAGGATCTGAAAGAGGAGAGCACGGACAACAACTCCCACACCTGCAAACATCCATTAGGGTTTGTAGTAGAAGGTTGGAGATTCGGTGGCAGCACCCTGTGCGTCCCGCAATGGCAGCCGTGAGATAGAGTCTCACTGCAGGAGGCTGACGTAGGACAGTGCCGAGGAGGAGGCGGTTCTTCTCGCTTGCTCCTCCATGGAAGCATCAATTTCGGTGAGTTCGTCGAACCGCGAGGAGAAGCAGCACCTTGCCACGACGGCGCTTGAGAGCAGGCGGCGAACATGAGCATACGATCACATGGCGTCAGGCAGAAGAATAGGCAAGCCAGCCAGCTCAGACAGGGAGGAGAACCCCCTTTCACCACCGCAGTAGCAGCTGTGAATGGTGAGCCCCAGCTCCGGCAGCCACCAGATGTCTTTGAGTAGCTGAGATGGTCGGGGGGAAGTCCTCGAACCTGTTGGTGGTAGTTTTAGTAAGCTAGCAGCAAGGAAACGGCCGAGACATCTCGCCAGAGAGAAGACCTGTGATGGCGGCGATCCGACTCAGATGGAGCTTGGAAGGTGAGGAAGAGGATCCTTGACGTCGAGGAGGTCTGTCTAAGATGCACGAAGATGTTGTTGGACGAAAAAGCTAGAAGATAGGTTCGACCAGCCCTATCTTGCTCATCGGAGTCTTCTGTTGCGGCGGCGCCCAGAGAACCTGAATCGTGGGACTCTGAGATCGCGTTTTACGTGAGAAAGAAAGGACCAGGTCCCGCTTTCAGTTAAACCGGTTGGTCTATCTAGAGGCAAGGCAATAAACCAGACCAGTTTTGAACTAACTGAACCGTCGGCTCAGTGCGGCCAGGATATAAGGAGCCACATCCAAGCAGAGCCACATGGCGACTGATGGTTGGCCCAAAGGTAACAAAATTCCAGTAAATACCTTTATCTTCAATAATTCACAATAATTATCCTGGTTATCAGAAAAATACAAACAAGGTATCAAAACATTTAGAAAAATGTGTAGAACATAGTAGAATGATAATATCAGGCTTTTGATGCTTAAAACACTATGATATCATGTAAGATGCTTTATACTTGTTTCATGAGTAATAAATATGAAACGATGGCTTAAAATCATGAGAAAATACCAGGAAATCCTAAATCATGTTTGTAATCCATATAAGGTATGTAGTTATGATGTTAATGCACGAAATCATGTCATTTTCTTCTTATGGATAATTAGGGCTAATAACCCTAAATAAAAGGTATTAAATACATGCATGCCCAACAAATGTTGAAATTTACAGAATACCCTCATATCAGTAATTGGTATAGTTATGATGAGAACCTGATGATCATATGTGATCTTATCTTTATTAGGGTTTGACCTGGGATACATAGTTGACATGAGGAATATGTGATTAGTATGTCTCTTGGAAGGTACACCATTACCTCTTACTTGGCTTATTATACAATATGCTTGTGTTATATGTGTAGTAAAATACTTGGCATATGATATTGGATGAAATGATTGTTCTTGTGTGATATGTTGCATGATTCGCCATACTTATTGCTATGAACACATCAAACATAATATATCTGTTCC
This sequence comes from Alisma plantago-aquatica, assembly GCA_963693085.1. Classification (NCBI taxonomy): domain Eukaryota; kingdom Viridiplantae; phylum Streptophyta; class Magnoliopsida; order Alismatales; family Alismataceae; genus Alisma; species Alisma plantago-aquatica. The sequence continues at coordinate 208,290,721 of OY856412.1, read as the reverse complement.
ATTATATGAAAGCACCAATTCTCTTTGGTAGCATAGTGCTGGAAAGTGATCATTCTCTTTGGTAGCAGATCACATTGTACAATGATCTAACTCTTTGGTAGTAGATCATAAGGCCTTACATCTCATTCTCTTTGGTAGCAGAGATGATGCATTATTCCCTCAGGTGGCAAATGCATGGATATATAATGGAAAATGTGCTTAAAATATATGTGTTCTCTTTTGTTAATGAATATCTTTGTGCAAGTATACACTTTTCTTATATTTCCTTATAACTGCCAAGTATTAGTTTTATCTTATTACCAAGATATGACGAGAGGTAAATAAAAGACACGTAGTTATACTCAGTACAATATTCTTGAATATTTTTTTGACGTGTACCGCATGTAATATTTTGTTTAGGTTGTGGTTATGCTCTTGAAGATCCAGGATAGTGAGAGTTGTGTGGCGAGCTGATGTACAGGTGGACCTGTTGTCTTAAGATCCTATAGTTTAGTGGTAGTACATGTATATGTATAGTTTGCTGTTCAATATGTAATATCAAATGTTGTAATAATTCATGTTGTAATTATATGTTGAATGGTGAACATGTGTTGTGGTTTTATTATTGTTCATGTACATGTGATACTGATTGTTTCCTTCTGACTCCCTTGATTTTCTTCTTCTTAGCTTAGTGTGTGGTGTTTAAATTGGGATTCTTACTGAGGTGAGGGTTTCAATTTAGATGTCACACATCAGATTAAGTTTTAGAAAATCCGAGGACGTCACAGGTGGTATCAGAGCATGAAAAATAGCAAAGCCTGACATTTTCTCATTATACAACTCAAAACCAAAGAACCTTGAACTTAATAATCTTTAGGGTTAGATTAGTCATGTTTTAGAGAATAGATATGACCTAGCCTCTAGGTTAGCACCTAGATGTCCAAGAACTAGGTCTAGACCGGTGCTTGTTGTATAGCAAGTCCTTAGATGTCGTTCTTTCCTTATAGTGTAGCGGTATGGGACGTTGCATTATTTGGAAATGACGTGCATCAAGGGAAGAGAAACCCTAGACATATTGTGCACATTGTCTAGAGTAGCTACACTAGTCTACCCCTTGTTCTAACCCTTTTCACTAGTTTTCATGACACTGTACTCTCTACTATGTGTGGGACACTCATTTTCTGGATTTGGTTTTTGATTCCAAACGGATCAAACCTCGATAGTTTTCTCTGACGCTTGTTTTATCAGCGAAAAACTATATAATATTTTATTATATATATGTATTACAAAAATGTGTCCCCACACATGTACGAGTAGGAGGTGATCATGCAACCTAAGTGAAAAGTGAATGACATCAGTCTAGAAGAGAGAGTAGTTCTAGATTAGATGTCTAGAGCCTTGTTAGAATATATGATAGATAGAATAGATGAAATAAGTTTTGATGATATGATGTAAGTCTTATATAGATGACCTAAGATGGGTATGATGATCTATGTTTT